>OY041599.1:10051256-11301256 GCA_955876795.1 Eupithecia tripunctaria
GCCTTATCTCGCGATGAACCGACAACCGATGGGGTGAACGTGTTCTTAAGTGGACACTGCGACTCGGCAAACGTAGTGTAGTACGCCCTTCGACCAAGTAGGATGTCGATCTGCGAATGACTGCATGGCAGATGCTAGATGCGTCAAGCTGAAGACACGGTCCCTCCTGTCTTCAGCTTGACGTATTCAGGTCTATGTCTAGCAGTGGACTAATAGGTATAGGTTTTGCTAACCTCTTTAACCGATCCAGAGTTTTAACTTTTCGTCGATTTAATTTTATTTTTCACTCTTATACAAACAATCTACTATAATGGGCTTTCAGATAATTAATGGGAGAGAAGGCATTCGACTAAATGGCATGGTCATCGTCGAAGCGACTCAGTTTCGATATCAAGTATATATCGAGAACTAGAGTACTCGGTGCTCTCTACTTATTCTGCACACCGATAAATAGTGTTACTTGGGAGTTACGATGCTGCAAGTATAGAGCCACACACAGAAATACACTCCTCAACCTCAACCTCAACAGCCTGTATTGGTCCACTGCTGGACACAGGCTTCTCCCCTTGTCGGCGTCTATCTAATGGATGGTAATGCCCATAATCCCACGCTGGGCATGCTGGTTGGGGATCGCAGTTCAATGGTAGAATTGTTCTCCAGGGGGCGCTGCTTCCCACCCCCCGGTTGATATCCCTTAGTCGCCTCTTACGACACCCACGGAAAGAGATGGGGTGGTGCAAATTCTAAGCTAGCACCACACAGCTAGAAATACACTCGCGTGCAACTAAATCGACTCAAGCCGTAATTTTGCACAAAAAGTACATATATTCAGCATAAAACCGCATTGGAAAAACCGTTTTCCTAGGCGCCTGTATTCTCGGCCTCTTCTGTCGTTACCATGGAGACATTCTCTCTGTTCATTGACGGACGGATCTCCATTGCTGAATGGAATCTAAGTCTTATGTACCTACTTGTCAAAAAACAGACGGAGCGAATTGTCATTGATTATAATAAGTAATACGAGTATATACCCGCTTGTTACAAAGCTAAATGGGCTTGGGCTGTTTGCATGCCAATCGGAAAAGCCAATTCCCGAAAAATCAACTTTATGTGCAAATGTCAATTCAATTGCACACGAGTATAGCTAATATTTCTGTGGGGACACACGTCAACTGCCCTCTATTTGTATGTATTTTATAAAAACGACAATTACATGATAGTTTACCTTGGTCGTAAAAAAAACACCGTTGAATTCAGGACATTGTAAACATTCACAACAATTTTGGAGAGTATGTTCAGGAGTACCACGAAGTTGGCAATAAAGAAGCAGGCTAGAACGAAAATGTCTGATAAAGCTCGGCCCAGGACCTTGCCACGACGGGTTCCACGACGCAGAGGGCAGTATCTGTAAGCAATTCTTAATTATTCACAATATACAAGATCAATCGACATTCAAATTAATGGCTAACGCGAGCTTAACCCTAAAATGAATTCTCTTCCAGCAAACCTTATTGGGAAAGAGAGACAAAGTTATGAAAGTGGCAACAAATTCATAACAAAGGATATACGATTTAGTGTTAAACTTCTTATTAAAGAGACCACTGCATTACTCTATGTATACATAAAATACTATAATCTAACAAATAAAGTAAATACTTAATACTTTATAAATTGAATAAATACATACAAGGGTTAAGCTCGCCTTTGTACATAAATATCTTTTTAAATAAATTCATCGTATTATTTGTGTACAATAAAGAATTACAGGATAACAGAATAAAATACAACAGAGTCACAAAGATAGGTAATGCTACAGATAGGTACCTATTAGGTATAATATTATACTAGTAAATGCTTCGATCAGGTATTTCGCGGCCTCCCCCGGCGAAAACTTAGATCGATGATGGCATTTGACATTTTAAAAATCTTCTACCCTGTTTAACCTTTATTAAGATACTATAGATTTACTTATCTTTTTTCGTTTTGGTGATGGTTATGGGTGGGGAGATTAGTCATTTTATTTAGTTCCGACTCCATGAAAATTCTTGAAAAAACTATAAAAATTTAAGTCGGTGCT
The DNA here is from genome assembly GCA_955876795.1 of Eupithecia tripunctaria. Taxonomy (NCBI): domain Eukaryota; kingdom Metazoa; phylum Arthropoda; class Insecta; order Lepidoptera; family Geometridae; genus Eupithecia; species Eupithecia tripunctaria. The sequence goes on from OY041599.1 coordinate 10,053,334, forward strand.
TCCTGTGTGGTCTCATTTTAATTTTATTTAGTTCTGACTATGGAATCCATGAAAATTTTTGGAAAAACTATAAAAATTGAAGTCGGTTTATAGTTTTTTAAAACCAAATTAATTATTGTATCAAAAGTAACTAACTATGTTCTATTCGCGCTTAACTTTTCATCGCGGGGTATCCTAGTACACTCATGAGTTCACCAGAAACCCCAAGGGGATCCATCAGGATGTTTCTGGTGGCCAGCAGGGCTATTTTAATTCGTCGGAAAGGCCGTCGGATTCGACATCGGATACTTTTGACAAATCAAAATGGCGTTCTCAAGTTCCGTCTGAATAGAATTCAAATTCGAATATGAACCTTAACTAATGCGCTGATGCTGAGATCTTTGAGCCGTTTCCATCCTACTAATGTATGCCGTTGACCTTCACATCCCCAGCCCAGGACAATGTATTAATGTGAAGCCACGGGCAGAAGCTATTTGGGTCGTTGTGGAGTTTACGGGCTCTGGGTGTAGTTATTGCAGTTTATACACACCCCTTTCATTCACAGAGTCGCCACGAACCTTTGAGTTTACGGGATCTGGGTGCAGTTATTTCAGTTAATACACACCTCTTTCAGTCACAGAGTCGCCACGAACCTTAGAGTTTACGGGCTTCGAGTGCAGTTATTGGAGTTTATACACACCCCTTTCAGTCACAGAGTCGCCACGAAGCTTTGAGTTTACGGACTCTGGGTGCAGTTATTGCAGTTTATACACACCCCTTTCAGTCAGAGTCGCCACGAACCTTAGAGTTCACGGGCTTTGAGTGCAGTTATTGCAGTTAATACACACCCCTTTCAGTCACAGAGTCGCCACGAACCTTTGAGTTTACGGGCTCTTGGTGCAGTTATTGCAGTTTATACACACCCCTTTCAGTCACAGAGTCGCCACGAACCTTTGAGTTTACGGGCTCTGGGTGCAGTTATTGTAATTTATACCCACCCCTTTCAGTTACAAAGTCGCCACGAACCTTTGAGTTAACGGGCTCTGAGTGCAGTTACCCCTTTCAGTCACAGAGTCGCCATGAACCTTTGAGTTTACGGGCTCTGGGTGCAGTTATTGTAATTTATACACACCCCTTTCAGTTACAAAGTCGCCACGAACCTTTGAGTTTTCGGGAACTGGGTGCAGTTATTGTAATTTATACACACCTCTTTCAGTTACAAAGTCGCCACGAACCTTTCGAGTTTTCGGGATCTGGGTGCAGTCATTACAGTTTATACATACCCCTTTGAGTCACAGAGTCGCGACGAACCCTTGAGTTTACGGGCTCTGGGTGCAGTTATTGCAGTTTATACACACCCTTTTCATTCAGAGTCGCCAAGAACCTTTTGAGTTTACGGGCTCTGGGCGCAGTTATGGCAGTTTATACACACCCCATTCAGCCACGAACCTTCGCCTGCGTCCCGTAATCTTTACTCTACTAGTTGAATATATATCTAACCTTAGGTTGTAGGAAACGCATTTATCATAGAACTTTTCCACCAAGCTAAAACCCAATCCGATTTTGGCGTTCTCCAATGCTGCTGCAGGGGAGCCCTGCACCAACATCAAGCTGTCAGAAGTTCCCATAAACTTGGGGACAAGCCTAGTGCCGTTTTTGTGAAGACCAGAACAATTGCAACTCATGGTTCACGTCCATTACTTTCTACACCTTCTAAATCATATATTTTAACTCTTGGTTTAAATTTAGTACTATACTCAGCCTGTCGCAACACAATTGCCAAAAATTTAACCATGAAATTTACTAGTCTATGGTTGTAATGTAATGAAATTTAGCCAACTTTTGAAGCCAAATCTTATTTTTCTCAAGTTGGCACCGGAAATGACTATTTTATGCCTTATGGTTAGTTCTACTCAATGATTTTATTGTCAATGGCGGTCTTTGATGGCGTTTTTGTCAGATTTTATTTTTTTTACATTTTTTACAAAATTTGAGATTGATTCGATCGAAAATACAAACTGTTGATTATTATCAAATATTTCGCTGCTAGAGTGACTTAAATGGATTTGTGTTATAATTTGCGTGTTTCCTGTTATAGTTTTATATCGGATTGTTGAGATAAACAACAATTTTGGATCAGACTAACAATTCTGAAAATTCAAGTATTTCAGCAGATAACTACCGTGAAAACTTCAGTAACATGGATAGTCGGCGTAACAGGAAGTGTGGTAAACGAAAGGTAACCAAGATGGTCATGCTTCTTTCAAGTTTTCCACTAGACCCTGATCGGTAAGTACCTACATACTTCTCCAATTTTACATGGTTATTATTGTGAAGCTGAATTCGATACTCCTACACGTGGGAAGGTAGACAGGCCTTTCAACTACCACTGTTCTACTTCACGTCACTACTTCCTTTCAATATTGGGGTCGAGTGGGTACCTGGACAACGTAGCAATGTACGTCACTCTTTCTGTGCAACATAATTTGTAAATCATACCAGTAGTTCCATAGCTCCTCCTCATAAACAAATTGTATTTATTTATATAATATTCTGGTGAAAAAAACACATGTTATCTGTTTAATTTTGATACCTAGTACATACTGCTTTTAATTTTTTTCAGATGTCGATTGTGGGTGAAAGCATCGGGCGTAGAATATTTGATTTATGTACCTACCTATTGAAAAACTGCACCAGCGTATGCAGGATGACCTGGTAATTGAGTTTCCTCTGCATGTGACATGGCATCATCATTTATGATGAAAGAAATTCAGGTAAGAAAACATAAAATTTGTATCGGTAGTAATTTGTGTCCCTGTTTGGCGGAGTGGACGTACGAGCATGAGTTATTCCCAGCGTCTCACGTGAGACCTACTCATTCCCAACGTCTCACGAAAAAATACTGGTGATAGTAATTTATTATGTGTCAATTAAAAGGTGATGACGAAAAATCCATCTTTAATGACAGCTGTCAAACTGAAAACGGTCATATCTCGGAAACTACTCGTCTCAGACCACTAGTTTGTATGGAGAAGTGACAGGTCTCGTTAAGATCTTCATTTTAGATGACAGCTTTCAAACTTAAAACGGTCATATCTCCGAAACTATTGATCCTAGACCATTAGTTTGTATGGAGATGTGACAGGTCTCGGTGAGATCTTCATTTTGGATGACAGCTGTCAAACTGAAAACGGTCATATCTCCGAAACTATTGATCCTAGACCATTAGTTTGTATGGAGATGTGACAGGTCTCGGTGAGATCTTCATTTTGGATGACAGCTGTCAAACTGAAAACGGTCATATCTTCGAAACTATTGATCCTAGACCATTAGTTTGTATGGAGAAGTGACAGGTCTCGATGAGATCTTCATTTTGGATGACAGCTGTCAAACTGAAAACGGTCATATCTCGGAAACTACTGATCCTAGACCACTGGTATGTATGGAGATATGACAGGTCTCGATGAGATCTTCATTTTGGATGACAGCTGTCAAACTGAAAACGGTCATATCTCGGAAACTACTGATCCTAGACCACTGGTATGTATGGAGATATGACAGGTATCGGTGAGATCTTCATTTTGGATGACAGCTGTCAAACTAAAAATGGTCATATCTCGGAAACTACTCGTCTCAGACCACTAGTTTGTATGGAGAAGTGACAGGTCTCGATGAGATCTTCATTTTGGATGACAGCTGTCAAACTAAAAATGGTCATATCTCGGAAACTACTCGTCTCAGACCACAAGTTTGTATGGAGAAGTGACAGGTCTCGTTAAGATCTTCATTTTGGATGACAGCTGTCAAACTGAAAACGGTCATATCTTCGAAACTATTGATCCTAGAACATTAGTTTGTATGGAGATGTGACAGGTCTCGGTGAGATCTTCATTTTGGATGACAGCTGTCAAACTGAAAACGGTCATATCTTCGAAACTATTGATCCTAGACCATTAGTTTGTATCGAGATGTGACAGGTCTCGGTGAGATCTTCATTTTGGATGACAGCTGTCAAACTAAAAATGGTCATATCTCGGAAACTACTCGTCTCAGACCACTAGTTTGTATGGAGAAGTGACAGGTCTCGTTAAGATCTTCATTTTGGATGACAGCTGTCAAACTAAAAATGGTCATATCTCGGAAACTACTCGTCTCAGACCACTAGTTTGTATGGAGAAGTAACAGGTCTCGGTGAGATCTTCATTTTGGATGACAGCTGTCAAACTAAAAATGATCATATCTCGGAAACTACTCGGCTCAGACCACTAGTTTGTATGGAGAAGTGACAGGTCTCGTTAAGATCTTCATTTTGGATGACAGCTGTCAAACTGAAAACGGTCATATCTTCGAAACTATTGATCCTAGACCATTAGTTTGTATGGAGATGTGACAGGTCTCGGTGAGATCTTCATTTTGGATGACAGCTGTCAAACTGAAAACGGTCATATCTCGGAAACTACTGATCCTAGACCACTGGTATGTATGGAGATATGACAGGTATCGGTGAGATCTTCATTTTGGATGACAGCTGTCAAACTAAAAATGGTCATATCTCGGAAACTACTCGTCTCAGACCACTAGTTTGTATGGAGAAGTGACAGGTCTCGATGAGATCTTCATTTTGGATGACAGCTGTCAAACTAAAAATGGTCATATCTCGGAAACTACTCGTCTCAGACCATTAGTTTGTATGGAGATGTGACAGGTCTCGGTGAGATCTTCATTTTGGATGACAGCTGTCAAACTGAAAACGGTCATATCTTCGAAACTATTGATCCTAGACCATTAGTTTGTATGGAGATGTGACAGGTCTCGGTGAGATCTTCATTTTGGATTACAGCTGTCAAACTTAAAACGGTCATAATATCTCGGAAACTGCTCATCTCAGACTGAGGATCAACAATTTTATCGAAAAAAGTGTTGATTAACAATATTGATTATCTTGCCCAAAACAAAGCAGAGCTGGTAATAAGGGCAAGTAGCTGTGCCCCGCGGCTTCGGACGCGTTTATTCTATGGAAACGTTTAAAGGTGATTTATATCCCACGGGAACCGATTTATGGGTTAATATAAGTAAAAAAAGTAAAAGTAAAGTAAAAGTTCATTTATTGCTTGAAATACAATGTTATAAAGATCTTAAATATATTAAATTGGAATCATTGTTTTCTGCCTTTAGGCATGCAATCGTTTTAATACAATTATATAACTAAATTAAATTAAAAATAACACAAAATAATAAGCTTAATTAAAAATAAATGTCTGTAAATCAAACCGTAAATTTAAAATCATGTCAATCATTCTGTATAAGCTGGGTCAAGTAAAATATGAAGTAACATTTTTATCAATAATAAATTCATTTACGGTGTAATAGGCGGTTCTTGATAAGAATGATCTTAACCTCCTATAAAACAACAAACAAGGGAGCTTTCGCAGTGACTCTGGGAGTTTATTATATAAATAAGGAGCGGTGTAGAAGACGCTTTTGCGCATATAAGTAGTTTTACAGTCAGGGACACATACTTTATTATTGTCTCGTCTATTCCGTACAACGACGTCGGATAGTCTACAAAATAAATCAGCATTATTTTTTACCAGCATAGCCGTTTCCAGAATATACAACGAAGGAATAGTAAGGATATTGTGTTCTATGAAATAAGGTTTACAGGTATCTAGCACGTTAAGGTTGAACATCGCCCTAATACATCGTTTTTGATGTTTAAATACCCTTTCAACGTCGGTAGAGTTCCCCCAAAAAATCAATCCATATCTGACGCGAGATGCTATTAGACCATGATATGCTATAAGAAGTGTTTTTACGTTAACTGTTGGGGATAATTTATACAGAACATACGCAGTACTATTAATTTTCTTACATAAGAGCTCTATGTGCGATTTCCAGTTTAATTTTTTATCAATATTTAATCCTAAAAATTTCGTCGAGGTAACTTGTTCTATTATTGTATTATTGTATTTAATTTTCTTACATAAGAGCTCTATGTGCGATTTCCAGTTTAATTTTTTATCAATATTTAATCCTAAAAATTTCGTCGAGGTAACTTGTTCTATTATTGTATTATTGTATTTAATGTCAAAGTTTCTAGAATCAGCAGGGTCACGTTGTCGAAAATGAATAATTTTAGTTTTAGAGAGATTAATTTTTAAGTTATTGTCATCTAGCCAGGCTATTATATCACATAGGGCTACATTGATGTCACTTTTATATGTCGCAATATTTTTACATGTTATGGTCACTGTACTATCATCTGCAAACAAAGTCATGGGTTGTGTGGTGGCTTTTGGCAGATCGTTAATATATATTATAAACAAAAGAGGGCCTAGAACACTACCCTGTGGCACCCCGTACTTCATTATCCACTTTTTAGATGTAAAAGATTCTTCAGTCTTGGTTCTAGTATTAATATTGGTTATTTCTGTCATTTGTATTCTATTTTCTAAGTAAGATTTAATAAGTAACAAAACATTTCCTCTTAGTCCATAGAGTTCAAGTTTGCTTAGCAATATGTCATGTCTAATATAGTCAAAGGCTTGGGTCATGTCACAAAAAATCGAGCACGTTGGTATTCTTTTATCCATATTGTATGATACTCTATAAAGAAAGTCATATAAGGCCATATTAATTGTTTTATTTTTTCTGAAACCTGTTTGTTCTTTACAAAGTATATGACGAGCTTCAAAATAACTATTGATAGCATTGTAGATATATTTTTCAAAAATTTTTGAGATTACCGGTATAAGTGAGATTGGTCGGTAATTTTCCATGCTTTCTTTAGACTGTTTTTTATGTAAAGGTTTTAATACGGATACTTTAAGCGCATCAGGATAAACACCTTGCGTAATACTTAAGTTCAGCAGGTGACAAATTGGACCACATAAAGATTTAGATACATGTTTTAGAATTTTTGTTGCGATTCCGTCATATCCAACGCTATTGGTATTATTCAATGAGGCAATTATTTTTAAGATGTCATTTGGTATACAAGGTTGTATAAATAAAGAGTCTTTTTGGCTTGTTATCAATTTAGTGGGCTGTTTTTTAGAATCAGTAATGGGCGTAATCTTATCGATGAAAAAGTTATTAAAAGCATTAGAAATTTCACTTGGATTCGTAATAATTGTATCATTAATTTTAATTTTAGTAATTGGGTCCTTTGGCGTGTTTCTTTTAGAGCTATTTATAATGCTCCAAGATGTTTTTGACTTGTTCTTGGAAGAGTTTATTTTATAATTATTTTGTGCCTTTTGCGTAAGTTTGATAATTTTTTTCAACAATTTACTGTATTTATGATATTCTTTTTTATTATTTTCATTCGGCACTCTCCTATAATTCCAAAGCATTTTCCTTTTCTTTTTACAACTTAACTTAATACCACGTGATATCCATTGAACTGGTCTGGTTGTCTTAATAGTGATTAATTTAAGAGGGAAACACAGATCATAAAACAGTTTAAATGTTTTTATGAACTCATTATAAGCGGCATTACAGTCCTCTTCGTTGTATATTTCGGAAAAGGAAATGCCTTCTAAGATGCGTGTAAATTTCCTTATATTGTCGACTGAATAATCCCGTCTGATAACTTTCCAATACTTCATGATACTATAATTATGTATTGGACAAGTAATAAGTTGAGCGTTGTGATCCGATAACGCGAACTCTATAACTTCAGTTACACATGATTTTTTGAAACTATGCGCAAAATTATCAATGCACGTTTGGCTCCTTATTCGTGTAGGTTGCTTCAAAGCCAGCTTAAGATTAAAATTTAAAAGCAGACATTCAAAGTCAAGCGTTACGTTATTCTTTTTTAATATATTAATATTAAAGTCACCAGCTACAAGAATATTCTGATAACTCTTTCGTGATAGTTCTTGCAATGTTTTCTCAAAAGTTTTCATAAACAAATCTAAGTTTTCAATTTTAGGTATTCTATACACACAAAGGATAACAATGTTGAAGTCTATAAGTTCCACTGCACAGCATTCAAAGGTACCAGCTACAGAAAAATTTGAGATTTTCTTTAAATTGTTCCATTTGTATCCATTTCTTACTAAGATGCATGTTCCTCCTCTTTTGCTATCTTTGCGACAAAAGATAGAGGTTAGAGTGTAGTTAGGGATTGTCAAATACTGTTCATATCCTTCCATCATGAAATGTTCCGTGATGCATACGACGTCAACTGTTTTCTCTTTTTCGGTCAATTCATCCAGGCATATATCTAAAAGATCCGATTTATTCAGCAGTCCAGCAATGTTTTGGTGTAGAATATTCAATTTATTGCTCAAGAAAAAACTGATTTTGTACTTCGTATTCTTCATTTTCTACATCTTTTATATATGATTCTCTTTGCTCTACATATTTCTTTAAGTTACATAGGAGGTGGGCTAAATCTTGCATAACAATACGAAGTCCATGATTACTTATCTTTCCAGATGGTTTATGGAACATGTTGTAGTCATATACTAAATGCCTATTTGTATCTAGGATGTATGCGTATTTATAAGTTTGTATGTCATGGTAGAGGAGGTTGTTAAAAATTTGAATTCTTTCATTTATTTTCTTCGTGCCATAGCCATAGTTGTAAATAGGTGCACATATTATAACATTTGTCCCTGTTATTTCTTGAAGAGTTTCCCTTATATTTCTCAAAAGTTCAGTGTTATCACATGACTCCTGAAAATCTTGGTCACCCATAAGTATTATGCAGTAATCCCTCATTGTATACTCTGTTAGTTTGGTTTTAAGTCCCCTTAGTAGTTGTCGAGTGTATGCTTGGGGGGTTAAGTAATGACATAAATTGTAATTATTTTGAATGTAGTCTTGGGCAATGGTAAGTACTTTATTTTCTTTGTTCTCGCTAATTAAACATATCTTTGGTCTATTTATCAATGTCGTTGCCTTATTTTTCGTGTTGTTTGCTATGTTTCGAATTTTGTAATGGGTTTTTTGCTGATTGTCCGTAAGTAAAGTATTCGTTTGTGTGCGTTTATTTTCTTTAGTAGGTGTTCGCATTCTCATAATGATCTCTGGAATAATTGTGTTTGTGTTTCCTGGTCCTTTTGGTGAAATTTTATGTTTTCTTTTTCTGTAATAATATTTGTTTGTGTCTCTTTATGAGTTTTTTTAGGTTTAGGTTGCAAATTAGCACTTTTAGACTTTGGTGTCGTTTTTGGGGAATTTTTCGGAGAGTTACGACCAAGTTTCATACATAGGTCATTTTTCTTTTTTAAGTTTTCCACATTCTTTCTAAGATCCTTATTTTCTAATGACAATTTCTCTATTTCATTATGGGCACTGTTAAGTTCAATTTGTAAGGTCTCTATTTTATCTATGAGATTTTTCATTTCTTCGTTTAGATCACCCGATAGCTCCGGGAGGCTACCTGTGGTGACATCTATCGTGTCTGCGCTCATTTCAGCTTCGGTTCGGGTAATATTCAATTGAGTTACCGCACGCCTTACTGTGATATAACTCTCATTATCACCCATCTTGATAGTTTAGTACCACTCGTATTTAGTAGATGGCACCTTGACGAGTCTCTTGTTGAATTTTGAAAAAAAGCAAAATTAATTAATTTGTCGAGTTTCGAACCAGCTTATGTCACATCAACCACATGTGCATAAAACTGAGACCTAACACCGCTAGGCCAATAGTGATTGTAGTAAGGGAGTCGAAATTATGTATATGGTAATAAAAATGTCTCTGATTGAATTTGAAAGTTCGTTACATTAGAAATGCAAGTTGAGTCACTATTTTTAACTTTACCCTCGTTCATAAAAATGTCTATGATTGTACACTGATATTATTAGAGTCGGGTTGTTTAATTCTGGCGTAAATCTACTTAAAGCTTTACACTGTCAGTTTTGGTTCGCAGTCACAAATCACAATTACAAAGTTATGTTTATTATTAGGTTTTCACAGCACTTAGTTGTCTTTTCGTGAGTTTTTTGGTAATACACATTCACTTTAGTTTCTCCGTAAGTTCGAGTTTTTTTTATTGGATAACACTCACGCGTGGGTTTTATGGCGTTATTATTCTTGTTATATTATTATTTGCATTGTTTTTATACTTTAAACATTTTATTTAATTAAATTTCCGTAGAGTCGATGTTTACATGGCGGCGCTACTGCCATGTAAACATCGACTCTACGGTACATGTAAAATCTGTCTTTGTATGTTGTCCTGTGTTAATATGTAACCTTTGTTTGATTCCAGAATTAGGAATGCAAAATTTGAGCCCGATCCGTTCAGTAGCTTTAGCGTTTATAATAGTAGTGTGAAAGATGATTGATATACTTAATGCAATACATGACATTGACAATATAACCCGTAGGAAACATCTGCGCACGCTCAAGGCAGAACAGTTCCGCGTTCAGGTTGTGAAGTGTCTGCTCGGTGAGCCGAAGCAGCTCCACAATTCAGCTGTACTGAACTAAATAGTAGTGAATAAAAGTCACTTGAATATTAATTGCCTGTTTCCTTTATAGAATCCCTCAACATCAACATCGACTGCTATCCTGGAGGTTGTGGGGCAAAATTTAGTTCATACACAATTAAAGATGAATGCAGTATTCCAACAATAGGCTGTACCATAGAAGTTCATACAAGCAAATACCAACAAGGTACGTAAAATAAGTGTCTAGAATTAGCTTTTCACCATTCTCGCTGTAAACTTGTTTACTCAAATATAAAATAAAAGTTCTGTAACTCAACCCGTCGTAGTAGCAAATTCGCAAAAAGAGATTATTTGCTATTTATTAGACCTTTCTTTTTCTCACTAAAGTTTTTAAGGTTTTGGTTATAATTATGTCAATTTAAAGGGTTCTGTACCCATTGGGTAACCGTCCCGGTGACCGGTAACGGGACCCTATTACTAAGACTCCGCTGTTGTTCATTGTGTTTTTTTAATTTTAGTTTGAGAGCTGTCATCCAAAATGAAGATCTCATCGAGACCTGTCACTTCTCCATACAAACTAGTGGTCTGAGACGAGTAGTTTCCGAGATATGACCATTTTTAGTTTGACAGCTGTCATCCAAAATGAAGATCTTAACGAGACCTGTCACTTCTCCATACAAACTAGTGGTCTGAGACGAGAAGCTTTCGAGATATATGATCATTTTTAGTTTGACAGCTGTCATCCAAAATGAAGATCTCATCGAGACCTGTCACTTCTCCATACAAACTAGTGGTCTGAGACGAGTAGTTTCCGAGATATGACCATTTTTAGTTTGACAGCTGTCATCCAAAATGAAGATCTCACCGAGACCTGTCACATCTCCATACAAACTAATGGTCTAGGATCAATAGTTTCGAAGATATGATCGTTTTCAGTTTGACAGCTGTCATCCAAAATGAAGATCTCACCGAGACCTGTCACATCTCCATACAAACTAATGGTCTAGGACAGCCTTACTCAACCTTTTTTTTATAGGGGCCACAAACACGTTTCAGTCATGGTGTCGAGGGCCACCAGCAAATTAATTGAGGTCTTAATTAAAACGTTATTCCAAGTTAACAATGTAGTTACTTTATTTATGAAAAAAGAAGTTTTAACAAAGTTTATAAACGAGTAGATATAGGTTTTAATGCGATTTTTGATATTGTGAACACTTTTTCAAAACTTTATCAAGATCTGGCTTGTCGCTACATGCTATCCTTATAACATCATCCAGATGAGAATCTGTAAGTTTGTTTCTGTAAACGTTCTTTGTGTATTTCATTTTTGAAAATGACGATTCGCACACATACGTAGACCCAAAGAATGTAAGTAGGATTTGAGCACATCTTTGGACGCTTTTATATTTTTGGGGAACAATACTCCAAAATTCCACATATTCTCTGTTTTCCTTTTTTTCTTCAAACAGAACTTCCAGATTGGTATCGTTTTTAAAATCGATAAACTCATCAAACAACTCTGAGTAATTACAATTTAAAACGGAAGCCAACTCTGAGATAGTCGTTGTTTCTAAATGCCGTGGATTTTCAATAAGTAACAAACATTTTTTTATTTTTCTTAGATCTTGGAACCTTTTTCGAAATTCGTTTAATAGTGCAGTTATATAATTTGAAATTATGGAGCAGATTTTTTCCGAAATGTTAGTAACGTCCTCTTTAGTTTTTGTCATAGTTGGAAAATGTTGCAGCTGTTTGTTCTGTATTTCTCCATAATAAATGCTAAGCTTTTCTTCAAATGCAAACACTTTATTTGCCATATTGGAGACCATATTATTTTCACCTTGTAAACTCCGATTGAGATTGTTGAGTTTTTCCGTAATGTCACATAAAAAGGCTAATATACACCACCATTCATCATTTTGTAATTCAGGGTACACCTTATTGTTTTGCTCTAAAAACAGTATTATTTCATGGCGTAAAGAAAAAAACCTTTCCAAAACTTTACCTCTACTTAGCCATCGCACCGAGGTATGTAAAAGGACGTCGTTGTACTCACTTCCCAGTTCTTCCAGAAGGCTTTTAAATCTTCTGTGGTTCAATTCTCTTGCTCGTATATAATTGACAATATTGATAACTGCCTTCATTACAGCTTCTATTTCTGGATTTACAACACGCGCCGCCAAGTTTTCTTGGTGGATAATGCAATGAAATGATATTAAATTGATTAAATTATACCTTTTTTTAAATAACGAAATAAATCCATTTTCGGGTCCAGTCATTGAAGGACAGCCATCTGTACACAAACACACGATTTTTTGTAGGTCAATTTCATTCTGCTCTAAAAAATTACAAATAGTATCCAGGTAATCTGTGCCTCGGGTTTGACCTTTCATAGGTAGGAATTTCAAAAAAATTTCCTTTATTAAATTGTTTTCTGTACAATATCTAACAAACATCGAGCATTGTGATGTTGCTGAAATATCGGTGCTGGAATCGAATGCCAAGCTAAAAAACTTGCACTTTCTTAGGTTATCTAAAATATCATCGCGAATAAATTTAGAAATGTCTTCAATACGTCTCATACAGGTTGAATCCGAGAGCTGTAGTTTTTTTATATCAGAAAGTATTTGCTTTTTGTTACTGTATTTATCAAAAAGTATATTGGCAGCACTAACAAAGCATTCCTTTACCATTTCTGCATCGGTAAATGGTTTCATATGCTTACCAAGTATGTAACAAATTTCATATGATGCCTTGGTTACCGCGGAGTCTTGTGATAATGCCACAGTCATAACATTTTGTTGTTGATGCAATGACCTCTTAAAAAAACTCAATTTCTCATTTCTCAAGGACGATCCAGGAGGAAACATTTCGTCGAAAGATTTATGTTTTGTGGTAAAATGACGCGAAATATTGTATTTCTTCAATATAATACTTTCACGACATATTAAACAAGTTGCTGCATTGTTTTTGTTTGGCACAACAAAATAATCCGTTTCCCACTCATCTTGAAACAATCTATTTTCACTAGATATTTTTCTTTTATATTTAGAAGACACTCCTGACATTATATTGAAAATAAAATAATAATTTGACACAAAAAACCACAACTATCTGCAATTACTGGGTGCGATTAGCTTTAATTGTTACCATCGTAGCGTAACCTAAGTATCGTAAACAAATTCAAAACAAGTTTATGACCCGCAAACAAAGCGACACTCGCAGGTTCGTAGATGGCAAGGGGATTTCCGCCGTCAATTCCGTCTCGCTCATGCAACCACAGATTACTAATGAATAATTATGCTGCGTTCCGATTCACACGAAACGAAATCGCTGATCGGCTCACATTCCCGTTCTGAAACAACCATTCTCTGATGGGCGCGAAATTTAAATTGGTTTACACAACAAATTCGTAACTTCAGATGGGCCAATAACAAAGGCCCGGCGGGCCGCATGCGGCCCGCGGGCCGCAGGTTGAGTATAGATGGTCTAGGATCAATAGTTTCGAAGATATGACCGTTTTCAGTTTGACAGCTGTCATCCAAAATGAAGATCTCACCGAGACCTGTCACATCTCCATACAAACTAATGGTCTAGGATCAATAGTTTCGAAGATATGACCGTTTTAAGTTTGACAGCTGTCATCCAAAATGAAGATCTCACCGAGACCTGTTACTTCTCCATACAAACTAGTGGTCTGAGACGAGTAGTTTCCGAGATATGAACATTTTTAATTTGACAGCTGTCATCCAAAATGAAGATCTCATCGAGACCTGTCACTTCTCCATACAAACTAGTGGTCTGAGACGAGTAGTTTCCGAGATATGACCATTTTTAGTTTGACAGCTGTCATCCAAAATGAAGATCTCATCGAGACCTATCACTTCTCCATACAAACTAGTGGTCTGAGACGAGTAGTTTCCGAAATATGACCATTTTTAGTTTGACAGCTGTCACCCGAAATGATGATCTAACCGAGAGCTGTCACTTCTCCATACAAACTAGTGGTCTAGGATGAGTAGCTTCCGAGATATGACCGTTTTAAGTTTGACAGCTGTCATCCAAAATGAAGATCTCACCGAGACCTGTCACATCTCCATACAAACTAATGGTCTAGGATCAATAGTTTCGGAGATATGACCGTTTTCAGTTTGACAGCTGTCATCCAAAATGAAGATCTCACCGAGACCTGTTACTTCTCCATACAAACTAGTGGTCTGAGACGAGTAGTTTCCGAGATATGAACATTTTTAATTTGACAGCTGTCATCCAAAATGAAGATCTCATCGAGACCTGTCACTTCTCCATACAAACTAGTGGTCTGAGACGAGTAGTTTCCGAGATATGACCATTTTTAGTTTGACAGCTGTCATCCAAAATGAAGATCCTCATCGAGACCTATCACTTCTCCATACAAACTAGTGGTCTGAGACGAGTAGTTTCCGAAATATGACCATTTTTAGTTTGACAGCTGTCACCCGAAATGATGATCTAACCGAGAGCTGTCACTTCTCCATACAAACTAGTGGTCTAGGATCAGTAGCTTCCGAGATATGACCGTTTTAAGTTTGACAGCTGTCATCCAAAATGAAGATCTCACCGAGACCTGTCACATCTCCATACAAACTAATGGTCTAGGATCAATAGTTTCGGAGATATGACCGTTTTCAGTTTGACAGCTGTCATCCAAAATGAAGATCTCACCGAGACCTGTCACATCTCCATACAAACTAATGGTCTAGGATCAATAGTTTCGAAGATATGACCGTTTTCAGTTTGACAGCTGTCATCCAAAATGAAGATCTTAACGAGACCTGTCACTTCTCCATACAAACTAGTGGTCTGAGACGAGTAGTTTCCGAGATATGACCATTTTTAGTTTGACAGCTGTCATCCAAAATGAAGATCTCGTCGAGACCTGTCACTTCTCCATACAAACTAGTGGTCTAGGATCAGTAGTTTCCGAGATATGACCGTTTTCAGTTTGACAGCTGTCATCCAAAATGAAGATCTCACCGAGAGCTGTCACATCTCCACAAATCGCTCGATTTCTTTGGGGCAGGCAGGGCCAAAGAGTTGGTCTACAATGAAGACATAATGAATAAATTCAAAAATGTATATTGCAATTTCAGTTAAATTACACATAATTTATATACATTTTATTATACACAGGGTGTCCTACAACCATGCCACATGGAGCGGAAGTACTTAAATATTGTAGATAGAGTATTGTACTGAAAGAAGACTTCATTTTGATTTTAAAAACAATTACACATTATTCAAAGATTTTTGAAAAATCGCCCATCTAAATCACTAAAACCCGTAAAATTGTGATAAAACACCTTTTATTTTACTATTTCGATTTAAAGGCTCAATCGTATTATTTTATTCCAGATAACAATCATCATCATCAGCATATATTAGTCCACTGCTGGACATTGGCCTAATGAGCGCCATAGCGCCCTGTCTTCAGCTTGACGCATCCAGCATCTGCCTCCAGTCTTTCGCAAATCGTCATCCCAAGGTAACAATCATATCAAATAAAAGGAAGACCATGAAATTTTACATGTTATATAAAATAGTTACTGACCAACGGGACCAATTAGATAACCGCCGAGATCACTGGACCTCGCCCCGCTGATTTTTTTAATAGGTTATGTGAAAAAATTACCTTACTTTTATTCATAATTGTGGGCTAACATAAAACAGCTGCTAA
Organism: Eupithecia tripunctaria; assembly: GCA_955876795.1. Classification (NCBI taxonomy): domain Eukaryota; kingdom Metazoa; phylum Arthropoda; class Insecta; order Lepidoptera; family Geometridae; genus Eupithecia; species Eupithecia tripunctaria. The sequence continues at coordinate 10,069,441 of OY041599.1, forward strand.
ATACTGTTATATCTCAGACTGACTTATGTCAATAGAAGAAGACAGAGCGAGATTGAGCAGTGTGCTGAGTTAGCATACTATTATGAATAAGGGGGTTAGTTTACAATAAGCAGTATGAAAATGTGCAGGAGTTACAAACTAAACTTGGTCCTGTAGTAACTCCTGCAAAAAAAACTGAACACCTTAAAAAGATAAATAAATCAACTGGTAACGAAATTATTAAATGAGTTAGAATTGGTATACAACAGAATGAATGGGCGGGACTTATTATTTTGAGCATTTGCTAAATTAGATTACCTGTAAGGAAAACGTAATTATTTTAATAGAATCTAAAATTTCATGGTCTTCTTTTATTTTAGATGCTTTGTTAAATGGAAAAACTAATCCATGCAATTGAGCCCTTACATGTCTGAAATCTTAAAGTTAACGGTGTTTTTCTTACAAATTTTCGGGTTCAATTCCCGGTTTAGGTGGATACAGGCGATTTTTCAAAAATCTTTGAATGCAGTTTTTAAAATCAAATTGAAATCTTCTTTCAATAAAATGTTATATAAATATAATAATATAAAATTTTATGTGGCCGTATAAATAAATTACTAGGGATATGTAATTTATTTATACTACTGTAGTAGCTGTCATACATTATTTTGTCATTTATATTTTATGTATTTATCAAACTATCAATTTACTTTGCTGCCAATGCCGATAAATACATATAACTATAGTGATAACTATAACTAATATTATAAAGGCGAAAGTTTGTACGGATGTATGGATGGATGGATGTTTGTTACTTCTTCACGCCAAAACTACTGGACGGATCTGGCTGAAATTTTGCATACAGGTAATTCTAATCCTGGAATAAAACATAGGCATACTTTTTATCCCATAAATCTGTTCCCGCGGGATGAAAATCACATTAAAATGTTTCCATAGGAACAACGCGTGCGAAGCCGCGGGGCGCAGCTAGTATAAAATACGCGTTTTCATCTGATATCTTATTAACTGACGGTACTTATCTATTTCAGATTACCTGTTGAACAATTCCACCGCCAACTGCGATCCCCAACTCACCCAGCGTGAGGATTAGTACTCAATATTTTAGAAAAATACTCAATATTTTTATTGAAGTTTTGTAAGTATTCATGCACCCTGCCTGTCAGATAGATTATGGCAGTGATCGTAATCTTAATCTATTAAGTAAGATTAATACTTAATCAGTAGGTATTTTATACAAAATTACAGCGAACTCTTGGGATATAAATAATAACATAACATAAGTTGTAAGTATTTACATTTCTAGATGAACTGTTTATAAAATCATGCAAGTAAATATTTCTGTATATTAAAAATAGTAAAAATAAATTCTTAATAGTAAGTACGTACAGCCGTTTTTTCATGGACCTACTATTTTCTCCTATTAGTAGGACCACGAGGGAGACCTTTTTCTGTCTGTCCTATTCTAGGGTGAATCAAAAATCTACCTCCTGTATAAGTTTCTCGTTACTCAGATGATAATGTACGTAATTAACAAAACTTTGTATAAATTTGACTAGGTTAAACTTAACATAAATAAATGTAACATTGGTACCCATCATGATCTAAAATTCACTTCGAAACTCGTTATAATTATCGTGCTTGGGTACCGATTTAAGGCATGTTGGTGGTTTATTATAATTATATTTTAAGGAACATGTAATCGTCGTGTATGCTTCGGATTATGTCACTACCTCATGCTTCGGATTTGATTAGTGTAATAAATTTGTAATGGTAAACGGTGTTTTTATTTTAGTCAACTGAGCCAAAATAACAAAGGGTATAATTATAATAGAATATAAATATTTTTCGAAAACTGTAGGTAGTAAATTTATAAGGGCAGCTAAAAATATCGATATCGATGAATGTGGTTTAGGGGTCACCCCTAAATCGCATTTATCGATATCGATATCGATGAATAAGCCGCAGCAGCACATCACTATTATTATTATTTTTTGTGTTGGTAGCCATGAATGTCTTTGTGACATGTGTCGTCTGCGCATGTCCAAATTGAAGTGGATAGGTTGGTTTTTCGCGATACATTCATAGACAGTGACGTTTGGTAGACTCATTTTATTCTAAGGAGGTCCCGTCTCTTCTTACGAAGTTATTGTATTCTCTTTGCTATACTTTTAAATCTGTGGTTTAAATCTATTTAAAGACTCACGCACACGGCGGAGCCCTGAATGCTATAAATTTCAATAACAACTGATAATAACGAGCATTCTTTTCATTGATCGGTCTAAGATGGTCCTCGTTGTTTGCTAACCGCCATCATAGCTCCCAATCCGGAAAGACCACTCGACAGTTGTCAATATTGAACGTCGTATCCGTTTCATAAAGATTGTCTGTTACATTCAGAACCTCTTCAGAACCGTTGATTTGGACGAACAGAACCATAAACACCCAAATATTGCAAAGGCTTACTGCAAAGAGGTTAATCAGCCTTAGAATTGTCTATCATACAACCCCTGTAGGCTACCTAGAATACAGGCCTCGTCTACACGGCCAATGCCTGACAATGCGTCAGTCCACGGACGCCATAGGGTAACTAATACAGCTTTTGGCCACCACGCCAGCAGACGTATCAGAACCGACACAGTTGGCCGACCTTACGATACTTAGATTACATCCGGTTGATCCAAAATAATTTCCCCTTGCCCTTCGACAGGCGCAAGGTCGATTCGAGACGGTGGTTTCTCTTCCATCTTGAGTCTCACATATGAGTAATCTGGATTCGCTTGAAGCAGCTCCACTTCTTCCACCACAGGCTGATACTTATTAGAACGGTCAAAACAGCGCATGAGGACTTGCCCCGAATTGGTTAGCCATGTTGGAATACTGTGACCATTCATTGATCTTTGCGGATGTGTGAACAGGCTCATGTGGCGTGCAGTTAGTAGCTGTGCATAAGAGCGATGTAATCTAGTGGAGAGTTACATTAAGTACATGCTCCCAATTTTCTATAGGCATGTTGAGCGAACGCAGAGAGAGCTGTACTGTTTTCCATAGCGTGGAATTCAATTTCTCGACTTGGCCGTTGCCTTGAGGATTGTAGGCCGTAGTTCTACTAGTCGCAATGCCACGTGAATGTAGAAACTAATATCATATCTGTATGGTGCCAGTACCAGCCGCCATCTCTGGATCTTCTCATTTTTAATTTTACTTGTATGTTTTGCAACAAACATGAAGGAAACAAATCGTTGGTCCGTGATGAGTTTGAACGGTCTAGCGATAAGAACATGGCGCCATTTCTTCAGAGCTTCAACGATGTCATAGGCTTTTTTCTCTACCGCTGAGTGATTTCGCTCGCTCTGATTGAGGGTCCTTGAGTGAAAGGAGATGGGCCTCGAATTCTGTGATAATGTAGCGGCGATGGAATGCCCGGAAGCGTCAGTCTCGACACTAAAAGGTTACCTTTTAGTGTTGTCGTCTATGGCGTGACTTTGCTATAACAGATTTCAGGTCCTCGAAACATTTTACTGCGTCTGAGCTTAAGGGGAAACTTTTGGTATGCACCATAGGATAGATTCTCTATGAAAAACTAGGAAACCACTACAAATAGTGTGCGAACATACCGAGAGTCCTTCGAAGAGAAACTACATCATTGGGTGGGGGCATATTTAGAAGCGGTTTCAGTCGCACACTAACTGGCATAATAACATGATTTTCAAATGTATAGCCAAGAATGTTTATAATCGACTGTGTGAACTTGCTCTTTTCTTTGTTTAGGGTAAGGTTGTACTTCTCCACAGCTTTGACAAATAGTCTAAGATTTTTATCGTGCTCTTCCTGTGTCTTTCCACATACAGTAATATCATAAATGTAGGCAAAAGTACCGTTTAGGTTTTCGGTTCTGATGAGCCAGCCAGACAGTTCTTTGGAAACTAGACACACCGTTGGTAACACCAAACGGAATTCTACGAAAATGATACAGGTTACCACATGTCTCGAAAGCTATGAAGGTTTTTTTCGTCAGGCAAGATGGGCACGTGGTGGTATGCGCTCTGTAAATCTATAGCGCTAATAATCGCGTATTTAGCTACCTTTGTTATCATCTCTTCAATGTTGGGTAACGAGTAGGCAAAGGCATCCAATTGTGTATATTTGTTGATGGTTTGCGAGTAATCTATTACCATCCGCCTCTTGTGATTGCATTTTTCGTGATTAAAACCTGCGCTCGCCAAGGTGACAGACCTTCTTCTATGATTCCTTCCTTTTTTTTTTTTTTTTTTTTTTTTTTTTTCTTTCCTTCATTTCGCAGCGATAGGTTTGCAGTCCGCCGTGACATTAGAAAATAGGGATACAGCAGGGACAGAGGCTGCAGCTACGCTGCAAACCTTTAACTTATCTTTCGGTCCAACAAATTTGAATTCTAGCTAGAGTCGAGTGTGATTCTAAGACGTCATGGCCAATTATAACGTCGGCACATAAGTTATTCACAATCGGGAGATTGACGTTGTTAAAGGCATTGTCTCCGATCCTAACATTCTGGAGAGTCGAGCCGTTAACCTATGACTTGTGAGATAAGGAAGCCATAGAAATAGTTTGGTCGCAACGCCTCTTCTTCAGTTGACAGAGACTGGCAGAGTCCTCATTGACGAAGCTCAGGGAGCTCCCGGTGTCAATCAAGGCTTCTGCTCGAACTCCCTTAGTAATAACTGTCACCATTGCCTTGCGCAGTGAAGTCGGTGCCGCCGCAGATATTATACTGCAGTGGCCGCAGTCATCTGTTTCCGTTGTTGAAGCAGGTGTCGGTGTCCTGCTACGACAGACTTTTCCATAGTGGCCCTTTCTATTACACTTTATGCATGTAGCATCTCGAGCTGGAATGTCGTTGCGAGGGTGTATAGATGATGCTCCACAAAAAAGCATTTTCGTTTGGGGACAGCAGCGGCAGTAGAAGTAAGCACAACACTGCCAGATCCATGCCTGCACTCCGGAGAACGAAACAGCTATCGCCTCGGCCAACCGCCGCGAGTAGAAATGGTCTCGTTAACAAACTTAGCGTATAGTTTGTTTTTGTTGAACATTGCAATACAATTGAAGATAATAAAAACAGACTCACTCTGGAGCATCTGCACTCCCTGTACTTACCACGGGCGCACAAATAATTAATAAAGAACGGCAGGCTCCGATAAAGTCATAAAATCGCTCGTCCAACCTGACATCATTCTTCTAGGTATGATCAATGCACAGACCAGCAAACGCATGTCTGCACCGTCGCGTCGCTCTTGTCACCGCAGCCCGGTTACTCCACCAATTCCCTACACCTAGCTTCAGTCAGCTGCAAACAGACAAATCATCAATATACAACAAACATAAGAACTCCGGCCAATTGTTTCATTTCTCGAGAACAACGTACTCTAGGCACGAACATACCAACAGATCAACCAATGGTAGTTACCGACCACAGATGAGATCCGCGGTGGCACCACCAGATATATCAGGGGACCCAAAACAAGGAACTGCTTGACCACAAGCCAACAACAAATTTACTAAACATGACACTAGGTCAGACGACAACAAACTTACAATAAGCAACTCAATGCCACAAAACAACATCTAGCCAGACATCCACCGTGTATGTCTGGAGTCTTGGGTGTAGGGGGACCCAAGACGCCCACAACAGCTCTGCCAAGCAACGCCGTATGCTTGTAGAACTAATATTGAGACACCGTCCTCAATACGCACACACACATCCAAGCAGACGGACACGGTTCACGTCTGAAGGATAATCTTGGGTGTAGCAACCCAAGATGCTCACAACTGTTCTGCCAAGCAACACCGTATGCTTGTAGAACTAATATTGAGACACCGTACTCAATACGCACACACACATCCAAGCAGACAGCCACCGTGCATGTCTGAAGGATAATCTTGGGTGTAGCAACCCAAGATGCTCACAACTGTTCTGCCAAGCAACACCGTATGCTTGTAGAACTAATATTGAGACACCGTACTCAATATGCTCACTCACACGCGTCTAAGCAGACGGCTACCAATCACATCTCAAGGATCTATTCTGAGTGTAAAAACCCAAGATGTTCACACCAGTTCTGCTAATCACCACCATGTCCAAGATACCACAAAAAGACCTCAACTTCCAGCAAAAACAGCATAGCAGAAACAAAGATCAAAACCAAACAAGTAAATACAAGAGTGTTACAAAATAACACACAACAGAACAACATAATGCGAGACAATATTAAGCAGTAGGGCAGTAGGTATAACAAAATAATCAACACAAACAAATTTTATTGTTTCACTTTTTTTTTCAAATGAACAACCACTAACTTTGGAACTGAAACCATTCAGAAGTAGGTAGGTGTGCGCTTAGCGTTGTGATGAGGACCCTTAATTCCCAGTCGTTCCAGGCAAAGTTAATCCTCTGGCTGGTATCATCACCCGTAGTTTTGGCTCCAACCAATGTCAATCATAAAATCTTTATTTGCCTCTATGATCCATGTGACCTGCAAGCATGTACTGTCTGGCATCCTCCACTTCTACTGAAGCCTGAAACCAATAAATCACAACAGAAAAATGCATCCGACAGGCATGTTGTGCAATTGACACGACACAGGCTATATCAATAACACTATAGGACACAATTATCTTTACCTGTTATGCTTTATCCTTGGGAAAAGCCACTTGTTCAGCTTTGGCTAGCTAGGTACGAACTGTACGAGATATTTGAGTCATTTCTTTCTCAAGATTAATTAACATCAAGCAAACGTTGGTTCATATCACAATAAAACTCATGAAAATTGAACTGCTTACATAGTAATAACCATGCTACCTAGTCTAGGTACCTACGTACAAATCAATCCAGGTGCATTATAAAAACCGGTAATTTTAGTGTAAAACAGCCATACCCTTATCAGTCATCACATCATTACAAACCAATTGTATTACTGTACATCCATAAAGCTTCTTAGTTAAATTCTCGTAAGAATTCAGGTTTGGTCGCCAGCTCAGATTTGTCACAGCATAAAATGTCGACCTGTTGAGTGTCATCATTTTGATGTGAATCCATCGAACTTTTCCATTCTTGGTAAAACATCTGTGAGCGTAAAACATGGGTTTATCCCACTTCTGATAAAGACTCACGCACACGGCGGAGCCCTGAATGCTATAAATTTCAATAACAACTGATAATAACGAGCATTCTTTTCATTGATCGGTCTAAGATGGTCCTCGTTGTTTGCTAACCGCCATCATAGCTCCCAATCCGGAAAGACCACTCGACAGTTGTCAATATTGAACGTCGTATCCGTTTCATAAAGATTGTCTGTTACATTCAGAACCTCTTCAGAACCGTTGATTTGGACGAACAGAACCATAAACACCCAAATATTGCAAAGGCTTACTGCAAAGAGGTTAATCAGCCTTAGAATTGTCTATCATACAACCCCTGTAGGCTACCTAGAATACAGGCCTCGTCTACATATTTTATTTTGACTTTTTGACTTTTACAGTCGTATTATTTTTTATTTGTCTTTTCTAGTCAAAGAGAATACAATAACTTCGTAAGATTTCTAGTAATGAAAATCATAGATATTTGAATAGTACAAAAGATGAAAATTAATAATAAGCTTTATGGTTTATTTTTCGTGACCTTAAAACAGCTACTGGATCTTGATCATCGGATCAAACCTTACCGTACAACGTTGCCCATAATTTTGTAAATTTCTTATATCATTTTGATTAACATTTTACGCGACATTGGCTAAATTATGTCAACCCAGACGTAGACGCCATTAAAAGAAGAAAAGAAGAAGAAAAACAGCTACTGTCCGTTTATTAATAGTGTTTGAGACACATTTTTTTTTCATCGACATCGATAAAAAATTGTGAGACAATATAGTACATTGTTATCCAAGGGATGAAAGTAGGTGATTTATTTAGTCCCGAGACAGAGTTTGTAGCCTGAGCGTAATGAAGGTGCTAATAGTTCGAGGGACTTAATAAGTTACTTTCACCCGAGGTAAACTGTGCTTTTCATCGCGAATACAAGGATATTTAAAGTAAAACTAAATATGTAATTTATAATATTATGGTAATTAAAAAAATATATCCATATTAATACCAGTCGGAAGCGTAAACAATCTACCTACAGCTGGCTCAACTGAGCCATTCATCATATTCAATAAAGGTTCACCAACAGTATACATACTTATAATAGCTTAATATAACTTAATGTAATGGCAGTACTTATTGTTCTTTTAGATACATATACCTAAAATAGGTGGACACAACATTCTTAAGAAATTAACTTAAAGATAATTACAATAATAAATTGTTGGAATCAATTTTATACTTAGAATAGAAGTTAAACAGGTTTCTTAAAAAGTAGTTTAAGACCGACTTAAAACAAATAAAAACGAATTAAAAAATTAAGGACTAAGAGATACCTCGAACCGAGGAAAGATTAAATTGTTCGTTTGTTTCAAATGACTAGGCTCCGAAACTTACTGAACCGATAAAAATATATTTTATTATTTATTTTTCAGCAAGTGAGATGGGCTATAGTTTATACCGGATTCCCACGGGAACGGAAACTACGCGGATGAAACCGCGAGGCACTGCTAGTATTTATTAAATCTTGTTATTTATTCGTAGGTAATAATTATTAAATAGCATAAAGTATTACTTATTAGAAATGATATGGGTATATTTCATCTATTTACTTACCTTGTCAAGTTGTATGGCAATAAATGCTCCAGGAAACCATGTTACTCAAACAACTGACCTTCGAGAGTGCGCCATAAGTAATTTTGACAATTTTGTACTTCGAAATCTATTTATCTTAGGATCTGTGTAAGCTACCACCTTCATATTTAATTAATGTTACTTAGATCTTTTATCTTGAATTACATGTTTTAAATACACGTTTGGTGAAAGTTTTATCGATAGTTTATTTAGTTGAAAAATAGATGTTTTGCACACATTTTTCTATTTATCTCAATTAGGTAAAACAGTCTTAGCGCATAAAAAAATCGCTCTTTGCTTCTCACTCGCGAGAAAACCATACGTACCTGTCATCCCGCTCGAAATCGATCTTGAAGCGGCGTTATTGCACAATCTTAACCCGAATTCCACGAGTGGCAACAGACGGAAGGGTAAGGTGTGTCACACCCACCCAATCCCTTAAAATTTCTTAAATTATCTCGGCCCCTACCTATATTACCTACAGCAACTATTAAATCTTATAAATAACCTGAGCGTCTAGTCCAGGGGTCACCAAACTTGTTGCTGTTGTAAGTTGAAGAATAAAACACAGAATGGTATCTACTCGGTTTTATTTACTTGCAAGGTAGAACTTAACGACAGAATTGATAACGCAGAAAAGTATCTAAGCTAATGCATCTCTATGCATCTAACGAATAAATTAAAGTGATTGTCATTTTCTACCGACAATAGTTTGGAGTTGTGTATGAATTAAACTTTTACCAATTACTAAATGACAGCATCAGTTAATTTCGATCTGTTAAGATTGTTTATGAACTTCATCTTGGAAAACGTGTTCTCACGTAAGCAAGTAAGAAGTACCAAAAACAGAAAACAACCCATGAGCATGCAATGTATGCAAATTATCAAATTGTACCAGACTTGTTCTTCTTATAAAATTCCAACAAGGATGAATTTTGATATTTTTGTTCATTATCACTTTCATTCAATAATTTCCATTTGGACTTCCGGAGTTTCAATGTCAGAATCAAAAAAGATTTTGAAAAAAACTTTATTTTATTCGCAATGACATCAATGTCTGAAACATGAGTAATCCATGACCCACTCAGTTTCGATTGCGAAATCGACAGGAAATTCAGTCTCTGTTGCCTAGAAATATAGTTAAGGGCATTTATAGTTGATTTATTTATGAGTAATCTATGAACCACTCAGTTTCGATTGCAAAATCGACAGGAAATTCAGTCTCTGTTGCCTAGAAATATAGTTAAGGGTAGAGTTATAGTTGATTATTTATTGAAAAAACTATATAAACTGACTTCAATTAGGTAGGTATATTGTTTTTTCATGGATCCCATTGTCAGAACTAGACCAAATTGAAATGGGATCACAGGGGAAGCACCAGCTTTCAAATAAAGTTTGTGCTACCATAAACATAATTTGAAGAATTTTACCTTTATCTTCCACGTAATTGCTACTTTGGTAACCTGTGCAGCAAATAACTTGCCTAAAATCTGGTAGTATTAGTGCATCTATTTTTCAAAATTGCGATTATGGACTCGTAAAATTACATCGACATCGATAAAAATGGTGGTCAAGCTTAAATTATGAACATGGTGAGGATAAACAGAGCCATATTGATGGTCTGTGTGTGCCTTCCCCTATAGTGCACACTCTACGCTACACACTACACACTCGATAAATATCACGATGTTTGGATCGTTTTCCAAGATTATGATATTTATCGAGTCTGTAGTGCGTAACTCGAATCGTGAATCGCGCTGGTTTTATAAAAATCAAGAAATCTCATGTCGATAAATATCGAGTGTCTAGTCTCTGGTCGACTTATCATGTCAGTTGGACAGTATTCATTGTATCGGGGATGGAGGAGGATGCACTTCTTGATACGTTTACGTACAGTCCGACCGGAAAGAGTAGAAAATAAATAAGGGCGCCACAATTGTTTACAATTTACATGGTATCACCATATACTATGGCTGCTACGTTTTGATACTTATTATTTTCAAATATGTTTATAACACATTGCAGTTCTTAAATTATAAAATTTTACAACAAACATTTATGCTCATCACATAAAGGTTTGTCCTGAATAAGAATAAAACCCACTATGATATAGTAAAGTAAAAATGTTTTTTATTATATACATGCATTAAAGAAATCAAAGCCTCCGTTTTCCACCGCGCCGATACCGAGACGAATAATAATACGAGCAATGGTGAGTGCATGCAACCTTAATAGAAAGCCAGAATATTTTGTATACTCAAAAGAAAAAAAACACAATAACAGACAATTTTGTTGAATAATTATATAATAGGTACCTACTAAAATCATACATAAATCACTCTAATGACTCAAAGTCAAGATACTCAATCCCCGACATCGATTCTTCATAAAAATGCTGTGATAGAACATAATTAGCAGTTCCTGCCATACCATAATTTTCATCTTCACTTTGTACCAAATTTACACAATTTTTTTGCCTTCATTAAAAATCCTCCTAACAGTGCTTTCGGATTTTGCTGAAACAAAACATAAGTAAAGTATCAAAAATAAAGGATTGCACTACAAAATACGACTCAATGGAACAAAAAATCAACAAAGAATATTATGTATGATAAACTAGGATTTTGAATGGATTTACACGATTCTTTTAGTAAATTAAAACAGTTTACGTCCAATGTTATTATTCATAACCAGCTACTTACGGTCAAATCTGCTTTTCATTTATAAACGTCTTTTAATTCAGTAAGCAGCGTCCCGGCTTGATTCTCAGCCAAACATCTCATAAACGCTTTGTAAATAATGTCACGAGCCCCACTGCGTATAGTTTTATTCATATTGCTAATATTTTACGAATTATTTGCTTATACTTAGAGAAATAACAATAAAAAAATCAACAACAAATCAAAACAAACAACTCGAATACTCGCTCGACTGAAGTTGCAGTGTTTCCACTAGCGGAAAATTATTCTGGTTATTCAAACAAATATTCGCTTCCTAACAAAAAAAATCAAATTAATATCAAATGAAATGAATTCAAAAAAATACAACTAAACAATTTCATTTACTATAGTGATTGAGATTAAATTTTATTAGGTGTTTAGAGTAATTTTTATTCAATTACCTTATTTTTATCATCAATTAAAATTAAATTACTTAGGTACCTAGGTTTTTACAATTAATATAAACTATAATTAATTATAGCATAATTTTATTTAAAAAAGTTAAATTATTTATAATTTAACTTTTTTAAATAATAAATAAATAAATAATAAATAATGCTGGACAATTCACACAGCATTATCTAGCCCCATGCTAAGCAGAGCTTGTGTTATGGGTACTAGATAACTGATACACATAATACAATACACTACATAGATAGATATTTTTTAATACTACACGTAGAACGTAGAATGCCCGTATTGGGATGCTTGCTTTATATTTTGTGTTTTTAAATATTATTTTAAGATTTGGGACAGGCGGCGATTTGTGTGTTTTAGGTATTCGTTGTAAGATACTGCGTTATGCTTCTGTTTTCGTTGTACATTTTGTGTTTGCGGCTCTGCTAATGTCCTTTTTGCTCTTCTTTGGCGCATTTTCAACATGTAATGTCCTCATAAAATTGTTTTTTTTATTAGACATTTTTTTCAGCGGAGAGGTAGGTAGGTATTCGAATAATCAGCTTATTAAGAGAGCGTATCTAATAAGTGCATTAAAATTATCAAAATGTCAACAAAACATTTTGAATGCTCGATTCTTTTAATTTAGCATGATTTTTAAATATAAGAGAAGGTAAGTGTCTGCATGACGATACTTTATCAAAAAATACGTGCATAGTTCAATTTTGCAAGGAAAAGCTGAATCTGGCGACAAACTCACGTAAGCGGCCACACTGGTCTTTCAAAAAGAGTTGCCAGTTTATAGTAAATTTTAGTTCCAAATTAATTAATTTCTACTCTTTCTGGTCGGTCGTTAGTTATTGTATTCTCTTTGGATGCGGTGGTGGCGTCGTTCAGCCGTACCCTTAGAGCCGTACCTCAAACGAACGACCAAAAAACTTGAATTAATTTATACTAGTGTTAGAAACACTAAGTGATGTTTAGGACAGCTCAAAATAAGCGAATGCTATTATAAATTTAAGGATATGAAAACAAGGCATTTTATTTATTTTAGGCATCATGTTTCATGGTAGTATTTACCGCTGTAGACCTACACAATCGATATCTACATAAATATTAAAATTCACATGCTTGGAGTCGAGATAAAGAGATATAATTGGACAATATTTATTGACAAAGGAAAAGGAAAAAAAATCTAAAATCAGCAAGCACTTACCATTATGTTTCAAAATCGTCAGCAAGAAGTTAATTTAAGGTTAAGTGCTACGGGTTTGTTTAACATTTGTGCAGGGTTTAAAAAATCTAATATATTCTTCTATAATATAAAAATGAATCGCTAAATGTGTTGGTAAGCGCATAACTCAATAACGCCTGGACCAATTTGACCAATTCTTCTATTTTATAAATGTTCGTTGAAGTTCATGTATGGTTTTTACGGCAAGAAAATTGTAATAATTGCCGGGAAAATACCTATAAACGTTTCCATAGGAACAACGCGTGCGAAGCCGCGGGACACAGCTAGTAGTATACTAAATTAGACGGCTAAATATCGTTTCTACTAATATGAGAACCTTAGTAAAGAAAAATAAGTGATCAGAGAAATAAGATTAGTAAACAAGAAAGGTCTTATAGCGTATCCATGCGCTGCGCATAGCATAGAGTTTATAATGCATAACGTATCTATTAGACTCCCACATATGCCGATAGGGTTTTTACATCGCATTATAGGCATTTTTAATGCGCTCGAATTTGCCGATGATACTATAGGTATCTGTAACAACGTCACTACGAGGATATTGGTACGGATGCTCTCGTCGTCGTCAGTCTTCCTATTCGATGCAATGGGCGCACAACTTTAAAAGCAACAAATGATCCTCCTTGCGTAGCCGGACCTGGATCAAAGATTAGGTTTCTAAACTTAGTAATTGTATTCTCATTGGTTCTTAAAGTGATTGTATTCTCTTTGTTTTCTAATTGTCAAAAATTACGTCGTCTTAGCATTGTCAAAATGCCAAAAATACTTTGTGAACAGAACTTTAGTAATAAATTGATAAAGGCCAGAAAATTTGGTTCCCATGCATTTTACCGATCAAAATCATTTCGAGTGATGATATGCGGTTTATTTCCCAGAGTTGCAAGGTACCAGTAGTATGAATTTTTACGTCCTCTATAATAAAATCACAAAGTGCAAAGTCAAATTGCCACCAAACGCAGCAAAAATGCAAAGAACACGTATACACTGACCCTGTCCATAATAAATATTAAATAATATTAAATATATTAAATAAATAAATATTAAATAATGCTGGACAATTCACACAGCATTATCTAGCCCCAAGCTAAGCAGAGCTTGTGTTATGGGTACTAGATAACTGATATACATAATACAATACACGACATAGATAGATATTTTTTTTTTATTATACATAGAAAAACATCCAGAACGCCCTGAACAAATGTCTGCAGATCGTACACACATTTGTCCCGAGGCGGGAATCGAACCCGCAACCTCCTGCGTCGCAGGCAGACCATCGCCCACCGCGCCACAGAGGTCGTCGATAATTTGTTGATTATACAGTTACTGTTGTAAATTTACAAGAATGTTCACACTGTTCACATTCACAGCACTATACTGGCTTTTTCTAAGGTGCATCTTGATAAAGCGGGTCTAAGAAGAGCCAAGCTGTGTCTCGAGGCTGCCAGAGGCACTCAACCTCAACCTTTGGTAGCTCGCCCACTCTGAACCCGTATAAAGAGTAAAAGGTCTTTAACTCCCGCTAGCACACCCGTACTTCGCTAAGTGCAGACTGCTGCAAACAACCTACATTAAGCTCAACTGATTAATATCAATACCAGTCGTAAAAGTCCCCAAAACGCGCTGCGACAGTAACTCACCAGATCAGGCGTCTTTTTTTAAAGTCAAAACTATACTAGACTAAACTGACTAGACCTGACGGCAATCACACTTGATCGAAAGTGGAGTTGTTGCCGACGATGTATCACGAAGGTCTAGAAAACTATTTCGTATCGCCGCCTCGCCTCTTGTGCAGGTAGCGTAGCCCCTTAAGGGTCAAGTTCAAGCGCTGCAACATGTCTTCTCTATGTACCTGTATCTCATTCAAACAGGCCTTGGCATTGGAAAGATACATCCCACCACAATGCTGTCGTCTGCATAGCATATCCAATGATAATGGGTACCAGCAGGTCGTTAAGAGTGTGCAATAATGCCGCTCCGAGATCGCGAGTAAGCATACAGAGCAGAGACATGCACCGAATTTCCTATGCGCCACAACCGTTTATGCCTACAAGTTAATGTAACAGTTAATCGAGAAATTAAAAGACAACTAAAGAAATACTTCTATGTTTCTTGCCAAAACAAAAACCGAAGAAATTCTGGATTCGGTTTCCACGCTCAAGGTCCGCGATAGAATGCAATAGCTTATGCTATGCAATAGCTTAAAAAAGTGTGCTGTTCTAGAGATAAACAGCAAAATGTGTGCGAAATAGTAAACGAGTAAACTTTCCCCAATCGTGTTTTAGAAATACGAAATTCAAGATAAAAGATCGAAATAACATTTCCCTAAATATGAAGGTGTTAGCTTTCACAGATTCTAAGAAAAATAACGATTTTAAAGTAAAATTTTGAAATAAATTGCCTATGGCACACTCTTAATGTGCAGCAGGAACCGCCAGCGGTAATCGCCAATTGATCAGAAGAGCAGCCGTCAATGACTACCCGAACAGATCATTCCCTCAGAAATTCACGAACCCAGTTACAGGTGATGTTCTGGAAATCCGTATGATAGAAGCTTGCCAATAAAGCTGTCGCCAATAAGGCGTCGTTGTCGCTTGGAACACACGCTCCGATAGTTTTTTAAAACCCGGAAAGTCAGAGCCCTCGGGCTATTACGCCCTACGGATCCTGGGTTTCGATTACAAGGGGAGCAAATGTGTAGGCTCTGTCGAGACCTGAGGCGAGGTTCTGGCAGGGCTGTCCGTCGATCTGATTTCCGTGTTTGATAGGCAAAATGGCAAGACTTGTGAAATTAGCTAGTAACCTAGACCAAATCTGTAGGGCTTTTTGAGATAAACGTTCCAAAGTGGGTAAAATAAATCAAAAAAATCTAATAAGCGAATATAAAGAAAAAAGAGAGAAAGCGCCTGATAGCTTGGTTGGCATTCAGTTACTTTCGCCGCTCATTCGCGGGTAGTCGGTAATAGGAAAAATAGTGTAAAGAAATTTCAAAAAACTTGTTCCAGGAGAAACGTGTTTTTCAGTAAGCCTTACAAGTTTGTGAAATGAAACTTTGCCATTTAGAATCTCCATTACTTTTTCGAGGTTTTAACTAAATATTTTCTTTATTTTTACAATAGGGTATATGCATCGATTTTTTTATTGTTTTAATCGATTCTTTAGGTCATTATTTATCCGAGAAATGACAAGACGCTCACTGAATTTCGCATTAACAAGGTAAAAAAAACAAATCAAAACTACAAACATTTTCGGGTGATGAAAACGCTGCCATATTGTCGCCATGTTTATTTGACGTCGACGTTCACACTCTTTATTAAAACCTTTTGTGACGACCTCGGTAGTGATCATCTCAGGAAAGAGGTTTTCCGAAAAAGCTGAAAATAACCGACAATACGATATGTGAAGTGAGCAGAATAGTGTCAAATCATGGTGCAGCAAGCAGAATAAAAAAAGAAAAATGTGAACGTGTATGTCACGTCCGCTCTAGTCAATGGCGTAGCGTTTCGAAATTTTGCGATTGAGATTTAAAATATAAATTTTTCAATGGTTAAATTCTACAATAAAAACATCTCAAAATGCTAAAATAAATATGTAGATATGTTTCTATATCAATAGAGAATACGTATATTTTTTTTATCCATTTTGAAATCACATGCATATACCCTATTAATGAGTACATTATGAACGCCCAAAGTTCAGGTAAAATTTGAGCAAAAAAGCAAATTTTGGAGGCTTATAGTGAATGAGTTCTCCAAATTTAGATTTTTTGTTGCGATAGAAACCTAAATATAGTGCACAAGATTCCTAATTAGTGAAAAGTTTCAAATAAATATTTGTTACGACGCCATATAATCACGCAAGAGCGTTTGTATGAAAAGTAAGACGGGTTTGGCCGCTCATAAGACCTTCCTTTCCACCTGAATGTAACAATGATACAGAATATTTTTTGCAAAACGAGATATTTAATAGCTTAATAACAAAAAAGAATGTAAACAAACCTGTTTTACCCGAATTCTGCATTTTTTCAGCTAAGTTGGAGTCATATTGTTTTAAATAGTATTTACAACGCACTCCACGTGCGTGGGGTACGACTTGCCTTCTATTCATTTTATTCACTTATGAACTCGTAAAATGTTAAATTAAGATCTGATTACTCACATACATAATACGAGCTGCTTAATAATATATATGTCTCTGTGATCTCTACAAAACTAAATCATCGACTATTGGTTTTATAGAATTCAAGTTGCGATGCATAATAGCATTCCGATAATTATATGTATTATTTATTATACATGTTTCAGATCTCGTCATTCGATAAGATTGACTCAAGGTACCTTCCTACATAGGGGTAATCAAAACAAAAGAATTTATTGCTTCTAACTTACCATCATAATTATAAAACAGACTACCACTCAAAGAGAAAACGAATCTTTAGATCTTCTACCTTCTACTTAGGTCTTACGTGTACTTATGCCATCTGTAATTATACAAAAATATAGTGTCTACAATCAATTGGCAATCATAATTTTTAGGGCAAATTATTTTCACGGCGACAAATAACTTAAAGGGCGATTATCTATTTGCTGGAAAAAAATAACTTGGTAGCGATTAAATATTTTAGCAATAATTATGTTAATTAAGTAATTTGTATGAACTTCAAAATGCGAGGTATTATAAAAACCAGCCAAGTGCGAGACGGCCGCACTCGAGGGGTTCAGTAGGTACTCAGTATCAGTATACAGTATCTATAAAAAGGGCAAAAAAAATATTAATTAATTCATTAGTATGGGCCACTACAAATACTTTTTTATTCCGTTGATAAGTATTTGTTGTTGTAGCGGAAACAGAAATGCAAATGCAACCTCTGTGGTTTACCTAGTGTTATTATTAGTTTTCTATGTAATGTTATTTTAAGTTGATAAATAAAAAAAAAAAAAAAAAAAAAAAAAAAAACATCTGTGAAAATTTCATCTGTCTAACTATCAAGATACAGCCTGGTGACAGGTGGACAGACGGACATACGAACAGACGGACGGACCGGACAGCAGTCTTAGTAATAGCTAACCCTTTAGGTACGGAACCCTAAAAACCAAATTAAATATGCTGTTTTTTACTTTAAGGTAGCGAACATGCAATACAGGACCAATCGAAATCATACTCGAGGTACTTTAAATAATGACTTAGCGACTAATATAACAAACGTTTTATTAAAGGCAAGATTAAAAAATAGACCTCCACATAAAAAAATCGGATCAGGTGTAAAATTAAAACGCATAGGTACTATAAATGATTACTAGGCGTACCTACAGCCTTTTTACTTTTTGTTTGTAGAATCATAATTTAATGAAAACAGTGATGATGAAAATGAAGACAGCACTCGTACTTTGCAGCGCGGCTATTAATTCAATATAGATACATTAACATTTGGACACTTCTACGGACTACACATCATCTAGCCCCTAGCATGTCAAGTTTGTACTAGATATTACTTGCTATTTCGGCACAATGGTTAACCGATTTTGCTGATACCTTCACTATTGTATACATAAATATTCCTAGGTGGTCCTATAGATTTTTTTTCCCGAGGGATTAGTATTTATCCCGTAAAACTTAGAGTAGTAGAAGACGAGAATTAGCAGCACTTATAGCATTGCAACATTTGCAACATCATGAAGAGAAAACTTGCCATCGAGATATAAAAAAAATCGATAAGAGAATAAAAATAAATGATTACTGGAATAAAATACAAGAACCTTTTTCAGGAAATCTTTATTGATATAATTTCCATCGAAAATAGATCCAACTTGACTATAGTTAATGCTTTTTGTAAATGAGGTCAGGATATTGAGATAGAAAATAAATCGACACAGGAAGTAGTACACGCAGAAATTAAATACTTTTCAACGGCCCTGACTTAGATCAAGAGTGAACCAGGACCCGAGTTTAAATAGTCTAAAATTTAAAGAAATAACTGAAATGTACAAAATTGATTTACAAATTTGCACTCCAAACAATCCCAATTCTACTGGGCTTCTGTGTGAGCGTTTCCACTCCTCTATTATAGAGATTTACAGACTTGCAAATTACGAACAGAAAAGTGAAATGTGACGCAGCTTCTAAAATGACGTATATAGATAATAACGGTCTCATTCATAATGAGTTAGCAGACCTTTAGGTGCTCACTAGAAGACTGATTGCAAAAAAACGTTATTCATAATAGTTTGCTAACGCTTGCTTCGACTTAGCAGCCCGCTAACTTTAGCAAACCTAGAACCCTACTTTACGTGTACTAGAGCGAGAGAAAATGGCCGAATTCAATCAGCTGTTTGGTTGTCAATGATTATGTTGTTTGTTTACTATTTGGAGTGGAATCAATAATATTCTTTATAAGAAAATAATACATCGTATTATTTTCTTATAAACAATGCAAAGCTTACGAGCTTTGCATAGCATTGGTGCAATTATAGCGATGAAAATAATGGATAAATAAAGTACCTAGTGCCAGTGCTGGATTTACACGTTTGCCGCGTAAATCCAGCACTACAATTTTTGCCGCCCCCACTGACTGCTAAGCTAAAACTAGATACACTGCTTATAATATATAAAGTAAATTCCTTTTTTATGGAACAATCTTGTTTCTAGATTATTTTTACAACATTTTGGATATTGTTTAAGCTAACAGCAAAGGTTTGTTTTTACTTAACTACTTATAAGGTGTACACGTTCTTAGTGATGTGTTTTTTATAAAATTAAGTTGAAACAAAATTACCCATTAGCCAAATATATGGCTAGATTGTAATGTAATTCTAGTGTATTTAGATTATGTATGCTAGAAATTAATGTAATATAATATGTTATAAGCTATATCGCCTGGCTCAAAAGCCAGGAGATATAGTTTATATGAAAGATAATATATACATACATACAACGAAAAGCAAGGACAAAGCGAGATAAAAAAAGGAATCAAGAGTAGAACGAATTATGGCGTCAGTGGAAATAGTAAATAGAAATAGTAGTAATCAGAAACATTCAAGGGTATGGACCCTAATAGGAATTAAAAATGTGAAACATCCTTCACGGGTTGTGTCGTACTCACCCTACTTCCTCAAAACCAGACCCTTCATCTGCAAAAGATTGAAAGTAATCCAGGTATTTCACTTGTGAAAGAAAGATAAGCGTTCAGGCAAACAGATAAGTGGTTAATACCTAAGATTTTAGACTTAGGCGGAAATTTGTGTTTTCACAGAGCGAAATTCAATGAGTTTATTAGGTTAGTAGATAGTTATAAAGATTTTTTCCATGAATTTTAGACATAAAAACACTAGTTACAAAAAAATGTTATCAGTTAGTTCCGTTGCATGCAGGTTTAATTAATCCCCTTAGGTCACTCATTAAGGCTGTTTCGGGTAATTGACATGATAATCACTAGTGCACTGAAAGCTACTCGTAGAATGCATGGTGAACTGTATTAACTTAAGATCCTAATAATGTTGTCCAAGTCTTATGTAATCTCGCCGTAATGGTTGATATAAAGTTGTTTTCAGGGTTCGATAGTCGTAATCAGATTACGACTGTACCAAATTCATAAGTCATTTCAAAACTCAGACATTACACAAATCATCTTTTGTGATTTTAGACATTATGGGAAAAGTACATTTTAAGAATTGTTCTTTCTGAAATACGTACATTTCAACATTTACCGGACCGAGTCATACTAGACCGGAAGCAAATTTTGTTGTCTTATTAAATGACCTAAACTACACTACTACTTTTTTTACATTATTTTCTTTCACTGTACTTCTGCCCTAGAACGAATCTGTCCTAATTCTAGTCTGGCCTAGTACCTACAATAAATCATAATTATACTGGATAAACGTTTTAAGTTTATTGAAGACCTAATTTAACTACGAAATATTAAAGAAAACACCTGCCTCTGTCTGACAATACGTGTCGAGTATGTTCGATATGTTTATAAGTACTTTTAGGACCATTTGCGTAGTACTGAATGAGATGGAGACGGCGCTGGCATTCAGTAAGGTATCTGTACTATATATATCAATCAATTATAAATTCCTCAGAGCTCTTGTTATTACTGAAAGAAATTGAAAAGAGGTAAATGAAAGCAATTTTTTAAAATTAGAAATTGTTGGCATGGTGGAACCGCCTACTTAATTTAGTGTAGACTGTGTTCGTTATTTTATTATTATGACTACTTACCATTATTACAAAGGAATGAAATCCGTCGGGGGCTATCTGCAATAACGAAATGTTACGACGATGTTTTTACACGAATTAACAGTTGTAACGACGTTGTACGTTAAAATTGACGAATGAGCTGACGTTGTGTTCCTATTTCCATAATAAAGAGGAAATATTTGGTTATTTATTTGTTTGTTTTCTATTGAGTAGGCTCCGAAACAACGAGACCGATTGAAAAAAATCTTTTATCATTAGGTATAAAGCTTACTTTTCAGTTACATTATATTAGGCTATTTAGTTATCCCGCAAATCTCACGGGAACGGGAACTAAGCGGGGGAAACCGCGAGGCGCTGCTAGTTGAATATATAATTGGTGCATCTCTAGGCGACACATGAATATTAGTAGTCTTTAGGTAGGTATTTAGAAATAAACACTGACTACTATTCTCTAACACTGAAACTGACCGAATCTACCAAACAGTTACATGACGAGGTACATTGTAATAAGGTTACACAGACACACATATAGATAAAATGGATACGTAGATCCTACCTCTACGAAACACAGGTACAATACCTACGATACCTATTGTATTTGATCTTCTATGTACAAGTCAACTATCATTTTTCTTTGAAATTTTATGTAATTTCTTGCATTATTACTTTCAGATTTTTTTAACTAATACTCACACCGGAATAGAATGATCATAGGACATTCGAAAACATATTTCTGAGAAAAACACATTAAAATTAAAAAAATATATTTGAGATTGCTAATAAATTGGGCCAGCAATCATCATGAAAGAAATTCCTCAAACTCCGACTGTTGAAACATTGTTCATGAAGAAAAAAAAGACCCCTGCATATGCTATTCAGAATATAAGCATAATTATACAAAAAAACTCTTTACATCAACAGAAGAAAAGAAAAAAAATCAAACATGTACCAAATCAAATCAATGGAGTAGCACAACTTGGCAGTAGTACCAGAACATCAAGCAAATTAAATAAACAAACTAGTAGTATGTACGAGTTTACAGCTAATAACGAAAAATTCGATAAGAAAATTCGAAACTCTGATACAAATGTACATAATTCGGATCTCGCGTACAGTTCAAAGTTTACTGTAAATACTTTTTCCGAATATCACCATTCAAATTGCTTGAATACATTCGGCAATTCTGTGGGGCAAGTTAAATGGCGCGTGTACAGATGTCAACTGAGTGCTCCGCAAGACAGCTGCTGCTGCTCATGTAACTCCGACGCAATGTTTGAAGTTATGAAAAGTCTTTACGATTGTTACAAAAAAAAAAACTGTGATAATTGTAACTGTATACTATGCGGTCACATGCCAAGAGAAGAAAGAAAAATTGGTGAAAAAAGGAAATCGATTACTTCATCATCAGTTGGTATAGGTACAGAACGGGGTAGAGAAATGACAAAAATGGCAGAAAAAGAAATGGAAGGTAAGACGAAGGCTGAGAAGGAACAGATTTTAAGAAATCTCGCAGATGCTGGTGCTCCTTTGCCAAAAGGTAAAACAGAATCAGAAAAATCATTAATAAAAAAAATTAAGCAAGAACATGTTAAAACAGCAACCAAGAAACAAAAAATGACAGAAGAGGCAGAAAAACAAATGGAAGGTAAACCTAAGGCTGAAAAGGAAAGGATATTAAGAGATCTTGCAGCGACTGGTGCGCCCCTGCCTGTAGGTAAAACGGAATCAGATAAAGATATTATAAGAAATATCAAAGATGAACTTACGCAAAAGGCCGAAAAAGATATGGAAGGAAAAACAAAACAAGAAAAAGAAAAGATTTTAAAAGATCTCGCAAAGACTGGTGCGCCTCTGCCAGAGGGAAAAACGGCATCAGAAAAGTCATTAATCAAAAAGATTAAGAAACAAAAAGGTATTAAATCCATGCCATCAAAGAAGGAAGATCTAACGAAACAGGCCGAAAGAGATATGGAAGGAAAAACTAGAGCAGAGAAGGAAAAGATTTTACAGGATCTCGCACACACAGGTGCCCGCTTACCAAAAGGTAAAACACCATCAGAAAAATCTATTATCAAAAAAATTAAAGACAAAAAAATTAAAAGAGACGCAAAGTTAACAAAAAAGGCAGAAAAAGACATGAAAGGAAAAACAAAAGCTGAAAAGGAAAAGATTTTAAAAGATCTTGCAAAGACTGGTGCGCCTCTGCCAGAAGGAGCAACGCCATCAGAAAAATCATTAATAAAAAAAATCAAGAGAGAAGAAGGCATTGTATCTAAGCCGTTAAAAAAGGAATCACTAACAAAGCAAGCTGAAAAAGAGATGGAAGGAAAAACTAAGGCAGAGAAGGAAAAGATTTTAAAAGATCTCGCGAAAACCGGAGCTCCCCTACCAATAGGTAAAACAGCATCAGAAAAATCTTTGATAAAAAAAGTTAAAGCAGAAAAGGTAGAAAAAGATAAGAAACTAACAAAAAAAGCTGAAAAGGATATGGTAGGCAAATCGAAACATGAAAAGGAAAAGATATTAAGAGATCTCGCAAAGACTGGGGCACCTATGCCAGAAGGTACAACAGCATCGGAAAAATCAATAATCCAAAAAATTAAAGCTGAAAAAGTACCTCCGTCTGAGCCAAGTACGCCTGCGTTTATAGTACCCTCGGCAAAATTAAAAAAAGCTAAGGCTGCAGGTTTCCTCACACCGCTTGAAGGAAAAACGCCGGAGCAGAAGGAAAAGATTTTAAAAGGATTGGTCGCTACTGGCATACCCTTACCAGAGGGTAAGACTCCGTCGGAAAAGAAACTTGTTGAAAAAGTCAGAAAAGATGTTGGACTACCACCAGAACCTAGGACATCAGCAGAGAAGAAAAAAATGCAAAAAGCAATTGCTGCGGGTATAATTACTCCGTTGGAAGGCAAAACCAAGGCACAGAAAGAAAAAATACTTGAAGCCCAGGCTAAAGCTGGGATTCCACTACCTGAAGGAAGAACTCCATCCGAAAAAGCCCTTATAGCAAAAGTCAAAGCAGAAACAAAAAAAGTTCCATCCGCGGTAGTTATTCCATCTGAAAAATTAAGAAAAGCTAAGGCTGCAGGTTTCCTTACACCACTTGAAGGCAAAATGCCGGAGCAGAAGGAAAAAATTTTAAAAGGCTTAGTCGCTACTGGCATTCCTTTACCAGAGGGTAAGACTCCATCGGAAAAAAAACTTATTGACAAAGTAAGAAAAGATCTTGGACTACCACCAGAACCTAAAACATCCAAGGACAAAAAACGTATGCAAAAAGCAATTGCAGCGGGTATAATTACCCCGTTGGAAGGTAAAACTAAACCCCAAAAAGAAAAGATACTCAAAGCCCAGGCTGAAGCAGGAATTCCACTTCCTGAGGGGCGAACTCCATCTGAAAAAGCTTTGATATCAAAAATCAAAGGAGAAGTTAAAAAACTTCCATCTGTGGCAACGATTCCGTCGGAAAAATTAAGAAAAGCCAAGGCTGCTGGTTTTCTCACACCACTTGAAGGCAAAACGCCGGAGCAGAAAGAAAAAATTATAAAAGGTTTGGTTGCTACTGGCATACCTTTACCCGAGGGAAAGACTCCGTCCGAAAAGAAACTCATTGAAAAAGTCAGAAAAGATGTCGGTCTACCACCAGAACCAAAGACATCAGCAGGGAAGAAAAGGATGCAAAAAGCTATTAATGCGGGTATAATTACCCCATTGGAGGGTAAAACTAAACCCCAAAAAGAAAAAATTCTCAAAGCTCAGGCTGAAGCAGGAATCCCACTTCCAGAAGGGCGAACTCCATCTGAAAAAGCCCTTATAGCAAAAGTAAAAAAAGAAGTAAAAAAACTTCCGTCTGTGGCAACGATTCCGTCGGAAAAATTAAGGAAAGCCAAGGCTGCTGGTTTTCTCACGCCACTTGAAGGAAAAACGCCGGAGCAGAAGGAGAAGATATTAAAAGGTTTGGTCGCTACTGGCATACCTTTACCAGAGGGTAAGACTCCTTCCGAAAAGAAGCTCATAGAAACAGTCAGAAAAGATGTTGGACTTCCGCCTGAACCAAAGACATCGGCAGAGAAAAAAAGAACGCAAAAAGCAATTGCAGCGGGTATAATAACTCCATTGGAAGGTAAAACTAAACCCCAAATAGAAAAAATTCTCAAAGCTCAGGCTGAAGCAGGAATCCCACTTCCAGAAGGACGAACTCCATCTGAAAAAGCCCTTATTGCAAAAGTAAAAAAAGAAGTAAAAAAACTTCCATCCGTGGCAACAATTCCGTCAGAAAAATTAAGGAAAGCTAAGGCTGCTGGTTTTCTTACGCCACTCGAAGGCAAAACGCCCGAGCAGAAGGAAAAGATTTTAAAAGGCTTAGTCGCTACTGGCATACCTTTACCAGAGGGTAAGACTCCATCCGAAAAGAAGCTCATAGACAAAGTCAGAAAAGATGTTGGACTTCCGCCTGAACCAAAGACATCGGCAGAGAAGAAAAGAATGCAAAAAGCAATTGCTGCGGGTATAATAACCCCATTGGAAGGTAAAACTAAACCCCAAAAAGAAAATATACTCAAAGCACAAGCTGAAGCAGGAATTCCACTTCCAGAGGGGCGAACTCCATCTGAAAAAGCCCTTATTGCAAAAGTAAAAAAAGAGGTAAAAAAACTTCCGTCTGTGGCAACGATTCCGTCGGAAAAACTAAGAAAAGCTAAGGCTGCTGGGTTTCTGACGCCACTAGAAGGCAAAACGCCGGAGCAGAAGGAAAAGATTTTAAAAGGTTTGGTCGCAAATGGCATACCTTTACCAGAGGGTAAAACTCCTTCTGAAATGAAAATTATAGAAAAAGTCAGAAAAGATCTTGGACTACCAGCAGAACCTAAAACATCGACAGAAAAGAAACGGATGCAAAAAGCGACTGCTGCGGGGCTAATAACCCCATTGGAAGGTAAAACTCAACCCCAAAAAGAAAAAATACTTAAAGCACAGGCTGAGGCAGGAATTCCACTTCCTGAAGGGCGAACTCCATCTGAAAAAGCCTTGATAGGAAAAATCAAAGAAGAAGTTAAAAAACTTCCATCTGTGGCAACGATTCCGTCAGAAAAATTAAGGAAAGCCAAGGCGGCTGGTTTTCTCACACCACTTGAAGGCAAAACACCTGAGCAGAAGGAAAAGATTTTAAAAGGTTTGGTTGCTACTGGCATACCCTTACCCGAGGGTAAGACTCCGTCCGAAAAGAAACTCATTGAAAAAGTCAGAAAAGATGTTGGTCTACCTCCAGAACCTAAGACATCAGCAGAGAAGAAACGGATGCAAAAAGCTATTAATGCGGGTATAATAACCCCATTGGAGGGTAAAACTAAACCACAAAAAGAAAAAATTTTGAAAGCACAGAACGAAGCAGGAATCCCACTTCCCGAGGGACGAACTCCATCTGAAAAAGCCCTTATTGCAAAAGTCAAAGCAGAAACTAAAAAACTTCCTTCCGCAGTAACCATTCCATCGGAAAAATTAAGAAAAGCGAAGGCTGCTGGTTTTCTCACGCCACTCGAAGGCAAAACGCCGGAGCAGAAGGAGAAGATTTTAAAGGGTTTGGTCGCCACTGGCATACCTTTACCAGAAGGTAAGACTCCGTCGGAAAAAAAACTTATTGACAGAGTAAGAAAAGATCTTGGACTACCCCCAGAACCTAAAACATCTACAGAGAAGAAACGGATGCAAAAAGCTATTGCTGCTGGTATAATTACCCCATTGGAAGGTAAAACTAAACCCCAAAAAGAAAATATACTCAAAGCACAAGCTGAGGCAGGAATCCCACTTCCTGAGGGGCGAACTTCATCTGAAAAAGCCCTTATTGCAAAAATCAAAGAAGAAGTTAAAAAACTTCCATCTGTGGCAACGATTCCGTCGGAAAAATTAAGGAAAGCTAAGGCTGCTGGTTTTCTTACGCCACTTGAAGGAAAAACGCCGGAGCAGAAGGAAAAGATTTTAAAAGGTTTGGTCGCTACTGGTATACCTTTACCAGAGGGTAAGACTCCTTCCGAAAAGAAACTTTTAGAAAAAGTCAGAACAGATGTTGGACTTCCACCTGAACCTAAGACATCGGCAGAAAAGAAACGGATGCAAAAGGCGATGGCTGCGGGTATAATAACTCCATTGGAAGGAAAAACGAAACCCGAAAAAGAAAAAATTCTCAAAGCCCAGGCCGAAGCAGGTATCCCACTTCCTGAAGGACGAATTCCATCTGAAAAAGCCCTTATTGCGAAAGTCAAAGCCGAAACAAAAAAACTTCCATCCGCACTAACTATTCCGTCGGAAAAATTAAGAAAAGCCAAGGCTGCTGGTTTCCTCACACCACTTGAAGACAAAACGCCGGAGCAGAAAGAAAAGATTTTAAAAGGGTTGGTCGCTACTGGCATACCTTTACCAGAGGGTAAGACTCCGTCCGAAAAAAAACTCATTGAAAAAGTCAGAAAAGATGTTGGTCTACCACCAGAACCAAAGACATCAGCCGAGAAGAAAAGGATGCAAAAAGCTTTTAATGCGGGTATAATTACCCCATTGGAGGGTAAAACTAAACCACAAAAAGAAAAAATTCTTAAAGCCCAGGCCGAAGCAGGAATCCCACTTCCTGAGGGGCGAACTCCATCTGAAAAAGCCCTTATTGCAAAAGTCAAAAAAGAAGTAAAAAAACTTCCGTCTGTGGCAACGATTCCGTCGGAAAAATTAAGGAAAGCTAAGGCTGCTGGTTTTCTCACGCCACTTGAAGGAAAAACGCCGGAGCAGAAGGAAAAGATTTTAAAAGGTTTGGTCGCTACTGGCATACCTTTACCAGAGGGTAAGACTCCTTCTGAAAAGAAGCTCATAGAAAAAGTCAGAAAAGATGTTGGACTTCCACCTGAACCTAAGACATCAGCAGAGAAAAAAAGGATGCAAAAAGCAATAGCTGCAGGTATAATTACCCCATTAGAGGGTAAAACTAAACCCCAAAAAGAAAAAATTCTTAAAGCCCAGGCTGAAGCAGGAATTCCACTTCCTGAGGGGCGAACTCCATCTGAAAAAGCCTTGATAGCAAAAGTCAAAACGGAAACAAAAAAAATTCCATCCGTGGTAACCATTCCATCGGAAAAATTAAGAAAAGCTAAGGCTGCTGGATTTCTCACGCCACTTGAAGGCAAAACGCCGGAGCAGAAGGAAAATATTTTGAAAGGTTTGGTCGCTACTGGCATTCCCTTACCTGAGGGTAAGACTCCGTCCGAAAAGAAACTCATTGAAAAAGTCAGAAAAGATGTTGGTCTTCCACCAGAACCTAAGACATCAGCAGAGAAGAAAAAGATGCAAAAAGCAATTTCTGCGGGTATAATTACCCCATTGGAGGGTAAAACTAAACCACAAAAAGAAAAAATTCTCAAGGCACAAGCCGAAGCAGGAATCCCACTTCCTGAAGGGCGAACTCCATCCGAAAAAGCTCTTATTGCAAAAGTCAAAGCAGAAACTAAAAAACTTCCATCCGCCATAACTATACCGTCAGAAAAATTAAGAAAGGCTAAAGCTGCTGGTTTTCTTACGCCACTAGAAGGGAAAACACCGGAGCAGAAGGAAAAGATTTTAAAAGGCTTGGTTGCGACTGGCATACCATTACCAGAGGGTAAGACTCTTTCCGAAAAGAAACTTATAGATAAAGTCAGAAAAGATGTTGGTCTACCACCAGAACCTAAGACATCGGCAGAGAAGAAAAGAATGCAAAAAGCGATTGCTGCGGGTATTATTACTCCATTGGAAGGTAAAACTAAACCCCAAAAAGAAAAGATTCTTAAAGCTCAGGTTGAAGCAGGAATCCCACTTCCTGAGGGGCGAACACCATCTGAAAAAGCCTTGATAGCAAAAGTCAAAGAAGAAGTTAAAAAACGTCCGTCTGTGGCAACAATTCCGTCGGAAAAATTAAGGAAAGCTAAGGCAGCTGGATTTCTTACACCACTTGAAGGCAAAACGCCAGAGCAGAAGGAAAAGATTTTAAAAGGTTTGGCCGCTACTGGCATACCTTTACCAGAGGGGAAGACACCGTCCGAAAAAAAAATCCTTGAAAAGGTCAGAAGAGACCTAGGCCTACCACTAGAACCAAAGACATCCGCAGAGCGACAAAAGATTCAAAAGGCGACTGCTGCTGGTATTATTACTCCATTGGAAGGTAAAACTAAGGCCCAAAAAGAAAAAATACTTAAATCACAGGCTGAAGCAGGAATCCCACTACCTGAGGGGCGAACACCATCTGAAAAAGCCCTTATTGCAAAAGTCAAAGCAGAAACTAAAAAATTACCATCCGCGGTAGCCATTCCATCGGAAAAATTAAGGAAAGCTAAGGCGGCTGGTTTTCTCACACCACTTGAAGGCAAAACGCCTGAGCAGAAGGAAAAGATTTTAAAAGGTTTGGTCGCGACTGGCATACCCTTACCCGAGGGTAAGACTCCGTCCGAAAAGAAGCTCATTGAAAAAGTCAGAAAAGATGTTGGTCTACCACCAGAACCTAAGACATCGGCAGAGAAGAAAATAATGCAAAAAGCAATTGCTGCCGGTAAAATAACCCCATTAGAGGGTAAAACTAAACCCCAAAAAGAAAAAATTCTCAAAGCCCAGGCCGAAGCAGGGATCCCACTTCCAGAGGGGCGAACTCCATCTGAAAAAGCCCTGATTGCAAAAGTCAAAGCAGAAACTAAAAAACTTCCATCCGCAGTAGTCATTCCATCGGAAAAATTAAAGAAAGCTAAGGCGGCTGGTTTACTCACACCACTTGAAGGCAAAACGCCGGAGCAGAAAGAAAAGATTTTAAAAGGTTTGGTCGCGACTGGCACACCCTTACCCGAGGGTAAGTCTCCTTCCGAAAAGAAACTCATTGAAAAAGTCAGAAAAGATGTTGGTCTACCACCAGAACCTAAGACATCGGCAGAGAAGAAAAGAACGCAAAAAGCGATTGCTGCCGGTATTATTACTCCATTGGAAGGTAAAACGAAACCCCAAAAAGAAAAGATTCTTAAAGCTCAGGCTGAAGCAGGAATCCCACTTCCTGAGGGGCGAACACCATCTGAAAAAGCCTTGATAGCAAAAGTCAAAGAAGAAGTTAAAAAACTGCCATCAGTGGCAACAATTCCGTCCGAAAAATTAAGGAAAGCTAAGGTGGCTGGTTTTCTAACACCACTTGAAGGCAAAACGCCGGAGCAGAAGGAAAAGATTTTAAAAGGTTTGGCCGCTACTGGCATACCTTTACCTGAAGGTAAGACTCCTTCCGAAAAGAGACTTATAGAGAAAGTCAGAAAAGATGTTGGACTTCCACCTGAACCTAAGACATCGGCAGAAAAGAAAAACATGCAAAAAGCAATTGCTGCGGGTATAATAACTCCATTGGAAGGTAAAACTAAAGCCCAAAAAGAAAAAATTCTGAAAACCCAGGCCGAAGCAGGAATTCCACTTCCTGAAGGGCGAACTCCATCTGAAAAAGCCCTTATTGCAAAAGTAAAAAAAGAAGTAAAAAAACTTCCATCTGCGGTAGTTATTCCGTCGGAAAAATTAAGGAAAGCTAAGGCTGCTGGTTTTCTTACACCGCTTGAAGGGAAATCGCCGGAACAGAAGGAAAAGATTTTAAAAGGTTTGGCCGCTACTGGTATACCTTTACCAGAAGCTAAGACTCCGTCCGAAAAGAAACTCATTGAAAAAGTCAGAAAAGATGTTGGTCTACCACCAGAACCTAAAACATCAGTAGAGAAGAAAAAGATGCAAAAAGCTATTAATGCGGGTATAATTACCCCATTGGAGGGTAAAACCAAACCCCAGAAAGAAAAAATTCTTAAAGCCCAGGCTGAAGCAGGAATTCCACTTCCTGAGGGGCGAACTCCATCTGAGAAAGCCCTTATTGCAAAAGTCAAAGCTGAAACTAAGAAAGTTCCATCCATTATTGCGCCAATGGGCAAACCAGCTCTCCCCCCTGATAAAGCAAAAATCCTTGACAAAAAAACTGCTAAGAACATAAAAGAAGGCTCAGGGCCAGTTGATGAATGTATTTGTGGACTTCTGACGCCAGAAGACGAAAGACCTCTACGTCCCGAGCAAAAAGAAAAAATATTAAAAGATTTGGTTAAAGGTGGTAAACCTTTGCCGGAACCAAAAACACCTTCTGAGAAGAAACTTATTGATAAAATTAGGGTTGAACAAGGACTACCCCCTGAACCGACAACTGCTGCTATGCAAGAAAAAATGAAACAAGCCCAGGCTACGGGAATTATAACTCCATTGGAAGGAAAAACACCGGCCCAAAAAGAAAAAATTCTCAAAGCTCAGGCTGAAGCAGGAATCCCACTTCCTGAAGGGCGAACTCCATCTGAAAAAGCCCTGATTGCAAAAGTAAAAAAAGAAGTAAAAAAACTTCCATCTGCGGTAGTAATTCCGTCGGAAAAATTAAGGAAAGCTAAGGCTGCTGGTTTTCTTACACCGCTTGAAGGCAAAACGCCGGAACAGAAGGAAAAGATTTTAAAAGGTTTGGCCGCTACTGGTATACCCTTACCAGAAGCTAAGACTCCGTCCGAAAAGAAACTCATTGAAAAAGTCAGAAAAGATGTTGGTCTACCACCAGAACCTAAGACATCAGCCGAGAAGAAAAGGATGCAAAAAGCTATTAATGCGGGTATAATTACCCCATTGGAGGGTAAAACTAAACCCCAAAAAGAAAAAATTCTTAAAGCACAGGCTGCAGCAGGAATCCCACTTCCTGAGGGGCGAACTCCATCTGAAAAAGCCTTGATAGCCAAGATAAAAAAAGAAGTTAAAAAACTTCCATCTGCAGTAGTAGTTCCGTCGGAAAAATTAAGGAAAGCTAAGGCTGCTGGTTTTCTCACGCCACTTGAAGGCAAAACACCGGAGCAGAAGGAAAAGATTTTAAAAGGTTTGGTCGCTACTGGCATACCTTTACCAGAGGGTAAGACTCCGTCCGAAAAAAAACTCATAGAAAAAGTCAGAAAAGATGTTGGACTTCCACCAGAACCTAAGACATCGACAGAGAAGAAAAGCATACAAAAAGCAATTGCTGCGGGTATAATAACACCATTAGAAGGAAAAACTCAACCCGAAAAAGAAAAAATACTCACAGCCCAGGCCGAAGCAGGAATCCCACTTCCTGAAGGGCGAACTCCATCTGAAAAAGCCTTGATAGACAAAATCAAAAAAGAAGTTAAAAAACTTCCATCTGCGGTAGCAATTCCGTCGGAAAAAATCAGAAAAGCTAAGGCAGCTGGTTTTCTCACGCCACTTGAAGGCAAAACGCCGGAGCAGAAGGAAACGATTTTAAAAGGTTTGGTCGCTACTGGCATACCTTTACCAGAGGGTAAGACTCCGTCCGAAAAAAAACTCATAGAAAAAGTCAGAAAAGATGTTGGACTTCCACCAGAACCTAAGACATCAACAGAGAAGAAGAGCATGAAAAAAGCGATTGCTGCGGGTATAATAACACCATTAGAAGGAAAAACTCAACCCGAAAAAGAAAAAATACTCACAGCCCAGGCCGAAGCAGGAATCCCACTTCCAGAGGGGCGAACTCCATCTGAAAAAGCCCTGATTGCAAAAGTCAAAGCAGAAACTAAAAAGCTACCATCTGCGGTAGCTATTCCATCGGAAAAATTAAGGAAAGCTAAGGCGGCTGGTTTTCTCACACCACTTGAAGGCAAAACGCCTGAGCAGCAAGAAAAGATTTTAAAAGGTTTGGTCGCGACTGGCATACCCTTACCCGAGGGTAAGTCTCCTTCCGAAAAGAAACTCATTGAAAAAGTCAGACGAGATGTTGGACTTCCACCAGAACCTAAGACATCGGCAGAGAAGAAAAAGATGCAAAAAGCAATTGCTGCAGGTATAATTACCCCATTGGAGGGTAAAACTAAACCCCAAAAAGAAAAAATTCTCAAAGCCCAGGCTGAAGCTGGAATTCCGCTTCCTGAGGGGCGAACACCGTCTGAAAAAGCCCTGATAGCAAAAGTCAAAGCAGAAACTAAAAAACTTCCATCTGCTGTCACCATTCCGTCGGAAAAATTAAGAAAAGCCAAAGCTGGTGGTTTCCTTACACCACTCGAAGGCAAAACGCCAGAGCAAAAGGAAAAGATATTAAAGGGTTTAGCTGTTTCCGGATTGCCTTTACCAGAAGGTAAGACAGCATCTGAAAAGAAACTTATTCGGAAAGTACGAACAGATCTGGGGCTACCACCTGAACCCAAAACATCGACGGAAAAGAAAAAGATTGAAAAAGCCACACTGGCAGGAATCATTACGCCATTAGAAGGAAAGTCAAAAGCCCAAAAAGAAAAAATTCTTAAAGCTCAAGCAGAAGCAGGAATTCCACTTCCTGAAGGGCGAACTCCATCTGAAAAAGCCCTGATAGCGAAAATCAAAGAAGAAGTTAAAAAACTTCCATCTGCGGAAGTGATTCCATCTGAAAAATTAAGGAAAGCTAAGGCTGCTGGATTTCTTACACCGCTAGAAGGCAAAACGCCGGAACAGAAGGAAAAGATTTTAAAAGGTTTGGCCGCTACAGGTATACCCTTACCAGAAGGTAAGACTCCATCCGAAAAAAAACTCATTGAAAAAGTTAGACGAGATGTTGGACTACCACCAGAACCTAAGACATCGGCAGAGAAGAAAAGGATGCAAAAAGCAATTACTGCGGGTATAATAACTCCATTGGAAGGTAAAACTAAACCCCAAAAAGAAAATATACTCAAAGCGCAGGCTGAAGCAGGAATACCACTTCCTGAGGGGCGAACACCGTCTGAAAAGGCTCTGATAGCAAAAGTCAAAGAAGAAGTTAAAAAACTTCCATCTGCGGTTGTGATTCCGTCAGAAAAATTAAGAAAAGCTAAGGATGCTGGTTTACTTACACCACTTGAGGGCAAAACGCCGGAGCAGAAAGAAAAGATTTTAAAAGGTTTGGCAGCTACTGGTATACCCTTACCAGAAGGTAAGTCTCCGTCCGAAAAGAAACTCATTGAAAAAGTCAGACGAGATGTTGGACTACCACCAGAACCTAAGACATCGACAGAGAAGAAAAGGATGCAAAAAGCAATTGCTGCGGGTATAATAACTCCATTGGAAGGTAAAACTAAACCCCAAAAAGAAAATATACTCAAAGCCCAGGCTGAAGCAGGAATCCCACTTCCTGAGGGGCGAACACCGTCTGAAAAAGCCCTGATAGAAAAAGTCAAAGCACAAACTAAAAAACTTCCATCTGCTGTTACCATTCCGTCGGAAAAATTAAGAAAAGCCAAAGCTGGTGGTTTCCTTACACCACTTGAAGGCAAAACGCCGGAGCAGAAAGAAAAGATATTAAAAGGCTTAGCTGTTTCTGGATTGCCTTTACCAGAAGGTAAGACAGCATCTGAAAAGAAACTTATTCACAAAGTAAGAACAGATTTGGGGCTACCACCAGAACCTAAAACATCGACAGAGAAAAAAAAGATTGAAAAAGCCACACTGGCAGGAATCATTACGCCATTAGAAGGAAAGTCAAAAGCGCAAAAAGAAAAAATTCTAAAAGCTCAAGCAGAAGCAGGAATTCCACTTCCTGAGGGACGAACTCCATCTGAAAAAGCCCTTATTGCAAAAGTCAAGAAAGAAGTTAAAAAACTACCATCTGCGGTAGTAATACCATCAGAAAAATTAAAAAAAGCCAAGTCTGGTGGTTTCCTTACTCCACTTGAAGGCAAAACGCCGGAGCAGAAAGAAAAGATATTAAAAGGCTTAGCCGTTTCTGGATTGCCTTTACCAGAAGGTAAGACAGCATCTGAAAAGAAACTTATTCAAAAAGTTAGAACTGATCTTGGGCTACCACCTGAACCTAAAACTTCAGTCGAGAAAAAAAAGATTGAAAAAGCCACACTTGCAGGAATCATTACACCATTAGAAGGCAAAACAAAAGCACAAAAAGAAAAAATTCTAAAAACGCAAGCAGAAGCAGGAATCCCACTTCCTGAGGGGCGAACTCCATCTGAAAAAGCCATGATAGCAAAAATTAAAGAAGAAACAAAAACACTTCCATCTGCGGTAGCAATTCCGTCAGAAAAATTAAGAAAAGCTAAAGCTGCAGGATTACTTACGCCACTTGAAGGTAAATCATCTGCTAAAAAGGAAAAAATTATAAAGGGACTAGCAGAAGCAGGTCTTCCGCTTCCAGAAGGTAAAACCCCCTCTGAGAAGGCTTTGATTCAAAAAGTAAAAACAGAATATGGTATTCCACAACCAGTCACAGCATCAGAAAAAGAAATAGTTAAAAAGGCCAAAGCAGAGGGACTTCTAACACCACTTAAGGGTAAAAGTAAAGCCCAAAAGGAAAGAATATTAAAAGGACTCGCTGAAGCTGGTCTTCCTATGCCAGAAGGTAAGACTGCATCAGAAAAAAAACTTATAGAAAAAATCCGTACTGCAGTAGGTTTACCTCCTGAACCGACACCTTCAGAAAAACTAGGAAAAGTTAAAACAAAATCAAGGAAAGTTGGTGCAGGTGAATCAAAAATACTTAAAGCAAGAGCTGCTGGTAGTGGAGCGGCAAGAGTTGGTATTCAGGAAGATTTTGAAGATGTTCTCAAATCAACCACTTGCTCGAGAGCCTGCGGTTGTGATAAAAAGAAGATAAGATTTAAACATAGCTATGTAAAAATAAGAGTTACATCTCCGGACATCTCATCTCTTTGCGATTGTCCCGATGAATGCTTGCCTGGAGTGAAAGGAGGAGTTTTGGTAGATAACGAAGGAATAAAAGTTACTGTTGGTAGTGCCGTTGGCTTTCCGTCATTTCTAAAGAACAATCAAAGTAAAACCTATGCAGTCGTCGGTATAACGCAATCAGAGACTTCTAAAAGTATATCACATAAGACGTCACGTAGTCGTTCAGAAGGATTAACACTGGGTTGTGATAACATTTACATGAACTCTGATTATAGAGCTAACGCAAGTATTACCAGTTTACGACATTGTCATGATGAAAACCATTGTATTGATCATGCCGACGACATGGGAACTGAACCGGATATTAGTCAAGAAAGTGAGCCACCAACTTACTTATTAGCGTGCTCAGAAAGTTTGTGTAGCTCGCGAACAGATTTATCAAATTTATACCAAGACTCCTGCAGTTTCAACTCCGAAGAAGATATCCAAATAGAATCGTCGCTTAGTTTTTTAACTGGATCAAGCGAAAGTATAGGAACAGTTAGTATAATTTCACTGCATGACAACAGCATCACCTCTACTTCAAGCCACTATCTGTACTACCAATACTCCAGAAGCACAGTCAGTTCCAGCGGTGATGAATCTGAATATCCTACCAACGTTACCAATTATAGTGCATTGGACAATCAACCGAGGTGCGTAAAAATACATTTTACAAATTATATAGTAGGTATTATCACACTATCACACTTCACAGTATCACACTCTAATCAACACATCACATTAATATTATTAATGCGAAAGTTTGTATAGATGGATGGATGTTTGTCACATTGAATGGATGGGGCTTCAATTTTAATAAGACATAGTTTTAGACTTACAATACAGACATAGCTACCTTTTATCCCATAATTCAGTTTCCTTAGGAATGTAAGAGCCATAAAAGGTTCCCGTAAAACAATAAGGAAATCTTTGTTACTTCTTTACAACAAAACTACTAAACGTATCGAGCTGAAATTATCTATAGATGTAGTTTTCGGCATAGGCTACATAGGCTTTTTATCCCTTAAATCAATTCCAATCCTATAAAGAAATTGTGCGATCTTTGTCACTTATTCACGATAGATCTAATAAACTGTTCAGGCTGAAATTTTAGACGAAGATAGGTAAAGATCTAGAATAAAATATTGGCTACTTTTGATCCCATAAATCAGTTTCCATGAAATACGAATAGACTAAAATAATCACACTAATATTATAAACTAGCTTTTACCCGCCATTTCTATTTCAGCGCACACATAAATGTCTCGTGAATCTTACTTTCATGGTACCTCTAATTCAATCTTTAGACATCATCAAACTTCGATGAGATTTGGCGTCACCAAAATTGTTGTAACTAGTCCTGAATTTTCTGAAGTATTTGTTGTTTTTTAAGCTTGGCGCATCGATTAAATTTATTTTCAGTTACCTACCTACTTACAAAATAAAATAAATTCAACTCCACTAATCTCTTGTTCCCTATTCTTGCAGAAACCTTGTCAGGCTCTGCACAAACTGTTTGCATCAAAACAAGTCGTAGACAATTTGGAGTGTCATTTTCGTAGGGTTCTAGGTATCTACAGAGGAGGCTGCGAAAGACCTTATCGATGGCTTGGCGGGATAAATACTAATCCTTCCAGGATAAAACTTTAATGTGATCAATTCGGAACCATTCCCTATAAAATAAACAGCGAAAGAATTTTAAAATCAGTCCATGATATACGGAGAAATCAGTAGTACATACAAAAAAAACAGACGAAAATAGAACCTCCTTCTGCAGTCGGTAAAAAGTAGCCTATGTTTTATTCCAAGCCAACAGCTACGTCTGTACAAAATTTCAGCTCGATATATGCTGTTGTTTTGTTGCGAAGAAGTAACAAAGACTATTTATTTTTATATGTTTTATGGCTCTAACATTCCTAAGGGTACTCCCCTATACAAAATACCAAATAGTAAATTCCGCAACACATCATAATATAGCCATAAACAAACAACTCCCTTAAAATAGAAACAATAGAGGCAGATTTAACCTTTATAAAAAAATAAAAGAATATCTACTAGAAAATAGCTATTACAACCTTCAAGAATACTTTAAAATTTATATAAATAAATAAACAATTACAGATATAAGATAGATTTTTCGACATCTGTACCGATATAAATAAATAATCAATTATAGGATAGGATATAAAAAAGATTGAAGCTAATTAATTTAATTATAAATTAGTTTTTTACCTAGTATTAATTTATTTGTAGCGCCCCAACGGGGAACATGTTTGAGACTATTATTTAACTGCTAAGACATAATGTAACCTAATAACACGTAAACAAGTTAATAAATGATTCTAAGGGAACTGAATTATGGGATAAAAAGTAGCCTATGATTTATTCCAGTTCTAGAACTATGTCTATATAAAATTTAGGCTCCGAAGCTCCCAGCAAAAACCTAATCCGTTTAGTAGTTTGGGCGTGAAGAGGTATCAAACATCCGTCCATTCATCTATCTATCCAACCATCCATACAAACTTTCGCATTTATAATATTATGATATGTTATTATTATATTATTAGTGTGATATGGTGCGATGTGGTGTGATGTGATGTGATTATACGCGTAGGTATTTGTAGCTTAATCACAAAAAAAACAATTGACTCTCGCAATGGACTAAAAAAGGTAGGTACTTACTTCCCGTTGACTAATGATGTTTGGCAAGAGACAAAGGTCAAACAAAACCCTGTGCGCGAATCTGACTAGCACTTGACGTTTTCTTCGTTTCCTTTTAGGTGCAGAACCTTAATTTTTATTTTTATTGTTACAGTGAAAGTGAAGAACCTAATGATGACCCTACTCCTCATGTGCTGGCTGCTACAAAATCATCAAAATTAAAAATGGTGAAATTGAATTCTAAGCACAGAATCATTAAAAATGGCGCTTTCATCTTCAAAATGGCACAAAGCAAACAACGCAATTCTTATACAGATACTAAAAATGAACCTCGTGATTTGGGTGATGATAAAAGCAGACCAATAATTGTTGTAAATAATCTAAACAGCAAAATAGACGTTAGAAAGATGGTAGATGAAATACTGGCACAGAGTGAATTAACGAATTCCTCATCGATCTATGTGGTTGTGCCCACTTCCGATGAATACGATACAGATCTATCTGAATCTGTGAGTTCTACAATATGTATACACTTGTCAGAAAACTACTTCAAACGGGCCAAAAGTAATATTAAGCAAAACTGTAAGTATACCCTGTAAAAGCGCAGTACTAGCATGTAGCGATGTAAGTAGTGTTCCTATCGGCCTCTTCCTAGTGGACTGTATGATGATGGTTGGGTAGGGCGTAGAAAGAAAACACTTAAGCACAGACAACTTGCAAGACTGGGAAGACTGGGGTGGGGGGCGCGGTTATAGAGCTCGGGCAACTTTGGTTGATAGCTACTAGTGACTTCTTATTAAACTGTGACCGGAAAAAACTGACTGACTTTGCCCGAAAACTCACTATATTTATACAAATCTATTCCCGCCCCGCTATACCCAGCGGCGAGCAAAACTTTAATGATTTCAATCTTATTTTAACTTTGTCTAATTTCTAATCTTAAGATCTCTAGGTTTGGTTTCTCGATTTCGTCGTGCACATTCTCCCGCCGTCGCCGTCGTCGGCGCCTTCGCTGCCGTCGCGCGATCCCACCGGCAGCACGACAATCTTCTTCGTAGGCCGGCGTAGGACCCGTCCTCCGCTGGTCAACACGTCCACGACGCGTGTCTCTCCGTCTCGCCCCGGATGTAGGGCAATGACCTTTGCCCTCGGCCAGGTGTTGCGTGGCTGCGTCTCGTCGCAGAGGAGTACGAGGTCCCCGAGTTGGGGGGCCTCGCCAATGGTGTGGGGCTCCCGCCGGTGCTGGAGTAAAGGTAGGTACTCCAACACCCAGCGGCGCCAGAACTCGTCGGCCAGGTACTGCACGCGCCGCCATAGGGAGCGGGCGTGCTCGTCTTTTTCGGTGAATGCCCCCGGGGTGGGGACACTGCTGTTAGGGCCCAACAGTAGGTGGTTGGGTGTAAGCGCCTCTGGCGCCTCCGGCGTGACCGCGACATGCGTCAGCGGTCGTGAGTTGACCGAGTACTCCACCTCGGTCAACAGGGTGGCGAGCGTGTCATCGTTGGGGTATCGTTCGTGTAGGGTGGTGCGCAGCGCCTCCTTAACTGAGCGCACCATGCGCTCCCATGCGCCGCCCATGAAGGGAGATACGGGCGGTATGTAGCGCCATCGGATGAGTTTGTTCGTGGCTGCGTCCCCGACGCCTTCCATGGCAGCAGTCCTCAGTTCCCGCTCTGCCGCTTTGAAACATGTAGCGTTGTCGCTATGCAGCTCGCGTGGGCAGCCACGTCTCGCGACGAATCTTCTTAGTGCGTTGATAGCAGCATCGGCGCTCAAATTCGGCACGACCTCGAGGTGGATGGCTCTGGAAGTCATACAAGTAAAGAGTGCTATATATCTCTTTTCTTTATGTCGGCCGACAGTAACCTCTTGGGGGCCAAAATAATCTAATCCAGTGTGGGTGAAAGCCCTCTCATGGTGAGCTAAGCGGGCTTCAGGCAAATCCCCGGTAGCTGGGTTTCCCGGCTTCGCTTTCTTAATTCGACAATACATACATCTCTTGATGACGCCCTTTACTGTGGGCCTTATCCTGATTATCCATAATCGTTGGCGTAGCTCGTTCACGACGGTCTCCACGCCGCCGTGGTGCAGCTTCTCGTGCACGTGCTGTATGTATATTTTGGTGTAAGCGTGCCTACCGTCTAGGATGATCGGGCTGGCGGCTTCCGGCGCGATGTCGGGTGTCTCGTCGATACGTCCGCGTAGTCGCAGCGTCTGGTCCGCCCCCACGGCGACGCTCAGCGCTGACAGCTTGCCTCCTTTCGACGTACCTTTGTGCGAGTGTATACTATCGATTTCCTCACCGAAGCTCTCTCTTTGACTGCTCAGCACCCACAGCTGCTCAGCCTTGATGAGATAGTGGGCCTCGAGACCGATGTACTTCTTCGCCGTCTTGCTCTGGTGTTTCTCGAGCACCGCCCCAACCTTCTTTTGGTTTTGCACCTTCCTCCAGTCCGGATCACTCTCTGCGTTCTTTTTAGTGCGTTTTCGTAGAGCGGCCACAATGTCGTGCTTTTTCGCTCTGCATAGGGCTACAAACTGCAGTACTCTAGCTGTCACTCTTATCAATCTGAGCCACCGAGAGAATCTGTGTATATCTGGGAGGTGGCCCGTTGTACTGACCTGAGTGACTGCAGTCGCGAAACATTTTTCTTTCTCTTCGCCGGTGACTTCTGCCGGCGCAGGTGTCTCTTTCGGCCAGTCTTCCTCTTCTCGCCGTAGGAAAGCTGGGCCCGTGTACCATCTGTGGTTAGTGTTAAAATTTACCGGTGCGGATCTCGTGGCGTCGTCTGCTACGTTCTCTGCTGACGGCAGCCATCTCCACTCGGTTTTCTTGGTTGTGTCCTCGATTTCGGCCAATCTATGAGCAACAAAGGTTTTAAAGGTTCGCGGCTCGGCCCGGATCCATGCTAGTGCTGTTCTTGAGTCGCTCCAGTATACCTTCATCTCGGCTTCAAAATCGTGCTCGCGCGCCACTGTGTCTGCGAGACGCGCGCCCAACAATGCCGCCTGCAGCTCTAGGCGCGGGATCGAAATAGGTTTTAAGGGATTTACCCGACTTTTGGCTGCCGCTAGCGTCACGTTCACTTCGCCGTCGGCTCTCGCGGTCCTCCAGTAGACAGCCGCGGCGTAGGCCTCCTCGCTGGCGTCGACGAACGTGTGCAGTTGTCTCGTGGCAGCCGGCTCGGTTTCGTAGCACCTAGGGATTCGTACCTTGTCGAGAGTTTGAAGTGTTTCGGCCCACTCACGCCACTTCTCTCGCAGTGGCTCGGGTAGGGGTTCGTCCCAGCTCGTCCCGAATTTCCATGTGTCCTGCATCAGTCTCTTCGCCGGTGTGGTGAGTGGTGAGATGAGTCCCAGTGGGTCAAAAAGTGACATGATCACGCTGAGCGCCTCTCGCTTCGTTGGTATCTTACCTCCGTTCATCAGGGAGGGCGGAGCCTTCCGCTTGTTTACCCGAAAGCATATGTGGTCATCGCGTACGTCCCAGTAAAGTCCAAGCGCCTTTTCCACCTCGCCGCCGCCGATGGTGACTGTGGTGTCTCCGGAACGGGCTGCGAGGCTCTGGATGGTCTGTGGCTCGTTGGATGTCCACCCCCGCAGCTCGAAGTGTGCTTGCCGATTCACGTGGTCCACCTGCGCATTGACGCTCTCCGCCTCTCGAATCGTCGGGTAACTGGAAAGATAGTCATCCATGTACATGTTTCTAATAATAGCTTTGGCGGCGGCTGGGTACTCGTTCTGATGGTCCTGGGCGTTCTTATTTTTGATGAACAGTGCGGTGCATGGCGACGATGATGCTCCAAAGACTACCGAAGTCATGCGGTACTCGTCCGGCGGTGTTTCCCCTCGTCTGTCATCTCTCCACAGAAATCTGAGTGCATCTCTGTCGGCGGGATTTATTTTTACTTGCATGAACATCTCTTTTATGTCAGCTGAGACGGCGTATGCGTGTTGACGGAAACGCATAACCACTCCTGGCAGTGACTGCAGTAGATCTGGACCGGTGAGTAACATATCATTCAAGCTCTCACCTGCTGACTTGGCTGCTGCGTCATGAACCATTCTTATCTTTGCCTTTGTTGGTGTCACGACTGCGAAATGTGGTAGGTACCATGTCTTGTCCTTTTCGCCAGGCCCCTCTGCTCGTTCTGCGTAGCCGGAAGTCAGCAGGTTCTCCATCCGCTCCTTGTACTTGGCTTTCAGGTCCACATCTCGGTCCAGCTTCCGTTCCAAGCTATGCAACCGCTTCAGTGTATCTCTGTAATTATTAAGCAAATGTACCTCACTTTCCTTCCACAGAAGCCCGGTCTCAAATCTTCCATCAGGCAAGCGTCGACTTTTTTCTTCTAATAATTGTAGAGCTTTTTGTTCCGGATCGCTTGCCTGTCTCCGAGGTTCTATTCCTAGTGATTCTAGTTTGAAGAAGTCCTTCATTGTTTCTTCAAAGTTGTCTGAGTGCGTTGCCGTTCCAACGTATCCACAAAAGTTCTTCTGTGGGCGTCCTTCTAAGCGACAGCCATGCAGCACCCAGCCTAGTTGTGTGAGCGAGGCGACCGGTTGGTCTCTCCTTCCCTCTCGCACCTCTCTGGATATTATCAGGTCCCAATTGTTCTGACCTATGACTACCTTGGGGTGAGCTCTGGTGTAGATCAAATCCTCTGCTATATCTAACAAGTGTGGGCAATCTTCTATCTCATGCATCGTTATGGCCTGCGAGGTAAAATCTAATTTCTTTACTGTCTGAGCGTTGTGAAGTACATGTTCCTGTCGTTGGTTCTTTCCTCGGATGTGCATGCTCACTGTTTTGCTGTTCTCATGCTTGACTTCACCCCCATTGGCATCT
This sequence comes from Eupithecia tripunctaria, assembly GCA_955876795.1. Lineage (NCBI taxonomy): Eukaryota > Metazoa > Arthropoda > Insecta > Lepidoptera > Geometridae > Eupithecia > Eupithecia tripunctaria. Next base: position 10,112,987 of record OY041599.1, read on the forward strand.
TTGATCCACAGCGTATCAGTTGGGCCATCGATGCCCAGCAGCTCAGTGACAGATTCCTCCACAAACGTGCATGTACTACCATCATCAAGTAAAGCGTAGGTACTTATCTTAGCTCTTGGTCCGGTTAGTTCTATCGGGGCTATCTTCAGGTATGCTCGACGTGGACGACCTGGGCGTGCGCCTTCTTTCCCTGTGGCACAAGCGGATATCTCTGCGCGGCGCTCCTCAGTAACTGGCTGACTTTGCACTGGTTCACTGTGTAATAAAATGTGGTGTTTCTTACCGCAGCCTTGTGAAGCGCACGCTTTTGCTTGGCACTTAAATCTACGATGTTTCTCTTTGAGGCACAGGAAACAAACGCCGTACTTCTTAGTCATTGCCCATCTAGTCGCCACATCTGCCTCCATGAAATCCGGACAATCCAATAACTTGTGAAACTTACGGCAGTGTTGACAGTTATTATCACTTCTTGTTTCGACAGCTGCATAGGTTTTTTCTACCTTTTTCTTGGTCCGCTGCCCCTCCTCAGCGACTTCCGGCAGTGCGTAGGCTGCGCACTTATCTGCCTCCTCGTTCAAAAAAGTCGCTAATATTACCATCTCTGGTTTTTCTTCATTTTTAATATTAAAATAATCGTACCATTTACTGCGCAGGATAGGGGTCAGCTTCTCTAAAATGCCACGCACCATCTCGGGATTCTGTAGGTACTCCTTCCGACCAAGGGCCTCCACGGTGGCCACTATGTTGGCTACTTTCCCGGCAAAAATACATAAATCTCTAGGATTATCGCTCACCTTGGTCAACGCCCGTAGCTTCTCCATCTCCGCGATCACCAGTGTCTCCGGTCGTCCGAACCTCCTCTCGAGAGCCTCCATGATGGCTCTAGGTTCAGGTTGACTGATGAGGAGACTGCTCACGGACTCGTACGCTACACCCTTGAGACTGCGTCGTATTCTCATAATGTTCTCAATCCTTGAGAATGACGCTTCACTGTCTCTATACGCGGCACGATACACTAGCCAACCACTAACCTGTCCTCCAAAATTAGGTAGTTCCTGCCCGTACCTCGGTGGCTCCCTCTTCGCCGCGATCTGCGACAGCGCCGCCGCCAGCGCCTCCATGCCGCCGACGGCCGACCCCTGCGCGGGGGGCTCGCTCGTAGCCCGGCCAGCCTTGGATCCTGTCTGGCCCACCCGCACTCCTTGGTCCTCTCTCGGCGCTTCCGGAGCCTTTTCGGTAGCCTTGGGTAGCAGCGGTTCCTCCCGCCGCTGCTGTAGCCAGGATGTCACCCTCACTGATGCCATCTCATCCTGGTCCTCTTCCGAGGAATCATCCGCGACTTGCTTTAGTTGCGCTTCTGCGAGCTCACGGGCAGCTTGGGCTGCGTCCGCCTTGATCTGTAGCTCCGCCGAACGCGTCTCGGCCAGTTTTATCCGTGCCAACAGTACGGCTTTCTTTCGCGCGGTCGCCTTAGTTGACCGCGCTGGCCTTGCTGTGGTCCCACTAGTTGCTTCCGTATCGGTCGTTGCCTCCGCTCACGTGGTAGCCGTGCCATCACCGGATTCCTGTGTCCAGGTGGATTCAGTCGCACTTGTGGAGGCAGAGCCCCCCTTCTCATTCCCTGTCTGTCGCTGCTGGCCGGCCTCAGCGCTCTCCTCCGGAGCGGCCTGTGGCGCCTCGTCCTTGCCCTGCTGGCTTCTAGTTGTCGGCATTATCGATCCGGCTCGAATGCGACCAATGTTCCTATCGGCCTCTTCCTAGTGGACTGTATGATGATGGTTGGGTAGGGCGTAGAAAGAAAACACTTAAGCACAGACAACTTGCAAGACTGGGAAGACTGGGGTGGGGGGCGCGGTTATAGAGCTCGGGCAACTTTGGTTGATAGCTACTAGTGACTTCTTATTAAACTGTGACCGGAAAAAACTGACTGACTTTGCCCGAAAACTCACTATATTTATACAAATCTATTCCCGCCCCGCTATACCCAGCGGCGAGCAAAACTTTAATAATTTCAATCTTATTTTAACTTTATCTAATTTCTAATCTTAAGATCTCTAGGTTTGGTTTCTCGATTTCGTCGTGCACAAGTAGTTTTAAAGGTTTCGACCACAGAGCTATATTCGACATTGTGTACGTCGGGCGGCGCGTTGCTCGATTTGCTCCGCTTACAGGGCCCGTCATCGCACGCGTAAACACAAACATCGCAATGTACGTTCATGTTTACCCGAGCCAATATAACAGCGTCACCTATTTATCGGAATAGGTAATTTAAAAAATCCATCGTACAGTTTGTTGTATATATTATAAGCAACTTTTTAATACCTCTGTAATAGTTTTATCTTATATGTATAGTTAAGCCAGAGATGCGAAAATAGAGTGATGGCCAAAAATAACAACTTCGTATCTCTGCTTAAGCTGTGCAAAATAAAACTTTTGCAGAGGCATTAATAAATAACTTATAATAGATAAGTACCTAGTTACCACAAACAGTACGGTCAATTTTGAAAATTTCGTGTGTTATACGTAAGTAATAGATAAATTAGGTGGCGCCGTGCTCGCCGCGTGCGACGGACGACGCGTCAAATCAAATTGCTTCTCCGCAAACGCACTCTACCAACGCCTTATGCTTAAATTTATTGTGGCCTGCAGTAAATTCTAGCAAGCAGAGTGAATTTGTTTGAATTTTTATAGTACCTATATTACCCTAGGGATGAAAGTATTTTAGTCCCGAAACGGGGTTTGGCCAATCCAAGCCTACGTATTGTAGAGACTTAAGTGTTTACCTCGGGTGAAAGTCACCAGTAAACACGTAAACACTATGCACTTCATTACGAATACAAGGCTAAGTAATAAATAAATTCATATGGTAATTTAAAAAAACTTAACCTTTACGTTATTTAATTTTGCTATAATAAAGTGGCGACGTTTATAATACAATATATTTTAACAATAAAATGACGATCAAATAATAGAAATAAATTAAAACTAGTATTCACGATTGAAATATTTGAGCTGTTTATTATCGAAAAAATACCCATTCCTCCTCAATCTCCGAAAATTACAAAGCGATGCATCTCAAATATTATGTAGCGTTTATAAATATTGATCGATAATTTACTGAAAAATATAGAGATGTACCTAGGTATGTGAATAGAAAACTTTTTGATTAATTATCAAAAAGGGGAGGAATCATTTTCACATCGAGTGGGGTATCAAATGAAAGGTACCGATGTGTTCATTTTAAATTTTTTTGTTGTTTTCATATGTTTTGAAATATTTTGAATACAGTCGAAAAATAGTACATTGTTACCCAAGGGATGAAAGAAACCTATTTAGTCCCGAGACTAGCGAGGGCGCTAATTGTAGTTCGAGGAACTAAATGTTTCTTTCACCCGAGGTAAACACTGTGCTTTTCATTACGAATACAAGCAAAGTAAAAATAAAAATATGAATGAGCTAAAGAAAAACTACATAAATCAACAACTTAGATAAGATATTTATTTAAAGTCTATGGTAAAATGAGAGCAATTATTAATTAAGTGAAAGATTTTTTCCAACTACCTCTTAAGAAGTGAAAGCTTTGTATTTTTTTGTTAAATCCATCATTTTGCCTTTTTATAAACGATGTTAGTCTCTCGAAATCCTTTTTAAGTACATTGTGTTAAGTAACAGTTGTAATGTTGTCCTTAGCATAGAATATACGCTCCATAATATTGAAGGTTTGTAAGTCTTTGAGAATTCGTTAATATATAATAACAAAACGTTTTCTCTCTTTCTCTGAAATCGTTATACGATTTCACTGTTTACTCAACACGCCACTTACCTTAATACCTTTTTGATACCTTCATTTTGATTTAGGTGGTAAAAGGTTTTCCACTACTGCTTTAGCCTCTTTTTTTATAAAATCAGGCATTAAATTTATGTCTATTATCACTGTCTGAACTCATTGTAATAAACAAAACAACGAAAAATCAAAACCCGAAGTCGAAAAATCAAATGAAGATAGTATTGCCGTTTTCCCGCTTTCTTTTTATTAGGCATAAACAATCATCTTCATAGATGGCATACCTAGTAGCCATAGTAGCTCTCGCTATTCTACCATAGTATGATAATCATGTAAGAATACCGAGATCTATTCTACCATTCGTTTTTATAATTTCAAAAATGGTAAATATTTTGCTGATATCTATGTTATTTTAAAGAAATAGTTGAAAGTAAATTATAATATAGCATTTTACCTTTAATTTATTTCAATTTTACATCATGCCGTAATTGAATGGCTGTATGAATTGCGTCAAACCAGACGCAAAAGCCATCTCACAAGAAATTGAAGTTGAGTGGCTGTCTATAGAAAGGTAGAATGCATGGTTTAATTAATAACTTTCATCCCGCTGCGCAGGCAACTTTTGACCTACTTTCAGAGTATGAGTAATGAAAAATAACTGGGTACTCAGGCCAATAAACAACCATACCAACTTGTAGCTTTAGTACATTATTTGTATAATGGATAAACGTTCGTAACCGTACGTAGCTATTTTATCAAAACAAGCCAGTTCTCATAACAAGAATACCCATAACTTTTCAGTTAGTAAACGACTGGCACAGGGACTGAAAGAACAAACAAAATCCAAAGGACTTGAGATTAAAAGCATTCCTTTTATTGCTACAACTAAAGAGGAAAAGCAAGGAGTTGATCGGAAGAGTAGTCCTATTCCTACCTTAACTAATGACGCCATAGTTTCGACTGTTCCTAAGCCGAGTCGGAGTGTCATCTTAGACACCTTTGAAGATAGGCCGTGTTGCTGTCCAATTATACAAAATAGAGATTATTCGATTCAGACAGCATCTAAACTTACAGATGATATGACGCCAAAAGGTAAATACTTGAAAACTAATTAGCCTCTAGTCGCGGCTTCGCACTTGGTTTACAGGGATAGAGGTTTCCAAATAGCATCGTTCCTCAAACTCAACCTCAACAGTCTATATTGGTCCACTGCTGGACGTAGGCCTCACCCTGATAAGCGCCTTATTGGCCCTTATCTCATGGGAGGTAATGCCCGTAACCCCACGCGCTGGGCATGCGGGATGGATAACAGGTTTGATTCTCGCTATGGACCAAACACCTATAGGGTACTCCCCGTTGACCTAGAATGACGAAATTTTGCAAGAAGCAAGTACGTATAGCACAAGTAAAAAAAATAAAAAAAAAAACAAAACTAAAATAAATTTGTTGTTAATTCAAAAAAAAAACTTGTCTGGACCGAAGCTACGAAGATTTTTCCCGATACTCAGAAAATTATGGTTAGGTACATTACATTTAACCTTTCGAATACTCCCGTTAACTCAAAGTTTGCACAACGTAGGTACAAGAAGTAATTCCCTACGTGCTCATTCCCAACGTCTCACGTGAGACGCTTCCTATTCTCATTTTCATACGAAAAGTCAGAGAGCTTTAAATTGCAATCTTCAACATCTGTTGATCATATTTTTCAAGTATGACCATTAACAATAAAGGAGATCAGAGTCAGAGTCAAAATCGTTTATTTTGGACTTACATAATAATACAACAACGGTGTGCAATCAGCTCAACTGTTTTATTTTTATGTTTTCATAACCTTATTTCTGTTTCAAATGTTTTATGAAAATTAGTTTAAAGTAGACAGACGTTTTATTTTAATTATATACTAAATTAAGTACTTACCTACATACATTTAGTTGTCGCCGAGACGTATCTACAGTGATAGATGATTTCTGAAGGTTACATCAAGAGGCTAGGCCTGTATCGAGGAAACCTATGTACGACTGTTCCTAGACTGAAAAATGTCGTGTTACAACTAAACTCAAAGACACGCTGTTTTTTTTTTAATTGTTTGTAATCTACCTACCTAATTAACAAGAAGGATGGAGATCAGATAGGTACGTAAGACAAAGATACGCACGCGAACACAAACTCCGGTGGTGCCGCCGCCGCGCCGCCGGTCCGACTATGACTAAGGTGGGACTTTTACATAGGTTAATATCTTGACGTTGACGCTAAAAATTTTAGTTAGTTTTAGTACCTACCATCCTGGAAACCATAATCGTTTGTCCGGATAAACGATTATAGACGACCTCAGTGACGCGGTGGGCGAAGGTCCGTCTGCGACGCAGGAGGTTGCGGGTTCGATTCCCGCCTCGGGACAAATATTTGTACGATCTGCAGATATTTATTCAGAGCGTTCTGGGTGTTTTCTATGTATAATAAAAAAAAATCTATCTATGTAGTGTATTGTATTATGTATATCAGTTATCTAGTACCCATAACACAAGCTCTGCTTAGCTTGGGGCTAGATAATGCTGTGTGGATTGTCCAAAATTATTTATTTATTTATTTATTTATTATTCCCGGATGAGACTTCAGCCTATTGCACAGTATGATTGCTTTTTTGACCTTTGTCTAGCTGTGAACGTGTATGGGCAGATAGGATGATGATATTCTGAATTATTCTTATTAGTTACAGAAACAGCCGCTTTGGCGCTTCCTGAGACAGTACCAAGCGCTGAGATAGGAACAACTCATGGTAATCACAACATGCCACAGACGGCAAAGCTATCCGATGTAGTTCTTCAGATTAATGATCTGAATACTCATAGAGATAGATTTCAAGAGTGTACGAACGCAATGTTAAAATACCGATGTGCGCAGTTGGCCCGTATGGGGGCAGCTGTCACCAAAAATGACGCAGCTGATTGTCAAGTGTCCGAAGGCAAGTACATCACTTATTTTACTTCTTAACCGACTTCAAAAAAAGGAGGAGATTCTCAATTTGACTGTTTTTTTATGTTTGTTACCTCAGAACTTTTCACTGGGTGGTCCGATTTTCATGATGTTTTTTATTTGAAAGCTGGTGCTTCCCGTGTGATCCTATTTTAATTTGGTTTAGTTCTGAGAATGCGATCCATGAAAAGTCGGTTTGTAGTTTTGAAAATAAAATCAATTATATTATTTGATCTTAACTAATTCGACCATTATGTAAACCATCATGTTTTTTTTCTTCTGTAACTCTTAGCAAGTACTTATTGCTCCACCCTCATCGTAAAGGGATGAGGTCATCAAGTAATTTGAGGTCAGCTCGGAAAATGAAAATCCAACTTGCTGATTCGTGTTGGTGCAAAACCTGGGGCGGTTATAGATTTAATACCGGTGGTTAGTAGGTAGGTAGGTACTAACATCAGTCCCATAAGATGGCATATAAACGATCGATCGGTTTCTCATAATATCGTAGTACGCGAACTTTGAACTAATTATTCTTCAGGTGATCTGAGACTTACATATGAAGCATCTAATATGAAGTATGTTACGAAGTGTAATAAGCCTCCCAAGGCTGGCCGCAAGGAGCCCCCAAGCAACGCGTCACATCATCTTGATGCCATAAAACAGAAGCTGAAAAACCTCAAAACGATAACTCAAGAGTCGGTATATTCAAAGTGTAAGCTACGAAAGGTGGATAATCTAGGATCGGGTAAAGCCCAGGCTGTGCATTCCCGGCCAGTGGACATACAACCTACCTACAAGGCTACTGAGGACACCGAAATTGATGGTAACTGTTCTTATCAAATGCAGCTGAAAAATCGAGAAACCAGAGTGCTATGGATACTTATGCTACCTACTTACCAGCATATTTCTAACACTTAATCCGTAGACCTTAAATTTGTACAATGAACGCTTCAAAAGTTATGTTCGAACAGTCATACAGAACAAAACTGGTATAAAGTGCCCTGGAGACGGTCAACGGAAATAACATTGTCATTCGCAAGACGCGATTGAAGGCGAATGATGGAAATTTTAATTAAAGCAAGCAAAATCGCAAATGTCCACCAATTCTATATCTCGCTGTGCCAAATCAGAATTCAATATCATCGTAGTCGATCTTGAAAATCTGAATCTCAACAAACATTTAAAAGGCAAATTAAAGTAATGTTAATTTGAAAATGTTACTATAGGTAGCCTAGACGAATTTTAGATAGTTTTTAATGCTGCATGTCATGTCTTTATAATTTTTGCGAACATTTAGTTCGCTTCCTGCCTGCATTCGACAACGTAGAGCAACGTTGCTCTATGGTAGAGTCGAATGTTGAAGACCTCTGAATGAACATGTTGTTTCTCTATTATTATTTGTCACCTTTTTGTACACATGTTTTTGCAAATAAAAGTATATATTTATCTTATCTATATCAATGTGGGCGAGCAATTGACGCGTCGATTAAAGCTCCATCATTCGCACCTTTAATTATTGAAACGGTCAATTAAAAGAGAAGAGTCGTGGGAAGTGAGAGCGCTCTTGTACCAATTTGACAACTTTTGTTGCGTTGACAACACTGCTCTGTCATTGCAATACGACTAAAAGTGTCAGTTCACCGTAAAGCCACGACTTTTCCTCATTTTGAACAGACTCTACCAATTGACGAATGGAATGACTAAAATGACCGTCTCTGGGGCACTTTATTATACAGTGTATTATTGTATACTAAGTCGAAAGAACGCCATTATCATGTGTATAGGGTGTTTTAGTGTTTTGTTTTTATACAATTTTCATACAAATAAATTGGCGTGTTTTAAAAAACTATAAGCCTACTTTCGACTTAAGTTCATGAATAATGAAAATGGGTTTGGTGTTGTTTTAACACTTTGATAGCGCGATAAAATTACTAATCGAACGACACTAATTAAGTCACTAGGCAGTCCGACAAAATGCAAAACGGCAAAATATTAACGTTACCTAACTCTAACTTGTAAAAATATCTGAGACAAAAGCAATTTTTTAGGTATTCTGGAAGCTACAAAACTCAGAAAACCATCCGAACAAAACTCTAAGTCCAAAAGTAAACCTTTTCTGCCTGAGGGCCCTCAGCTTGCGAACATCTGTGCACAGCTACATCCTGACACATTCGATCTGCTGACAGGGGTCAAAAACCTTTGGACTACTCCAGGAGCTATCCAAGGTCAAGATATTAAACTAGGCCAAGATAACGCCTACGAAGAAATACAGTCCGAGAATATGAGAACAAAGATACATAATTATCCAGGTAACAAGTAAAGGGGTAATTTAGGCCTGCCTGCGTAAAAAAATAATTAATGTATTTATCAAAGTTATTTATTTACTAGCTGTGCCCTGTGGAAACGTTTATAGGTGTTTCCCGGCAATTATTCGAATTTTTCTCGGCGTAAAAACGATCCTTGAACTTCAACGAACATTTAAAAATAAATTGGCCAAATTGGCCCAGGCGTTATTGAGTTATGCGCTTACCAACACATTTAGTGATTCATTTTTATATTATAGATTATAGATAAATAGTTTCTCCATTCTTATTGCCTTCAGTCACCAATAAATAAAATGTATCTATAAATAAAATATATCTATCTTCACTATACATCTACAATCTATATATCTATATTTGTAGTTTATTACAATAAGTATATCAGTTATATGGCATAACACAAGCTCTGCTTCGTTTGGGGCTGATAATGCTGTGTGAATTGACCAACATTAAAATAATAAAAAACATTAGTACACGGTATAGAGTACATTTGGTGCTATTTACACAAAAAATAAATACCTCAATCAAAACACTTACCTTTTCAGGTGGTCACAATATAATAGCGACAACTAAAAAAAAAATAGTAGCGCAAACTACTTCGTCGCTCTATATTATACAACCTTGGATTGCGAAATCCGATCACACGACCATCCCTACCAATGTTTTATACCAGCGAAATAGAATAGAACAGCAGAACAATAATCATGGAATCACTCTAGTCCCTGGTTACTCAAGGGACCCGAGAGAAGTAAGGAACCAAGCCCAAGGCGCTGTACTACCTCAGGTACTGACCAAGAATCATGAGGTGGAGGAAACCCAAAATCAAGGGAAGGGTAACCTTCGTACGTATCAAAAATATTTTAATTATTTGTTTCTTTAAAAAGATATCTGCCACTTTACGATTTATTTCATTTCAAATGCAAATGCATAATGCACGAAATACACGCGCGTGCAACTGAATCGACTAAAACTGTAATTTTGCGGAAGTAGATTAAGAAAACCGTATTGGAAAAACCCGTTCCCCTAGACGCCTGTATGCTCGGCTCATCTGTCGTTAACATAGAGACACATTCTGGTCAGACAGTTAACAGTACGGAGCCCCATTGAAAAATGGAATTGAAATCTTCTATACACAATCATGAAACAGCAGTCTCATGTTAAGTTCAGGAGCGACTTGTCCTTGATTATAAACAATTATAATACCTACTCGTAACAAAGCTTAAACTTGGGCAAGCAACCCAAGTATGCAAATCGCACGAATCAATTCCCGAAATATCAACTTTACGTGCAAGGGTCGGCTTGAGTCGATTCAATTGCAAGTTAGTGTAGTTGCGCTATCTGAAGACTATTGTTGCAAACAACTCAAGATAGATTAGTGTTTAATACTTATCTGTGTGTTTCCCAAATAACCTTTACTCAGATTGTATTCTACAGATTTGAGTCCGTTTATATGAACCAATAACTGTTCCAGGTATTTTCCTACGTACATTTGACAGAACAAAACCAGAAACTCTCACCAAATCTTGCTCAATGGGCAAGGTACAATCTTCTTCCGTTACCGTAGGTCAGATGCAACAGCCACATAATAACCCACAGGCTGCAACAAAACAAACAAATGCATCAAAGAATTATCACGAAGTTCAAATAAAAATTCAGAGAAGTGAATCTACTCCGTTAAAATCCGTCAATTGTGGATACGGGCCCGGGGACTCCATGCCTATCAATAAACAGAAAGATAAAGGTCGTAAGATCTTACAAGGTAACTTTTGTAGAGGTAGTATGAAATATGTATAAGAGTTTCCATGGCTTTGTAGCTCATTTTATTTTGCATATTTTAATAATAACGCCGAGCAATGGGACAATGTGGGCTAAATAAATAAACTATACATAAACTGAGACGACGATGTTACTAATTTGTGGCTAAGTTCCTGTTGTTTTTTCGTACTGATGTGGACTTGACAGCTCTGGACAAGGGTTACCTCTAGACTTGAAAATATCCATGTAAAACGCTCACGAAGAAATTGTTAGGAACTGACAACTAGTTATGTAATTACGATTTATTTATTTTATTGCCAGAAAATACCACCATATTTTAAATGTCACTCATCAATCGACTTATCAAATTTCACGCAAATCAGATCTACGGTGGGACAGTCATCTATGCTCGCTATTTTACCATACAGCCCAATTACCTAGAAAACTACGTTCAAATAGAGTGCCAAAAACTCAATCAAAACTGTTTCATGAGTTAGGAAGAAGAAAAGAAACATTATATTACAAAAATATACAAACAGTTAATCATCGAAAGCGCTTTATAGTGTAATAAATAATAATAGAACGTCTTCTTTACAGGTGTTTTTGAGATTAAAAATTCCGCCTACAACCCACAACTCCTTTGTCCGACGGCTGAGCTACCGCCTTGCAAAGCGAAATCCTGCTTAAAGGATAGCAGCACCACAGCGAAACAGCTTAATGCACTTAATCAGCATTTGAAAGACATAATATTGATTACAAGCTCAGGACCAGGTGGTAAAGATTGTACCCTAAGCCGCCCCACACGGCAGGATAACTCTGGAATTCAGAATTTTCCGAGAAGTCCGAATTGTATTCCATGCCCAAAAAGGAAAACTATGCACCCAATACGCGAAGGTCAGCATGGAAAGCAAAATATGAACGCAATATCGGGGGATCAAAATAGTACCCCAACGTTAAAACTGCAAATTATGACTCCAAAAGTTGAAGCTCAGAATATAAATGCAGGAACACAGAATAATATGACTCAGATGCCGGGAGATCAGAATAGTAGCCCATGCTCAGGAGTGCAAAAAATTAACCCATGCCCAGTGCGCCAAAATATCATCCCATACCCAGCACGCCAAAACATAACCCCAAAACCTGGAGGTCAGAATGTAAGCCCAGAAAGGCAGAATAACATGACCCAAACAGCTGAAACTATGAAATTAGACGTAGGTGCACATAATAATATGACATCATTTCCATCACAGCAAAATATGACCGCAACACCAGAAATCATCCCATGCCCAGCACGCGAAATCACGACTCCAATACCTGGAGGTCAGAACGTAAACCCAGGAGGGCAGAATAACAAAAACATAATGTCGGGAGGTCAGTGTGGTCCTCCATACCCAGCAAGCCAAAAACTAGCCCCAATACCTAGAAAGCAAAACTCAAACCCAGGAAGAGTGAGTATATCATTTATGCCGCGACGTCCAAAAAAAGATCTGAATGCTGTAGTCCAAGGAAAGCAGAATATACTGGCAGAACCAGAAAATCAGTGTTCTCCATGCAGAGCACTACAAAATATAAACCCGATCACGGGAGGTCAGAATGTGAACCAAGGATGGCAGATTATGACCTCAATCCCTGGAGGTCATAATATAAACCAAGGAATGCAGCCCATGACCTCAATCCCGGGAGAACAGAATGTGCACCAAGGATGGCAGAATATGACCTCAATCCCCGCAGGTCAGAATGTAAACCAAGGAATGCAGAAAATGACCTCAATCCCGGTAGGACAGAATGTGCACCAAGGATGGCAGAATATGACCTCAATCCCTGCAGGTCAGAATGTAAACCAAGGAATGCAGCAAATGACAATCCCAGGAGGACATAATGTTCACCAAGGATGGCAGAATATGACCTCAATCCCCGTGGGTCAGAATGTAAACCAAGGAATGCAGCACATGACCTCAATCCCGGGAGAAGAGAATGTGCACCAAGGATGGCAGAATATGACCTCAATCCCCGGAGGTCAGAATGTAAACCAAGGAATTCAGCAAATGACCTCAATCCCGGGATGTCAGAATGTGAACCAAGGAATACGGAATATGATGCAAAGCCCAGAAGGTCAGTGTAGACCTTCATGCCCACCATTACAAAATTTGATTTCAATACTGAAAAGTCAGGATGAAAACCCAGGATGGCAGAATATGAACTCGATCCCCTTAGGTCAGACCCAAGGAAGACAGTTGAAGATTCAAACTCCGCCCGTCAATTGTCTTTGTCCTCCAGACCTACAGGCTACCAGGTTACAAAATATGAACCCAACACAGAAAAATCAGAATGTAAATCCAGGATGGCAGAATATGAACTCGATCCCCTTAGGTCAGACCCAAGGAAGACAGTTGAAGATTCAAACTCCGCCCGTCAATTGTCTTTGTCCTCCAGACCTACAGGCTACCAGGTTACAAAATATGAACCCAACACAGAAAGATCAGAATGTAAATCCAGGATGGCAGAATATGAACTCGATCCCCTTAGGTCAGACCCAAGGAAGACAGTTTAAGATTCAAACTCCGTCCGCCGATTGTTTTTGTCCTCCAGACCTACAGGCTACCAGGTTACAAAATATGAACCCAACACAGAAAGATCAGAATGTAAACCCAGGATGGCAGAATTCGATGCAAAGTCCAGGAGGACAAAAAGTAAACGCAGGAAGGCAGAATATGGCTCAAATGCCGGGTCAGAATGTAGACCCACAATGGGCAAATAATTCGCCACCATGGGAGTATACTTTACCAGTGCCAGGAGGACAAAAACCGAGCATGACATCGTTTGCGTGTGGACCGGACACATGTAAAGCCAGCTCCGAAATAAGCTTAGGTAAGCCCTTCTCATGAGCGTAGTTTAGAAATAAATCCATCAACCACCAGACACAAACCAGAATTAGGTAATTTACTCCGGACTATACTATATTATTCGTTAGCAGTACATAAAACAAACAAAAATTAAGAAAACAGAATCTTATGGCTGTTATGAGGTTTACTTGACTAAGAAGAATAGTAGATACATAATAAAACCGGCCAAGTGCGAGTCAGACTCGCACACGAAGAGTTCCGTGTCAAAAACCACGTGTGGTATGAGAGCCCCCTTGGCCGAGCCTGGTGACAGACGGACAGACAGACAGACAGTTTTAGCAATAGGGTCCCGTTTTACCCTTCGGGTACAAAACCCTAAAAACTTTAGATTTGTAGTTATAGCATAAAAACATGATTTTTTTTCGCCATGGACATGGCCACGGTCATTGTCCATATCGTCCATAGCCATTACTTCACATTGATCTAGAACCATGAAATTTGGCAAGAACCTCAACCTTTATTATGTGTATTTGTCTACTGCTCGACGCAGGCCTTCCCCTGATAAGCACCATATTGGCTTTTATGTGATGTATGTAGGGCCCATAATCCCTACAGGTTGGTATATCAGTATAGGTACAGGTAGAATTGTTCTGCAGAGGGCAGACGATGACGGTTTTTTGAACTAGTATAGTGTGGGTACACCCTTAACCAGAGTGGTTACTGGTTGAGTTTCTTCGGTAATATACATAATTTATTTTTTGGAGAAAATCAATAAAGCTTAAATCTAGGTTTGGTCAAGAGTTAGTAGCGCCTGAAAATAAGTTATTTTGTTGACTATCGCTTTATATTATGGTATCGACTGAAATAAACCCGAGCAGCGAAAGTTGGTAAATTTTAATAAAATGTCGAAATGGGGAAACCGGACGAGCAGACGCGGGGCGTGCAGCGGCGCGTGCAGCGGCCCCGTCGTCGCACGCGTAGACACAAATATATCGCAATGTACGGTGATGGTTATAGATAGGCGAAGCATTAACAGTGGCGGTGCAAGCTGCGTGCGACGCCGCGTTAAACGACACTACCTCAAATCAAACAATCGCATGTAAAATCGCTTCTCCATAAACACACTCTACCAATGCAAAATGTTTGAATTCTATGCAAAACGCACCGTTGCACGCGTCGCTGCACGCCGCGCGTCTTTGTATACAAGGCATTAAGTCCAATTTCATCGTTCGCTGTCAATGCCAGTCTGTCCGGTGTTTGTTAGTCGTGTTTGACGTTTTATGGCATATAAGCTTAGTTTATCCTACATTTATTGCTCATGTTTCAGACCATCGCCAGCAAGTTAAGATCGCAAACCAAATGCCATGTGTAGGTTGTGCCAACAACAACCGTTACACACATCCATTCCCTTGTGAAGGAGGCTGCAGAGACCAAGCATCCGGGATAAGTTCCCATGAAAACAAGCCACGCTGGTTACGAAAAACACGCAAGTTAAAATCTGTATCACCAAAAACGTCATCTGAATCCTGCACATGTAAAATGAAGAAGCGCAAGAAAAAGCATAACGTGGTTTGTATGTGTCCTCAAGTGGATGAAGATTTTATGGACGAAGCTACGCGAAGGAGTAAAAGATCCGACGAGACTCAGACAACTTCAGGATTCAAGTTGTTGGCTAAGAAACGTAGTCTTCTCCTCCCTGATATGAGTTTCGACGACGCCTTGCTTTTTTTCGAACAACATCCAAACTGGGATGTAGGCAAAGATTGTGTCTGTCAAGATGTGCCAGGTGCATTTTGTCGTTGCGGCAAACAGAAAAATAACCTTTGTCAATGTCCATACGAACCGCCGCCGCCCCTCAGCCAGCCGGAAACAAAAGGCCTGACGCTTTTTGTACCCGGTAAAGGATCGGGAAGTCAAGGACTCAGTGGTATTTGCTGTTTTGATGTTTTAGCAGAGACTATGCTTTCTCAACCTACATTATTGATTCACAAAAGTAGTTCTGAGTGATTAGTAGTAATAAAATTATAAATGTATTTCCGAATAAAATTTGTATACTTTTGCCTGTTGCATAAAAAAGGTGGAATTAGTCTTAAGAAGGTGACAAAAAGTGTGATGTTATTTATTTGTCTTGTGGTGTATAATAAATTATAAATAAATTGCTTGTTTACCAAGTTCTTATTGTTTAAATCGTTTGTACCTCATCTCCCTAATGTTACTTATAAATAATTCTTACAAAAATATCAGACTTCAATCATAAAATTAAGATATATTAACAAAACGTTATATAGTTTTCTCATGGATTCATGGGACCACGCGGAAAGCAAGCTTTCAGATAAAAGAATTAATAAAATCGGTTTACCCAGTCGAAAGTTCCGAGGTAACCAACACAAAAAATATATATTTAAAATGGAAAAAGACGGTCAATAGTACATTGTTACCCAAGGGATGGAAGTAAGTTATTTAGTCCCGAGACGGGGTTTGGCGCCCGAGCGTAGCGATGGTGCTAATAGTTCGAGGGACTAAATAAATTACTTCCACCCGAGGTAAACACTGTGCTTTTCATTACGAATACAAGGAAAGTAAAAACAAAAATGTGATAAAGAAATTGAAATTTTATTTTACATAAATAAACAAATTAGGTGAGATAATTTATGAAAAAACGTTTCTTTTCTATACCACTTGGTCGTAATTTTTGGTATTTCTCTTTTTTAATAACGAAGGTTCGGTCAAATTTTGTTTTAGTGCCACATAATTTCACCAGTATTGCATCAACTTGTTTTTCCATGTCCTAAACCTTCAGATTAACTAGTTCGATACTTCTGCTGGTGCCACTTATTGTCACGACCCAAAGAGTAAATACATCAACTTAATTATAAATGTACATATAAAATATATAAAAAATTAAAAAAAAATCTCTTTAATTGGTGTATAAAATATAGAAAGTTACAATACGTTACAAATTTCTTATTTCCGAATAACACAAAAAAAAATTGCTTACCTTTGTACTATCATTAGTTTTTATTAAATTAATGATAAAAACTAATGGTAGAATAGATCTCTGTATTTGACCATTTTTATTCTAGCATGGTACGAGTAGAATAGCAAGAGATACTATGGCTAATAATATGGCATCTATAAAGAAGATTGTATAAGCCCAAGAAAATGAAAGCGGGAAAACGGTAATCCTATCTTCATTTGTTGAGTTTGTGTTTTGATTTTTCGTTGTTTTGATTATTACAATGAGTTCAGACAGAGATATAGACATAAATTTAACGCCTGATTTTATAAAAGATGAGACTAAAGCAGTAGTGGAAAACCTTTTCGGTATCTTGCTTCCTTTTTTCTGACAAGAGCTGCAAACTTCTGAAACATGTGTGTTTAGTTTGCTGACCATAGTCTAAGGTATGAGTGCAGTTATCTAATAAAGGTACATACTCGCCATTGTGTTGGTTTGACAAGCTATAAGTCAATCACCAAATATTTACTGCAAAAAACACGTAATTTTTGCGCGACTCTCAAAATATTATGGATCCTGTGTTTTGTATCGGGCTTGATTCCGTTTAGGATCTTGCACTCTACCGATGACTCTACCACAAAAAAATAGAATATTGCAATTCAAGGGCCACTCACATTTGCAACGGGCCCCGCGCTGGCTTAATCCGGCACTGGATTTGCCTTATCTTTGATCGAAACTACCGGGGTCCATTTCTTTATTACGATGATGTAGGATACATTAGAGATAGTGAAATGATAAGGAAGCTAGAGCTTCTAGATCTTGTGAAACATACCTACGTCTGTTTAAGTAAATATTATTTATATTTTTCGTACGATCACAAAGTAACAATTACTAGGTACCTATCTAGTTGAAAATATTCAGGCCACTGTGCTTCATAATTCTGAACTAAAGCTAGCTTCGTCGTCCCATCGGATTATAAGAGTAGGAATGGAGAGGGCACCTGTGTTTGCGCAGACTTTAGACTTTAATAGGTAGGTACATTGATTTAAAAAGGGAAGATAGGTTAAGTTCTCCCAGCGCTTACTCTTAAATTGGCATGTGTTACAATACAACTACACGCAAACACATACGCTCACAGTTATATTTCCAGTCCTGTGCAACACAAAGAAGAACAAAGACGGAAAGACGTATCTAGGACCGAAGTGAGGCTGAGACAACAATATTTCACGCGAATCACGACCACCCGTGCCGCCGGTCAGACGGTGACTGATGTGGGAGAACACAATTTTACACAATTTGAGGTTGCCACTTTCGAGCAACCAGTGCCTCATCTTCGTTTTTAATAAATCAATGGTTGAAGGTATCTTGCTTCCTTTTTTCTAACAAGAGCTGCAAACTTCTGAAACATTGTGTATAGTTTGCTGACCATAGTCTAAGGTATGAGTGCAGTTATCTAATTTAGGTACATAATACGCTCGCCATTGTGTTGGTTTGACAAGCTATAGGTAAGTCAATCACCAAATATTTACTGCAAAAAACACGTAAATTTTGCGCGACTCTCAAAATATTATGGCTCCTGTGTCTTGTCTCGGGTTTGATTCCGTTTAGGATCTTGCACTCTACCGATGACTCTACCACAAAAAAATAGAATATTGCAATTCAAGTGCCACTCACATTTGCAACGAGCAACGCGCTGGCTTAATCCGGCACTGGATTTGCCTTATCTTTGATCGAAACTACCGGGGTCCATACTCCATTTCTTTATTACGATGATGTACGATTAATTAGAGATAGTGAAATGATATGCTATATAGCTTCTAGATCTTGTGAAACATACGTCTGTTTAAGAAAATATTATTTTTAATTTTCGTACGATCACAAAGTAACAATTAACTAGGTACCTATCTAGTTGAAAATATTCAGGCCACTGTGCTTCGTAATTCTGAACTAACGCTAGCGTCGTCGTCCCATCGGATTAAAAGAGTAGGAATGGAGAGGGCACCTGTATTTGCGCACAGACTTTAGACTTTATTAGGTAGGTATGCCCGCTGCACTCCTGGCCGTCTTCGTTGAGTCTGGCCGCCGCAGCCGCAGGCCGAGCAAAAACAATTTTGAGAAGGAGTCCAAGAGGAGAATCCAGTTAGGCTAGGCAGCGCTTGGAAAACTACGTCGAGTCTTCTCGTCATCCATACCGCAATGCTTGAAAACGTGCGTCAATCCGTGCCTTCTACCCACAGATCACAGAAACTAAGAAGATATGAAAAGGGGGCGGGGCCGGTGACGCAGTAATATGCTCAAAACGAGAACACATCGCTCACGGCAGTAATATTGTCATTTAGTTGAAGTTTGAACGTTGGCCACGACGGATATTCAAGTTAGAGGGAAATGCCGTATTGTACAATAGTTATTTGCAAAAATAGAAGTGATATTATGAACTTTAATTCAAATGGAATCACATACCATCGGTAAGTACTGAAAATAATATGTTTTTCATACTAAAACTTTAAAAATAATTATAAGTTGATTAATGTCTTGATTTTTCAACGTCTTTATTATGATGACTGATAGCCAGACGCGATATTGTTGTAAACTATTTACAATGCTTGCTCTGTACTAATGACTATTCGAACGAGTTCCAATGCCGCAATGCATAATTAACATATTGAAGCTCACAGAATACGTTTAACCGCGTGGTACGACCACTGCTCGTAGTCGTGAGTTAGTGATGTGACTCGAGTGTGTTCTTTGTCGATAAAGATTGTCATTTTTGATACCTATTATTTATTATATTGGCGGCTTATCCTTACGCATTTGGATTTGACCTTTGTACAAAGGTAGGTCTAATATTTACGCAAATATATATTAAATATAGTGTATAATAAGTACTATTATTCCAAATCAGATCTATATCCAACTCTTCCCACGAGTGTCGTAAGAAGCGACTAAGGGACATCTTCCGGGGGCGGGCAGCAGCGCCTCCTGCAGAACAATTCTACCACCAAACTGCGATCCCCAACCCGCATGCCCAGCGTGGAGATTATAGACCTATATTGGTCCAATGCTGGACGCAGGCCTCCTCCTGATAAGAACCTTTTTTAGCTGTTATCTCGTGGGGGATCCCCATGAGATATGGGGGATATACTATAATCCCCACGCTGGGCATGCATATCAGATTATCTCATGGGGATTATAATTATTCAGTATTCATATATTTTTTAATAAATCATCATCCACAGATCTGTATTTCATTTTATGATAACGTCTATTAACTCATAAAAAGATAACCAATGTTTGTTTACTGACTTCATCACCATGAAATCATGTTTACTCAATTAGTGAACTACTACAATTCAGAGCGTAAAAACGATGACCAAGTCGTTTCACGTTTTATCGACAAGCAATCCCTATCGTAAACGCATATTTTGTGTCTATAGTGGTGCTGTACGAACGTCACTTGCAACCTAGTGTGCGAACGAATAGTTGCACTCTGGTTGGCTCTGCGCGGTTGTGTGCATGACACGCACACAATGCGAAGTATTGTTTTTATTTCGTTAACCGTGTGTGCGAGAGCTTGAGTGGGCGTGACTTGCGACAGTAGGTTTTGTACGCAACGCATAGGATTGCCATCTCTCTATATCTCTGTGGTTCTACCCGTCATGATCTACGGAGCTGAGAAGTGGACACTCACGATAGGGTTGGTGCACCAGTTCAAAGTCGCTCAGAGAGCTATGGAAAGAGCTTTGCTCGGAATCTCTCTGAAGGATAGCATAGCATATGATTAAGATCAAAGGGTCTCTGTTGGAAAAAACGTAGTTTGTCTCTCACTATGTACACATGCGTGCTATGTATGGTGTAGTTGAAAAGCCGTGTGTCGGCGTTGAATGTGTTATGATATGAGTTTCGAGCATCGGAAGGGAAAACGTCCCATATTGGTTCCTAGAAGTTATGGCAACCCTAATTATACCGAAAGCGCCGTCGTCGTGACACCCGGATGTTTTCAGTAACTTTCAATGAGATTGGTTACAGCATAGTTTTTTAAATGACGATAGGTGGCATTTTCATAAAAATAAGAATATCGGTAATATGGCTGATTGATTGTACAATTTGTACATTGTACCCATAGTGTCCATTTTTTTCAGTGTTACCTACTGGTTAGCACGTTTGACGTAAGTGCTTGCTTTTTTTAGTTGGCAGCACTAGGTAGTGCTGCCATGGTGGTGCTACCACACTGCGCCGCCTGGTAGCGTTTTTTCGCTAGATCTGGTGATTTCGGGCTACTATTTTTGTTCTTTTAGTAATTAGATAAACCGTGCAATTCATTCTTCATATTTTAAATAAAAAAAATATGTAGGAGTTTAACGGGTAGAATTATACTTTTTTTATTTCAACTTTTTTTCAACTATAGACGCTGAGGTACGCTTACTTAATGTAGGTACTTTGATTATAAATAAAAAGACGTGTGGCACTCGGGGACTGCCGCGGTAAAGCTATTGCAATGCCATCTAGAGGCGAGTTGCTGAACTAAAGAGACAAACGTCAAGGTTTTTTCGTTAGGTACCTACGGAATTTCTGGATTCGGTCCCCGCGCTCAAGGCCCGCGATAGAAGCTATGCAATAGCTTAAAATACCAAGTTAGTAGTTGCGTTAGTTGCTGAAAAAATTGAGAGGGAAATATTGCAGACAGAACATGACCCTATGCTATTGATTTCAAA
Source organism: Eupithecia tripunctaria (assembly GCA_955876795.1). Classification (NCBI taxonomy): domain Eukaryota; kingdom Metazoa; phylum Arthropoda; class Insecta; order Lepidoptera; family Geometridae; genus Eupithecia; species Eupithecia tripunctaria. The sequence goes on from OY041599.1 coordinate 10,134,331, forward strand.
ACCAATCTTAAAACACTAGAAATGGCGAACAGAGCGAGCCATTTTTTTTTCGTGATTGGCAAAGAAGTGAAATAATCGTCAGTAAACCGTTTTGTCTACCTTACCCGGGTAGGTACATACTACGTTACAAATAATAATAAGCAGATGCAGAATGCTTTTACAACATTTTTTTTCTGGTACGTGGCAACCCTGTTCTGTGTTGTTTGTGTCAGTTTGTGTGTTGATTTGACTAGCTGGCTGTCTTACGAAGTGTATTCTCTTCGACTGGCTGTTCGTTGGTGAGTATCCAATCCAGTTGAATCGAAAAAAGCTCAGTTTGAGAAGTTGTAGGTAATTTATTATTAATTATCAATCACACATACATTTGATTGCTATTGGCGTTTTTGATAAGAGCCTGATTAAAACCTTGTTGTAGTTGCAATATAATAATTATAACATGTAACGGGACCGCATGTGGATAAAATACAACAGCGGCACGCTTTTTTTCATATTTTACCTACCATAATATCCATCTGTCCTAGCCATGGTAATGTTATAATCTTCTGTGAGGTATAATATTCTCATTTAGTAGTAATAAACATACAACACGTCAATTACGACTCTTTTACAGAAAGTTGGCATTTTGTTGATTATAACGGTTTTCTTTCATTGTTGAAAATGTATTGTTTGTCGACTTTAGTGAAGCTTGGCATCATATAGTACTATCTATCGCATTTTATCCACATTAATGATTAGGACTTTTCTTTAAATCATAGTCATTGAATAACGTTATTAATGTTATTATTGAGTAGGTATTATGTTTTGCTCTAAAATTACCTACCTAACAAAAACTTCAAACAAAATAAGTAATTCTAATAAATAAAAGAATTCATACATAGCAATCATAACAAAAATCCTCTTTAGAAAGAGTATAAGTACCTATGCTCAGCCCACTATGAGAGCTATAGGTCCCTCTCATACATTTATGTAAACATCCATAGGTGTTTTTAATAAATGTTTTAAAAAATGTTTCAGATATACAATTGAGCAAACATTGACAAGGAACATCTGCATGATGCCTAAAAGGTACCTATTAAACTTGCTATTTTAAATAACTAGCTGGTGCAGAAGACTTCTTATAGATCCTGGATGTGGCAACCTGAAGACAGGGTGCTCGTTAGGGGAGGCCTATGTAGCGGTGGACTATTATATATTATTTCACGCCTAGATCTTGAAGTGTGCAGAATTTCACCCCCTATATTCAGTATTTGTGCTGTTATCTTCACAACAATGGCATAAACGTTCTCATTTATATTATGTAGGATGTACCTTAATAAGAGAACAAGATTAATCCTATTTTGTAAATCAGAGGACCCACTGGTCAGCAATTATTTTAAGTTATTGTTAATTGTTTTGTAAATACAAATAGCATTGAATAAGTGTGCTGCAGGCATATTTTATTCAGATATTATTATGAGGTGTTAAGCAAACCCTATATTTGTTTATTTTTATTCTGCACAAAAGATAAAGAAACCTGCAATACTTAACCTCAAATTAACTCTCTTGGATTTTTAAACATAACAGAAAGTTCTTGCTGATTTGAGATCCTTTCTTCAATAAATATTGTTCAATTATATCTCAACTCCAAGCATGTGTATTTTAATTTATGTTATTGGAATTTGCTTATATATAATATTTAAGCTTTATCAAATAGATCATAGTTTCTGATGATAAATAGGAAGAAAAAAACAAATATTCTTTATTTATCTACTTGTTACGCAAGTGCAGACAAACTTAGATAAACAAACAAAAATGTTAATGCTGCAATTAGCTATTTAGTAAAAATCTGTAAGAAATGTATTCTTCAATCCATAGTGCAGTGAAGAACAATGGCCGTAAGCGCCCATCTGCAAACCCTTCAAAGCAGCCTGCTAAGCGCCGCAACAAGAAGGCTCCAAGTGACGATGAGGACAGCGACTCATCCATAGAAGAGATCCCGCAGGCTGAGAAGGGAACCCGCACACCCTCACCTTTACCTGATGAGCCCACTTTAAAACTACCAGAGGTATTACAGTTTATCTTTATTTAATAAAACTAAAGCTGAGGCTAAACTAGCACAATTGGACAAGATGTGAGTCAACTACAGACAGCAGTTTATGTCGTGCTGCTTCCAAGAAAGAAGAAACATGCAGGGCCGCAGGAGGCCAGACAGAAAACTGGGCTGAAATGTCTCATTGAGGCATCAACCCCTTTCACACCCACAGAAAACCTGAAACGAAGCTGTTAGTCACCAAAAGTCCTGCTCCGATACTTCATGGAGCTGGGCTGGTTAGGGCCTGCTTAGGCATGGGGATAGTGCACAATACACTCCTATGCGAAATGTCCATGCAGATCTTATTCCCCCACTTGAAATAAGAATTAGAATTAGTGGCTTGAACAGGTATGAAGAGACTGGTCACATCTCATACAGTAGGCATCAGCCTATATAAATAAAGTAACAAAATACACATGAAATGGTTGAGATTTGCAGATTGTTTAGCAAAATAACAATTTAAATAAAATTGAACAAAATAGAATTGTATGACTTACTTTCCAAAAAGGACATACAATTATCGCATTTTAATTATGTTTTTTATAAAATAAGGTGTTTACCTGCTTTCTAACAAAGAAAATAACACATCAGCTATTGTTATAGTTATACTTGTGTGTACTTGAATCATAATCATTTATTTGACTTTGGAATTTCAGGAGCTGTTGAAGTCTTTCTACAAGCCTCCAGGAGTGCTCATGATTGCTGGTCTTGTATCCTGGGATCTTGTTGCCAAGAGGGAGTGTAACTCTACAGCCCGTTCACATCCCAATCTCTACACATTCCACAAATTCACCGATAGACTGGTAAGCAATTCCAACACTTCAGTCAAGTCATTCAATGTCATGATTATAGGTTGGCGTCCATGTTATTGCGTGGCATCTTCATCGAATTATAATAAGTTACCTGCTTATTATACAGCACACGCTAAGCCATTATTAAATGGCTTAGCTCGTAGCTGAGTTAGTTTGAGTGACTGCAACCGTCAGGCGATTATTGCTCTTAAATCCAGAAAACAGACATTGCTTTGGTTTACACCAGCAGCACACGCTAAGCCATTATTAAATGGCTTAGCTCGTAGCTGAGTTAGTTTGAGTGACTGCAACCGTCAGGCGATTATTGCTCTTAAATCCAGAAAACAGACATTGCTTTGGTTTACACCAGGTGGCTAAGCTTTACGAAATGCTGGAAAATCCACACAGCATCATATAGCACCAAGCTAAGCAGAGCTTGTGTTATGATGGGTACTAGATGGCTGATATACTTAATAGAATACATTACATATGTAGATCAATCAATATCTTCTATTGGTTATGGTTATGCTGAGTGTACTCTTATTTCCGCACTGAGACTCAGATTGGTCCATTGTGCGTGTTATTTTGCTAGTTTAAACAGCCGTACTCCGTCCAGAAGCTCAGTATCTTCCTGGGATTTTCACAGGCTTCGATTTTGTGTTGTTGTGCTGTTATCCCTCGCATTCCAGGACTACTTGGGCAGCTGATTCTTCGTCACTGAGACACCACCTGCAGAGAGGGCTATCTGTTGCTCCGATAGGAAAGATGTGTTTTAACCAATTTCATAAAAAGGAGGAGGTTCTCAATTCGACTGCAATTATAAAGAAAATAAAATATATGTTTGTTACCTCAGAACTTTTGACTGAGTGGTCTGATTTTCATGATTCTTTATTTATATGAAAGATAATGCTTTCTGTGTGATCCCATTTTAATTTGGTTCAGTTCTGACAATGGGATCGATGAAAATCCATAAAAAACTATAAAATTTGAAGATGGTTTAAGATAAAAAAAAAAATTTAGTGGGCAGTGTCCTGTAAGTGTTCCCACAAAGATGCTTAGGACGATAGATATCTTCTATTATACATTGATAATACCCAGAACACCCGGAACAATTATTTACAAATACTACAAACTGAAGATGTTTGTAAACCTGTCCCCAAGACTAATCTGGAAATCACTTTCTTGTCATTGGCTTTTTGAGATCTTCATGTTCGTTCATGTTTATCTCGCAGACCCAGCCAGACACTACTGTCTGGGTCAACGAGAAAAAAGAATACAGATACTTAATAGATGTAGGCGTTACTTTGAGGAAGTCAAATATAATGATGAAAATTGCTCACAATCCAGCGCGAAAACCCTTCTCCAATAAATTCTAACAAATTATACATTTATAATAAATGTATAATTATAATAATAGGGTAATGCATATGGCTTCAAAAAAGCTAATGTTTTTATTACGTGTTCTCTATTGATATAGAAATATCTGTATATTTATTTTTGTATTTTATGATGTTTTTATTGTGAAATTTAATCATTGAAAAGTAGATATTTTAAGCCTCAACAGCAAAATGTCTAAACGCAACGCTATTGGCATGTGGAGCGTACTTGAACATTTTAGTATGTTCATGAAGTTTGACTTTGAGTTTACATATGGAACTCGATGATCCGTGACGTCATAAAATGCAAGTGCTAACATGGCAGCGTTTTTATCACCCGAAACTGAGTAGTTTTACTTTTAGATTTTTACCTCAATAATTTAATTTTCTTTGGGTGTTATATTTTATTTCGTTTATATATTAACCTAAATAATTGATTAAAAAAAAAACCATGCATATACCCTATTGTTTTTACCTTTATATTGAAACATTATAAATGTATAGTTTTGTGTAATTTGTTAAATCTTATCTGTGAAGGGTTTTCACGCAATAGGGATATATGCATGTATTCTCTTTTGATATTGAAATATATCTGTTTATTTATTTCTGTAAATTTTGATGTTTTTAATTCATTGAAACACACACACCTCACACCTCACATTTGTACATTTTTGTATTGTCCCATGAAGCTTTCACTTTTGAGTTGTCACATCAGTGAAACAAGACCTCACAGAATGCAAGGGCCAGCATAGCAGCGTTTTTATCACCCGAAATTGAGTGTAGTTTTACTTTGAGTTTTTTACCTCAACAATTAATTATAATTATTTTGTTAATTGTTTTTTTTTTCGTTAATCAATTGACCTAAATAATCAGTTGACAATAATTAAATTATCCATGCATACCCTATTGCTACTAAATATTTTCCGAAAGCCGATTGTATTTGACTCGTCAAAATAAACAAATTTTTGCTTCAAATTAAAAACTAAGCTAATTTACATTTTGCTTTTTTTCAGTATCGTTTCGTCGCGAGTCACTGCTCCGCCGGGCATTCCATACTGGTCACTGAGAATGGCGAGACTTATGCGTTTGGTATGTAAACCTACTTCTCAGATTCTTTAGTAGTTAGTTAATCTGTTTACATTGTCAACATCATCAGCCTGTCCACTGCTGCATATAGGCCACCACATATGAGCGCCAAAGCGCCCTGTCTTTGACGCAATAGCATCTGCTTGCAGTGTTTAGCAGATCATCTCACCTGGCCGGAGGGCGCTCTATACTCGCGCTCTATGTCAAAGTCAAAGTCAAAGTCAAAGTCAAATCGTTTATTTCTTTAGACTTACAAAATAAGTACTTAGACAAGTCAAATTTTTACTATATAAACGTCGTGGTGTCCGCTCAAGAACACGTCAAATACACGTCAATAGCGGTTGCCAGTTCGTCGCGTAATATGACCGGCCCACTGCCACTTCAGTTTTCTGATTCTTTGAGCTCTATGTTCCTTCAGAGAGACTCCGAGCATAGCTCTTTTCAATGTTCGCTGAGCGACTTTGAACTGGTGGACCAGCGTTATCGTGAGTGTCCACGTCTCAGCTACATAAGACAAATTCAATTCTAGTCAACAACAATTCAACCGCCGAACTACGATACCCAACCCCAACCCGCATGCCTAGCTAGCGTGGGGATTATGGGCATTACCCCCCACTAGATAAACGCCAACAAGGCGCGTATCAGGGTGAGGCCTGCGTCCAGCAGTGGACCAATACAGGCTGTTGAGGTTGAGGTTACTCAGGCTACCTTACTTACAGGTCGCAACAACCATGGTCAACTCGGGTTTGGCGACACAAACAACCGAGACACGCCGGAGCTCATACCGGATTTGGTTGGCAAGAACATCATACACGCGGCTGTAGGCAGACATCATACACTCTTCGTTACAGGTAATTCATATACGCTTCATGATTTAAGGTTTTAAGGATAACGGTAAAACCTCCCATCCAATATTTGACATTTAAAAGCCATTTCAATGGCTTCAGCCATAATATTGCATTTTTAAAATTGCAAATTGAAGGCCATTTACCGGGCTTTCAAATGTCAAATGGGATATAATAGAATGGGTGGTTTTGCGTAATTCCACTGCTGGAGTGGCGTCCAGCAGCAGCTAAAATTACGCAAAACCACTGCCGCGCAGCAAGAAAATATGCATTAATATGGTTTTAACTCGTAATTTTTAGCATATTGTGTGTAGAGTGTCTTGTAAAGAAGCAAAAACTTGATTTTTGCGCTTGCGTATTTCTACGGATGCTCTGTCCCGCTCCTATGATCGCGAGATAGAATGCTTATCCTTTTCTCAAAATGACTCGAACTGCGCCCTCTTAACACCGTGGGTCACGGGCATTGTTTTCTTTAAAATAAAACAATGCCCGTGACCCAAATCCAGTAGGGCAAGCGCAGGGATTGCTGTCTAGGGTAGAAAATTAGGTCACTTTGTCGTCGAATGCGTATATTTTAAAGAACGCCATTTTTTATTTATTTATGATGAGAGTTCCAAGTCAACCTCTCGACCTACATGAGTAAAGAGTTTTGTCTGAAGTTCCGACGGTTCACTGGCCGCCTGTAAGGGGACATCCCCATGCACCGTCGACGGCTGACGGCTGATTCAGTCACCATAACTGCATCATACGTGCAGACGTAATTTACAACGTGTACAATTTTGTTCAAATTAATTGTTTATATTTGTATGGAACATACATACAAATATAAACAACATATCAAAGGTATTTATTAATTTAATTCGGATTGCCATCAGCTTAACTAATTACAAAAAAAAATTAAATAGTCACAGAAAGCTAATAATAACCATTCACTAATAAAATCATAATAAACTACCTGAGTGTGAACATTTTTGTCGTCGACAGTTGCGTACATTTTTTAATTATATTAAATTATTTGAATAAACTTAAAAAGAAACAATAGCTAATGATTAAGAAAAGATGCGCAAAAGAAGTTGAGAGTCATGCATCGCATACCTATACTAAAGACCGTAGAATAAGATCGATACATGTTCTAATGGTGTCTGAAATAAATGGATTATTATTGTGTAGAGAACAATCCCCATCCTAAGCCTACAGATCTACTCCAGCCTGTAGTTTGTGTTTAATCCTGTATTTATGTTATGTAACAGATACTGGCACGGTGTATGCCTGCGGAGATAATAAAAGCGGCCAATGCGGCGTGGGCTCCACCAAACCGCAAATACTGAAGCCTGCTCGAGTCCGTTACACGTAAGTCTTGCAAATTTCATGCGTTGTTGCTATGGAAACGTTAAAATATGATTTGTATCCCACGGAAACTGATGGGATAAAAAGTAGCCAATGCTTGATTCTAGGATTGGAATAAGGTATATGCATGTGACTTCAAAAAAGCTAATATTTTTTTTTACGTATTCGCTATTGATGAAGTAATATATCTGTATATTTATTTTTGTATTTTATGATGTTTTTATCATCTATGTGAAATTTAATAATTGAAAAGTAGAAAGTAGTAGTATAAAGTAGTAGTATTTTAAATCTCCACCGCAAAATTTCTAAACCCAACGCTATTGGCACCCGAACCGTGACGTCATACTTGAATATTTTTGCATGAAGTTTTGATGAGTTGACATAGGGGAACTGATGAACCGTGACGTCCAAAAAATGCAAGGGCTATCATGGCAGCGTTTTTATCACCCGAAACTGAGTGTAGTTTTACTTTTTGTGTTTTGCCTCATAATTTTTTTTTTATTTAAAAAAGCTTACTTTTCAGGGGATGACGTAGGCTATATTTTATCCCGGTATTCCCACGGGAACGGGAACACGGGTGTAACCGCGATTGTATAAATATCTGCAGATTGCTCACCTACTTGGTTATTGTTCACAGTGGTATGCCAATAGTGAAGGTGGGCTGTGGAGCTGAGTTCTCGATGATTCTAGACTGTGATGGAAAACTGCATTCCTTCGGCCTCCCGGAATATGGACAGCTTGGTAAGTCTCCATTATCTATTTATATATATATTTTACAATGAAGGCCTGAATCTTATCTATAATATTAAAATGAATCGCTAAATGTGTTGGTAAGCATAACTCAATAACGCCTGGACCAATTTGGCCAATATTTTTTTTAAATGTTCGTTGAAGTTCAAGGATGGTTTTGACGGCGAGAAAAATTCGAATAACTGCCGGGAAAACTTTTTAAACGTTTCCATGGGAACAACGCGTGCGAAGTCGCGGGGCACAGCTAGCATAAATATAAAACAAGGTAGTTACAAGAATCTAGCAACAATAAAACTAATGAATGTCCTTCACGGCTGAACAACAGACTATAGAATACAACTAAAGTCATTTACAAGGGGATATTTACCATGATTTGGGTTTTGAGCTTTCTAATATTTCGGCACAGTTTCATGCGCCATGATCACGGAATAATCGTTACGCATGAAACCGCGAAAATGTTGGAAAGCTCAAACTCAAACATGTTAAATGACTTTACTGTTAAATAAGCATGATGGATTTAAAAGTTTTATATAGAATACAAGTCTTAAATATAGTCAACTAGTTTCTGCCCGCGGCTTCGGGCGCTTCTTTTCTATGGAAGTGTTTTAAAGTAATTTCTATCCCATGGGAACTGATTTATGGGATAAAATGTAGCCTATGTTTGATTCCGGGATTAGAATTACCTGTATGTAAAAGCTTCAGCCCTATCCGTTCAGTAGTTTTGGTGTGAAGAGGTAACAAACATCCATCCATCCATCCAAACTTTTATAATATTAGTGTGAAGTATAGACACAAGTTCACCTGATATAGCTAGGTTCATCAGTTTGATGCAACGCCATCGACAGAGATACAGATGTCACTTTCATTAATTTCCAAGTAATTATATAATAAGGGGCGAACCCAACGGCGGTCAAACTAGGTCTAGATCTCAGTACTTAAGGGATCCCCGTGGTTAAAAACGCCATCTATCTATGTCCAATCCATCCCAAGGTTGCCTTAACCTGTGGAAGGCCGGACCGGGAAGAGAATTGCACCCATCGTGTGCCGCAAAATGGCGGAATCAGAGAGTGCACTCGACAGGGTTCGGAATTTATTGAATATTTTCAATAAATTGTTTGGTAGAAGGATATCTAATGATTATATTATAAAGTTAGATAATTACTGTACCTTATAATGTAACTTTTTACTGCTAAACATTATTACGCTTTTATTTTTCACAGGTTATTGTACCCAATATCAAATTAACACACCGGCTGTAGAAATAATGATATTTTTAGTAAATTCTGTGAACATTTTTTAATTTAATTTATTACCCTCGTTAGTTCAATATCAAAGCAGTTTATTTATATGAAAAACACAATCTTTATAGCTAGAAATCATTTAAAAATACCATGTTGAAAATCACAATTCACACCGAAGTTTGCCATTTCACATGTGTTCAAACCACACTTTTATTATTTGATAATAACATTCTAGGTAAAATTTTCATGAAAGTAAGTACGCATGTTAGTGAAAAATATATTATTTGTTACTTGTTACGTGCTAAAAGTACATGTATTATAATAATAATCAATTTTTTCGATAAATAACCAAAACAGGTACGTGACTTGTCAAGGCATTTTTCATAAACAAATTTCATGTTCTTCTAAATCTCAATGCTCCATGGAAATGATTGTGAATGATTATAGACAAAATGAGCTTTTCATAGATAATAAACACTCATGAATGTCCAATACAAAATAATTTAGAATAATGTGGTAACATGTGAGGCATAGATTTCGATCATTGTTCATTCTAGTTCAATTATTGTTTGCATGTGTGCGTGTACAGAGAAAGTGACAACTGCCGTAGCACTTATCAGCGCTTATAAAGCGGTCCGTCAACGGCCTAAGCACTGATCAGGATCACTATACAGGTTGTTAATTTTGGAAACAGTGAATGAAAAAAATATCTTATAAACTAATATTATAGAGAGGAAAGATTTGCTTATTTGTTTGAATTGAATAGGCTCCGAAACTACTGGACCATTTAGAGTTTTTTTTTCACCATTAGAATCCTACAATATCTCTGATGAACATAGTCCATAGAATATACCCGTGCGAAGCCGGGGCGGACCGCTAGTATTTTATATTATTATATATACTAATTACAAAACTTCATGAGGTAATCACTTTTATTATAAAAAAAACACACGATGTAAAAAACACTGGTTTTATTCACATTACAAATTTAATATATTTACATAACTTTTATCTTACAAATTATTACAATACAAAATAAGAGCTATAAAACAATCAACAGGGGATATTGAGTCCTGTCAAAAAGGGGGTAAATAACTAAAACGTAATAACTGTGTCCAATGTTCATTATGCCATCGTTTACAGAACCTGAAAAAAGTACATGCTGTATAACGTCATTGGTGACTTCGTATATTTACACATCACATCGCCATTTTGTACTGTGTATGTGTGCGTGTATTTTCGTCAGATGCGTAATAAATAATGACTTTGCACAATTATTCCGCATTTATAACTCATTTTAGATATAATGATATATTCTCAATGAAATTACCTGCCGATGTTCAAATTTGAACTGCTTGTAATGACGGTTCTATGAACTTCACTGAATGAATGCAATGATTGTGGGTTCGTTCATTTCAGAGGTAAACAAATAAAACAATTTAGACTGTATTGCACTGTATTTAAATACCATAAACGAATAAATGGTATCGCTGGTTGCTAGCGCACTGATCAGATCTTAGGCCGACAAAGTTAGTAGGTACTGATCTGTGCTTAGGCAAAGGAGAGGTTAAAGATATCGTTCAAATCAATAAGGCCGTCCTTTGTTGCAGCATTTCCATCAGTAATGTATTTTGTGTTTGTGTGGAATAAAGAGTTATCTATATATCTAACTCGAATGATTTAAAATAAATGAATGTAGGTTATACGAACGTGAAATCATAATTGAGAAAAAAACCTTTTAAAAATTCATGAAAGGAACCACCCTGCTGTCTTTAGAAATAACTTACATTTTGATGCAAAGCTTACTAGGAAGGAACCAAACAATGAATAGCAACTAATTGTTTGGTTCCTTGAACCAGTTTATTCTTTGTTGTTCTTTTGTGTTCTTATAAATAATCGAAAACTTTATCTTTCGCTTACTCCGTTCCAACAACGTAAGCTCTGTACCGAACGTGGAATCCTATGCCTATCCTTTCACAAGTAGCACGCATTGCGCCCTCTTAATGTTTGAATATTTCTAAACAGTGTCCTTAACACATTGAGTGCCAGCGACGCACACGCTGATGTTGGACTGCGCATACAGCAACGCGCTTCTCCTGGTTGTACGCCTGATGTATGGCGCTGAAGGCGTTAGACGTATTGTTATATTCCACATCGGGAGCATTCCTCTGTGAGCTCCTAAAGGCGAATGCTCTAAGTAAATTCTTGGATAGTAATGCTGGATACTTGGGTACTGACCAAGCGAGCGAGAGCGAGCGAATGCAAACGAGTGGGATGATTCGAAGATCGGTACGTTCGTTCCATTTGCTTTCAAAGGCGCATACACCAGTGACACGTTAAACACAGGAAGTTTTAAAAATCCATCGTACAGTTTGTGGTATCTATTATAAGTTTTTTATTAATGCCTCTGTAATAGTTTCATTCTGTAAAGCTTAGGCTGAGATACGAAGTTGCGCCTTTTGGTCATCAAACTCTATTTTCGCATCTCTTCCTAAACAATATTAGATAAAACAATTACAGAGGTATTAAAAAATAGCTTATAATAGATCGCGGCCGAAGGCTCTCGTTTGTGCTTGCTTTCACAATGGCGTCCACACCAGTTCTTTCGCGTTCGTTCGGTAGCCTTCGCTTGCTTTCGCTCTCTTGGTCTGCACCAGGCATTACATCACAGACGAATGCTGCCGCTGAGGGACCACCATAAGAGAGTATCTCTATTTTGAGTTCAATAAAGGCGATATATCTCGATTTGGCTGTAACTTTTTTTGCTATAGATCTTTTGTTACTCGATATTAGCCAGTCGTTCTATGATTGTGTTGATCGCTTTGGGTTAGATAATGCTCTTTAGTCATTAAAAAAATCTAGTCCCGGGGTAACTATTATCTACTATTATCTACCTCACTATTTCCTTTTGGTTTTTGTAATAAACAACATATCTTATTATGCGACGCTTGCCTAAAAAGGATTACAAATCTCTCTTTCAGGTCACAACACCGACGGTAAATACTTCCTGACGTCGACAAAGCTCTCATACCACTTCGAGACGTCGCCGAAGCACGTCGCTTTATTCTTTGAGAAGTCTAAGGACGGACACGTGACGCCCGTACGGAACGTCGATATCGTGGACGTTGCTTGCGGGAACAACCATACGGTAGGACACGTTTTATAACGCTGTGAGTTATTCCTCACCTCACTTTAACAGGGTCCACTGCTGGACGAAGGCATCCCCTTGATAAGCGCCTTATTGGGTTTTATTGGGAGAGGACGAGTTTGGGATTGAGTTGTTCAGTGGTAGACTTGTTCTCGACACTACCCTATTACTTTCGCTTTTATAATACTATACTCCGGTTCTATGATCCAAGACATTCATCAATGAAAACTTTGTAAAATATCATAACAATAACAGAAAACAACAAGGTTATCAATAAAAACTAAAGCAGTAACTTCAGCAACGCATAATCTCACATATACAGTGAAAAATATATAAATTTGAATTCGAAAACGAAAGAGAGGTCAATAAAATCATAAATGAAACCTTTCAAATCCAAGATTTTTTCGAGTACTGTGCTTAGCTCGACTCATGCCAATGTCGTTTAATATTTTCCGCCCAAATTCCTTAGGTTTTGTAACCTCTTTGTAAATTAAAAAAAATCCAGGTTTTTGAATCGGAGTATAAGTATGGATTTTGTATTCTCAGGTGGCAATCGACAGCAACAAGCGTGCCTACAGCTGGGGCTTCGGAGGGTTTGGCCGGCTCGGGCACGCGGAGCAGAAAGACGAGCGCGTGCCGCGTCTCATCAAGTTCTTTGAGACGCAGTCGCGTGGCGTGCGCTCGGTGCACTGCGGCGCCACCTACAGCCTCGCTGTCAATGAAACAGGTATAGGTCGCGCAAAACTTTACGATCTCTGAATAGCCTCGAATGCGAAACTGCGCATAGTAGGTACAACCGCGTCCAAAGGCTTTCTTCATTGGCCGGCCTGGCAACACCGACAACGATATACACGCAGGATGGCCGCATACACACGTTTTCCGTATTCCACTATTCGTACTGACTGTATACTATATAGAATGAAGAAAAACGAACGTTATATAAATTCCGCATTAGGAAATCGAATATGGAAGACGTGTGTATGCTTCCAGCCTTGCTCTATAAAATGGTATGGCAGACTGCCTCATTCGCCCGGCCTCACATCGACATGTCGTCGCAGCAAGTCTCCCAGTTTTGTGTGCCTGTGTGTTGTGTTACTACGCAAGCGTGGCGTTATATGTGGGCGTGTGTGCGAGGTCGCTGTGGAATAATTACAAAGCTCGTGTCATGTCCCTCAAATGAAGAATATAGCTGTTGGTCAATGAAGAAACGCCCTATATTGGTCCACTACTCATCGCAGCCTCCCCTTGATGCGCCTTATGGGGGGTACTTCCCACTATCCACACTGGGCCTGTACGTTTGAATCGCATTTTGGTGTAGAATGGTTCTGCACTGCAGGGGTTTTGCCCGCCCCTTGTGGATATCCCTTAATCGCCTCTTATATCACCCGCGGAAAGCTCTGTGGGCCGGCACCATACGCATGGTACAGTTAAGAACATATATTATTAACTATATTGTAACAGATTGCATTTGTTAAAGGACCTATCTAAATAAGTACCCAATAGCTATGTAGGTAGAGTAGCTTAAAATAGCGATCTTTATAATAAGCTACACATTTAATAATTAAGGTAAAACAGGCACCGTACTGGAACCTGGAATGTTTGGTTCTTATGTAATGCTAATATTGAGACACCAGTCAGTACATCTAGTAACTTTTTATCAGCGTTTTATGGGCTTTGGTTCATATACAGAATTTTATGCGTTCCGGTTTTGGCGTGAGGATGATACAAACATCCATTCTTCCATCCATCCATGCTTTTATGTAGATCTTGACCGGAAATAACACAAAGTCTACTTTTTATCCAAAAAGTAGACTTTGTGTTATTTATCATGTTAGTCGATCTTTAAAACGTGGCTACTTTTATCCTGGAAACATCATGTGAAGCAGCGAACTGACGTTAGTTTTATATAATTAATACAAGCTCTGCTCGTAAACTATTATAGTTTTTATATATCCTCCATTACAGGCATGCTGTACATGTTTGGACAAACAAAGCGCACTGGAGAGGCCAACATGTACCCGAAACCAGTTCAAGACTTAGCAGGTATGTAAACCATAGTTCATACAAGTCTGCTGCTCGTATACTCTATGCCCGTATACTCAAAAGCAACCTAGACTTAAGCACTTCTCAAGTGACCAATTTTTGACAGATTTTCAATGGAAACTGTCAAATAACCAAGACTTGAGTGATCAAATCTCCGTGTGATCTGATTGAAACCTTCAAAATTCTATCGTACTCCTACAAACCTGTCTGATGGACACAAACTATATAGCCCAAAGGTGTAAGTGGTAATATTTAGATTTATGCAAAGACTAGCGGCCCATCCCAGCTTCGCACGGGTAAACATTGTTAGGATCTCGCTTTGTCTGTCCTTTTCTCTGTCATTAATATCTATCTAGATTTATGGAACGACTAGGGGCTCATCCCAGCTTCGCACGGGTGGATATTGTTAGTATCTCTCTTTGTCTGTCCTTTTTTCTCTCATTAATAACTATCTAGATTTATGGAACGACTAGGGCCTCATCCCAGCTTCGCACGGGTGGACATTGTTAGGATCTCGCTTTGTCTGTCCTTTTCTCTGTCAATATCTTTCTAGATTTATGGAACGACTAGGGGCCCATCCCAGCTTCGCACGGGTGGACATTGTTAGGATCTCGCTTTGTCTGTCCGTTTCTCTGTCATTAATATCGATCTAGATTTATGGAACGACTATAGTCCGCGCCAGTTAAATTGAGAATATAGTTCGTTGACCTTTTGTCCGTTCAGTCAGAGGTGACAAACATTTGGAATCGAATTTAATACAATAATTTTGTTCTGTATTTAAATAAATAAATAATGCAGGACAATTCACACAGCATTATCTAGCCCCAAGATAAGCAGAGCTTGTGTTATGGGTACTAGATAACTGATATACATAATACAATACACTACGTAGATAGATATTTTTATTATACATAGAAAACATCCAGAACGCCCTGAACAAATATCTGCAGATCGTACAAATATTTGTCCCGAGGCGGGAATCGAACCCG
Source organism: Eupithecia tripunctaria (assembly GCA_955876795.1). Lineage (NCBI taxonomy): Eukaryota > Metazoa > Arthropoda > Insecta > Lepidoptera > Geometridae > Eupithecia > Eupithecia tripunctaria. The sequence goes on from OY041599.1 coordinate 10,150,018, forward strand.
CAACCTCCTGCGTCGCAGGCGGACCTTCGCCCTCCGCGCCACAGTGGTCGTATTTGCTAACAATATAAAAAATAATATCTAAATTCCGGTTATGAAATTTTTATTCAATTTCATAAAATGTACAGATACATAATACCTTAAATAGAAGATACAAAATTATCCTTATAATTATATTATTTATAATTATTTCTTATTCCCCAACCTTTAGGTTGGTGGGGTCTTCTTTTCTTTCTCGGAGATGTAAGCGGTGGTGCTTCGCCAGAGGAACCTAAAAATCAAAATCAAAATATGTAGTATCCCGTATGTACGGAGAGCAATGTTGCATTATATAGCATTATTTTTTTAAATAACTCTGGAAATGTTAACATGGAATAATCTTCTTTTACGAACTGAAATAGATATAATATATTATCAAGTTCTCTATATAAATTAAACGTACTGCATTTTTGTATACATCTGTGACTAACCTGCCACAGCCGCGGGTAGGGTAGGTAGTATATGACGGCAGCGGCGCTTGCGCCCACGATAACTTGACGACGGACCAGCTTGTTCCGAATCCATAGCGTAACCAATATCTCCCTTTCTTATAAATAACCACAAATCAATAACAAAAAAAAACAGATATACTAATAACAAAGAACGTAACAGATCTAACAACAAAAGTTCGACAAAAATGTTATCAAGTTTTATGGAATACTCGAAGACGTATAGACATACACGCAAGCGCTATCCGAACACGAATTATTGAACAAGCGACAAAATGGCAATCCAAAGATGGCGAGCCCCTGGCGTGTCAACTTGTGTCAAGTAAGAAAGCTGTGTAAGAATGTAGGTGTAACCCAAGTTTTGTTCGTTTTTACTAACTTAATTTGAAAGTGTGAAATGAATTGCTATGATATGTTTTAAGCACATCTATTTGAAATAGAACTTTGAAAAATCAAAAATCATTCTTATAAAGTCAAAAATTGGCAAAAAAATCATATGAATTGCTCTATAATGTGAATTTGATACAGTTGTTTCCTTTACAAAAGTTAGAAAATGAAAAAACTAAGCATATTGAATCTCTTTATGAACTAAAATATGGTTAAAATATAGTTAAAAAATACATCTAAATTTATGAATTTTTCCTCAAAATTGATAATTTTTGGGTTAGACCTCTTCTGTTTTAATGCAAAATTGAGGTCAATGAACTTTATTCTCAATTTAAATGGCGCGGACTATAGCGGCCCATCCCAGCTTCGCACGGGTGGACATTGTTAGGATCTCGCTTGGTCTGTCCTTTTTTCTCTCTTTAATATTATATATATTTATGGAGCGGCCCGTCCCAGCTTCACACGGGTGGACATTGCTGTGATCTCGCTTTGTCTGCCCTTTTTTCTTTCTTTGATATCCAACTACCGCAAGATTTTTACATTAAATAATAATAGATTTTGTGTGCCTGTACCATCGATCAAAGTTTTCGCCGGCCCCCCATAGTTTCACAATGCGCGCTCTGAAATCGTCTGTATCAAAAGATTTTTTTGCCATGTATGGAAAGCATTTGGATTAGTGTCATGTGAGCGCTTGGACAGAAAGCATGCCTAGCAAAATTACAAAAATCACACGTTTAAGACACAAAAAGTACGGGGCTACCTACTTTCAGTAAAGTTTTAATGCATTTTTTACCACTTTAATGTACAATTCTTGCCCTTACCTCAAGAAATCGGCGTTGAAAATTATTTGTTGGTTTGCATAAATGTTACGATTTTAACTTTGTTCTAAATTCATGAATCGAGAGGCAATTTCTTTTATATTTATTTTAAGGGTTCGTGCGTTTATTTTTTTAATAAAAATACTAGTTTTCATTTTATACTGATTCAAACATTGATCACAAAATATAAGATTATTATTTTGATTTTTTCTTTTCTCGTCTCAATATTTTGTTATGTATTGAGTACACGAAACAATTCTGTGACTTCTCTTAACCATCTACATACCTAACTACATATTTGCTATCCGAAATAAATGTTTTTTTTTAATTTATTTTATTAGTAACTAGAAGGAACCAAACGGATTTAAATATGATAAGTACAAGGTGACGGTTTGATTTATAGATTATTCCTGAAAAAACGCAGTTTTATTATATGTATTCAGTTACCTACCTACTTACAAAATAAAATAAATTCAACTCAACTAATCCCTAGTTCCGTATGCAAAAAATCTTGCCAGGCTCTGCTCAAACTGTCTGCGTCAGTCGTAGACACTATTGAGTGCCGCGAAATACCTAGACGATGGCCTGTACAGATAAAAAATAATAATTGTGTTGTCGAAATTTTAAAAGATATTATCCTTGTCAAGTTGTCATGTAATGTATCAAATGGATGGTATCATCGGTTCAGACAGCAGTCAGAATTCAGTACCCCTTGCATAACACATGCAGGTTTACAAGAAAACCTGTTAATCGTAGAAGTTATTAAAGTCGAAAATAAATTATGCTTATATATTTAGGTAACATAAAAAAACTAAGAAATAAAAAATAATTTCTTGCTAAAATACTTTTTTAAATTAGTCTAAAGTATGAGTTTACTAGTTACAAACAAACAAAATTACAAATCTTCTATTTAAGTAAGTATATATACTTAAAATCTATAAGTAAAGATAATTTTTGCAACTCACTATATTCCGATTTCGAATCTATGATATTTAATGTCATCACACATTCATCATTTAAAACACAAAATCTCATAACAAAAGCAGAAAACAACAAGGTAATAGCTAGGTTATCACTAAAAACAAACTTCAACAACGCATAATACCACATATGCAGCGAAAAATGTTTAAATTTAAATTTAATGCAAACAAAAGAGAGGTCATTTAAAGCGCATATCCGACAGCGATACCTATTTTATGTTTATCATAGGAATTTTAAAAAACCAACGTTTAGTTTGTGGTATCTATTATAAGCTATTTTTTAATACCTCTGTAATAATTTTATCTTATTATAGTTTTGGAGGAGATGCGAAAAAAGGGTTTTATTGCCAAAAAGCGCAACTTCGTATCTCTGCCTAAGCTTTACAAAATGAAACTATTACAGAAGCATTAAAAAATAACTTATAATAGATACCACAAACTGAACAATGGATTTTTAAAACTTGCTGCGTTTAACGTAATAATAAGATAAAATAGTTGGGGGCGCCACTTTCACTAGTTTATGGGCCGGGCCTTAAATGATGAATTAAACCTTTAAAATCTACGATTTTTTTCTAGCTTCTGTGCTTAGCTCGGATGGTACCAATGTCGTTAAATATTTTACAACAATATTCCTTAGGTTTTGTAACCTCTTTGTATACAAAAATATCCAGTTTTTTAAATCGGAGTTTTGTACACTGACTAGACTTCATTATCATCACATTAACCTATATTAGTTCACTGCTAGACATAGGCCTACCCTAATGAGTGCCGTAGCGCCCTGTCTTCATGTGACGCAACCAGCATCTGCCTGCAGTCTACTTACTAGACTTGACCGCCTCAAATCTAATTTGTGTTTAAGTATGTTTGTGTATAAATATTTAATGGATAATGCTTACTGTTTGTAATTTCAATTCAAGGTTGGCAGATCCGCTCCGTCGGCACCAGCAACACATCAATCCTGATAGCGGCCGACGATTCCCTGATCGCCTGGGGAGTCTCACCCACTTATGGGGAACTGGTAAGGAGCAAAATACGTATTATTATAAACTTGCCGCTTCGTAAGGCAGGCAGGACACGACGCGACAAAATGCGGTGACAACTCGGCCCCTGATATATTTCTATGAACCGTTTAATAACGCAACTACACCACACATCACGAAACACGTTTTTCAAACGACAATTCGTTATGTCGTTAGATGCTGGTATATTGACACTTTTGCGGTGAGGATATAGCCACTGTCCAGAACCTGTATGAACATGTACTCGGCGTGACTCGACCGACCATATGACAGATTATCGACGACGGTTGAAAGTGGTGCACATGTCGGACTGTTGGGAATCGTCGCTTGTGGGAAAACGTCCAAACGACAAGCCTTAGGTTTCCTAAATCGTGTGGTGCAGTGAGTCATGTCAGAAAACGCTGTAAGGTGTCATACGCGGACGGCAAGTTGCCGACTGCAAGACAACTGCACCCGTCGTCTGCTGTCAACTGCAGGCGACGGCTGTTGATTCGACGGGAGCCGTCGACTGCCGCCTGCAGTCAAGCTTTGCAGTCGGCAATTATGCGTCCTTGTATATAAGACGTGCAGTCCGTATTATAAGAGCGCAAGAATCGAAGAGAGGCCTTCAAAGTGAGGCCGTAGATTGTTATAAGAGTCGACTAAGACAAACCTACCAGAAGAAAGAAAGCAGCCTCCTTCTGTTCATTTTTAGCCCTTCACTGGAATTAGGTATGGGGAAGGGAAGGTTGATGATTATAGTGAAACGCGATTGGGTTTTGCTATAAGGAGTAAGCTTGGCAAAGAATAAGGGGAAGTTTGTCCAGCTATGGTTGTATGTGATAAGGAGGTAGCATATCGTGTCCGTCAGGTTAGCAGGCCTGCCATGGTATTGGTGATTTTAAATAGGCCAATAAATATGGCATAGATACTGCATCCCCCTACCCTAAGAAAAATAAATCGTGCTCCAGTACTTTAGGAGATATTTAGGTCCTTCACTGTGACTGCTATCTTGACGTAAAGCAGCCCCGTTGATTTCGACGAAACCATAGCGAGATATGAATCACAACTATGCTTATTTTCTGTGCATACCGGTATCTCTATAATAACAACTCTATTATTTTTCTTTGCAGGCCATGGGTGAAATCAACAAGTCGTCAGCTCGTCCCAAAGAGGTTACCCGTATGGAAGGATTTAGTATCACACAGGTATAGCTCCTATACAAAGATGATTTAACTAAAACAACAGCTACAAGAGTGCCCATCCAACTATTCGTACCAATATTATAAATTCGAAAGTAACTGTCTGTCTGTCGGTTACATTTTCACGCGGAAAATCGGATGTTGATGAAATTTGGTAGGGAAGTAAACATCCCGGGGACGGATATTGGCTATTTGAAAAGGGCGTGAAAAACCGCGGGTAGTGTACAGTGATGATCATGGATCCATTACGCCCTGGCCAGCATAATGGGTTCGAACCAAAAAGCATGGCTACATATCGAATCCTTCTATAAGAATTGCTTTTATACCTTTTGTTTGTATGTATAGAGGAAACTAAATTATAAGAAGGTAAAGAAAATTAAAGCTAATAGAAAAAATATATACAACTGAAACAGTTGAGCAAGCTACATGCTGTAATACTGTGCGAAGAGCAACCTCTCGCACATCAAGGAGCAATTACTTTAGATAGGTGTTCGAATCGTCACTGTAGCGTTCACTAAGTTATATTCCATTACTCTAGCTAGGAAATCGTTATCCAGGGGCTACAACAGCGATGATATTGTCCATAATTAACAGTTCCAAACCACTTGTAACTACTCTGATTCGAATGGACGGTGACTGCGCTGCGGCATACCGTAGCTCGTTATTTCAATTAAGATAGAGATTTTGTATTGAGTTTAGTATTTGTTGAAGTTCTCCAACATAGTTGTCGTAAACTTTAGAATTTAGGGGTATACCGGATCGGACGTTTTGCCAGGATTGCTACTGTTAAATAATTGCTTATGTCTGAAGAAATTATCTCTAAAATATAAGGTTTTCTTTACTTTGAAATCAGTATTTCATTATAGTTTTACAAATTATGATATTCATAAATAATTATCTACATTGTTATGTAATCCAATAATGTAAGGTGCGTTTATAGAAAAAAAATTACTTGCCAAGCGTAGTGACTATAGCAAAACGGCTCGGGCTCACAGTCTGTCATGACGTCATTACATTATATCCCTGCGTACCATCCAGTGATAGTAAAACTCCTTTTTATTTCCAGGTGACTATGGGCTACTCCCACTCTCTGATTCTCTGCGACAACACCTCGGATGAAGTGAAACAGAAGTTAGAAAACATGCCTGTGTTTAAAACATAAACACTTATCCACGCATGCGTGCATATAATAGCTTCGGTCAAACATGGCCGTCAAACACGCGGGATGCGTCAACAACGCAAAGCTTTTTCCTAAAAAGTTCCTGTGTCTTGTTCGCGTTCGACTTTGCAGCGTCGGCCGCGCGGTTAACGCTCCCGCCTAGCGTCCCGCGTTTGACGCACTGGTTTCGCCAAAGCTTAAATCATGTTGCTTTTAGGATAACATTTTTTGATGTAGAAAAGTCTACTTTATTATTCTGAACAAGATTTATACTTTAGTAGCACTTAAACTTAATTACTTATTACTGGTGGTAAGTGTATACGAGTTTTTGAAATATGCAAAGTTAAGCGTTTTTGTTGATGATCCTGAATAGAATATAGACATTTGTAATCTTATAATTTACTATGTTCCCCTTATGTATACAGTAACTAGTAAGGATAAATTATAAGGTCTAAAGGTAGAGGTTGTATTGTTGCGCGTAAGCATTATAAGTTACTTACTTTTTGTTGAGAAACATTGTCATTACAGTAGGTACGTGTTGTCTCTGTAATTTGTCTGAAAATACTTAATTGAAAGCAGATGCGCCACAACACAATAATATATAATAATAGTGTGGTTCTACCTTTATTTATTCCAACATAAAATAACAGCACTGAAACAATAACGTACAAACACATTTAATGATAGAAATATTTTATAAAACCTGATTCTACTCTGCAACATAAAATAGCACGATATTTTAATGGCAAACTTACCCATTTTTCTTTTGTATATCAGTATGGGTGAAACGGATATTTTTTTAATTATTAAGGTATACTTAAGATTGCATGACTATTTGTTCGAGCCATGCTTACTGATTTAAATTTTTCTCTAGTATTGTCCAATTCTGTCCATATCATTTTAAAGATTTATTTAAAACTAATTTAATAATAATATGAGTAATGAAACTGATCACAAAATATGACTACCAATTATCCAACCAATACTTATATGATACATTTTTTCAATAGCTTTACAATAAATCAACGTAAGAAATCTAAAAAAATAAGCGCGTGTTTTTACTCGGTATCAGAAAATACCTAATGAATTGAAAAAACATTAAAACTGCTACTGCAATATATCTTTTCTTTAAATAAATAACCTGATACCAATACCTACATGATACATTGTTACAATAGTCTTACAATAAATCAACGTAGAAAATGGAAATAAAATATAATCGCGAGTTTTTACTCAGAAACAAAGCCCTTATGAATAAAAAAAAAAAACTGCTACTGCAATATATATTTTCTTTAATTATAAATATATTTCTTAACTATTATCAGATTCAATACACAATAAACCACAAAAAACTCATTTTTGTAAAGCACCTTGCGAACTAATAGGAGCTAATTCATATTTTTCTTAAACACTTTCAATCATATTGGTTATATTTTGTGGTTACCTTCAAATTGAATCACTTAATTATACAATTGAAATCACTTAATTATACTGATTGGACACACTTACATTAAGATTAATTAAGTATTTGTAATTTTCCTTGTACTGGGGATATTTAGGAAATTAATGTAACATCCGATAAACCGAGCTACTAGCTAGAGCATTACTCAGAATATCACTCGGTATCCTGGTCAAATAATTATGTACCTACGGTTATTTTTATGATTTAAAAATAAACTTTTCCACTTAAATATACTGTTTTACTTCTTAAAATTTTTCGTTTTGTCAAAATTTTAACTGTCTAGATGGGCGTCTAGAGTAGACAAAATAATCTGAAAAAGAAAATCAATTTGATAAACGCAGTTCAAATTTCAGTCAACAATTTCAGTGATAAAATTGCTATAATTCATCGAAAATTAAATGTAGGGTTTCACAAATTTTTCAGAAGATACTTATTCCTAATAGTCATAACTATAAGCCAGTCCAATCACAGAGCGCCTTCCTATTGTAGCTTATTTATGAGCTATCGGCAATTTTTAAATTTCTTAAAAATTCGTTTTATTCATATTTCCTGCATTTTTTCAAAAAAACAACTGGTTCTGCAGTTGAATCAGGTTACACCACACCTCCCCATAAAAAAATCATATTTATTCAATCAGCCGTTCCGAAGATATGGACATCTGCAAAACGTTACTGAGCGGGAACTGCTGATATCTCGTAAACCACAGGGCGCACAAATGCCGCTGCTCGGCTCATGAAGTGCTCAAATATAAGCTATCTTTTAAGCTACTTTAAATTTGGCTAAAGCTAATAGGTAAAAACGATGCCGCTGCAGTAACGTTTTTAGGCGTTACTGCAACGGAATCTGTTTTTCTCGAATAACTCCGAAACCCTAAGGGGCTCTAATTTTATTTTAGGGGCTCCTGAAATTGGCATAGGGCTCTGATTTTTCTATACCTACCTATATTTTCATCTTGATCCGAGTCGACGTGCCGCTCCAGTAACGCACACTAAACGGACTAGATTATTGTGTTTTATGTCCTACGAAATGGCAGATGGTAGTCTGATACGTTCCTTAGTAACATCCAGTATCATCTATGTGGTCCATAGTTTAATAGTACCTACTAGCCAATGTGGTCTGTGATATGAATAAACTAGGCAACTTCAACGGTTTGGTTTAGCTTTAGTTATTATCACAGAAATCTAAATAACAAGGGCAGTGCCTTGTTATTTAGATTTCTGTGGTTATTATAATAAGCAGTTAATTATTATCTGCATTTGATGTTCATTGGGTGGATGGGTACCTACTCCAACACACTGAAATTGTTAAATAAGGATAAAAATGGAATGTGTACAAAGCTTAGGATAGGCTACATCTATGGTATGAAGTATTTTGCTTCTGTCTCGGGCGCTTCGTAAACTTACCTATTATAATTCACCTAGGTGTATTAAAAGTAAATTTAATGCACCCAGGTGCTTAAAGTTTGCTAAAAGTGTATTTAAGTATACTTTATTCACTTTGATGAAGAAGGATGATGAACTATTAAAAGAAATATAACTATGAATACCTACTAAATTCATTTGTAAATTAGGTCAGGTGAATTAAGTTAACGTAGCGTTCCGGGGGATATAGGTGACTTTACCCATTAATTAGGTACGGCGGCGTTATGTAATCTATTACATATCGAGCTTTCATATCGTGGTCAGAACGTAGGTTTAGGTAGCAAAGAATGCGCTCTCAACAGGCAGCGAGACCGAATTTAGCGCGCAACGTAAAATATCATGTTCACTGCAAATGGTAGGTGCCTACATTACGCCGTTCGATTCCCGTCTTGGGGCAAATGTTTGTACCTACGAACTGCAAATAGGTATTTGATTCTGTAATTCTTTATTTTACACAAAAAATAATACATAGTATGAACTTATTTTAAAGGATATGTACAAAGGCGAGCTTAACCCTGACAAAGAGTTTTCTTCCAGCGAAACCTTAGTTATAGGAGAGGCGATGGAATAGGTAGAGGAAGTGTACAAATTACAAATAGAATAATAATATACTAAATAATAACTAAAATAAACCTAATAAATACCTCTATAAATAAATACACATATATTACTTATATTTGATCAGGGTTTCTGCGTATTTTCTATGTAGGTATAATGAAAAAATAAAAAATGTATGTACCTAATGTATTTTTTTATGCCTATCAATCATCTGGTATTTATACCTTCCCATAAAACAAGCTCTGCTCAGGCTGAGGACGCTCCGTAACACCCCGGTCGTACCAGTTTCTAAATCTAGAAGGTAGGTACTAAATAAAAGACGGAATGAACATAAAAAATTGTATTAGGTAGGCTTTAAAATAATCTACGCATACAGAAGAAGGTAAACCGCATAGAATCTTGCATTGTATTCGTCACAAACATAAGTACAACGTCATAAAAGCAACATAAATCTTGGACAAACTAAATTTTACAGTACGTTGTATAGTAAGTACGTAGTAAGCACAATACCTAGTTACATATTTGGCTAATATTATAAATAATAAAATACCTGCAGTTGGCTGCACTAAAATGTGCACCAAAAGGTACCTAATGCATTTGTGCTGATTCAGATATCGCGGAAACTAAACTCTATTTTGACAGCACTAAAAATTATACTATCCATACCATCATTTTTATTTCGATAGTTAAATAGATCAATAAGTGCTTTTTTTTTCTATAAACTAGGTATTACATTTTTTGCCTTCGGCAACGTTCGAGAGGGATTAAATAATTTATTGTGCTGTCAAATTACTTAGTATAGTTTTGGCAAGACCGGAACTGACACTTGTCAACGAAATAATGTACAGCTGCGGTCATAATTGTAGACATAGCCTAAAGATCAAACTAGATTGAAGGTTACTACGATTTAGGTAGGTCAAATAGTAAATTTATATTTATGTAATTTCAAATTTCAACCCAATATTATAACTGTATGCTACACGGTATGCATAAGCGAAATATTACAGATTACAAAATTCTTGTTAATATAAATGATGTATTTATTCTATGTATTTTTTGCTGTTAATATTAATTTTATTTTTAAAATAGATAAATATTCGTCCCCAAAATGAGGGTAATTTAATGTCCAAGCTAATAATAACCCAAATACTAATAAATTTTAAAAAGATCGTAAATGGTTACAAAATGTCTTTAGAATCTAGGTCACCGTCACCGATTCTGACCGCCACTGTACCCAGACATTATAATAAGAATTATGCTGTTTTTCAAATAACAAAACAACCATTAAAGCATAGTAAAATACGTAGCATCCCTATTAATTATTTTTATTAATAAGCCCATGACATATTATCTAATTAATAAATAAAAATACTAAAACGAAACGCCTACTGATAAAATATAAAACATAGTGATGCTTTTTTTGGAAAGGGCGTAAATGTACAAATATAAAATAAAATTGAACAAAAACTTGCAATATAAGGAAGCAACATTTTGTTAATTTCCTACCTATAAAAAATAGCTTGTGAAAATTTCCATCTATAAAACATTTCTTTATGACAATAAGTAATTGTAACTAATTTATAAAACAATTATTGCTGAAGATATGGAGCGTTTACGCAAATATTCCTATAGTATAAAAATAAATATAATTATTGTGATGACATCTACTCTTTTCTTTTTGTGTATGGCAAACATTCCTTCATTCGTGTACAAAACTATCTTCAATTGGGCATTTTTAGGAAATATTTACTTAAATCTACATATTTGACACGATTGACTTTTTGTAGCAGAAACAACGTGAGAAAGAAAAAATATGTTTAGTTTCAATTTAAGGCTCAACCCGAGCCAATGTGGCGCCGCCACCTATCATATCATATTATTACGTTTAAAACAGGAAATATTAAAAACCCACCGTACAGTTTGTGATACCTATTATAAGCTTTATTTAGAACCTCTGTAATAGTTTTATTTTGTATAATTTAGGCAAAGATTCGCAAAATAGAGAAAATAGACCCCCCCAAAGGGAAACTTCGTATCTCTGCCTAAGCTTTACAAAATAAAACTATTACAGAGGCATTAATAAATAACGTATGACATTTCCTGTGTTAAACGTTTTAATAAGATAAAATAGGTGGCGGCACCACTTTGACTCGGGTTTGCGCCTTAACTGCACGTAGAATTTTTTTCAAACTTATATAAACAAAAAAATTTAATAATCATAAACAAGTTTCTTTAACCCCTCTGTCTATCTATTCTATACCGATGATTGAGTTTGTATTAAAAAAAAACGACTAAGCAAAAAATCTTGTTCGAACCAGAGTTAGACCCATTCATTATTATATTTGCCGTAAACAAATACTACAACCAACCATTACCTCCATCAGCTGCCATTGCTTATAAAAATATATATATTAAAAATTTACAATATCTTAGAACTAATATATTATAATACAATTTTTTACGGTTGGTTTGCAAAGCGAGTCTAGTTTCAATCAGCATGTCATCAAATAAGAAAGCTATTGTCATCTAAATTGTCATCTAATTCATTAATATTATTCACATTAATGTAATTCGCGCTAAATTTCTACTTAAGTTAAAAGGTAAAATAGGTACAACATAATTATAAGAATATACAAACTACATGCAGTTTTAAAAACTAAAATACGCCAATAGGTAGGTATTTGGTGAACTAAATACATTTATAAATTAATTTATACCTAAATTCAGACAAACATTCTTTTAGGTTAAAATACAGGTATTCAATTATTCCTTTGATAAGATCTTGTATTTTAAAATATTTGTTGTTTTAAAAAATGTGTTCAATTTATATAAAATTTGCGATGTTTTAATAAGTTATTTATTATATATTTATATATATGTATAACATCGCAAAACAGTTTTTTTAGATGTATAAGGTTTAAATGAACTTACCATCTTAGGATTTGAATGCGTTCTAAAACCTAATTATAAAATGGCATTTAAAAGTTTCAATGACAAAATATGATTATATAATTATATTTTCTAAAAAGTTACCACGAATATAACCTTCATAAAATTTCCAGTAACTTTTACATTGGAGTCAAAAGAAAATAAAAATCTCTGTAATTCTATAAAACGAATTTCAAAATTAGCTGAAATTTACAGTAAGCAGTAAAACTAGATACTATATTATGTATATTCCATTCAAATAACATTTGGCATATCTAGCACACCGTTGAGGCCCAACTTGGGTTTCCTATCTTTGCAATATTTTTTTTTTAAAACAGAATACAATTATCTTACTTACCAAAATAAACTCGAACGTTACCTTTGCTTAATTATTTAAATTCAATATTGCTTTACGATTTGTTTAATTTTCATTTTTCACTAATCGCAACACACAGACATGACGTGTTGCGCGATTTAAATTTTTTCGTTAACATTGGAAAGTGAGATAGTGCCGCGATTTATTAAATTTATCAGTTGGTTGTTTGATTCTATGCAATGAATATGCATTGCATATAATATTCATTGCATAGAATCAACTTGATAGCACATGACAAAATTCGCACTGATTATTTATTCTCTTATTCAGTATAATACGTTACCTAAAAATACAGTTGTTATGCTGTTAGCATTGTTTGTCAAGAAGAAGTCAGAATAAGAAGTACTTAGTGTACTTACACTGCTTAGTAACAGTTAGATTATAAATAAGTGTGTCTGTTTTATCAAGAAATGATGTGCAAACTGTATCTATTTTAACAAAAATACATCAAGTTAGAATAAAGTGAACAAACGGGCATATTTAGACGTTTGTTGTATAATATTTATTATATCTTGAATAGAACAAAGCTATTTTGCTCAGCAGAACACCTGATTAATAGACATACATTCTCAGTAGTCCTAAATCTAAAGGTTCGTTACTTCTTTCTAAGGAAATGTAGGGTTATTTGCAGTTAGACACAAGCTTTTAGCTATAACATTATATAGCAAGTACATTTACAGAAATATACATTTTATAAGCCCGAATAAAGTTGATATTAGCAAAACGAGTACCTACATATACACTTACATGCGATAAGGGCGACCTATGTTCAAAATTAGGTTCTTTATCATACGAAGCTCTAAATAGAAACTGCATTGAACCTACAACTATTATTACTGTAATGTATTTTGACGAATACTAGATAAAACAAATCCACCGACGAAGTAAACCTTTCTTTACGACCGGTATTTTTTTTTTACAAACGACGCCATTTCAAAGGGCGTTAGAGCGATCCCTTTCCTTATGTCGACGTTGATTTGAATATGACATGTATCAGTGTTATAGTCATAGGTAAATAAATAAAATCAACACGTTGGATACATTGTTGTGTGTGGAAAGGAGAAGTTTTCTAGCAGCAACGGTATGTGAGTCGCGATCTGAACTATACTCGAAGGATAGTTGTTCACTGATATGTGCGTAGCTAAACGTCACCGCCGCTGGCCGCGCTTCGACGTCTGAAACAGGTTTTAGATATAAATTAAGGGGTATATACACCAGTAAAGTGGTGCCCCAAGCTATTTTATCTTATTATTACGTTATACACAGGAAGTTTAAAAAATCCATCGTACAGTTTGTGGTATCTATTATAAGTCCATTATTAATGCCTCTGTAATAGTTTCATTTTGAAGAGATACGAAGTTGCGCTTTTTGGCCACCAAACTCTATTTTCGCATCTCTTCCTAAACTATATAAAAAAATATTACAGAGGTACAAAATAGTTACCACAAACTGTACAATCGATTTTTAAAATTTCCTATATTAAACGTAATAATTATGATAAAATAGGTGGCGCTTTCATATTCCGTACGAAAATACGTATGTACACTTCTTTTTAAATTGAAACCCGAGGCATGTGACCCTCGGGTCCTAAAGTGTTAATTTAAGTCCTATGTACATTTCTTTTTAAAACATAAATACAAATACATATACAACGTGTAATAAAAAATGTATACTATCCGAAAGGGGGGGATTTTCCACCCCCCGGGGAACAACTTTTGTTGCACGACTTTTCGAATACAAACATGGACAACTGATTTTTTACGAAGTGACAACCCTAAACTTAGCTGTTTCTTGCACTTGGGACAATTACCTCAGTATGGTCACAGATGAGGAGTGATCACGCAGATTCATAATTGTTAGAAGAGAAAAACGCCAACAGCATCATAGAGACAAATTGTCGTAAGTTATGTCACAAAATTATTGGCTAGGATAACATTTCAATTTGAAGGTTGAAGTTACTTGAAGTTAAAAATACGAAATAAACTTTACGCTGTTTGTTTGATAACACAGTCATGTCTTTTTCAAACTGTTTGTAATTTCTTGTGTGTTTATCTAATAACCTACTAAGGACTACACAGCCCATTGATATCCACTACTGGACAGAGCTTTGTATCTGGCGGGTATTGCCATAATCACTTGGCAGGAGATTGGTGATCAAATAAATGTATACACTAGAAATTTTGACGTTGAATATTTGTAAGCAAATGGTTGATAGGTAGGTACATAATCTAAAATTAACTCTATTGCTGCGTCTTTTTATTACGCAATTTATATTACACTAGCAACGCCTCGCGGATTCACCCGCGTAGTTCCCGTTCCCGTGGGATATCCGGAATAAAATGCCTATGGCACTCCCTGAAAGGTAAGCTTTTTGACGATGAAAGATTGTTTTAAATCGGTCCAGTAGTTTAGGAACGTATCCAATACAAACAATCAAATCTTTCCTTTTTATAATATTTGTATAGATATAGATGTCGATTTGAGATCCTTCCTTCAGTAAAGATTGCTTACAATAATAACTGAAACTCGAAGCACAGAAAATTAGCTTTAGTTATTTGCGTCGTGGTTGGTTTTACATTCTGAGTCATAGTTAGAGTCAGAGTCAAATCGTTTAATTCAAGTTTTTACTATATATAATAAACAGCTTGATAAATAGTAATTACTATCAAACAAGAAACAAGGTGCAATTGACTCTAATTCACTTCAATTTTTTGTCCACTAGCGGAAGGAGTGAAAAAGAAACCACTAGCAAGTTTATCGCTTATCAACTAATACAATCATAGCATAACTAAGTCTAACTGTTCTTACATACTATTGTCGGTTTGGGCGACATCCATCCATTCTACTTCTAGTTTAACTAGTGTAATGGTGTCCCTGCCTGAGTAAAAAAAAATTATTCTATTTAATCCGCCAGTTATAGGTATTATCAGAAGATATTGGACCCTTCGTTTTTGTCAGATTATTTTAGGACTCTATAGCTTATTGTAATGAGGACTTAGGGCCCGACTCTTAAGAAGGCTACGGACCTCTCACAAATTTCAGCGGCCGGCCCGAGCGAATTGGTTTTTGCTTCACGCAGAATCGAATCGTGTTGGCCATTCTGCGGCGTTCGCCTTATTTTGGAACTGTGCTCCCTGTGTCGCATCGCCCCCGCGTTTGAGCGAGCGGTTGCAGATATTTGAAGGAATTTCTTATTTTTTTAAATTTTTTCGTACTATGCGATTCATTTTGAATAAACGACTGATTTCAGAAATATTTTTGTTTATTTCTAATGGTGAATATATTTAGGATGTTTGCATTGTGACAGATTTTCGAATAAAGGTGTCTAACATGCATAAAAAATAGCTTGAAAATGACTCGATTTGGTGGTCAAAATATGGCAAATTAGTTCCACTCTCATTCAAAGATCATAATGTTTTAAAAAAAAACTAAAACACTGCAAACATAGCTATTTGTCATCCGATTATGTATGAACAATTTCAATACGATCGGAAACGTAGTTTCCAAATGAAGCGGAAAGTACGTTTGCGTGGGGGCTAAGGTATCCGTTCCGTTCTTAAGGTACCGCGCGACCGGAAAAACAAACTCACGCTACACCGTGCCGAGTCCTAACAGAGTGTCGGCCGTAGCACGGACCACGGCTCGGACCCGACACGGTCTAGGCACGCCAGCGTGATTCATCTATACATATATTATAAGGAGGAAAGATTTGATTGTTTCTATTGGATAGGTTCCTAAACTACTGGACTGAAAAAAAAAATATTTCATCATTAAAAAGCTAGTTTTCAGGGAGTAACATAAGCTATTTTATCACGGAACTCCCACAGGAACTATGCGGGTTAAGCCGCGAGGCTCTGTCCCCATAATAAACGAAAGTCAGTAAATGTGTTTAGCGTACCTGTCAGCTTTCATGAGAGCTATATGCGCGTCCCGCTGCGCTGAGACTTGCACCAACTCGGCGACAGTGGCTGCTTGCTGTTCCGCTGAAATTAAACACAACAATACAAATAAGATACCATATCCAAAGAATACATAATAAATAAATAATGCTGGACAATTCACACAGCATTATCAAGCCCCAAGCTAAGCATAGCTTGTGTTATGGGTACTAGATAACTGATATACATAAATATAATACACTACATACATATTTTTTATTATACATAGTAAACATCCAGAACGCCCTGAAGAAATGTCTGCAGATCGTACAACGGAATCGAACCTGCAACCTCGTGCGGCGCAAGCAGACCTTCGCCCACCACGCCACAGAGGTCGTCGAACGTAATGAAGTATTTCATCTCTATATGTCAAAAGAAAACTTGTCAATGAAATACTTCTGTATTTGAAAATCACTGGTCAACAATTAGAGAAATTCATAGTAGTGCGTTATGCCAGAAAAAGGATAATTCTTTGGACAGGGTATCATCTTCTTTAAAATTCATAATCAATAAAATATAACAAAGCATAGATAAATAAATAAATAAATAATGCTGGACAATAGGGTATATGCATCGATTTTTTTTATTGTTTTAATCGATTCTTTAGGTCATTATTTAACCGAGGAATGATAAGACGCTCACTGAATTTCGCATTAACAAGGTAAAAATAACAAATCAAAACTACAATCATTTTCGGGTGATAAAAACGCTGCCATATTGGCGCCATGTTCATGTGACGTCGACGTACACACTTGATTAAAACCTTTGGTGACGACCTCGATAGTGATCATCTCAGGAAAGAGGTTTTCCGAAAAAACTGAAAATAATCGACAATACGAAATGTCAAGTGGGCAGAATAGTGTCAAATTAAGGTGCAGCAAGCAGAATAAAAAAAGAAGAAATGTGTACAGTGATGTCACGTCCGCTCTAGTCAATGTCAAAGTCAAAGTCAAATCGTTTATTTCTGTAGACTTACAAAATAAGTACTTCGACAAGTCAAATTTTTACTATATAAACAGCTTGATAAATAGTTATTACTATCAAACAAGAAATAAGGTGCAATTGACTCTGATTCACTTCAATTTTTTGTCCACTAGCGGAAGAAGTGAAAAAGAAACCACTAGCAAGTTTGTCGCTTATCAACTAATACAAACTTAGGATAACTTAGTCTAAATGGTCTTACATACTATTGTCTGTGTGGAACTGGGCGACATCCGGCCAAGCATTAACATCATTGACGTAGTCATCTACGGAGTAATAGGCTTTCTTGTTAAGATTTCGTTTTATGTACAGTTTAAATTTACGAATAGGGAGTTCAGTTGCTTCAGATGGAAGCTTATTATAGAATCTTACGCAATTGCCCACAAATGATTTGCCTACCTTTCGTAATCTATATGATGGGATGTGTAATTTGTTCTTGTTTCTTGTATTTTTATTGTGAACATCACACCTTTTCATAAAGTTATCTCTGTTTTTGTGTGTATACATTAGATTTTCATAGATATATTGCGATATTACTGTTAAAATATTTATTTCTTTAAATAATTCCCTTAACGAGTCTCGTGGATTTAATTTATAAATAGCGCGTACCGCCCTTTTCTGAATAACAAAGATAGTCTGGATGTCAGCTGCCTGTCCCCAAAGCAAAATACCATTAGACATAACACTATGGAAGTAACTGAAGTAAACTAACCTAGCTGTATCTTCATCGGTAATATATCTAATTGTTCGAACCGCATACGCTGCTGAACTAAGTCTGTTTGCGAGAGCATCAATTTGCGGTCTCCATTGAAGAGAGGAATCAATATATAACCCTAGGAAAACAGTTGAGTCTACAAGGTGAACAATCTCATCCTTTAGCATTATCTTAGTTGGGAGCTCTCTTACATTTGGTAACATGAATTTTATGCATTTGGTTTTTGAAGCATTGAGTAAGAGGTTATTGGCGGTGAACCAATCTAGTATTTGTGAAAGAGAATTATTTACATCGTCATAATTATGTTTATTTCTGTCAACTTTAAAAATCAATGAAGTATCATCAGCAAATAAGACTATATCACAGAGATCTTTTGCTAGAAATGGGAGATCATTTACATATACTAAAAATAGAAAAGGACCCAATATTGATCCTTGCGGGACTCCTAAATCGATTTTTGATCCCCTAGATCTTTCTTTACCAATATCTACTTTTTGGACTCTATCAGATAAATATGATTGCATAAGGTCCAATGCCATGTTTTTAATTCCATAATGTCTTAGTTTATTTATTAATGTACCATGATCCACGCAATCAAAAGCTTTAGAAAGGTCACAAAATACACCAATAGCGTTTTTCGCTTTATCCCATGCATCCAATATGTGCTTTAATAGAACTGTACCAGCATCAGTTGTCGATCTACCCTTGGTGAAGCCAAATTGATTTTTATGTAACAACCTATTGAGGTTGAAGTGAGAGGACAACTGTGTAAGAATAATTTTTTCAAAAACTTTACTCATTGCAGGAAGTATTGAAATTGGCCTGTAATTGGCCGGATCAGTGTGGCTACCAGATTTATAAAGAGGAACCAGTTTACTATATTTCATGAGATCAGGGAAGACTCCTGCATCAACACAACTATTGAAAATGTAGGCCAAGTATGGAGCAACTTCCTTAATAATAAAACTCAGTACTTTGGTTGAAATACCCCAAAGATCCTCAGTATTTTTTATATTAATAGACTTGAATGTTTTCACAATATAATTAGCGTTTACATGACTAAATATAAAAACCTCGGTACATTTATCTACAGATGATTCTAATAATTTAACCGCGATTGAAGGTGAAGAGTTTAGAGACCGGGTAACAACTTTAGGAATATTAGAAAAGAATGAATCAAAAGCATCGGCAATATCTTTATCTTGTATCAGTATTGAATTATTAATTTTTAACCTTATTTCTCTTTTTCGTGATTTTGTTTTACAAGTTTCGTTATTTATAAGTCTCCATGTTGCTTTGATTTTATCTGATGAGAATGGCGTAGCGTTTTGAAATTTTGCGATTGAGATTTAAAATATCAATTTTTCAATGGTTAAATTCTACAATAAAAACATCTCAAAATGCAAAAATAAATATGTAGATATGTTTCTATATCAATAGAGAATACGTATATATTTTTTTAGCCATTTTGAAATCACATGCATATACCCTATTCACACAGCATTATCTAGCCTTTAAATAAAGATAATAAAGATCGATTCGATTTCCATGAAAAATCATAAAAAATTTGACTTCTAATGGGAATCGAACGCGAAACGACATCAACTTTGTTGTTTATAAAAATATACAGTATATAATAGACTGATATGTATAAATTACTTGAATATGCATATTTTAAATCAAATTTACGAAGTGTTATGTAATGACTGTGAGAAAAACATAAAAAAGGCCATGTGAACGGACGAAATTAGCTGGAGTTAATGAGATTTTTGTTTGAAATGTGTAAATCGTACGTAAGTAGGTACCTTAGTATATATAAAATTCACCTGAATCCCAGTCAAGTGTTCTGTTGACCAGCTCCCATCAAGAAATGCTAAAATAAAGCGAGGCTCGTATCTTACCTATTTACCGAGTTGTCTGGTAGAGATCGCTTTTGAGCGATAGGACCGCCTCTTGTCACTTAGTTTGTAAGCGGTTTTGTTGTATTGTTTCTTTCAATAAGTGTGCAATATAGAACTTTCTATATGTCCATTTATCGATGTGGAATGCATTTGCACATGATTTTGGTTAATTACACACTAGACTAAAAATTAAATAATTTATATTCTCATCCTTTGTACTAGATTTTCTATTTCGTCATAATTTTTAATCATTAGCCACTCAATAATGAACTCTTTACAATGGAAATAAGTCACCTCATAGATACCTAATTCTTTATTTAGTTTATTGTATATTTATCAATGGAGTATGCAGAAGTTTGAACTGGTTTGAAAGGAGGTATCATCATTGAGTACGACGGTACGTGAGCATCCAGTTTTAGAGCGCACTGCGATTTATTTGTTAGAAAAACGTACATGCTACTTATGGTAGTAAGCAACGCGCCCTAGTCGGCATGTAAATAGTGTATGAGGTGTTATGTACCGGAGAGAGGCCTGGCCAGTCGTCGCTCCAGGCGGTGCAGCCGTCTCGCTCGCTCGTCGTGCGGCTCGTCCCTGGCCCGCCGCTGGGCCACGAGTCTCGCCCAGCGCGCCTCGAACCAAAGCTGCATGGCGTCTCGCTCCTCCGTGTCGGTACCGCTCGCGCGCGCTTGTTAGTGCAGTGAATGTTAATGCGTGGATGACAATGAAATGGTAAAATAAGGTTTAAAATGATAATCATAGCATGGTGGGACGTTACAGCTATTTTAGGCTGCGTTCCGATTTACGTTCAAAACGCTCATGCGTGCATGAAGTCGTTCCTTATCTATTTTCAGCGCGCTGAAAGACCGCACGCACACTTCCCCCCGCCCTAAACGCGCACTGGATTACCTTAACTGCTTCACAAGGCAGCTCGTGTGTTCCCATGGTGACGTTATTTGGGCGCTCAATTTAAAAAGTGGACTTAATGTTTGTTTGTTTATTTCTTAACTGGGACGCTATTGCTTTCCCGCGTAAACTCATCGAGTCAAATACACTGATCTGCCGTTCCGTTTCAACGCTCGCATCGTGCGCACTAACACGGTCAGACGAAGCGGAACGCGGCTTCTGAGTGCTTTAAGCGCAAATCGGAACTCAGCCTTAATATATACGGCCTCGTTGGACACTGACGCGGAGCGGCGCAGAATCGACCAATCATCGTCAAGTAATATAAGTATACTGCTGGCCATGGGCTTGCCCAACAGCGCCAGCTCCATAGCCCCTTCCAATCGACCAATAGCATCGGTGCTCGTAATTACGCTGATTTCTGATGAGTCGATTTCGCCATGTTCCGCGTCAGTGGGCACGCGCCGTAAACCATGCTTTTAAATTTCTGTAATTTTCAAGCTTAATGGAAATGTTTTTTTAAACGAGACATGCATACTGTATAATTGTAAGAAAAAATGAAAAATATATTAAGTTCCGAGAACTAAAATTTAACTACTCTAAGAGTAACAGTTAATGCAAATTAAATATGATGCAAACTAATTGTTGAAGACAGTTGCATCCCTAAGTGGCATGTCTAAGCTGATCCAAAGAGTCGATAGAAGGTATATCATCGTCGGATAGTTGAATCAGCCCTTTAGTTGAAGAATAGGCAGTTAGTTAAAGGGCATTCAGTTTGGTATAGGATAATAGTTGATCAAGCGCAGAAATTAACGTCCAATAAGATGGCGGGGCGACAGAACGACGCTATGCCATGACTTTAACGTTAGTTCAACAACCGGTCTAAGCATAAAACTAAATGCCTTGTAAACTAACGGACTGATTCAACGATCTCGCAGCCACATGCATAATTTTATATTCGTGGGTATAGTACTTACCGGGTACTCTAGAAGAGTGTGGTCGCTCTGTTTTTTCAGGGGGTGAATAACAGGCGGGGGGCGGGGGGACCGGTGGCGCTTGTAACGCCCCTGTCGACTTGTGCGCGTTGTTGACAGGCCTTGGAGGAGGCTCCTAAAATATACAGTTTGTTTTAAACTTAGAATACATCATTCTTGGTAAACATAGCCCCATAAATTGAGTTTTCTCTAACGCTCTATATATATTGGTAGAATGCCCCTTGTGCTTTTTCTGAACCGGAGAGGATATTCAACCAATCATAAACCAGCTTGATGATGGAATGGAAAGGTATTGTCCAATGAGACCAATCAGAATACAACAGGATGATGGGATAGAGCGGAATCGACCAATCAGGATCTAGCGGGATGTTAGAGTCAGACGAAATCGTCTACTTATCCGGGAAGGAGTGGATGGCGCAATAGAGTGGAAGTCTATGCCCAACTGTGGGCCCTCGGTGAGTTATTAGTCGATTTTGCTCTGCTCCGCGCTAGTGTGAACGCGCCCTTGTAAATCATGCTAAACTTGAGCGACTTACCAGTGATTTGTCTAAACATACTTCGACCTAGGCAAATAAATGAAGACAAATGAATGATGCGTATATATTAATCAAGGACGGGGGGTCACAGTCAAGCACTGGTTTTGTAAACTACTTAAAAAAAATCTGGTCATACCAGAAATATTTTTTTTCCCTAATTACACCATCAAGTAATATAATAATATTGGACAATAATTAAGAGGCATGCAAACTGGAGATAATGATGTCGATTCTGTTGTTTAAGAATTTTCTAAAATTAGCTTAATTTAGGATTTAGGAATGTCAAATGATACATTTCGATTCCTTTATCAGTTCCTAAAGATTTCAAAATCCTTATTATATCTAGTTTTGATATCAAATACAAGATAACTATTCAATTTGAAAAGCTATCGTCTATTTGGCATTTGTAAATCCTAATTTTAGCTAATTTTAGCAAATTCTAAAACAAAAGAATCGATACCATTATACACAAATAAATAAATAATGCTGAACAATCTAAACAGCATCATTTAGCCCAAGCTAAACAGAGCTTGTGTTATGGGTACTAGATGACTGATACACGTAATACAACACATTACATAGACGTAATACAATAGGTACAACACATTGCATAGATATATATTTTTTATAATACATAGAAAACTACCAGAACACCCTGAATAAATGTGTTCAGATCGTACAAACATTTGTCCCGAGGCGGGAATCTAACCCGCAACCTCCTACGTCGCAGGCGGACCTTCGCCCGCTACGCCACAGAGGTCGTACAGTGTTAAAAGATTTTTTAAAAGGGCATTAAATTTTCCAAGTTATATTACAAAATGTTGTTAATGTATTTTACTCTTTGAAATAAGTGTTCGTGAAAATAGGACTGAGTTCTTCAATATTCTAAATTTGATATGTTTCTATATATTTGCTATGTTACTCAGTTTTATGTCCGAATTAAATAACTGGTTGCGCTGCTTTTGTGGGAAACAATCAGTTAGTTTGCAGTACATTTCGCAATAAAATATTACAATAGTAACAAGATTCATGCTATTTTAATCGAGCAATATTAATATTTCTTCAGACCAGCATTATAATAAAAAAAAACATTTGAAGATTGCAAATAACCTCAATTAAAACCAAGAAAATATTCTCTTTTTTAACATATATGTATAACCAAACAAACATGCACATTCAGTGATGATCAAAAACCATAAATGTGACGTCAATAACTGACTAACAAAAGAACAAACAAGGCAAGCTGTTGTGTAAAAGTGTTGGTGTTGGATATATGTATAAGTACTACATGCAATTTTATATGTTTTACTGTTTGTGTGAAATAGACAAAAGTAAAGCCCGGTTTCCACTGCGAGCGGAGCGAAGCCATTAAGGACTCCGTTCAACTGCAAGAGTAAACTGCATACTTGTATTTCCACCAATAGGGTATATGCATCGATTTTTTTTATTGTTTTAAGTGGGCAGAATAGTGTCAAATCAAGGTGCAGCAAGCAGAATAAAAAAAGAAGAAATGTGTACAGTGATGTCACGTCCGCTCTAGTCAATGGCGTAGTGTTTTGAAATTTTGCGATTGAGATTTAAAATATCAATTTTTCAATGGTTAAATTCTACAATAAAAACATCTCAAAATGCAAAAATAAATATGTAGATATGTTTCTATATCAATAGAGAATACGTATATATTTTTTTAGCCATTTTGAAATCACATGCATATACCCTATTAATAGTCGAGCGGAAAGGACTGATCGAGTAGAGAGCGTTGAAATGATACTCCGTTCGCACTTATCTCACTCTTTTTCCTTTTGCGGTATTAATCGATAGGAAATATTTCTTACATAATTTCTAATATAAATTGACATTTATATTAGAAGTTATGTAAGCAATATATTTACGTAATGTATGAACATAATATTTCAAAAGTAACCAAACCAATACGCGTCAGATTTGTTTTTCTACAGGTCAAGCAATTTATCTTTTATAAGAACATAACCCTTATTTTTCTTTTTAAATATAAATAATTTCAAACACATAGATAAAGCAAATACCCAACAGCAACACAGCTGAAACAATCGACAAGCAAGCGCAATCGCGTCATGATAGAGCGAGACAACGTACGATAACAGAGCGGGTGCGACAGAGACAGCATGCGACTCACGACACTTTACGATCTATTTGCTTTGCTTACGTGCGACGCCAGGTTCGGTTCCGAGGCCCACTGAAAAGTACACTTGTGTTAGTCTACTGGGTGTCGCAAAATAGAATTTTGTCCATTATACCAGATGAGATCGAATGGACACCCTCATCTATTATTAATACCCAACCCCGGTTAGATTGAACAGCCCAGGTGGCTTTGTCTAGGGAAGAATAGGAAAGGCAGTAAAAAAAAAAACATTGATAAAACATAATTAGAGTTCTACAGAAAACAGTCATCATTCCTTCAGTTTTCTGTTCGAAGCTTCAACATCAAATAAGTTATCTGTTTATTGCTCAAATAGGATTGCAAAACACAGCGACAATTTACTGTAAATAGTTAATTTTAAAGATAACACCAATGATTTGGTGGTCACCAGGTTTAAGAATACCATGCTCTTCATAGACAAAGCCTATACTAGAATGTTTATGCTAACCATAGTGTACACTAAATGTTTTTATACAGTATTCACAACTTGCAATGTGCACAATGCTGGAATGGTCCATGAAGTGCCTAATATTCTGTCGAAAACACAATCAAATTGCAAATGAATTTATTTGATGAACGGGGAATAGCCGTGGAATTGAATTAATTTCATAGATTATCTATAAGTATCTTCCTATGAAAGTTAAGTAAGAATTTATAATGCTGGATTTATCATACAGCATTATTATAGCCTCACTATAGTAAGCACTATAGTGCACATTAAACATTTATTCCAAATTGTTATACCACGTTCGTAGTCAACAAAGTGCTGTTAAAAACAACTTGCCAAAATGTCATGATGGTGCTTCGAAATCAATTAAATGAAAAACTAACCTTATGCCGAGGTCCCAGATGTCGATTTAGGTAGTTGGAGATGCTTTTCATAATGCTTTTCCTTCGCCTCTCTCTGGCTAGTTCCGGGTCTGAGAAGGAGGGGGTAACTGGGAGGGGGATTAGAGGGGGTGCGGGTCGCGGGGGTGCGGGGGGTTCGGGGAGGACTGGAGGGGGTGGTATGGGGGGCGGAGCGCCCGCGGAAGGCGAGATGCGCGTCCTGCGTGTGTTTTTCCTCGGTACACGCGGTCCGCTTCCAAGCCGCTCTAGGACAAGCCGCCTGACTACTTCGGTCTGCTCGTCTCTCTCGCGTTTTATTTCCTGCACTTTATCTGTCGTATCGCGCGGTGGGATCGGACTGATCGGGGATATGGAACCGGAGCTTAGAGCCACTGATACGGACAGCTCGAAACTACGCGAAGGAGAGTCGGTGCTACGAGATGACCGGTTGAAGGTTTCACTCGCGGATCGACATATCGCGGGGGAGTATAGACGCATAGAACTTGCGCCGGAAACCGACGCTAGCGTCGACGCGGGAAGCGATATGTTCGAGAATATACTGTTCGTTTTACTCGTCGGTGTGTCCGGTATTAGAGGCGGCGATATGTCGTCGAAGGATTCCGACTCCGTCGTCGTTTTGTTCGTGAAAGCGTGCGACGGAGGCGATACTTCTGTTATACTCAGCGATTCGATGCTAGGCTCTAGTCCGTTGAGATCGAGTTTGCTGTCGGATGTTATTTCAGTTAGCCGATCGGTTTTACTACTGAAATTACTGTCGCTGGTTTTATCTGCTTTGGTATAGCTAGAAGATATGTCGCTTTCGTTTCTCTGTATCGTTTTCTCGGAGTACTGTTCTTCTATTTCTTTCGGGATGGTGTGTACTATTTCCGTGTGGGAGAGGGGTTCTTGACTGGGAGGTCGCATGACGGTTTCGGAGAAGCTTCGCTCGATGAAGTTCATGGATCGGTCGTTACCGGGGGAGTATTCGTAGTCGTCGACTAATTCCATGTAGCCCTCGTTACGGAGGGTGGCGGGGGTCGCGAGGGAGGGGTCGGGCTCGCCTTCGTCCGCGAACTCGAAGTGTTCGAGTGCGTTCGAGAAGACGATAGGCTCGGGGCTGGTACGGCCGCAGACGTGGGACGCGACCGCGGCAATGTTCTTCGCGTCATGAACTAACTTGGGTCCGCTGAGCGTTCTCGGGTTCTTGCTGCGCTTGCGGTCTTCGAAGGCGTCTTCGAGGGCACCCTCTGCGGCCCAGTCCGAGAGCTCTGTTTCAGTTAACGCTAGAGTAGTAGCGTCTCGTCCTGATTCAGAGGATTCAGACTCCGCGGGGAGTACTGTCGGTCCGGTCGCCGTGCCGGTCCCAGAAGCCTTCTCATTCTCCTCGCTCATCATCATCAGACTATCAAGTTGGATCAGTTCTCCACCTTCATCGTGCACTTCGACCCTCGGTACGGATTTCGGAGCGGTCTCGGTGTGCGATGAATCGTCGGATAATGAATCGGAATCCAGTTCTGGTTCCGTTTCTTTCTTATCCGATATCGGCTCTGACTTCTCTGAAATGTATCCTTTGATAGTTGAGTCGACGCGAGTCGCTTTGGTAAGAAGGTCGACGGGCGCGTCGGTCACCAGGTTCTTTATAATATCCGGCATTGGAGGTTTTTTGTCTTCATACACTTGGCAGATGACCGGTTGGGGTGCGGGGTTTAGCAATTTCTGGAATTCGGTTATGTTGGAGCGGAAGGCTTCGAATTTGGTGTCGATTTGTGAGGTGGAGTCTGATTTGCGAACTGCGGGGGGTGATGG
Organism: Eupithecia tripunctaria; assembly: GCA_955876795.1. Lineage (NCBI taxonomy): Eukaryota > Metazoa > Arthropoda > Insecta > Lepidoptera > Geometridae > Eupithecia > Eupithecia tripunctaria. The sequence continues at coordinate 10,177,571 of OY041599.1, forward strand.
TTCTCCGAGGAGGTATTTTCGTTTGAGTTCTAGGGCTCGCTTGGTGGCTAAGCCACCAGCGGAGCGCGCGCGGCTTAGCGGGAACTCCGCTGGCGGCGGAACGCTCGGCACAGCCTCCGTGACTAATATCGCAGGCGGCGATGGCGCGCCGGCAGATTCCTCTCTCGCGAACTCGCTATCCGTAGACACTTCTGTACATGACGATACCTCGCCCTCGCTCGATGAACTTTCCTCTTCTGACTCCACCTGTACGCAGATATCTTGTTAATTATGAACTAAGAGTTGATTGTCACTAGCACAAGGTCTTGTCAAAATTAGAATAGTAAAAAATGTCAATAAAGCGGGACTTCAAATAGTTTAACGCATTCAGTGTAATTTTTGTGTATTCTAACCTAGACTTATGACTGTCTAGATAGGGGAGATCATGCTTATCAGGTTTAGTGATAGTATGGCTTGTACGAAGACGTACTAAGTATATAATATTACTGTATTGGAACCAAAACTTATTATTTTCTGGACAAACTATAAATCGTTCTTCGTGCTTATTTTAGATTGTGAAAAGCCATCGCCATAAACAAAAGAAACTATAGTAAAGTAATAAAAGAGATTCAAGAGTCAAAGTAAGCGTAATTATACTAAACTAATTGGGGAAGTGCGCTTAACTTTTCATACCACACTAACTAACCGCCAGAAAAATATAATATAAATATTTATATTGATACATACGAAATAGATATTCACGATCTTTTGTATTGAAATCTAAAATATTTAAGGTTATTTGTTAATTAACGCACAAACAACAAACAATTTAGGGACATGAATTATAGCTAATGTTATATGTATATTAAAAGCTGTTTATGATAGTTATAAAATAATGATAATACTAATTCAATAACAAATAAAACTATATAATAATTGGATAGTAATATCGAAATATACTGTAAAAAAGTGGATAAATACGTATCCGGAGGAATACATGATACATTTGGAATTGGCATACAATAACAAAATCAAAAATGCTCCATCGATTTCATTACAACAACTTACTGTATCAATATATTATATAACATGTCAAACGGCTCTGTTATTTTCGAACATATCAAAATAATGTCAGAGCCAAGGGTATAAACACTGTAAATGACTAGCTCAATTATCTTTCCGCGCGTCCTTTTATCGTAGTCCACTCACTTAAGAATAAAAAAAAGTGCCGACACGCACTTGGTTTTTTGTCTGTTCTCTTTCATTCGAAATAAGTAAGTAATTTATTTTTCGGGCGCTCTTGGTGTTTTCCATGTACAAAATAGTATACAGGCTGGGGCAAATTCTTGGCCCCTTAAGGGTAGCTACCGTTTCTTATGTAGTTAGAAGTTTTTGTTCTTAGGAACCTTCTGTTTTATTTTGCAGAAAAAAATATTGCCATTTATTGTTTTTTGAAAAAAATTACGGGTCGCCCAAAAAATGACATTTGTCAAAAAAAACAAGTTGGTCTTAATCGACTCTAGTTCTAACCAGGAACACTTTTTCCAAAGTAACATACCAAATCAAATCGTAAGTTTTGGCAATAATTAAAAAAACTTTAATATAAAAACTTAAATTTAATTCCCATACATTTTCTATGAAAAAAACGAGTAAGTGAAAACCAACAATGTCACTCATTCAATGGTTCTTAATTTAAACTCGTGTGTAACATCTTTTTTAAGTTAGTAGGCTAATTTTGAAGGCATATCAATTGCAATATTTTTTTCTTCAAAATAAAACAGAAGGTTCCTAAGAACAAAACCTTCTAAACAAGAGAAACGGTAGTTACCCTTAAGGGGCTAAAAATTTGCCCCACCCTGTATAAGTGATCTAGTACCCATAACACAAGCTCTGCTTAACATGGGGCCAAAGGGCCTAGTTAAATATTGATTTAAAAAAAAAGAAAAAGGTTTTAAGACTTTGTTCAAGAGAGAGGATCGTTGGAGTTATCTGCAATGTGTCATCATTACCTTACCGTCTATCTAAACTTAGCCATGATGTCAAGTACCAACGTTACTAAATCAACAATTTAAACGGTAAAATTTGAATGGAAAATGTCTGACTGAACCATTTTAAACTCATAAAAAAACAGTGTCGATTGGCCTGTATGCCAGCAGGTTAAGGCCTATTTCAGAAAGACGCGGTCTGTGGTAGCAGCTAGTACAATTTAATAATAATAATAAATAATGCTGGACAAATCACACAACATTGCCTAACCCCAAACTAAGCAGAGCTTGTGTTATGGGTACTAAGATAACTGATATATTTAATATAATACACTACATAGATAGATATTTGAGATTAATTGAGAACACTGTTTGTCGAATTTTACTTGTCACTACAGCATGCCGTATCTGCCTGGGTGAGGCCTTAATCCGCTGGCATCTCGGTGACTTTGGCCTCTGCTAGAGGCCTATAATCTTGTTTAGCATTGATACAATAAGTTGAAAGGCGGAAGTTAGTGTGGGCCACACTACACTCTTACCATACCCCGCCTGCCGCCCCTGAGTTAAGACGTTATCACATTCCATGACATGAACAATGTACATTGAAAACCTGCCTAAAGGTATATTTAGCGAGAAGAAGCCTGGCGACTGAAAAACTCATAAATATATGACGATAAAAATAAAGCGCGTCGAAATTTGGACTAGTGACGTCGTCACGGCTAAGTAAAAAGTGTGACAGTTTACTGGGCCATGACGTCACGCAGAACTTTAACGGGCTACATCTTCATCATTTTTTGATTAATCGACAAAAGAAAAAACACGTGTCTTATATCTTGGGAAAATCTAACTGACAGATTAATTAGAATTTTTGAGTCGTCAGGTCTATTTCTGAAGTGGTGGTTTTAAAGTGGGTGCTGAAGCTATAGTTTTGTATTAACACTGTAGAGTATAAATCCAAAGCGAGAATAGTTTTTGGGTAGACAGAAATAGTGCCAACGGCTGCTATTTAGTCGGCATACGGTTTGTTTTTTAATTTTGTTAAATATACTACATTGCAAACAATGTTTACGGAATAATAGCTACGGATTAGAATTCAATGGTTTCATTTAATTTGAATTTAGTATGTAAGAACTAGATTATGTTGTATGAAATAACTCGCCTTATTTTTACATTCTCTGAAACTTTATAACCTCCGGTTTCGTACGCGGCCGAAGGCAACTAATCGACGACAATACAAGTGACGTCGTCAGTCGAGTATTTTCAAAATAAACAAAGCTTAAAATGATTTATTTCAGTATTACCATAAAGGATGCTTTCATATAAAATATCAGTGGGCTCATGTTCATAATGGCTTTTAAAACTTCTACGAAAGATTATTTAGGTGGAATCAGTCCACTTGCGACCACTTGCATAAATACAATTCTACCACCGAACTGCGATCCAACCCGCATGCCCGGCGTGGGAATTACCCCCAATGAGATAAAAGTCCATAGGGCGCTTAGGCCTGCGTCCAGCATTGGCCAATATAGACTGTTGAGGTATATCCCGGTAGAATGGAAAATGTATTGAGTTGTGTAATGAGTATTAGAAATGGGCGATAGAGGGCGGCAGATACGGAGCGTCCGGCGCACCTCCCCGCGACAAGTCGCCGCCTCCGTGCGACGCGCTATGCTGCGCGTCACGCTATGCTGCAGCGCGGTACCTCGCTGCTGTAGGTGGGCGGGCGCGCGTCAGTCGGCACCTCTCTGCGGCGTGCTTCGCGCGCTGCGCGCATGCGCGAACACGACTCGTTGCCGGATGATTCTGCACCTGGAATATTATAATATCACTTATGTAATTACTCATAAGTGTATATTATATATAATACTTGTTGTTAGAGCTGTTTTTATTGGCATAATAGTACATTGTACATCTAGGCGCGAAAGTTCCCAAGCCCCATCGAGTGTGTCATTTGAGTTAATACTTACAGTAGAACACCGATTATCCAAATTAATTAGGATCGGGGTCGATTCGGATAATATAGAAAAACTAACTGTCACACAGAATAAACAAAGCAAAAGAACGCTTAAGACAGATTCGGATAATTGGCGATTCGGTTCATCTCCGCCGTTTGGATAATCAGCGCTCTACTGTAATAAATACTAAGAGAATCAGTTCTTACCATCGTCTGAATACTCATCATATCCGAACGAGTCATCGCTAAAGTACATTTGGTGTGGGGCAGGTGCGAGGTGGGGGGGCGCAGGGGACGCTAGCTCCTCGTTGTCACTATCACCTGCGTCGGTGTACTCGTCAGAGCTGGATTCCTCTTCATCACTGTAAACGATGCAAAGTATAGCTTTCGAGGTATACTTTAAAACTCAATATCGCGTAGTTTTATAACTCACGACAAATCTAGTGTAAAAAGGGTTTCACACAGGAGCTAATATGTAGCTTTTTACATGTGTGAAATATGAAGGGATGTAATTTACGTCAATATACATTATAGCTCAACATCAACCTCAACCTCAACCTCAACAGCCTGTATTGGTCCACTGCTGACATATGTAGGGATTTTTGTAAGTAACAAATCTAAGCATTTACTGGGAAATTAAGTCTTTTGATATTTAGGGATTTTTGTAAGTAAGAACTCTAAGCATTTACTGGGAAATTAAGTCTTTTGATGTTTAGGGATTTTTGTAAGTAAGAAATCTAAGCATTTACTGGGAAATTGAGTCTTTTAATATGTGGGAAATTTAGTCTTTTAATATGTAATCATTTTCGTATGTATGAAATCTAAGCATTTACTGGGAAATTGAGTTTTTTAATATGTAGGAATTTTCGTAAGTAAGAACTCTTAAGCATTTATTGGGAAATTGAGGCTTTAAATATGTAGTGATTTTCGTGGGTAAGAAATCTAGCATTTACTGGGAAATGAAGTCTTTTAATATTTAGGGATTTTTGTAAGTAAGAAATCTAAGCATTTACTGGGACATCTAGTCTTTTAATATGTAGGGATTTTCGTAAGAAAAAAATCTAAGCATTTAGCGGGAAATTTAGTCTTTTAATATGTAATTATTTTCGTAAGTATGAAATCTAAGCATTTACTGGGAAATTGAGTCATTTAATAACTAGGGATTTTCGTAAGTAAGAACTCTAAGCATTTACTGGGAAATTAAGTGTTTTAATATGTAGGTATCTCCCTCGCACCTCGGTCGCTAAGCTCGACGCTGATACGCTCGGGTGTTGGCGTGACGACGCTTAATTAGAGAGAGTCAAAAGATATACTTTACCTGAGCCCGCCCGCACCCGAAGTCTCGGAGGCGAGGAAGTTCCTATCGGTCCATTCGTCCTCGTCTATCTCCCTCGCACCGCCGTCGCTAAGTTCGATGCTGATACGCTCGGGTGTAGACGTGACCACGCCTGGCGTAACGGAGGGGTTGTCGGAGACGTCCCCGACCCCCCCGCCCCCGGAGTGACGTAAGCAGACAAGACGGCTCCCGCACCGCTCCATTGTGTAGTTGCTGAAAATAATTTAATAAAACATGAATCAATACACCATAAAATGCTTCGTTGAAGTCATACTTCTGCTGATAGTTTGTTCCTATCTACCCTATTTTAATATGTTTTGTTGGCTTGTTATTACATTTTGTTTGTATAAATTTAATGTAATTGTTTATAACTATCTATTCTTATATAATACTAGCTGCGCCCTGCGGCTTCGCACGCGTTGTTCCTATTTTCTTTGATATAAACCTCACGGAGCCCGAGACCTTTCCAACGAATGCAAAACCGTGGAAATCGGTTCGTGCGTTTTGGAGTTATAGCGTAAGGAAGGAAAAGCCGACTTATTTTTATGTATAATATAATTCTTCTTGAATAGAAATTGTTATATAATATAACTTGGATTACCTACATCTACGTATTTATAAGTAAGTCCTAGAGGTAATATGTAATGTAAACAATATTTTTTACGAATTCCTTATTCTCATTGTAAGTGAACTTGTATAGTTTTTATGAGAAATAAAGCTTCTTTAACCTCAAACAAGTTCGTATCCCCTCAAGCTTATACACACCAGTACACATTATGTCCACAGAACACGCCTTTTCCAAACAAATGGGGTTTAGCCATAATGACCGGACTTGGCAGGCGGTTTGTTGAACGCAGTAGAGGTGTTACACAGAAGGTAGCTAGCGCCCACCGAAGCGAGGAAGGGCCTTTAAATTCTGTGCTCATCGTTTTTAAGATATCTCTTTAACTTATTTAATACTAGCTGCGCCCCGCGGCTTCGCACGCTCTATTCAAATAGCTATGTCCGTCCCCGGGATACCGTTTACCTCCCTGCCAAATTTCATCAAGATTCGTTCAGCCGGGAACGAAATAAAAACTATCCTATGTTCGTTTCCTGGTTCTAAGCTACCTCCCCACCAATTTTCAGCCAAATCGGTTTAGCCGTTCTCGAGTTATAAGTGTTGTAACAAACACGTCTTTCTTTTATATATTATATATAGATTAGTATTTAAACAAATCACAAAATATGAGCAATATCTGATCTACTACTACAACTTTTATATCAAATCGTTCCTTTAAACTATAAGGATATTCGTAATTATTATAAGATTCAATACCATAATTTATGTACAGCGTCTTGCGGAATATTTGTAGCAAATTTAATATTTTTCGAAAACTTTTTCCAAACATTCCAACATTTTTCGGTCATTTATATTGATATGATATTTTTGTTGTTTTTCTTTTAATTACTTTGAATAGATTCGTTTGGCAGAAATATTTATAAAAGTGAGGACCGTATTGAGCAATTTACCATGGAGCTCCTTAATCGGCTCTTACGATATTAACGGGCGACAGGGTTTAAGATGACACTAAAGAATATCGTTTTGAGGTACGGAACCGAAAAGTTTATACGGTTTCAGCCTTTTATTCTGCACAAGTCGTCGCGGCAAAGTCGTCAGTAAGCGCGGCCTATATGCATGCTTGAAGTTGGGAATAACTCTGCTATCTCACTTGTCAGAATTGACATACCTACCCGTGCGCTTGGTTAGAGCGAGGAGTTGAACCAAACGGAGAAATAGGTCAGAATACAATAACTATTTTACTAATAATTTATGTTATATGTTAAGACCTTCAAAAATAACGATTTTATTATTCTATAGATTTTTGGTTATTATAGTTTACAATATGGGTAATTTCTTAAGAAATCAACGGGATTGCTATCCGGCATCGTAGTATAGCAGTCGCGCGGGTTCAAATGCCGTCGATGCCGAAAATTTTTGGGACTATTTGATTGCTTAAGATTTTATTATTATTTAAGTAGCCTGTGTAAACTTAAAGCTATATTCTCTCACCCAGGTCTCAGCACCGCTTTGCAGACAGCACATCGGAAGCACGCGCGGTGTAACTGCAAGCCATCAGCGGTCACGCCCTCGGCGGCGAAAACGCGCGTTCCGCACGCCGCGCATTGCACGCCGGCCGTCGCGGGACCGCGCCAACTCTTCTTCGGCTGGAATGTGTTGTTTGTTTGTAAAGGGTGCTCGGCAGAACACACAACCAAGGTGCAGTGACAGCTGGGTCCAAAGGCAATAGGGTATATGCATCGATTTTTTTAAAGATATATGCAGCGACATCAAACGTTTGCAGAGTGTTGAAAACACTGCATACCATTAGGTTCCGATTATCACATAACCTAATTGAATAATTTCGTTCTTACGTAGTTCACACTGCGGCCACTAGAGTCGCTGTGCCGAACTATAAAAGTGGATTTGTGGTCTAGGCCTCTTTCCAGAACTGTTTATTCATGCACTTTTATGAATAAATCTAATTTCTGTTATAGCTGGCTAGTTTTCTCTTCCTGCATTTAACACTGAGTGTAATAATAATAACAAACCAAATGGATAATTATCCATTTGGTTTGTTATTATTATTACACTACAAGTACTTACCTCTTCTTTCGCTGCTTCTGCTTTAGTTTCCGCCGGTGACGATTCCTTCTTGACGAATTTCGTGGCTAGATTCGCTACCTGGAATTTTAATTTCACTTTTTGAAGTTATTTGAACATTGTTGGATTTTTGGTATATTATTTGATTTCTTAGAAATTACCCATAGTACTAGTATAGTATTTATATGTGCCCATAGTGTAAGACTATAAAAATAAAAAAATCTTTATATTTTAAGCAAAAGCGATACCTCTCGTCAAACGAACTAAACGTAACTTTACTCTTTGAACAGGGTTGGATAAACTTCAATGATTCCCCTGTAGGTGGAGCTAACGGCGCTGCCGTACAAACTCTCAGATATTTGCGGCTCTAACGGTATCCGTCTTCGTGGTCTAGAGGCTATGACATCCCCATATTCTGAGGAGGACGTAGGTTCGAGTCCCTTCAAAGCCGAATTTTCTTGGGATATTACTTGATATCTTAGTGTTAGAAATATTTCATATCAAATTTAACAATACGTTCGCAGAATATTTTTATATAACAAAATAAAACAACATGGTCACATAATAAGTCTTTAACCTAGAAGGTGCTTGTGTGAAGGAGCCAGGCTTATCCGACACAAAAATCGACATGAAATCTATACTAATATTATTAAGAGGAAATATTTGATTGTTTGTTTGTTTGTATTGAATAAGCTCTAAAACTACTCCACCAATTAAAAAAAAATATTAAATCATTAAAAGGCTATTAACATGGCTAGAGAAACATTAGAATAGACAGGACTGGAAAACTAAGAGGAGGCCCATACTCGAATGAAACCTTACTAATTTGTATTCAAGTAATGCGTCAAATTAAGTCCCTTATTGCAAAAAAATGTTATGCATGGAAATAAAAGGCTTTATTATTATTGGGATACCTTTTTAGTGCCGTGATCAGGCCGCCCGGAGTCTCGAAGTTTCTGATCAAACTTGTGCAGCGTTTCATCGATCTCTCCCCATTTCTCGTCTGTGTCGCCCTCTTTCAGGCGCCGCTGGCGACCAAGGAACTAAAACATAATGCAAATAATTAGGCAGGAATATAATAGTAAACTGGATAAATAAATAATGCTGGTCGATTCGGGGATTAGATGGTTCTGATCGAAATCGGTTGAACTGTTTTTATGTCATACCTATACTGTATCGATTGAGCATGTAGAATGTTAGTAAACAAACCGCCTATACGTAACACTTGTTCACTTTATTGGTGCGTCTTTTTATAAAAATAAAAATCTTAAACGAGCAATTCTTGTATATTATATATAATCCGGATCTCGGAAAAGTTTTCAACAATTTTCATGAAATTTAGATACAGAGGGTTTCGGGGGCGATAAATCGATCTAGCTAGGATTCATTTTCAGAAAATGTCGTTTTATTCGTTAAATTATGTTTTCAATAATTGGATGTATCGTAATCAATTGACTCTTCCTTACATCTATTGGCGATTAATACTACTATAATTTCTAATAAGCACAATTTACAAAAAAAAAAACCTCTGGTCACCCAGGTACTCTTGAATCTATACGTAATGGACATTACTTGTCGACTAGAGATCCTTCCTTCAATAAATATTGCTTACAATTACATCTGAAACTCGACGCCTACCAAGTAAGTTTTTGTTATTTTTGTCGTGGTTTGTTTACTAACATTCTACATGCTCGATGGATACGGTATAGTAGTAGGTAATCCCCCTCTAGATGTTTTTGTTTGTAAAAATCTCTTATGATCAAGAAAACGCCGGAAAAATTAAAGTAAGTGTACCTGCTCACGATCCCACTTAGGCACTTTCTCGGCTGTTTTAGGTTCCGGTCTTCCGAGACGGTTTTCCTGAATCTTTCGCTCTATCTCCTTCATATTCCAGTCGTCTCGCTCTATCTTACCGACAGAACGCATTAGATCCTGCAATAGTTGATGGACGTTAAAACATCAATTCTATAAAAATGAAAGTATTTATGTCCGTCTGTTAACATCTCGCGCCTTGCGCTCTTATACACGGACTGCGCGTCTGAATAACATGGACGGCCAGTTGTAGACTGCAAGGCAACTGCATGCTCCGTCAGTTGTCGACAGCAGTTCCCTTGCAGTCGGAAACTTGCCGTCCGTGTATATGAGCCCTTAACGCCCGCCCTGAACGGCAGTTACAAAACTTTCAAGGTTTTAGCTGGTTGAAAGCTAGCAGTATGGAAACGGCTGACCTTTTGGTCAGCCTGACTTTGAATTGAAGAAAGAAAGGACTGTTTCGGAAGTCAATTCAAGGGAATCAAGGTACGAAACCTTGAAGTCAGACTTAACTTTTTGAGACGCTTCAATAGACTTATAGACTAAAGGGACTAAAGTAAATAAACCTCTTTTGAAATACCTTAGGTTTGGTAGGGCCAGGCGTGGTCGCGTTCGTCGACGTTCCAGAAAGTTCGGCGGCGAGTTTAGCCACTCTTGCGCCGCCGCCGACGTTTTTACCGCCTCCGCTCACAATACGACCCTCCTCCTGTTTACAAAAACACGAGTATTAGAACTAACAAGTACTGCAATAAAGGCTAAAATTCCCTCACTGTTTTCCCAATTTAAAAAAAATATATATTTCGAAACACTTGTCTTAGTTGATGAAGAAACACACCTTGCTTAGTGCGGCATTTATCAACGTTAAGAAAACATTAATCAGTTTCCTAAAAAAATCTAAGATCACTTTGACAATACTAAAAATAAAAATGCCAATTATAAGACTCCATGACGATTGACGATGATTTCAAAGGACAATGTAAACGCTTCTACAACAAAACATGTGAATCCAATTGAATAAAAGTGACGAAAATAAAGATCTGGTACGAACGTTCGGTCCAACGCACATAAAAACAATTATTAAACAAGGTATAGGTTTTGGCACATCGAAGTCTATTCAACAACTGTTTGTTTTCATTGTTATTTACGAGCATTTTGATAACGGTTCTAAATATCATTTCTACACAACCACATACTCTATCATCATCATTGAATGTTGAATTAGTTTAATCACACAACACCTATTCACAAAATACTAACCACTTTATTTATAAATCTCTTTTAATTGAAAACAATTGCTTGGAGCCGTTTGTTTCGTTTTGTTGACTAAACAACTGCCATCCAACTATTTAAGCCAAGAGATGATTATAAGTAAAGCGGTTAAACTCCGTATTAGAAAAACAGAAGCTGGTTAGTACAAAAACGGTGTAAGAAAAAACAGGTGACAGTTACTAAACGCGTTTCATGCACACTGCAGACGATTCTGGAGTCCACGGTGTTATTCGTCGGATGTTTTGATATACGTGCATAATATTGTAACTAGATTGTCGGTCAACGAATCGGGCGAATAAACAAATGTTGGATTTATAGGCAAAAAATATACTGAACAATTCGGATATTGTTTAGCGGAATTGTTGTTTTATATACGTTGATATCGAATAATTGATGCTATACGTACATAAAAATCATGTTAACGATGTCTTGAACTTAAAAGATAACCTAGGATACTCAAAAACTAAACTAAATTCCATACCAATGTGTCAAGAGCGTAACTTTTTATCAGTAGACTCCCATTGCAAATAAATATGAATTTATAATAGTAGATAAGAAATTCGCCCGATTCACCGTTCGCTCTCCACGAATCACCAAGTATAGAGACAGTGTAACACGTCATGCAACACTCCACGTCGCTCACATAATGTTGCAGCTGCCGCTCTAGTTTCCTCACTCGTTCGCCGAACTGCGGAGCGCTCGCCCGGTACTGCTGCAGTCCGTAGTCGTTCTCCAAGTCAGCAGATGGAACCTCCATCCTAGGCTCAGCTGCTAGCATTTGTATACTCTTCTCGAAACGCTGCTTCATTATCTCGCGGGCGGCTTTACGTCTTCCGCCAGTTTTCGGGCGCTTAGCCTCGGCGTTACGCTTCTGCATTATATCGGAAACTCTTTGCATTCGGAAGGAGGTTTCCCCACTGCCGCGTCTTTGCATTTGCATGTCCGGCGGGGGGATGGGTTTGTGCTGCGCTTTGATGAGATCTACCATACGTTGTTTTCTTATTTCCAGCTCTGGGTTGCCAATCGATTCTGGTCTTGGTAGAGGTCGTTCGGGGCTCGGCGTGTCGCGTCGTTTGCCTTCTATAATGTCTGACATGCGTTGCAAACGGAGGGACATTTCGTTGGTCATAGATCCGGAACACACGGAACGTGATTCAGGGCTTTGAGTGTTTCTGCGTTTATTTCCCTCGAATAGTTGCGCGATGCGTTTAGTGTTGGGAGCTTCTGCACCGATGGAGTGGGACCGCTTTGTGACGTCAGGGCTTTGTGAATGGCGGATCCTTTGAGGTATCTCTGAAGGCCGTCTGCCTCTTTGAGGTAGCGGGCTTTCAGATAAGTTCCGCTGTTTTGTTTCTGGTTGGTGTTTTACTCTTTCCACTTTGATGATGGTGGCGTCTGTGTCAGCTGAGTCGTCGAAATCAAAGTTTGGAACTTTGATAGTATTGGCTGCAAGGCCTTTTAGTCTCCGCGGCGGTCTGACAGGTTTATCTTTTTTGTCTTGGAAGAAATTGGCTAGTTTTGAGTGTTCTTGTATGTTTGTTTTGCTACTGCCTTGGAGAATAAACGCTAGCGATTCTCTGAGAACGTTAGGGTCGGGTGATTCCTCTGGATCGAGTAGTGCGATGATTTGTTCCTGTATGTCCTTCTGTTTGTCGTCGCGCGTGTCTGCAGTATCGTGTCCGTCGATGAGACGCGCTAGTTGGGTAATGTCGTTAAGGTCGAGTTTACCGATCTTTTTGCGAATGTATTCGGCTGGATCGGTACTTACTTGTGGGACGCGCGGGGAACGCCGCTTTCGTTTGTAGCTCGAGTGCGATTTGTCCGTATCGGCTGCGTCTGTGGACAAAAATAGAATCTATATACATAGCTTCAAGGTTGATATTTGATAGTGAAATAGTTTCATATATCAGTGACTTACTTGAATACGCCGAGACAGCGTGGTCAGCCGTATTACGCATATGTTTATCTTTTTGGAGGCTTTGTTTGATCTGGAAACATAACAATACACATACAGCAAACTTCTTATTCTATAAATGTCTTGCAAAACATTGAGAATTTTATAATACCAAACAAAATAATGGGATTAAGGTTTTTCTCATTCACGATGTTAGTGTAGTATTCGTTAAGGAAATAAATCTCGAACAAATTAGTTACTACGATAGTACAGTTTAAAATATAGTACTAAAACGCAGTTTACAAAACGTAAGATCAGCTTCTTAATTCATATGAAAGTTTGGCTATATTTACGATACTGCATTTAAAACTGTACTGCGGTTTAGAGGGGTATACATTCAAGTGCAGAAAACAGGGTAAAAGTAAGATTATTACCGATTTTAAACATTTGATCCCTGTTTCTGGTGCTTCAAGGAAATAAAACTGTTTAAAAGGTTTCACATGTTTACTAATTGGTTTTAAAGTACAAAAATAACAATAATACAAGTATCTGAAGAATGAATTCCCATCTAAACCAGTAGGTACAGTTCTAATTAAAAAATATCCATTAGTATGTCGACGAAACGACTTGGTACATATAGGCTTTCAATGCACCCTAACAAATTGACTGTATAAAGGCACAATTTCATCAATCAATACAAAAATTACAATGGTTGTCTACTGTTTATAAACACTAATATTACACTATTGGTAAGTGATAGTCTATTGTTTTTAGATGGTTAAGACGCGTGCCAACTGAGAAGTATACTGCCTTTTTTAATTATTTATTTTTAACCTGATAGTCAAAAACGTCGCTCTGTGGGATCTCTCTTAGCGTTGTAGACACGAGTGAGTACAATAGATTCTAGAATATTCTGGAGTTTACAATCTCAATAGGCAGTCACGCCTGGGCTAAAGCGTATTGGCAGTATTCCCCGCTATATGCTACCTGGTCGAACGCGTCGCTCTGGTGATGTATGTGCGGGACCTCTCCTTTGAATGCGTTGTACACGCGACAGAGGTACGAACGCACTTTGGCGTCCGTAACGTCCCGCATCGTGCCGCCTGATGAGAAAGGCGCTATGCCTGAAAAAGAGATTTTATAGTTGAATGAGATAATAAAAAAACCAAAGAAAATTATAGTCATCGTAAAGCCGCAAACTGGAAAATGAGCTAATTAAAAACGCCGAGTTTATACGCAGCATCATCTAACCGCAGAAGCAGGTCTAGCCAGTAGCGGCGCAGTAGAGAGACCCCCCCCCCCCCCCCCCTCAATGTCAGCCCCCCGTCCGTTACCAAGCTCGTGGTGTAACACGTGGTAGATGGCGCTAGGCGGCGAGGCGGCCGGCAGAAGGTCCAGCCGGTAACGGCGCTTTAGAGAGACCCCCCCCCCTCAATGTCAGCCCCCCGTACGTTGCCTAGCTCGTGGTGTAACACGTGGTAAATGGCGCCAGGCGGCGAGGCGGCCGGCAGAAGGTCCAGCCGGTAACGGCGCTGTAGAGAGACCCCCCCCCCCCCCCTATATGCCAGCCCCCGTCCGGTACCTAGCTCGTGGTGTAACACGTGGTAGATGGCGCCAGGCGGCGAGGCGGCCGGCAGAAGGTCCAGCCGGTAACGGCGCAGTAGAGAGACCCCCCCCCCCCCCCCCTCAATGTCAGCCCCCCGTCCGTTACCTAGCTCGTGGTGTAACACGTGGTAGATGGCGCCAGGCGGCGATGCGGCCGGCAGTAGGTCCGGCCGGTAGCGGCGCAGCAGAGAGACCAGCGCGGCGGGAGCTACGGCCGCGCGCAGCCCCCCTTCCGCGCAGCCCACCCACGATATTAGCACCTCGTCTGCCACTTCTGGTTCTGAAACAGGAAGTTACACCTTAGCTATACCTACATCACACACACTCCACATATTATTCTGTGGACAGTAAATCGCAATAAAGCATCCACTGATCTCGGCAAAGGACCACAAGTTATTGACCTTAAGCTAGCTTAACTGATCTTTACTGATATGATCTTGTACTGCCAATATTCCAGCGACGACACCGCCTCAACTAGGGCAATCACGGGGCTTGTTGTGTAGGGTAGAATAAAGAAAGAATAAGTCACTTTGTCATCGAATGCGTAAATTCGTTTTAATTAATTCCCTCTACTTCAATATTGTACGCAATGTATAACGATGCGATTGTTTATTCTTAAATAAGGAACAACCCCCGTGCTTGGCCTAAAGGTCGCATCGCTGAAGCTTGCCAATGAATACATTAAGCCTTCAACTCCGCAGAATCGTCTAGGAATGTGTACTTCGAATTTCCAGGGACTCCCTTCCTCGGTCATGTACCCGCCGAAGCACGACGAACGTTTTCGAAAGTGTGACGTCACTATCATTATCCATTTAAGGCTACCTCTCCGTCGTTTACTGGTACAGCTAGTCTGTTGAGGTTGGGTTCCGCGTACTCGGCTCTACAGCGTACGCGCCGAAGTCACAATGAAAGTTCTCGAAGGCGTGACGTCACTTTCATTATCTATCTGAGGCTACCTCTCCGTCGTTTACTGGTACAGCTAGTCTGTTGAGGTTGGGTACCGCGTACTCGGCTCTACAGCGTACGCGCCGAAGTCACAATGAAAGTTCTCGAAGGCGTGACGTCACTTTCATTATCTATCTGAGGCTACCTCTCCGTCGTTTACTGGTACAGCTAGTCTGTTGAGGTTGGGTACCGCGTACTCGGCTCTACAGTGTACGCGCCGAAGTCACAATGAAAGTTCTCGAAGGCGTGACGTCACTTTCATTATCTATCTGAGGCTACCTCTCCGTCGTTTACTGATACAGCTAGTCTGTTGAGGTTGGGTACCGCGTACCCGGCTCTACAGCGTACGCGCCGAAGTCACAATGAAAGTTCTCGAAGGCGTGACGTCACTATCATTATCTATCTGAGGCTACCTCTCCGTCGTTTACTGGTACAGCTAGTCTGTTGAGGTTGGGTACCGCGTACCCGGCTCTACAGCGTACGCGCTGAAGTCACAATGAAAGTTCTCGAAGGCGTGACGTCACTATCATTATCTATCTGAGGCTACCTCTCCGTCGTTTACTGGTACAGCTAGTCTGTTGAGGTTAGGTACCGCGTACCCCGCTCTACAGCGTACGCGCCGAAGTCACAATGAAAGTTCTCGAAGGCGTGACGTCACTATCATTATCTATCTGAGGCTACCTCTCCGTCGTTTACTGGTACAGCTAGTCTGTTGAGGTTGGGTACCGCGTACCCCGCTCTACAGCGTACGAGCCGAAGTCACAATGAAAGTTCTCGAAGGCGTGACGTCACTATCATTATCTATCTGAGGCTACCTCTCCGTCGTTTACTGGTACAGCTAGTCTGTTGAGGTTGGGTACCGCGTACCCGGCTCTACAACGTACGCGCCGAAGTCACAATGAAAGTTCTCGAAGGCGTGACGTCACTATCATTATCTATCTGAGGCTACCTCTCCGTCGTTTACTGGTACAGCTAGTCTGTTGAGGTTGGGTACCGCGTACCCGGCTCTACAACGTACGCGCCGAAGTCACAATGAAAGTTCTCGAAGGCGTGACGTCACTATCATTATCTATCTGAGGCTACCTCTCCGTCGTTTACTGGTACAGCTAGTCTGTTGAGGTTGGGTACCGCGTACCCGGCTCTACAACGTACGCGCCGAAGTCACAATGAAAGTTCTCGAAGGCGTGACGTCACTATCATTATCTATCTGAGGCTACCTCTCCGTCGTTTACTGGTACAGCTAGTCTGTTGAGGTTGGGTACCGCGTACCCGGCTCTACAACGTACGCGCCAAAGTCACAATGAAAGTTCTCGAAGGCGTGACGCAACTATCATTATCTATCTGAGACTACCTCTCCGTCGTTTCCTGGCACTGGCGGCGGCGTCTAACGGCAGCGGTTCGTCGGAGTCGTAGAAGGCAGTGACGCGGTGCGGCGTCACCGCCAGTCTGTTGAGGTTGGGGTACCGCGTGCCCGGCTCTAGAGTGTAAGCGCCGAAATCACGGTGAAGGTTCTCTGGAGTCGTTTGAGCTGTAAAATTAACCTGTATCAGTATCAAGCTTATGGAGTAAAAAAAATGACGGATACCAGCATGTGTAGTGAAAATAATGTACGTTTTGTCCTGTGATCTCATGTATAATAATCAAAACACTCCCCCTGTGGTTGGAGAACAGCGCAACAGCCTAACGGCCCTAAGCCTGACTCCGAAAGGTTTTTGACTACTCAGGTAGATAGATAGATAGATAGATTATAACTTTATTGCACCATCAATACATAACAAAAACAAACAAAGAAATTACTGCTAACTAATCTAGAGGCACAATCGGCGGCCTTATCGCTAACAGCGCTCTCTTCCAGGCAACCTTTGGATGGATAGGATCGGTACGTTTAGAAGCTGACGGTGGCGTAATTGATGACAATGTAGGTACTTGACTTCGAAGATAAATATGCAAGCACTAGATTTCTATTTGTGTATCATTTCATAATCTCTGAGTGAACCAGATGTTAGGAGACGGTGGTCAATCTTTAATAATATTAAAATGAGGATTTGTTTCTATTTTTGGATATTAGTGATTAATAAATTAAAAACAACTGAACCGATTTCAAGAGCCCTTTCACCATTACAATGCTACATTATCACCACTACATAGTATAAAACAAAGTCGCTTCACGCTGTATGTCCCCATGTATGCTTAGATCTTTAAAACTACGCAACAGATTTTGATGCGGTCTTTTAAATAGATAGATTTATTATTCAAGAGGTGGGTTTATATGTTTAATACATCAGTATTGCACCCGTGCGGGCCGGGGCAGGTCGCTAGTCATCAATAAAACTATTCTAACCTAACAGCCGGTATATAGACTCCCTCTCGGCGACCACCTCCAGCGGATGCAGCATAGGGCTCTGCCCCCAGGTGCGAACGGCCCAGGCCGCGTCCAGCGCTGATAAGAAGCCGCGGGCGCAGCCCGAGCCTGTCGGCCAGAATGGTTCTAGGAGACTGTCACCGACAAGCTGACATAGCAGCCGACGTCCTCGTCGCTCGTACACCTGTATTGAAAATTGAAAAATTGAAAATTGTTTATTTAAATAATAATATGTTACACTCATAGATTTAAAAAGGGAAGATAGGTTACGTTCTCCCAGCGCTTACTCAAAAATTGGCATGTGTTACAACTACACGCAAACACATACGCTCAGTTATAGTTCCAGTCCTGTGCAATGCAAAGAAGAACAAAGACGGACAGACGTATCTATAGGACCGAAGTGAGACTGAGACAACAATATTTCACGCGAATCACGACCGCCCGTGCCGCCGGTCAGACGGTGACTGATGTGGGAGAACACAATTTTACACAATTTGAGGTTGCCGCAACCAGTACCTCATCTTCGTTTTTAATAAATCAATGGTTACACTACATGCTAAACAGTGTTTAGGACATCCTTTTAAGTATGAAATATACCTGTGCCAGGATGTCCTGGATTGGAAGACATGAGTTATACTTACAAGTGAGACGAAGACGTTAAGTTGAACAAGCTAGCGCATAAGTACATGTAGTATGTACGTTTTAACTAGAACATTCCATGTAGCTTAGCTTTGTCGCAGCTTAACTTGCATTGACCTCGATTATCAACTAATGTGGAAACAAGCACAAGCTGTGTGGTGCTGGCTTAGAATTTGCACCACCCCATCTCTTCCCGTGGGTATCGTATGAGGCATTTGGTGAAGGCAAGTTAGTTGGACATGTGTACTAGACATCACTCTAATATTATAAATGCGAAAGTTTGTATGGATGTATGGATGGATAGATGGATGTTTGTTACCTCTTCACGCTAAAACTACTGAACAGATCGGGCTTTACATACAGATAACTCTAATCCTGGAATCAATCATAGGCTACTTTTTATCCCATAAATCAGTTCCCGTGGGATAAAAATCACCTTTAAACGTTTCCACAGGAACAACGCGTGCGAAGCCGCGGGGCAACTTGTTGAAGAATAAAGATAATGATACATACCATACTAGCGTTCTCAGCCGCGTACATAGACGTGAAGTCGAACAAGGCTACATCAGGTTCGCCGTAGTGGTTCAAAGCAAAGTCTCGTAAAGGCAGTCGGCCATCGGTTGAGAAGCGTGCTGCTTCTTGCGCGTAACGCATCAACGCGCCTCGGTCCACGTTCTCGACGCTTAGAAGACGCGATACTTCATTGAAATCCTGAAAATTAATTGAAATTAATTGAAAAAATAATTTTAACCTGCAAAGCTTACATGGATTTAAGATAAAATTAAGGAAATTTCTATTTGATCACCAGAAGGAGCAGGATATTTTAAGGCACGACACAAGTGTTTTATGATTGTATCTACATCTATCTATCTTTTTTTTTATGCTTAGTCGTTTTTTTTGTGAGTACAACCATGAATGGTTTGGGTACATAGTGGTAGAGTATGTAGGTACTGTAGATCGTATTTTTGTTTTTTGTTTTTCTCTATCTTTAATTATATTTGTGCACCATATAAGTTTTGTTTAAATTTGTGTGTCTGTATACCTATTTTATTTGTATATTATTGTTTCTTTTATTAGTGTTTTTTGGTTTAAATTAACTATTAGTATTGTGAGTATTTTATCCGTACGCTAACAAGTGGCTCTGCCGGAAGACCAGCGATGGATGCTAGCTTCCCAGCCATTCAACACATGCTGAGTCAGAGCCAATTTTGTAGACGGAGCTAAGTAAACTGTTTTTATTTTTTTTCCTTACTCTAAAATGTAAGTATATCAACCTACTTATGTTCTGTCTATAAAATAAATATATTTTATTCTTCTTTTATTCTAATTCTAAAATTCAATTCAATTTATACATTTTTCTGAGCCTCGAAGCGTTGCGTGACCTGAGAGCTGGTGAGTATTTGGTACAGCGCATCAGCATTGCCATACAGCGGGGCAATGCAGCCAGCGTCTTGGGTACGTGACGACTGGTTTGAAATGGATCAGTTGAGCTATCTGTAGGTTGTTGGCAACAGTCTACAGTTAGCTCAATTGTTTCAATTGTTAATACTAAGTTAAATGTATTTCGTAATTTTAGTCTTTAAACAGGATTGGATAAGCTTCAATGTTTCCCCAGTAGGTGGAGCTAACGGTTCTATAGTCTGTAAAAAGTCTCAAGAGTTTTCGGATAGATAGTTATTCGACATCGTAGTCTAGAGGTTATGACATCCCCGTACGCGGAGTACGCGGGTTCGATTTCCGCCGATGCCGAAATTTTTTTGGAATTTTATTTGGTTTCTATGAATCTCTTGTTTATCCTTTTAGCCCTAAGTAATTTTAAACGGTTTTTTTTACTTACACTGAGCAGCACCCCTTTGTCTAGCAGACTGTGCTTCTTCGCTGTCATCACGAAGTAGTGCGTATCATCCTTGTAATAGACGATGTTCTCTAGATCGATGCCCGTTACTTTATACAGCTCCTTGAAAAACTTCTGGTTGAATATGAACGCCACTCCACTGATTTCTGGCACCTGTGAAAAGGATTTACAACTGTCATAAAATCATCACACTAGTATTATAAACGCGAGAGTTTGGATGGATTGATGTTTGTTACCTCTTCACGTCATAACAATTGAACTGATCCGACTCAAATTTTGCATAGATTTAGCTAAAGACTGGAATCAAACAGAGGTTAGCTACTTTTTACCGTTTCCATAGAAACAACGGGTGCGAACGCGGGCGGAAACTAGTAATAAATTTGAGAGTGAAGGAATATAGGACATATACATGTCATTGTGTTTTTGCAGTACTCAGTTGGCACATACTTGTGCACTATAATCATAATTTCTATTGTGATTTGAGTTCGGGTTGGAGGACATCGTCATATTCGTCATACAATAGGGTATATGCATGTGACTTAAAAAAAGCTAGTATTATTTTTACGTATTCTCTATTGATATAGAAATATATCTGTATATTTATTTTTGTATTTTATGATGTTTTTATTGTAAAATTTAATCATTGAAAAGTAGATATTTTAAGTCTCATTAGCAAAATCTCTAAACGCTACGCTATTGGCACGTGAAGCGTGACGTCATACTTGAACATTTTTGTATGGGCATGAAGTTTTGACTTTGAGTTTACATATGGAAATCGATGATCCGTGACGTCATAAAATGCAAGGGCTAACATGGCAGCGTTTTTATCACCCGAAACTGAGTGTAGTTTTACTTTTAGTTTTTTACCTCAATAATAAAATTTTTTTTTGGGAGTTATATTTTTTTTTCGTTTATGTATTAACCTAAATAATCGATGCATATATATTATATTATATATTACAAATAGAACAAGAAAAAATATTTTTATTTTATTTTTGATCTGTAACTTTAAAACTGGACCATTGAGGTAGAACTGTAGTATTTTTTTGCATGTACATAGTATTAAACTTCATAATTTATTCTACAAATCCTCCAAAAACAATGCAACTCTTTTCGTTGTCACGTTATTCACCATTTAAATTAGGTACTTTTTGTCATGTTTATATATGAATTTATGTCATTTCGTTTGATCAAGGTTCGGAAATACACATTGTATAAATACTCACCGAGGCCTCCTGCTCAGAGTGGCGATTGATAAAGTTAGCTGTGATAGCCATAGCCAGCTTCCCGCGAAACTCTTTCCTCTTGAATCCGCTGAGCGTGTTCCGTTTGCCGTCGGCGCCCAACAGCGAGTCGAACTCGTACTGCGTGACTGGGTGGTCGGCGGGGAGTACGCGCGCGCGCCATCCGAGCGCTAGAAAAAATAAAATAGCACATTAACATTATAGAATAAAAAGAAAAGAATTCTCTTTATTTGGAACAAAGTACAGGGGAAATAAACTACTTTTTTACTTAATTCTTTAGGTCATTATTTAACCGAGGAATGATAAGACGCTCACTGAATTTCGCATTAACAAGGTAAAAATAACAAATCAAAACTACAATCATTTTCGGGTGATAAAAACGCTGCCATATTCGCGCCATGTTTATGTGACGTCGACGTACACACTTGATTAAAACCTTTGGTGACGACCTCGGTAGTGATCATCTCAGGAAAGAGGTTTTCCGAAAAAACTGAAAATAATCGACAATACGAAATGTCAAGTGGGCAGAATAGTGTCAAATCATGGTGCAGCAAGCAGAATAAAAAAAGAAAAAATGTGCACACTGATGTCACGTCCGCTCTAGTCAATGGCATAGCGTTTTGAAATTTTGCGATTGAGATTTAAAATATCAATTTTTCAATGGTTAAATTCTACAATAAAAACATCTCAAAATGCAAAAATAAATATGTAGATATGTTTCTATATCAATAGAGAATACGTATATATTTTTTTAGCCATTTTGAAATCACATGCATGTACCCTATTGGTGTGGAAACGATAATGCGCGCAATAGTTATCAAAACTGTGTCGCGAGCATTAACGCCTCTCCTCCGAATACATATTTACAGAGTTCCTTAGTTAAAACTTATTTAATGCAGATTCTTAAGACTAAGTATTGCAGAAAGAGCTATTATACTATATTCTTAAATAACTTTAAGAATATAGTTATTTGTTCAACAAGTGAGTAATAAGTAGTGATGCAGTCTAGAGTAGACACGAGCGTAGAGAGCCTAGTAAACCATTGAGATGCAGTAACACCATTCTAAATTCAAATTACTTTTTTTCAACTTGTTGAATAATATCTATTATTCCACTGTTTTTGAGCAGCAAAGTCACTTTTATCGACCAAGAAAGGTGAAATAATTATTTGAATTTACTCGGATGATTTTAAACGATGATTTTCTTCGTAGCTGTTGTACTAAGTATCTCTCGGGAGAAAATCCGATTAATACCTCGTGTGATTTAAGGCCTGGCTGCTTTTCGTGCCTCAAATGACACACTCTATAGGTATTGGCCACTTTTTAACTCTGTGTATAATATACTATTTTCCTAGAAAGCTGCTTAAACTTACTTTCAGAGTTTTCTGATACAGTGGGTTCCAGTAACTCCTCAAAGCTGACGCCTTCGTGAATCTCCACTCCCAATAATAGCGCCACCTGTGTAATTAATAAATAAAAAATTTAATTAAAAAACTGCACCATTCACACAGCATCCTAGATAGAAAAAAAAACACATCGTTTCCTGACGGAAACAATGCAGAGAAAATGCTTAGAAACAAAGGCGGCTTTATCGCTGAGAGCGTACTCTTCCAGGTATGATCATCACAGTATTATATTAAATGCGTTAGTTTGTCGCGTGTACAAAAGTTTGTTACGTCTTAACGAATCGATCGGGCTGTATTTTTAGATATAGGTAGTTTAAGGCTTCAACCTCAACCTGTATTGGTTCACTGCTGGATGCAGGCCTCCCCCTGATAAGCGCCTTTATCTCATGGGCATTATCGCCCATAATCCTCACGCTGGGCATTCGGGTTGGAGTTTGGTGGTTTTAGGGCTAGATCATATTGGCTACTTTTCATCCTGGAAGAACGCATTATGATACACGTTGTATATAAACATCTTGTGATAGTCTAATCGGGGCGTGGCGGACTTATAACAATTTTTATGACACTAGCTTTTCTGGGGAGACATCTTATTACACAGGAAAACCGTATGCGAAGCCGAGTTCAGAAGGCAGTAAAAGTATATCCTTACAAATAAATGTAAGTCTTACCTTCATAAGTATACACTGAAGCTGCCTTATGCTGATATGGTCTATGGAACCAGCGCAGAATTTTCCGAAGAACTTCTTAGCGCCCAGTGCCTTCAGGTCTTGGATTACGAACGGCCATAGGTGAAGCACGTTGTTTCGTGACATACGATCACGTTTCTCTATCACCACCTGGAAAAAGAAAATAATCTATCTTATGGGAGGTGCCGTTCGGTGGTAAAGTTTTTCTGCAGGAAGCCCTGTTGCCGGCCCCCGGTGGATATTGCTTAGCCGGATCTTAAAACGCCCGCGGGAAGAATTGGGGTGATGGAAATTCTAAGACGGCACCACACAGCGACTACATAAACAAACTGCATCTAGTTCCAAAGCGAACGGAACTTATGTTAAGGTGAGTCCAGATTGAGTAACAAAAGTTCTTCTAACTAATACATAGTTATTTACCATGTTAATGTTGAAAACATCATCAGGTTTTATCTTCGTTTCTTTTTTCATTCTTCTTTTTTACGAAATATTAAATTTAAAGTGCAAACGAAATATAATATACGAAATTAAATGTTGTTCTAGTAAGGCGACCCATACCCCTCTTAAACCTTAACTGCATGCTTGAAAAATCTGAAAGCGAGTCGACTCGTACTTGGCTGTTTTACTCATTCATTACTCTTGTCATCTTTCACACAGCCCATCCTTCTTTTCTAAGGCTTATACTATCTCAACCTCAACCTCAACATCCTGTATTGGTCCACTGCTGGACGCAGGCCTCCCCCTGATAAGCATCTTGTTGGCGTTTATCTAAAAGGGGGTAATGCCCAATATGCCCATATCCTCACGATTGGCTTGTGGGTTGGGGATCGCTGTTCGGTGGTAGAGTTTTTCTGCAGGGTGCGCTGCTGCCCGCTCCCGGTGGATACCCCTTAGTCGCCTCTTACGACACCCACGGGAAGAGATGGAGTGGTGCAAATTCTAAACCAGCACCACAAAGCTATATACATATGTATATATATTATATTATACTATCTATCCAATCATAAATGTAGTATATTAATACTATTCCCAAACATGTTGTCTACGATAAGTGAACCTATTTACCGAACTGCGCAAATAGGAGGGTTATTTATTATTTATTTAACCTTATTTCGATGATAATTTATATATTGTTTTCCGTATTTGTCTTTATTTAAGTCGTTGGTAGACACTTATAATGTATATTAAATATGGACTGTCATAAACAAGGAACAAAGTAAAGAGTGAGATCACGATAATGTAAATGGTGTAGGCAACTTTTGTCTATAATAAATGTTATGATTGGGGTTTTGATCCCGCTGTCACGAGGGAAATATTTATCTAATAGTTTAAGTTGGAATTCAACTGCATTTTATATTTTCTTCAAGCACAGACAACTAATACAACAATACTTGATGCAAAACTCAAGAGTGCGTTGCTGTGCGCAATCTGCCAATTTAGAAACAGCCGAGTTGTGTATTTTCACCAATATGATTGGTCGATTACACTCGACTACGTTTTACTGGGAACGTATAAAGACCACATAAAGACCATACAAGGTGCGCGTCGTGACATTCACTATGGCTACTTCTGTGCTAAAGACTCGAGAAATATTAGTAAGGAGATACGTCTCGTGGTTTTCAGTGTCGCACTGCGGTCTCTTGTCTCGATTCTGCACGTAAGCTTACATACATCCAAAGACCTTATCTTTAAGCCTATAACTTACACCTATATTACTCGTATTAGCTAGTTGGAGTGAGGTTGAGTGAATCCAACTAAATCTGCAGGAAACAACTAAGGATATGGGTGTTAATCTCTATCTTCTGTCTCTCCCGATGCATGAGAAATCGACCAACTGCTTGAGCGATTTCTAAACGACTCACATAATTTGCCCCCTGAAGGCTTCACGTAATGGACGCCCCCAACTGCCACCGTTACTTACAACTTTAGCACCAAGCAGCTGGCATTCAATCGCGGCGCGCAACCCACAGGGTCCGGCGCCGATGATGAGTACTCGTCCCTGTGCGCATGCGCTCCCTTTCGCGTACACTTTGTGGTTAGCGCGCGCATCGAACTTCTTGAATAGCGCTTGCGCCTTCCAAGAGCTTGCCAGCTTAGCCTAAAACAAGGAGATAAATTTTAGTAAGTTTATTTGAAGTATTTCTATTGGTTTCCACACACGTAACACATTTCGTATTGGGACACAGGCATTTTTATATTGGTGCTAACAACGCAAACAAAACATTTAGCCGTTTATGTCAAAATATTTTGAAATTCCTAAAGGAATCACATGCACACAATCTTTAGGGTACTTCCCGTAGACCTATAATGATAATATATGGCAAAAGATAATGTGTATTTTAGCACATAGATGGTCAAATCCGAAAACCGTATATTTTATGGTATTTACAAAAAAAAATGTTTCTCCTCATGGACCAAAACCTACAGGGAACTCTACTTCTCGTTGACCAACTTACTTTAATGCAAGAAACAAGGTTATACGGAACGCACTTGATGTTTAATTTTCAAAAAGTATGAAACCCACAGGAATTTTGAAAACTGATTTTTAATGTACGATCACCTTTTTAACCATTTTTCAAAAAGTGTTCTACTTACACCGTGAAAAGGGATGATTTTTTTTGAAAAGGATCGGTAGTATCTTACTCCCATTTTCATGTAGCTTTATTGGTTAATATATGTACCTGCCCTTACGCCACGTGAATAATTTTTAACCTGTATTTTTCCTGTAAAATATAGATTCTCACAGATATTTTCGATGGATTTCAAACGAGCAAACAGACTTTGCCTCGTTAGCACCTATATAAAATGCGCCAACCCTGAAAATTATGGAATGAGGTAGATACAAAAGTGTCCTGTCAAAAAGCCGTTGTCGAACAACTTTGGATATGGTAGCTATACATACATATAATGCTACAAGTGTGAAATTCTCACGATATTGACATCGATTTTCATAGTATTATTCGCGCTCATGAACTAAAACCATGGCAACTTTCGATCAACGAACAATTCGAGGAAGACATTAAATTATTGCGATAAAGACATTTAACCCTTAACCACCTGACATACGTCTCACAGACGCAAGTAAATTAAAATCGCGAATATTTTGGCGTGCAAAGCACGTGTCAACTTGAGTGTATTTATGTTCTTCGAGAAAATAAAGAATCTTTAAACGGAACAATTCGAGGAAGACATTAAATTATTGCGATAAAGACGTTTAAAAATATAGAACATAATTATCTAACAGCATTGAGCGCCAAATTAGCATTGATAGGGTGGACACTTTCGCCTCCCAACCGGGTGGTTGGGAGGCGAACGTGGCCACCAGCAGCCAGACGAGAGGGGTCTCGTCTGGCTGCTCTATTATTGAAGCAATTATTCATTAATCGATTCTACAAGGGCAGGTCAGCTCGGCATCGCTTTTTAGAATACTGCATCGATTTTCTGTTGTTAGATTGAATTCATTCTTAGTTATAGCTTCAAGTTTGAAATATAAGCTAAACTACACCTGCTCAGAAAATTGGTTATTCCTTTTCCAAACATTAATACGTTTGGAAAAGGAATAACCAATTTAAAGCCCGTCTTTGCCGGCGTACCGAAACACGGGAGGAAAACATCTATGGAATTTCATTTCTAACGCGATTAGGGGGAAGGGAAAGTGTACGGAAATCCATTTGTAAAGTGTTATTTTTTAAGCTATTGCATAGCTTCTATCGCGGGCCTTGAGCGCGGGGACCGAATCTAGAAATTCCGTAATGAAAAAACCTTGACGTTTGTCTCTTTAGTTCAGCAACTCGCCTCTAGATGGCATTGCAATAGCTTTACCGCGGCAGTCCCCGAGTGCCACACGTCTTTTTTTTTAATTTTCAGAAATATCAGCCGGCTTTGGTTATTTTCATAATAGGTGTCAAAAAGTGTTTACTTAAAAGCCTGCCATATGATATCGGCCTTCTCCGTAATCGGAACAATAATTCAAAAAATGAACCATGTGCAAATCGTACGTGCTCGTATTTTATTGCTACATTTGAGTTTACAATTTGAATTTACTTGGTTGATTTTGAAGATTTAAAACGATGATTTTCCTCAAAGATGATATGTTGGCCACTTTCTCAACTCGGTGTACAGTGTATTATTTTACTGCCATATGATATCGGCCTCATTCGTATTCGGAACAATAATTCAAAAAATGAACCATATGCAAATCGTACGTGCTCGTATTTTATTGCTACATTTGAGTTTACAATTTGAATTTACTTGGTTGATTTTGAAGATTTAAAACGATGATTTTCCTCAAAGATGATATGTTGGCCACTTTCTCAACTCGGTGTACAGTGTACTATTTTCCTGCCATATGATATCGGCCTCTTTCGTATTCGGAACAATAATTCAAAAAATGAACCATGTGCAAATCGTACGGCTCGTATGTTATTGCTACATTTGAGTTTACAATTTGAATTTACTTGGTTGATTTTGAAGATTTAAAACGATGATTTTCCTCAAAGATGATATGTTGGCCACTTTCTCAACTCGGTGTAGTGTACTATTTTACTGCCATATGATATCGGCCTCATTCGTATTCGGAACAATAATTCAAAAAATGAACCATATGCAAATCGTACGTGCTCGTATTTTATTGCTACATTTGAGTTTACAATTTGAATTTACTTGGTTGATTTTGAAGATTTAAAACGATGATTTTCCTCAAAGATGATATGTTGGCCACTTTCTCAACTCGGTGTACAGTGTACTATTTTACTGCCATATGATATCGGCCTCATTCGTATTCGGAACAATAATTCAAAAAATGAACCATATGCAAATCGTACGTGCTCGTATTTTATTGCTACATTTGAGTTTACAATTTGAATTTACTTGGTTGATTTTGAAGATTTAAAACGATGATTTTCCTCAAAGATGATATGTTGGCCACTTTCTCAACTCGGTGTACGTACACTGTACACCTTATTTTTGTTTGATTTTAATAACGTGTTTCACTTGAGCGAAGAGAAACGAGCATTACAGTGCGCAACTTATAATGTTATAGTTTATAACATTTTTAGTGAATAGATGGTTATTTACGATGTTTGTTCGTCGGCTATAAAATGTTCAAACATGACAATTTTGAAAGTTGTGCAGTACTTACTCACAGTTCTGGTTGAATTTCTTATATATTTTCTTAAAAATAAATTATAAACGCGGAAGAGCGACTGGACCTGTCAGGCGAGTCATGATCTCAGCAGATCAAGGACAATTCAATAGATAGAAGAAGGCGCCCCCAAAGGACTTCCGCGTAATTAACACCTGGAGAAGATTATATAATGCCGGGCAATTACCCTTCATCATCTATTCCCAAAGATACGCAAGGACCGACTATACTTGCTCTTAAAAATATAATAAAGTAATAAACGTGCAAGGGACAGGACCCGATGCCGGACTACCTTTGCGCACATCTTTTATCCTGGTCCGTTACCGCATTAGAGCGCGAGGTGTGGAAGGAGGTCCTTTGCCTAGCAGGAAACGCTTAAAATAACAGGAATGGCTAAAAATAAATACATAATAATAATACGACGCAGTCCCGGGAAGCATAAAAACAATTCGAGAGGAAAGCTTCCTTCGAGATTATTAACAACTCGAGACCACAGTGGTACTCTACATAGACTTTTTACAAAAAAAACCGCTAAAATGTATATGGGACCAATTTCGGGGTATCCCCTTTCAATTATAAAAAAAAAACACAAAATCGGACTACTCTGTAAAAAGTTATGCGTGGTCAATATAAAAAAAACATGCGTCAACTTGAGAGCCTCCTCCGTTATTTGTCGGTTGAAAAACCAACGTAAACACTAGTCTAACAAGCGTTTAACTAAACAGTGTCTAACTGGTAAACCGTCATAAAATGCAATTTTGTGGTAACGCTTTTGCTAAACACACGCTCAAGAGATGTCTAACTTTTTTGCAGTACAGCGGTAATTGTTAACAACATAATAACTCCTTTAATAGAAGATAAAAAACAGGTGTGAAACTCGTTTGATTTACGTGGATACATTCCACCTGCATTTTTACAATAACTTCTTCTGAGATTGAACACAAAGTATACATACGCATGTATAAATTACCTACAAGTATGGGACGCCACGAGTCTTATTTATTTATTAAATCGCTTAAATCTTTGTTACGGACCGATAGACACTTTACACTATACGGTTATTATGAAATCAATAACAGTCGACACAAGGGCATATTAATAATGTACATGTAGTTCAAGTTGGAAGTTCAAGAGTGCGCATTTTAAACTCAAAGGTGAGGGGAAACTTTTCCGATTATAAACTTGAAGCGTAATGTAATCACACACATGCACACCCAAACTGGTGTCTTGACATGGATAGTCGTGCGATGTATCCACAATAGGGTATTTTACTCCAACCGACAAAAAATATACAAATATATTATTGAGATAACTTGCGCAAACAGCAGTCAGAAAAAAAAAGATTTATTTCTTAGAACAAGAGAATATTTTTTAAATTTAATTTAAAGTTTTCAGTGTTTTTAATCTGTTTTCGAATACTGTGAAAATTAGTAGCCGCCATGTCACATCATTAGGCTGCGTAAACAAAAAAGGGTCAATACGTACATACAGGCATCGCTTTTATTTACACAGCCAAGAGACGGCTAAGACATAGTCTAAACGAGAGTTTTTCTCGTTAAGCCGTGTCTAACTATAAACCGTCGTAAAACACAGTTCTGTGGTAACGCTTTTGCTAAGCACACGCTCAACAGATGTCTCACTTTTTTGTAGTACAGCAGTAATTGTTTATCCTTAGCAACAACATAATAACTCCTTTAATAGACCATAAATAAACAGGTCTGAAACTCTTATGATTCACGTGGATACATTCCATCTGCATTTTTATAAGAACTAGTTCTGAGATTAAACACAAAGTATAAATTAACCTATACGAGTATGGGACGCCACGAGTTTTATTTATTTATTTAATCGTATGGGCCCAGGCAATATATATATTGAACTGTTATTGATCTGCAGATCAATGACAGAGCATTCGCTCTTCCGCGTAATATTTGTAGCATTAAACCTAACATATAAGAAACTCAACCAGAGCTGTGAGTAAGCACTGCACAACTTTCAAAACTCTCATGTTTGAACATTTTTATAGGCGACGACACACTTTGCGTTTCTTATGAAATCAATAACAGCCGACACAAGGACATATTAATAATGTTCATGAAGTTCAAGTTAAAAGTTCAAGAGTGCGCATTGAAAACGGAAAGGTGAGGGAAACATGAGAAATACTAGAAATTAATAAACGATCCGATAAAAAACTTTAAGGGGAGTCATGGGGTCATAAATAACCGAGGCGTAGGGTCAAGCTATGAGTTTTTGGACCGTGACAGATTACTAGGAGCGACCGCTGACCAACCCAAATAAAACGGAATCATTGTTGTACCGCCGCATGAATTTTCGGAATGTATGCACAGAATAGATTATAGTACTGGCCATATAGGTCAAAACAATAGCAGCGGGAGCTTAATAGGTGTGATCGGCCGGAAAGAATGGTGTGGTGTGATATCATAGAGGGTACGAGCATATCTCTCTATACGTCTATACCCAACAGAGGTTGAATGTAGGTCGAGTAACGATTGGTGAACACCAGATTGATCACAAACTTACTTTCAGAGGACCACCTCAATAGTCAAGCACAGCTCATGATGGTGATGGACATGGTGTCTAGGGTAGAAAAGACAAAAATGACAACCGTCATCAATTGCGTAAAATATTAAAATGTATTGCTTTAAATTCAATAACTCACGCAATGTTGATGATGCGATGTCATTTTTGTCTTTTCTACGCATGACAACGTGCGCTTACTTGGCCTACAGTAAGCCAAGCACGGAGATCTCTAGAGTAGAATAGTCAATAGTTAGGGTTACGTATATTTCGCAACAAAAAAATCAAAATTTCGCATAAATAAAAATTAAAAATCCAAAATTTCGCATCTATTTCGCATAAAAAAACAAAAATTATTTAAAAATCGTATTTATTACCAACTTTTCTATTACTACTACTACTTTTATTAAATAAGTTAGTTAAAAGCCAACATCGTGGTTGTCTCTATATTTTCTTGCTTCAGCCTTTGCCTTCTGTCATTTATGACGACATTGTACATGCTGAAATACCTTTCAGCATCTACACTGTTCACTGGGCTATGAAGACTTTGTATAGCTGCATTCGCGAACCTCAGGTTGCAACATTTTGATGCAAGTAAAATCTGCATGACGTCCACAGGAGTTTCTTGCTGAACCACATTAACGAGTTGTCTATGGAAGTGAGCATATCCACTTAAGAGTTCATCCTGTTGTATATCCCTGAAAAATGGTATTTTGGAGAAGCTTTCAAGTGTTGAGCTGGTGTCCAGAGACGATGTGGTCACGGCCGCTGCTACTGATGGGCAAAATAATTTGCCAATATGCAGGTAGGCATCGTTTGTTGGGTTGGACCTCATATGTGAAGACAATTTATCCAAGCTCTTCTGTGCTGCTGTCTTCAGCATATTACTGTGCTCTTGATGGAATTCACCATTTTCGTTTAGCAAAATGCTTTTGGTTTTTTCTCCAAACGAACCTTCACGTTGTCGCTCAAGAGAAGACTTTAAATCTTCTAATTTGCTCCATAAAATGTTCGCGAATGGATATTTTGATCCTTCTAAGTTGTCAATTATTTTCATTATTTTTGGACAGAACTCGGATACGAATGTCAACTGAACTCGTATTTTGCGAGCCAGAGTTTCATTTTCAAAACATTTTGTCAGGTAACTAGTACTCATGTTATCGTCTTCATAGTCATTCATAAAAGCAATAATATGCTCCACATATTCGCTCAAATAGATTGCAGATTTGAACCAAGAATTCCACCTAGTTACAACTGGCGTGGGGTAAAGTTTCGGAGTCAGTCGCGGAGCGTGTTCTTGCAAGTAGTTCAAATAAGCACTTTTCATTTTTCTTGAGTGCAAAAAAGCAGCCTTCGTCTTGGCTACAATCGTATTCAGTTCTTGAAACTCTTTTATAAAGATGTCACCTACAAGATTCACTTTATGTGCCCAACATTGGTAGTGTAAAATATGGTCACCAATCAGTATTTTTAACATGTTAAAACATGCAGTCATGTAACGTGCAGAGTCTGATACTAATCCTTGCATTTGAGAGTAGTCGATGTCGTAAGCTCTCAAGGTGTCCATGATGGCTTGTGAGCAAGTGGAACCATTGGCCGCGTCTAAAAAATATACACTTGCTAAAAAACAAGACTGATCTGGTTCTGCATTCACAGTTTTAAATAATACTGCAAAAACACATCTTCCTTGTTTGTCGGATGTTTCGTCGGCCACTACTACTACAGGCTGATTTTTTAGTTTCTCCTTAGTTTCTTCTTTCTCCGCTATACCGCACAGTGGCACGTATTTACGTCTCAGAGTATCGCCAGAAGGGAGGTTACCTGAACCGGGCACATATTTATTCAAATAGCTGCGAACAGCAGGATGGTCCAGTTTATGCATGGGAATGTTAGCTTTCAAACACATTTTTACGGTATCTTCTATAAAAGTTTCTTTTTCCATTTTAACACGCTTTTGCACTTCAAACCCGCCGAGAATTGTAGACTGCCTTTTCGTTCCAGAGGGCCCTGGTGGAGTCTCGGTTTTCTTCTTCAAATGGTTAGAAGACATCGTGTGTTTCTTCAATGTATCTGTTTTATCGCCATCTAGACGCACGTTGCAATATTTGCACATAACTATGTTAGTATCACTTAGATACAACCCATCTTGATGAAACTCTTTCACTCTATCAGATAATTCTTTTTTATGGCGTCCCATCTTGATATACAACACGAAACAAACCGCACAAAACAAGCTCAACAAACGCACGCGTACGGTCGACTGAGACGCGCTCGTGCCGCCGCCCGCCCCGCACACGCGGCACGCGGGGGTAAAGTTCAAATAAGGTCATTAAAGGCGGCGCGCGGGCGCGGTGCGCGTTCGCAGCGTGCGTAGGTAATATTAGAATATTCACGTTTTTATTGCGTTTAACAATGTTTTCGTCGAAAAAGTATTAAATACAGAAAATATTATATTTCGCATTTATCGCATAAATTTCGTGAATTTCGCATTTATCGCTTCTATTTCGTAAAAACGAAATTTACGTATCTCTATCAATAGTCAATGACATCGCACCGTCATACATACATTGCGTTCATCATTAAAGTTGAAGGAATGAATTTCAAATACTTTACGCTTCGAGACATTATTTTTCTCTATTCTATATCTCTATCTATATCTCTATTGCCTAGACAACATTCTACATACTTGTTTTATAGTAGTTCAATAAGTTCTGGAAATCATTCAATAGGGTTCAATAGGTATAACACCCATCTTTTAAAAGTGTTTCAATCAGATTTATTGGGCTAATAAACAACAGAACAAAATTTACACGAAATTTTTATTCAATCGATAAGTTCCATAAAAAGGCATTTAAAAAATAATTAAAATTTTGCGCGTAAAATCACGAAAACGCTAGACGCAGTGGACGTAAACTCTCTCTCTCTGTGGTCATAACGTAAGTTGGCTGTGTAAGCAAATGCTCAGCCTAATAATGTAATAACATGGCGGCTACTATTTCAGTGTTTGAAAACAGATTAAAACACTGAAAACTTTGAATGTAATTTAAAAATTTATCCTGTTGTTCTAAAAACTAAAACTAATATGTTCCGACTGCTTTTTGCGTAAGCTATCTTAATCATATATTTGTAGATTTTTTGTCGGTTGGAGTAAGATACCCTATTGTGGATACATCGCATGATTCGCATGACAATCCATTTCAAGAAAACCGTTTGGTTGTGCATGTTGATTGTTTATAAACACAAATAAGATAAATGATTTTATGCCTACTTGTAAATACTCATCTGTATATCCGAGCGCGATCTAAATTGACTAACATTTTTATTGCGTTCTTGTAATTATTATGACTACGTTTGAGTGTCATTGTTAGCAATGTGGCCATCTATGGAATCAGAATGGAGTTGACATTGAGGACATAATCACGATTGCACAAAAGACCACAATGCGGTACTTTTGAATGCATCGAGAGCAACTAAACCTAATAATACGTTGCTTACTGAATTGCCTACATTTGGTCGTCCGTTGTATATTGCTATTTATTATAACAAACTCTAAAACTCAACCATATAATGGAATTTTCATTTCTCGAAGTTTCTCAACTGAGGATTATAGATTTTCTTTTGTTTATACATAAAAACCAGTGTTTCCAACTTCTAGAGTATAAAGATTGTGATAAGTGAATAAAATAAAAGCGACAAATTAATTTCTTAACATTATTGACAAATTAATTACTAACTTCTACTGTTCTCTGTTGGCTTTGCATGCGTTATTCCTAGAAAAAAATCCTATCCTATTTAAATCGGATTATCCATCTTGCTATATTATAGCAAGATGGATAATCCGATTTAAATAGGATAGGATTTTTTTCTTTAGGCGAATATTAGTGCTATTGTGCCGATGTGAAGACGTTTGGCCAAAGACAAAGCCAACAACACTGAATAGATCGGGCTGAAATTTAGCACACAAAGATTTGTACTTCAAATAACATATAGGCTACTTTTTACCCGACTACCAACGCAGGAGGATTATAAGGACTTTATGTTTGTTTGTATGTATGTAGCAGATTTTTTATTCCTAAAATCGGGCCAAGTCGCGAGCAGAAGCTAGTTCACTTAATACTAGGTGTATGCAAAAATGTATATTGCCTTCAGAATTTATTAAAAAAGAAAATGACAATCAAATAATAGAAATAAATGAGAACTAGTATTTACAATTGAAACAATTGCGCTAACTGAGACTGTAGCAAACAATCTGCAGGTAGCTCAACTGTTTAGTAGTTTTAGATAGATACTTAGGGTAACAAACATGTTTAAATCTTAACTAATTTTTTTAAAAACAAGTATTAATAGGATTATAATATAATAATAATAATAATGCTGGACAATTCACACAGCATTATCTAGCCCCAAGCTAAGCAGAGCTTGTGTTATGGGTACTAGATAACTGATATACGTAATACAATACACTACATAGACAGATATTTTATTTTATTATACATAGAAAAACATCCAGAACGCCCTGAACAAATTTCTGCAGATCGTACACAAATTTGTCCCGAGGCGGGAATCGAACCCGCAACCTCCTGCGTCGCAGGCAGTCCTTCGCCCACCGCGCCACAGAGGTCGTCATTAGAGAAAGATAATTATGAACTACTAGTTTCTGCTTCTACTATGACAACAATAGTTGAAAGAGTTTTCTCACTCATTCCTTTGTAAAAGTGTATAGGGTAAATGTGTCCATCTTGCTCTTTATTCACTAATATTTCTCGAAAGAACAGTAAACGTTTTCTTTTTCGTTAACTGCGGTCGACGACTGCCGTCGCCCGTGGTTTAATTGGCAACTTGCAGTCACTCATATTAGTTATTATAAATGAAATCCGAGTCGGGACCAAGATAAAGCCACAAAGGTAATAACACAAGAACATTCACATCACAAGAGCAGCAAGCAAAAAATTCGCATGCACTGACTATGAATCAAATAAAAACATAACTTTCGCTTGTTATTGTCTCAACTCAAATCAGACAGATAATAATTCGTTGAACAGATAAGGTTCGCACAATAAGGCGGGTTAGGTGAGTACTGATTGTATTCGCTTGTTGTGTTTACGACCGAATTATTCTACGATTAGGAATTTGTGTAGTAAAGTTTGTTAACAAATACAGAATATTCACGAAGGCAATTATTCGAATACCTCGGTAAGTAAGTCGGAATTTCTAACTTCTATGCATGTTCCTGATGCCGTCGTCACCTGGATCGTCTTTTGTTTTTCGTCTATGTTTTGTCTGCGCAGCCTTTTAGGGCAGCTTATTAGTGGTCAAAATCTTAAAAACTTATTTTTTTTTCTTTATATGTAGGTAAATCATTCTAGGAACCGAATTTATTAAACTCACGATCATAAAATTCTTCTGAAAACGGTCTTTTGTATGTAAGCGAGGGTCCATGTTAAGTTTTGCGATCGTACTTCGTTAAAGCGGAAGAAAAAACTGATCCATTTGTTATATGGCTGCAAATTGTGTCAATGGACCCATATATCATAAATTAAAATTCACATGCTTGGAGGAAGTCGAGATAATGATATACAATGTGTCTGGCTACCGGTGTCGGAGACTTTGGGGAGGTGAAGTACGGTAAATTTTATCGACAAATCACTATCCCTATTTTTTTTTTCTCGCTCCATGGTAAAATGGCAGCCATTTTGTTTTCTTTTGCCTCGAAGCACGGGTGCTTGTATTGTTTTAGCTATAGCTACCCATGCAGAGGTCCTAGGAAGATAATAGAGGTCTCATTTGATAGCCAATAATGTAGGCAATACAGCAATGATAACATTGTTGTGTTTTCTATTTTATAATAGAGGAAAAGAGAATTTATAAAACAAAAATAAAGTTTTTATTTAGTTTTGTCGGAGAAGTTGATTCATATACAATTAGTATATTTAATTTTTACATGACTCGCGAACGCATATCGCTAATATGCCAAATTCAATTACGATCGGAAATTTCTTCGTTCTTAACTACATCGTCATAACGTAATTTCGCCTAATATTAGATACGCTTGAAGCCGTTTTGGCTGTGCGTAGTCAATCAATCAGACACGCAAAGATTTATGTAATGCAGATTTCATAACATTGTAGCTTAAATGGACACAAATCGAAACAGAATGGATCTGATTAAATCGCGGAAAATATTGAACACCGCAGAACCTCTTCATACCATCCTCCGCTAGCGCATCTCTTCTCTAGCCCACTGCCAGCATTTGCTAGCCGTTTTACACAGGTCTGCCATCCAACCTGATCGGAGTGCGTAATACTCTACATTTGCTGAATCGCGGTCTCCACTCTAGAGCACATTTACGCCAGCGGTCATCAGCTCTTCGCGAGATATGGCCGAGCCACTTAAATTTGCTAATTCTTTGACCTATGTTGCAGAACCGTAGTGTAGGGCTTTGGGGACCAGCAAATGAGCGTGGAGGCTACGGCTTTACCCAGCAGTGGATGAAATGATAAATGCTGATACGAAAGCTGTGTGGTGCTGGCTTAGTATTTGCACCATCGCAACTCTTCCCGTGGGTGTCTTAAGAGGCGACTAAGGGACATCCACCGGGGACTGGGGTAGAATTATTCAGCAGTGCCCCCTGCTGAACAATTCTACCACCGAACTGCGATCTTCAACCCGCATGCCCAGCGTGGGGATAATGAGATAAACGTCAATAAGGCCCTCATCACGGGAAGGCCTGCGTCCAGCAGTGGACAAATACCGGCTGTTAAGTTGAGGTGGAGGGATGAAATGATGGCTGTGAATAATGACGAGCCAGAGATACGGCCGAGTGTTAGAAAAGAGTGCACTAAGCGAGAAGAACCTATTAGACTTTTTAAGTATATTTTTGTATTAATGATCGTCAAGCCTTCGGCCACCAATTCACATAAGTAAGTGAAGCTGTGGCCTAAGATAGAGCACGCTTTCCCAGAAAGAACTTGTTTCCCCTGGATTGTACTGAGAGACTCCAAGATTGTACTCTAACGGGAAAACCGACGCAGGAACTTATTCCACTCTTTGACCGTGCATGAATGTAGAGCAGATTTTTTTAGATTGAAACTGGTACGTCGGTGGTATTATATTTGGTATTGTTCAGTGATTTGGATTCAGTGAGCTGGCAACCGCGTATTGGACTATTTGTTGGACTATTTATTCTTGTATAGGATTATAGAGACATTTGCTATCCGAAGGGATCGAGTAATTTGATTTATTCCAATAATGTCTTATAGTTATGAGCGCTTGGAGAAAAATATCCCACCTTTAAACCAGACGACTGACATCCTATTGTTTTAGCCTTGTTAATGCAACGAATCTTTGTGTATTTTTAGTACAGGTAGACAAACGAGCGAACTTCTACAAAATGGTTCTATATAAGTGTCCAAGTTATCGCGCACTATTTTTGTATCCTAGCGAATAAAAGATGCAAGAAAGTTCAAGAATGTATTAGTTATTTTGTGTATCTTAGAGGAAGCATTATAATACCTCTATGATGTGCTGGATATAAGCCTCCCCTAATCAACGCCATAGCGCCCTGTCTACAGATTGACGCATCCAGCATCTGCCTGCAGTTTTTCACAGATCGTCATACAAACTGCCCGGAGGGCAGCCTACACTACGTTTGCCGAGTCGCGGTCTCTACTCAATAGCTCGTTTTCCCCATCGGTTGTCCGTTCTTCGCGAGATATGGCCGGCCCGCTGCCACTTAGTTAGAGCAAGGAGTCAATCTTGTCGATCCACAAAGGTTTTCCCTACTAAGTACCTACTACTGTTGGAAATATCTTTTACATGTATAACCTTAGATAAGTTTTATGTAAGTACTTTGTAAACCTTTCCTGAAATAAAAACTTTTATTATTATTATTACTTCAGCTTGCTACTTCTTTGAGCTATGTCGATAACATTGGTTCTCTATCAGATGTATTCATTACGAATCGTACCATATAAGACTTCGAGCAAAGCTATTTTCATAGCTCGCTAAGAAACTTTGAACTGGTTAACCAGGCCTACCAGCTCTGTTAATTTCTTAATATCTTGAGAATCTGAGATAAACAAACATTTTTATTGAAAAATCTGATATTTAATGCGCTAACAGTTTGTTAGGTTTTCATTCATATATATTACTAGCTGCGCCCCGCGGCTTCGCACGGCACGAGAACTGATTTACGGGATAAAAAGTAGCCTATGTGTTATTTCAAACCTAGAACTATGTATGCAAAATTTCAGCCCGATCCATACAGTCGTTTTTGCGTGAAAGAGCAACAAACATACATTATAGACCTGTTTTTAACACTTTCGCGTGTATAATATTAGTATGATTGTTGACATAACATATCTGGGGTTCTGGAATCGAATAAGTGATGGATCAAATTTAAGATCGTCTAACAACAATGATAATTTGTGAGTCGAGAAAAAACAAAGCAAACCCACACATCGTCAAGACTGGATGATGATTCACATCCTTATTACGCTATCACTCCACAGAGTCGCCTGTAATAATTATTTTTTTTATCTCGCATTAAGTGTTTTAAAAAGAGGACTGGTGAATGTTTTCTCGGCAGTTTATTTTTTTGAAAAATAGAAGTTTTACACAAATTTCTTCTTTAGTTTTTGTTTTGCTAAGAAAACTAGAAGTACTTACACATGTCTTTTAATTTTTTGATTGGTTGTTATATTAACTTGTAATTAGGTAAAAAACAGTTTTGGCGCATACAAAATTCGGTGCACGTCTCTACTCTACTTCTCACTCGCAAGAAAACCATATCTTGTTTTCCCGCTCGAAATCCATCTTGTAGCGGCGTTTTTGCACACTCTTAACTAATTTGACACAAAAAATTATGCCATCTCAACAACCTCAAAACCAGCCTATACCATTCCACAGCTGGACTTTGGACTCCCCTAATAATCGCTTTATTGACTCTTATTACGGAATGAGGATTTAGTAGATCCCTATTTATCCCGCAGTTCCTCGCGGTTTCACCGGCGTATTTCCCGTTCCCGTGGGAATTCTGAGATAAAATATAGCCTATGTCACTTCCTGAAAAGTAAGCTTTTTAATGACTATTTTTTTTAAACGGTCTAGTAGTTTCGTAGCCTATTCAATACAAACAAACAAACAATCGAATCAATGGAGATCTAGTAGATCCAATCTACTCGCTGTCCCTCTCATATCGATCGAAATAAAAAGAATTGCATCATTATCAGAGCTGTGAGCTGTCCAATTAGTTTAAACTAGCGGCGCCCCGCGACCTCGCCCGCACGGAAATAATTCAAGTTTCAGAAATATATTCACCAACCCATATTTAATTTTGTATAAATAAAAATCCGTGATTCAATATTTACTTTGTGGCTTATTTATACCCATTTTTGAATGAATTGAACAAAGGAATAATAAATCACCATCCTTTTTAACCCCCTTAAGAAGTTAAGTTTTGTAAATCAATAAGCCTGTGTTATTCTAGAACCCAAACTATAAACATAGCAAATTTAATCAAAATCGGTTGAGCCGTTACGGAACTATCATTTACGCCGACTTACACATTTATTTTATTAGTAGGATTACATTTTGTGTCACTTGATTGACACTAATAACCCACTTTATTTCAAACTAGCAGCACCTCGCGTTTCTCCCGCGCGATTCCCGTTCCCGTGGGAATTCCGGGATAAAATATAGGCTATGTCATTCCCTGAAATGTAAGCTTTTTAATGATGAAAGATTTTTTAAATCGGTCCAACAGTTTTAGAGCCTATACAATCATCATCATCATCATCATCATCCACAGCCGGATTTTACCCACTGCTGGGTATAGGCCTCCCGAAGTTTGTGCCATCCGCCACGGTCCTGTGCTAACCGCCTCCATTGACTTCCCCCGACACGTACTATGTCGTCGACCCACCTTGCAACTGGACGTCCTACGTTTCTTTTGCCCATTATTGGCCACCAGTCAGTTGTTGTTTTGCTCCACCTATCATCACCTCGCCTTGCAATGTGTCCAGCCCAACAATACAATACAATACAAACAAACAATCAAATCTTTCCTCTTTATAATATTTTAGTATAGATACCTATAGACACGTGCCTTATTATCAGATAATGTAGACAATAGAGGTAGAGTGAGAACCAAAGCCAAATGGGTCTCGACCAGGGCGGGGCACTAGTTAATTGTGTAAATGCCGGACCAGCCGCCAACAAGCGCGCGAATACACAGCTAAAAACGTGTTTTCATTTCAAATGTCAAAGAGAAGCGATGCACACGAACGTAGCACGAAAGTGTGTCTTAATCAATATTCATATATTCATATAGCAGCTGACTGCACCACTGACAAATACATTATTATACGGTGCTAGCAACGCTTTGCGGTTTCACCTGCGTAGTTGACAAAAATTAACCCCCTTATTCATAATAGTCTGCTAACTTAGCACACTGCTAAATCTCGCTCTGTCTATTGGCATAATTCAGACTGAGAAATAACACTACTTAGCAGCTATTTTATGTTGGCAGACCATTATGAATAGGGAGTAATTGTTTATTTATAGTATTATATTTTGTCAAAAAATTAAAGGTCACCGATCCAATTGCTTTATAGTTCTATTAGTTCAATGTATTCGAGCCGCAGGGTACCGATTCGCGTAATTGGCTTTAGGCTTTTTCCATACCCGCCGCCTATAATACTTTACCGCGAGAAGAATTCGCATTAATGAAATTGCATTTTCTAATGATAAACACACGTAAATGCACCAATACGTCTCAGATCTCAGAGTTGACGTATTGACGTTGGATTTCTAGG
The DNA here is from genome assembly GCA_955876795.1 of Eupithecia tripunctaria. NCBI lineage: Eukaryota > Metazoa > Arthropoda > Insecta > Lepidoptera > Geometridae > Eupithecia > Eupithecia tripunctaria. The sequence continues at coordinate 10,219,680 of OY041599.1, forward strand.
TTAGTTCTCTCTTCACATTCAACTGTATATTATCATGGTACGGCGAACATGGCGAGAGAGGGTCACTGGGGAGGTTTTATTGGGTATCTGTATATATAGTACCTGTCCTCTGGGCGTCAAGACCCACATAATTCTGGTTCCCCCTTCTCAACCTCAAAAGCTTGTATTGGTCCACTGCAGGACGCAGGCCACCCCCTGATTAAGCGCCTTTTTGGCGTTTATCTCATGAATGCCCATAATCCCCACGATGGGCATGTTTGGTTGTATAATTTGTCTTGCAGGGGGCGCTGCTGCCCGCCAATGTACCTATATACAATGAGTATTTTCGCACCTTGATCAAACGAAATGTGCGGATACACGACATAAATTTATCGGGAAAAAAATATATGTTGGATATCTCCTAAAAAAAGGCCAATCTAATTATTTTTTAAACGAAAACCACTTCATCTGGTTTTTTCTTCGTTTCTTTTTGAGAACGGTGTATTTTATTCGAAGTAGACTCATTTGAAAGCTAGACAGTCTACCTAGCTAAGAAAAAGAAAATTAATAAAAAATACAATTTCGGTTCAAAAGCTTAGTAATTTTTTTTTTGTAGAAATTCGACAAAATACTATTTTTAATTTATTTTATTTCTGCAGCTTTAAACTGGATTATTGAGGTGTACTTTTTTGCATGTTGTATGAAACTTCATACAAATTCTTTTTTATTCTACAAATCCTCCAAAAACTATGGGTCTTTCTCTTTTCGTTGTCATGTTATTCAACAGGAATCTACATTTTCACGCTATGAACACTTCCAGTGATAAATTTTCTTTTTAAAAAAAATTCACAACACACATTTCAAATCGGTTATTGGTATCTCAGTTCATTCTTGTATCGTTTCCTAAATACGCTAAATTATTTTTATCGCAATGACTTTTACGTTGGATGCATTGTCTGCTCGCGAATTAGCGGATGCCCATCATGTTTATGGATTTTACCATGGCAATGCTCTAGCTGCCGCGCGGGAATATCATCAGCGGTTCCCGAAAAGACCTGCCATTGACTACAGAGTATTCATAGCCGTGCATCGATCAATTTAGTGAGAATCGACTACGACGCCCACCTCGTGAACGTGCTCCCATTCCATCCGCATAAATGGAGGAACAAGTGCTGCGTTTGGTGTATCAAGATCCGCCGAGCCGGAAGATGAGCCGAAAGGACCTATGAACGATGGTGGACATCATCACAGGTCACTGAGAATTGAACCATCATCTTTTTAAGACTGGAGCCACAGACTATGTCGTGGCTGCTTCAATAATCAATAACCATTTATTTAGTAAATTTCTAGAATAACACGTCACATTTGATTGAAATCACATAGGTACATAAACATACTTATTGTATTTACGTAGGGATTCTAAATTATAGTAGTATTAAAGTCAAACAAAATAGTATTGCAAATAATAATTCAAATCAAACCATAATTAAATGAATAATAAAATATACAGTCAAAAATTACAAAAGTTTATCTATTAGCTAGATAATAAATAATACATTTAGTCACATTTACAGGCTATGAATTCCTCATAGCTGTAGAAGCTGTTGTCAATAAGCCAGTGCTTCTTCCAAGAAGAAGAGACTGTGGAACACGTCGTCCTACACTGCACGGCCACAGAGGATGCCAGATATAAAACGGGGCTGTAGTGTATCATTGAGGCATCTACCCCCATCCGAACACACAGAAAAGCACGAAGCTGTCAGTCTCCGATACTTCAAGGAGCTGGGCTGGTTAGGGCCTACTTAGGCATGAGATAATGCACGATACACTCCTATGCGAGATGTCTGTGCAGATTTTAGTTCCCCTACTCAGAATTATAATTAGAATAAGAATCCCTTAGTTGCCTCTTACGACACCCGCGGGAAGAATTGGGGTGGTGCAAATTCTAAGTCCACACAGCTATAGGGGATCCCCTAGACCAGTTTACTCGTAAAAAATTTCTTCGTCGAATAATAAATAATCGAGTATCTCTGTTATTAACAGCTGGTTTTTCGAGCTTTAGATAACTAATGATTTTACCATCATCGTTTCGAATAAGGAAAATACATGTTAGAATTGCAAAAATGTGTGTATTATGCTCGCATATTATGTCTATGCATTCGGAAAATGCATATTTATTTATTGATTAGACTTGATTATCATTGATTTTACGGACTGGTCAACTGATCTTTGTTCAAAATCTATCGACTTAAGGCGCATACCCGAGCCAATATGACAGCGCCACCTATTTTATCACATTAATATGATTACCTACAGAGGAAATTTTAAAAATCCATCGAATAGTTTGTTGCATCTATTATAGCATTTTTTTTCTACCTCTATAGTAGTTTTATCTTATATATTTAGGAAGAGATGCGAAAATAGATTTAGATGGCCAAAAAGCTTAACTTCGTGTCTCTACCTAAGCTTAACAAAATGAAACTATTACAGAGGCATTAATAAATAGTTTATAATATATACCACACGACGATTTAACATAGGAAATTTTTAAAATCCATCGTACAGTTTGTTGCATCTATTATAGCTATTTTATACCTCTATAGTAGTTTTATCTTATATATTTAGGAAGAGATGCGAAAATAGATTTAGATGGCCAAAAAGCTTAACTTCGTGTCTCTACCTAAGCTTAACAAAATGAAACTATTACAGAGGCATTAATAAATAGTTTATAATATATACCACACGACGATTTAACATAGGAAATTTTTAAAATCCATCGTACATTTTGTTGCATCTATTATAGCTATTTTTTATACCTCAATAGTAGTTTTATCTTATATATTTAGGAAGAGATGCGAAAATAAATTTTGATGGCCAAAAAGCTTAACTTCGTGTCTCTACCTAAGTTTTTACAAAATGAAACTATTACAGAGGCATTAATAAATAGTTTATAATAGATACCACACGATGGATTTTTAAAATTTCCTGTGTTTAACGTAATAATAAGATAAAATAGGTGGGTCAATAAAAACGTTTATTTCTTTAGACTTACAAAATAAGTACTTAGACAAGTCTAATTTTTACTATATAAACAGCTTGGGGGCGCCACTTTTCCTGGTATATGCGCCTTGACAAGGGGTTTTACCATCGATTAGTTTGATCTGGGTTTTAAGGAACCGGCGGCGATGAGAATGTACGGAGGAAGGCTGATGAATTGAATCGGAGAGGATTTTTCTATCCCCTCTCTGTCCAGTACATTAACGGTATCAGGACCCAGTCAGCGCGATGTCGTTTAATTAACAAATTAAGTTTTTGGGGCAATCCTTTCAATTGCAACGACATTCGTACACAAGTTTAGTTACATCTGTCTTTTTTCCAGATTCCTCGATATGGCCGAAAGGAATGAGTTTTGCGCTCGGCAACTTGGCAAGTAAATTGGTGATCATCTGAGATAGAACATTAAATAGTAACATAATACAACTGCCAACTTATAAGTTGAATTTCGGATATGTTTGAATAGCATCTTCCGTACTCCAGTGCCTGTAGGTGAGGTACGTAATGGATAACCCATAGTGTTCTTACTCGTCCCTTGTTAAGATTAATTATACCTACCCACTTCTTAATGCCCCACTGTTTGGGACTAGACCCGTCCTATTTAAAGTTCATCGGCACTAATTACAGTAGGTACCAATATAGATCGCCCAGAAGATAAGATTAACAAAATGCGAGCTCTTGCTTTACAATATACCAATGTAAAACTGTTTTCAACACGATGAAAGTTCATTTTAATGATCATTATTGTAATGAACATATCAAAGGCCTTTTCATGTTATGAAGAGTTCGTAAATCGTAAGGTCTCGTTGTGTTAGGCTAGTGCCTAGGCTGAGTTACATTTTATGATGGTAAAAACTAGATAGGTGCTGAGAACCTATGAAGTACTATGCAATGTCGTTTCCAGTGGCAGTATGCCAGAACTGGTCTATGTAACTAACGCCTCTGCCACGCGCGGGTCGGAGTATTACCTATAGGAAGCAATGACTCATACCTATTCTAGTACTATCGAGGTTTTTAGTTTAACGAAAGTATTTACATTTTATCGGTATTAATAGATATAATTTCTGTACTCTTTGTAGATAGAACTCAAATGTTATACGCCAACGCCCATTTGTTTCTTGATAACAATAACATAATAGAGCGTAGTTTGATGATTTGGGCAAAAACTAAAAAAAAATACTTCAAATTTCTTAATATTTCATTGTTTTTGTACCTCCCGTACCTCAAGAGCAAAATAAACCTTTATACTACTACTATCTATTAAGTTTATGGGATCACTTTGTCCGTCTGTTTGTCAACCTTCTTTTCTCGGAACGCGTTGAAGTATCGAGTTGAAATTAGCATCCATTACTCAAGTCCGTAACCCCTTGGAGCCGTGACAAAATAAAAATAATAAGTCAATGCACTCAACTGTTTATGCTCGCATATTATGTCATTTACACAGGAATCGATGCACAGAGAACCAATAGGGTACTTCCCGTTGAATTAGAAACATAAACCTAAGCATCTAACAAAAACCTAAAAACCGTAAATTTGTAGAAAATTCTCAAAAAAGGGTGTTCACGTTGACCTTGAAGCAAGAAGCAGTCTTATAATTATACAGAACCTTCGATGTTCGATGATGATGTTGTGTGAATTTCTTTTTTACGTATCCTATTTCTATTTTTTCACATAATGGTACGCCTTGCGCCCTCTTAAACAAAAGCGAAAGGATCATCAAAAACGGATAATTGGAGAGCTATCGACTAACAAACTAAAAAAGCATATATATGAATTGAGAACGTCTTCTTTTTTAAAGTTCATTGATAATGAGGGCATGATGTCACATAACAAAAGGCATCGTTATTTAATAAGTACTTAGATACCAACACATTTGACTTGCTTGACGACCATGTCACGTCAGAAAGCACTGTTACTTTAGTAACTTTTGCTTACCGCTATTCTCACTATACTTACTTGGAAAAACGTAGCCTAGAACTTGAGCAAAATGTACCTATTCGCATGGACGTGGAAGTACCTAAGGAACTGACATACTAACGTGAAAGTAAAGTATGGGTGCTTCTGTTTTTTCTAACTGGAATTATGTTTGAGTGTTTTGCGTGATTTGAACACCTTAGCTAGACTAATCACTTTCTATATTAGTGTGAGTGCGATTATGCTAAGCCTGCTATATAGATCACCCATTGCATACATCATTTAGTCATTAAGAACATTGTAGTACAGATTATATGGCACCTATCTACAGTATTGTTGTCTACACTAATACCGAAAGATAGCAGGTAGAGACTGCTCGTCTTTGTTCATTTTGGTCTGCCTGAGTACAATTTTATATGCAACAAAGGATTTATTAACATCTATGTGAATTGTCCAGCATTATTTATTTATTTATTATTATTATTATGGCTTTATTAACAGCTAAATACTGCAAAATCGCATATTCCGCTAATAGGCCTGACGACTCAAAAATTCTAATTAGTACCTCAGTTAGATTATCAGAAAATTTTGGACAGGTATTTTTCTTTTGTCAATCAAAGAATGACAAAAAAAACGCATCAAAGTTCGGGAGTGGGGGCACAGCAAAGTGTGACACTTTTCACTGAGCCGTGACGTCACGCGAAACTTTAACTGGCTCTTCATCATTTTTTGATTAAGGCGCATACAGGACCCAGTATAACAGCGCCAGCTATTTTATCATATTATTACCCTTAACATAGGACATTTTAAATATCCATCGTACAGTTTTTGGTATCTATTATAAGCTATTTTTTGATACCTCTGTAATAGTTTTACCTTATATAGTTTAAGAAATATCGAAAATAGAGTTTGGTAACCAAAAAGCGCAACTTCGTATTTCTGCCTTAGCTTTACAAAATGAAACTATTACAGAGGCATTAATAAATAACTTATAATAGATACCACAAACTGTACGAATGATTTTCAAAACTTCCTGTGGTTAACGAAATAATAAGATAAAATAAGTGGGGGCGCCACTTTCACTGGTGTTTGCGCCTTAAGTAATTGGCAAAAGAAAAATAAGTGTCCAATTTCTTCTGATAATCTAACTGACGGACATAATATTATTAGAACTTTTCAGTCGCTAGGCCTATTATTTGAACATAAACTAGACACAATTAGATTTTAAGCTAGACTAGAAGTAGATTATAAACGACCTTATCTTTTTATACATTTCTGTTAAAGAACGAATAAATAATCTTCTATGTCTGAGTCAGAAGAGCGAGACCTTCTAACATAAGTATTTTCACTTAAATTGAGGTCTCTACTAGGTTACAATTGTTATAAAACTGTTACAGAAATATATTATATTAAATATAACATTATAAAAAGGAAAAATTTGATTGTTTGTATTGAATAGGCTCGGAAACTACTGGACCGATTTAAAAAATCCTTCTTCATTAAAAAGTTTACTTTTTAGGGAGTGACATAGGCTATATTTTATACCGGAATTCCCACGGGAACGGGAACTACGCGGGTGAAACGGCGAGGCGCTGCTAGTATAATACAAATATATATATTTTTATGGCTAATATCAGAGACTGGCTGACAGTGGCGATGACTGCACAAGTCTATAACAGCTACAATCGCGTCGAAAGTGTGCTGTTGTTACCAGTTACGCCCTACGCGCCCAAGAGTCGCAAGCGACCGTGAAAGTGGTAATACGGCAGGTCCGACCAGTGGTAATTTGCTACTTTCTACAATAAACTTTTGAATCTTAGTCTAGCCGAAAAGTGAATTGCACACACGATACGCTCCGCTTCCGTCGCGGTCTGTTAAACATTATCTAGAAATAACTTTTATAATATACTCGCACTAGCCTTTGGCTGAGTCTTCAATGAAGTGAAATGTAAATGACAAACTACACGGCTGTCTGGTAGAGAATTGCTTTTGAACGATAAGACTACCACTTGTCATTTAGTTTTTAGGAGTGTGCCATAAGCAATTTACTTCAAAATCTAAAATCCTTAATCATATAATCAGAATCTGTGACCTTCATATTTAGGGAAATGCAACTTCGATCTTTTGTCTTGAATAACGTGTTTTTAAAAGACGATGGTGAAATTTTTCGATAGTTTGTTTTTTTGAACAGTTGATGTTTTGCACACATTTTGTTATTTATCTAGAAACAGCACACTTGTTTTTGTTCGGTTATTATTTAGTAAGAAACCTAGAAGTATTTATTTAGTTGTCTTTTAATTTTTATATTGATTGTTTTATTAACTTGTAATTAGGTAAATACAGTTTTGGCGCATTAAATAACTGTGTAATAATAAATTTTCTATCTATGTACTTATATGTAAATTCAAAAAATAACGCTTTATTTTATATTGTAGCTTACCTAGTTGCCCTAGTCTATTATTTATTATGGGCAAGTTATAAAACGTTGTTCACCTAAAAAATGGATGTCAAACTTGAAAAAAAAACATTTAGGACTAGGTCGATGGCATTGGTCGCGTCTGTGGCGAAGCGCGGAGCGGTCATTAGCGCCATGGGCGAGCGCACTCCAATTTCTACTTTAATTCAAGACAGTTTACTCGTAAATTGAAGCTCGGGCCATCGACTAACGAGAGTTCCGCACGTATTCGTATTCCAGATTTGTAAATTATCAACCTCCTCAACCTCAACCTTAACAACCTGTATTGGTCCACTGCTGGACGCAGGCCTCCCCCTGATAAGCGCTTTGATGGCGTTTATCTAAAGGGGGGATAATGCCCATGCTCCCCACGCTGGGCATGTGGAAATCGCAATTTAGTGGTAGAATTGTCCTGCAGGTGGTGCTGCTGCCCGCCCAAGGTGGAAATGCCTAGTCGCCTCTTACGACACCCATGGGAAGAGATGGGTTGGTGCAAATTCTAATTTAGCATACCGCACAGCTGTGTAAATGAATGGAAGGAAAGATCTCGAGTTGACATAAGACTGCATCACACACATCCCATACGCGCGGATTTTCGACAAAATCTGGTGATCGTTCAAGCTAAGCTAGCTATCGTCTATGAGACTTACAGTGCAAATGAATATAATATAATGATCAGTCGCCAAAAATTTGCTGAGTCAGACATTTTGAGGATTTCATCACCTTCACAAAAATAGAATTGCAAGTGATTCACAGCGCAAGATTTGTAATGTTTTTCGTAGTGCAATTATCTTGAAGCATCACCTAGGTATGTAGTCATACAACTCATGTATTCTATTCTTAAAGATACTTCGTACAACCTTTTGAAATCTATTATCAATACCCTCGCCTAGCTCGAGATACAATGTTTGTAAAACAACTGTGCCCGCGACGACAATGTGACTTTTACGAAGGCAAATGTAGAACGCACCCTGTAGAACAATTCTGCCCCCGAACTGCGATCCCTAACCCGCATGCCCAGAGTGGGGATTATGGGCACTACCCCCATGAGATAATGCTGGACAATGTTGGACAATTCACACAGCATTATCTAGCCCCATGCAGAGCTTGTATTATGGGTACTAGATAACTGATATACATACATAATACAATATGCTACATACAGATAAAAGCTAATGAGACTCTTATCAGGGGGAGGCCTGCAACCAGCAGTGGACCGATATAGGTTGGGGAGATTGTGGAATATTAGTACCGGACTGGGCCACTATATGGCCCGAGCTATTTGAACTGGCCCATTAACCTGTGTCTGTACGAATCATACTTTTTCGCCACTTGATTTTCTTATATACTTTGTATTATTAAATAAATTCATTATTAAATTTATGATTTACTTACTTATTTATTATTGAGTACCCTAACAAATCTATGTTTAGGTTTATTTAACCAAGGGCATATTCCAATAATCCGCTACTACTCTGAGGAGGTATGAGGAGGTTGATAGTTAGATCATTTTATTCATTATAAGTACGTTACAATATTTCTGTGGATACCTAACTAGGTTAACAGTGCCTTGAAGCTTATGCACAGGGGATTTGTTTTTATTTCCTCAGCATATTCCGTGCCAACGCTGGGCCAAGGCCTGAATTAAAATTTGGGAATAATTTATCTTATACAGTTTTGACTCGCGGCTTGACACGCCTATCTCTTTCCCGCTTACAAATTTAATTATTAAACGTCTAGTCTAAGGAGATGAAAATTCAAGTGTCGTTTTAACGAACTTCTAAGCTGGCAATGCGATTCCCTTATACGTGAAAATTAAGACTCGAGTTCACTCATCGTTGGTTAAATTTTAAATAGCTGTATGTAATGTATATAATATATATAATGTGCAGTTTATGACTAGACTTTTCATACATTATACGTCAAATTTAAACGATGAAGCTGCCTTATTGAACGCATATTTTTTCGTGAGCACCAGCATAAGTGTTGGGCACGTTAGAGCGGAATCAAAACGAATTTTGGAGGTTCTTGATGGGATATTGAACTTAGAACTCACACTTTTCTATTAAAACACAAAAACGGGCATGATATACGGTTGATAAATTTTGAATTGTCGGAGCTTAGTTCTATCTACATCAAGAAGTCACTTTCATCAAGAAATCTCTGAAACCACAAGAGCTATGAGGCTGGAACTTAATTAAGGAATTAATATAGGTATAATTTCATTCCGCGTATGCTTTACAAAAATTAAGAAAGGTAGTCGACTAAAAACCTGTAGGTATTAGCAGTATATGAACAGCAACCAAATGAGATTGATGGTGAGGACTTACTTACAAAATTCTAAATTGTTATAGTTTTGTTTTATGCTAAAAGTTGTTTGTAGTGCCCATAAAAATGTTATGGGTCGAAAATGCTTTCATACTACGTAAATTAAAAAAAAAACTGAAACTATTGTATTTATAATACAATATCTTTAGAAGTTTGTTTTCTACCGTCTCCCAACTTCACCCCCATCATGCTGCCAGCTCCCTAACTAACCCGACCAGATATCTTTCTGCCATGAACAAACACTCACAGGTGGTCAAAGACTCAAAGGAAATACTTGTAACGCGCTGGTTGAATGAAATATGATATGGTTGTTTGTAGCTTAGATAAGCAAAAATTTGTTTATTATTCTGAGGTATATAGAATACTTCGGTTGCCTTCCGGACCCACGGCACAACTACGATGCTCAACTGGTTGTGCCGCTGGTACTTTTGATTCCCTTCTACACAACTAAGGCACCAATTACTCAACCCGGACCCACGGCACAACTACTATGCCCACCTGGTTGAGTCGTAGGCAATTCAGAAACCACTCTCATTCCCCATAGCACAACTACCTCTATTCTCTCAAGCACTGATAGGAAACCTCTTTGTTCACGTGTTGCACTTCACGTTCGTCATCTTTTGAAAACATATATACTTATATATTTATATTTATCTTTTTTTTATCTACTCTTTTTTATTTTTATCATTTATTTTTTACTGCCAAAGTCACCATGAATAGAGAGCAACTGAGTGAAGAAGGGCTTTGGGCAGCTTTTTAATGTTGCATCAATAAAATACTCCTTAACGTTACATAGTTGTAGTCTTAATTCAGGTGAACAGAAAATTAAAATTCTATCTTCTCCATCGTTGTAGTCAGCCATGAGAATATCTTAAATTTTTTTGGTATTTCCACTTCTCCTAAATCCTCAAATCTTGTTTTATTAGCACCACTACAGCTTTCTTTCTGGCATCATATAAAACATGTTTCATATTTTTAAATTCCGGCATTTCAATTACAAAATTAAGGCCTTTGTCCATCAACCCGTCAATAATCTCAGCATATAATTGCGGAATGGGGCGGTAGTCACTTTTTACCTTATATTTTAATGCTGCTTTTTCTTTTATTATAAAATTTTTGTTAGGATCTACTTCACATGTATGTGGCTTTTCACTTATCACGCGTTCATCCTAAAAGAAATAGGATATATATAATATATACCTACACAAAACGTGCGCAAGAAGGAAAACATAATACACTAGATACACGGGCAGCTTGAAGCACTCAGGATCGACTGATTCAACCTGGCGACTGCATAGTGAACTGTTTCTGTTTACAGACATACAGAACCGCTCGAGCAGTTGCATAGTTCACCATGCAGTCGCACCTTGAAGCAGTAGATCTTGACTGCTTCAAGTTGGCCGTGTATCTAGGCTCTAAGGCCCAATTCAACTTTGTCACTGCCAATGCCGGTTGCTGCCATATCAGAGTAAATCGAGGTTAAAACTGAAAATTAAAGTCACTGCTTACTTGTACCGTTATTTTTCCTGGGCACTTAGTTTTTTTATATGACGAACACCTCAGTACGTAAGAACCATTTTTATAATTGCGAATCTTGTGGTACTGGTGTTCACGATAAAGTATAATCTTGCCGCCATTGTAATCTATACAGCAAATACTATCGTTTTCATTCATTTTTATAAAATAAATTATAATTTGAGAAATTGTAATTACTAGGTCGTCAAAGCAGACAGCAAAGTGATCTCAGTATGTTTTAAAAAGATGACGAACGTGAAGTGCAACACGTGAACAAAGAGGTTTCCTATCAGTGCTTGAGAGAATAGAGATAGTTGTGCTATGGGGAATGAGAGTGGTTTCTGAATTGCCTACGACTCAACCAGGTGGGCATAGTAGTTGTGCCGTGGGTCCGGGTTGAGTAATTGGTGCCTTAGTTGTGTAGAAGGGAATCAAAAGTACCAGCGGCACAACCAGTTGAGCATCGTAGTTGTGCCGTGGGTCCGGAAGGCTTCGGTTGATATCTATAGATCCTATAGACCTACCTATTTATATATCTTTGTTCAAATTTAAAGGTTATTGGTCTCATGGAGATATAGTTATTAAGATAGTGTTAAGATTATAAGTATAGCGTCTAGATACGAGTATTAAGATTAGTGTTAACATGTCACACGTCACTTCTGAATGAAAACCAGCGCAGTTTTGGGCAAATTTAATACTGCAACATGCTGAGGCAGGGACTAATTTTTCCCTTTAGTTACTTTATTTACCACTTACTCTTAGTAAGATTATTTTACGTCATCTGTTTATAATAATATGAACCTATTTCTGTTCTCGTAAGACCCCTCTATAATCATTCTCTATGATCCTTTATTTGTACAAATAATATAAATATATAGTGTATATCTCATCCTATTATTTCCTATCCTAACTCTCCTGATCCTTACTACTTAGTATATTCTCGCAGTAGGTTTTTTTAACAGAGTATAAAGTTTCCCAATTTCTTTATTCAAAAGCGATTTTTTGTGGCAAAAGCTAAATAACTAGCTAGCCCCAAATAAAAAATTATCTGTCTCACTCATCAAATGTGAGTGAGTCTGAGTAGTATACCTATTTTCAAAAGCTTTAAGAGTAAACAAATAAATACATGAAAAACGGATTTAATAAAACAACAATACGGTTATAGCAGGGTTTTAGCTGGTTAGCGGTTCAGTTGGTATCCAATGTGGCCTGCGCAAAATAAGAAAACTAAACTTACCTTGACTTTCGGATAGAAGTCCGGTAGCCGATTAGGTTTCAGCGTGAGGGTATCACATATCTCGCGATGCAATGCCAAGATCTGTTTCATGGTGCCCGCTGAGCAGAAGTGGTCGAACATTTCAGCCGCCAGAGCACACTCCGGCGGCGTTGGTTCCACGCGCGCCCCTCTGTTCATTGTGGACCCTACAACAAAGTTACTATTGGGTATTATGGACAACCCGCTCGACAGATTGTGAGGGAATGCAGGAAACGGTCACACATGTGCCTTGTAGAGTGTGATAGCGTAGTGTCTCGACATGATATATATATAATTTCAGTACCTACTCAGCGGGGGTATTTTAATTTGTCGGATTCGATATCGGAAACTTTTGACAAATTAAAACAGCGTTCTAAAGATCCGTCGGAATAGAATTCAAATGTAAATCTGATTCGCTTCGGAAACGAATCAAATGAATTTAAATACCCCTGCAGGACACCGCTGGCACTTAGCGAAGCATGCACCTGTGTCAAAAATCTGTTGGCCTTCCTAGAAGACATCGGGGGGTTAAATAGTAACCGCTCAAACCGCCATGCATGTAGGCCCATCATTTGCGGAAAAGAGTCCAACCAACAAAAAAAGGGTAAGCCACAAAATATCTGTTAACTCTGGTATAATTTTATTCCACTAGTATATACTTAAGTTCAGCAATGAAAATAAGTTGTGCAATGGCTTCTTAATGACGGAGGAATTTTTGGACGATATATTTTAAGTATTTTATCTTTATTAATACACTTAATATGAAGGCAACTAAGACATTTGGTGATAATTACAGATACAGAGGATTCCCTGAATCCTCCACCAGGGGAGCAGGTGTGCATAAGCACAGAAGCTTAATTTGGGTTATACATTCTTGACTGCTTTCTGTTTTTGGTACACTAAAAAATCAGGGCATAGCAGCCAGCGTCTTGGGGACGCTTCCGACTGGTTTTGATATGGATCATTTGAGCTACTAGTAGATTGTTTGCACCAGTCGGCAGTTAGCTCAATTGCTACAATTGTAAATACTAGTTCTTATTTATTTCTATTTAATACTGCCAGCATTTTGGGTATTCAACCTTCTGGTGACTGCTTAGATTTTTAAGAAAAAGTTATAGAAATACTAGTTGTTGTTTTATTCTGTTATTATTATTTTATTGTTGTTAAACAAAATAATAGCATGGTAATGGTCTGGCATTCCTAAGAGTTGTTACTTAGAATCTTATTTAACTCAATAAGCTGGTAAGTATTATACTAATTTAGTATGTCGTTGTAATAAGTGATAAATAGAGAAGTTTTTAAACGCATTTTACCTCCAGAATAGCTTGTGGTTTTTTTAATATCACTGTGAAAGTTGAACTTTGAGACAATATGTATTCTCCAAATGGGCCCCTAAACACGACCAATTCGTTTGTCGGACCCTCTACCAAACACCCTGTATGTATATAGATAGCATTACCGTGATATTATTTATATTATTATCATATTATTATATTTTATTTGTTCAACAAGTGAGCAAAACATTTTTGTTGCACGTGCCCATTTTAAATCTAAGAAGGGATTTGAAAGGCACAAATCAAAAAAACAGATGTCTAGAGTTTTACATACAACTTTTCGCCTAGATGTAATTTATTCAGATTTTTTCATGGGTTTGGAAAACATGTACCAAAGCAAAACTGTGGCAAAAGAAATAAAACAAAGAAGCCCCAAAAATTTTGAAGAAACAGACTGCTATTTGAAATAACAGCGCGTAGAGCGAGTCATTTTTGTAATTTAGTAAGGTGGGGATTAGCAACAAAGACAGAAAAACAAGAATACAAGTAGGACACGAAAAAAGAAATAACGTCTAGCGAGAGGATTGAGCAACTAAAATATGTGTTACTTTATCGGGTGTTTTACGGGGTGCTTACAAAACAGTTGGGAGGAGAATACATGGTTATTAGTTATTCACTGACACTGCACTGCGTGAACTGCAGGTTGACGCTTCGCACAAATGTATATAAATAATAAATAATGTTGGACAATTCACACAGCATTACCTAGCCCCAAGCTAAGCAGAGCTTGTGTTATGGGTACTAGATAACTGATATACATAATACAATACACTACATAGATAGATATTTTTTATTATACATAGAAAAACATCCAGAACGCCCTGAACAAATTTCTGCAGATCGTACACAAATTTGTCCCGAGGCGGGAATCGAACCCGCAACCTCATGCGTCGCAGGCAGACCTTCGCCCACCGCGCCACAGAGGTCGACATTGTGTATATTCTCGGAGACTAACAATAATATTGGAAGACTACATACAATATAGAATGAACAACGAGCGGAGCAAGCCGCGAATTTAAATACATTTACTGGAGTTGTGAATTTTTTAGAAGAGTATCACTAAAGAAAATTTGCAAGCTAAGTTAGCCGCAGTTATTTATTTTAGAAATAGTTGCGCTGGGGGTGGCAAAACTTTGTTTTGCGCCTCTTGTCACCTGGCACTCACACACACCACTCTTGTGACCACTCTATACACTCTACTCTAGGGTTTCACATGCAAGCCAACCAGGCAAAATTTCTGTTAGTTGTAATTTATTGCACAAAGGTGCACTCATTCTTGTGTGACAAAATACTTATTACCTACCTATCTATGATTTACTTGCTCCAACCAAATCACAACATGGTGCCGAAGGGGATGGCAACAGAAGCCAGGGTGTTCAAAGACCAGATGGGAAGATGAAATAAGACATACAATACACTAGGACCATATTTGACAAGAGTCGCAGAGGACAGGCCTCAATGAGAGGCAGTTGGAACACAAATCAGTTATTTTAGTCAGTAGTTTATTATTAATTACATATAATAAATATAACAGTTTTGGGAATTAAAGGCTATCTTATAATTAAATATTATCTTTTTTGCAAATATCCAAGAAATAAAAGAACCTACGGTTTATCCATTTTTAATGAAGCATGTTAGTCAAAATGTATACAATATAAGTATTCTCTGACTATGTGAGTGAATAGGTAGTCATTGTCACCTTCTTCCTGAACAGCCTGTATAAGTCCACGGCTGGACACAGGCCTCTCTCTAATAAGCACGATAAGCATTTATCAAATGGGGGTAATGCCCATAATCCCCACGCTGCGATGCGGGTTGGGGATCGCAGTTTGGTGGTTGTTCTACAGGTCGCTGCTGCCCGCCCCTGGTGGATATCCCTTAGTAGCCTCTTACGACCCCATCTCTTACCCACGGGCAGAGATGGGGTGGTGCAAATTCTAAGCCAGCACCACACAGCTATTGCATTCTGACATTTGCGCTAGATTAGCATGAGCCTAGTACTGTAGCATGGGATATCAGGGTGGTGCGGCTCAAGCTATGTCCTTGTTACCTGCCACCCGTGATGGAATCTCCACAACCTTCTGGAGCATGTGCCCCGGTGCCCCCCTAAATCTGCCTATACTATGCTTTTATTTAAACTACTTGTTAACTTTCTTTTACCGAAAGATATTAGTTTTAAAATATTTCTTTATGTACTTATCATTAAAAATTTACTTAGTTCAAACTTACTACACTAATTAGCTAAGTAAACCTATTGATAAAATGCCACTGTATTGTTGGGTCTTTTTAGTATTTTGCTCTCTTGCATTCTGACATGCCTTTAGCTGGGTTACTATTCTCTATAGTATTATTTTTATTATTGTCAATTAAATTGAAATATGTCTATTGAAAATTTCCATTGGAGAAATATCCTACTCCTCTCTATAGCTTCTCCTGTTATATTACAACCTTCACAACACTCTTGAATCATTTGTATCTAAAGCCTGGTTTTCTTACAGGGTTGTCAATACCAGTGGTCAGGGCCTGGCCAAGGTACTTGATCATTCAGTAAGTAGACAGCAGGTACTGTCCATTTTTTTGTCTGTACAGTAACTATTTTATTAGTTTGTTAGCCGACTCAATTTTTTTCCACGAACTCAGTAAATTTTCTAAACAGTCCGACACCTACTGAGCCTGAGAAACTAGGCTTAAGTTATGAAGATAAAAGCACCAGGTAATGCTAGTTGATAATAAAAGATTATTTATTGGGTATTTATCGCATACCTTTGTTTTTATTTCCCCTATGTTAACAGACAGCAAAAGTTTACAAGTTTCACTAGTTTGTAAATGATAATTATCAAAAAGTGTTTATTTCCATAAAAACAATACATGTATAGTTATCATGCAAATCAAAAACTTTGCACTCACCTGTTATGAACAGTTAAGATTATGATTAGGTCACCACAGCTTATGAACACTCCAATCACTACAAATCATGACTTTAGAACAGATAACTGGAATTCAGCACACGCACACCGAAATCAACCGAAAGTGTTACTCATTTAGATGGAAGGCGAATGTACGAGGTTTAATTTTAGAAATAAATACGACCACGGTATTTGCACGAATGAGGTGCCCACCCACTCAGAAAAGCGAATCTTTAATAATAACTACATACGTAGTTCTGGACGACTCATTGCATTTTTTTCTATTGTCATAGTATCACTACTATTATTTATTAAAACACCATAAAAAAAGTTTCAATCCTAAAAAGCCAAGAGGTGAGCCTCCGATCATAACACAAAACTGCTCCATCCATATCGCCATTCATTTCATGATGACATTACATTAGTACCTACAAGAATGTCATGAATGACGGACTGCGTCAACTTCAACTTCTACCTGATGTCAAATCGCGCGGTGCGTCGAATGAACGAATGGAATGAGCATAGATTCTAAAGCATAGATAGCACCTATAGATAGCTGGCATGTGTGGCCGGCATATGACCTCCGTGAAGTTGGCCCCCCGACTTTCTATTTTAAACTTTCGTTAATGCTTATAGTTAGAGAATCGTTAGAGATGGTTTTAGAGTAAAACAAATCCATAAAGAGTAATTAGTTTTTGCGTAAAAACGATTTTATTATTTGGTCCCAAATTCTGACATAATGGACTTGGACGTTTAATTCTTTTTTTATTCGTTAGAGAATCGTTAGAAAGTGTTTTAGAGTTCAACAAAGTCGTTAGAGAGTAATTAGTTTTTACGTAAAAAATATTTTAAAATTTTAGATTTCCGTGAAGTTAGCCCCCAACTTTTTTATTTTATACGAATGTTAATGCTAACTATTGCTAATCCTTAGAGAATCGTTAGAGAGTTTTAGAGTAAAACAAAATCGTTAGAGAGTAATTATTTTTAAGTTACTAAATTTTAGTTTTCGTGAAGTTAGCCCCCAACTTTCTTATTTTAAACTATGTTAATGCTTATTATCGTTAGAGATAGTTGGAGAGTTAAACAAAATCGTTAGAAAGTAATTCGTTTTTGCGTAAAAACGATTTTATTTTTTAGTGTAAAGTATCTAGCCAGAAACGTCTTTTCACTGTAGTATTAGGTATATTCTAGAATTTTAAGCTATTGCATAGCTTCTATCGCGGGCCTTGAGCGCGGGGACCGAATCCAGAATTTCCGTAACGAAAAAACCTTGACGTTTGTCTCTTTAGTTCAGCAACTCGCCTCTAGATGGCATTGCAATAGCTTTACCGCGGCAGTCCCCGAGTGCCACACGTCTTTTTTTTCACTAAAAAGAAAAGAAAATTGTAACTTATTTAATAGATTAATTAATTTTCATAAAATTTGCATCTGCATTTCAGTAGAGATCACACTTTTAGCAAATAAAAAAAAAATCGTTATTCCAATTCTCACAGCGAATTTTTTGGTGTAAAAAATACTAAACATTTTTTTTCTCCATTTCTGAGTTTATGTAGAAACGTCCTTTCTTCTTATGACGGCAGAATTACCACCTGTAGTTCGATGACATTTGTGTAGTACCAACCTAAACAAAAAATTGCCTTGTCTATGGCAATTTTTGGTTTAGGTTGGTACTATGACACATTAGCGATCTTCCCAACTCGATAACGATAATCGATTAGAACCTGCGCTCCATCTAGAGGCGAGTAGCAAAAACCGGCTTTGAAAACCGAAACCAGCGAGTAGCAAAAACCAACTTTAAATCAATAGAGGACGTTGCATTGCCGAAAAAATACTATTATGGCTATTATTAATAATGTTACGACGAGAAAGCGTAAACCATTTTTGGATATATTTGATATAACTACTAAGATCATACAGTTTAATTCGACTATAGCAGATGGTAGTTTATTGGACGTTTCAACAAAAAGTGTCCCAACGACCCTCGAGCATAATACCTACTAGGTACCACCTCATTGAGTGACATGAAACAACAAATTATAGATTTAAAATGCGAAATGGTACACACGAGGAAAAGCAAATCTTAACTCATATTGCAGTTTACATAAAAAGGAGATGGCCGAGAAATCAGTGCAAATTGAGTTACTCAAAAAAATTACAACTGTTTCTGCATCTATTTCTTCAAGACCATCCCCACGAAAAACTACAACCAAGCCAATAATTAAAAAGCTTACCAATATTCGAATGAGGATTCCCGCTTTTTCCCTATACCTAAACAACAACGGCGAAGGATGTAGTATTAGTGAAACACCGACTAGGCATAAACATCAATACCGCCCCATTAAGAACGCCACCCTAACTTCGAGAATAACTTACACAGAATCAGAATTCAGATGTAAACCGTTATCTGACCATGTATCGAACGTCATTGATGAACATAATTTAGCACCAGAGGCAGTGGCGTAGCTAGGTGGACAAGGGCCCCGGTGCAGAGAATGAATCGGGCCCTCGCCGAGGGCTTACTTATCCCTTTAGTAGGCTTCGTCGTCGATTAGAAATAAATGAACCTAAATAAAGAACAACGCACATGACAATCAGTGTTGCCAAGACCCTTGAGCTTGAGTCGTAACCGTAAGTTACGTTTCGTTTACTGAAATGCTACATTGTAATGTACAATGTAATGCTGTGTGAATTGTCCAGCATTATTATTATTATTATTATTATTATTATTGGGTTAAGATCTAATCTTCTCGGTGTAAAACCGGTAAAATCCAAAGCGCACGGGCCTAAGCCAAGTGCACTTCAGAGGGGGAGACTTCACTTGGAAGCTCATTTTGCAGGAATCTCCTGACGATCCTACAGGTGTTTAAAATGACAGCCTTCTGCATTAGTATGTAGGTGTTTCTAGGTAGGTCTAAACAATCAATGGATTGGAAAAGCTGTTTCGGAATGACTCCAGTTGAAGATAAAACTATCGGAACTATAGATACCTTTTGCAGGCGCCACATGCGAGTAATTTCGTTTTTGAGATCTACATATTTAGAGAGCTTCTCTGCTATGGTGCTCTGCAAGTTATGAGTGTTCGGTATAGCGATGTCAATGAGGAGAGCCGTGTTATTGGTTTTATCTAACAGGGTCAGGTCTGGTCTATTGAAGTGTGTAGTGCGGTCAGTAAGGATGGCTCTATCAAAGTAAAGTTTGTGTGTGGCGTTTTCCAAAACAGTTTCTGGCACGTACTTATAATAGGGTGTTGGCTTAATAGAGGTATCTAAAAGTTTGAATTTTATAGCTAGGTTTTGGTGGACAATATTGGCTACTTGGTCGTGCCTAAACTTGTAGTCTGTTTGGGCAATCGCCTTACAGGCTCCGGTGATGTGCTGTATTGTTTCCGAGCTGCTGTTACATCGTCGGCACGTATCAGTTCTTAAGTTACGTAGCTTTACAATGTATTTTTGATAGTTGCGCGTCTCAATCACCTGGTCCTGTATCGCGATCATGAACCCTTCTGTCTCGGGAAAGAGTTCACCTCGGCTGAGCCATTCGTTCGATGCCTGTTTGTCGACGGTGGGCTGGCTCAAGTCATGGTGGTGCCTTCCATGTAGAGACTTCCGGGTCCATTCTGCTATTAAGGTCAGTCTTTCTGTTAAGTTTTCGTTAAATTGTTTATTATAGTCTTTCAAGTTAAGGGGCGTTAATTTTCTGTCTAAATTAGTGACTGATTTGTGCAAAGGAGAAGTTTCGGATTTCGCGTGGAAGTACGACCTAAGTGTGGCTATTTGCTTGTTATGTAGGTTTTCGATATCCACAATTCCTCTTCCTCCTTCCGACCGCGGTAGAACTTGCCTTTGTATACAAGCGCGCGGGTGGTGTTTTCTATGTTTCGTCATAGAAACATTAACAATGCGTTGAAGATTTTTAAGCTCTCTTTTAGTCCACTTGATGATTCCAAAGGAGTATGTAAGGATTGGGATGGCGTATGAGTTTATTGCTTTAACAGAGTTTTTAGAATATAGTTGTGAGTTTAAGATGGAATTCAGCCTATGTTTGAAATTCTTGATGAGTTTGGATTTTATATCGGCGGATTGGATTTGTTTAGCCTGTTGATATCCTAAATATTTGTACGAGTCACTTTCTGATAAAGGATCTATAGTTTCACCAGTTTCCAAAAGATATGAATGCTTATAGGTGATGCCAGCCTTTGTCGAATTGATCTTACATTTGTCGATACCAAAATTCATAGATATGTCTTGCGAAAACTGTTCCGTCATTTTTATTAGGTGTTCTAGGTCGGATTCGGAACAAGCATACATCTTTATGTCATCCATGTACATGAGGTGATTTATGTTACACTCGGAGAGATCTGTATATCTTTCATTTACAAGGGGATAACCGATGTTTGATGAGTTGAGAGCGTTGGAGAGTGGGTTTATTGCTAGGCAGAACCATAGGGGACTGAGTGAATCTCCTTGGAAAATGCCTCTCTGTATTCTTATGGGTTCTGTCTCTATTGTAGCGTATAACGTTCGTGCATGAAGTCTAGTAGTCCATCTAGTCATAGATGTTTCTAAAAATGTTACGAGTTCCGGGTTTATTTTATAAATATTCAGAATTTTTATGAGCCATGAGTGTGGGACGGAATCGAACGCTTTTTTATAATCTATGTAGACTGTATAAAGGTCTTCTTTCTTTTTCTGCACATTATTCAAAACAATGGCGTCTATTGTGAGTTGTTCCTTGCACCCCTGGCTAAATTTTCTGCATCCCTTCTGTTGTTCCGTTAGAATGTTGTTATGGGTTATGTGTTTGTATATAAGGTTGGTCATGCAAGATGTTATGATTTTATAGACGGTTTGTAGACAGGTGATCGGTCTGTATTTAGCAGGGTTTGCAGTGTCTGTTGGGTCTTTAAGAATCATATGAGTGACACCGGATGTGATGAAGTTAGGCATTATACTGGGGTCTTTTATGAAGCTATTGATATGATTGTAAAGAAATGGTTGTATGAAAGAGAGTTTCTTATACCAATAGCTGTGTAAGTGGTCGGATCCTGGTGCTTTCCAGTTGTGTGTTGTTTGCAGCACTTTGTGATACGTCTCTACGGGTATAGCATGGTACTCCATAGCGTGCAATCCTGTATGGGACTCAACTTCTTTATGGAGCCAATCGGCATCATCTCTATTATTATTATTATTGTTGCTGTAAAACAGGCAATAATGTTTTTTTGAATTTATGTGTTTTTGGGGTCAAACTCTGGTGACCTTGTACGCTAGCTAACCTAACATAACTTATTCTATTAGTTAGAACCAAAACTGGTGCTAGAAGGGCATAGCCAGGATTCTGTAGTCAGTTGAAGAAAAACAAAGAATACACCCAGCTTTATCAACCACGGCGAGCGGAGCGAGCCGCTTATTTTTTGGAGAATTTTCTGGATTTTGAGGAAAGTATTTTTTTTGGCAATTATTGTTTGCGGAGGTGGAAGAAATGATATTATTGTGAGCCCAAGATCGACATGTATACCTAAAAATGCATCACGAAACACAACATGATGTTACCGACTTTCATTTATCTTCGATTATACATATTTTGACATCTTTCTTTATTATGTAATAAATTGTTTGTTCCCAACATTGTTTCCGCTTTAAAGCACCGCTAAATTCCTTTTTTAACCGATTTCAAAAAAGGAGGAGTTTCCGAATTCGAAGGTATTTTTTTATGTTTGTTACTTCAGAACTTTTGACTGGGTGGTCCGATTTTCATGATTATTTTTTTATATGAAAACTGGTGCTTCCCATGAGGGTCCCATTTTGTTCAGTTCTGACAATGGGATCCATGAAAATTTAAAAAAAAAACTAAAAATTTTAAGTCCGTTTATAGTTTTTTAAAACAAAATTAATTAACTTTCCATAATTTCCAATTTTCAATAACTTTTGTAAATTTAGAATTTCGCATACTTAGAGGTACTGAAATTTTCCTACATTGGGTGTCAATGTTTTATGGATAACAGGAAGCTCAACAAACACAACAACAAAGCCGCTTGTTTGGTAATGATGCGTGCGGTAGAAAGTAAAGTTCGTTAGTAATCTTATCAATGTACCTAATCATCACAGAATAATTCTGCATAGAGAGTAATTCTGCTTTTCTTTGACCGGCGCAGCGCTAAAGGCCTAAAGGTGTGTGTAACGTCTTTGAGACTTAACGACAATTTTTTTATAAAGGAGTCTAAATCTTATGTGTAATAAATTAATACTTATTATGTTATGATAGAGCTACGTCTGTCAGCGTTTCAAAAGACATTTCGAATTTTAAAAGGTAGTAAATATTTACCTAAATTACCTAGTTCGAATAATTTGTTTAAGGCGCATACCCGAGCCAATCTGACAGCAATTCCTATTTTATCATATATTTTTATAAATATTTTACGTTTATCATAGGAATTTTTAAAAATCCTACGTTCAGTTTGTGGTATCTATTATAAGCTATTTTTTAATACCTCTTTTATAATTTTATCTCATATAGTTTAGGAGGAGATGCAAAAATAGAGTTTGGTGGCCAAAAAGCGCAACTTCGTATCTCTTCCTAAGCTTTACAAAATGAAACTATTACAGGCTTATAATAGATACCACAAACTGAACGTAGGATTTTTAAAAATTCCTGCGTTCAACGTAATAATAAGATGTAATAGTTGGGGGCGCCACTTTCGCTGGTGTATGGGCCTTAAGTCATTATTCGTTTATTTGGCATTTGAAAACTTTTTGCAAATGCAAAAATAAACCTACCTACATTGCTGACTAGCAATAAATAAACATCTTTAAAAAAAAATCTCCGGCTACAAAGGACCCCCTGAGCTCCAGGGCCCCGGTGCACTGCACCGCCTTGCCCTATGATAGCTACGCCACTGACCAGAGGTCACTACTATCGGAAAACCCAGAATCATTGTACTAGGTTACCAACAAGCTAAAAACTTGACGCAGCAGCTCACCAAAGACAGGGTGGGAAAATGGAACGATTAATACAACGTCATCGGTTTTATTACACCCTCGGCAACGTCTAGCGAGATCCTTGGGAGCTGCAACATCGCGAAATTATTTACTAACGACAAGGATATTATTATTTTAGCTTTAGGCTTAAAAGATTATAATCCGTACCTATGTTATGTTGAAGTCTGACTGTCTTATGTCGCTTGAATGGAAAAAAGGTGCTTATAGCAGACATACTAGAATACTTACAGAAACTAAATAATAAAATAAAGTTGCTTTCACGTTCGAAAATATATATAGGTACGTAATTTAAGTTTTAAAATAAATAACGAAATTATTAGCATGGCATAATCGTAATGAGGATTTTTTGAACATAAACAGGCTTAAGACATTTTGTACAATGCAACGCTCATCTAAGTGCTCAATTGTCAAACAACAAATATGAGACAAGGGCACAATTCCGTAGGTATTACTTCCGCCCAGTTATCCCAAATACAAGCACAAATAACGGGAAGGCCTCTACTAAAAACCAACATCCGTTTTTTCGTGAATAACTCTAATAATTTAACAGTTCTGCACCAAAATATTTGTGGAGATATTAATAAAATAGAAGAAATTTATTTAGCACTATGTAAGCTTCAACAAGACGGTACAATATTCATTCATTGCTTCACTGAAACTTTTATTTAGAAGGGCTCGGAGAGATTTTTGAAACTACCGGGTTTTAAAGTAGCGTCAGCATATTCACGTTCTGACCAGAAACGGGAGGTGCCTGTGTTTTGGTTAGAACGAATATTGAATTTAAAACTCTTTAATGACTTAGCATGCAAATATTGTTTTGAATCTACTGGAGTTCAAATTTTGACATATAATATAATTATTATACCTATATCTGCATTTATAGGACACCCGATAGCTGCACTAATACACTTTTCGAAAAGTTAGACTTACTTTTGAGAAAAGCTTCCTTAAAGTAGGTACAAATTACGAATAAAAATCAAAAGCTTTAGAAAGGTCACAATTGGCCAAATTGATTTTTATGTAACAACCTGAATAGGTTGTTACATAAAAATCAATTTGGCTTCACCAAGGGTAGATCGACAACTGATGCTGGTACAGTTCTATTAAAGCACATATTGGATGCATAGGATAAAGCGAAAAACGCTATTGGTGTATTTTGTGACCTTTCTAAAGCTTTTGATTGCGTGGATCATGGTACATTAATAAGTAAACTAAGTCATTATGGAATTAAAAACAAGGCACTGGACCTTATGCAATCATATTTATCGGATAGAGTCCAAAAAGTAGATATTGGTAAAGAAAGATCTAGGGGATCAAAAATCGATTTAGGAGTCCTGCAAGGATCAATATTGGGTCCTTTTCTATTTTTAGTATATGTAAATGATCTCCCATTTCTAGCAAAAGATCTCTGTGATATAGTCTTATTTGCTGATGATACTTCATTGATTTTTAAAGTTGACAGAAATAAACATAATTATGACGATGTAAATAATTCTCTTTCACAAATACTAGACTGGTTCACCGCCAATAACCTCTTACTCAATGGTTCAAAAACCAAATGCATAAAATTCATGTTACCAAATGTAAGAGAGCTCCCAACTAAGATAATGCTAAAGGATGAGATTGTTCACCTTGTAGACTCAACTGTTTTCCTAGGGTTATATATTGATTCCTCTCTTCAATGGAGACCGCAAATTGATGCTCTCGCAAACAGACTTAGTTCAGCAGCGTATGCGGTTCGAACAATTAGATACATTACCGATGAAGATACAGCTAGGTTAGTTTACTTCAGTTACTTCCATAGTGTTATGTCTTATGGTATTTTGCTTTGGGGACAGGCAGCTGACATCCAGACTATCTTTGTTCTTCAGAAAAGGGCGGTACGCGCTATTTATAAATTAAATCCACGTGATTCGTTGAGGGAATTATCTAAAGAAATAAATATTTTAATAGTAATATCGCAATACATCTATGAAAAGCTAATGTATACACACAAAAACAGAGATAACTTTATGAAAAGGTGTGATGTTCACAATAAAAATACAAGAAACAAGAACAAATTACACATCCCATCATATAGATTACGAAAGGTAGGAAAATCATTTGTGGGCAATTGCGTAAGATTCTATAATAAGCTTCCATCTGAAGCAACTGAGCTCCCTATTCGTAAATTTAAACTGTACATAAAACGAAATCTTATCAAGAAAGCATATTACTCCGTAGATGACTACGTCAATGATGTTAATGCTTGGCCGGATGTCGCCCAGTTCCGCACAGACAATAGTATGTAAGACCAGTTAGACTTAGTTATCCTAAGATTGTATTAGTTGATAAGCGATAAACTTGCTAGTGGTTTCTTTTTCACTTCTTCCGCTAGTGGACAAAAAATTGAAGTGAATTAAAGTCAATTGCATCTTATTTCTTGTTTGATAGTAATAACTATTTATCAAGCTGTTTATATAGTAAAAATTTGACTTGTCTAAGTACTTATTTTGTAAGTCTAAAGAAATAAACGATTTGACTTTGAATAAGAATAGTCAGGAACAGTAACTGCTTTAAAAAAATGCCCCAACCAAAGTTGTGCTAAAGTAGGCGGGGCTTAAAAGTCGGGCTCAGCGCGCCATCAGTCGGATATTTATCTTGCAAGCGAACACACGTACAGTCTGCACAGACGTTTTCGTGAGTATCTTTGTGAAATAGCTGTGAATCATCATGCCAACATGTGTTGTGAAGTGGTGCAGGAGCCATACAAGATTAAAATGCCTAGGGATCACTTTTCACTAGTAAGTAGTAGCTAAATTGTAATTACAATCATAGATGTTCAAATACGTCATCAAAATGTTGAGTGTTTTCTGTTTTTTTATGATAAAGTTTGAGTACCTGTAGTATAAAAAAAACGTATGGAGACCGGGGTGGCCCACAGCTTAAAAAACTCGCCATTTGATGTAGTTTCTATGGTGTTACACTAAATTTTTTATTTGTCAAATTACCGAGTTAAGGCTAAGGTTATGTATCTCTAGCCCTATTTTTCTTATAAGAAAAACAAATAATAAGATCAGAAATTTATTTCCAAAATCAGTAAAAGTGTACTTTGGGGTAGTTAGGGTGTTATTAATAATTGAAACAACAATTTCAAATAGGTACTCTTATAATAAATATTCAAATTGTTTGCCAACTACTCCAATACAGGCTCTACATCTTCTTATGAACGATCTTTTCAATTAAAAGAAATAGTGTACTCAAAAAACCAATAGCAACAATACAGGAACTTCTTCGCCGTGTTTTGGAAGCGGCTCGAGAAATTCGTTCATTGGTTCATAAGAAGATGTAGAGCCTGTATTTAAAAATTTGAACAAAGGTATCAAATATCGAACTTAAAAGAAAAATTTATTAAATGCTAGACCATTGCATATAGATTTTTTTTTTAAAAAATTCTGAGTTGCCCCCCTGCTCCCCCACAAGTACCTGCGGGTTATCCATTAATTACCGGACACCCTGTATAAACTCTATGATACAGACACTCAACTTCATCTTCTTATGTTATATATGTATTTTGCGTCTGATTTGACTCAATTCCTACGGCCATTCAATTACAGCGCAATGTAAACTTGAAATAAATTAGAGGTAAGATACCATATTATAATTTTTTTTCAACTATTTCTTTAAAATAACATAGATTTCGGCAAAATTTTACCATTTTTTAAATGATAAAAATTCATGGTAGCATAGTTCTTGGTATTCCGGCATGTCTATTCAACCAACCATGGTAGAATAGTTCTCGGTATTCTAGCATGTCTATTCAAGCATGGTAGAATAGCGAGAGCTACCATGGCTATATTCTACCATCACTAAAGAGGTTTTTCTGTGCCTAAGAAAAAAAGTGGTCATACGTCAATCCTATCTTCGTAAGATTTTTCGAGTTTTTCAATTTTGTGATTATTACAATAAATTCAGACATTGATATAGACTAAATCTATGTCTATATCAAACGCCTGATTTTATAAAAGAAGAGGCTAAAGTAGTAGTGGAAAACCTTTTACCACATCAATCAAAATGAAGGTAAGTACCTAAAATCGAACAACGATTTTATGAAATGGTGCGCTGAGAAAATAGTGAAATCTTTAGAGGAAAACGTTTGTATAAATGAAAAGCACAGTGTTTACCTCGGGAGAAAGTAACATTTAGTCCCTCGAACGATTAGCGCCCTCGCTACGCTCGGGCGCCAAACCCCGTCTCGGAACTAAATAAGTTACTTTCATCCCTTGGGTAACAATGTACTATTTATTGACATGACGCATAATCATAATTTTAATTTTAATTCATCTGACATATCTAATTATATTGACGACTCTCACTCTTTCTTTATTTTCCTCTATCCAACTGACCCACTCGAGATCTTTAAAGTTATCACGAGACTGAGAAACAGTAACTCTGTAGGTGTAGATGGACTTAATACTAGAATAATTAAACTAATTGCTCAGCTTATATGTGAGAAACTAAGTTTTTTAATAAATGGATCATTTGAGAACATAAGACTTCTATTTGCTGACAATACCACCATTATTATAAGTGGTGAACCATAGACTTTATATAGTAGTAGCCATAGAGAGACTCTATGGCCTGTTTCTCCCAATGCCCAGCGAAGACAGGAGAACCACACTGACACCTGCAATAGATAGGGAGCAATGCGCGCTACTATGCTTATAAAAGTTCGATAAAAATTCAATTCTTGTGAAATCCAGCACGTACATGGTAACTATGGTAAGTCTTAAAAAACTATGATTGGTCTCAATAGTTTATCCTTTCAGACTTACAGGCATACACTAACTATCTATTTATAAAAAAACTTAGTTAGAAAAAGTTAGATCAAAGGAAAGTCTAAATTAAAGTCAAGATAAGTAAGGGTAACATAATACATATCTTTATTTCTATGAATAGCTACAATAGATGAACACGTAAGAAAATAAAATTCTATAAATTAAAATAAACATGGAATTAAAATTTTATTTCTTACTTCTGTGGCTTCCAGATGAAGACTAATGTAGGACGAATAAACTTTTAGCCCTTTAGTTTTTGCTATTTTATAATAAAATCAAAATAAAATTTTGAAAAACCCACGACGGATATATTAAATAGTACTTATACATGTACTTAATCGAAAAAGGAAGAAATAATTTTTGCAAAACCCCCGACTAAATGGAATTGAAAAAGACAATTAAATTACCTTTAGTTACAATTATAGCTTCCTAAATTTTTTCACCTATCCATTACTACAAAACCAAAAAAATCCGTCGGGTGGCTGCAGACAACAGATAATCTATATGTTTTTTCAATTGTAAATTCAACATATTATTATAGTTCACATTTGTATCTATTAATTGACTGTATGAGATAATCTTTATACCTAGTCATTTAAATTCAGGAACCTCAACCTCAACAGCCCGGATTGGTCCACTGCTGTACTGACCACTGATAAACGCCTTATTGACGTTTATCTCATGGGGGGGTAGTGGCCATAATCCCCACGGTGGGCATGCGAGTTGGGGATCGCAGTTCGGTGGTAGAATTGTTCTGCACGGGGCGCTGCTGTCCGCCATCGGTGGATATCCCTTAGTCGCCTCTTACGACACCCACGGATAGAGATGGAGGTGGTGGTGCATATTCTAAGCCAGCGCCACACTGGGTACCGGAAAATTCAGAAAATAGATGGCAATTGGCTATTGGAAATGGCAGCCCCCCCGACGGATTTTTTTGGCTTTGTAGTAATGGATAGGTGAAAAAATTTAGGAAGCTATAATTGTAACTAAAGGTAATTTAATTGTCTTTTTCAATTCCATTTAGTCGGGGGTTTTGCAAAAATTATTTCTTCCTTTTTCGATTAAGTACATGTATAAGTACTATTTATTATATCCGTCGTGGGTTTTTCAAAATTTTATTTTGATTTTATTTTAAACTTTTTAGAGATTTTCTACTTTACCTACAGCCGATTTTTCGAACGCAGAGCATCCTTTTCATTAATTAATCAACTCTTTAATCAAGTGTATTTAATTTTTAACAAGTCAGAATTAAACACGTCATGGTTTTTGACCGTATTCAATGAAAATCTGTCAAAAATTCCTCACTTGAGATGTGAGACGTGCATGAATTTCAGTTGCGTTTGAATACTCGGAAGATTAACTTTCGGAAACTGAACTGAGGGGTGAGTTTGACGACAATATCGAGACGTCTCAGTTTCCCATAGATTTTAGTATAGCGCCCCATCTCCCCGTATCGTGCGGACTGGGAACTACGTAAATCCCATACAAATATGAGACGATCATGTCTCGTTACTATCGTCAAAAAGGCTTTCTTTTTGTTAAGTTTTGAAATCGTTGCGTTTTGTTTCACAATAACCGTCAAAACAACAAAAAAAGAAAAATTGTGATAGTCAGGTTGATAAGGTAAAGGAACGCTTTTCGCCTAGATAAATGTGTAGACCATAGACAAAATTCAACTCACTTAAGTAGAGATTTAGGTAGTGCAACTAGCCAAGTAGCGTCAGAGTTACGTTCTAT
This sequence comes from Eupithecia tripunctaria, assembly GCA_955876795.1. Lineage (NCBI taxonomy): Eukaryota > Metazoa > Arthropoda > Insecta > Lepidoptera > Geometridae > Eupithecia > Eupithecia tripunctaria. The sequence continues at coordinate 10,249,969 of OY041599.1, forward strand.
AATAAAGATTTACTTGAGCAGAGATTCTAAGCTTGAGTAGAACTCACAAAATGACTGCATAAGTAAAGCATGGGGAAGCCTATACAATACGGACCTTAGTAAAGCAAGCTGAGTGAACCTTACATTATAGTAAAGGAATATTTTAATTTTAAAAATTTACATAGGTATTATAATGACATCACTGTTTTATTTTTACATTTATTTTGAATTATTGAAAATTTATTAGACATCAGTTATTTTTTAATATTATATAATGCTAAAAAAAAAATGCCTTAATTAGTATAACAATTGATTTTGCACGCCATGACAAAGCAGAATGTATTGGAGTGTTATTTTTTATTAAGACCTATATTTATTGTACCTTCATTCCTGCAAATGAATTATTTATGATTTATGTGATTTCTGTTACTCACATTAGTCATAATAAAACGCCAACTGCATGATAACTATTCCTGTAATAACTTCCATCAAGAAGTTTCCAACATTAGTGTCTACATCGACAATTAATACATAATGATTGAAAATATAATAATATAAATTTAGGTCAGAACAATACTCACATTTTGAAGATATTTTGTAGTAGTCAAAAAATTTCCGGCCCCCCATAGATACACAATGCGCGCTCTGAAACTGTATCAAAAGAATTCCTTTTTGGCATGTAAGGAAAGCATTAGTAGTAATAATTTAAAAAAATATATATTAGGTCCTTACATATGAAATTGGCGTTTTGTATGGGAGGAACAAAAAGTCGAATATTTTTTAATATAATATATTTAATTAATCACAGTATGAACCATTATTTTCTATGCACTTTTGCCATCTTATAGGTAGTTCATTGATCCCTTTACTATAAAAACCAGTCGGACGGGAATCAATAAAATATTTGAAGGCGATTTGGACTGCCCCATCGGAGTTGAATTTTTTCCCTTGCAAGAAGTTATCCAAATTTCGAAAAAAATGGTAATCTGTTGGAGCAAGGTCCGGGGAGTACGGAGGATGTCTTAGACTTTCCAATTGAAGCTCTTCTAATTTAGTAGCCGTCTGTTGCGCAGTGTGTGGTCTAGCGTTGTCGTGAAGCAGCAGTGGCGTGGAGCGATTGACCAGCCTAGGTTGTTTAGCCGCTAGTTTTTCCATCATGGTTTGCAATTGCTGACAATAGACATCAGCCGTAATAGTCTGGCCAGATTTGAGAAAACTGTAATGAACAATACCGGCACTAGTCCACCAAACGCTTACAAGTAACTTTTTTGGGGTTAATTTTCGCTTGGGGCAGGATTTGGCTGGCTGGCCAGGATCCAACCATTGCGCTGAGCGCTTCCGATTATCGTAAAGAACCCATTTTTCATCACAGGTAATGATTCGGTTTAAAATACCTTCATTATTGTGCCGGTTTAGTAATGTAACGCAGCAGTCGACGCGCGTTTGCCGGTTTGCTTCAGTCAATTCGTGAGGTACCCACCTTTCAAGCTTTTTAATCTTCCCAATTTGCTTCAAGTGAATTAAAACAGTTTTATCACTAACATCGCAGCCTGCAGCTAACTCGGACGTGGTTTGCGATGGATCCGCTTCCACAATAGCCTTCAACTCTTCATTGAACTTGAGTCTCAGGCCGTCCACGGGGCTTGTTCTGCAGGTCGAAATTTCCAGAACGAAAACGTTGGAACCAAAAACGAACTGTGTTTTCTTTTGCAACACGACCGCCATACACATCATTCACCCTTCGAGTTGTTTCCGCAGCACCAGTGCCACGGCGGAACTCGTACTCGTAAATAATGCGATATTTTAAGTTTTCCATTTTGTAAAATGAGTGACGCAAACAGAAAAAAACAGAAGAAAAAAAACAAATGAATGACGATCATCGAAGCACAAATACATGAGTCTATAGCTGTACAAATTTGAATTTGGAATTCCTTACCAAAGAGGAGAAATTTGTGATTAAAGTGGCCAGTACGAAAAACGCCAATTTCATATGTAAGGACCTAATATTTGTCCTATTGAAAAGAGATATCCAACGACGTATGACTCATCTTGATTGGACAAAGGCCCAAAATGCCCATCCTCCTTTGAATCTGACATTTTCGCTTCGGAAATGAATCAAATGAACAAAGAGAATACAATAACTTCGTAAGACAAATGAATTAAAATACCCCTGCTGATCACCGACTGCTCCGAGGCTCTCTGAATATCAACTTAAAGCTTGAAAGAACCGTCCGATGAAGTCCACGCTCCGACCTAACCCAATCCAAATCATGACGGGCACCGAGAAGTTCAAGCAGTTTCTCGGGAATAGATTCGTTGCCTTGGATCCCACTGATGACGCTGACGAGATCCTTTATCCTTACAATATGGTTGAAATGTTGAGGAACGAGGGAATCAGGTAATGCCAAAAGCAGCGTACTGGCAAGTAATCCAAACTCTCGGATGATACTCCCCGGCTGATGGTTCTGACGGGAAACCACCCGAGCGACTTCGTCAGACAGGTCAGACCTGAACAAGCGAATCGCGAAGCTAGTACGCAACCTTCGGAGCTCCAACACACGCCTCATTGAAGAGCCAATAGAGCGAAACCGAGGGTCCAAAGTATTCACTCAGCTTGGCAGGAGCCACCTGACCAGGCTTAAAACGCACGATGGGAGGACCGTTTTGTAGAAGCCGAAGATATTCGCCGAGATAGAGGAGTTATATGGCCGATTAAACGCTGCATATGCCCCTCGTTCCCAACGAGACGACCACGATTCCAGATCCACCTTGACACACCACTATACCGACGAACTGCCTGACATCCGTCAAAACTAGATCGTGTTAGCTCTGAGGGAGCCAGGAGACTCGACGAGTTCCAGCCACCGGAACAGACGCGAAGGTTATGGCACCATAGACCACATACACACAGTGAGGCAGATTATACAGAAGTCCGAAGAGTATAATCAGCCCCTGTGTCTAGCCTTTGTGGACTATGAAAAAGCCTTTGATTCTGTCGAAACCTGGGCTATTCTTGAATCCTTACAGCGACCAAGTAGACTGTCGCTACACCGAGGCGCTGAGATGTATCTACGGCGCTGCCACCATGAGTGACCAAGTACAGGACCAGCAGTCCAAACCCATCCAACAGCGCAGAGGAGTGAGGCAGAGGGATGTTATAAACTGTTCACGAGCGCGTTGGAAGATATGTTTAAGGCGCTGGACTGGAAGGGCATTAACATAAACAGCGGTTACATCTCACACCCAGTGTTGCCACCTTAGTGGATTTTCCACTAATACTGGTGGTTTCGACCCCCGCTTTAGTGGTGAAATATCGATTTTAGTGGCTAGTGGATTTTTCTAGCGGTTTAGTAAAATTGACTTTCAATTACTGAAAATACTATAGCTAAGCCACTCAACCACTAAGCCACGGTTAAAAATGTTATTATTTCTACTTAAGTTTAATTCGGGAGTTTTTACATCTGTGTAGGCCACACTGATTGATCTGTCAGAATCTCTATACGCAGGGAGCTCCAGAATATTCTATACGCAGTGATTCCCCGTAGAATATTTTCTGTACTTATTAGTTAGTTTACAATAAACAAAAGACAGAGTCAACTCTGTCTCGCTCGTGCCTCGCTCGTCTCGAACTGCTCCGTACGTCGTTCAATATTTCCGCGAATGCATTCGATGCGTAAAAATATGTTGAAACCAAACACGCAAAAGTTTCGGGATTCTTGGCTTCAAGACCCACAATTAAAAGACTGGCTTCAAGTTATTCAAAGTACCACACCACACTGGTCCAGTAGCGAAATGTAAATTTAATGGAACAATTTTAAGAAATAACTACGGAGATTTGAAATCTCATTGGATGTTGAAAGACTATTTAGCAGTATGAATATAATAAAAAACAAACAGAGAAACAGAATGAAGTTAAATCTTTTAACTGCTATATTAAGAATACGCTGTGGTTTGAGATTGGAAGGAAAATGTTGCAGTGAATATACAATTCCAATCAACGTCACAAATAAAATCGGTACCAAAGAATCGTACAAATCTGAAACCGAGGATGATGGTGTAGACCAAAATGGTTCATCTGAAGAAGAATTAATTTAATTTTTTTATTGAATTATTTGATGTTCTCATGATAAAAAAATCATGTTTATTTCCTAATAATTGTTAATATATTATTAGGTAATAATAAAGGCTATTTACTAAAATACATAGTCTTAAATTTTGTTTGGTGGAAATTTTAGCGATTTTTAGAGTAGGACCGTTTTTCGTTAGTGGTTTTCTGGTGGTTTGAGAGGTTGAATCTGGTGGAGAGCTCGGTTTACTGTTGGCAACACTTCTCACACCTGCGATTCGCTGATAACATAGTCTTAATGGCGGAGTCGCTGGAGGAGCTGAACCGGATGCTGGACGGCCTAGCTTCAGCCTCGCGACGCATCAGCCTTGGCAGGAATTTGGATAAAACCAAAGTCATGAATGATCAATGGCCTCATTGATCCGGGGCCGGTCGTCGTACATGGCCACGCTCTCGAAATTGTTTCCGAATACACTTACCTTGGGCGAATTCTGCAGTTAGGGAAAAGCAATTTTGAGGAAGCCAAGAGGAGGATCCAGTTAGGTTGGGCAGCGTTTGGAAAACTACGTCAAGTCTTCTCGGCATCCATACCGCAATGCTTCAAAACGAAAGTTTTCAATCAGTACGTCCTACCCGTCATGACCTACGGAGCTGAGACGTGGATACTCACGATAGGGTTTCAAAGTCGCTCAGCGAGCTTTGGAAAGTGCTGTGCTCGGAGTCTCTCTGAAGGATAGAATTCGTAACAAATAAATCCGACAGAGAACCAAAGTTATCGACATAGCTCAAAGAAGCAAGCTGAAGTGGCAGTGAGCCAGCCATATCTCGCGAAGAACTGACAACCGATGGGTAAACGAGTAATTGAGTGGAGACTGCGACTCGGTAAACGTAGTGAAGAACGCCCTCCGGCCAGGTGGGATGACGATCTGCAAAAGACTGCAGGCAGATGCTGGATGCGTCGAGCTGAAGACAGGGCGCTATAGCGCTCATTAGTGGAGGCCTATGTCCAGACTAGTTTAGGCTGATGGTGATGATGATCAAATCTAAAAATCTAGCAGAATCTAGCGCTTTTTTGATTCGCCAATTTCATTAATGCAATAATGCTTTTCAATTTTTACCGCTGAGTCGGTTTTCTCATCTGGCAGCACTGGTTTTCTTATTCTCTTTGGTCTGTGGGTAAACAGTACCACAGAAAAATATATCCTAACTATAGTACCTAGGTACTATGTGTTCGATCATTTCGATGCTTGTTAATGGCGTTGTTGTTTGTTTGTGAGTCTGCGTGTTTTATACCGGCCGCTTTTATTATTTCATCTACTTCAATTAAGGTAAATTGCGGGCTTATATTGTTGCATTTCATACCTATTCATATAGAATTGCATTCCAATGAAGATTTCAGATAACATAGTTAATGTATTTTCTCTTTGATTTCAGAATTCAAGAAACTATAAAATGGCGACCTCCAACATGCCCATCTCTTTCCTCGCTTTATTGATCGGCGAAACTGTAATTATCAAACTGAAATGGGGACAGGAGTTCAGAGGTGTACTGTTATCGTTTGATAGAGACTTAAACATACAGTTGGGAAACACCACGGAATTGGATAATGGAAAAACCACAGGTTAGTTACTCCTACTTGACGCGAACTAACCACAGGTTAGTTACACCTCTGTGGCGCGGTGGGCGAAGGTCCGCCTGCGACCCAGGAGGTTTCGGGTTCGATTCCCGCCTCGGGACAAATATTTGTACGATCTGCAGATATTTGTTCTGGGCGTTCTGGATGTTTTCTAAGTATAATAAAAAATAGCTATCTATGTAGTGTATTGTATTATGTATATCAGTTATCTAGTACCCATAACACAAGCTATGCTTAGCTTGGGGCTAGATAATGCTGTGTGAATTGTCCAGCATTATTATTATTATTACTAATTGCGTTGTATTGTTCTCCGCTGATGTTATTGAAGAGCAAAGATTTAAATCGTTAGAATAATTGAATTGCGTGTTTTTCTGGTCTTCTTGTTTACAAAAGTTCGCTTATGTAATTGCACAATGAATGGCAATAATAACAGTTAGGTTTATTGTTGAAAACACTGAATTTATCTACTACGTGCGTCGGTATTTTGTTTGACGCACACATTCAAAGACGATGCAAGATTTTGGGCGTAAGGGCGTAGGTAGGTACACCAATCTAACAATTTAAATCTTTGATCATAATGCATCAAGGTACATGTCTGCCGGCTTGGGGCTAGATAAAATTTATGAAAATGTACTCACAGCATTATTTATTTATTTTCTTGTTTTCTAGGTAATATGGGAGAATCCCTGATCCCTTCTCGAAATGTCCTGTATATAAGAGGTGCACTTCCAGAAGAAATGACAGATGATTAAATATTTTCCTTAATGAAGCTAGCTAGTTAATAAGCTAGCTTTACACAAATCTTTATATTTACATTCATAAAAATGTATTATCATTCTTATTCCACTATCTTTGTTTGATCTCATAATAAACCTTAAGATTTTTTCTAAAAGTAATGTGTAACCAATTTTGCTAGTCATAGATTATAAGGTTTACTCAATTGTATACTTGATTTTTATTTATTTACTAAATCACAAAACCTGAAGAAAAAAACAGTTAAGTAGCGAAAGCATTAGCCAAATAGCCACGGGGTTCCGTATACACTTAGCTAGTAGACAAGAAGAATGACAGAGAGAAGACAGGAGGCCGGCGGCGGCGGCCGCGCTTTACATTTAATATTTTTTTTCCTTGAGTTAAGAGGTTAAACACATACAGTAAACAATAAAATTCTAACATTACTACATTCTATAACCTGAGTCCTATTTAGACCGTCCAGTTATGGATCCATATAGAATTATTTAAAAAAATGTCGATGAAAATAAATAAATTTAGTATTGCAATTTTGTTACTGTTACTGTATTATGAATGGGCTAAATTATTTTGCATAACCTCAATACTTGCCCTTTTGTCAACTTCTATGGGCCATTACTTACGATTTTTTTCCACATTATAAATCAATAACCAGAAGGGATAGAGAAACTAGTACCAGATTAAAAATTGAGCTTTAAACGCTCAGCATGAATATGATTGTAAATCAAAATGGCCAAAAAGTGAGTTACAATGATTTTCCTTGCAGGTGTCGAAATATACATACAGACATGTTTACAAACTTTCGGGTTTATTATATTAGTAGGATTATTTCGGAACAATCTGTAAATCATACCGTTACATAGTATTATTATATTTAAATTCATTTGGTTCCTTCTCATTAATTTTACTTCTATCAGCAAATAGTTAGGTATGTAGGTTATTAAGAGAAGTCACGTGCTGAGCCTGTGTGCGTAAACGTCCTTATTATTATGCTTGTTTAAAGTTTATATTAAAGAACCCTTGCCTTACTAATTCTTACTAATAACTACTAATCTTACTAATTTAGGATTTAAGACCCTACTTTCTATAAAATGTATCATTCTTAAATCAATAATCTATCTAGATCTATCCACCATAGAATTTTTTCTTTGTACCTAGTCAATACATAACCAATAAGTTCAGGTGTTGAAATAGGTTCATGTGTTGCAACAAGAAGATAAAAAAGTTCTAAATCAAAGTACCGAAGCCGCGGGGTTCAGCAAAAATCATTAAATGGAGTGGGGCTCGATGGAAGGGGGACTGCATGTTTTCAGCGCATGCGTCAGTTTCCCTTTATATTCCGCGGACGAGCAGTTTACAGGTAGACGGTGGATGTCGTATCCAGCCATCGAAGGTTATACGACATTCAAAGTCTCATAAACCTTGTCATGCTTACCTAGTAGTAGGTAGGTAGGTACTACCATAGCTCCTATGGTAGGTGCTTTTATTGCCCTATGATGAAAGGAATAGCTAGGGTTCAGTAACCAAGCGGTAAAACGGACGGGACCCTATTACTTAGACTCCATCGTCCCTCCGCCCCGCCGCCGCCGCGCCGCCTGTCTGTCTGTCACCGCTGTATCTCAAGGCCCGTGATAGTTAGACAGTAGAAATGTTCGCAGATGATGTATGTCTGTAATTGCCACTATTACAACAAATACCTACTAAAAACAGAATTAAATTAATATATAAGGGGGCTCCCATACATGTTTTTTGCCGTTTTTATAGATAACGGTACGGAAACCTTCGTGCGTGAGTTCGACTCGCCCTTGGCCGGTTTTTTAACCATATTATGGCTATCTATGTATATACTCCGGGTGCTGCGTATGGGCAGTAAGCTGAATGGGGTGATACTGTACACCGAAGGGGTCGATTTTTTTTCTAGGATTGTTGAAAATCTAGGTTTTATTCTTTTTTTTCATATTCGTGTGTTTAGGGTTCCGTACCGCAAAGGGAAACAGGATTGTTGTTCGTCTGTCTGCTAAACCCTTAGTTTCTGAGATCTGTGGCTAAACCCTTTTCTCAAGACCGCGTGGAAGTATAGAGTTGAAATTAATAATGATCAAATACTGTCTACGCAATTAAAAGTTACAGCCTCTCATGACCGAATATTTTGAAATTGACATGCTCACAAAACCTATAAGGACCCGTGGGCCGTGAATCATGAAATTTGGCAAGAAGCAGGGTCTAATAGCACAAATATACCTAAAGAAAAATCCAAAAAATGAGAATTTATAGTAGAGTAAGTGCGCTAATTATGGACTAGGGTTGTATTATGGACTACCGGCGTTTCTCAAAGAACGTTCTTTGTACCGAGCCGTCTGTCACGCGCATGCTAAGCCCGCCCCTGCCGCACCTCCCTAGTCGTTCGCAAGCCGGCAGAGAGCGCACACGTATTCACTGGAGGCATTTTGTGTTTTTATCAACTCGCGATGTAATTTTTTACTTTACTTCGTAAGCTCCTAAGTAAAACAATTATTACTCTTTTTGAAAGTGGAATAAACAAGGGGAAAGGTGAGTTTTTTTTCAATTGCTTGTATTAAATTTCAATACCCAATAGTTTTTAAAAATTTCTAAACAAATTATTAAACTAAAAACGTATGTGTATTACAATATGGACCACCATATTGTTTTGAATATGGACTAGTAGTCCATATTATAAACAGTCACTAATTTTTAATTTAAATGTTCTAGTATGGCATCTACAGCCCAAGAAAAGTCGAGACAAACATGGGATAAAAAAAGAAATTACAAATGCAATTAAAGCTGTACAAGAAAAGCAAATGGGATTTTTGAAATTCAAACCATCCAAAACACACGGGGTACCCAAAACTACACGTATACGCTTGTCAAAAAGAGAAGACCAATCACTTAGCGATGTTACTAATCATAACCTTGGAAGAAAAACAATTTTACCCAGTGAATTGGAAGATGAATTGGCTGATTATATTCTAGAAATGGAAATCTGGATTTGGTCTGACACGCAGGGACATCGGATCTTTGGCTTACCAGTTAGCAGAAAAAATTTAAATAAAGCACTCGTTTTCACACCAATGCGCAATGATTATTTTAACCATAATAATTGACTGATTTAATTTTAGGCAACATAACTTGTTTTATTTTATAACTTTCAACTCAATTATCATTGGTCCATATTTGAAACCAGGTAGTCCATATTATGTACACTTTTTTCGAATTGCCGAAAATGACATATTTTAGAAAATGTTGATTATTTCTAAGATGTTGATATTTCATAAGAATTTTATGATTTGTTTTTGATACTAAATAATTATTAAACTGTTCAAAATAGATATAACTGATTTAACTTTAAAATTCTGAGTTTTATTTGGCAAAATCCTTATGGTGGTCCATAATTAGCGCACTTATCTAATTAAGAAAAATACACTTTGTTTGCGGGGTATTGCTTCGTGTGATAGATGAGACGCCAGTGTCGTCATGACTATCCATAGAAGGAGCAAAGGGTACGGGCCCCGCGCATATGGATCAGCAAAAGAAACCGCTCTAACCGCCTCACACTAACACCTAACACCTCTAACCGCTCTCCGCCTAACCTAACTCCGGAAACACTCGAGACGCAACCCCGTTGTTGGGTCTCTAAGGCCCGTATTATGAAAGCTTGCTCAGTCACAGCTCTATACTTGAGTGACGTATGTGCCATAGAAAAGAGTTACCCAAGCATAGTTCGATAACCGAACAGACTTTCATAATACGGGCCTAAGAGAATAAGCTCTATCACCAGAGCCGGATTAAGCCAGCGCGGGCCCGTAGAAAATGTGAACTGGGGGCATTTGAATTGCATAGGCACTGTTTTCGTAAATGCAATAACTATGATTATGGTCGGTGCCATTATGTAGCCATTATGTTGAGAATTTTATGCGGCTAAATTAATATAGGAAACAAACACATATAATTAATTTTATATTAAAAAACTATAAACCGACTTCAAATTTTATAGTTTCTTCATGAATTTTCATGGATTCCACTGTCATAACTGAAATGGGACAACATGGGAAGCACCAGCTTTCAGATAAAAAAAGAATCATGAAGATCGGACCACCCAGTCAAAAGTTCTGAGGTAACAAACATAAGAAATACAGTCGAATTGATAACCTCCTCCTTTTTTTGAAGTCGGTTAAAAAAGGACGGCGAGCGGAGCGATCGGCAAAAATATGAGAAGTATGGATGAGGCAATCAGCAAATAAAATAACTTATAAAATATAAAATAGCTAGCCATAAAGATAATGGTGAGCTGAGTGAATAGCACATAATGTTTGAGACGTATTCTGTTGTAGTAAAAAACTATTTACTCGCAACCAATACAAGAACTGTAGCAGCTGTAACAGTAAAAGAAGAAAGGAAGGGTTTGTGTAAGCTTAATTCTGGAGGTTTTATAAAATAACTAGTTATAAAAGTCTGCCCACGGCTGAGGTACCTACCGCGTTAAAGCTAGGTATGCATCATCAAAATAAACAATGGTGCGTCGAATAAACCCAAATCAACTTGCGCTTGATGATGCTAAAGGTGCTTTGCGAATAAAGACGTTTTTCAAATATTTGGGCCATCTTGTCAGCAGTACCTACTGTGATACCCCCCCCCCACTTTTTTTCCACTGCTGGATGTAGACCTCCTCTGATGCACCTTATTTGCTTTTATCTGGTTTTTATGGGGGTAATGTCCATAATGCCCACGCTGGGGATGCTGTTGGAGTTGTGGAGATCGCAGTTCAGTGTAAGATTGTTCTGCAGGTGGCGCAGCTGCCAGCTCCCCCGGTGGATATCCCTTAGTCGCCTTATACGACACCGGGAAGAGCTGGTGTGGTGCAAATTTTAAACCGGCATCACACTACAGTACTGCTATGTGACTAGTTTAAGATAAATTTTACTTTTATCACTTAAATTCCATTGTAAATGTCTTAGATTAATTGTTTTACTCGGGTAAGAATGAAAAAAAAAAATATTCATCACAAAATTTATTTACCAATATTATTTCATTCATTATAGGTATCATGTAAATTTATCTACGTCAATGCATTATATCTATTTATTATCTTCTACTGCCACTTGCCATAATCTCTAAGACAAACTTAATAAAATGTTATTAAGGTAAGAAATAGTAGGCTTGTGTAGAATGAAGTTACTGTACATTTTCTTCCTTAGAAACTTTTAACGTCGCTCCGCTCTAAATTGCCCAATTGGCCTCACCGTTCTAAATATTATCAAAGGGCTCGTATACACTGACTGTACGTCTCAAATACATGTATGGCAATTTCCCGTCGCGCCCTCAGCCGACTGCCAGTCGGCTGCAATTGCTTACAGTTGAGCCTCGCAGTCAGCAACTTCCCGTCGGTGTAGGATGACCTAATTATCAATATAAAAATATTATAAATTTCATTTCACATTGCATTACATCACACTGAAATTCATTTCGGAAGGTATTTAATTTTGTGGTTTGTTAACTATTGTTGTATTAAATCTAATAATAATTACGAAAATCTTGACAGCATTTAAGAAAGATAAAATAATTAAGTAGGTAGTGGTTCTCGTTCTTTTATTGTTTAATGTTTACCGTAAGGGTTAGGACCTGGCTCATTTTTTTGTATTTTATATGGCAATTTAAAAAACGCTACCTAAAAAAATTGTAAGACGAGTAGGTAAAAAATAAATATTGTTCTTTTTGGTGTAGATCAGATAATAGCTGTAGTCGTAGCAGTGACATTAAATAAGTAACAGAGACATGCTTAAAACGGTGAGTACAGGATTGGGTAATTTACCGCGGAGCCACCTTAACAACCCCCGAAAATTATATTCATACTTATAAGAATACAATCTTCTGCCCGCAGCTTCCCACGTGAGATTTCGGGATAGAAAGGTACTTTAAGTCCGTTTTCTCTTTTAGAACAGACTCTACTAAAGTCATTTACAACGGGATATTTAACATGATTTAAATTTTGACTTATATTGAATTTGACTTATTTTGAATTTAAATCCAGTATTACTATTACAAATAATGATAAATAACATTGGACATAACTTAAGTGTTTATATCCAGGGTGGATTTAAAACAGACAGACAGACAGAATAACTCTTACTTGTGTAATATTATAGGAAGTACGGATTCTTGTGCTGACCCGAGCTAGTGAATATATTTAACATTATTATATTATTTTAAATCCGCGCAGTTCGAGTTTTCCTTTTAACTTTCTTTGGTTAATACAATTACGTAGTTGGAAATGTATTGTCTTATAGCAAATCAATTGAAATAATATTAGCAAGTTACTTAAGAGGTACTATTATAACTTTATGTCAGTATCACTTATAATCTATTTACATTCCTATTAATATAATTTATAATAAATTACAGTACAATTGATTTCCCTACATTAATGTTTGCCCGTGTGATGGCACATGTTCTTATTATTCCCTTTTCGTGTTAAAATTTTACTTTAAAAATACTTTGTACCATATAATAATTAACTGGTTGGTATTTTACAATTTATAAAATTTTCTAGCTATATCTTCTAAAACACAAAAATCATATAACATCCTATTTATTGTTATATTTAGACTTATTATATCTAAAAGCATAACCTTCATGTTTATATATAAGGGATACATGGATAGGTAGGTACTATAAATATAAGTATATACTATAAAATTTAAGCATACCTACTTAAACAGTACCAAAACTCGACGTAGAATGGTTGTAAACAAACGACGATACATAACTAAAGCGCACTTGCATGGCGTCGAGTTTTATTAAGTGATATTTATTGAAAAAAATCGATAATGAACATAAACTCCGCATAAAAAAAACCGAGTAAATTTTAGTTTAAGTATGGGTGGTTTGTTTACCAACATTCTCCATCAAGTTTGACTAGTGTATAGGTATGCTCATTTATATTTGTAGGGAGTGTTGAGTGTTAGAAAGTTTGATGTACAACATGAGTTGAAAAAAAATAGAAGTAGGATTTGATGTTTAACTTGGGTTTTTGGTTATTCTCTGAAACTAAATAAATAAATAAATAAAAACTGTACAACTTGCAGGTTCTGTGAGTTATCACGAGCTCGTTCGTGAAGACACCATTTTAGTTTTAAGCACCAATAAAATTGACATAGTTTTAATCCTTAAAATTAGAGAGAAATCCTACTAGGCGCAGATAATAATAATATAAGTTTATACCCCCTTCATTCAATAATCGATCTTAAGATGAGCTTTATTTGAAACTAAACTTTATCAGTGTTGTATGCTCGGCTGACTGATGATTTAAGTAATAATGATCAAAAAATAGACCATTGGGAGTGGAAAATTGGTCTTATGTAATGTATTGAGGTTTGGTCGGACATTATTTTGTATGGTTATTGATTGACGTGTTTTAATATAAATAACATCACATTTACTTAGGGAAAGGCGTCTTAATAAACGTGTTCGTGATGATGGACAGGACCTGCAGTTCACGCAGTGAATCACCAATAACCCTATATAATTGAAAAAAAGTACAAGAAAGAGAAATAAGATAGAACAATGATTAACGTCAATCTTATCTTAATTAACAAGAAGTCATTATATACAACTGTTACAATTAAAATTATTTTTGTCTTACATTTACGTATTACTTTACATTTTGAAACTCAGTAAATAAAAGAGGTATAAGAAAAGATCAAGGTTATCATTCAGGATTAGAAAGTAGAGAGTATAAAAATAAAATAGAGAATAAAAATAAAAGAAATAACATAGTAGAAAATAAAACCGAGTAAATAATGCTCCTTTTACCCTTTGTAGTACTTACGATAAAGAACTATTAAAATAAAATAAATATAATACCTAACAAATGATTTAAAATGTGGTCAACAAAAATCAAAATCAGTCTCTGCAATGGTGTCAGTAATAGGTTTAAAAAACAAAGATTCCCTGAATTCTACAATCAACACTAATTAATGTTTCTTCTATTGTTATGATCAAATTGAAATTATTATGATTTTACACGGCCACAAGGCGGTAAGGAAATGTTTCGCGTAAATTTAACCCAAAAGAGATAGATACAGCCTTATTGCCGCGCAGGCGTTTCGCTTTTATGCCATTTGGTCTCAAAAATACTACAATTCACGCATTTCACGTATATCAGACGAGCGTCTTGAATCGTTCGACTTCCAAATCCTCCTGAGCGGCGGTGGGTCGCGCCTGTGGTGGTGATGATGATGATGCCTACGCGCTACCGCTATGCTCCCATCTGCGGGCACCACATCGTTTACAACCAGCTCGAATCTGTCTTTGGGGGCTTCTCTGTCCCTTAGCAAATGGCGGTCTTTGCCAGCGCCGGCGGTTTCATGAAGCTCCTCCCAAGCTTGCCGGTAGTAACGGGTGAGACCGCTGCGCGATTCTGATGATGAGGACCCGCCTGAAGCCACGGTGTTGCAAGACCGCATGTGCCCGGGGTACGGCTTGCTACCTCCGTGCTTCTTGCTGGGGATGAAGAGAGAACATGGTTAGTTGTGGTATCTAATAAAACATTATGATAGGTATAAATCGAACATTGAAGGAAGTAGATATGCAGGGGCCTACTCGAAAAAGGTTTTTTTTTTTATTTCGTTGTAGTGCAATACTCTCGTCGCTTGCTTAAGATTACGCGTTTGCAGGAAAACGAATAAGGAATTTCGATTTTATTTTTAAGAGGCCATGTAGTTTTATCTGGTGCATTGGTGCTACAAGGTGCATAAAGTAGCCGTTTGACGTTGTTTGTACCCAAGTATAATGTGTAAAGTGTCGTGTTCTGGCTTTCATTGAATTAGCTTTCTTTCTTGTTTTTTGGTAAAACCAAACGTAGCTTTTATAACCAAAGTGCCAGACGGCCAAAGATGAGACCGAAGATGACTGTTTAGTGATTCGTGTAGGTTTGTACCTACACGAACCACTAAACAATATAAAAGATGTTTCAACGATAATTTTATAACTAGGTAGTTACATTTTTATTAGGTATACTTCCAGGCCATGGTAAGTTAATCACAGAATACAGAACCTTTTCAATCTGATAAAAAAAAACTGAAATACTTGAATAAACATCCACTAATGTATAATTAAATAAACATTAAAATGTTTTCTCTAGCTAATTTCACTTTGGTCTGGATATATCGAATAAAATGTAACATTCTCATTATACGAGTATATAATTAATAGGGTAGTGTCCTGGGTAAAAAAAATATCATTGTACTTATTCCGTCAGTGAGATTATTAGAAAATATTGGAAACATATTTTTTCTTGTACCAATAAATAAAATACAAAAATAAAGTGCGCAAGAGTTTAGGAGTAGGGGTTAGTGACGTCACAATCTGCTCCAAAGTGTCATAAGGTGTGGAACCTTAATTGGCTATATTACCATCATACTTTTTTGTTTAAATACGTTTCCAATATCTTCAGAAAATCTAACTAATGACATTTTTTTTGACATGAGCCTATTAAGATGTGAACTAGGTACAACGATGTGGTTGATGGCTATCCGACCATCATCTGACCACCAACTACGGCAGGTGTGATGACCATACGTGACGAGATGACAATGGTGATGTGAAGTGAACAAGTGATCTAACTAAATCCTTCTTCCATGCGTTTGTGAGATTTTTGTGACTTGTCGTGTAAATACGTGATATCGAAGTTAAGACAAAGTGGGGTCTCCTTCCGAGAGCAATTATTGCTCTAGGAACGTGTGTCGATGTAGAGTCCGTGTCAGTTATCTTTGCGCGCGGCTTGTGGAGTTTGTGGTACATAAGTCTTGCCTATTGCTATTGGAACAGTACCTAATGTGTAATAGGTAAAACCCTTTTTTCGCAGTCAGGAAACAAAAACTACTCGTGAGAATGTTTCAATTGTAAATAAGTACTAGATCTAATTATTTTATTATTTGATCGTAATTTTATTTGTTACTTGACTAAACATTATCGCCCAGTGGAAACTATAAAAGTATGAATTGTTTTGATACATATAAGCCCCTACCTAATGGGTCGATCAAATTTCAAGGTATAAACAACGGGACTTTTGCTTAATATGTAAGAGCCAAAGTCAACTTGAGCTTGCTTGGCAGGACAACGTGATGATTATACAGAGTTATTGGTAATTCACTGACACTGCGGGAACTGCAGGTTCTGTCCATCATCACAAACACGTTTGTGAGGACGTCCGACAACGCTCCGTGCGGTAGCAAAGAGCCGTTGGCATTCATTTGCATGAACCAAAATAAGCTTGTTGTCATCAGTCGCGCGCAAAGTACCGATGTATCTAATATCTGACACAAGTTCTACATAGTGAGTAATCATGATGAAATTATAAAAGTACATAAAGTACCTACCTTCAAATACGGTTTGTTACCAGAGACCCCTTAATATCTTTAAAAACAAGTGACGCGTGCGTTCCTCTACCAGTGTTTTAAGCGCTGACATGGTGGCCGACAATTCTACAAGCGTTGTGCGTATGCGAAAGCTGTTTGTGTTTGCGTGCCAATTTGTATATTGTTGTCTGAATTTGTCCAATGTAAAAGCTGTTCTGGAAAGTTACGAAACTACAACCCACAAAAATAATCAAACATACAATTAATTTTGTAACCGTTCCAATTATTGGGACTCCTACTTATTTGCCGTATAAGACGCAAGAGCAAAAACAAGTTGTTTCGTGAATCGAATTCAAATACCGAGTACATAAGTCAGTTAGTACACAGATAGACGTCGTCGGTTAGTATTTCTTAAAAAATCCTGATTTGAGGCCTTGCGGCGCGGCGAGGTTGTCGCTGGGGTGGTAAACGTCTGCCAATCAGATGGTTCTGAGAACATAATTGGCATCTAATGTTGACTAAAAACACTGACCACCAAACAGACGAGTAAAAATGTAAAATGCGACACCATACCAAATTTCCTTTGTAATAAAATCTGTAAGTACCTACCTATCTACTTCTTTCGATTAGAGTGAGATTGTAACGCTCACTACAGCGCGTCTAATTTTTTTCAAAATCGAAACCTAAATAGAGCCTACGACCAACCCCTCCTAAATCTCATATCCTGACAATCAGGCTACAAAACCCCGTAGCAGTATCCCTGGCAGTATCAGCCACCATATCACGCGCGGTACCTGACGCTCAATAACCTATAACGGGTTGGAGAAATGTCCAGCGCGATGCGTGTGTCGATGCGCACGCACAAACTCTCTCCGTCCCACTTGTTGGTCCGGGAAGGGTAGCGCCAGCAGCGTGTACAAGCGAGACGGCATCTCTGGTACTGCGCTGCGCTTGCGGCTGCCGCTGCCGATTGGAGACGCTTGTCATTTTCCACCATTCAAAAAGACATTATTTCCAACCTGGGTCTCGTCGGGATAATAGTGAATATAAGCAGCCTTCATTGTTTGATGTGTAGGGAACTCAACTTCTTTACCTTCGTGATTTTCGTCGTAACTTTCCATTCAAAAAGATTATATTAATACTAAATGGATCTCCTAGGTACTGCTGGGTATGGCACACCAGCACAACATTTTCATTGTCCACGAGGATTAGGTTGAACTTTGTTGTTGTAGCTAGACTATGGGCAGTGAAAGCCTTAAGCTGGAAACAGACTGATCACACACCATGCAGGAGGTACGCGAATCATTATGCGATCTGGAAGATGGTCTCAGTCTAGAGACACACTTACCTTACGCTATCCGATGATTTCTACATTTCGAGGCGTGCGTTGCATGGCGTGGGCTCAGTCTGTTTCCAGATTTAATCGGTCGGACTACGTCTTATATCGTCCCACCTTCTGCCAAGCGGTCTGTTTAGAGGGCACCTTTGGTTACCACTGCGACCAACGCGGTCGTCCCGCCTAGCAACCTGTATTTACCATCTTCAATCAAGGATTACGATCCGTTGTGTGCTCCATCGCCATCTCCATGTTGGGTATGTGGCCGACAAGAGTGAAGAGATATGACCTAAACTAAAAGACACACTACTGTGGCTCACAATAGTAATATCTATTATGCGTCTTCTACTATTATACGTCTGTGGTTCTAGCTTAATGAAAGGAGAAACAAATGAATGTCTGCGTTTACACACTTTCCTGACAAAGACATTTCTAAGTTCTCACTGATCCTTTCAAAGTCTTACCTTCTGACAAGTATAACAATCGTAGTGATAATAGCAATAAGGAACACCAGTGCACCGAAGGCAGCTAACGCAACCACTGCGCCGATGTTCAGCCTGGCTCCAGTCGGTTCCCTTCTCTCCCCGTCCACTGCAGTGGGGATGTTAACTCGGGGGGTTTGTTCAGCTCGAATGTTGTTCCCGGTTCCGAAGATCTGGAATAAAAACCGTTGTTAAAACTTGTCATCGTTGAGTTACTACCCACGCTGTCCATACTTGAGACGACTTGTATTCTTTTCACTTCAATCATTTTAAATTACGATAAAAAAAATTCTAGCTGTCAACGACAATGCAGTCATCAGGACATAATCGGAAATCCGGTCCGAAAACGCAAGGAACTTTCTATGTCAGTCCTTCCCATAAAGGAGTAGAAAGTAGACGTTATAGACCAATCCTTCTATGCATCATCAATCGTCAGCTGCAGATGTGCTGCGGACATGCCGTATGCCCGCAGCACATTATTGGTACCTACGTTATTTATGTACCTGATTGTCTGTCCGATGGCTCGCGACGCGAGTATTTTAAGATTATGCGAGACAGGTACGGCACAAATTCGCCTTCCGAGCGTGGTGATTAAAGCACCTTTGTTTGGTGGAGGTATGTCATGTAGGCGTACGCCTGAAGACGAGGTAATTTGGTATTTACCTGATTTTCTCTCGGATGGCTTGCGACGATAATATGCGGGACATGGCTAGTCGGTGACTCCAGGCTATCTTGCACAGTGACCTTCCTTTCCGGCGGTGCCTCATAAACCCTGGTCGTAGGCCGCTCGGTCGTAGGCCGCTCGGTCGTCTTCGGCCGCGGTCGGGGCCGCTCGTGCTTGGTCTCTGTCGGGAGGAACGGGGTGGGAGAGGAAGCGGGGCGTGGGGAGGTGCGACGGAGGATAAGGCGAGGGGTAGTCGGTTCAGGGGGTAAAATTGCCTTTGTCGTGGGTCTGGCAGTAGTTGTCGTGGTGGTGGTTGTTGAAGGTTCATCGCCTGTTGAGAAGAGAAGTAGGTTATTTAATGACTAAAAAGGTACGAAGGAGTACACTAAAGTAAAATTACTAAACGTATTGCATTGGGGAATAGGCAGGTTCTACTTAGAGTATTTATCTACCATAATATGTATCTCCAATCACCACTAAGTAGGTACCACCTACACAGCAAGACAGTTTCCACAAAGGGCTTATTTTCGTATTTTTTCAGTCAGTATTACGTTACAAAAGTACCGCTCTGTGTATGGTGGTTGGACCTACTGGCGTATTGTGATTGGACACAAAGCGGTACTACAGTACCTAGTTGGAATAACTACTAATTCTAGTAGATCAATTCCTTGCATAACGGAGAAAATATTAAAAAATATTGGAATTTCGCGCGAATCAGTGTCAAACTCCATCTCTATGACTCGGATACTTATAGAGTCTTGGAGCTGGTCTAATCTGTGCGGACGATGCCGCACTCTCGACCACTCAGACAAATGTCTGTAAATTTGTTAGATTCACTCACGTTGGCAAACAGGCGGTGCCTGGTCCCACAGTCCGCTGGACATGCACTGCGCCCGCTCCGCTCCCTGGAGTTGGAATCCAGGCGCGCAAGCATATTCCACCACAGAGCCGAATGACGTCCCGTTCTGGACCAGAGTAGCTCGCCCGTTTGTTATCACTAGTGGATCCGCGCAATGGATTTCTGTGGGATTTACAATTTAATGACGGATTTACAATTGATTCAGGAGTGCCTTTCGATGTTTAAAGTGCGGTAAAACTAGGTTTCTTTGTCTTTTATTTATTGTTTCTTTTTTATTTACTAACACGCTGTTGCAAAATATCAAAAACTACTCAATAAATTTACATCGAACCATCAACCGCACTCTAACCCTTGTACTATATATTTATTTTGTGCTCTATTGATTCTTATCAAACAGCAGTTTTGAAAGTAATAGTTTCCTATCAAACGAAAAAGTTAACATTTAAATTCATCGGTTGCTGCGCTTGGGAACCACGTTTCATCAAACAGATCCAAGTACATACCTCTAGACACAACGTCAAAATGTACAACACTCTATTTCACTGGATCAGTTAAAAGTTAAAAATCTCCTGCTGATGGTCATAAAAATCGCTTCACTCAACGCAATCACGAGTCATCATTAGCAATAACTCCTGGGTGTATTGTATACCAATAATTACGTACTTCTTACTAACATCATTACGGTCTTGGGCTGATCGCATACAGGTCTTATAAATAATAATACACAATTAGCACGCTATTGCGAGAAATGGCTATTCCTGTCCACCTATAACCGATCTTTGGGATTTTATGGCCTATCAAGTCAACGATTTCTAGTTTACTCCATATTAAAAGGGTTTTTAGAAATAAGAACCATCATATGAGTTTATTAACTACGAAGATTGAAGTAAACTTTACGATTATGACCTGAATGCCAGCGCCAGCATCAAAGAAAGTCATCACCCTTGCCATAGCTGCCATTGATTATGTGGTCTTGTGAGAAATTGATGTCGCCGTGAGATTGGAGATGCGCTGTATAATTACTGCAATTGTCGAGATCTGTGGCGATAGAGAGATGAAAGCAGGAAGACTGCGTTGCTATTGAAATATCGAAACGTTTAAGTACTAGGTATTGGTTTGGTAGGTAAATAACACAGGGGTAAAATTTCGTTACAGAATCTGCTAACAAATATGAATAGAGAAATTTCGTCAAGTGAAAATGTAGTGCAACTCTAACTCGAAAACACACATGACAACACAGGAATATGAAGCACTCCTTACGACTCCTTCTTCCAGTAAGCATGGCTGATAGGAACTGATACATGATTGACCGTAACTGACTTGAGCGTGACGGTTCAATTTTGTTCCGTTTTCAGAAGAAGCGCATAAGAGCTGTGTAAGAATGAGATGATGATTATAGTAGAGGAGTAAACGTGATTGACCGTAACAGGCACAAGCGTGACGGTTCAGTTTCATTCACTAGGTCGAAGTGCCACCTATCGCTAACCTTCGCATCTCGGAGGTGGTCCGTTCCAGCGCTCGTCGATATCACACACCAGTCGCGCCCGTCCAGCCATCTCATAACCTGACTTGCAGGAGTACTGGACGTGTGAGAGATAGGAGACAGATCCGTTGAGAAGGCTGTATCCTCCATGCGCGATCACGGCTGGAAAACCGCACTCAATGCCTGGAAATGTATATGGTTATAATTGTAACAATCGAGTCTTGAGCTACTCATTAGAGTTTTGTCGGTTTTGACCACTGAATGCATTCCTCATCATACCTCTATATCCACTTAATATTGTACCGGGGTGGTGCCTTTATTCGGCATAGACTTTTGTTGCGATCGCTGTTAAGACATAAATCTTTTGTTATAAGATGTTCTAACTAATAGACGTAACATCATCAGCCTATGCAATTCCAGTACGACTTAGGCCTTTCTTAAGAAACGCCATAGCGCTAGACGTGTATTTAGCTTGCTGCACGCAGATATCTACCAGAAGTCATTCTTTTATATACAAATTATTTCACTGCTTAGCGCATTCAATGCCCAGCCTCGACATTACGACCTCACCTCTGTAGGATCCCCGCGGGAATACACTTGCGTCGTGGGCCATGAAAATTCAATGACAAAAGTAATCATTACTACCTAAATAAAGTGCACCAATTTCGCTTTTTGGTTAGAAGAAGATTGGTTTAATTCCTTACACGCCTAATTAGTAGCAGGATGATAGTAGTAGCTCAAACTCACGTTTGCAGACAGGTGGAAATTCATCATAAAATCCAGTATCCAGGCAAGTCCTGACAGTGGGCCCGACCAGCAGATACCCATCGTCACAGGAATACTCCACGGAGGAGCCTATACCAAATCCTCCCTCAGCAAGCATGGTCGAGTTAGGCGGTTGCTCTGGACGACCGCAGGTCTTTGGCTCTGAGGGCAAAGGGACATGTTAGGAAGCTCACTACAGGAGAGAAAACTATATTTCGCTTCTCAATAGCCTATTTTAGTTAAAACACAACCGCATTGACACAGCCTAATAGAATTTCACTTCGCAAGACTCGCAAGCCAATTAAAAAGCGACTTACGGTGCTGGCAGATATAGTTCAATCTGGATTTGCAGTCTGTGTCGGCCCAGAGCCAGCCTTTGCTGCCGTCAAATCTCGCGCAGCCTTCCGTACCACCTGGGGCGTTCCAGAATGAGACTGTGACGTCATCGCCGCTCACCCACTTCCAGTTCTTAGGGTCTTGAGGGTCCCTGACTGCGCCCATCCAATATTGGCTGCTGCTGTCACTTCTGCGTAAAAATAACTGCTGTTAGCTATGCTCTAAGGCACATTGCTATGATTGTGTACTCTATGTCTATGTTTCAACATTCCATATTTTAAATAGAAAATGGTGTTTGGTGTGTTCAAATTTCGTGGAACACCATTCGAGTGTTCCGAATGGGGAAGTAGTCGGGTATGTCGTTTTATTTTTAATACCAAGAAATACACACACCCCAACTCGCATGCGCAGCGTGAGGATTATAGGCGCTACCCCACATAAGATAAAAAGTGAAGGCAATTATCAGAGGGAAGCCTATGTCCAACAGTAGACCAATATAGGCTGTTGCGGTTGAGTTTAAGGATACCACACACACACACTCGCATCTAATAACGAATTAATAAGATGATACCTTAAGAAGGCTACGAACCCCTCCCAAATCTCAGCGGCCGGCTCGAGTGAATTTGTTGTTGTTTCACGTAGAATCGTATCGTGTTGGCCATTCCGCGGCATTCGCCTTATTTTGGAATTGTGCTCCCTGTGTCGCATTGCCCCCCGCGTTTGAGCGAGCGGTTGCAGAAATTTGAAGGAATTTCTCAATTTTTTATATTTTTTCGTACTTTGCGATTCATTTTGAATAAACGACTGATTTCAGAAATATTTTTGTTTATTTCTAATGGTGAATATATTTAGGATGTTTGCAGCGTGACAGATTTTCGAATAAAGGTGTCTAACATGCATAAAAAATAGCTTGAAAATGACTCGATATGGTGGTCAAAATATGGTAAATTAGTTTCACTCTCATTTAATTATCATAATGTTTTTTAAAAAACGAAAACACTACAAACATAGCTATTTGTCATCCGATTATGTATGGAAAATTTCAATACGATCGGAAACGTAGTTTCCAAATGAAGCGGGAAGTACGTTTGTATGGGAGCTAAGGTATCCGTTCTGTCCTTAATAACCTACAACAATACTACAATAACAGTTGCAGTTGCACTAGGATTACATAAAGTTGAGTAAAGCAGTAGTAAATGATTTTCGTGCAGCGAACTGCATATAACACAGTCGCGCAGTTCTATAGAAACTACGGACTAGAGAGTAAAGGACGTAGTTTATATATATATATATATATATACCACACCGTTCCCTCACAGCACACAAATGAGCATATACTCGTAATTAATGATCCTATCTCCAGCCAATATTATCTTGGCAAAAAGGGTTTTAGGACTACCATGAAAAAGCACATCACCGAGAGGAGTTATATTTGTCATTGACTGTACCTAGTAAATACCTACTAACCGAGTCGTAAATTAAGTTCGTTCCATACACAAATCCAACCCGTTGTCTTGGAAGGTATACGTTTACAAAACGGTTTCACTTGAAAACTATAATCAAAACGGCAAGCTGCGGCATAGATGTCACTTTCTAAATCGTCTGAGGCTAGAGTAGCGAAATTGTATGGTTTGTCCGTTACAAAGCATACGATAACTGACCAGGGCCGTAACAAGGGATAGTGAGAAACAAAGTTCGAACGAATTTGTACTACAATGAAGAGCCCCTCGTGACACATTAATTTACTTCAGTATATAGTACCTTCGCCCCCCTTTCGAGTACGTCAACTCAAGTGACAAACTACTCCTTCAGTACTATTGCTTCAGCATATAACCCCTGAGCCCGTGTCCTTAGTACAACCACTCACGGGACCCCATGTGTCTACAATCAGGGCTCAGCGCCCGTGGCGGAGCTCTAACAGAGCGTTCAGATAAATGAATATGTCCTACAATGTAGAGCTACTTTCCTCCTAAGTGACAAACTACTTGCTTCAGCGTATAACCCCTGAGCCCGCGTCCTTAGTACGACCACTCACGGGACCCCATGTGACTACAATCAGGGCTCAGCGCCCGTGGCGGAGCTCTAACAGAGCGTTCAGATAAATGAATATGTCCTACAATGTAGAGCTACTTTCCTCCTAAGTGACAAACTACTTGCTTCAGCGTATAACCCCTGAGCCCGCGTCCTTAGTACGACCACTCACGGGACCCCATGTGACTACAATCAGGGCTCAGCGCCCGTGGCGGAGCTCTAACAGAGCGTTCAGATAAATGAATATGTCCTACAATGTAGAGCTACTTGCCTCCTGAGTGACAAACTACTTGCTTCAGCGTATAACCCCTGAGCCCGCGTCCTTAGTACGATCACCCACGGGACCCCATGCGTCTACGATCGGGGCTCAGCGCCCGTGGCGGATTTCTAACAGAGCGTTCAGATAAATGAATATGTCCTACAATGTAGAGCTACTTTCCTCCTAAGTGACAAATTACTTGCTTCAGCGTATAACCCCTGAGCCCGCGTCCTTAGTACGACCACTCACGGGACCCCATGTGTCTACAATCAGGGCTCAGCGCCCGTGGCGGATCTCTAATAGAGCGTTCAGTTAAATGAATGTGTGTTACAGTTTTTTCTTCGTAGGTAACAGTTACGCGTGGTTATAGCTAGGCTGGTATGAGTGCGATGTAAGAATGCTTTACTTCATTATAAGAAGTATTGCGTAGGTATAGTGAATGAATGTATTTGCAAATAAAACATTCTTTATTAAATAACTTATGGCGCATACACCAGTGAAAATGGCGCCACGCCGCCACCTGAAATGTCAAAAATCCATCGCAGGCGCCAAACCACTTATCGGGACTCAATAAGTTACTTTCAACCCTTGGGTAATAATTTACTATTGACTAATGAGGAATAATATTTTTCCATAGAGACTTTCTCCCCCTTTTCAACTCCCTCTGAGGTTAATTTTGAAAATAAGATTCACCTATGTGTTATTTTAGAACCTACACTATGTACATACCACATTTTATCTTAACCAGTTAAGTTACATATATTCACACAAACTTTCGCATTTATAATATAAGTAGGGAGTTTTATTCTTATAAAACTCTTATAATTACTTGGATGGATGTACCTACCTACCTGCTGGCTACCTAGGAAAAGAGAGATGGTCGACCGTTGTCTGACTTGGCTATCTAGGTGGCGTAATAGATTGTGCTATTAGTATTTAATTCGCACTCGCTTCCTCGTTGAGGACATTAAATTCGCATTAGGCGTGAGTTCCGATGGATTTCGCTCTAGTTTGTGGAATTCCGCAAATGTGTAGACATTGCGATGATCAAACCTTACTATGAGTTATAAAAGAGTTATGTTAAAACTAGCCCCCAAATTAGCACGCTTTGTTCCTATGGATAGGTTTAAAGGTGATTTATATCCAATAGGAACTGATTTATGGGATAAAATATCGATTGCCTATGTTTGATTCCAGGCTTAGAATTACCTGTATGCAAAATTTCAGCCCAATCCGTTCAGCAGTTTTGGCGTGAAGAAGTAACAAACATCCATCCATACAAACTTTCACATTTATAATATTAGTGTGATTACAGAATGAACTAGTTACCATGAATTGAACCCTACGTGAAAAGTGAGTTAGGCAGGCAGCTTAGATAAATTAATATATATGTACATATATATATTATTAATTTTTCTACACTTTTCTAGAAACGATACCTATCTCAGGTATGTAATGAACTATTTCCACCGGAAAGAAACTTATAATAATGTCTGTGGTATCAACTTAACCACAGTTTTCCAAGCGGTGTCTTTCGTGGTAAAGCAACGGAAGACACCGCTTGACAGATTCTCAAAAAGTTGTTCAATTCAGAGAGTACTTGCTTATTTTTTTTTAATTTATTCATTATAAGGTTGTTGTAAGTTTTAAATGTGTTTTTATGCTTCATACCTCTACATACAATCAACTTAATTTTAAGAAAGGAATACTCAAAACAACAGCAATCACGGGAAATATTCCATTATTAATGCTTTACTTTAGTGCTAATAAAAATGATAGTTTTACAAGTTCAATCGTATCTTCTCTCCTCCCTTTCTACAACTACAACCGAAAATATTATCGCCAGCAATAAAAGTCACTCACCGATGCCTCCTCCAAAGCTCCCAGCTGATAAATCCCTGCAACGCCGGGTTGCTCTCATCCACAAGCGTTCCACCTCTCGTCCGGCAGAACCCTAACGCGTCCTTAAACGACACCGGCTGTCGATCGTAGAATATATAGCATTTCCCGTTATAAGTCGCGGTACTGCCCGGCGGCTGGTCTCTGAACTGCGGGCATCTTTCGATCGGCAACGCTTGATCTGTGTACACAAAGGCTTCGCAGATGGAGAGCTGGCTAGGAGCGCTGGCTTCTAAGTGCACGCTCACAAAAGCCCCAGGCATGGGAGGGTTGCAAGGCAAGAAGAGGGGCTGGCCTTCTTCTATGAAGCCGGTGAAACGGTTGCAGATAGGGTTGGTTCCGAGGTCGGGGCGATTGTTGCCGACGCGGACAACGATTACGGCGGGCTTGTTCGCTCCTGAAAGCAAGATTTCGTGTTAAACAATTATCTATTTACTACGCGCACGCTTTCGCATGGCAATAAAGATATTGAGTATGTTATCAATAGAATTTTAATTTGTTTAAAAATAGACTCGTTTGCTCGAGTTGACCCGTGCGGGAAATAATCACAAGACACCGAATCTCTTGAAATAAACGTCGCAGAGAGTTGCGCACCACTGTGTAGGGAATTTAGATGTCTTTCTTGTGATGTATCTTACTTTTTCCTACCTCTACCAATTCCTTTGCCATAACTAGAAACATACCGTAACTTAAGACCTTCGTAGCACGTTCTGGGATGCTACGAGGGATCAGCGTAGCATACAAAAGACTTAAACGCGCACGGACCTACTTACTACATGTTAAAAAAAAAAACTAAAAACCGACTTCACAAAACCCTAACAAAATCATCAGTCCTCTTTCTTTGTTTTATGCTATCCGACTTCATTGATACAAGCATTGTTTGGATTATCCTCCATGCATCAAATTTGTAAGACTCTTGTTTACGCCCGTTGTCATGGCTACCGCTAGAGATAAATTATAATGGGTGAAATTATCATGATGTTTAAGATATTTTTTCAACGCACACATAAATTTCTCGTGAATCTTCATTTTATGGTACCACCTAAAATTCAACCTTTAGATAATAAAGAAAGAATCATCAAACTGCGATGAGAACTGGCAAAGATATCATCACAATTGTTAGTCGTGATTTTTCTGAAGTATTTACTTTTATTTACTTTTTTGGAAGTATCTTCGTGTAACTCCATATCGTAATTTTTGCATGTTTATTTATAGTTATTCCCAATTTGTATGGACTCATTAATAAATCAAAATCAAGGTTAGTTATTATTTATTGTGGTGTAACATAATTAACTGTTTATTATAAACTGGAGAAGCCACTGGCTCCTGAAACACAGTTTCTAACTAGTTCAGGAGCCTATGGACTCATAACTGAATGTAAACTTATAATTATGTCAATAAAGAAATTTTTACTTTACTTTACTTTACTTTATAAATTTCTCGTGAATCTTCATTTTATGGTACCACCTAAAATTCAACCTTTAGATAATAAAGAAAGAATCATCAAACTGCGATGAGAACTGGCAAAGATATCATCACAATTGTTAGTCGTGATTTTTCTGAAGTATTTACTTTTATTTACTTTTTTATTAAACCATTCTCTATACAACAGCGAAATATTATTTTGAATCGGTCCATAATTGACGGAGAAATCGGTGAAAATACCCACATAAAAAACACACACAAACGAACATAGAAACTCCTCCTCCGAAGTCAGTAAAAAAATATTTCGTGGACTACCGTAGATATCTAAAGTGAAATAATAAGTGAATAGGTACTCCAATTACACAGAAAGGCCAACTATTTTATCCTATTATTAAGTTAAGCGCAGCAAGTTTTAAAAATCCATCGTTCAGTTTGTGGTATCTATTATAAGTTATTTATTAATGCCTCTATAATAGTTTCATTTTGTAATGCTTAGGCAGAGATACGAAGTTGCGCTTTTTGGCCCCAAACTCTATTTTCGCATCTCCTCCTAAACTATACGAGATAAAATGATTACCGACATATTAAAAAATAGCTTACAATAGATACCACAAACAGAACGTAGGTTTTTTTTTTTTTTAAGCTAAACGTAATAATATAATAAAATAGGTATCGCTGTCATATTGGCTCGGGTATGCGCCTTAAGTAGCCTACACATCGAGGCGATCACAGATCACAGAAACTAAGGAGGCGATAGAAGAGCGGACTTTTTAAAAGCTTAACCAAAACTTGAAAATGCTAGACGCGATTAGGGTTCCATACTATCATCCTAATAAGGTCAAGTTATCAAGTAGTCGTACTTCG
Source organism: Eupithecia tripunctaria (assembly GCA_955876795.1). NCBI lineage: Eukaryota > Metazoa > Arthropoda > Insecta > Lepidoptera > Geometridae > Eupithecia > Eupithecia tripunctaria. The sequence goes on from OY041599.1 coordinate 10,279,176, forward strand.
AACAAAGTGATTTGATACTTAACGTAGATAAAGTTTTATCATGAGTGGTAATGGAAACCTTTTAACACAATCAACAATGTACGCCCATTAAAAAATAATAAAATGCAAACACGTAGACACAACGCATTAGAAGTTACTACTACAGAGTGCTGATCTGATTTTTCTGTTACTGTTTTATTCCACCTCAACCTACACCTCAACAGCCTGGATTGGTCCGCTGCTGGAGGCAGGACCACCCCTGTTTTTGCATGCAATTGTGTATGTCTTGTCTGTGTCCCAATAGAGGGAAGGAAAGGTGATGGAAGAATGGGGAAAATGCGAAAATGGCAAAAGAGGGACAGCGGAGAGTGTTTTTTAGTAAGTATTACGCCCTTCTCAGGGCGTAGAGACCCACATTATTTTGGTTTCCCTCGCAGACCAGTCTATTCGTAAATGAATTTTGCGTCGCCGTATAAAAAAAGTCCTACCCTTTTGTCGAATGGGGGTCATGCCCATAATCCCCACTCTGGGTATGCAGGTTGGGGATCGCAGTTCGGTGGTAGAATTGTTCTGCTGCCCGCCCCCGGTGGGGGATATCTATAAGTCGCCTCTTACGATGCCCACGGGAAGAGATGGGGATGGTGGAACTTCTAAGCCACACATCTGTCACAATCCGCCCCAAGCTTTTTTATCCTCTAGACTAGATAATCTGATATTTTATAGTAAACATCTTTGCACAGTAAAGTTTTGACAGTTTGTTTGAATTTAGTTTAGTCTACATTTGTTTTTTTCTGGCCAGATTGCTGACATGATATTTAATTATTATCCAAATACGCTATGTTGACAAAAAATAAATCATTTATTCCTATAGTTTTACTCAATAATACTCAATTTTCATTAAGTCAGTAATGCGAACTATATTATCTATGTATGTTCAGCTATCATTTCTTAATAATTTCAAGATGACTCAATCTTGGGAAATGTTGAGAAAGTTTTTACTACATAGTGACTGTACTGTGAACTCTATACCTACCTACTTTTTCCTACATACTGCTAACATCGTTTGTTAAATTTACCCACTTTATGTTATTAATTGTATAATTAAACTAGCTGCGCCCCGCGGCTTCGTACACTTTGTTCCTATGGAAACATTGCAAGGTGATTTACATCCCACGGGAACAGAATTATGGGATAAAAAGCCTATGTTTTATTCCAGGATTAGAATTACCGGTATGCAAAATTTCAGCCAGATGTCTAGTAGTTTTGGCGTGAAGAAGTAACAAACATCCATCCATCCATACATCCATACAAACTTTCGCCTTTATAATATTAGTGTGAAGTGTGATATTAAATATTTTACTTTTAATGTGTTCTGTAAATGTGTGTGTAATGGCAAATAAGTTACATATATGTCTATGTATATGTCTATGAACTGTGGCGGAGAGCGCGCTGGCTCACCTGAGACGCAAAGGTTTGAAACCCACCGGACAAAAACTTTAGACATATTAAGAAGAACATAAGAAGTTGGTAGATAACTAAGAAGTACCTACATTATTTGAAGTAAAACTTTCATAACAGCGTTTTGTCTCATAACTTTCACTTGGCAGGTACCCAACCCAGTGTTTGCCTCAGTGAATAATTTCCTTAACCGCAGGACGGATTACCTACATTAAATTCAAGAATTTTCTCTTTAAAGATTTCCCATTACCTACTCAAGAGCATTCGTGCATCCACATCGGATACCTTATTACTGAAAGGTGGCTAGGAGCCAGTCGTCACGTACATTATTGAGTATTAGTTGCGGCCCGCGGCTTCGCACGCGTTATTACACGTTTTATGGTTATTTATAAGGAAACTGATTTATGGGATAAAAAGTGTACATATGTGATATTTCAGGCAACTACCTATATGCAAAATTTTAGCCTGATCCGTTCAGTCGTTTGTGAGAGAGTAGGATGAACCTGAAGGTTAGGATTCGTAACGAATACATTCGAGAGAACCAAAGTTATCGACAAAGCTCAAAGAATAAGCAAACTGAAGTGGCAGTGGAGCGGCCATCTCGCGAAGAACTAATATTCATCAACCACTGGGGTAAACGAGTTCTTGAGTGGTACCACGACTCGGCAAACGTAGTGTAGGACGCCTTTCGGCCAGGTGGGATGACGATCTGCGAAAGACGAAGCAGATGCTGGCTCCGTCAAGCTAAAGATGGCCAACAGTGGACGAGTATAGGCAGATGATGATGATGAGGATGAACTTTACACTTTAGTACCTTGTCATACCAACGAGCAATAAATTCCCAGAACTACTCAACAGAACATGTGGGAGTAAACGGCACTATCTGATAGAACGCGCTTTAAGGAAGTCAGCTTGATGGGGATGATTCTCAAGGCCTCACCGGCGCTGCTCAATCAATAGGTCCTGATGACTCAACATTTTTAATTAGTTTGGCAGTTAGATTATCAGAAGATATTGAGCACGTATGTCGATTAAAAAAAAGATTTAGCCAGTTAAACTTCCGCGTGACATCACAGCTCAGTAAAATTGACTTTTATTTTTGTCACAACATAAAAAACACGTGTTCAATATCAGTAAAAATTTTAACTGTTGTTTAATATCAGTAACATTTTTTAAACTGTTATTTCATGTCAATCACTACATAGTACTCGTATAAGACAAAGTCGCTTCCCGCTGTCTGTCTGTCCCTATGTATGCTTAGATCTTTAAATCTACGCAACTGATTTTAATGCTGTTATTTAACTGATAGAGCTATTCTAGAGTAACGTTTTTAGGTATAATAAATCAGCATCGCACCCGTGCGAAGCCGGGGCGGGTTGCTAGTTAGGTATAAGCTGTTTAAACTATTTAATACCTATATAAGATCATTCTTGGACAACAGTTAAAATAAACATATTATCTCATTCTGACAGAGAATGAATGCGTGGACGAAGCATATGTTTTCAGGTTCATTCAGGGATGCAACCCTGCAGGGGCCTGATTCCACTAACACAATCTCCTCACTATGACAATATTATCGCTTCATTATCGCGTAACAATCACCGTCTTTTGGTATTCTACTAACGCGATCTTTTTTTGTTTATGCCATATCTATGACTATTACGATTATAATTATATGCCCCACCACATTATTGACAAGCTATTATAAGTCATAGAGATTGTAATCTTATGGTAAGAGAAGTACCAAATAGATTTACGACTCAATCTCTATCTCAATCGTATGGCGCCATTATGGCATTTTGTTTAAAAAATAGTAGAATTAGGCCCCGGGAGTGTTGCATCCCTAAATGAACCTGATGATGTAGTAAAACATTTTACACAATAGCCATTGCGTCTGCAATCCGTGCGCAATTGGTCACATCTCCGCAATTTGTCTTCACAATGAAGTGCTGCTTCTTATTTGCATTCATTTCGACATGTGGGTGAACAACCTGACCAGTTGTGTAAGTTTCTTCGCAGTAGGAACTTATTATGCTGAGGTTTTTGACCCTAATAGTACCTACCTACTTACCCTTATTGTTTACAAATGATCAATGATAAGTGTCTGTAATTTCTGAGAGTTGCTTCAGGTGGACGCTTTGTCAACTCAAGGACTGCGTAGGTACATTATGAGTAAAACTAACACTTTCCGTGTAGCATATAGTTCTAGAACATTAGCTGCTCTTCTCATTGACTTCTAATTTTAACTACGCAGAAGTGAATAATTTTGTAGCTCATCATTTTAATAGGTCAGTTTTTGCAGAGATTACTACAGGTAAACATTCCTGCAAAAGTGACGACATACGACAACGCAGCGGTCCTTCGAGAAAGTTTTCGCTTATGGGAAGAGCATGCGATGGGCTAGGAGTTGAACATAAATGGAGAAAAACCGACCCATCTGAGATTCGCCGATGACCTATTAATATTTTCTTCCACTGACGCTGAACTTTCACAAATGCTTATTGATCTAGACAAAGAAAGCCAAAAAGCCGGTCTGGCTATGAATTCACTAAAACCAAAGCTACGAAAGAACCGAAGAAACAATTATAATACACAACATCATAATTGTATACGTCCATGGATATACGTATCTCGGACAAGTAATAGTTCAAACTACTAAAGAAATAAAATAGGCGTGGTAGAAATACTGGACGTACAGAGATATTATGAAGAACCAAGAAATGAGTGAAAATAAAAAGAAAACCGTGTGCTCCTGGTTCTATTATACGGATGGGATGAATTGGGATGTCAGAAATGGGCCCTCACGAAGGCGTGCAACAGGAAATTAGAAGTCAGAAAGAGATCAATGGAAAAAGCATGCTGGGCATAAGGAAATTAAATATAATACGCAACACAATTATCAGGAATATTACAAAAATAAAGAATGTCATTTGTACAATAAAATAAATAAAATGGAGATGGACAAGACGCACTCTATGCAGCTCGGATAAATGGAGCAAAACCATTACAAACTGGTATCCGAGAGTCAAAAAGAAGAAACGTGGAAGACAATACGAAACATGGGAGGATGAAGAGAGAGACGGCAGGACAGACTTGGCGAGCAAGGGAGGACTGGAAGCAGCTGGAAGAGGCCTTTGACGAAACTGCTGTGTGGTACTGGTTTTGTACCACCCTAATTCTTTCCGTGGTAGAGATTCTTCCGTGTAAGAGGCGACTAAATGATATCCATAGGGGGGCGGGCAGCAGCTCCCCCTGCAGAACCAATCTTCCACCAAGCTGCGATCACCAAACCGCATGCCCAGCGCGGGGGTTATGAGCATTACCTCCCATGAGTTAAACGCCAATAAGGCATTTATCAGGCCTGCGTCCAGCAATGGACCGATACAGGCTGTTGAGGTTGTGGTTTGTCTAAACTGGGTAAACAGATACAGAGGTTGTCGATGGTATATTGTTAATATATTGTAAAATTAGTTTTTAGTATGTGAATAAAGACTTTTATTATGATTTTTAATCAAGCTGACGTACTTATTAGAATTTTCTAGGACATTGATAACAGGTAGAGCCATAATCATCAAGGCAAATTAGTGTACAACTTACCACAGCAAGGTTTTCCAAAGTCCAGTCGCACCAACTGTACCATGTACGGTTCCAGCAAGTTGACGTACCACCACGGCACCCGCTCCGACTTGCTGAGGGTGCAGGTGTCGGCGGTGAAGACAGCAGCCGTGCTGCCATCCAGTGCGCGCTGGGGCACACCACCTTCCTCGGTCGAGATCTGCATGGGAGCCTTGCCAGCGGCCACGTTCACCACTGTAAAATGCCAAATTAATTTATTTTTGGACAGAGTAGTTTATTTCACCGTCGTGTAGCCGGCGGCATAGAATTTGCACCACACCTACTCTTCCCGTGGGTGTCGTAAGAGGCGACTAAGGGATATCAACCGGGGGGCGGCCAGTAGCGCCCTCTGCAGAATTATACTAACAAACTGCGATTCCCAACCCGCAAGCCCAGCGTGGGGTTTATGGGCATTACCCTCCGTGAGATAAACGCCAATAAGGCGCTTATCAGTAGGAGGCCTGCGTCCAGCAGTGGACCAATACAGGCTGTTGAGGTTGAGATTGAGTTTATTTAGCACAAAAAATTACACTAACAATTATAACACATTAAAGTTCATTGTGAATGTAATAACTACGAACCTAGTTTGTGTTGGAAGAACACCAAAATATTCGAAAGTTTGTATAATAAAAAGGTTTCGTTTATAAAGGAATGAACATTGCATGTCCATAAATAGGTAGTCATAGTACTATAATATCTCTATGGTAGTCATAGTAATACCTATGGTTTATCCATCCAGCATGGAGCATGTTAGTAAATAAACCACGATACAAATAACAAAAACTCACTTGCTTGGCGTCGAGTTTCAGATATAATTGTAAGCAATTTTTATTGAAGGGGGGATCTAAAATCGACAAGTAATGTAAATTACGTATAAAAGGACGCGCCAACAAAGTGAATTTTAGGTTAAGTATGGGCGGTTTGTATACGTTTATGCCTCATTCAAAATGGACACGGTATAGGTTTTACACTGATATCTATTTCTTAAAAATCTAAGCCATCACTAGAAAGCAGTGCTCAGAATGCTGGCAGCATTGCCACATTGAATGGCAATGCTAATTTGATGACATGAAAAAAATACGGATACCTATATTCTACACAATGTGGTAAGTTTTAATTTGTTCAGATAATTTCTGCGTCAATGTAGAAAAATCATGTAGAACTAACCTAACCGTAGAGTATGGTCAAAAAGAGAAGCGTCGTGGATATTTAGGGCGCGCGTGTGCCATTTGACAACATTTGTGTAGAGTTAGGCTGTAGAAAAGAATAATTATAGTTCGATATAATTCGCAAATAACATTATGTTATTTGACGTGTAAATTTATTTTTATCAATAAAATCTTATATCTTGTATTGTGCACACTGCTGGACGCAGGCCTCCCCCGGATAAACGCCTTATTGGCCTTTACCTTTGTAAAGGCCAATAAGGCGTTTATCCGGGGGAGGCCTGCGTCCAGCAGTGTGCATATCCCGAACGAATTAACATGGCACCTAGTCTCGGAGCTTCATACTTCCTCCGCTGCCCAGCGCGAGGTACTGGCGCCGTGCGAAGACAGCATCACAATTACCCTTGCACGTGTGTAATTTTCATACTGTTATTTGTTTTTTTGTTAGGTTTTTGTTTAAATCTGGTCAATGTTAATTCGCCCGGATTATTTATATAGGCTGTAGATACTCGTAGAACTGAGGCTAAGCTGGCTTAACCCAGCTTTATTAATACCTCACTTTGCCCTCACCACTGTCTATTTTATTATCTTGGCATATTCATTGTGTTTAGTTATTGTCCACCGTATATGGCCGAAGATTTCTCCACATGCCCATAATGCTGTCTCACGATCCATTCATAAGCACGATATTAACAGAGAAATTAACACAGATAGGTAACAGAACATCCGTTTCTAAAACACAATGTAAATGCGTGATACTTATAGCCCTTGAAAAGTGTCGAACAGATTGGAAGAAGGGTATAGGGGAATGCGCGGAGGAGGAAATTAAAGCTTTGGATATAATGATAATAATAATATTTACTTCTGTCACAATATTACAATCGGTAATTCTATGGTTGAGACCCTCATTTAAGTATAAAAAACTTGTGTTAGAGGGTCTCGCTCTTCCATAACATACGTTACAGATTACATTTAAGCTTTGGATATAATAATAATAATTATTATTATTTCTGTAACAATATTAAAAGCGGTAATTCTATGGTTGAGACCCTCATTTAAGTATAAAAAACTTGTGTTAGAGGGTCTCGCTCTTCCATAACAAACGTTACAGATTACATTTAAGCTTTGGATATAATAATTATTATTATTATTATTTCTGTAACAATATTAAAATCGGTAATTCTATGGTTGAGACCCTCATTTAAGTAGAAAAAAACTTGTGTTAGAGGGTCTCGCTCTTCCATAACAAACGTTACAGATTACAGTAAATAAGAAACAAAGCAAAAGTTATTTTTAAATCTAAATGTATTCTAATTGTTAAAATCTAACATCTAATCTAATTATGGTCTAGTTTATTAACTTTATTAACAGGAAGGTAAAATGTGCGATACGTGAAATATGGGTTTGAGTAATGTTAATATAAGTGTGTGATTGGTGAATTATGAGTGTGTGTAAATATCTTGGGTCTTGTTAGGAGAGGCCTATGTCCAGCAGTGGACGTCAATCGGCTGATGTGAAGATGATGAATGTCTAGGGTCCTCCGAGGGATATTGTGAACTTGTTTTTATTAGACCGGTTTTTACATTACAATTTTCTCGGCCATAGTGACCAACGACAAGAAGGCTGATGCAATCTGTTCTATCCATCGACTATGAACTGGAGTTAGAGTTGTGCCCCATTTATAGGGATGCACCTATTAACAAAACTTCGCCTTCACACTTTTGCATAGTACCTAGTACAACTCTTCCGAATCGAAAACCAAAGATTTTAGATTCCCTCCTCAAAAGAGAAGGGGACAATTCGCCCGAATATCTTCGCGGATGAGTTTTAGATTCGGACGAAACGTACCCTAACCCCGGCAAATATGATAAGTAATATGGTGTAATATGGTTGGTAAATTAATTTAGAAGTAATAAAATAATACAACAAGACAGCTGACAAACTAAGGGATAATTAGCGGTCTTATCACTCAAGAGCGATGTGTACCAGACCACCGTGGATGCATAGCATAATTGGATAGTACTACGGGACCTAGTTAGGTACCTAATGTACTTAGGTACAAAAATGACAAATTTTTAATTAATGTATTTATGGAAATAAAGAACTTTTGATTTGATTTGCAGACAAGACACCAACAGATCGCCTGTCCTGCGAGACAGGCCAGTTCCAGGCACTCAGGAACCTTGTTGTTGAACCCCGACACGAAAATTTCATATATATCCATAGATTAATTAAAAAGGGAAGATGATGTACTAGTTTCTCGAAAATGGCAACCTCATATTGTGTAAAATTGTGTGCTCCCACCTCAGTCACCGTTGGGCCGGCGGCACGGGCGTTCGTGATTCGCGTGAAATATTGTTGTCTCGGTCTCACTTCGGTCTTAGTTACGTCTTTCCGTCTTTGCACAGGACTGGAAAGATAACTGTGAGCGTATGTGTTTGCGTGTAGTTGTAACACATGCCAATTTTTGAGTAACCGCTAGGAGAACGTAACCTATATTCCCTTTTTTATTAATCAATGTATGTATATATCAGTGTTTTGGATAAACAGCTTGATAAATAGTAAAAAATTAAATAAGGTGAAATTTACTCTAATTCACTTCACCTTTTTGTCCACTAGCGGAGGAAGTGAAAAAGAAACCACTAGCAAGTTTATCGCTTATCAACTGATAAAATTTTTGCATATGACGACGAGACCTCTGAGGCTCGGTGGTCGGGGTGGGCGTTGTTTTGGTTCGTTTCCCGCCTCGGGACAAATGTGTGTACGATCTGCAGATATTTTTTCTATGTATAAAAAAAATATCTATCTATGTAGTTTATTGTATTATGTATATCAGTTATCTAGTACCCATAACACAGCTCTGCTTAGCTTGGGGCTAGATAATGCTGTGAATTGTGTCCAACATGATTTTCGCATCTCTTCCTAAACTATATAAGATAAAACTATTACAGAGGTATTAAAATAGCTTATTAATAGATACCACAAACTGTACGAAGAATTTTTTAAATTTCCTGTGGCGTTGTCATATTGGCTCGGGTATGCGCCTTAAGAGTAGATAGTTGTCATATTTGTAAATATAGTTAAATCTAACACAACTAATTTGTGTTCTTACATACCATAGTTGAAATAAACAAACTTCAGTTGTAAGTATTCTAGGTTAGTTTAATCAGACTGTGAGCACCGATCCGCGACCGACTCTGGTTTTTGTAAGCAATGCGCTGTGAAAGGGAGAGTCAAAAGTCAAAACTAAACAAAAGTGAATCTATTTCGCACGCTTACCGGCCTACCTTGCGAATACAATAAACAAACAACTGAGTTTGATGTTTAAGGCGCATACCCGCGCCAATGTGGCGCGGCCATAGTTTTATCAGAATATGAAAAATCCATCGTATAGTTTGTGTATTCTATTATAAGTTGTGATGTATGTAATGTTCTATTATAAGCCATTTTTAAATACATCTGTATGTATCAAACACTACAAGTGTTGACCTTAGGTAGGAAACTTGTAGTTTTTGATGTATTTTCTTATCGGGAGTGCCAGTGCTGCTGAGGTGAGCCAAAACGGATCAGTCTCAGCTTTATGCTTTATGCTGGTTTTCAGACTGCACGATGTGAATTTTGACGCTGATTAGAAAGCTGATGAAGACACATCTACCCACTGACAGGAGACGTTGCAGCGGACTGAATCTCTCTCTCTATTTCTCTCGCCTATATTCTCACATGCATCACTTGTGGTAAACCTATATTCATAGAGCATGCGAAATTGTCATGCTAAAATTGTATTGATCTTTAATAAAGTTTCTGATGAATTGTTTTGCCAGAAAAGTGTTTTTTATTTATTTAATTTAAGACTATATCATTTTACAATTTTCAACTAATTTCAACAACCCTCAGCTGGAAAATGAATATTTCCGAACAAAACACTACAAAAGCGTGCAATATAGTTTGGGTAGGGCATAGAGTCTGTTCAGAAAGAGAAGCGCCGCGCCGTGGCGTTGCGGTAAACTAACACTTCAACTTCTTATTTCATGGCTTGCTGTGTCTTTGCTGTCACAACTCTGCCAGTGTCCATGTCAAAAGAGTCATAAACTTTAGTAGAGAAAAAAACCATAAAAATATAATTACAAAACAAAAAACCAAACACTTGTCGTAGTCGTATTGCAATGACATAGAGCAGTGTTGGCAACGCAACAAAAGCCAAGTCCAAAGTTGTGGCAGCAAAGACACAGCAAGCCATGAAATAAGAAGTTGAAGTTGAAGTTGAAGTTGGGCACTAAACGGTCGCTCTAAAAAGCTCTTCCGTTTTCCAACAGACGACCTTTAGAGAATTTAAAGTACTTAGGGTACGACAGTAAGTGCAGTTATGAAGACGCACAGAAGCATCAAAGCCCTCCCAAACTATGACGACATTATTGCAAAACGCGTGTACAGAATCCCCGTTCCACAGACGCACTCACCTTTGGCTAGACGAATCCCAGCCTTTTCCCTACCCTATACATATAATAAACTAGCTGCACCCCGCGGCTTTGCACGCGTTGTTCCTATGGAAACGTTAAAAGGTAATTTTCATGCCACTGGAACGGATTTATGGTATCAAAAGTAGCCTATGTTTCATTCCAGGATTAGAATTACCTAATCATCATTATGTATTACTCTGACATTGTTTTATTGTTTGTTTTATAATAGATTTTTTAGGCTCTTATAATTTTGTTTTAGTTTATTTGACAATGCCCCTATACAGCAGCTTTATTTATGTAAATAGATGTTAATATTTTATGACATTACTATGTAATCTTGTACATTATTGTAATACAGATTGACAATGCCCTTTTACAGCAGCATACTTTGACATAAGTACCTTTTATTTTATTTTATTTTATAAATTTATTTTGTTTTGTATAACTAGAGTAGACTGACCTCTCAGTTTTTATGTCTGTCTGTCCTTTTTATTACCTTTGTACCCTATGGTGTTTTGTAAAGCCAAGTTTATGTATGGAAATATAAATATAGTACCTTAAATAACGACATCAAGTGTAACACAAGTGTACCTACGGTGTAAAAAAATAAATACAATACAAATACAAATCTATTTAAATTTCAGCTAGATCCGTCCAGTAGTTTTGCCGTGAAGAAGTAACAAACATACATCCATCCATCCATACATCTATACATTCATAATAACTTTCATATTTATTATATTAGTGTGATTATGTAAGCTTTGCGACTTAAACGATACATCCTTACTGTCGTGTAAATCGTTAGTAAATAACGAGGTTTAAGAACTTACTCCAAAACAAAAGACCTTATTTAACTTGGAATTCGCAAATCCAACTCTCACTCTCTCACTCACACTTACTACAAATGCATGACTCACACACCCGCCCCTACTGCTCAACCTCTGGGAGGCTCTGGTGCCTCATGAGGCCCGGTACACACATGCATCACACACGCAAACAACACACAGACACACGCTTGCACACACAAAATGTTTTTCAACATTTTCACAAACTCACTGGTTGTTCGATTCTCAGACCGTTCGTCTGAGAATCGTTATTCCATCTTCTCCCTTTCATTATAGGTCCAGCAGACGCACAAAATCATACCACCCATTCCTAGTAGACATACCACAGTGTCGAACCAAATAATTCTGCTCTACTGTCATAATATCCACAGCCAAAGAGTGGGATGAACCTTCCTGCGTCTGTCTTCCCTTTAGAGTACAATCTTGGAGTCTTCAAATCTAGGGTAAATAAGTTCCTTCTGGAAAAGCGTGCTACATCTTAGCCTCCATCTTCGCTTTCTTAAAGTAAGTTGGTTACCAAATGCTAGTCCATCATCAATAAAAAAAAAAATTAAAACTTCCGCATCTTCCATTGTTCTGTCTGTACCCTGTCAGACGCACTCATGGAGCTCAAGATACAAGCATCCTTGCTTAATTTGAGTTCCGCCGGAACTGTATTATAGTTGCATGTGTTTCGCAAATAATAAACTTATTTCCGGTAATAGAGTTACTATTTTAAAAGAAGCCAAAATAATTGCAAAATGTTACACTCACTATTACAAAACATTTTTTAGAAACTACGTAGCATGACGCATAATTTTTCCATTACTCGGCTGACCAACTTCATGAATGACATTATTTCGCCGTAATACTAAATGGCAGTGAAAGTGGAGGCCCTAGTCTTTAACGGCATGTGGAAGTGTGCCAGCACTTGCCGCTAACGGTGAGCGTGGCGCCAGCGTCGCAGCCTACCCACAATCAGTGTACCATGAGTTTTCACAATGCATACTCGCTAGCGACTCTTGTTAAAAAAATGTGTGGAAACTTCTAAAGCACGTACTAAAATGCTCTTATGAGTCGCGTAGATAACTATCTGCGTTTTTACGTTACTGTAGTAACGTCAGGCGATTTAACTGTGACAACTCATGGTAGACACACAGAAGGCATGTTAGATTAGGCCTGATATACACGGACGTGTGGTGCCGGCAAAGATTTAAATCGTTAGATAGGCAAGTGTAGTAAGAGGCGACAAAGGGATATCTACCGGGGCCCCCTGAAAAGCGCTTTTAGTAGCTGTTATCTCATGAGGGGTAATGCCCATAATCCCCACGCTGGGCATGCGGGTTGGGGATCGCAGTGCAAATTAAGATTGAAGTACAAAAAACAAGGGTGGTGCAAATTATATGCTCCACACGGCGATGATTTATTTATATTTATTATTTATTTACTTACCGTGTTTTGAGTGAAACAAACCAAAAAATAATATTTTTATGGTAAGTTTAGCACCCTTTTTCACCCCCTCCGAGATTAATTTTGGAAAATTAGATTAACCTTCATGTTATTCTAGAACCTGAACTAATTACAAACCAAATTTTATCTTAATTGATTATGTAGTTACGGAGATACGTGGTAACAAACATTCATACAAACTTTCGCATTTATAATATTAGTCGGATAAATGACGAGACGTTTTTATAGTGCTTTCTCTGTCTTGTCATCTTACAAAAGATATGGGGAAGGAGAAATCACGTCAATTCCACTTTGGCATAATGTTGAAGGTGGTTCCTTCCCACTTCCTTCCCTACCAAAACAATTTAAGACGCATACACACGAATGATAGTTTTCAGTTTCAACATTTATTTATTTAACATATAAAATATAGTATTACGAGGGACTATCCACATCCCACATCCACAGCCTGTATCGGTCCACTGCTGGACGCAGGCCTCCCCCTGATAAACGCCTTTTTGGTGTTTAACTCATTTAATGCCCATAATCCCCACGCTGGGCATGCGGGTTGGGGTCGCAGTTTGGCGGAAGATTTGTTCTGCAGGGGGCGCTGCTGCCCGCCCCCCAGAAGATATCCCTTAGTCGCCTCTTACGACACCCACGGGAAGAATTGGGGTGGTGCAAATTCTATGCCGCCGGCACCACACGGCATACGAGGGACTAGTGTAAGTTTAATCCTATAAAGTGCTTGTGAACATAACATTGAGCTGTTTTTAAGCCATACTTGGCTCATTTAAAAACTTGAGAAAATTGCATTAATTGCATTCGATCTAAGACTCAATTAACATACACGAGTGATAGTGACGTAAACGACCTAAGTCAGAGTCAAAGTCATATCGTTTATTTCTTCAGACTTACAAAATAAGCACTTAGACAAGTAATTTTTTACTACAACAGCTTGATAAATATTCATTACCTACTACCAAATAATAAATAATGTGCAATTGACTCTAATTCACTTCAATTTTTGTCCATTAGCGGAAAAAGTGAAAAAGAAACCACTAGCAAGTTTATCGCTTATCAACTACCTAATACAATATTTGCATATCTAAGTCTAACCCAACGAATTTATGTTCTTACATACTATTGTTGGTGTGGAACTGGGCGACATCCGGCCAAGTAAATCATTAATGTAATCATCTATGGAATAATAGGTTTTCTTGATAGGATTTCGTTTTATGTAGGTACAGTTTAAATTTACGAATAGGGAGCATAGTTGCTTCAGATGGAAGCTAATTAAAGAATCGTACGCAATTGCCCACAAATGATTTCCCTACCGTTCGTAATCTATATGATGTGAAGTCACAATCAATGACAATCTATGTGTGAGTTTTTTGTTACGAGCTGTACCTTATGATGATGACGACGTTGACAAGACAAGGCAGCTATACACCTGCCAAGCTATTTTATTAAGAGCAACATGAATATAAAAGCACAAGTGAATTAACCTGTCCTGTATAATCCATCACGCTGATGTTCACACTATGTACATTATTGTACATAATACACTATCACATTATAATCCATCACAGTAGAAGGCGAAAGTTTGAATGGTATGCATGTTTGTTACTCTTCTCGTTTGAGTGGTGCAAATTCTAAGCCAGCACCACATAGCTAAAGATTCTAAATTCTATGAAAGCTGACGTATAAGGAGAAAAACTTGTGCGTCGGCGTTTTCTACATGATGAAAGAAACATGATGATTAACTACATGGGCCGACCTACATTCGTCCATGAACGGGCCAAGAATGGTCCAAAATCGGTCTGTATCTGGCACTGATCCAAATTGAATTTATGGAAGAAAAGAAGAGTTTCAAAGTTTTTTTAGTTTTAGTTTGTACATGGTTAAAGCGAAGGCAAATAAGATACTTACGTGGTTGAAATTAGCTCTAGCAACTTTTATTTGTCAATTACCCGTAGATACGGGTAATTGACAAATAAAAGTAGATAGATAGAAACAAAGATATTTTTTGTAAACATAGTCAATATGGCAAATTGTCTGTATTCAAATCTTAATAAAATGCTCAGACCAAGTAAAATCAAAATGTTCTTTTATGGAATATTTTTTTGTAAGAACGTAGAGCGAACATTGTTTTTAGTATGGAAAAGGAAAATCGAAGTTAAATTTTCGTTATCGTGCAAAACCAACATTTATATCGCTTGCATGAGATTAGCGTTTACCTACACGAAAACGATTCAGAAACTTCGATTTCGTTTTTAAGAGTACCTACGGGCCCTAACAGCCGGTCACGAAAACTAAGGCACTATGCATATATTGAACAAGCAGTATCGATGTGAACTGCATATAAATAACGTATTTGTGCCACTGTTATTGTAGACGACGAAATCGTGCGCTAACTGAGTTGGCTCGTGTTCACATATTGTCACATCTTTGGCCAAACAATGGCATCAAAAGTCATTTTAACACACTCAGCGCCAATAAGCCCCGTGGGCCGTTCCGTTAATTTCCATGGACCCTTAAAATAGAACAATAACATTCAAAAGGCGATATTTGCAGTCCAATTCTTATGGAGGCCTCATACAGTCCGATAAGGATGTTTTGGAGGGCCGCAGTTGTCTAGGATATAAGTCACTTCTCGTTACTAACTTTAAATAGACTCTCCACTCAGATCATGTTACCAGTGCCTTTACAACTATTTCTCATAATGTATAACGTATTCACTGCCCAGTCTCTGCGGTGAGACCCGCAGGGGCGCGCCGCAGCTACACGGGGCTGGAGGGAGACTGGCACTGCGTCTTGGGCCATGAAGGTGTTAATGTGTCTTAAAATACGCAGATAGCTACGGTGTTTGATGCGATATTTCTGATAAATAAAATAATAACCAATCCCATATCTTTCGAATTGGACGGGGATTGAACCCGCATCGTCTCTCAGTACGGGAATGTACCTACCTACATGTACGTGTCGTTTCTGGGTAGAAATATTGAAGATAATCGACAGTGCAAAAGACAATGTCAACGTGTCAGCAAGGCGAATTAGTGTGTATATAAATTAAAAGATTTAAGTGACAAGGTTCAATCCCATACTGATCTCGCGCGGACTATACAATACTGCATTATCGAAGTTTTTCTGGCACAATACAGGTGCAGAACAGGTTCTCTTTGTAATAATACTAGCTGCGCCCCGCGGCTTTTCCCGCGTGGGTATCAGGAATTTATTGCATACGATTCGTTGGAATAACACATAGGCTACTTTTTATCCCATAAATCAGTTCCTGTGGGATGGGCGTAGCGAAGCCGTGGGTCGCAGCTAGTTAACAAGAATGCTGAAAAAATCACACAGCATTATCTAGCCCCATTCTAAGCAGAGCTTGTGTATAGGTACTAAAACTGATTATATGCACTTATACGTGGTAACGTAACATTCACAAAAACTTTCGCATTGATATTGTTAGTAGAAGTCGTAATAAAACTTAATTATGTTACGCGCTTGTCCATACCGTTACGTTCGGAGCTGGTTTTGGACGTTCAGCGAATTGGAAATTAATCAGTTTTTTTCGTGTTTGGTATGTGAGGAAGACCTCAGAAGCCGTCGGTCGTAACAAATGTAACCAACCAGAGTTGTTCGACGGCGTTTTTGTTATGTTCTCGTTTTGGTTACCTGCATCGATTTCTTTTGTTATTTATTTATTTATTGCATTCATGTCCATTACAAGTTGTTAACAATTTTTAGGTAGAATCTACATGAACCCTCCAAGGGCGTTAATTTATTTATTTATTTTGAGTTAAAGTTTTTAGGTATACAAGTTAATAGGTTACAACTTAACGATAAGTATTCATTTAGTCCTCATATAAATTTTCTAGTTAGAGAAAAAATCATAATATTAAGCTATTTATCAGCTACTAGCAGCGACTTGCGGTTTCACCTGCGTAGTTCCGGTTCCCGTGGGAATTCCGGTTTAAAATATAGCCTATGTCACTCCCCGAAAAGTAAGCTTTTTAATGGTGAAATATTTTTTTGAATCGGCCCAGTATAAAAAAAACTATCAAATCTTTCCTTTTTATAATAATAGATAACTAGCTGCGCCCCGCGGCTTCGCACACGTTGTTCCTATGGAAACATTAAAAAGGTGACTTTCATCCCACGGGAACTGATTTATGGTATAAAAAGAAGCCTATGTTTGATTTCAGGATTAGAATTACCTGTATGTAAAATTTCAGCCAGATCTGTTTAGTAGTTTTTGCGTGAAGAAGTAACAAACATCCATCCATCCATCCATCCATCCATACATCCATACAAACTTGCGCCTTTATAATATTAGTGCGATTTGGCTACAGTGAGATGTTATTTTATAGCTTTGTAACTCATCGATCTGGTATTTCACGGCCTCCCCCTCCGCCGGTGAAAACTTTGATCGATGTTGTAACTTCGTCGTTAAAGGTATTCACCGCCCGTTTAGTGGAATTTATAGTTTTTAGTTTCACCTTAAGGCGCATACCCGAGCCAATCTGACAGCAATTCCTATTTTATCATATTTTTACCTTTATCATAGGAATTTTTAAGAATCCTACGTTCCATTTGTGGTATCTACTATAAGCTATTTTTTAATACCTCTTTTATAATTTTATCTCATATAGTTTAGGAGGAGATGCAAAAATAGAGTTTGGTGGCCAAAAAGCGCAACTTCGTATCTCTTCCTAAGCTTTACAAAATGAAACTATTACAGAGGCATTAATAAATAGCTTATAATAGATACCACAAACTGAACGTAGGATTTTTAAAAATACTTGCGTTCAACGTAATAATAAGATATAATAGTTGGGGGCGCCACTTTCGCTGGTGTATTAAATGCCAAATTTGAGTATTGTTCGACTAAATAATTGTCAGCTATTGGGTCGTGGAATTTTTTAAAATTCTGTGAACATAGACGGGAATGTGATACTGCGCATGGTACAGTCACAGCCTACCTATACGCATACAGTCGTTCGACGAAGGCAATCGTGTAGGGGCAAAGGAACGGCTCGGAGAAGAGGTCTCCCGAGTGACTTAGGCGGTGATTTAAGCAACTCCGATTTCCCGATTTGGTTTCGACGATTTACCTGTCAACACCACGTCAAAATACCTTCATCGAACGGCTGTATGCATTTAGGTAGGTAGTGGTACAGTCCTGGTAGTATGAGGGGAGAAATGCCCATTTGGGCACAGCAGTCGACATTCGCATGCAACTGTTTGACTCCAGTTCGTGCCCCAATAGAGGGTAGGAAAGGTGACGGACGAATGGAGTCGGCGAGTGTGTGGAATGGTGGGCTTGCCGGCTAACTATAGGAGGAAGAGGGGGTTGCCAGTCAGCCAGTCGAATCGCGGAGGTAATTATGTTCACGTGGTTCGGCGAAAATTTGTTCCGAAACCTTAAAATAAGCCACCGCGCACCCACCCGTCCGTACTTCTTAGAATTCATCATAACATTGCATGAGCGGCTTAGAATTTACACCATCACAACTCTTCCCGCGGGTGTCGTATGTGGCGACTAAGGGATATCAGCCGGGGACGGATAGCAGCGGCCCCGGAACAATTCTACCACCAAACTGCGGACTTCAACCCAGCGTGGGTATTATGGGCTACCCCCACGATATACCCGTAAAAGCCAATAAGGGGTTTATCAGGGGAAGCTTGCGTCGTAGGTGAGATGAGGTTAGTATAAATTCAGCTTATATAACACAAGCTCTGCTTAGATTGATGATGCCATGTGGATTGTCCAGCATTACTTATTATTATCAGTTTGGCCAGAGTACGTCTATGTATGTCTTGCAATATTGATTGGCATCCCTTGTCGTTATTTTCCCTATATAATCACTCGGCATCAAGCAATCTCAGTAAAACAAAGGGCGCTTTCATTCGAGAGCGATGGGAGCAGCCACAATGCCTTCCGCTTTTTCAAAGCCATTCTCGTCTCATGAGAAATGATTTCTCGACGAAGAAAGTAAAAGTGGGTCACGAGTGGCGCGATGCAATGTCAACATGGCAAAAGATTTGGCGGTGTATTGTGTGGTATTGTGTAATATCTATCCTGAGCAGTTCGTACAGTTCCTATTTTGTAAAATCGGTAAAAAATCCTGATATACACAATTTTTGTCTTGAATTCGTACCATAAACCTTCAGCTTACTTCTTATTTGATATCAATTACCAATCAAGCTGTTAATATAGGTAAAAATATTTTGTAAGTCTAAAAAAAAGACGTGTGGCACTCGGGGACTGCCGCGGTAAAGCTATTGCAATGCCATCTCTAGATGGCATTGCAATAGCGAGTTGCTGAACTAAAGAGACAAACGCCATATTTCAAAAAGTCATTAAAAGTTCTACTATTCATCGATAGATGGAAAAACTGAGCGTGAGGTTTTTTCGTTACGGAATTTCTGGATTCGGTCCCCGCGCTCAAGGCCCGCGATAGAAGCTATGCAATAGCTTAAAAATAAACGATTTGACTCTGACTCTTGAAATAGAAGTCAAAATAAAACAACTATATCAATTTAGAAATTGTATAATTGGGTTAGTTCCTCTATGCACGAGTCCCGCTTTGCTCGGATTCTAAAATACCTAACAAAAAGTGCCGCCATGTTGCATTAAATATCAGTTTAATTTTGTTATTAAATATTAAGTTTTTTTAATCTCCGTTTACCCTTCAAGCACCAATATTAATTGATTTAATTACCCATAACATCAAATATCACCTTTATTTAAATTAAACTATACTTCAATCAAACCTATCCTGTGGAACCACAAACCATGTACGGTACATACCTACTTTTGCCTTTACATTATGCTTTTACATTCATCTTTTCAAACCATCTTAATAGTAATAGCAAATTACCTTCACACCTTTTATGATACCTATGCCTATGTTCAGCAGTGGATGTGTACGGGCTAATGAGGATAATATAACATTTATTTACATTATTAGATCACACGTTAATAGGGCCTTAGAGAGCTTAATGTGCCAACATGAATAAGGATAATCCTGATTAATCCTACTAATATTATAGACGCGAAAGTTTGTAAACATGACTGTACGAGTATCTATGTATGTTTGTTGCTCTTTCACGCAACTACATAACGGATCAGGCAGGGAATTGTTGCATACAGGTAGTTCTAGGCCTGGAATAACACATAGGATACTTTTTATCCCATAAATCTGATCCCGTGGGATAGGCGTGCGAAGCCACGGGGCGCAGCTAGTAATGGATACGTGTATGTCTATCCTGAGTTTTACATGAATTGATAACTACTTTTGAATCGTCACGAAACTGGTTTCGATCCAGACACATCCCAGCCACTCTCTACGTCTACTCTGCAATTCTATAGACGATGTTTACTACATTTTTATGGAGTGTGTAACGCAACGAAATGTGCTAAAATTAGTATTTAATCATTTAGATATAGGGATATCGGTCACTGCAACAGGCGTTCTAGCTGAGCCTTTTTCGGACGCAACTAAAACGCTGTACTGGTCGTGTAGGGAATAAGGTGGATTTTGTTTGACTCACCAGTCTAGTCTCAGACTAATATTAGGAAAGTATCGAAGTTTGTGATGTTGCTGGTAGTAAACAACGGAAAAATTTAGCCTGAATTAGATTTGCAGACATATTCTAAATCTAGAATAATATTTAGGCTACACTTTGTCTCGTCAAAAACGCGTGAGAACGGAAAACGGCATTATCTTTAAAAATAATACCTTAAAAGCGTTTTCTAATTTAATTGAACTTTACTAGGCTCTACTTATCTTTTAACATGAGAGTGCAACATTGTTTGCATAAAGGATGACTCACGCTACACCGTGCCGGGTCCGGGCCGAGAGGCGGCCGTAGCACGAGCCGAGCCGGTTCCGCTTAGACCGTTATAGGTCCGAGCCTAATGTCGGGCCCGAGTCTGCGGGCCTCGACCAAGCAATTACCGTTGTGTCGTGCGTGATGCTCGGGCTCGAGCGCAGCTCAGTGGCGGCATTGTATTCATGCAACCAATGATGCCCAATGATGTCTGTCCTCGGTCGTCACTTGGTTGCGGATCGGTCCCGCCGGATGCGCCTGAGTGTGTCCATAGAACACAGAATTTTTTAAGTCGGTCTAGTCAGTTTAGAGCTTATTCAATACAAAACTACAATCAAATATTTCCTCTTTATAATACTATTATAGTATAGATTGGAGCTTACAATTTGAATATAATCGGTGAATTTGAAGTTTTTCTACGATGAATTTCCTCGAAGGTGTAGTAAAAAGCACTATGTATCACTAGTATATAGGGAGAAAGAGCGATTCCTACCTCGGTAAGTTATAAGGCCCTCGGCTGAGCCTCGTGCCTCAAATGACACACTCGATAGGAATTGGCCATTTTCTCAACTCAGTGTACAATCGACTAATGTAATATTAGTTGATACGGCCGGCACTTGGCTCTGTCATGGCAACTCGGACCCGGCACGTTGCAGTGTAAGTCATCCTTTAAGGAGCTATCTTATCTGGCCATCCTGCGCACAACAGCCCGTTTAGTGAAGCGAAACAATCAGTTCATTAACTTCACGCTAGAAGTCTTTTGTAGTCGCGTTCTTAAACTGCGGATCGTTCGGATAAAAAAAGGAATGGACAATTCACACAGCGTTATCTAGCCCCAAGCAGAGTCCCAGCCCCAGAGCTTGGTTTATGAGTACTCGATAACTAATTAATACTTCATCCAATACACTAGTTCGATTATTCAAATTCAAATTCAAATTCTTTTATTGCAGATAAATTAATCCATAGTTTGTTAGTACAGTTTCTTATATTAAATGTTAGTGATTAAAGTTATTTATAAAATATAATAAAATTCATTCAAATTAAATATAGACAACATTAGATTAAATCATATAACATATAACATTATGATTATGTTTTATTATTCATAGAAATCACGCGGATCATATATCTACAGATCGCACAATAATTTTTGGCGACTTTGTGACTGAAAGGGGTGTGTATATTTATAACTGCACCCGATGCACCCCCCAGTTAGGTCAGTTAGCTGTGAAGTACTGAAGCCAGCGGAGACGAACTGAATACTTATGACAAAACTATTAAAAAAAAAATTGAATACTTATGTATTACTAACTAGCTGCGCCCCGCGGCTTCGCGTTGTTCTTAATAATATTACCATAGAGTAACCATACACCTAGAAGCGCCAGAAGTATTACTTCTGGCTCTTCTAGTATAGCAAGTATACTGTCTATAGTCTATGGAGGTACCCTAGCACAGAATCATGTTAAAAATTGGATGACATGACATGGGAATCGATATCGCGCGTGTGTCAATTGTCAACTTTTGTTGCGTTGACAATACTGCTCTGTAAAAGCTTTAAAAAAAAGCTTTAAAAGTGTTAGTTCCAAAGAGAATACAATAACTTTCCTTCTTCGTTCAACGTAACGCCCGACGAAGCTTCTCTTTTTGAAGAGACTCTATCAAAATCGTAAACCGAAAATCTAGGCGTACCTATCAAAAGACATGTTTAATACCGCCATAAAATAATTGTCAAACAAAGTAATCTAAACACTTACCACAGAACGGGATTCCGTCAGGTGTCCACCGACCGTTGGGGCCGCAGACCCGCCGGGATGGACCGAGCAGTTCAAAGCCCCTCTCGCACTCGTATGTTGCGATGGTCCCTTCGTCGAGAGCCTCGTTGGAGAACATGACCCATGAGTGGGCAGGCCTGCCAGGGTATCCACATTTTGCGGATGCATATCCTGAAACAAACGTTCAATACGTAGGTAAATAAACATTGCAAGCTTTAATATTCTGCTCAAAACGGAACAGGGAAACATTCATCTGTAGAAAAATCCTCATCTTGAACTTTAACGCAATAATATAATAACTACGTAACTTCAACGTTACATCACTAAACTTCTTGTAGAATTTCTTCTCAAGTTGTAGACTATAGAATAATAATCAATAAATACAGAGGATCTGCGTCTGGTCTGCGTGTGTGTCTGATGAATCTAAGCTTACCCTTTATACTATAAATAAATCAATGGTTATTGTATGCCATGATATAATAACATGGCTCTATGCCATATTCTCCACTCTTTGTGCCGATCTCGAGTATGAGAGACAAACCGGCATCGTCACCGGCTCAGTGGAAAAACGAAGCCCCGGGCCGCCGCCGTGCCGTCGCCGGCGGCGGTGCCAGGCTGGTAAATGGAAAAACGGCTATTCTAGATTAAATATCATCAAAACGTATAACATAGGATCTCTTTATTGTACTACTCATAGAGTTTATATAGTACTAGCCAAAAGCTCGATGATTATACAAATACTCCACAAACTAATAGGGTTTGTACCGTACCGGTACTATATAATCTCTATGGTTTGTAGTCCGTGATCATAGACTAGTTATTATACCACTTCGTACTACTTAATGTATTGTATTCTCTTTGATATTATTGTATTCTCTTTGTTATCATTGATTTCCCCGTAGTTATATTATTTCCCGTGATTATAAAAAAGTATTCATCCTTCGATCAGGGAGTCAGGCAAGATTTTTTCTCGATGTATGATTGATGAAAAATCTATGATTTTTCTAAACAAACTTGTGCTAAGTTATAATTTTTTTTCGTATATTTTTCTGTGTACAAAAGGCCCACACGGCCTACAGAAGTCTCCCATAAACACCGGCCCAAGGGAAAACAAAGAATATAACCACTACGTCCTCGGAATATGACTCTGAGATTGATGATGAAAACTGCAAGCACCGATGATACTTCCAAGTATAGCTCTCAATCTCAAAATCTCGGATATTTGCTGGCATTGCGGCTACTCTGTCTTTCATTAGTAGTATCTTTACTGACGATACATATACGATCCGTGAGGGTATTCCGATGGGAGCAGACTGTATCTGGCGGTCTATTAGTGACCTACTGTATAGCTGTTCTTGGTTTGGCGTTGGGCGTAGGAGTTAATGATGGTGGAAAAACATTTCAGGTACTACTAACTATATGTACAGGTACTCTTTCGACCGATGTGGCGCGGCGGGCGAAAGGCGGACTGCGACGTAGGAGGTTGCTGGGTTCGATTATCGCCTTGGGACAAATATTTGTATGATCTGCAAATTTTGATCCGAGTGTTTTGGGTATGGTATGGTAAGTGTACTCTTTTTTCCGCGCTGAGGTCTGAGACTCGGGATGGTCCATTGTGCGTGTTTGTTTGCTGATGTCCAGAAGCGCAGAATCTTCCTGAGATTTTCACAGGCTCCGCGGTGCGTTTTGGGTCCTTTCTTTCTATGTATAATAAATTTAAAAAAATATCTCCATGTTATGTATTATATGTATTAAGTTTATCAGTCATCTATAACACGAGATCTGCTTAACTTGGGGAAAGATGATGCTGTGTGTATTGTCCAGCAATATTTATATAATAATTGTTTGACTCGTCAGGCTTTTCTCTGGGTGCCGTAATGAGCAAAACTGTCAACAGGTGTTCCTTACCGGTTGCGGTGCAGTTCTTTTCGGAATGAATGCCATCACCATGTACCGACGGTGGAAGAGTGCTAATGAACTGACGAGGGTGGTATCAGAGCTGTTGGAAGTCTTGGGAGTGCCGCTACGAAGCCAGGTCTACTGGAAAGCTTCGCTGAGTGCAATAGTTGCTATCCTACTTTTTGTCGATTTCGCGTGGCAACTGCTTTATACTAGTAATAGAGTTTGATATCAGGGATTGTAGGTAACATTGTTACTAAGTTAGGTACATATATAGGTACTATGTAGATACGAGTATACTTAGGTAAAATATTTTAAGTTGTAATAAATTAGCTACGCCCCGCGGCTTCGCCTGCGTAGAAATTTTCGTAATTTATTGCAAACGCCTAGAAATAGTTTTGTGACAATAAAAAGTATGATATAATATATTTTTTGTTATAATATATTTACGTACTACAGAGTTTTGAATAAATCTAACCAAGGAATAATAATTTTCCATAGAAATTTTACCATACTTTTTAACCCCTCAGAAACTGTTTTTTTTTCAAAATTAAACCGTATATGACATCTTATTCAAAAACCTAAACTATGTACAAACTAAATTTCATCTGAATAAGTTACGTAGATACGAGTACGTGGTAAGGTAACTACTAGCGTTCCCGTGGGAATTCCGGGATAAAATATAGCCTATGTCCTTTCCTGAAAAGTAAGCTTTTTAATGACGAAAGAATTTTATAAATCAGTCCATTACTTTCGGAGCCTATTCAATACAAACAAACAATAAAATATTTCCTCCTTATAGTATTATTAGCTGCTGCGCCCCGCGGCTTCGCACGCGTTGTTCCTTTGGGAACGTTAAAAAGTTATTTATATCATACGGGAACTGATTTATGGAATAAAAAGGGGCCTATGTTTACAAACTTTGCTGCGTTTATAAAATTAGAAGGAAGTAGGTTTGCTATTGAAAACACATAAAAATGGTTATATTCCGATAAGTTCAACGAGTTGAACTAATTGGTTTTTTTTTCCAATAAGACCAACTTTGCTTGACCAACTGCTTTGTGCAAAAATGCACTGGGTGCAAAAATGCACCTTACAGTGAACAGGAAACAGCAAATGAAAAATCTAATAATTAGTCTACTACTTTAATATCAGATCTTTCCTAAATACCAAAATCTGACTGTATTAGCATCTAATCTGTCAAAGTGTCTACATCTGATCTGACAGTTTGTCTGTTTGTCGCATCGTAGCATTTGCTAAAGCCCTGCAACTTTTTAACAACTATTGACATTATTCTAAATGTCATTCCACTGTCAATGACTCCGGTCAACTCGATACAATACAGGGATATCTACGGGGGGCGGGCAGCAGCGTGGGGATTATGGACACTAACACACTCACCTCCTAAAACACCTTCTTTTAGTAAAATTGGTAAAATCTTTAGTATTTCGTATAGCCATCCCACCCAGTAAAGTTTGTTGGTACCACCCCGTGGATTAACCCTTTACGGTTATAATGCTGTTGAAGAGTTAAGAGTGTGCAATACTGCCGCTACGAGATGGATTTTGAGCGGGATGACAAGATATGGTTATTTCGTGAGTGAGAAGTACAGAGCAGAGACTTTTCTATGCGACAAAACTGTTTTACTTTTGTTTAACTACAAGATAATGAAACAACCAATCTAAAAATTAAAATACCTAACTAAAGAAATACTTCTAGGTTTCTTAGCAAAACAAAAACCGAAGAAAAAAGTCTACCGTTCCTGAGATACATAACAAAATTTATGCAAAACTTATATTTTTCAAACAAATCAACTATCGAGAAAACTTTCACCTATCGTGTTTTTAAAACACGTCATTCAAAATAAAAGAACGAAGTTTCATTTCCCGAAATATGAAGGTGGTAGTTTTCACAGGTTCTGAGTTAAATAACGATTTTGAAGTAAATTGCTTATGGCACATTTATAGAGATGATAATGTTTATTTACAGCAAAAAATTATATAAAAGACGTGTGGCACTCAGGGACTGCCGCGGTAAAGCTATTGCAATGCCATCTAGAGGCAAGTTGCTGAACTAAAGAGACAAACTTCATATTTGAAAAAGTCATTAAAAGTTCTACTATTCATCGATAGATGGCAAAACTAAAAATTATCACCGCTGTCCCGGTCGGAGTGGGGAGCGTGAGGTTTTTTCGTTACGGAATTTCTGGATTCGGTCCCCGCGCTCAAGGCCCACGATAGAAGCTATGCAATAGCTTAATAATTCTAAAACTATCGTTTTAGAATCATTCTAAAATGATAGTTTATTTCTAACCCCCGCATTCATAATTGTCTGCTAACATACAGCTTCTAAATAGTGCTAGTTCTCAGTCTGACAATAGAAGAAGACAGATCGAGATTTAGCAATGTACTAAGTTAGCAGACTATTATGAATAAGGGGGTAAGTGTCTATCTAACACATTATAGAGTATGTACTTTAAGTTGGATATGTTAAGCTACATGGTAGGTATATCAGGGGGGTTATGCTATATGACCCCCCTGATGGTTACCAGCCGGCCTAGCACGGGGATTGTGGTCTAGGGTAGAATTGAGAAAAATGACATCGCATCGTTGCCCATAATACCCAAGCTGGGCATGCGTGTTGGAGGTCGCAGTTTGCTGGTAGAATTGTTCTGTGCAAGCCCCCGGTAAAATTCCCTTAGTCACCTCTTACTCTTACGACACCCGCGGGAAGAGTTGTAGTGGTGCAAAATCTTAAGCCGGCATCATACGGCACTTGGAAACCTATGTACGACAATTCAAAGAGTAGCATTACGGGAGATTCTGATTATGAAGTTGAAAGCATAGTGTGCCAATTGTACCATCAATGGTACAAGTGGTCCGGAGGCGTTTGAAAGCTTGGTAAATATTTTGTTCATTTTCCACGCTCCAGTGGCTGCGTCTTGTTCGCTCTAAATGGCATTCAAATCGTAAATGATCCGTAGATGAGACGACGACCTAACAGCTTTCACTGGACTTAGTAGTTTGTGTTCAGTTCAGTTATTTATTGATAAGAACATTTTTTTACTATCTTACACATATTTTCGATATACAGGGTTCTCTGAGCCTACAACTTTTTACGGGGTTCTCTATCTCTAGGCATTAAACTTTGTACTATGAATAAAAAATGCGTGAGAGTCTAAAACCGAAATGGTGACTAATAGTTAACATATTAAATTAAAGTAAATAAAATTGGACATTCATAAGCTATAATTTAGCTCAAAACAAGCAGAGCTAGTGTTCAAATATACTTAATTTCATATGTTGGCTGTGTCAAGTATTTATTTATATATTGAAAAAAGGTTTACCAGCCACACACATATCACTCACTTACAAAAAACTTAAACTTAGGTTCTGTTCTGATACGCATGGTACTTACAGGTATAAACACGACATTTGTAGGAATTAAATTCACAAATCTACATTATACAATATTATGAAAAACTTTAAATTTTGTATTATAAAAATCAAATCTACAAATTAAGAACAATATCTGAGAATAAACTAAAATTAAAAGCAAACCATTTTTTTTTTAAATAATATTTAATATTTAATCAGACGGGTTCTCTAGAGGATGCCGGAAATGGTCCAGCAGCTTACTTTTAAATTTTGGAGCAGTAGGTATCATTGAAAATGTCTAAATCTATTGTTGAATACCTAGAGGTTTTAGATCTTTGTTAGGCATTGTGGGCGATACGTCCCCTTCGCATTTGCATTGGAGTACAACTTGTCCAAATCTAAAACCAAGAGATTTGAGATTCGGACGAAATATTCCCTCTTCAAAAGTTTAGGGGACATTTCGCCCAAATCTCTTCGCGGACGAGTTTTGGATTCGGACGAAACGTACTTAACCCTGTTCAACACCATGCGTAATAAAGTGGGAACTCTAATTCATATTATTTTTGAAAATTACGTTTAAAGGTTTGCTCATTACACGTCACTCACAATTTGCAAGGTTTTTATAAAGAGATGTTTTATGATTCTATCAATCGTAATCCATTCGGGACATAGTTTAGCTACCAAATAATGAATCTGAATCCTTTATTTAGATGATTAAGGGGCTACTACGGAACCTATATTGCTCGTGGCCCAACACGCACTTGGCCGGTTTTATTTTTAAACTAGCGTGTGCGAGAATTCATTCGCGGTCTCGACAGTCACGAATGCAAGAGCCGCCGCCATCGAGATGATCAAATATTTCATATATATTATATTTTATATTCCATCCTCTAAAACAAAATAAAAAATAAATAAACGCAGATGCCTACAAAATTATTAAAAAATCCAATAAGATTCCAAAAAGTTCGAATACGGACTTAAACCCGCGTCGTTCGTCGTAGTTTAAAATATCGTAACTAAAACTTTATTATTAATAATGCAAGAATACTGGGTTACACACATTCGGTTTGTTCCGCCCAGACAACCAAACTAGACAACTGGTTGTCTGTGTGGATATAATTTTCCGCGGGGACAACCAGTTATGCTTGCCACCATACCGACACGAGTTACAGATACATTTCGCACATTATTACACCGAACAGTGTTATCAATATTTGTTCATCAATATTGCACCTACTCGTGAAGCAACTTCGTGTAGCAAGTTACTAATTGACGTTAATTTAGCGCAATCTTGGGTTGTTAACTTGTTAGGGCTTATAAACGTTTATAAACATAAACTGTCGCATTTATAATATTGTCTATGTCTGCTGTCATCTGCTGTCGAGCCTTGCAGTCGGCAACTTGCTGATGTGTATTTGAGACGTACAGTCCGTCAAACTATCACATCACACTAATATTATAAATGCAAAAGTTTAAGTTTGTTACCTCTTCACGCCTAAACTACTCGTATTCAACGGATCTCGAATCGAACGTAGGCTTTTTACTTTTTATCCGATAAATCAGTTCCCGTGGAATAGAAATCACCCTTAACGTTTACATAGGAACGACGCGTGTGAAGATGTGGGGCGCAGCTAGTAAACTAGTAGTTCTCTGAACAGGAGACCTCATGAACACCAATTTTATTTTAACAATTAAGAAATGAGATTTATTTTATTACACACTACACGCTTCAAATGAAAGACTACTTAGTACTCTTACGTGAAACAAAACTCGCCGACTACCGTCACCATTTTTATCAAGCTGTTTAAATAGTAAAAAATTTACTTGTCTAAGTGCTTATTTTGTAAGTCTAAAGAAATAAACGATTTGACTCTGACTCTGGCCAGCAGTCGCTTGCAGTTACCTTGTAGTCAGCAACCCGCCGTCCGTTGATAAGTCGGCTCAAATTTAAACGTTTGCGCCTGAAAAGACTCCATGACGCACTGATACCGTACCTACCTAAGTATTTGTCCAGAACCGTGGTCGACCACCAAGACCACCTCTACACTGTTTTTTACAACTAGTGTCAGGGACATTATAGAAAACTTCCTCAGTATATTAGACGATAATAACAGTACTTAGTCTCAGCTGCCTTACTACGCTATTACCTAAACAAGAAAGCGTGATAGTAAATTGACACTACTATAGAGCTACAGTCCCCCATTTCCGACTATGACTTCGCTAACTCCGCTTACTTATTTTATGCTTATTTCTTTTATTAAGATGAGGTATAATTTGGCTTGAGCTGGTTAGTACCTTAAATGTAAGGTCAGATTCAAAGGTAAAAATGATGATGAGTAATTTCGTAATTCATTGTTCGCTGGTAAGATTCTGCTGAAGCAGGAAGCTGTATCAAAACAGAAGTGGCCCGTAAGATAACGCGCTGCGTTTTGTTTTTTTGTTGAAAAATCTTGAGGTAGGTAGTAGTTATTTGAATATTTAAAATTCATTTGGAGCTATGATCAGGTATTTTGCGGTCTATGGTATGATATGACATATTGAATTTTCTGCGAGGGTTAAAATGGCGTGCATTTTTTAAATGTTTTTCTCCATTGATTTATTATATAACTACACAAAATATTGGGAAAAAAAGATACTCTTTGGAGATCTGTTATTTGTTTAAAAATGAAATTTTTTTGTATCACACCGATGCGCTTTAGAGAAATCTTTAGGATGACAATGTTTGAACGACATTCGTTCTACCTACTTTTATCTGTATTAGGGCGCATACCCGAGCCAATATGACATCGATACCTATTTTATCATATTTTTACGTTTATCATTTTTAAAAATCTATCGTACAGTTTGTGGTAACTATTATAAGCTATTTTTTTAATACCTCTGTAATAATTTTATCTTATTATAGTTTTGGAGGAGATGCGAAAATAGAGTTTGGTGGCCAAAAGTCGCAACTTCGTATCTCTGCCTAAGCTTTACAAAATGAAACTATTACAGAGGCTTTAATAAATAACTTATAATACCTAGATACCACAAACTGAACGATGGATTTTTAAAACTTGCTACGTTTAACGTAATAATAAGATAAAATAGTTAGGGGCGCCACTTTCACTGGTGTATGGGCCTTAAGTTATTCGGTAAAGAATAAAAAAATGGGATCTTTCTCTATTCTATACAACAGCAAAAGAATCGTCAAAAATAAGATCACAATTTACAGTGATATCGAACAACATACAAAAAATATACATACAACCGAACATAGCACCTCCTTTTTTTTGAAGCCGATTAAAGATGAGTCTTTTCCCTGTGTATTAATGTGTTCAAGAGACTGTGGAACACGTTGTCCTACACTGCACGGCCACAGAGGAGGCCAGACACAAAACGGGGCTGAACTGTCTCATTGAGGCCTCAACCCCATCCACACCCACAGAGAAACTGAAACGAAGCTATCAGTCACCAACCATAAGTCCTGCTCCGATACTTCAAGGAGCTGGGCTGGTTAGGGCCTGCTTAGGGAGGGGGATAATGCAAAATACACTCCTATGCGAGAAGTCTATTGCAGATCTTAGTTCCCCACCAGATCTTAGTTACTCAGAATTAGAATCACCGTGTTCTTGTTTTATTTGCAATGGTGTCCTATAACCAAATCTATGCCAGTAGATCGTTTGTCATCGGATGCTATGCATGCATCTCAAGAATTTTCCCACCTGATGGTGTTGAGGTCGTTTTGCACCAATAATTAACAAGTACAGGATCTATTCTATATTATAATACCGATTCCATGAATAAAAACTCGCAGCTGACCTACGCTTCACATCACATCACACTAATCGCACCATCACATATGAGGAAAAATTTGATTGTTTGTTTGTATTGAATAGGCTTCGAAACTACTGAACGATTTAACAACTTCTTTCATCATTAAAAAGATTACTTTTCAGGGAGTGACTTAAGCTATATTTTATCCCGGAATTCCCACGGGAACAGGAACTATGCAAGGCAAGCCGCGAGGAGCTGCTAGTTATACCTATAGGTTATCATTCTAACTTCTCTCTTAAATTATTTAATAAAGATAGACAATTCCCACATCAACGTCTAGCCCCAAATATAATTGAAAATGGATAGAGTGCACACACCAAAGAATATCGTCAGACGCACAAAAACTGTGGCATTTTCTTTGAATGCGTGCATTAACAAAATGCCGACGCACCCACACTATGATTAGATAAAATTAGTGTTTCTGTGAATAATCCAACTGTTATTGTTGCTTTTTAAAGTGCATAGCACGAAGTTTTGTGAACAAGCACACCACAAAAACACACAATTCACCGATTCCAAATGACAAAGACAAATTTGTGAGCTCACAAACTTCGCTTGTGCTATCTGATTGCACTATAAAATCTAATAATAACGGTTAGATTAATTGACAAAAACACTAATTTTATACTTTATCTAGTCATAGTGTTCGTGCGTCGGCATTTCGGCATTCAAAGACAATGCCACAGATTTTGGACGTAAAGGCGAATTTAAAAATTTAAATCACAGAACTATAAGTATAGCACTAAAGTAATTTAAATCTTTGGTTATTGCGTTGTAGCTGGCAGGTTGTATGACTCATCATCACACCAGTGCCAATATCCAAGTGACCTACTAAGAACCACTAGAGGCTTCTCGCCGCGGGGGAAGAAAGTCTTTAGCTCTTGACCGATCATTTATTATTTACTATTTGCGCCCCGCGGCTTCGCACGCCTATCCCACGGGAACTGATTTGTGGAATAAAAAGTAGCCTATGTGTTATTCCAGACTTAGAACTACCTGTATGCAAAATTTCAGCCCGATCCGTTTAGTAGTTTTTGCGTGAAAGAGCAACAAACATACGTACAGACATGTTTACAAACTTGCGCGTGTATAATATTAATATAAGTAGGATTTCATACCTGTTAGGAATTATAATTAGCTATCATAGTAGGTCGGGTCACTGATCTCTTCTTCGATATTATTTTTAATAGATGTGGGCCAACGATCCACCTGTGTCATTATCATTTAGTTACGGTTATGTCATTAAGTATCGGTGTCATTAATTTTAATGGTGATTTAATAACAAGAGCATTAAGTTACGAACGAAAAACGAATAGCGCCTAGCTCTCGTTTATTTTATCGATATAAGTCTTTGGATTTCTGTTTTATTTGGTTGCTGGTTAGGATATTGATGTAATAGCATTCAATGTAAATGCATTTTGGATTATATATTTTGAGTAAAGTAGAACTACTGTATTCTGTACAATAGAAACAAAAATTTTCAGATTTTTTTACAAGATAATCTTAAATAAAGATAAATAACATCCGCTTTAGATAATACTAACTAGAATAGGGTAGGTATTCGAATGTGACTTCAAATTAGATATTTTTTTACGTATTCTCTATTGTTATGGTACATATCTGTATATTTATTTTATTTTTTTTTGTCTCCGACAAGTGAATTTCCCAAGATAAGTCAGCAAGAAAACACATGTGAAGCTATCTCTGATGCAACGACCAACCCGAGAAATGTGAAAGCGGTGACGTAAGCTGATACATTCTCGACCTTATACGAACGTCATAGAGATGACAAGTCTCGGAAGCTTGAAGTCAGAGGGGAAAGAAATAGCGGATTGAGGTCAGCTGGTTGTATTGTTGGAGAGATTAGGTACCCGGCTAGAAATTGCGTGGAACTATGTTTAGTTCATGCCTAGGCCTCTTCAGCTTGTCTGCTTGTTGAGATGTATTGTTTAGATTTTTATTGTTTATTGTTATATGAATTTTCTTTAATGTTTTTGTTGCTAATGTACCAATATTTTTCATAGATAATATTAACTTTGTGGGTAAAATTCCGTTAGGTGAAGGGCTCAGGGAGACATTAGCCAAAAATTGGGTCACAAACCACAAACACTGGTAACTCCTATTTGATCTATAGGACTGTGACGTCATAGAACTGTTACCACTTTTTTATTCCTGCAGTTCCATTGTAGAACTCTTGAAACGAAATCTGTCTCAATAGTTCTATAGAACTAATAGTTGGTAACTCCCATTAGTACTAAATAACTGTTTATCTAAAACTATTTTCATCTTTGTAGACACAACTAATTTCATTACTTCTAAGGAATTATAGACTACAGGATCTATCTCTTTTTGTTAGTACAGGCTTAGTACTTACCTACCTACCTTGATCAGCTTGTATTGATTTCATTGGAATAATGTTTCGGCTAATACGTTTCTGGAATATTCTCAGATTTACGAGTATTCGGTCAAAATAGGAGCAACCATTCTCGTGTTACGTAGGATGATGTTCATCAGCTTATAGGTTAAAACTAGGTTTATTAGGTTTACTCTCAATAAAATATTCGCGTTTTCCCCACTATCATCTATGTTGTTTGTGTTTTTAATGTTGTTGTATTATTATTCTTCGTAGGCATCGATTAGGTATTCCGGCGAAAACTTTGATCTACGTTCGTAGGTCAGTAAAAGATTGGAAGACAATAAAACGATTAATCAGCCGTTTTTTCAAAAATTACAAAATTTTTGAAATATATGGAAAGAACATGGTGGAAGAACAATAATCACTAGTGTGGAAGAGATGAAATTGATATCTATGACTTATCTAATTAAGCTAAAAACTATATTACAAACTATATATAACAAATAAAATTGAGTAATTCAGTTAATGGACACAATGTCACATTTTACTATAGAAACTTTCGTAGTTTGACGAAAATACAAATATGGTTTGTAGTTAGCATGCTTACATTCAAAATGACAACTTCGACTTATTTGAGTTTTTTAAAATGATAGGTTAAGGCGCATACCCGAGCCAATCTGACAGCAATTCCTATTTTATCATATTTTTACGTTTATCATAGGAATTTTTAAAAATCCTACGTTCAGTTTGTGGTATCTATTATAAGCTTTTTTTTAATACCTCTTTTATAATTTTATCTCATATAGTTTAGGAGGAGATGCAAAAATAGAGTTTGGTGGCCGAAAAGCGCAACTTCGTATCTCTTCCTAAGCTTTACAAAATGAAACTATTACAGAGGCATTAATAAATAGCTTATAATAGATACCACAAACTGAACGTAGGATTTTTAAAAATTCCTGCGTTCAACGTAATAACAAGATATAATAGTTGGGGGCGCCACTTTCGCTGGTGTATGGGCCTTAAGCTTTAATATTTTCATCTTGAAAGCATCGCATAATATTCACCATTTTCTCCATAAAATGATCAACGCCGATATCTCTATTTATCATTACCATCAGTCTACAACGCAAAAATACAACGGTTTAAAATCTTTATCAATTAGAAAGTGAAATTTTAATGGAAGCACAGGAATGTGATTTTAAATTTGTGTGTTTTTCTTATAGTATGTAGAATAGTTTAATTTAATCGCGGAAAGGGACACCCTAGCAGCGCTATGAAAAATCATACCTACATTATAATATCATAAAAATCGGTCGGACCGTTTCGGAGGAGTGTGACCACAAACACCGTGGCATGAGATTTTTATATTTAACGAAGATTCGATAGTTATACATATTTATAGAAAATGCTACTATTTATGCGATTGGATTTAACGTAAGCCCATTCATATAGCGGTTCTAAGCGCTGCTCTTCAAACCGCTAACCTGTGGTGTATGTTAGCGGGCTGGCATTCTTGCTCCGTAACGGGTCCAATGCGCAGTTAGCCCGATAGAACCAGGCCGCTTGCCTGCCAACTCATCGATGTAAATTATGGCATTCGGCAGGAACTTGGAGTGGTCAGTGGCACGGGTCAACCTTTACCTTGGCATCCAAGTTTAGGTGCATCACAGTATATCACAGATAACTAGTGAACCAGATAACTAACTGTTATCTGTGATGCGCCTGAACTTGGAACTAAACGTAAACTCGATGATGATGATGAGTTGAGTTGGTGAAGGACTCGTGTCTCCCCTGATTGCTCCACTCGGCTCCCCGAGGGGGGCAATCAGGGGAGACATCATCACCATAAATATTTTTTAGACCTGGTGTCACCCTTAATCCGGGGAGATATAGGGGTTTATCTTGAAATTCTATTATAATTATAAGTAAGTATTCATGTATGTCAAGCATAATATTTTTTTTTTATTATATCATTGAAACCCATCCATGAGGTATTTCGCGGCCTCCCCACGGCGAAAACTTTAATCGATGTTGAAACCTTACAAAAAGATGCCAAACGTCAAAAAATACGTATCTACAGGTATCTACTCTCTATCCATTACTTTCCTAACTCTTTTGTCTTTGGGAAAAATAGGGAATTTACGTAATTACTCTAAGCTACGTTATTGTACCCTTGCTCATGTTGAGATGTCAACCGCAACAGGTACGTCAACGGCAGTCGACGGCTGCCGTCTAATGCCGGCACCTGCACTGCGTGTATTTGAGACGTGCAGTCCATAGACAAGAGCGGTAAGTCATCGCACTACTAGGTACTACTAATTGCACCCCTCGACGGGTGTTACACCACACTCACAAAACTGTTAGTGTAGCAGTTAGGGAAAACGCCAATATTTTATTGACTATTGTCATAATCCCTTTTAGTGGCAACAGCTTGGTGGGGATTATTAACCTTATAAGCTGATGAACATAATCGTACGTAAAACGAGAATGGTTGCTCCTATTTCGACCGAATACTCGTAAATCTGAGAACATTCCAGAAAAGTATTAGCCGAAACATTATTCCAATGAGATAAATCGTAGAGTTAGCATGACCGGCTAGGATCGGTGCTAATATGGAATCATTCTATATGTGGATACACCTAATCCGCCAACACAGCCCGACGGCACCAGTGCAGAGTCTGATCAAAAAGGGAAGAGTCGTGGGAAGTGAGGGTGCTCGTGTGCCAATTTAACAACTTTTGTTGCGTTGACAACACTGCTCTGTCATTGCAGTACGACTAAAAGGTTTGGTTCATCGTAACGCCACAACTCTTCTCTTTTTGAACAGATTATGTGTGAATATTGTAGACTGACGACCCTTTTTTTTCAACTTGTCGGCGGCCCACCGACTTTGAAACCAACCTTTGGTGTGTTGACTCTATTATGGTCTTGGAACCAGCTGACGCTAAAGCGAAAATGTTTATGATTCGTGAAAATGGTTACGATGTCGTAACTGTCAATAAAACTAATTGTTCCGCGCACGCCAATTTCTCCAGTGACGATTCCCGTAACGTCGATTCATGTAAAAATGACCGCACTTGAATTCCCCTCACGACGATCTCGCTTTTTCGCGGTGTACAGTCGGCAACGGCGCGGCGGCGTAGAGCAATAAAACGCTATTTGAATAGAATGGTTATTTTATACTTATCACATCTCTGTTCCGTTCCACTTTCGAGTAATCCGGTCCTGAAGAACGTCGCAGTTATTTCTTTACTCATAAATATTTACTAGCCAATAACGTTTATCTTGACAACCACAAGAATCGTCGTTACGAAAATCGTCTATAGGCGTGCGAGGAACAATTCCCATTATACAGGGTGGGGCAAATTCTTGGCCCCTTCAGGGTAGCTACTGTTTCATTTGTAGTTAGAAGGGTTTGTTCTAAGGAACTTTCTGTTTTATTTTGAAGGAAAACATGTTGCCATTTTTAGTTTTTTGAAAAAATGTACGGTTCGCCCAAAAAATGACATTTGTCAGAAAAAACAAGTTGGTCTTAATCGACTCTATTTCCAACCAGGAACACTTTTCCCAAAGTAACATACCAAATCAAATCGTAAGTTTTGGCAATAATTAAAAAAAACAATTCCCATATATTTTCTATGAAAAAACGAGTAAATGAAAACAATAATGTCACTCAGAAGGAAAA
The DNA here is from genome assembly GCA_955876795.1 of Eupithecia tripunctaria. Classification (NCBI taxonomy): domain Eukaryota; kingdom Metazoa; phylum Arthropoda; class Insecta; order Lepidoptera; family Geometridae; genus Eupithecia; species Eupithecia tripunctaria. The sequence continues at coordinate 10,316,871 of OY041599.1, forward strand.
CATATTGCCATTTTTAGTTTTTTGAAAAAATGTACGGTTCGCCCAAAAAATGACATTTGTCAGAAAAAACAAGTTGGTCTTAATCGACTCTATTTCCAACCAGGAACACTTTTTCCAAAGTAACATACCAAATCAAATCGTAAGTTTTGGCAATAATTAAAAAAAACAATTCCCATATATTTTCTATGAAAAAACGAGTAAATGAAAACAACAATGTCACTTATTCAATGGTTCTTAATTTAAACTCGTATGTACTTTTTTAAGAAGGTAGGCTAATTTTGAAGGCATCTCAGGAATTTAATTTTTACTTACTTTTAAATTTTTATTAAAATAAAACAGAAAGTTCCTTAGAACAAAACCTTCTAACTACAAAAGAAACGGTAGCTACCCTGAAGGGGCCAAGAATTTGCCCCACCCTGTATACCAGCAACCCATTTGTAGCAAACAAACAACCAATTCGAATGTGTTTTCTATTGCTTGCTGATAACAGTGATAACTCTTAAAACTAGGTCGATACGGCTTTGCTGAGTCACACAAATGTGTGTTTTCTTTCCCGCTAAGCAAGTGCAGATTTACATCTATGTTGCGTTTTAGTAATAGTAGTAGTAGTGTGCAGAAAAGAGTCAAGAGTTAGAGTCAAATCGTTCATTTCCTTAGACTTACTACTTTTTTCTTTTTTTTAATATGTATAAGCAGCTTGATAAATAGTAATTACTATCAAATAACAAATAAGTTGCAATTGATTCTAATTCACAATTTTTTGTCTACTAGCGGAAGAAGTAAAAAAGAAACCACTAGGAAGTTTACCGCTTGTCTTATAATATAAAAATGAATCGCTAAATGTGTTGGTAAGCGCATAACTCAATAACGCCTGGACCAATTTGGCTGATTCTCTTTTTTAAATGTTCGTTGAAGTTCAAGGATGGTTTTTACATGGATGGTTTTAAAAATAGAATAACTGCCGGGAAAACTTTAAACCTTTAACCGTTTCCATAGGAACAACGCGTGCGAAGTCGCGGGGCACAGCTAGACAACTAATACAATCTTTGCATTTCTAAGTATAACGCAACTAATCTATGTTCTTACATACTATTGTCAGTGTGGAACTGAGCGACATCCGGCCGCCGGAGTTTTTCAGCCCTTAAGTAGGTACCATATTATAATATACTACTACTGCCTATTAACATAACCCTAACACTACAAGTATAACATAAAGTAACTTCTACACGGGGCCTGTTTCTACATTTTTATTCTACATAGAAAGTTTCTTCTAGCGTCTACCCCTGTCATAAAATCAACATTATTGTCTAATTCTTACAAAACTATTTCTTCTCACAGTTTTTTTCCCACAAGTAACCCATAATACATACTATTCACAAATGGCATTATTACAGTATAGCTTATAACTTTTATTATAAAGTGGTAAGGCAAAGCACTTTCACCTAGGTATGTGTTTTATGAAAAACACTTTTACTTCACACGACTTGCGCTTGCCCATTCAAGAAACCACAAAAGAGGTCGATGACATTTGCGACTGAATTAACATTTACTGAAGTTGACTATTAAGTTTACGAAAAAGATAATTACAATCAAATAATAGAAATAATTTTTAAACAATAGGCTTGACGACTCAAAAAAAATTATTAATCCGTCGTAGTTATATTAATAAAAGATATTAGACACGTATTTTTTATTTTGTCAATCTAGTATTTACAATTGAAACGATAGGCTTGACGACCCAAAAAAAATATTAATCTGTCAGTTATATTAATAAAAGATATTAAACACGTATTTTTTATTTTGTCAAAAAAACAAATAATTACAAAAATAAATGACTATATTCCCAAACTTAGTCATTAATATTAATGACTAAGTTTGGAAGTGGAAGCTAGTGACGTCACGGCTCAATAAAAAGTGTGACACTTTTACTGAGCCATGACGTCACGCGGAACTTTAATCTTAAAATTTTTTTGATTATTCGACAAAAGAAAAAATTTAATGCGTTTCCAATATCTCCTAATAATCTAACTGGACTAATTAGAATGTTTCAGTCGTCAGGCTATTGAGCGAACTGCAGACTGTTGCAAACAATCTACAGGTAGCTCAACTGATCGAAAGCAAAGCAGCCAGCGTCTTGGGTACGTCGAAAGCGTACCCAAGACGCTGGCTGCTTTGCCTCGCTGTATGACAATGCTGATGCGCTGTGCCAGATACTAACCAGCTCTCGAGTCACGCATCGTCGCTACGACCAAACGTTCAGATAATTTTTTGAAAACCCGAAAAGCCTTGGTACCTTGCACCTAGGTAGGATAAAGTTATTAAGTAAACTTTATCCTACATCGTAATTGATGTTCGTGGATACGGATACATCATCGTTAACAGCCTGATTGCATCCACAGCTGAGTAGTAGGTTAGTATCTATATCATACATATCTATACTAATATTATTATAAAGAGGAAAGAGTTAATGCCTATGCAATACAAAAAACAATTAAATTATGTTTTGGAAAACTACTGGACCGATTTAAAAAAATTGTTTCATCATAAAAAGCTTACTTATCAGGGTGTATTTGATCTTGGAATTCCCACAGGAAAGGGAACTACGCGGGTGAAAACGCAAGGCACTGCTAGTGTATTATAAATTCGATAGCATCTATTTAAAATTATGAGTATTTAAAATGTACCTACATTGCTTCATAGACCTTGCCTTCGATAGTCCGTTTTCTAAGGGAAGTTGCTTCACGGTAACTGGGTTACACCTTACGGTTTATTAAAGACTAAGAAAAAAAATATTAAGGTCAGAGGGACCTAGTAATACTAGTTCTTATTTATTTCTAATAAAAATTTGATTGTTATTTTTTTTTTCAATATCTTAGTCGCCTCTTACGACACCTATGGAAAGAGTCCCCTACTCTTTCCGTGGTACAAATTCTAAGCCAGCATCACACAGCTCGATCTAGTAGGTATCCAATTAAAATAACCCAATCTAGCAGAGTAGACCAACCCCGCAGTAATGTAATTTCTTTCTTTTGGTCTGCAATCGCATAGCATAGGCTGATGATAAAATTTAAACAACACTGCGATGGACCTTCCCTTTCTTTTGTTTTATCCCGGTGTGAGTAAATTTATCGAATCTTTGGTCAAACACTGCTATTTTTACAGAATCAGACCCAAAAAGAGGGATGAATCCTCCCTATTTGGGGTTATTCTAGTTCTCTTCTACTCCGCTTGACAAATGGATAGATTTCTGGTTTATTTTTTTAATTCTAGTTTTCTCCCTCACCTATTTTTGGCGTTCCATGAGTGCTATATCTTTTCTTTTTGGTACAACTTGAGCTATAACTTGAACCGCGCATATTTCCTAGCTGCCGTGCTGTAGAATTTGGCCTTTACCCAAAAAGATAAATGAAGATCGGTGCAATCACGCCCTGCTCACGTCGTGATCACGTCGCGTTCACGCCCGCGTCACATACCTACCTAGCAAGCCAAGTCACAAGCTCAAAGTGAAAGTTTCCTGCACGCAAGGTGAGGCCGGGTCAAGATCAGCGTTATTAATATCCTTGCCGGCTTTACTTTGAACTTTGTCACTTTCTTCCAACATTCCGAGAAACCTGCAGTTTCAAAAATGGGCACGTATTGTAGTTTTATTCTTCGACCAATGTTTATTTTACTTTGGCAAGGTTTTATTGGAATTTCCATTGCAGAGTGTATCATATGATGACGAGCGCGTTGATATCTTTTGGACTAAACTTTGTTCTTGTAGTCACCGATTCGTTTACGAGCGTTATTTTTGTGAAATATTTTGTAGCACTTTAGTACGGATCCAAGAGTTGTTACATATATACTAACTTCTACCATTTTGTAGACTATATCTTCTGTAGAAAACGTTGGTTACAATGTATCATGATGGTTTGGTAACAATCGTGAAATCGATAGCTATTTGGAGATGTAGGAACTCTTCACTATTGCCTTTCAAAGGCTTCATTAAGAAACAGAAATAGCAGGCGAATTCCTTTCCAACAAACAAACCTAGCGGTGCTGCTCGTCATATTAACGACTCAAGGATTGATCAATTATAAAAACAGCCGACTCTTTTTATCTTTCTCTCATCGGTTTATTGTATAAATACCTCTCAACTGAATACACTCTTAGCATTTAAAGGTAAGTACTCGTACCTACCTTTAAATGTTAAGAGTGAAATTTTAATTCGTTACTCGTGGTGGGATTTAATTACATAAGTGAAGACAAATTGATTTTTGTAATAAAAGGTTGTTTGATTTGATGACATAATATCACAAATTAGTGTTATATCTTTTCTTTTCGGTACAACTTGAGCTATAACTTGAACCGCGCATATTTCCTAGGCTTCAAAAGTTGGTTGACTCTAGCTAACCTGATTCGGCTTTATACAGCCAGCATTAATCTCAATATCAGATTATGGCATGCTGTATCTTTAGTAGTAGTTTCAGCTTGTTTCTTTCTAACCCTAACGTCAAACCGGGGAAAAATGTGGGGTCTATTTCATTGTATATCCACATTCCAGACTTTTTATAGTAGTCCAAAGATATCGCTTAAAAAACGCATTCCTGAGTGACGGCCGGCCGACCAATCAACGGTCAGGTTTTTTTCTTTTTTCGATTCATTAACATAAATAAACAACAGTAAACGGTTAATAAATAAACAATAATACTTTACACTACGGGGTCGTGTCATCTTACAAGATCAAAATCGTCGTAATTAACACGATTAGCAATACCTACGTGTCGAGGGGCACAATACAATGGATTCGTCGAATGAGTATTAGTATTAGTTTATTAAATACTTTATTGCACACAATTATAAAAAAGTACACAAATGGTGGGCATAATGCCGATGGCATTTTCTGTCATCACTTGTGTCATCGCATCACTTATGTACACAATTTATGAATTTATAAGTAGAAAAAGCCTTTTCTGTTTAAACTCCACATAAAAATTTTTGAATGTTGATGTGATAACCATGGGTCAAACCAAATAAAATTAACTAAAATTAAATAAGCTGTAGGTATAGAGGCTGTCAATAAAATATGGTTTAAAAAATAATAAATAGTGTAATATTTAATTCTGTACAAATAGTTAATTAAGTAAAATTCCCACCAGTCTTGTATTTTCAATTAAAAATTTTATAGTCATTTGTCAAATATTCTTTAAATTGTATGTATACTGTTAGAGTTAATGATAGCGATTTTACTTGAGAACAGAAAGATTTGAAACTATCAATGGATAATAATTAATCAATCATTATCTGGTAGTTGATAGTTTATTGCATAACTTTAGGCCTGATATTTGAAAGCTTCTTCGATATACAATGTGTCTAAGATTAACGTTAGTATTTTCAGTTCTTGTTTTATCCTTGTGTAAATTCTACTTGACATATTTTAAAGCGATTACGTCTATTTTTTACCAAGGCTTGTGATAATAGTGAGGCGATATATGTTATAGGAGCTAGATTGAATCTTGTGAACGAAACCGTAACTAAGCTGAACTTATAAAGAAGCCGAGTCCACCAAAATTGAAATAATTTTAAAGTTTAAAAGTAGGCGCGCGCAGGCAGATATGCCGGTATACGTTATAGGAGCTAGATTGAATGTTGTGAACGAAACTGTACTATTACTTAACTGAATTTATCATGAAGCCGAATTCACTAGGGTTGAAATAATTTAAAAGTAACACACACACAACTCTTCGTTAACGGCGCTGATCTCGTTGAGTCTATGTTGGTAATTGAGAAAACTATTTGAAGTAGGTACCTAGAAAACGTAATAGTAGGTCTCACGAGTGATATACAAATGTCTACGGAAGCCAAATCTAAACTAAAAAAATGCAACCTTCTTTGGTCAGGTGCAGTAACAATACCGGAAGTAAGGGTGACTTGCACTTCCGGGACAAAAGTCCCCCTTTATAGAGGGAAACAGTCGCCAGACAACTGTTGTCCTGGGAGAGCCGTTATATGGTTCAGTAATTGCATCAAAAACGTTTAGATTAAGATTCGACGAATTTTATTGAATAACAAAGCTTCTTGTTTTTATCGTTAATTTGTTACACCATGGTCTCACCAAATGGTAAGTGAAGATGTTGTCAACGATGTTTCACGATGGTCTACAAGACACCTTTTCACTCTTATCTTGATGATATCCAGACTGTTGGCCGGAAAAACCGAACTTCGAAGGATTTGTCATTTTGGCGAACGTATATTATCAATTTATCACTTCATTAACTGCGGTGCGAATGGCCCTATTCAGAAACAGTGCTTGGGGTATTCGCACCGCCGCGGTTCGAACCGCTCGCGGTGCGAAACGACTAAAGACCCATTATAAAGACGCACAGGTCAAAGCAAGACGCAAAATCTTAAGGTTCTAAACATTTTGAGTCATTTTCTCGGTTAAATTAATTCACGCTTAACCCTGCCTGGTAAAGAACTGAGTCTGACCGAATCCGCTACACCGTAAGCCTAGCGTGAAGCCAGCGCATGCGACGTAGATTACTAGAATTACGAGAGCGGACGAGGAATCAATCGCGGCACGGATCCAACGGTCAATTTAATCCAATGATTCGTACGTAAACGCTGATATCATTGGCTCGGTGATGAGGGGCTGTCATGTCATAATATAATGCCTTAATTTCCGTGAGCATTCCATTTCACGCAATACCTTACGATTACTTCAATTTATTTTCCTATCGGTAAGCTCTCCTTACCTACATACTAGACGATGTTTTCATGATGACTAGATGAAATTGGACAGCATTATTTATTTGTATTTGAATGAATTCACCCTTTAGAAAAATTCCTACTCTTGACCAGTTTTATCTTAGGTCAAAATCAGTAATGTCTATAATTATTTACCTATGGGTAGGACAAACCAGAGAAAGCTGCCTATGTCATTTAAAGCCACGTAATCTGTGCGGGTACCTACATTTAAAAAATATTGTACCGTATGAGACTCAAAGTTAACTGATGCCAGTCTCTCAGTTCCTCAAGCCGCCAGCGTCGTGGCTTAGTTCGAGTGACATGATTCAACTCGCTGTTAAGTGCTAATTCTATGCGAACACGGTATAGCGGGCGCCCTACAAACAAGTGAGACATCGAGAAACTGATAATTTACTTGAAATATAATTTTATACCTAACTGTAGTTTGCATACCTAGCGAATACACAACTATAATATAGACTTCGGAGATTCCAAAATACGTGTTCTATCTATGATCGTAAATTTACAATTTCATGGTCGGGGAACGGAGAAAGCGGCTCTCAGTGAACCGAAGATGAAGATCATCTTCAAAACCTGCTTCGGAAAGGTTAAAAAAAGGTCTATCAAGGGTAAATAATTAGGTTAACTTAAATTCCTGCAACGTTGTTTGAAAAATTCGGTCACGAATAGGATGAAATGATCTGACGCAAAAAAATTCAAACACAAGGATGCAAACGGTGCCTCTTATAATATAATTGGAGTAGGAGGTAGGTGCATAAATTATTTGGGAAAACATCCATAATTTGCAGGTGGATTTTAACACCATAAAATGTAGTTATTATTAATAATCACCGCAAATATAGAGAAAGAAGGAATACACAAAAAAGAAATCTCACGCGTGAACATTATCTCCAGTAGATATCTAGAATAACTCTAAACTATTTATAAAATAACCTACCTTGCAGGAGGAGGATAACCAAGACGCAGTAATATATCACATCCATGTTCACAATATTCAAAAAATCACTCGCGGGTGCATGGCATGGCGTGCGCATTGCACGGCGGATAAGCATATACTGACGACGCGCGCGACGCGACGGTAGCTAGCAGGTGCACCGGCGCGCGGCGGCGCGGCGGCGGGGCGGCAGCGGCGTGCGCGCAGCAGGTAGAAAAGCTTTCGCGCTGAATATCTGGACACGCGGTAGTGTCAGACTGTCAGCCAAGTTCGGAAACGAGGACGGACGCAGTGTGTTTAGCTAAGTTGTTATATCTATTACACTTCACACACCTCATCACATATTCATATACAAACTATTGATGCGTTTTGTTTGATGTGTAACTATGTTTTGATGTTCGTATGGATTTCTGTTGCCGCTTCACGCCACTACTACTGAATTTCAGTAGTCTGAACGGCTCGGCTCGAAAGTTTGAGATTTAGCCTGTAAGTAGGTATAAGTCAGTAGCAGTACCTACCTGTATTGAAACCAGGTAGGTAGTTTTTAATATTTTTATTGTTATTATGACAGAAAATAAAATATTATAAAAGGTTGGTATTTCACAGTAGGTAAAAGTAGGTACCTATATCCTCAGACGAAATAAAAGGTACCTACCTACTACGAATAAGAATTCTTATTCGTAGTTCGTAGCCTACCTATAACAAAACGAATCCGAACTTGGCCCCGTTTACACATTAACATTTTTGGTCGAATAGAATTTCTTGTCACAGGTCTTGGGTAGTCCAGATAGGAACGTGTGTTGGGTGATAGATAAGCAACACATTCTCGGCTATCAGGTCAGTGTGCTTGATTAGCATAGCTAGTAGGTGATGATGTACCTATTGTATGCTATTGTCAAGGGATTTGATTATGGCTCGATGATTTGAATTGAAGTCAAATCAACTTCTGAATAACTGCTGCCTAATATACCTACATAGGTAGGTTAGGTACCATACTGTAGGTAGTAAGCTGGTCGAAGAATTGCAATAGTTATAATATAAGGTATATTTAAGGAAGGTTTACAGAATGTTTATTTATTTATTTATGGACACCCAACAGAAATAACACATCGCATACAGAGTAAAAAAATAAAGTCTGTACTAAAGTGTACCACTGTAATAAAGTGGTCTTAATGTCTAGTGTTTTTTTTTTAAATACAGAGTGCCACTGCCACAGAATGGGCAAAATTATGGGTCGAAATGTTCGATAGACCGTGTGTCGGTAAACTAGCTGCGCCCCGCGGCTTTGCACGCGTTGTTCCTGTTCTATCTCACGGGAACTTATTTATGGGATAAAAGTAGCCTATGATTGATTCCAGGATTATAATTATCTGTAATCAAAATCAATTTAACCCGATCCGTTTATTCGTTATAGTGTGAAGAGGTAACAAACATCCATACATCCATACAAACTTTGGCATTTATAATATTAGTGCGAAGATGGTAGGAACCAAGTGCAATAGAAGAATATTTGTTTTAAGATTTGTCTCCAGAATTTAAACTATTTAGTGCTGAAATTTTTTTTGTATGAATTGGCATATTTTTTTTAAATATCTGGCATAACTAACTAACTAATAAAACGTGGTTCGTAACTTCTATTAAAATTAATATAATATAGGTAGGTATACAAATATAATAGTACCTATACGTGATATCTAGGCATATAAAGCAGCTCAAGGCAGGCATGCATAGTTGAAAAGTAAAATTCAAAACTACCGGTTTCTCGAACGCTTGTCACATTGAATGGATAGTCAACGGCTTGTAATATACGCACTGCGGAATCTCACAGCGTGAATTTTAGGCCCGTATTATGAAAGCTTGCTCAGTCATCGAGCTATGCTTGAGCAACATTTATAGAAAAGCGTTACTCAAGCAGAGATTGAAGACTGAACAAACTTTCATAATACGGGCCCCGATCTCGCGGAATATAGTTCTTTTTTCGATTGGATTAGAACCGGCCAAGTGCGAGTCATACTCGCGCACGAAAGGTTCCGTACCATCATCTAATAAAATCGGAAAAATAATCATGTCTGTTGTGTGGGAGCCCCCTTAAATATTTATTTTATTCAGTTTTTAGTATATTTCTTATTTACTTACTATATTGTTAGTTGTTATAGCGGCAACATAAATTGAAAATTTCAAGATTCATGAGATACATCCTGGTGATAGACGGACAGACAGACGGACAGACGGACAGCGGAGCCTTAGTAATAAGGTCCCATTTTACCATTGTGGGTACGAAAGCCTATAATAAAGACCTAGGTGTGTCTCTGATAATTATTCCATCCAATTCATTAAAAACTTTTCTAGTTCGTAACCATTCAAATGGTAAACATGGTACCTACATGTGTCAAAACTATTTAAAACACATTAAAAAAGGTTTAAGCGAAAAATACAATTTTAGATATAAGTATTTAAATGTTTACCTTCAAAATTTGTCTCCTAAGCGTGGTTTACGTAAGCATGATTCTTTTATGTTCGTTTGAACTTTTGCGTAAAATCAAGTGCAATAGTCTGGTGGCATTTTTACCCTAAAATGCAACACTTTTTTGATTTTATTACCCGTTTTAAGCGCTAAAGTAGGGTTAGAATGCTATGTTGCATGCATGGTAGGTAGGTATGCCTCATCATCGCAATCAATCACCGTGAAATACGTCCACTTCTGAACATTCATCCCCAAACCAGATGCCTTGGCACGTTCTGGGTTATGGATTAGAAAGTGATCAAATTTAACCCATCAGTGGATTATTTAGGTCAGTGGTTCAAAGTGGAATAGGGCGTGGTCACTCGTGCTCACTCGACACTTTTTAGATAATTTTTTTTTTCACTTTACAGCACATACGTATTTTCCCATTTTATAGTTTCATTTTCAAATGGTTCCTTCTTATTCTATGTACAAATACCTTCCTTCAACCTACCACACTTAATCATTGAAGCAAAGTAAAGTTTCCAGTTAATATTGAAAGCAATTTTACAGGCGGAATCGATATTCTTTCACTTTCTAGATTAAATTGATTTGATTCGAGTTGGTTCTCAATTGCGCAACGCTCGTTTAGAGAAAATATTATTTTACTGCAAATCGTAATCAATCATCTATCTGGATCGCCAGCTTCATCATCATCATCAAGGTGTTTTACTAAAAACGTGTCCAGACACTGTACTGTCGAGAGTGTCCAGACACTGTCGACAGTACAGGGTTTTCTGTATAGGTTGGTAGTGTAGGTTTCTAATAAAAAATAGCACTGTAATAATTTAGGCTTGTAATTCACGATGCAAGCGAACCAAAAATTTGCGGAAGGTTGACAACGCTTGAAAGCAGGTAGTTCAACGATACATCCTGAACTCAACCTCAACCTCAACAGTCTGTTTTGGTTCACTGCTAGACGCAGACCTCCTGGGGGAGGCGCTGCTGCTTGCCCCCCTTTGTCGCCTCTTACGACACCCACGGGAAGAGATGGGGTGGTGCAAATTCTAAGCCAGCACCACACAGCTAATACATGAAAACTAAATATTGTGATTCGATTGCATTAGTGAATAGATTGGGAAATCCATCATATATAATGACATTCACATGCAATCCTAAATGGCCGAAAATTCAATAGTACATAACATCACGACATACAAATCCCCTTTGAATCATTGATTTAAGATCCGGTTGTTGGTTTGGGAATTGCCTATATTTAATACATGTACCTAATGTAGAATATAAAAGACGAGGTTTCATTTATTTGCAGGAATGTAGGTGCAATAAATAATAGGTCTTAATAAAAAATAACACTCCAATACATTCTGCCTCGGCAAGGGTGGGTGGCGGCCCTGTCCAAAATATAAATTTAGATAAATTTGTTAGAGCCGATATTCTCAAAGAGTAAAACGGGAAATTGAAGCAGATTGTTTAACCGACTTCAAAAAGAAGAGGAGGTTCTCAAATTCTCAATTCGACTGGTTTTTTTTGTAATGTTTTTTTACCCGCCATACGTACGGCCAACTGCGTGTCGGACTCGTGGACGAAGGGTTCCGTACCAGTATGTATAAAAATAAAAAAATGCAAATCTTTGCTTGTAAAAAACAAAAAGTCAACGTGAAGCGGTCACCCATCCAATAACTGACCGCGCCCGACGTTGCTTAACCTCGGTGATCGGTACTCAAGGTGATAAGGACGAAGGGGCTGCCATTGCCATTAGAATTGTTCTGTAGGGGGTGCTGCTGCCCGCCCTCGGTGGATATACCTTAGTCGTCACTTACGACACCCTCGGGAAGAGATGGAATGGGTCAAATTCTAAGCCAGTGGCTCTGGCTTAGAATTTGCACACTTTTGGCTCCCCGACTCGCATGCCCAGCGTGGGGATTATGGCAATTACCCCCATGAGATAAACGTCAATAAGGCGTTTATCAGCGGGAGGCCTGCGTCCAGCAGTGGGCCAATACAGGGTGTTGCGGTTCAGGTTGAGGTTTCTGAATTTAAATCAAAACAATAAAATTAAAAAAATGGCATGAAATAATGCCCTGCTAACTTCGCGTAGTAGAGCATTTCTCAGACATCGATATATAAACAACGTATTTAAAAGCATTCGCATATTATTAACAGTTCCTGGTGGTCTTCAGGAATAGTTCCGGTGTTTATAATTAAAATTTTCATGAAAACATTATTCGCAAAATGACAGAATCTAAGATATTTTTGTCTACAGAGAAGAGATTCAAGGCCCAGTAGAGCCAGTTTTATCAGGTTTATGACATAAACAAGTTTTTTCTTGTTATTCAAATTATTTTCAGATCAAGATCTCTTAAGATTTTCATGAAAACGGTTTTTATAAAAATCTAAAAATCAGCGTCGATGGATTTACTTTAGGTAAACAAGGTTTTATCATACAATTTTGATACTATTTATAAGACCTGAAATTTTCATGACAACGTACCTACTTAGAATAATAATTGATTTTGTTTAAAAAAAACTATAAACCAACTTATGGATCCCATTGTCAGAACTGGACGTATTTAAAATGGGACTACACACATCAACATTGTCTCCCTAGACATATTCAACATTTTGTTGATTTTTACAAAAACTGAAAATAATTTCTTTATAAAAGAGGTATAGCAAGAATCTTTATTCTGTGTTGTTTATTAATAATAATAAAACACACCTGTTCGATATCAATTTTTGGTAAAAATTTAAGTGAGAACAAAGTTTGAAAAATTAGATAATTTACAAAGTTCGGTAAATTGTGTTAAAACTATTTTTACGTTGCCATGACTTTATAAAATTACCTTTTAACAATTAAATAATCGGTGTTGCCTCCCCTGATGTGCATAACACGTTGGCACCGGTTATTCATACTCAAAATGAGGTTGTCAAAGTCTCGCCGGGGTATGCGATCCCATGTTCTTTTTAAATGGCAAAAAAATTGGTCTTCTGTGGTCAAATTGGACGGCAAATTGCTGAAAGCCCTTTGCTGCAACATGTCCCAAGCGTGTTCAATTGGGTTTAAGTCGGATGACTGTGCAGGCCAGTCTAAAACCGCGACATCATGTTCCTGGAGGGCAGCTGACACTAAACGCGCCGTGTGTGGAGGGGCATCATCATGCATGAGCTTAAATTCCTGGCCAATTTGAACTCTATGAGGGATGATGACAGGTTCTACGATCTCGTTCCGGTATTTTAGTGCCGTCATGCTGCCTCTTATCCAAATGAGCTCGGTTCGCGTGCCAAAACGAATTCCCGCCCAAACCATGATTGTCCCACCTCGGTACGAATGGACCTCTTGTGGCTGCTGGAGACGACTTTGTCTGCCTGGAACTCTCCAAACACGTGTTCTCCGTGATTCGGGGTGGAATCCAAACCAAGACTCATCAGTAAAGAGAACCATTGTCCATTGGCCATTGTGCATACCAAATGTTCTTGTGCCCAAAGTAGTCGCCTTCCGCGATGGCCTCGTCGTAGAGCTGGCACACGAAGTGGCCTACGAGAATGAAGATCGACTTCATTTAGCCTTCTTCTGACGGTTTGGTCGCTGACTGACAGCTGATGGTCTAACTGAAGCCTTTGCACTAGCTGCTTTGCTGTGAGATTGGGTTCCCTCCTGGCGGAATTTTGGAGAAAACGATCCTGTCTAGGGGTGGTTACTGGTTTTTTTCCAGTGTGGCGCCCTACTGGGGCGCCACACTGGAAAAAAACCAGTAACCACCATACGAAAATGTGACCGCAATCGAGAAATTACGTTTTGATTGGTGTTGAGGGTATTGGCAACCACGCGTTGGATAGCACCGGCTTGTAACATGCCTATCGCTCTTATCATTTCTTCTCTGCTTAAATGTCGACGTTCCATTACATAAAAATATCACAACATCCGTTAAAATTAAAAATTACTTAGATAGCACTTATTGTTAATTAAATAAAAGTAAATTTATCTCAGGCAAAATTAACGTTGTTTTATCTAGCTAGATCGGAGTCCCCATTCTATCTTTTGTTTAATGCGTTCTATTTTTAATCTTTTTACAAATTTTGAAAGGGAACAAAAGAGGTTTAATTACGTGTATAAACTTTTTCTAAAAAGCAAATAGTTTGTAAGCAAATCATTTCGAAATGGAATATCCCTAGACAATGTTGAAGTGTGTACACGAGAAGCACCTCAAATAAAAAAAGAAACATGAAAATCGAAAAAGTCAGAAGTTCTGAGGCAACCAAAAAAAATACAGTCGAATTGAGAACCTCCTCGCAACGAAATCTTATCAAGAAGGCCTTAAATGACTCCTTAAATGATTACGTTAATGATGTTAATGCTTGGCCGGATGTCGCCCAGTTCCACACCGACAATAGTACTTATGTAAGAACAGTTAGAATTAGTTATGCTAGTTTGAGAGGTAGTACATATTCGTAATTTCGTTTGTTATTGTCGAGGTTAGGTATTGTACTCTCTTTTCACTCACGTAGTACTCGTAATTGTATTCTTTTTGCTCTTCTCTTTGGGTGGTGGTGGGAGGTATTTATGATATGAAAATCTTTTTGTCTATTCTACGCTATGGAATCGATTCTGTTGTTTTAGGATTAGCTAAAATTAGGACCATGGTTGAAGAATTTGACTGACACGTTTAAAATTAGGATGACAGCTCTAAAATTAACCGGACAGACCTAAAATAACTCAATTTAGTTAAAGTGGCTATAACCCTATTCCTCGCGTAACATTTCAGTGGTTTGAGAAATTAAACTAACGGGTCATAAATTAGGATGACAGCTCTAAAATTAGATTGATAGATCTAAATCAACTCAACCACGGTAAAGTTATCTATGTTGGAATATGTATTGGTACACCATTCAACTTGTCTATGAGGCTGAGATTAAAGTAAGGATTTATGATTAAATCAATGCTTTACATCTGTCAATGTCGTCTCGTTGACACTGACAGAACTCAACTCTAAAATCTGTTCTGCGTAACAATCAACGTAATGATTACTCGCTCTCTCTCTGTTCTGAAATAGCACACACAACATGTCTGTATAAAGCTGATTTTCTATATCCAATAATTAAGTGTTAATCGTATAATGTAATTCCTAATTGTTTTCACTAGACAATAATAACTATTGTGCTATGTGATTCTGTTCGTTTATTTTCACTCGCCGGTTCCAACCCACCAACCTAACCTATCTTCACTGTGCATCCACTGTGTGTAGGATTTACATGGACAAAGCTAGGCCTAGGCTAGGCTACTCACCGCCTGGCTGGCTCTCTGCTCAACAGGTTATGGGCCCAGGTCCCAGGATTATCACAACTGATTACGGGCACAGTATTTAAGAAGAGGAAGACATTCTACACTTGGGTGCCGGCGAGGACACGAACACGAGGAAGCGGATTTTATATTGTGTGCAATGTCACAGCAGCCGCAAGAAGGTGCCGTTGGCGGGCACACGCCTCATGTGTCGCCAGCAGGTCTGTACACTTTTGACAAATTGGATGGAATTGGCTCGTATCACAACTGGAAGTTCCAGATGCGAATGGCGCTTATCATGGAAGGCTTATGGTCATGTATTGATGGTTCTGAGACTAGCAGCAGCACGGATCAAAAAGCTTTGGCTAGAATATGCTTGGCAGTTAAACCGAATTGCATCCAGTATTTGCGCGATGCTACAAGCGCAAAGCAAGCTTGGAAAATCCTCCAGGATGTATTTGAGGATAAAGGACTTTATCGGAGGGTTGTGCTTCTAAGAAAACTTCATAGATCCGACTACCATGAATATAATTCAATGGGAGCTTACATCGAAGGAATAATGACCCTAGTACAACAACTTGCAGACATCGGAAGGATCATTGATGATAAAGAAGTTGCAGAAATTTTACTAAGCGGTCTACCACAGGATTTTGATGTTTTGGTTTCTGGTCTGGAAACAGCAAACCTCTCCGAAACTCTCACGAGCGAAGCAGTGCGAGCTCGACTACTTCAAGAGGAGTTCCGAAAATCCACTAAAAATGGCAAATCAAATGATGATGTGGTTTTATTTACGAAGAGTAAACCACTTAAGTGCCATTACTGCCAGAAGCAAGGGCATGTCAAATCAAAATGTTTCAAGTTGAAGAATGATTTGAAGAAGCAAAGCAGTAGCGATGTCAACTTAGCTGCGGGGTCTGCGGACACACTGTTGGTATCAGCAGTGTCACTCTTATCTGTTTACGGAAGCGTGGACTGGATAGTGGACTCCGGGTGTACTTCGCACATGTGCTGTGATATGGACCTTTTTAGAGACATTGACTTAAATTTTAAATCAATAGTTACAGTTGCTAATGGAGAAGCACTGAAATGTCAGGGTCTTGGTGCCGTCTCTTTGAATCTCAATAATAGTAGTGATCTAAAGATTTTGCAAAATGTAATGTTTGTTCCTAAATTGACTACTAATCTTATATCCGTTAGTCAGCTAACTAGATTAGGTTTTAGAGTAGTATTTGAACAGGATAATTGCAAAATAATGGATCCTAAAGGCCAGCCTTTTACTAGTGCAACATGTTTCAGGGGTATTTATAAACTTGATTGTTTTTCTAACCCAAATTGTATTTCAGAATGTAATGTTGCTACCACAGGTGCTTGTAAGCAAGCAGAACAAAGTTCTTTAGCAGCTATTTCTAGTGTGCCATTGGAAGTATGGCACAAGTGACTTGGGCATTTGAGCTTGCATGGTTTGTATGGAATACGGAGTCTTGCAGATGATGTTGTTTTTGAAGATGACTGTCATGGTAAGTTGAAAATTTGTATTTCATGTTTTAAGGGGAAGCTTACAATGAAATCTTTCCCTAAGAGCCAAGCAAAAAGAGCTCATGATCTTTTAGAGTTAATACTCTCAGATGTTTGTGGGCCTATGTCAATCAATAGCTGGGGTGGTGCATGTTATTTAGTTACATTTACTGATGACTTCTCTAGAAAAAGTTTTGTTTATCTTATGTGTCATAAGAATGAAGTCATGATAAGTGGGTAAAACAATCAAGCGTTTCAGAACAGATAATGGAGGGGAATACTGTAGTAAAATCTCAGAAAAGTTTCTGTCTAGTGAGGGCATTATTTATGAAACTAGTATTCCCTAGTCCTGAGCAGAACGGCGTATCTGAACGCCTTAATAGAACCCTTATGGAAAAAGCCAGGTGTATGCTCTCTGAGGCCTGCCTCGACAAGCGTTTTTGGGGAGAGGCTATTGCTACTGCAATATACCTACAGAATCGAAGCCCCACGGCTGCTTTGTCCGGCAGTATTCTTGAACAGGTGTGGACAGGTTCCAAAGTGACCCTAAGCCACTTGAGAGTATTTGGTTGTAAAGCTTTTTCATTGATTTCAGAACATAACCGTCACAAGCTCAATGCAATGTCATAGGAGTGTATTTTTTTGTGGGTTATTGTGAAATGTCCAAGGGTTATTATAGATTAGTAGATCCAACTGAACCAAAGAAAATAATTAAATCCAGAAATGTCCATTTTATTGAATTGACGGACTTTAATGTAAAATCTAATATGATGAACTGTGATATTAATTCTAATAAGTTGGATTGTGATATAAATACTAATGATATTATTAAATCTAAAATGATAAATAATAATAGTAATGTTAAATCTAAAATGATAAACAATGATAATATTATTAAATCTAAAATGATGAATAATAATAATTTTAATATTAATGACAAAGTTTGTGTTCCAATGTTGAACTGTGATAATGGTAATTCTAGTGAATTGATACCTCCTTCTGCAATTTCAGGTGGTGAAATGGAGAGTGGACGTGTTGGGACTGAGGCCCCCAGCACAAACACGTCTGCCAGTGCTGATGGGTCAGCATCGCCATTATTCGTCGACTGCGACCAGGTGGAAGAAAATGAGCAGTCTTGGGCAGAGGAGAGCGACCATATGGTGGAGTCTGAGGGCAACTCTATGCTGGATACTGAATGCAGACCGAGCAATTTTGAGTTGCCAAATCAATGTCCTGTACGGAGTACAAGGGGTATGCCACCTTAAAGGTATGATGACTGCGAGTATGATTATTCTCTCTACTCTCATGGGCAGATTGCATTTGACAAACCGTTATCATATGAGGATGCTATGGCCAGTCATTTTCGCGCGAAGTGGCAAGCAGCCATGCAAGCCGAGTATTAAGAGAGACTCTTTGTTAAGCAATGGTGTCTGGAAATTAGTCGAGAGACCACTGGATAAAAACATCGTTAAATGTAAGTGGGTATTTAAAGTCAAGCAAGATACTTCTGGAAATTTTGACAAGTATAAGGCTCGTCTAGTTGCTCGCGGTTTTAGTCAAAAACATGGTATTGATTATGATGAGACATTTTCCCCAGTAGTCAGACACTCAACAATGCGGATATTGTTTAATTTGGCAAATGAGTTGGACATGGACATATAGCACATAGATGTAACTACTGCTTTCCTTCATAGTCAACTAAAGGAGGAAATATTTATGGAACAACCTATAGGTTTTATGACTGATAATAATAAAGTCTGTTTGTTACAGAAAAGCATCTATGGTTTGAAACAAGCAAGTAGGGCGTGGAATGAAACTGTAAATAAATTGCTACTTACTAATGGTTATTCTCAAACAAAATGTGAACCTTATGTGTATGTTAAGAGAAACTCTAGCAATTTAATTATTTTATAAATGTGATAATAATGTGTCTGACAATGATTATAATTTTAGAGAATTGATAGGTAGTTTAATGTACCTTAGTGTCTGTACTAGGCCAGATATAACATAATGCATGTAATGTTTTAAGTCAATTTAATAATTGTTATGATAAGACTCATTGGTTAGCAGGAAAGAGGATCCTTCGCTATTTAGCTAAAACTATTGATTATGGTTTAGTTTTTAGTAAATGTAATAATTTAGACCTTATAGCTTATGCTGATGCTGATTGGGCGAATGATCCTATTGACCGAAAATCTTATACTGGTTTTGTAATAAAGTTAGGGTCTAATACTGTTAATTGGGAGAGCAGAAAACAGCGCTGCGTCGCTATGTCAAGTACTGAAGCAGAGTACTTATCCATAAGTGACGCCTGTAAGGACATTCTGTTTATCAAACAGTTTTTGTTTGAGATAATGAATAGAAATATTGTGTGTCAACTATTTAATGATAATCAGAGTGCCCAGAAAATCTTGAAATCTATTCAATGTCATAAAAGGACAAAGCACATTGATGTACGCTATCACTTTGTAAGAAATTTGATTTCTAAAAATTGTATTTGTGTCTCATACATGCCTACTACGGAAATGATAGCTGACATTCTAACAAAAGCTTTGTCTTCCTGTAAACATAATGGCTTTAGGTTTCATTTAAATGTAAGAACTCCATGAAGTTGTATTGTATAACTGTAATGAGGGTTGGAGTTCCGTTGTATGGTGTAAGGGGAAGTGTTGGAATATGTATTGGTACACCATTCAACTTGTCTATGAGGCTGAGATTAAAGTAAGGATTTATGATTAAATCAATGCTTTACATCTGTCAATGTCGTCTCGTTGACACTGACAGAACTCAACTCTAAAATCTGTTCTGCGTAACAATCAACGTAATGATTACTCGCTCTCTCTCTGTTCTGAAATAGCACACACAACATGTCTGTATAAAGCTGATTTTCTATATCCAATAATTAAGTGTTAATCGTATAATGTAATTCCTAATTGTTTTCACTAGACAATAATAACTATTGTGCTATGTGATTCTGTTCGTTTATTTTCACTCGCCGGTTCCAACCCACCAACCTAACCTATCTTCACTGTGCATCCACTGTGTGTAGGATTTACATGGACAAAGCTAGGCCTAGGCTAGGCTACTCACCGCCTGGCTGGCTCTCTGCTCAACAATCTATACTGTATGGCAGTAGGTTTTGCGATTTTGAAAAACGTTCTAATAAAGTTATTTTAGGACCTGTATAGAAAAAAACCTTAGTTTTTAGGTTTCTAGGTCAAACTAGCATAGAAAATTTAGAAATCTTATAATTTAGGTTAGGAATCCTAAAACAACAGAATCGACACCACTATCTATCTACAGTAACTTTTAGATTGTATTAGTTTATAATCAGCTGCAACTATGGTTTATCCATTTTGAATGAAGCATGTTAGTAAACAAAGTACGTACGACAAAAATAACAAAATCTCACTTGCATGGCGTCGAGTTTCAGATTTAGTTGTAAGCAATTTTTATTGAAGGGAGGATCTAAAATCGACAAGTAATGTACCTAAATTACTTACAAAAGGACGCGCCAAGAAAGTGAATTTTAGGTTAAGTATGGGCGGTATGTTTACGTTTATGCTCCATTTGAAATGCATACGATATAGAATAAAAATTAGGTTGCATCAATCAGCAACTCCGCGGCGCTAGTGTTCAATGCAATGAAGGCAGCTGCAAGCCTGAGTTTTGGTACCTGAGCTACTTTCATTATTTTTATCGTGTTTTATATCCACCGGTGGCTTTGATGGCGGGTACGATAAATTGAAATTCTGTGGATGTTGTGCTGATCTAAATAAAAAGTGAGAAGCTGTGTGAAATAGGTGTAAGTGTAACTAAATGTTGTGTTCCTAGTTGTGAAACCAGCAGCGATAGTGGTATCCAAATACACTGTTTTCCACAATCACCCAAACATACAGACAAAGTTTGTGGCTCAGACAAATAAACCTGTACCTACTACTACTACTACTAAATGAATTTACACAGTAGTACTCGTAATCAATTATAATGAGTAAACGAGTTTGTGCCAAACATTTTGAGCGTAGATTTTACGAGAATGATCGCCTAGTTAGCCACATTGCGTGGCCAATTGTTTACGGCGGCAGAAATCTACAGTGGGATTTAATAAATGGACAAGGTAAGTAGCTGGCTTCTTATTCATATCCAATGAATAAAATATATCTATAAAATCGACAATTAATGTCCAAAATATAGATTTTAGTTGATAATATAGTAAAAATCATCAATAACTGTGTTATCAATGAGAAAAATATGGATGGGCAACATCAAGTTATTATTTAATTCGATATCGATATTTTGGCTCTTTTCACGACTGACAATGTTTACTACTGAGAATAAAAATTTTATCCCAAGGGAATTGATTTATGGCATTAAACGTTGCCTTTGTCTGATTCCAGGTTTAGAATTTAGTAAACATTACTAAAATTAAGGCAAATGAAATAAAATTAGAAACTACATACAACCCAAATACGTAAAAATTATAAACAAGCGTTCAATGCTGTTCCAAAAAAATATTACCCATTGAAAATTAAACTTTATTCAAATTGTTTTATTCATGTAGTCGGAGGCTCCAAGCTAACGAATTCTGTATGTAATTGCCAAACGTAATGCCTATCCAGTTTGAAACTATTTTGCTTTGTGTTAAAAACAAAAGATATCGAGCAAGCCGGGCTTGGCTACTATTCACTTCACAGAAAAAACACCCTAGTGGTGGTAAGACGCAATTTTTGCTTTTTCCTACAAAGGCCTCCGACTACTTGAACATAAAAATTCAATTGTGGATATTTTTTTTTCTTTTGATTTATTCTTTATTCTTTATTCAGATTATTATTAATTATTTGTTTACATTTCAGAAACAAAAAATGAATATAACTTAAAAAAAAAGATTTAAAATCACTTATGGATACATCAATTTCACAATATGCACCGTTCGAGTGGAATGCTAGAATATAAGCCAATTTCACTCAGATTTATTTACGTGGGTAACATGATAAATTTTTTATGTGAAATGAAAACTTTTCTATTTTAGTGACTTAAAAAATCTGTTATTTTATTATGCTTGGTAGGTGAACTTATGTATAATTTCCACATACGATGGAGGCATTTTTTGTAACTCAGACAATAAGCAGAAAATATTATCAGTGCACGTAGGACAATTCTGGCTATCTATGTGGTCTTCTTGCATATTTGTATAAAAATATTTTTTTATTACATATGGTTGATGAATAATAAATACAATTATACCTCGCTCTGTCTCGCCTCTTGCCAGTGAAAAAACGATAGATTTGATAATATCAAATCTATCGTTTTTTATTTCGACATTAATGGTTTGTAAGTACCTATATCGATATTTTATGGATATTCAGGCACATCACTGGCAAGAGGCGAGACAGAGCGAGGTATATCTGTCTCCTTCTAACTGCACACTAGCGATGTCCACTCAACGAAACCGAACTATTGTAAGCGTCCACGGCTGTTATTGGCAAAGAGAATACAATAACTTCGTAAGAAGAGACGGGACCTCCTTAGAATAAAATGAGTCTACCAAACGTCACTGTCTATGAATGTATCGCGAAAAACCAACCTATCCACTTCAATTTGGACATGCGCAGACGACACATGTCACAAAGACATTCATGGCTACCAACACAAAAAATAATAATAATAGTGATGTGCTGCTGCGGCTTATTCATCGATATCGATATCGATAAATGCGATTTAGGGGTGACCCCTAAACCACATTCATCGATATCGATATTTTTAGCTGCCCTTATAAATTTACTACCTACAGTTTTCGAAAAATATTTATATTCTATTATAATTATACCCTTTGTTATTTTGGCTCAGTTGACTAAAATAAAAACACCGTTTACCATTACAAATTTATTACACTAATCAAATCCGAAGCATGAGGTAGTGACATAATCCGAAGCATACACGACGATTACATGTTCCTTAAAATATAATTATAATAAACCACCAACATGCCTTAAATCGGTACCCAAGCACGATAATTATAACGAGTTTCGAAGTGAATTTTAGATCATGATGGGTACCAATGTTACATTTATTTATGTTAAGTTTAACCTAGTCAAATTTATACAAAGTTTTGTTAATTACGTACATTATCATCTGAGTAACGAGAAACTTATACAGGAGGTAGATTTTTGATTCACCCTAGAATAGGACAGACAGAAAAAGGTCTCCCTCGTGGTCCTACTAATAGGAGAAAATAGTAGGTCCATGAAAAAACGGCTGTACGTACTTACTATTAAGAATTTATTTTTACTATTTTTAATATACAGAAATATTTACTTGCATGATTTTATAAACAGTTCATCTAGAAATGTAAATACTTACAACTTATGTTATGTTATTATTTATATCCCAAGAGTTCGCTGTAATTTTGTATAAAATACCTACTGATTAAGTATTAATCTTACTTAATAGATTAAGATTACGATCACTGCCATAATCTATCTGACAGGCAGGGTGCATGAATACTTACAAAACTTCAATAAAAATATTGAGTATTTTTCTAAAATATTGAGTCCTAATCCTCACGCTGGGTGAGTTGGGGATCGCAGTTGGCGGTGGAATTGTTCAACAGGTAATCTGAAATAGATAAGTACCGTCAGTTAATAAGATATCAGATGAAAACGCGTATTTTATACTAGCTGCGCCCCGCGGCTTCGCACGCGTTGTTCCTATGGAAACATTTTAATGTGATTTTCATCCCGCGGGAACAGATTTATGGGATAAAAAGTATGCCTATGTTTTATTCCAGGATTAGAATTACCTGTATGCAAAATTTCAGCCAGATCCGTCCAGTAGTTTTGGCGTGAAGAAGTAACAAACATCCATCCATCCATACATCCGTACAAACTTTCGCCTTTATAATATTAGTTATAGTTATCACTATAGTTATATGTATTTATCGGCATTGGCAGCAAAGTAAATTGATAGTTTGATAAATACATAAAATATAAATGACAAAATAATGTATGACAGCTACTACAGTAGTATAAATAAATTACATATCCCTAGTAATTTATTTATACGGCCACATAAAATTTTATATTATTATATTTATATAACATTTTATTGAAAGAAGATTTCAATTTGATTTTAAAAACTGCATTCAAAGATTTTTGAAAAATCGCCTGTATCCACCTAAACCGGGAATTGAACCCGAAAATTTGTAAGAAAAACACCGTTAACTTTAAGATTTCAGACATGTAAGGGCTCAATTGCATGGATTAGTTTTTCCATTTAACAAAGCATCTAAAATAAAAGAAGACCATGAAATTTTAGATTCTATTAAAATAATTACGTTTTCCTTACAGGTAATCTAATTTAGCAAATGCTCAAAATAATAAGTCCCGCCCATTCATTCTGTTGTATACCAATTCTAACTCATTTAATAATTTCGTTACCAGTTGATTTATTTATCTTTTTAAGGTGTTCAGTTTTTTTTGCAGGAGTTACTACAGGACCAAGTTTAGTTTGTAACTCCTGCACATTTTCATACTGCTTATTGTAAACTAACCCCCTTATTCATAATAGTATGCTAACTCAGCACACTGCTCAATCTCGCTCTGTCTTCTTCTATTGACATAAGTCAGTCTGAGATATAACAGTATTTAGCAGCTGTTTTATGTTAGCCCACAATTATGAATAAAAGTAAGGTAATTTTTTCACATAACCTATTAAAAAAATCAGCGGGGCGAGGTCCAGTGATCTCGGCGGTTATCTAATTGGTCCCGTTGGTCAGTAACTATTTTATATAACATGTAAAATTTCATGGTCTTCCTTTTATTTGATATGATTGTTACCTTGGGATGACGATTTGCGAAAGACTGGAGGCAGATGCTGGATGCGTCAAGCTGAAGACAGGGCGCTATGGCGCTCATTAGGCCAATGTCCAGCAGTGGACTAATATATGCTGATGATGATGATTGTTATCTGGAATAAAATAATACGATTGAGCCTTTAAATCGAAATAGTAAAATAAAAGGTGTTTTATCACAATTTTACGGGTTTTAGTGATTTAGATGGGCGATTTTTCAAAAATCTTTGAATAATGTGTAATTGTTTTTAAAATCAAAATGAAGTCTTCTTTCAGTACAATACTCTATCTACAATATTTAAGTACTTCCGCTCCATGTGGCATGGTTGTAGGACACCCTGTGTATAATAAAATGTATATAAATTATGTGTAATTTAACTGAAATTGCAATATACATTTTTGAATTTATTCATTATGTCTTCATTGTAGACCAACTCTTTGGCCCTGCCTGCCCCAAAGAAATCGAGCGATTTGTGGAGATGTGACAGCTCTCGGTGAGATCTTCATTTTGGATGACAGCTGTCAAACTGAAAACGGTCATATCTCGGAAACTACTGATCCTAGACCACTAGTTTGTATGGAGAAGTGACAGGTCTCGACGAGATCTTCATTTTGGATGACAGCTGTCAAACTAAAAATGGTCATATCTCGGAAACTACTCGTCTCAGACCACTAGTTTGTATGGAGAAGTGACAGGTCTCGTTAAGATCTTCATTTTGGATGACAGCTGTCAAACTGAAAACGGTCATATCTTCGAAACTATTGATCCTAGACCATTAGTTTGTATGGAGATGTGACAGGTCTCGGTGAGATCTTCATTTTGGATGACAGCTGTCAAACTGAAAACGGTCATATCTCCGAAACTATTGATCCTAGACCATTAGTTTGTATGGAGATGTGACAGGTCTCGGTGAGATCTTCATTTTGGATGACAGCTGTCAAACTTAAAACGGTCATATCTCGGAAGCTACTGATCCTAGACCACTAGTTTGTATGGAGAAGTGACAGCTCTCGGTTAGATCATCATTTCGGGTGACAGCTGTCAAACTAAAAATGGTCATATTTCGGAAACTACTCGTCTCAGACCACTAGTTTGTATGGAGAAGTGATAGGTCTCGATGAGGATCTTCATTTTGGATGACAGCTGTCAAACTAAAAATGGTCATATCTCGGAAACTACTCGTCTCAGACCACTAGTTTGTATGGAGAAGTGACAGGTCTCGATGAGATCTTCATTTTGGATGACAGCTGTCAAATTAAAAATGTTCATATCTCGGAAACTACTCGTCTCAGACCACTAGTTTGTATGGAGAAGTAACAGGTCTCGGTGAGATCTTCATTTTGGATGACAGCTGTCAAACTGAAAACGGTCATATCTCCGAAACTATTGATCCTAGACCATTAGTTTGTATGGAGATGTGACAGGTCTCGGTGAGATCTTCATTTTGGATGACAGCTGTCAAACTTAAAACGGTCATATCTCGGAAGCTACTCATCCTAGACCACTAGTTTGTATGGAGAAGTGACAGCTCTCGGTTAGATCATCATTTCGGGTGACAGCTGTCAAACTAAAAATGGTCATATTTCGGAAACTACTCGTCTCAGACCACTAGTTTGTATGGAGAAGTGATAGGTCTCGATGAGATCTTCATTTTGGATGACAGCTGTCAAACTAAAAATGGTCATATCTCGGAAACTACTCGTCTCAGACCACTAGTTTGTATGGAGAAGTGACAGGTCTCGATGAGATCTTCATTTTGGATGACAGCTGTCAAATTAAAAATGTTCATATCTCGGAAACTACTCGTCTCAGACCACTAGTTTGTATGGAGAAGTAACAGGTCTCGGTGAGATCTTCATTTTGGATGACAGCTGTCAAACTTAAAACGGTCATATCTTCGAAACTATTGATCCTAGACCATTAGTTTGTATGGAGATGTGACAGGTCTCGGTGAGATCTTCATTTTGGATGACAGCTGTCAAACTGAAAACGGTCATATCTTCGAAACTATTGATCCTAGACCATTAGTTTGTATGGAGATGTGACAGGTCTCGGTGAGATCTTCATTTTGGATGACAGCTGTCAAACTGAAAACGATCATATCTTCGAAACTATTGATCCTAGACCATTAGTTTGTATGGAGATGTGACAGGTCTCGGTGAGATCTTCATTTTGGATGACAGCTGTCAAACTAAAAATGGTCATATCTCGGAAACTACTCGTCTCAGACCACTAGTTTGTATGGAGAAGTGACAGGTCTCGATGAGATCTTCATTTTGGATGACAGCTGTCAAACTAAAAATGATCATATCTCGAAAGCTTCTCGTCTCAGACCACTAGTTTGTATGGAGAAGTGACAGGTCTCGTTAAGATCTTCATTTTGGATGACAGCTGTCAAACTAAAAATGGTCATATCTCGGAAACTACTCGTCTCAGACCACTAGTTTGTATGGAGAAGTGACAGGTCTCGATGAGATCTTCATTTTGGATGACAGCTCTCAAACTAAAATTAAAAAAACACAATGAACAACAGCGGAGTCTTAGTAATAGGGTCCCGTTACCGGTCACCGGGACGGTTACCCAATGGGTACAGAACCCTTTAAATTGACATAATTATAACCAAAACCTTAAAAACTTTAGTGAGAAAAAGAAAGGTCTAATAAATAGCAAATAATCTCTTTTTGCGAATTTGCTACTACGACGGGTTGAGTTACAGAACTTTTATTTTATATTTGAGTAAACAAGTTTACAGCGAGAATGGTGAAAAGCTAATTCTAGACACTTATTTTACGTACCTTGTTGGTATTTGCTTGTATGAACTTCTATGGTACAGCCTATTGTTGGAATACTGCATTCATCTTTAATTGTGTATGAACTAAATTTTGCCCCACAACCTCCAGGATAGCAGTCGATGTTGATGTTGAGGGATTCTATAAAGGAAACAGGCAATTAATATTCAAGTGACTTTTATTCACTACTATTTAGTTCAGTACAGCTGAATTGTGGAGCTGCTTCGGCTCACCGAGCAGACACTTCACAACCTGAACGCGGAACTGTTCTGCCTTGAGCGTGCGCAGATGTTTCCTACGGGTTATATTGTCAATGTCATGTATTGCATTAAGTATATCAATCATCTTTCACACTACTATTATAAACGCTAAAGCTACTGAACGGATCGGGCTCAAATTTTGCATTCCTAATTCTGGAATCAAACAAAGGTTACATATTAACACAGGACAACATACAAAGACAGATGGCGCTACTGCCATGTAAACATCGACTCTACGGAAATTTAATTAAATAAAATGTTTAAAGTATAAAAACAATGCAAATAATAATATAACAAGAATAATAACGCCATAAAACCCACGCGTGAGTGTTATCCAATAAAAAAAACTCGAACTTACGGAGAAACTAAAGTGAATGTGTATTACCAAAAAACTCACGAAAAGACAACTAAGTGCTGTGAAAACCTAATAATAAACATAACTTTGTAATTGTGATTTGTGACTGCGAACCAAAACTGACAGTGTAAAGCTTTAAGTAGATTTACGCCAGAATTAAACAACCCGACTCTAATAATATCAGTGTACAATCATAGACATTTTTATGAACGAGGGTAAAGTTAAAAATAGTGACTCAACTTGCATTTCTAATGTAACGAACTTTCAAATTCAATCAGAGACATTTTTATTACCATATACATAATTTCGACTCCCTTACTACAATCACTATTGGCCTAGCGGTGTTAGGTCTCAGTTTTATGCACATGTGGTTGATGTGACATAAGCTGGTTCGAAACTCGACAAATTAATTAATTTTGCTTTTTTTCAAAATTCAACAAGAGACTCGTCAAGGTGCCATCTACTAAATACGAGTGGTACTAAACTATCAAGATGGGTGATAATGAGAGTTATATCACAGTAAGGCGTGCGGTAACTCAATTGAATATTACCCGAACCGAAGCTGAAATGAGCGCAGACACGATAGATGTCACCACAGGTAGCCTCCCGGAGCTATCGGGTGATCTAAACGAAGAAATGAAAAATCTCATAGATAAAATAGAGACCTTACAAATTGAACTTAACAGTGCCCATAATGAAATAGAGAAATTGTCATTAGAAAATAAGGATCTTAGAAAGAATGTGGAAAACTTAAAAAAGAAAAATGACCTATGTATGAAACTTGGTCGTAACTCTCCGAAAAATTCCCCAAAAACGACACCAAAGTCTAAAAGTGCTAATTTGCAACCTAAACCTAAAAAAACTCATAAAGAGACACAAACAAATATTATTACAGAAAAAGAAAACATAAAATTTCACCAAAAGGACCAGGAAACACAAACACAATTATTCCAGAGATCATTATGAGAATGCGAACACCTACTAAAGAAAATAAACGCACACAAACGAATACTTTACTTACGGACAATCAGCAAAAAACCCATTACAAAATTCGAAACATAGCAAACAACACGAAAAATAAGGCAACGACATTGATAAATAGACCAAAGATATGTTTAATTAGCGAGAACAAAGAAAATAAAGTACTTACCATTGCCCAAGACTACATTCAAAATAATTACAATTTATGTCATTACTTAACCCCCCAAGCATACACTCGACAACTACTAAGGGGACTTAAAACCAAACTAACAGAGTATACAATGAGGGATTACTGCATAATACTTATGGGTGACCAAGATTTTCAGGAGTCATGTGATAACACTGAACTTTTGAGAAATATAAGGGAAACTCTTCAAGAAATAACAGGGACAAATGTTATAATATGTGCACCTATTTACAACTATGGCTATGGCACCAAGAAAATAAATGAAAGAATTCAAATTTTTAACAACCTCCTCTACCATGACATACAAACTTATAAATACGCATACATCCTAGATACAAATAGGCATTTAGTATATGACTACAACATGTTCCATAAACCATCTGGAAAGATAAGTAATCATGGACTTCGTATTGTTATGCAAGATTTAGCCCACCTCCTATGTAACTTAAAGAAATATGTAGAGCAAAGAGAATCATATATAAAAGATGTAGAAAATGAAGAATACGAAGTACAAAATCAGTTTTTTCTTGAGCAATAAATTGAATATTCTACACCAAAACATTGCTGGACTGCTGAATAAATCGGATCTTTTAGATATATGCCTGGATGAATTGACCGAAAAAGAGAAAACAGTTGACGTCGTATGCATCACGGAACATTTCATGATGGAAGGATATGAACAGTATTTGACAATCCCTAACTACACTCTAACCTCTATCTTTTGTCGCAAAGATAGCAAAAGAGGAGGAACATGCATCTTAGTAAGAAATGGATACAAATGGAACAATTTAAAGAAAATCTCAAATTTTTCTGTAGCTGGTACCTTTGAATGCTGTGCAGTGGAACTTATAGACTTCAACATTGTTATCCTTTGTGTGTATAGAATACCTAAAATTGAAAACTTAGATTTGTTTATGAAAACTTTTGAGAAAACATTGCAAGAACTATCACGAAAGAGTTATCAGAATATTCTTGTAGCTGGTGACTTTAATATTAATATATTAAAAAAGAATAACGTAACGCTTGACTTTGAATGTCTGCTTTTAAATTTTAATCTTAAGCTGGCTTTGAAGCAACCTACACGAATAAGGAGCCAAACGTGCATTGATAATTTTGCGCATAGTTTCAAAAAATCATGTGTAACTGAAGTTATAGAGTTCGCGTTATCGGATCACACCGCTCAACTTATTACTTGTCCAATACATAATTATAGTATCATGAAGTATTGGAAAGTTATCAGACGGGATTATTCAGTCGACAATATAAGGAAATTTACACGCATCTTAGAAGGCATTTCCTTTTCCGAAATATACAACGAAGAGGACTGTAATGCCGCTTATAATGAGTTCATAAAAACATTTAAACTGTTTTATGATCTGTGTTTCCCTCTTAAATTAATCACTATTAAGACAACCAGACCAGTTCAATGGATATCACGTGGTATTAAGTTAAGTTGTAAAAAGAAAAGGAAAATGCTTTGGAATTATAGGAGAGTGCCGAATGAAAATAATAAAAAAGAATATCATAAATACAGTAAATTGTTGAAAAAAATTATCAAACTTACGCAAAAGGCACAAAATAATTATAAAATAAACTCTTCCAAGAACAAGTCAAAAACATCTTGGAGCATTATAAATAGCTCTAAAAGAAACACGCCAAAGGACCCAATTACTAAAATTAAAATTAATGATACAATTATTACGAATCCAAGTGAAATTTCTAATGCTTTTAATAACTTTTTCATCGATAAGATTACGCCCATTACTGATTCTAAAAAACAGCCCACTAAATTGATAACAAGCCAAAAAGACTCTTTATTTATACAACCTTGTATACCAAATGACATCTTAAAAATAATTGCCTCATTGAATAATACCAATAGCGTTGGATATGACGGAATCGCAACAAAAATTCTAAAACATGTATCTAAATCTTTATGTGGTCCAATTTGTCACCTGCTGAACTTAAGTATTACGCAAGGTGTTTATCCTGATGCGCTTAAAGTATCCGTATTAAAACCTTTACATAAAAAACAGTCTAAAGAAAGCATGGAAAATTACCGACCAATCTCACTTATACCGGTAATCTCAAAAATTTTTGAAAAATATATCTACAATGCTATCAATAGTTATTTTGAAGCTCGTCATATACTTTGTAAAGAACAAACAGGTTTCAGAAAAAATAAAACAATTAATATGGCCTTATATGACTTTCTTTATAGAGTATCATACAATATGGATAAAAGAATACCAACGTGCTCGATTTTTTGTGACATGACCCAAGCCTTTGACTATATTAGACATGACATATTGCTAAGCAAACTTGAACTCTATGGACTAAGAGGAAATGTTTTGTTACTTATTAAATCTTACTTAGAAAATAGAATACAAATGACAGAAATAACCAATATTAATACTAGAACCAAGACTGAAGAATCTTTTACATCTAAAAAGTGGATAATGAAGTACGGGGTGCCACAGGGTAGTGTTCTAGGCCCTCTTTTGTTTATAATATATATTAACGATCTGCCAAAAGCCACCACACAACCCATGACTTTGTTTGCAGATGATAGTACAGTGACCATAACATGTAAAAATATTGCGACATATAAAAGTGACATCAATGTAGCCCTATGTGATATAATAGCCTGGCTAGATGACAATAACTTAAAAATTAATCTCTCTAAAACTAAAATTATTCATTTTCGACAACGTGACCCTGCTGATTCTAGAAACTTTGACATTAAATACAATAATACAATAATAGAACAAGTTACCTCGACGAAATTTTTAGGATTAAATATTGATAAAAAATTAAACTGGAAATCGCACATAGAGCTCTTATGTAAGAAAATTAAATACAATAATACAATAATAGAACAAGTTACCTCGACGAAATTTTTAGGATTAAATATTGATAAAAAATTAAACTGGAAATCGCACATAGAGCTCTTATGTAAGAAAATTAATAGTACTGCGTATGTTCTGTATAAATTATCCCCAACAGTTAACGTAAAAACACTTCTTATAGCATATCATGGTCTAATAGCATCTCGCGTCAGATATGGATTGATTTTTTGGGGGAACTCTACCGACGTTGAAAGGGTATTTAAACATCAAAAACGATGTATTAGGGCGATGTTCAACCTTAACGTGCTAGATACCTGTAAACCTTATTTCATAGAACACAATATCCTTACTATTCCTTCGTTGTATATTCTGGAAACGGCTATGCTGGTAAAAAATAATGCTGATTTATTTTGTAGACTATCCGACGTCGTTGTACGGAATAGACGAGACAATAATAAAGTATGTGTCCCTGACTGTAAAACTACTTATATGCGCAAAAGCGTCTTCTACACCGCTCCTTATTTATATAATAAACTCCCAGAGTCACTGCGAAAGCTCCCTTGTTTGTTGTTTTATAGGAGGTTAAGATCATTCTTATCAAGAACCGCCTATTACACCGTAAATGAATTTATTATTGATAAAAATGTTACTTCATATTTTACTTGACCCAGCTTATACAGAATGATTGACATGATTTTAAATTTACGGTTTGATTTACAGACATTTATTTTTAATTAAGCTTATTATTTTGTGTTATTTTTAATTTAATTTAGTTATATAATTGTATTAAAACGATTGCATGCCTAAAGGCAGAAAACAATGATTCCAATTTAATATATTTAAGATCTTTATAACATTGTATTTCAAGCAATAAATGAACTTTTACTTTACTTTTACTTTTTTTACTTATATTAACCCATAAATCGGTTCCCGTGGGATATAAATCACCTTTAAACGTTTCCATAGAATAAACGCGTCCGAAGCCGCGGGGCACAGCTACTTGCCCTTATTACCAGCTCTGCTTTGTTTTGGGCAAGATAATCAATATTGTTAATCAACACTTTTTTCGATAAAATTGTTGATCCTCAGTCTGAGATGAGCAGTTTCCGAGATATTATGACCGTTTTAAGTTTGACAGCTGTAATCCAAAATGAAGATCTCACCGAGACCTGTCACATCTCCATACAA
The DNA here is from genome assembly GCA_955876795.1 of Eupithecia tripunctaria. Lineage (NCBI taxonomy): Eukaryota > Metazoa > Arthropoda > Insecta > Lepidoptera > Geometridae > Eupithecia > Eupithecia tripunctaria. Next base: position 10,350,268 of record OY041599.1, read on the forward strand.
ACTAATGGTCTAGGATCAATAGTTTCGAAGATATGACCGTTTTCAGTTTGACAGCTGTCATCCAAAATGAAGATCTCACCGAGACCTGTCACATCTCCATACAAACTAATGGTCTGAGACGAGTAGTTTCCGAGATATGACCATTTTTAGTTTGACAGCTGTCATCCAAAATGAAGATCTCATCGAGACCTGTCACTTCTCCATACAAACTAGTGGTCTGAGACGAGTAGTTTCCGAGATATGACCATTTTTAGTTTGACAGCTGTCATCCAAAATGAAGATCTCACCGATACCTGTCATATCTCCATACATACCAGTGGTCTAGGATCAGTAGTTTCCGAGATATGACCGTTTTCAGTTTGACAGCTGTCATCCAAAATGAAGATCTCACCGAGACCTGTCACATCTCCATACAAACTAATGGTCTAGGATCAATAGTTTCGAAGATATGACCGTTTTCAGTTTGACAGCTGTCATCCAAAATGAAGATCTTAACGAGACCTGTCACTTCTCCATACAAACTAGTGGTCTGAGCCGAGTAGTTTCCGAGATATGATCATTTTTAGTTTGACAGCTGTCATCCAAAATGAAGATCTCATCGAGACCTGTCACTTCTCCATACAAACTAGTGGTCTGAGACGAGTAGTTTCCGAGATATGACCATTTTTAGTTTGACAGCTGTCATCCAAAATGAAGATCTTAACGAGACCTGTCACTTCTCCATACAAACTAGTGGTCTGAGACGAGTAGTTTCCGAGATATGACCATTTTTAGTTTGACAGCTGTCATCCAAAATGAAGATCTCACCGAGACCTGTCACATCTCGATACAAACTAATGGTCTAGGATCAATAGTTTCGAAGATATGACCGTTTTCAGTTTGACAGCTGTCATCCAAAATGAAGATCTCACCGAGACCTGTCACATCTCCATACAAACTAATGTTCTAGGATCAATAGTTTCGAAGATATGACCGTTTTCAGTTTGACAGCTGTCATCCAAAATGAAGATCTTAACGAGACCTGTCACTTCTCCATACAAACTTGTGGTCTGAGACGAGTAGTTTCCGAGATATGACCATTTTTAGTTTGACAGCTGTCATCCAAAATGAAGATCTCACCGATACCTGTCATATCTCCATACATACCAGTGGTCTAGGATCAGTAGTTTCCGAGATATGACCGTTTTCAGTTTGACAGCTGTCATCCAAAATGAAGATCTCATCGAGACCTGTCATATCTCCATACATACCAGTGGTCTAGGATCAGTAGTTTCCGAGATATGACCGTTTTCAGTTTGACAGCTGTCATCCAAAATGAAGATCTCATCGAGACCTGTCACTTCTCCATACAAACTAATGGTCTAGGATCAATAGTTTCGAAGATATGACCGTTTTCAGTTTGACAGCTGTCATCCAAAATGAAGATCTCACCGAGACCTGTCACATCTCCATACAAACTAATGGTCTAGGATCAATAGTTTCGGAGATATGACCGTTTTCAGTTTGACAGCTGTCATCCAAAATGAAGATCTCACCGAGACCTGTCACATCTCCATACAAACTAATGGTCTAGGATCAATAGTTTCGGAGATATGACCGTTTTAAGTTTGAAAGCTGTCATCTAAAATGAAGATCTTAACGAGACCTGTCACTTCTCCATACAAACTAGTGGTCTGAGACGAGTAGTTTCCGAGATATGACCGTTTTCAGTTTGACAGCTGTCATTAAAGATGGATTTTTCGTCATCACCTTTTAATTGACACATAATAAATTACTATCACCAGTATTTTTTCGTGAGACGTTGGGAATGAGTAGGTCTCACGTGAGACGCTGGGAATAACTCATGCTCGTACGTCCACTCCGCCAAACAGGGACACAAATTACTACCGATACAAATTTTATGTTTTCTTACCTGAATTTCTTTCATCATAAATGATGATGCCATGTCACATGCAGAGGAAACTCAATTACCAGGTCATCCTGCATACGCTGGTGCAGTTTTTCAATAGGTAGGTACATAAATCAAATATTCTACGCCCGATGCTTTCACCCACAATCGACATCTGAAAAAAATTAAAAGCAGTATGTACTAGGTATCAAAATTAAACAGATAACATGTGTTTTTTTCACCAGAATATTATATAAATAAATACAATTTGTTTATGAGGAGGAGCTATGGAACTACTGGTATGATTTACAAATTATGTTGCACAGAAAGAGTGACGTACATTGCTACGTTGTCCAGGTACCCACTCGACCCCAATATTGAAAGGAAGTAGTGACGTGAAGTAGAACAGTGGTAGTTGAAAGGCCTGTCTACCTTCCCACGTGTAGGAGTATCGAATTCAGCTTCACAATAATAACCATGTAAAATTGGAGAAGTATGTAGGTACTTACCGATCAGGGTCTAGTGGAAAACTTGAAAGAAGCATGACCATCTTGGTTACCTTTCGTTTACCACACTTCCTGTTACGCCGACTATCCATGTTACTGAAGTTTTCACGGTAGTTATCTGCTGAAATACTTGAATTTTCAGAATTGTTAGTCTGATCCAAAATTGTTGTTTATCTCAACAATCCGATATAAAACTATAACAGGAAACACGCAAATTATAACACAAATCCATTTAAGTCACTCTAGCAGCGAAATATTTGATAATAATCAACAGTTTGTATTTTCGATCGAATCAATCTCAAATTTTGTAAAAAATGTAAAAAAAATAAAATCTGACAAAAACGCCATCAAAGACCGCCATTGACAATAAAATCATTGAGCAGCCTGTCGCAACACAATTGCCAAAAATTTAACCATGAAATTTACTAGTCTATGGTTGTAATGTAATGAAATTTAGCCAACTTTTGAAGCCAAATCTTATTTTTCTCAAGTTGGCACCGGAAATGACTATTTTATGCCTTATGGTTAGTTCTACTCAATGATTTTATTGTCAATGGCGGTCTTTGATGGCGTTTTTGTCAGATTTTATTTTTTTTACATTTTTTACAAAATTTGAGATTGATTCGATCGAAAATACAAACTGTTGATTATTATCAAATATTTCGCTGCTAGAGTGACTTAAATGGATTTGTGTTATAATTTGCGTGTTTCCTGTTATAGTTTTATATCGGATTGTTGAGATAAACAACAATTTTGGATCAGACTAACAATTCTGAAAATTCAAGTATTTCAGCAGATAACTACCGTGAAAACTTCAGTAACATGGATAGTCGGCGTAACAGGAAGTGTGGTAAACGAAAGGTAACCAAGATGGTCATGCTTCTTTCAAGTTTTCCACTAGACCCTGATCGGTAAGTACCTACATACTTCTCCAATTTTACATGGTTATTATTGTGAAGCTGAATTCGATACTCCTACACGTGGGAAGGTAGACAGGCCTTTCAACTACCACTGTTCTACTTCACGTCACTACTTCCTTTCAATATTGGGGTCGAGTGGGTACCTGGACAACGTAGCAATGTACGTCACTCTTTCTGTGCAACATAATTTGTAAATCATACCAGTAGTTCCATAGCTCCTCCTCATAAACAAATTGTATTTATTTATATAATATTCTGGTGAAAAAAACACATGTTATCTGTTTAATTTTGATACCTAGTACATACTGCTTTTAATTTTTTTCAGATGTCGATTGTGGGTGAAAGCATCGGGCGTAGAATATTTGATTTATGTACCTACCTATTGAAAAACTGCACCAGCGTATGCAGGATGACCTGGTAATTGAGTTTCCTCTGCATGTGACATGGCATCATCATTTATGATGAAAGAAATTCAGGTAAGAAAACATAAAATTTGTATCGGTAGTAATTTGTGTCCCTGTTTGGCGGAGTGGACGTACGAGCATGAGTTATTCCCAGCGTCTCACGTGAGACCTACTCATTCCCAACGTCTCACGAAAAAATACTGGTGATAGTAATTTATTATGTGTCAATTAAAAGGTGATGACGAAAAATCCATCTTTAATGACAGCTGTCAAACTGAAAACGGTCATATCTCGGAAACTACTCGTCTCAGACCACTAGTTTGTATGGAGAAGTGACAGGTCTCGTTAAGATCTTCATTTTAGATGACAGCTTTCAAACTTAAAACGGTCATATCTCCGAAACTATTGATCCTAGACCATTAGTTTGTATGGAGATGTGACAGGTCTCGGTGAGATCTTCATTTTGGATGACAGCTGTCAAACTGAAAACGGTCATATCTCCGAAACTATTGATCCTAGACCATTAGTTTGTATGGAGATGTGACAGGTCTCGGTGAGATCTTCATTTTGGATGACAGCTGTCAAACTGAAAACGGTCATATCTTCGAAACTATTGATCCTAGACCATTAGTTTGTATGGAGAAGTGACAGGTCTCGATGAGATCTTCATTTTGGATGACAGCTGTCAAACTGAAAACGGTCATATCTCGGAAACTACTGATCCTAGACCACTGGTATGTATGGAGATATGACAGGTCTCGATGAGATCTTCATTTTGGATGACAGCTGTCAAACTGAAAACGGTCATATCTCGGAAACTACTGATCCTAGACCACTGGTATGTATGGAGATATGACAGGTATCGGTGAGATCTTCATTTTGGATGACAGCTGTCAAACTAAAAATGGTCATATCTCGGAAACTACTCGTCTCAGACCACTAGTTTGTATGGAGAAGTGACAGGTCTCGATGAGATCTTCATTTTGGATGACAGCTGTCAAACTAAAAATGGTCATATCTCGGAAACTACTCGTCTCAGACCACAAGTTTGTATGGAGAAGTGACAGGTCTCGTTAAGATCTTCATTTTGGATGACAGCTGTCAAACTGAAAACGGTCATATCTTCGAAACTATTGATCCTAGAACATTAGTTTGTATGGAGATGTGACAGGTCTCGGTGAGATCTTCATTTTGGATGACAGCTGTCAAACTGAAAACGGTCATATCTTCGAAACTATTGATCCTAGACCATTAGTTTGTATCGAGATGTGACAGGTCTCGGTGAGATCTTCATTTTGGATGACAGCTGTCAAACTAAAAATGGTCATATCTCGGAAACTACTCGTCTCAGACCACTAGTTTGTATGGAGAAGTGACAGGTCTCGTTAAGATCTTCATTTTTGATGACAGCTGTCAAACTAAAAATGGTCATATCTCGGAAACTACTCGTCTCAGACCACTAGTTTGTATGGAGAAGTGACAGGTCTCGATGAGATCTTCATTTTGGATGACAGCTGTCAAACTAAAAATGATCATATCTCGGAAACTACTCGGCTCAGACCACTAGTTTGTATGGAGAAGTGACAGGTCTCGTTAAGATCTTCATTTTGGATGACAGCTGTCAAACTGAAAACGGTCATATCTTCGAAACTATTGATCCTAGACCATTAGTTTGTATGGAGATGTGACAGGTCTCGGTGAGATCTTCATTTTGGATGACAGCTGTCAAACTGAAAACGGTCATATCTCGGAAACTACTGATCCTAGACCACTGGTATGTATGGAGATATGACAGGTATCGGTGAGATCTTCATTTTGGATGACAGCTGTCAAACTAAAAATGGTCAAATGCTATAAGAAGTGTTTTTACGTTAACTGTTGGGGATAATTTATACAGAACATACGCAGTACTATTAATTTTCTTACATAAGAGCTCTATGTGCGATTTCCAGTTTAATTTTTTATCAATATTTAATCCTAAAAATTTCGTCGAGGTAACTTGTTCTATTATTGTATTATTGTATTTAATTTTCTTACATAAGAGCTCTATGTGCGATTTCCAGTTTAATTTTTTATCAATATTTAATCCTAAACATTTCGTCGAGGTAACTTGTTCTATTATTGTATTATTGTATTTAATGTCAAAGTTTCTAGAATCAGCAGGGTCACGTTGTCGAAAATGAATAATTTTAGTTTTAGAGAGATTAATTTTTAAGTTATTGTCATCTAGCCAGGCTATTATATCACATAGGGCTACATTGATGTCACTTTTATATGTCGCAATATTTTTACATGTTATGGTCACTGTACTATCATCTGCAAACAAAGTCATGGGTTGTGTGGTGGCTTTTGGCAGATCGTTAATATATATTATAAACAAAAGAGGGCCTAGAACACTACCCTGTGGCACCCCGTACTTCATTATCCACTTTTTAGATGTAAAAGATTCTTCAGTCTTGGTTCTAGTATTAATATTGGTTATTTCTGTCATTTGTATTCTATTTTCTAAGTAAGATTTAATAAGTACCGTCAAACACCCTAATTTCGCCTGGTGTACCTTAATTCGCCTGATTTATTTAAATGGTCAGAACATGGACTATAACATAGATAACGGTTCCTAAACCTACCATTAAGTAGACAATTTTATTTTATGACAAGATTCTGCAATCGAATTGTAGCAAACTTCATGTATGAGATGACAGTCACATTTTGAGTAAAGTCAAACAAGGCAAGTTTTTTAAGTGGTCTGCAAAACTTCATCTGGAAACTGAAGAAAATAAGAGGTAAGACCATTAGCACCGTAATTAGTCTAAGCTGAATTTTGCCGGCTTTCTAACAATATATTAATTTATAAGCTAAGTTAAGTGGTTGTGACAAAAAATCCATTTGAATAATTAGAGGTAAAATTTCTGACATGTTAGTTCCGAAATTCGCCTGGGTTTAGGGTTGTCACTTGGTTTCCTTACCCGACTGCAAAATTAAGGGTTATGATTTTGTTGTATGTTGTGATCGAATGACTGAAAAATGATATACTATCGATGCTATATAATACTCGGTTCATAGCACAGATCGCGGTGGTGATTTTTTTTTCTATAAATATGTATATACCCAAGGTGCGATGCAACAAAAAAATATGTGGATTTAATAATATCTACAATTTGCAATGCATAATACTGGGTGTACTAAGCCGATGGGGTGGTTTTGGTCACAGTTGGGCGTTTTTTTTTTTTTGAATTTTTTATTTCATTTTTAATGTTACATTTCAATATATAATATTATCTTCGTTTGTATGTTCTATTAAAGTTCTTACATAATAAACAATCTACAATTCATTTTTTATGAAAATATCGCCACTGTCATTAGCATCATCCACAACCTGAATTTACCGACAGGTGGGTTTAGTTCTCCAAATTCTTAATAATTAATAAATGAAAAATAAATAAATAATTTAATAACAATTGATTCTGATAAATACATTTATAAAATGTTTGTTACGTTGTACAACTTAAATAAAAGATTTACCTATGCAATAAACAATATTCCAATGAAACTTAAACGTAAAAGCAATTGTAACAACGAACACAAAAATTTGTAACAAAAGGATATTTTTAATTAAAATGGTAGGTGGGTACTAGGTACGCCTTGTTGTTTGCTTGAATGGTGATGGAAAGCTTTTATTTATATTTCAGATAGCGATGCCTAAAATAAACAAAATTTCAAAACGGCGGAGCAGACAAAACGGCGGAGAACAGCAAGTGATATACGTAGAGGAAGACTCGCATTTAAATATGATCTAAAAATTATAAAGTTATGTTTTTAAAAGACAGTATTTTTTAATTTTGATTAAAAACTGCCTATATTTGTTAGATTTATTGAAGACTCTAAATGTGTTTTATAAGCTAAAAAACTAAAGTGACACATAATTGAACAACTTTACTTTGAAGGATAAGGTACTTCTTTTATGAATAAAAATTCTTATTTTTTTTTATATTATCAACCATCGTTTTATTTTAAAGACACACTTCAGTAGGATAGGTTATACTAGGTTTGCTTTACATTCGCGCCAGGGACCGAGTACGACGTAGTAAGTGCATATTGGTCTCACTCATTATACAACAAAAAATATTTTTGGCAGCCCTAACCACAACTCGCATAATGTATGGAGCTGATGTGCGCATTGTTCAAAAGCGTGCCTAAATTCGCCTACCCCATTTTTTGTGAATTAGACTTTGTTTATGAAACATTAGAGTTTGAATTCGTTTAAAGCAAAACTTTTATACAAAACTTCTCTAACAACGCAATTCTCACGTCTTACAGGGACTGAAAAAATGAGGATAGGCGAATTTAGGCACAAGTGCCTAAATTCGCCTGGCATCTTTGCGACCCATTTTAGTATGCAAATAATTAACATTTTATCTCTTTTTAACTCTTATTAGATAACCTGATGTAAAAGAAAGTGACTGGTATATTTGATTTTGTTCAAAACTACATATATCTAGAATAGCAAACAAAAATGTGTCAAAAGTAGGCGAATTTAGGGTGATTGACGGTAACAAAACATTTCCTCTTAGTCCATAGAGTTCAAGTTTGCTTAGCAATATGTCATGTCTAATATAGTCAAAGGCTTGGGTCATGTCACAAAAAATCGAGCACGTTGGTATTCTTTTATCCATATTGTATGATACTCTATAAAGAAAGTCATATAAGGCCATATTAATTGTTTTATTTTTTCTGAAACCTGTTTGTTCTTTACAAAGTATATGACGAGCTTCAAAATAACTATTGATAGCATTGTAGATATATTTTTCAAAAATTTTTGAGATTACCGGTATAAGTGAGATTGGTCGGTAATTTTCCATGCTTTCTTTAGACTGTTTTTTATGTAAAGGTTTTAATACGGATACTTTAAGCGCATCAGGATAAACACCTTGCGTAATACTTAAGTTCAGCAGGTGACAAATTGGACCACATAAAGATTTAGATACATGTTTTAGAATTTTTGTTGCGATTCCGTCATATCCAACGCTATTGGTATTATTCAATGAGGCAATTATTTTTAAGATGTCATTTGGTATACAAGGTTGTATAAATAAAGAGTCTTTTTGGCTTGTTATCAATTTAGTGGGCTGTTTTTTAGAATCAGTAATGGGCGTAATCTTATCGATGAAAAAGTTATTAAAAGCATTAGAAATTTCACTTGGATTCGTAATAATTGTATCATTAATTTTAATTTTAGTAATTGGGTCCTTTGGCGTGTTTCTTTTAGAGCTATTTATAATGCTCCAAGATGTTTTTGACTTGTTCTTGGAAGAGTTTATTTTATAATTATTTTGTGCCTTTTGCGTAAGTTTGATAATTTTTTTCAACAATTTACTGTATTTATGATATTCTTTTTTATTATTTTCATTCGGCACTCTCCTATAATTCCAAAGCATTTTCCTTTTCTTTTTACAACTTAACTTAATACCACGTGATATCCATTGAACTGGTCTGGTTGTCTTAATAGTGATTAATTTAAGAGGGAAACACAGATCATAAAACAGTTTAAATGTTTTTATGAACTCATTATAAGCGGCATTACAGTCCTCTTTGTTGTATATTTCGGAAAAGGAAATGCCTTCTAAGATGCGTGTAAATTTCCTTATATTGTCGACTGAATAATCCCGTCTGATAACTTTCCAATACTTCATGATACTATAATTATGTATTGGACAAGTAATAAGTTGAGCGGTGTGATCCGATAACGCGAACTCTATAACTTCAGTTACACATGATTTTTTGAAACTATGCGCAAAATTATCAATGCACGTTTGGCTCCTTATTCGTGTAGGTTGCTTCAAAGCCAGCTTAAGATTAAAATTTAAAAGCAGACATTCAAAGTCAAGCGTTACGTTATTCTTTTTTAATATATTAATATTAAAGTCACCAGCTACAAGAATATTCTGATAACTCTTTCGTGATAGTTCTTGCAATGTTTTCTCAAAAGTTTTCATAAACAAATCTAAGTTTTCAATTTTAGGTATTCTATACACACAAAGGATAACAATGTTGAAGTCTATAAGTTCCACTGCACAGCATTCAAAGGTACCAGCTACAGAAAAATTTGAGATTTTCTTTAAATTGTTCCATTTGTATCCATTTCTTACTAAGATGCATGTTCCTCCTCTTTTGCTATCTTTGCGACAAAAGATAGAGGTTAGAGTGTAGTTAGGGATTGTCAAATACTGTTCATATCCTTCCATCATGAAATGTTCCGTGATGCATACGACGTCAACTGTTTTCTCTTTTTCGGTCAATTCATCCAGGCATATATCTAAAAGATCCGATTTATTCAGCAGTCCAGCAATGTTTTGGTGTAGAATATTCAATTTATTGCTCAAGAAAAAACTGATTTTGTACTTCGTATTCTTCATTTTCTACATCTTTTATATATGATTCTCTTTGCTCTACATATTTCTTTAAGTTACATAGGAGGTGGGCTAAATCTTGCATAACAATACGAAGTCCATGATTACTTATCTTTCCAGATGGTTTATGGAACATGTTGTAGTCATATACTAAATGCCTATTTGTATCTAGGATGTATGCGTATTTATAAGTTTGTATGTCATGGTAGAGGAGGTTGTTAAAAATTTGAATTCTTTCATTTATTTTCTTCGTGCCATAGCCATAGTTGTAAATAGGTGCACATATTATAACATTTGTCCCTGTTATTTCTTGAAGAGTTTCCCTTATATTTCTCAAAAGTTCAGTGTTATCACATGACTCCTGAAAATCTTGGTCACCCATAAGTATTATGCAGTAATCCCTCATTGTATACTCTGTTAGTTTGGTTTTAAGTCCCCTTAGTAGTTGTCGAGTGTATGCTTGGGGGGTTAAGTAATGACATAAATTGTAATTATTTTGAATGTAGTCTTGGGCAATGGTAAGTACTTTATTTTCTTTGTTCTCGCTAATTAAACATATCTTTGGTCTATTTATCAATGTCGTTGCCTTATTTTTCGTGTTGTTTGCTATGTTTCGAATTTTGTAATGGGTTTTTTGCTGATTGTCCGTAAGTAAAGTATTCGTTTGTGTGCGTTTATTTTCTTTAGTAGGTGTTCGCATTCTCATAATGATCTCTGGAATAATTGTGTTTGTGTTTCCTGGTCCTTTTGGTGAAATTTTATGTTTTCTTTTTCTGTAATAATATTTGTTTGTGTCTCTTTATGAGTTTTTTTAGGTTTAGGTTGCAAATTAGCACTTTTAGACTTTGGTGTCGTTTTTGGGGAATTTTTCGGAGAGTTACGACCAAGTTTCATACATAGGTCATTTTTCTTTTTTAAGTTTTCCACATTCTTTCTAAGATCCTTATTTTCTAATGACAATTTCTCTATTTCATTATGGGCACTGTTAAGTTCAATTTGTAAGGTCTCTATTTTATCTATGAGATTTTTCATTTCTTCGTTTAGATCACCCGATAGCTCCGGGAGGCTACCTGTGGTGACATCTATCGTGTCTGCGCTCATTTCAGCTTCGGTTCGGGTAATATTCAATTGAGTTACCGCACGCCTTACTGTGATATAACTCTCATTATCACCCATCTTGATAGTTTAGTACCACTCGTATTTAGTAGATGGCACCTTGACGAGTCTCTTGTTGAATTTTGAAAAAAAGCAAAATTAATTAATTTGTCGAGTTTCGAACCAGCTTATGTCACATCAACCACATGTGCATAAAACTGAGACCTAACACCGCTAGGCCAATAGTGATTGTAGTAAGGGAGTCGAAATTATGTATATGGTAATAAAAATGTCTCTGATTGAATTTGAAAGTTCGTTACATTAGAAATGCAAGTTGAGTCACTATTTTTAACTTTACCCTCGTTCATAAAAATGTCTATGATTGTACACTGATATTATTAGAGTCGGGTTGTTTAATTCTGGCGTAAATCTACTTAAAGCTTTACACTGTCAGTTTTGGTTCGCAGTCACAAATCACAATTACAAAGTTATGTTTATTATTAGGTTTTCACAGCACTTAGTTGTCTTTTCGTGAGTTTTTTGGTAATACACATTCACTTTAGTTTCTCCGTAAGTTCGAGTTTTTTTTATTGGATAACACTCACGCGTGGGTTTTATGGCGTTATTATTCTTGTTATATTATTATTTGCATTGTTTTTATACTTTAAACATTTTATTTAATTAAATTTCCGTAGAGTCGATGTTTACATGGGAGTAGCGCCATCTGTCTTTGTATGTTGTCCTGTGTTAATATGTAACCTTTGTTTGATTCCAGAATTAGGAATGCAAAATTTGAGCCCGATCCGTTCAGTAGCTTTAGCGTTTATAATAGTAGTGTGAAAGATGATTGATATACTTAATGCAATACATGACATTGACAATATAACCCGTAGGAAACATCTGCGCACGCTCAAGGCAGAACAGTTCCGCGTTCAGGTTGTGAAGTGTCTGCTCGGTGAGCCGAAGCAGCTCCACAATTCAGCTGTACTGAACTAAATAGTAGTGAATAAAAGTCACTTGAATATTAATTGCCTGTTTCCTTTATAGAATCCCTCAACATCAACATCGACTGCTATCCTGGAGGTTGTGGGGCAAAATTTAGTTCATACACAATTAAAGATGAATGCAGTATTCCAACAATAGGCTGTACCATAGAAGTTCATACAAGCAAATACCAACAAGGTACGTAAAATAAGTGTCTAGAATTAGCTTTTCACCATTCTCGCTGTAAACTTGTTTACTCAAATATAAAATAAAAGTTCTGTAACTCAACCCGTCGTAGTAGCAAATTCGCAAAAAGAGATTATTTGCTATTTATTAGACCTTTCTTTTTCTCACTAAAGTTTTTAAGGTTTTGGTTATAATTATGTCAATTTAAAGGGTTCTGTACCCATTGGGTAACCGTCCCGGTGACCGGTAACGAGACCCTATTACTAAGACTCCGCTGTTGTTCATTGTGTTTTTTTAATTTTAGTTTGACAGCTGTCATCCAAAATGAAGATCTCACCGAGACCTGTCACATCTCCATACAAACTAATGGTCTAGGATCAATAGTTTCGAAGATATGATCGTTTTCAGTTTGACAGCTGTCATCCAAAATGAAGATCTCACCGAGACCTGTCACATCTCCATACAAACTAATGGTCTAGGATCAATAGTTTCGAAGATATGACCGTTTTCAGTTTGACAGCTGTCATCCAAAATGAAGATCTCACCGAGACCTGTCACATCTCCATACAAACTAATGGTCTAGGATCAATAGTTTCGAAGATATGACCGTTTTAAGTTTGACAGCTGTAATCCAAAATGAAGATCTCACCGAGACCTGTTACTTCTCCATACAAACTAGTGGTCTGAGACGAGTAGTTTCCGAGATATGAACATTTTTAATTTGACAGCTGTCATCCAAAATGAAGATCTCATCGAGACCTGTCACTTCTCCATACAAACTAGTGGTCTGAGACGAGTAGTTTCCGAGATATGACCATTTTTAGTTTGACAGCTGTCATCCAAAATGAAGATCTCATCGAGACCTATCACTTCTCCATACAAACTAGTGGTCTGAGACGAGTAGTTTCCGAAATATGACCATTTTTAGTTTGACAGCTGTCACCCGAAATGATGATCTAACCGAGAGCTGTCACTTCTCCATACAAACTAGTGGTCTAGGATGAGTAGCTTCCGAGATATGACCGTTTTAAGTTTGACAGCTGTCATCCAAAATGAAGATCTCACCGAGACCTGTCACATCTCCATACAAACTAATGGTCTAGGATCAATAGTTTCGGAGATATGATCGTTTTCAGTTTGACAGCTGTCATCCAAAATGAAGATCTCACCGAGACCTGTCACATCTCCATACAAACTAATGGTCTAGGATCAATAGTTTCGAAGATATGACCGTTTTCAGTTTGACAGCTGTCATCCAAAATGAAGATCTCACCGAGACCTGTCACATCTCCATACAAACTAATGGTCTAGGATCAATAGTTTCGAAGATATGACCGTTTTAAGTTTGACAGCTGTCATCCAAAATGAAGATCTCACCGAGACCTGTTACTTCTCCATACAAACTAGTGGTCTGAGACGAGTAGTTTCCGAGATATGAACATTTTTAATTTGACAGCTGTCATCCAAAATGAAGATCTCATCGAGACCTGTCACTTCTCCATACAAACTAGTGGTCTGAGACGAGTAGTTTCCGAGATATGACCATTTTTAGTTTGACAGCTGTCATCCAAAATGAAGATCTCATCGAGACCTATCACTTCTCCATACAAACTAGTGGTCTGAGACGAGTAGTTTCCGAAATATGACCATTTTTAGTTTGACAGCTGTCACCCGAAATGATGATCTAACCGAGAGCTGTCACTTCTCCATACAAACTAGTGGTCTAGGATGAGTAGCTTCCGAGATATGACCGTTTTAAGTTTGACAGCTGTCATCCAAAATGAAGATCTCACCGAGACCTGTCACATCTCCATACAAACTAATGGTCTAGGATCAATAGTTTCGGAGATATGACCGTTTTCAGTTTGACAGCTGTCATCCAAAATGAAGATCTCACCGAGACCTGTTACTTCTCCATACAAACTAGTGGTCTGAGACGAGTAGTTTCCGAGATATGAACATTTTTAATTTGACAGCTGTCATCCAAAATGAAGATCTCATCGAGACCTGTCACTTCTCCATACAAACTAGTGGTCTGAGACGAGTAGTTTCCGAGATATGACCATTTTTAGTTTGACAGCTGTCATCCAAAATGAAGATCCTCATCGAGACCTATCACTTCTCCATACAAACTAGTGGTCTGAGACGAGTAGTTTCCGAAATATGACAATTTTTAGTTTGACAGCTGTCACCCGAAATGATGATCTAACCGAGAGCTGTCACTTCTCCATACAAACTAGTGGTCTAGGATCAGTAGCTTCCGAGATATGACCGTTTTAAGTTTGACAGCTGTCATCCAAAATGAAGATCTCACCGAGACCTGTCACATCTCCATACAAACTAATGGTCTAGGATCAATAGTTTCGAAGATATGACCGTTTTCAGTTTGACAGCTGTCATCCAAAATGAAGATCTTAACGAGACCTGTCACTTCTCCATACAAACTAGTGGTCTGAGACGAGTAGTTTCCGAGATATGACCATTTTTAGTTTGACAGCTGTCATCCAAAATGAAGATCTCGTCGAGACCTGTCACTTCTCCATACAAACTAGTGGTCTAGGATCAGTAGTTTCCGAGATATGACCGTTTTCAGTTTGACAGCTGTCATCCAAAATGAAGATCTCACCGAGAGCTGTCACATCTCCACAAATCGCTCGATTTCTTTGGGGCAGGCAGGGCCAAAGAGTTGGTCTACAATGAAGACATAATGAATAAATTCAAAAATGTATATTGCAATTTCAGTTAAATTACACATAATTTATATACATTTTATTATACACAGGGTGTCCTACAACCATGCCACATGGAGCGGAAGTACTTAAATATTGTAGATAGAGTATTGTACTGAAAGAAGACTTCATTTTGATTTTAAAAACAATTACACATTATTCAAAGATTTTTGAAAAATCGCCCATCTAAATCACTAAAACCCGTAAAATTGTGATAAAACACCTTTTATTTTACTATTTCGATTTAAAGGCTCAATCGTATTATTTTATTCCAGATAACAATCATCATCATCAGCATATATTAGTCCACTGCTGGACATTGGCCTAATGAGCGCCATAGCGCGATAATTGGTATACAACAGAATGAATGGGCGGGACTTATTATTTTGAGCATTTGCTAAATTAGATTACCTGTAAGGAAAACGTAATTATTTTAATAGAATCTAAAATTTCATGGTCTTCTTTTATTTTAGATGCTTTGTTAAATGGAAAAACTAATCCATGCAATTGAGCCCTTACATGTCTGAAATCTTAAAGTTAACGGTGTTTTTCTTACAAATTTTCGGGTTCAATTCCCGGTTTAGGTGGATACAGGCGATTTTTCAAAAATCTTTGAATGCAGTTTTTAAAATCAAATTGAAATCTTCTTTCAATAAAATGTTATATAAATATAATAATATAAA
The DNA here is from genome assembly GCA_955876795.1 of Eupithecia tripunctaria. Lineage (NCBI taxonomy): Eukaryota > Metazoa > Arthropoda > Insecta > Lepidoptera > Geometridae > Eupithecia > Eupithecia tripunctaria. Next base: position 10,366,070 of record OY041599.1, read on the forward strand.
ATTTTATGTGGCCGTATAAATAAATTACTAGGGATATGTAATTTATTTATACTACTGTAGTAGCTGTCATACATTATTTTGTCATTTATATTTTATGTATTTATCAAACTATCAATTTACTTTGCTGCCAATGCCGATAAATACATATAACTATAGTGATAACTATAACTAATATTATAAAGGCGAAAGTTTGTACGGATGTATGGATGGATGGATGTTTGTTACTTCTTCACGCCAAAACTACTGGACGGATCTGGCTGAAATTTTGCATACAGGTAATTCTAATCCTGGAATAAAACATAGGCATACTTTTTATCCCATAAATCTGTTCCCGCGGGATGAAAATCACATTAAAATGTTTCCATAGGAACAACGCGTGCGAAGCCGCGGGGCGCAGCTAGTATAAAATACGCGTTTTCATCTGATATCTTATTAACTGACGGTACTTATCTATTTCAGATTACCTGTTGAACAATTCCACCGCCAACTGCGATCCCCAACTCACCCAGCGTGAGGATTAGTACTCAATATTTTAGAAAAATACTCAATATTTTTATTGAAGTTTTGTAAGTATTCATGCACCCTGCCTGTCAGATAGATTATGGCAGTGATCGTAATCTTAATCTATTAAGTAAGATTAATACTTAATCAGTAGGTATTTTATACAAAATTACAGCGAACTCTTGGGATATAAATAATAACATAACATAAGTTGTAAGTATTTACATTTCTAGATGAACTGTTTATAAAATCATGCAAGTAAATATTTCTGTATATTAAAAATAGTAAAAATAAATTCTTAATAGTAAGTACGTACAGCCGTTTTTTCATGGACCTACTATTTTCTCCTATTAGTAGGACCACGAGGGAGACCTTTTTCTGTCTGTCCTATTCTAGGGTGAATCAAAAATCTACCTCCTGTATAAGTTTCTCGTTACTCAGATGATAATGTACGTAATTAACAAAACTTTGTATAAATTTGACTAGGTTAAACTTAACATAAATAAATGTAACATTGGTACCCATCATGATCTAAAATTCACTTCGAAACTCGTTATAATTATCGTGCTTGGGTACCGATTTAAGGCATGTTGGTGGTTTATTATAATTATATTTTAAGGAACATGTAATCGTCGTGTATGCTTCGGATTATGTCACTACCTCATGCTTCGGATTTGATTAGTGTAATAAATTTGTAATGGTAAACGGTGTTTTTATTTTAGTCAACTGAGCCAAAATAACAAAGGGTATAATTATAATAGAATATAAATATTTTTCGAAAACTGTAGGTAGTAAATTTATAAGGGCAGCTAAAAATATCGATATCGATGAATGTGGTTTAGGGGTCACCCCTAAATCGCATTTATCGATATCGATATCGATGAATAAGCCGCAGCAGCACATCACTATTATTATTATTTTTTGTGTTGGTAGCCATGAATGTCTTTGTGACATGTGTCGTCTGCGCATGTCCAAATTGAAGTGGATAGGTTGGTTTTTCGCGATACATTCATAGACAGTGACGTTTGGTAGACTCATTTTATTCTAAGGAGGTCCCGTCTCTTCTTACGAAGTTATTGTATTCTCTTTGTCATTGAGTAGAACTAACCATAAGGCATAAAATAGTCATTTCCGGTGCCAACTTGAGAAAAATAAGATTTGGCTTCAAAAGTTGGCTAAATTTCATTACATTACAACCATAGACTAGTAAATTTCATGGTTAAATTTTTGGCAATTGTGTTGCGACAGGCTGGTTATTGGTATGATATGATTCTTGATTCCTTCTGTACTTTAGTACTTACTAAAAAATCTATTGTATCATAATCATGGTGTGAATATGGTGTTGAAGTGTGTGATTTCCTTGGTTTCCTGGCTTGTTTGTAGTAAAATGTAATGAAAAATAGAACTTCGGTTGTAGCGTTGTCTTTACTTTAGTAACATGTGCGAGTATTAGACAAAAAGCGGTACAATGAATAATGTGATGGTCCCCGAAGACTGTGCTAAGCAGTGGGAGATTCTGCTGCTCCTTATTGCTTCAGAGGAGAAGAAAATAGACAGAACCAACGACAATGAAATTGACACAATGAGCTACTTCTTGAAAAACGAAGGAGTAAAGTGAGTGCCCTACTTACTGCAAATTTCTTTTCGTAAGCTAAATCCATATGACTTCTCTGTGGTGAAGGTTTGTCTGAGACTGAGCAACGGATTTGTTGATTCGATACGCGCATTGCGTCTTTTGCATCCCAAATCATTCAAGTCAAGGCGAGTTAGTAACCTACAAAGAATAGCTTGTAAACATGAAAATCACTTTTCCAGGCACATTCTGCTTCAATGGATAAGACAAATGCACACAACATATGGCAAAAAAGTGTCTAACTGTGATACGGCACGCAAATCTGATGATATATCCCTGTTATGGCGGCAGAGAGGAAATGAGAAGTTCCGTGCCAACCTTGTGAACGACAGTTACAAGTGTTATACAAAAAGTGTGGTATACGCTAACCAAAAAGGCCCTATGTACTCATTGGCACTTGGAAACAGATCTGCTGCTTTGTTGAGATTGAAGAGATTTCAGGTTAGTAAATAAAAAGTTTTTATAAAGGCAATAAAGCGTAGTTTCTGACAGCTACTGAACCTGTGTTCAGTAGCTGTCGGACAGCTTCTGGGTGCAAAGTTAGTATAGCCTACTAACTTTGTGCTAGGCATATGTCCCCTGCCAAACTGTATATTATTTAAAAATATGTAAATAAAACATTAATCTGTTACAAGTTTAGAAAATGTTGCCGTCAACCACCTATTCCTAAGTGTGGTGTAAAAGCTACATATATTGTTGGCAACACTGCAGGCCATGCTACAAATTCCCAAGGTAGGGGACCTCAATGGTTTGGTGATAGTGGATGGGTTGTTGCTGTCAACTAGTTAGTCAAGTACCTGGGCCTGTGAAAACCAGACTTAATGACTCAAACTTTCCAGTAGTGAAGACTCATACCATACTTAGAGGAGAAAGGGGATCTCTTTTTTAACAGACTGAGCAGTACTTACTTGGATTTATAAAAACAAATAAATAGAAAATTACAATCACATCATAGAAATAAACTAAAACTAGTATTTACAATTGAAACAATTGAGCTACTTGCAGACTGTTGCAAACAATCTACAGGTAGCTCAACTGATCCATATCTATACTAGTCGGAAAGGTACCCAAGGTGCTGGCTGCATTATACAGATAAATAATGTTTTGATTTTGATATCAAATGGCTTTTTATTTAATTAAGTATAATACTGTCAATTCAGATGATGCAAAAAGTAAACTAATTTGACCGAGGCTACAAATGATGACATTCTTTTTATTTTAATTGTTTACGAAGGGGACATCAAGATTTTTCTCTTCAGAGTCTTTGAATAAACATAGATAAAAAATCATGAAACCATAATAATAGTTGGGGAAATAAATATAAATACTCTACCTAGAGACTGAAATAACTTATGAGAAAAATAACAGACAAAACTATTTGATTATACTATCAATGCATGGACTCTTGTCTGGTCATAATCTTCCAATAAGAGAAACCGCATGCCTAGACCATGTCATCTTAAAATTAAATAAACGTAAAAACTCTGCAACTACAGTAGTTAACACATTGATTACGGATCACCTATCAATTCTAATTAATATATCTAAAATACAAATTAATAATTCTATAACAAATAAGACAAAAACAGAATTTGAAACATCATTACAATATTTAATAGAATCTAATTTTGCAGACTTACTTCAACATTACAATCCAAATGATTTATGTGATAAATTAATAAATACTATTCAACAAAGTCTCTCTATGCATACAAAGATATTTCATGTACCTAGAAGCAAACAAATCATTAATAACCCTGGGCATTTTATGTTGTATCAAAAATAGAAATAGTATGCAAAAAAAACTACGAAATAATCCAAAAGATAAAATACTTAGTATAACATATAGGAGATATAGAAACTTCTGCAACAATTTAATTAAAAAACTAAAACGGAAATATGAAAGAGATCCACTTTATAAAAATGCTAAGAATAGTAAAAACCATCAACGCTATTACTCATTACAAAGCTACAAAAACACCTAATATCCAACTCCTTGATATAAAACCATCACCTAATGAGTCTGTTAATTAAGTAAATAAGTTTTTCGCTAATATTGGTAAAGATCTAGCTCAAGCTATTGCTAATTGCTGGGCTAACCAGTCATTAAGTATTATCTCTCTATTTGTAACACTTAAGCAGGTTTCTTCGTTTGTCTTACTAGAAACAGATCCAATTGAGAAGAATATGGTCATAATGAATCTGAAATCTGAAAGTGCCTGGCCTTGACAACATCCCTACGAGTTTTCTGAAGGTTGCTAAAGATATTCTTACACTAATTTTTATGCCATCTAGTAAATCTCTACTTTAAAGGTGTATTGATAAAAGGTGATAAAGGTGTATTCCCAAGACTAATATGAAACTGAATATGAATATTGTAACACTGTGGTTTACCTCAATAAATATAAATAAATAAATATTTTGTTAAAAATTCATTTGAGTTGTATTTTGAGTATTCGGGTGTTAGTGATTAGAGTTTGGGCACTTGTACTGAAAACTGTAAGCACATCTTGTCAAGGCTTGTTCTGTAAGGTGAAAATATAACAAAGTATTATTTAATGAAGCATAGAACTACTGTTATTATAAAAATAATAAAAACGGTCATTCTGATTTATTTAATTGAATGAATGAACAACATGTTGGGATAACATTTCGTGGTTGATCAGTGTGGCACTGCCACCTGTTCCCCATTTGGTATCCCTCAGTTGCCTCCTAGGACACCTGCGGAAACAGCTTCAGTGGTGCAGATTCTAAGCCAGCACAACACAGTTATTCTCATTTATATTTTAAACTACAATAGTTATTATAGTAAAAATATTCCGTCTCTGTTATTTCAGGAAGCTCTAGCTGACATCGCTCTGGCCCTAGCAGAAGGTTACCCCAAGGATTTGTGCCACAAGTTGATGCTTCGTCGAGCTGACTGCTACATCGAGATAAGCCAGAGGGATAAAGCAATAGAGGCCATGACGGCAGCCTCGCAGCACGTAGCTAATATCAAACAATCGCCGGCTCAGACGGGTAGGTTTTTCTGACATTCCTTTATGTGCGGTTGCCTGGAAGAGATCGCTCAAAGCGATTAGGGCGCCCTTTGTACTTCCTTGATTCACAACATTTTCCTTCTGTTGTATTTTATGTTTGTGTGGTACAATAAAGAGTTATCTTTTTATCTATCTACGCCTAACTTTCCTTCCACTAGAGGGGTTGTCCATCACCTAGCTTGGAAGACAAATTTGAGATTGAAGTGGAGATTTTAAACTCTCTCTGGTGGCATACACGGTTGACACGTTTCCGACGGCCACTGCACCCGTCGATGGCTGCCGTAACCCTACGTAGTTTAAGTTTTAAAAATCCATCGTACAGTTTGTGGTATCTATTATAAGTTATCTAGTATTTTCGACGACCTCTGTGGCGCGGTGGGCGAAGGTCTGCCTGCGACGCAGGAGGTTGCGGGTTCGATTCCCGCCTCGGGACAAATGTGTGTACGATCTGCAGACATTTGTTCAGGGTGTTCTGGATGTTTTTCTATGTATAATAAAAAATATCTATCTATGTAGTGTATTGTATTATGTATATCAGTTATCTAGTACCCATAACACAAGCTCTGCTTAGCTTGGGGCTAGATAATGCTGTGTGAATTGTCCAGCATTATTTATTATTTATTATTATTATTTTGTAAAGCTTACGCAGATATGTTGCGCTTTTTGTCCACCAAACTCTATTTTCGCATTTCTTCCCGAACTTTATAAGAGATAACTATTACAGAGATAATATAAATTAGCTTATATGAGTAAGATACCACAAACTAAACGATTGATTTTTAAAATTTTCTTTGAAATGAAATATATTTTTGTCACACATACATTTTCGCACTAGCGGATTTTGTCATGCTGATGATTTGTCGTTTGGATTTGTAACAGTAACTCAGAAGTACACATTTTGACCATTGTACATTTTGATGAAGGTGTAATTTTTACTACGGTACATTCAGACTTATACAATCTTATGTACCGGGGTCCAGCATATGCTCCGTGCGTTAATCCTTTATTCCTTATTCCAGCTGACTTCGACCGCCACTTAAAAATCCTAGAGCGCAAAATGGAAGTGTTGCCTATCGAAGAAGTGTCAACGGATGATGTATTACCCGACTGCTATAAAGGCGAGGGGGAAACTTTTACTGCAGCTTCTAGCGTTTTGGAATTAAGGTTGGTTTTTATGTAGGTAGCTGGCGATGCCTGCTTGCTTACAAATGCATGAGATTCTAGTTTGTTTCTAATGGTCTTTGCACATTTCTTGTCCGTTACAGCTCTTGTGACTATTTATGATATGCTTTTGTGAACACGATATTAATGTGGTGAGACACTTACCACTGAATCAAAAGCAACTCAGATTTAAGCATGTCTGAAGTCGCAATTTTTGGACAGTTTTTCATGAAAATCAGTTAGAAATTCGTCGTTAAAGACGTTCTTAAATCTGAGTTACGTTCGCGTATTCGGTGTAACCGGCTGACTGTAGGTTGATGTAATGGCTCGTCCTCATGTTGGCGGTATTGTAACAAATTAGATTTATTCTCTGACCATTCAGATAAAAATGGTAGTTTTTTTGATATCACAGTTTGTGAACTGCATAAGCTAAAGAAACGCCATGAATCGGCGACCTGGACCAACAGGAGATGGACCATAACACAATCAATGGCGTGCTTTAGAACTCGTAGTTGTGTCCCATTGTTTAGAATATGTTAGTTAGCTTAGAATTTGCACCACCTCTTCCCGCGGGTGTCGTCAGTAAGGGATAGCCATCAGGGGCGGTAGCAGAGACTGCAGAACCTTGCTACCACCGAGCTGCGAGCCCCAAACCACAGCGTGGGGGCATTACCCTATGAGATCAAAGCCAATAAACGCTTATCACAGGTCTGCGTCCAGCAGTAGACCAATATATGCTCTTGAGGTTGAGTGTGAGGCAAGCAGAGGCATGAGCAGCGACTGTTGTCTTTTAATAGGTACTTTTTGTAACGGAGCGCGGAGTTAGAAATAAGGAGGAGTTTCTACGTTCGGCTGCATGATTTCTCCATCAATTTATAGATTTAATTGATTTAAATTATTTTTTTGTAAATTGTATAGAGAATGATCTCGAGGCGGTTCCATAAACATTTGACTCCCGAGGGATCGGTATTAGTACCGAACAACTTGAAAAAAAGTTTAAAGTTAAGGGATTTGAAGACGGTTTTTAGATTTTTCAAAACAATCTAATTATTTACTTTCAAGACCGCTGGCGCATTGGATGACGTTCCTTTCGGAAACCCAGCGGCGGGTTCGATTCCCGCTTCGGGACTTTAAGAAAGTTATAATAATCTACAAATAATTGTTCCGAGACTTATTTCTATTTAACGTTATTATTTTTTACTAACATACATACTCGTATACTGAGTACCACTGCCGGGCAAAGGTGTTCACCAGTTTTATTATTATTTAATTTATTTTCTGCTATTGCATCACTTTTAAACTAAACGCTAGTTGCAATTTATAGCAAAAATGTGGCGTTGTAGATGTGTAGGTAGCGTCAATGTAGTCTTTGCGAAGTATATAATATTTTCCTTGCACGATTTTTTTTAGCAATGGATTGTCAAGCATTATTTATTTATTATTATTATTATATATGTGTTGTACGCAGTATATATAGGTATATGTAGTACTCAATAGTTTCAATGTATTGCATTCGCGCTCGCTTCCTAAATTGTTGCGCAGCTTTTAATTTTGTACCAAAATGCTATTTATTTTTTTTGGTTTTTTTTCAATAAATACTTGTATCCTACAGCATTCGACTTTAGCAGCATTGATCTTGGATATAAATACATTTATATGATAATTGAGGTTGCGGCGTCAGAACCCGTGGATATCGTCGATGACGTGGATGTCGAACGACTCCTAAGAGCCGACTTAACCTATCAAAGCAGAGAAAAGAAGCAGCTAGTTTTGGAGTTATGAACATTATGAACATCATCATTATTGCGTACTTAAATCTTCATTTAATAGTCGGACCGGTGCTGCCGGCGTTCGTTTTTCGCGTGCGTATTGTTGTTTCGAACGCACTTCGGTCTAGATACGTCTTTCCATATCTGTTGTTTGATAGGTAGGTTTATTGCAAACGATTGGAATTGCGTGTCTTTGCGTTAAGTTGTAACGCAACGCAGGTTGATAGGGTTACAATCGATAAGCTAATCTGGGGTAAAACGCTAAGGGATGCCAGCTAGCTGATGGTGGTAACTCCGCAGAGATTAAAATAACCTAACCGTTTGAGTAGTGATTGAACACTGCTTTTATTGTTTCCACGTAAGTCGATGATCGAGGTCAATGCCAGCTAAGCTAAATTTACATGAGGTGTTCAGAATTAAAATGTACATACTGCATGTACAGTCAGCGTCAAATTAATATGAGCGCCTAGAGTAGTAAGTAGTAGTAGTAGAAAAAACATTCAAGCAATTTGATAAACGCAGTTCGAGTCATCATATTGTTGTTGGTTAAAATCTTCAAAGTATCTTACTACTCATTGTTTTATATTTATATCAGCAGTATTGTTTGCTCAGATAATTTTGAACACTCGACTGCTCATATAAATACTTAAGAAACAATGAGTCGTCAGATATTTTGTACTTGGGTGCTCACAACAATACCATGATTCAAACAGTAATTTTTCTACACAATTTACCTCAGATCTAATATTTTTTGCACCTCTACTGCGATCCCCAAATCGTCAGTTATGCGTGGTCATCATGGTAAAACCACCATGCTAGGAAGAGGGAGGCACGTACAGCAGTGGACGTATTAGTACCGATGAAGGGGAATGTTTTATTCTAAATCTATATGCAAATATTCACTCTCTACTGCGATCGTCAGTTAAGCGTGGTCATAATGGTAAAACCACCTTGTTTGGAAAAGGTGCCTCCCTTTTCCAAACAAGGTGGTTTTACCATCCGGCAGTGGACGTATCAGTACCGATGAAGGAAGATGTTTTATTCTACATAGATAGATAGATAGATAGATAGAAAATACTTTATTGCACACTTTAAACTAAGAAACAATTTACAAATAAAATAATTAAAACTAAGTGAAAATTGGCGGTCTTATCGCTCAAGAGCGATCTCTGCCAGACAACCTGGTATGGACAGAGACATCGAATATACATGGGGTCTGTGTGCATGTAATAATTATGGTAACACTTAAAAATAAATACTTTATACATACCAACAAAAATACAATACATACCTACACCTATAAATATATTATATTATATACATATATTATAAATACATATATTATACTTACTTTTTACATACATATGCAAGTAATCACTCTCTTAGCACCTCTACTACGGGATCGCAGTAGAGATTAGATTTGGGGATCCAAATCGTCAGTTAAGCGTAGTCATTATGGTAAAACCACCTCTACTGCAAGATCACAGCAGAGATTAGTCTTGGGGATCCAAATCGCCAGTTAAGCATGGGGTAATTATGGTAAAATCACCTTGTTTGGAAGAGGGAGGCACTTCCGGCAGTGGACGTATCAGTACCGATGAAGGAAGGGGGATGTTTTATTCTACATAAACATATATGCAAGTAATCACTCTCTTAGCACCTCTACCCCGTGGTAGAGGTGCTAAGAGAGTGATTGCGTGATCCCGTGATCGCAGTAGAGATTAGTTTTGGGGATCCAAATCTTCTGTTAAGCGTGGTCATTATGGTAAAACCACCTCTACTGCAAGATCGCAGTAGACATTAGTTTTGAGCATCCATATATATCGTCAGTTAAGCATAGTGTATTATGGTCAAAGCACCTCTACTGCAAGATCGCAGTAGAGATTAGTTTTGGGGATCCAAATCGCCAGTTAAGCATGGGGTCATTATGGTAAAATCACCTTGTTTGGAAGAGGAAGGCACGTCCGGCAGTGGACGTATCAGTACCGATGAAGGGGGATGTTTTATTCTACATCTATATGCAAGTATTCACTCTCTTAGCACCTCTACTGCGATCCCCAAATCGTCTCATAAGCGTGGTGATTATGGTATAACCTTGTTTGGGAGAGGGAGGTACGTCGATAGAAATCGTCTTTAAACGTTTTCATAGGAACAACGAGTGCGAAGTCGCGGGGCGCAACTAGTTTTTAATAATGCTCTTTCCTCTTTTGAAGCATTATTAATAACTAGCTGCGTTATTAATATGTATCAAAATAAAGGTGTTTGGATGTATGTGTTGTGAATTTATGGTATCGTTTCTAACAAACAGATACATCGAGTTAGATTGCGTTTTAGTACAAAGGTTTTATAAGCTACGTTTGTTAGTAAAAGGTGGAGCTAATCTAAATAAGAGAGTTTTTAGTGAAATCGTTCCTCGAATATTATAATATAGTGAATTTGAAGTCCGTCTATCTGTCTGTTACCTTTTCACGCCTAAATGGCTGAACGGATCTTAATGAAATTTGGAAGGGAGGTAAATGGTATCACGGGGACGGACATACGCCACTTAAAAAGCGCGTGCGAAGCTGCGGGCAGCAACTAGTACAACATTAAACTATAACGGAGGCATCACACTAATATTATAAATGCGAAAGTTTGTATGGATGTATGGATGTTTGTTACCTCTTCACTCTAAAACTACTGAACGGATCGGGCTGAAATTAGTAATTTGATATTTGCCTAAAGGTAATTCTAATCCTGGAATCAAACAAAGGCTACTTTTTATCCAATAAATTAGTTCCCGTGGCATGAAAATCACCTTTAAACGTTTCCATAGGAACAACGCGTGCGAAGCCGTGGGGTGCAGCTAGTTAATAATAAATCAATAATGTCAGGCAACATAAGTCTTGTACAGGATGTAAAATACTTAGCAACTACGGCCCGTATATAACAAAAAATATATACCTACCTTAGCCTAACATACATAAAATAAAGCTGTTTACTATCCCGTAGTGTCGGCGACGTGTGATACGCACTATGCATAGGCATTACAATCTGACCAAGGCATTTTTTGAAATCATTTTGTGTTACGGCTCGGCTTTTAGGCTTTTAAGGCTCCTCTCTCTCTTCTGTCTCTCTGTCTCTCTCTCTCTCTCTCACACGGACTGCACGTCTCAAATACACGGACGGAAAGTTGCCCACTGCAAGGCTTAACTGTAGCTGGTGATAGCCAGTTGGTAGCGCCTAGAGGCAAGCGCTGCTATTTTCAGCAGTACGCTAGCTTGTTGCTAGTTGTAGCTTGTTGCTATTTGCAGCTTATTGGAGATGTAAGTCTATCTTATCCCTGAATTCTTTATTGTATCAAAATACCAGCTAAGTCGCAGCAGAAGCTAGTATTCAGTTAAAAATATTAGGTCCTTACATATGAAATTGGCGTTTTTCGTACTGGCCACTTTAATCACAAATTTCTCCTCTTTGGTAAGGAATTCCAAATTCAAATTTGTACAGCTATAGACTCATGTATTTGTGCTTCGATGATCGTCATTCATTTGTTTTTTTTCTTCTGTTTTTTTCTGTTTGCGTCACTCATTTTACAAAATGGAAAACTTAAAATATCGCATTATTTACGAGTACGAGTTCCGCCGTGGCACTAGTGCTGCGGAAACAACTCGAAGGGTGAATGATGTGTATGGCGGTCGTGTTGCAAAAGAAAACACAGTTCGTTTTTGGTTCCAACGTTTTCGTTCTGGAAATTTCGACCTGCAGAACAAGCCCCGTGGACGGCCTGAGACTCAAGTTGATAATGAAGAGTTGAAGGCTATTGTGGAAGCGGATCCATCGCAAACCACGTCCGAGTTAGCTGCAGGCTGCGATGTTAGTGATAAAACTGTTTTAATTCACTTGAAGCAAATTGGGAAGATTAAAAAGCTTGAAAGGTGGGTACCTACCTCACGAATTGACTGAAGCAAACCGGCAAACGCGCGTCGACTGCTGCGTTACATTACTAAACCGGCACAATAATGAAGGTATTTTAAACCGAATCATTACCTGTGATGAAAAATGGGTTCTTTACGATAATCGGAAGCGCTCAGCGCAATGGTTGGATCCTGGCCAGCCAGCCAAATCCTGCCCCAAGCGAAAATTAACCCCAAAAAAGTTACTTGTAAGCGTTTGGTGGACTAGTGCCGGTATTGTTCATTACAGTTTTCTCAAATCTGGCCAGACTATTACGGCTGATGTCTATTGTCAGCAATTGCAAACCATGATGGAAAAGCTAGCGGCTAAACAACCTAGGCTGGTCAATCGCTCCACGCCACTGCTGCTTCACGACAACGCTAGACCACACACTGCGCAACAGACGGCTACTAAATTAGAAGAGCTTCAATTGGAAAGTCTAAGACATCCTCCGTACTCCCCGGACCTTGCTCCAACAGATTACCATTTTTTTCGAAATTTGGATAACTTCTTGCAAGGGAAAAAATTCAACTCCGATGGGGCAGTCCAAATCGCCTTCAAAGATTTTATTGATTCCCGTCCGACTGGTTTTTTTAGTAAAGGGATCAATGAACTACCTATAAGATGGCAAAAGTGCATAGAAAATAATGGTTCATACTTTGATTAATTAAATATATTATATTAAAAAATATTCGACTTTTTGTTCCTCCCATACAAAACGCCAATTTCATATGTAAGGACCTAATATAATCAATAGAATGGATATAGATAGATCTTTGTTCGACGCAGGGCTTATGTTTTTACGCGCGTATTTGGTTAAAATCGTCTTGAACAATGCGCAAATCTTAACAGGGCAAGCATTGAGGATTAACCTACTAATATTATAAATGCGAAGTTTCTGTGATTGTTTGTTACCACGTATATCATGCTGAAATATTATGAAATGTAGGTAGTTTAGGTTTTAGAATATCATGTACTTATAATTTTTGTCTCTGACTAAAAAGGGTGGTAAAAACTCTATGGAGAATCATACTTATTCGTTATTAACTTAAAACTCGGTGAAAATAAACTTTCCGCCAGCCACGTGCTGCTGCCCGCGCTCCACAAGCCGCACGCGCATGTCAAATACACGGCCAGAGGTCACTCACTAATAGTAAACACTGAAATAGTTTTTTTTAAAGTTCCGTACCCAAAGAGTACAAAAGGGTAACCTATTACTAAGACTCCGCTGTCAGTCCGTTGGTCTGTCACCAGGCTGTATTTGATGAACCGTGATAGTTAGTTTTTTTTTAATTTTTAGTATTGCTGGACAATTCACACAGCATTATCTAGCCCCAAGCTAAGCAGAGCTTGTGTTATGGGTACTAGATAACTGATATACATAATACAATACACTACATAGATAGATATTTTCTATTATACATAGGAAACATCCAGAACGCCCTGAACAAATGTCTGCAGATCGTACACACATTTGTCCCGAGGCGGGAATCGAACCCGCAACCTCCTGCGTCGCAGGCAGACCTTCGCCTGCCACGCCACAGAGGTCGTCAAGTTGAAAGTTTCACAGATTTATTTTTGTTGCCACTAAAACCAACAATACAATAACAGAATAAAATAAATATTTAAGAGGGTTCCCATACAAAAGACATGATTTTTGCCGTTGTTATAAACAATGGTACGGAACTCTTTGCGCGCGACTCCCACTTGGCGATTTCTTTTTTTTTTATAAAACTATCTATAGCGTGCAATGAATTTTTGAAGTATGTGTAATTTTCACGCGGGTAAAGCCATGTGGCACATCTTTAGTAGTTATGCAGATCTTAGTTCGACGCGATTATTATGTACTACGCACATATTCTAGGGCTATCTGCAAAGAATCGTAATGGCGGGAGCGTTATGGATTAATAAGAAATAAAATAAAATTCTGCAAAAACCGAATGCTGACTGTGTCGCATGTCTGAGACCGGCAGCGAAATAAATTTAGGACGGGTGTTTTTATTTCAAAATATCAAAACCGCTCGCGATTTTATTCGCGTCGCAAAGATATCCCAAATAATGTTTGTTGTATTTGATTATTTTTAGTATTTTTTGTTTAATTTTATGCTACATATATATTTGCATGTATGTTAAATGGTGCATGCGCGAATCAGATTGTAGTTACAGCAAATTATTATTGCATACTATTGGCTTGCATGCATTGTGATTTCTTCTTTCAGCATACACTTCCTAAAAGCCATAGTGGAAAGCGGAGGTGGTGTGTAAAAACCGTATCCACTAAGTTAAAAGTAAAAATACCAAATTGTCTGTAATAATTTTACAATAATATGGTTGGTAAAATTTGTAAGTGGTTACAGGAAGTAGTACAATAGTAATTTCTTAGAAATTACCTGCCTCGAGTGTGAGTGGAGATGTTACGCATATGAAAAACCTGAGGAAAATAGTAGTCCTATTTTAAACTTGTATTATAGGTGTTTCTTTCTGGTACGAATACCAACTAGAGCGAAGTCGTGGGCAGAATCTAGTTGATAGTTATTCACCGAGTGAAACGAGAACAAAACCCTATTCTGGGGCACATTTTGACCCCATAACAGAGTGTAGATTATAATACTGCTGTTGTCTTCAAGAATGACAATTTACATCATGATCATAGAACTATGCCAGCTTTTCTTGCCCATCGTTTCCAAAGCCCTACAAGGCGTAGGTACTGTAATGATACTAACATTCTTTACGAAACTATTGCATCACACTTTTTGAAGAATAGCTTTCTAATGCTTGCTGTAATAGTCCAGTTCAAGTTCAAACCGACTGGCTATTATATGCCTATCTACTCCCATTATAGTTAAAACAATACAACTTTTATTAACACTTTGTATCTTGTATTATAGACGCAGCGACACGGTCGGTCGTTACGTAGTGACGCGTGAAGCGACGCGTCGTGGCGACGTACTGTTTTCCGAGGAGCCGTACGCTTGGGTGCCGCTTCCGTGCGAGCTGCCTCTTTGCGAGGGCTGCTGTGCTGCACAGATTAACCTGATACCGTGAGTATGTCATCATACGTCGTCGAAAGTCATCATCACACATCGTCACATGTATCACAGACGTACTACGACGCCGACGTAACGTAAGATCAAAGCGAAAACGTTCCTTCACCTTACCAACCTGATTATCACAATGATTTGGTGGTTATTTTGAAACGAAACGCAACCATTTCAAATTTTTTTTGTCGCTTTATAAAGTTCTCAGTAACGCAGGTGAAAACCGTCATCAAAAGAATGACTAGAGGCAAGTCACCTGGACACGACGGACTCAGTATCGAGCATTTGAAATACGCGGGGGTTCACTTGCCGAGAGTACTGTCCATATTCTACTCAATGTGTATGAGTCACTCCTACTTGCCCGCGGACTTGATGAAAACTACCGTAGTTCCTATTGTTAAAAACAGGACAGGGGATATCTCGGACAAGGGAAACTACCGACCGATCTCTCTTGCCACCACCATCGCCAAGGTACTGGACAGCTTGCTTGATTCTTACCTCCACGATTGTTTGGAATTACAGGATGCGCAGTTTGGGTTTCGACCCAGACTATCAACTGAAAGCGCGATTTTAGGGCTCAAGCACACTGTCCATTACTATACTGAGCGTAGGACGCCGGTGTACGCCTGTTTCCTCGACCTCTCCAAGGCCTTTGATCTTGTATCATATGATCTACTCTGGAGAAAGCTGAGGGACAGGGGTGTACCGGCGGGAATATTAAAACTGTTCCAGTACTGGTATGCCAACCAACGGAACTGCATAAAGTGGGCCAACGTATTCTCGGAGGCGTACAGGTTGGAGTGCGGAGTAAGACAGGGGGGGCTGACCTCTCCGAAGCTCTTCAACTTGTACGTCAATGATCTCATAGCCGAGCTCAGCAGCATGCGTGTCAGTTGCCGCGTGGACGGTGTCAGCGTAAATAACATCAGTTATGCGGATGACATGGTGCTGTTGGGCCCGACTGCGGGATCTATCGGGGAGATGTTGAGGGTATGTGGTTCCTACGCTGCATCGCATGGCCTCACCTATAATGTCAAAAAGTGTGAATACATTGTCTTTAAGAGCGCCGGTGGGACTCCAGATAACGCTCGTGACTTGACCCTTAACGGTGTCAAGATCAAGCGTGTTACTCAATTCAAGTACCTTGGGCATGTCCTCACCGACGATCTTAAAGACAATGTAGACATAGTGAGAGAACGTAGGTTGTAGTGCCTCAGAGATGTTTGCTCAGAATCGAACGGACGGCTTTCACGCCGTTATTCGGAAGAAAACAGCATCCCTGATGAGCAGGACGAGAGCGAGTCACAACAGCATCCTACAAACTGTGGCAGGTCGTATGTCCCCCATATGGACACACTTTGTCCAATGTGTTGCTCCAGTGTGTGGATACGACAATTGATTTCATTTTATCCTAATTATTATCCTGTTTTATTGTAATTTAAATTGTTTTAATCTGTTATATAATTTTAGCTAATGTAATTTAATTCTAATTTTTAATTTTTGATTTAATTTTATTGACATGTTTATAATTATTTAATTCTTGTGATATGGATTCTTATTATCTGAAATAAATAAATACAATACAAAACAATAAAAAAAAATCTTTCGTGCGTAGAAATCCTTTCCAAGCATCACACAAGCGTGGTCCAGACCACACTTGAGTAAAGAAGAGTTCAAATAATCACTAGGCAGAGATTTTAAGGATAGAAATCGTTCTAAAATTTGCAATTACTCAACTAATGCTTGGTAACCGTTCAATAATGCGTATCAACGTGGTAAGAAGGCATCTTTACTTGAGGGTTAAATGAGTTTGTGTAGATTTTGACATTAGTTCCCAAGCATTGTTTTAAAATTAGTCCTTTCTCAAAACTATACATAAGCATCACTCATAGGTCGATGACGAGCATGCTCTCATAATACGGGCCCAAGATATTCCAAATTAAAAAAGTGCGCGGCAAATATAATTGCGGCGCACTTATAAAGAGGATTAAAAATTCATTACTGTCCCTAAAAGTTTCTTATAGAAAACACCACCTTTGGATGCACTTAAAGGTAAACCAAGTCGTCCTTTTCGAATAGATGAATGAAAAGTAATTAAAGTCATCGGTCGGCGCATATCAATTTGGCCATAGAATTGAGTTCTGCGCATCTTTGTAACGTGTTTAGCCAGAGGAAAATAAGTCTGATTATTACACCTATTACGTATTCTGTAAAAATTGATATCGCGCGTCTATAACAATAGCCTGTGTGTGTGTGTGTGTGTGTGTGACATAGGGATTTGAGACCGAAAACACCTTTTGGGTTCGCTACCTTAACGTTTCTATTATTTACGTGTTATTAACTTTTCACACGTTACTTTTCAGATGTACAGTCTGCTCTCGAAGCGCGTATTGCAACGTAGAGTGCCGGACACGCGCCACCGTCTATCATAAGTACGAATGTAACGGTGCGCAGTCAGACATATTCCCTACCATCGGCATCGCACATTTGGCACTCAGGTAACAATTACTCCATATGATTTAGCACTCTGGTAACGCTTAGTACCGGATGCCCGACACCGTCTAGCACCAGTACGAGGATAATAGTGCGCAAGGAGACATATTCCCTACCATCGTCATTGCGTATTTGGCACTTAGATATTCGACCATAATTTTATTTAGCACAGTACAGTAACATCCTCTACGATCAGTAGCGCGCATAATATAGCTGTCAGGTAACATATTATCCCCCAACTGTGTTTGATTAGGAGTGCCGTCTGTTTGTCTAGCAGAGTATGGGGAAGATAACGGACTGAACTTTGATTTTTATCGAGATAAAGATATAATGGTTAAGAATATCGATTGTTGACAAGATCTTGTGATAAATAATGCTGGACAGTCCACATAGCATCACTCAGCCTCAAGTTATGGAGAGCTCGTGTTATGGGTAATAATGACTGATATATACTTAATTAATACAATAACTTTCTTGCGTAGATTCATAAATAAATATAAAACATGATGCTGGACAATACTAAACAGCATCTACCTTTAAGCTAAGCAGAGCTTGTGTTATGAATACTATACCGTGTCCATTTTGAATGAGGCATAATCGTAAACAAACCGCCCATACTTAACCTAAAATTCACTTTGTTGGCGCGTCCTTTTATACGTAATTTACATTACATGTCGATTTTAGATCCTCTCAATAAAAATTGCTTACAATTATATCTGAAACTCGACGCCAAGCAAGTGAGATTTTGTTACTTGTGTCTTATTTTGTTTACTAACATGCACCATTCAACGTGGACAAACTATAGATGACTGATATACATAATACAAAACATTACATCGATAAATATTTTTTATCATACATAGAAAAAATCCAGTACACCCTAAACAGGCAATTCATGGCGCCATAGAGGTAGCTGTAAAAAATAATATATGCCAGGTACAAACCTACGTGATACATAGTCGTCCACATCATCACGCACAGATGAGATTGTGGTCAAATTACACGTGATTAAAGTAAAACATACATTAGTAGGTACTTCATTAATGTTCTGTATCTCTTGTTTCAGGGTGCTCCTAGTTTCGACTACAGGCGGCTTCCCAGAATTACCAGATGGGACGCCGTCACCTCAGAAAGCAAGCGATCTATTCGCCGGCTACGCCAACGTCGACGGCCTAGAAATATACCACAAAGAAACCCATCCCTTCTACAGGATGTTTAATCTCGTTACTAACTTCGAGAAAATGAACAATATGGACTACATACAGTATGCTCTGGTTAGTGGAACATTTTTTTTTGCTGGGCGCACTTCGCTCCACTTGCACTGATGGGCCACGGCCTTCCCCAATCCTTTCATTCGGCCAATTCTTCCATTCGGTACGATCACGCGCGAACACCCTCTAATCTCTTAGGAAGGCGATAAGGTTGTCCCGCCAACTTTATTTCAACTTACTCCTCAATAGGGTATATGCATGTGACTTCAAAATAGCTAATATTTTTTTACGTATTCTCTATTGATATAAAAATACATCTGTATATTTATTTTTGTATTGTTTTATTTTTTTATTGTTTAATTTTATTATTGAAATGTGGATATTTTAAATCTTAATCGCAAATATTAGGTCCTTACATATGAAATTGGCGTTTTGTATGGGAGGAACAAAAAGTCGAATATTTTTTAATATAATATATTTAATTAATCAAAGTATGAACCATTATTTTCTATGCACTTTTGCCATCTTATAGGTAGTTCATTGATCCCTTTACTAAAAAACCCAGTCGGACGGGAATCAATAAAATCTTTAAAGGCGATTTGGACTGCCCCATCGGAGTTGAATTTTTTCCCTTGCAAGAAGTTATCCAAATTTCGAAAAAAATGGTAATCTGTTGGAGCAAGGTCCGGGGAGTACGGAGGATGTCTTAGACTTTCCAATTGAAGCTCTTCTAATTTAGTAGCCGTCTGTTGCGCAGTGTGTGGTCTAGCGTTGTCGTGAAGCAGCAGTGGCGTGGAGCGATTGACCAGCCTAGGTTGTTTAGCCGCTAGCTTTTCCATCATGGTTTGCAATTGCTGACAATAGACATCAGCCGTAATAGTCTGGCCAGATTTGAGAAAACTGTAATGAACAATACCGGCACTAGTCCACCAAACGCTTACAAGTAACTTTTTTGGGGTTAATTTTCGCTTGGGGCAGGATTTGGCTGGCTGGCCAGGATCCAACCATTGCGCTGAGCGCTTCCGATTATCGTAAAGAACCCATTTTTCATCACAGGTAATGATTCGGTTTAAAATACCTTCATTATTGTGCCGGTTTAGTAATGTAACGCAGCAGTCGACGCGCGTTTGCCGGTTTGCTTCAGTCAATTCGTGAGGTACCCACCTTTCAAGCTTTTTAATCTTCCCAATTTGCTTCAAGTGAATTAAAACAGTTTTATCACTAACATCGCAGCCTGCAGCTAACTCGGACGTGGTTTGCGATGGATCCGCTTCCACAATAGCCTTCAACTCTTCATTATCAACTTGAGTCTCAGGCCGTCCACGGGGCTTGTTCTGCAGGTCGAAATTTCCAGAACGAAAACGTTGGAACCAAAAACGAACTGTGTTTTCTTTTGCAACACGACCGCCATACACATCATTCACCCTTCGAGTTGTTTCCGCAGCACTAGTGCCACGGCGGAACTCGTACTCGTAAATAATGCGATATTTTAAGTTTTCCATTTTGTAAAATGAGTGACGCAAACAGAAAAAAACAGAAGAAATAAAACAAATGAATGACGATCATCGAAGCACAAATACATGAGTCTATAGCTGTACAAATTTGAATTTGGAATTCCTTACCAAAGAGGAGAAATTTGTGATTAAAGTGGCCAGTACGAAAAACGCCAATTTCATATGTAAGGACCTAATATCTAAACGCAACGGCTATTGGTAGTCGAACCGTGACGTCACACGTACCTTTTTGTATTGTCATGAAGCTTTCACGAAGGGCCGTATTACGAAAGCTTACGTAGTCATCGATGTATGCTTCAGTAACGCTTTTCTATGGCATAAACGTCACTCAAGCATTGATCTATGCTGAGGAAGCTCTCATAATACGCGCCTTAGAGTTGACAAAGGTAATCCGGTGGTCCGTGACGTCACAGAATGCAAGGGCCATTTTTGAGTGTTATATTTGTGTTCCGTTATGTATTAACCTTAATACTCGAATTAAGCGATAAGACCGCCAATAGGGTATATGCATGTGACTTCAAAATGGCTAAAAAAATATATACGTATTCTCTATTGTTATAGAAACATATCTGCATATTTATTTTTGCATTTTGAGAAGTTTTTATTGTAGAATTTAACCATTGAAAAACTGATATTTTCAATCTCAATCGCAAAATTTCAAAACGCTACGCCATTTGCTAGAGCGGACGTGACATCACCGTACACACTTCCTTCTTTTTTTTTTTTTTTGACGGTGCATCATGGTTTGACACCATGGCGTCCTGCGATATTGCGGCCTTCGTCGTTCGCGCTGCCAGTAAGGGGCGGGGAAGGGGCGGCGAAATCGCGTTTAATAATAAGCCGCTTTGTATAAGGAATCACGCTGGAAAATCGCCGAAATCGCGCTTTACAAGACGCGCTAACTTATTAGCGGCTGTTTGCGGAGGGCTTTAATAGATACTTATTATAGCATTATTTCGGATCGAATCACCTGGGCAACTAACTAAATAAGGTAGGGTAATAATAATAATAACAAAGAATTTGATACAGTCATTTATGTTCATGGAGTTTAATCGTCAAAATTCAATGAATAGAAGCTGTTTTCGAAAACCTCTTTCCTGAGATGATCACTACCGAGGTCGTCACGAAAGGTTTTAATCGAGTGTGTAAGTCGACGTCACATAAACATGGCGCCAATATGACAGCGTTTTTATCACTCGAAAATGATTGTAGTTTTGATTTGTTTTTTTTACCTTGTTATTGCGATATTCAGTGAGTGTCATATCATTTTTCGGTTTTAAAGTGTGCAATAAAGAATTTTCTATCTATCTATCTAAAAAACGATGTATATACCCTATGATGGATTATAAGCAAAACTAAGGTTAAAACAAGAATCGTAGATTTATTTCACTAAAAGCAATACAAAAATGTGAAAAACGTCAACTGCGACAGTACAGCTGGTAAGATAGTTCAAATTAATTCAATTATTTGACCTTCTAATAAAAATCGATTAATATATTTATTAAATAGAACATCAATTGGTAAATATCCCGCATTTCTTACGTGGGAGAACGACGTTGGCTGCACCATCAAACATATTTTAGCTAGTGCTCTTTGTTGCTTACGTGCATCCGTGATCATCGGTGATCCTGCCGCTGTCTTCAATACAGTCCCAAAAATGCTGAAGATTAAAGTTCAGAGAGTTAGACCAAGTAAGAACCAGGACCTCGAATTCAATGCGTCAACTCTAGACTGATTTTGAAAATTATTTCGATATTGTATAAAGAATGATCCAAATGTGGGCCCATTCAATTTTATACGGCATTACTATTAATCTCACAAAATTTAGTCAGTTTTTTTGGTTTTAACACATCGATAAAAAATTTAAAAATAACATCGTCCAGTTTAAATCTCTCCATGGTTGGCTTAACTAAAAAATATTGCAGTGTAATTTTTTTCTTCCAAGATACCAAGATCAACAGTAATTACGACCATAACAAAATCGTAATGGCAAGAAAAAAAAGCAAAAAGTGATGTCAGATGTGGGGTTCGAACCCACGCTCCCTCTCGGGAACCAGAGCTTAAATCTGGCGCCTTAGACCACTCGGCCAATCTGACGTTGTTGATTAAGTCGAATACTCGCTCAACACTCTACTCGTTCTATCTCCATTATTGAAGGTCATTTGCTATAAAACTATTTATACTCAACGTCTTATTGCCATTCTGCGCTCTGACCTACGTCGAATATTTTTATCAGCTGATACGACTCATTTTGCCAACTTAACAAGTTAACTGTTATTGTACCTATGTATGTGAAGAAAATTGAAAATTATGTGATGTTTACCTATAATAGGTAGGTATACCTACATTATTACTACTTTTCTTCACCCGGATTATACTCTGTTCACGCTTTTATTCTCATTTTGGCACATACACGCCTATGAAATTCCCCAATAGTTGACGTGTGACTTTTTGATTATGGATATAACATCTATTCCTATACAGCTTTCCTTTAGGTATTGTAAACAAGAACCTACGTTAGCATTAGGTACCGATTTTCATAATAACTCGGTAACAAAAATACACCATACATACTACTCAATACATAATGTAGGAAATATAATTACGCACAATGTACACGCAGGTAGTTCGATTGACGATTAAATCTGATTAAATCTTCCAATACTTTACTGATTAGATTATTTTATGACAATCGACTTTGTTTAATAAAAGCTAGTTAGGTTTTGGTATTTTTGCGTAAACAAAAAGTAGAAAATACTTTTTTACCTCATCACATCACCATCAGGCGCCTAAGGCATACTTTAAATCTGAATATTCAATAGATCAAAATAGTAAAACAAAATATGCATCTTGCGCAACATTAGACGCAATTTTCTGGGATAAAAAGAAAGATGCCCTGAGTTAATGTGATCATCATCATCACGGGTCTATGATAGCCATCTGGCCAGAGAGCGTCCTATACCACGTTTGTTGAGTCTCGGTCTCCACTCAAGAACACGTTTATCTCAGTCGTTGTCGGTTCTGCTAGAAAAAAAATATTTAAGGCATAAGTTTATGGAAAATCGTGCAGGTTTTCCGGCAACTGACATCAGAGCGTTAGATGTTATCCAAGGCGTGTACGCCTAAAAATTTACAACTCTAATAAGATCAGAACTAACCTATCTTTTACAAATACTAGCTGCGCCCCTCGACTTCGCAAGCCTATCCCACAGAAACTGATTTATGGGATAAAAAGTACTAATACTGTATAAAGTGTATTCCACTGCTAGAACTAGCTGTATGCAAAATTTCGGTAATAAATGTTGGTCTATACAATGAATCGTGTAGTCTCGACTTCGGTCGACTTTTAAATACTGTACAATACGCTTGCTATTGCCATAATAACAATTAACCATTATTGAATACAGACTGTTCCAGTCAAATGAATGTCAAGTTGACAGGTGATGTCGTTTTGCGTTTTTACCCACTGCAAGCAGGGGACTTGGCTTAGCGGCGGGTGGAGTCCCCCGCAGACCCTTCGTTAATCCTATATGCATGTGTGTGTCGTGTAAGTGACTGGTCCAGTCACGTGATCCGGCACACACATGCGTCTCTCTCAATTAAAATAATACAGGGTGTGTACACAAAGATTTCAATCACTAGATACTCCGTGACACAAAAAAGCCAAAAGCCCACTATGAGTAGTTAAAAAAGTGTTTTTGCCAAAATTAAACGAAAAAACCGAACCGTTATTATGACCGTTTATTGTATATTTCATAATGCACAACATGACACACAATACATTGATCCTAATCTACCTAAGCTATCTCATTTCGCTAGGCAATAACACGTCTCACAATGCACGTACGTACTACTACGTAACAAATTGTAAGGACTAAAATTGAAAGAGGCCTTTTAAATGTTGGTTCTTAAAATTTTTTACACCCCAAAGATTTGATTTAAATCATTGGGGTGTGTTAGAAAGGCCCTTTCCATAGTGATTGCGCCGTGTGGTTTGTTTTGGTTCTGTTTCGATCACAGAAACAGGTTGTATTAAAATACTGGTTTTAGTTTAAAAAAACGAAGTGATTACATATAATATACGAAATAAAACCGAGAAAAATGCATTACTGATTGTTGCGGGTCGTTGACCGTCGCGGACTCGCGGTCGAGGACGTATGTAGGCTCTGTTAACTTTTATTTTTATGATAATAAGTCAGTACTTTGTCTGTAAATAATAGTACAGGATTACTTATTATCTTTTACACAAAAATATGGAATATACACAGAAAAAAAGGCAATTACTTAAGTCTCTCGAAAACGGTTCGATTTTGGTATGATGTTTCGTAGTAATTTGACTGTGAAACATCATACCCAAATTGATCCCCACTAATGATGGGAACTACAAGCAGCTCAAGGATCTCGACTTAACCAGCAACCCTGTATATAGATAGGGTGGCTTGGAACTGTGCTGAAAGACTTTCGAGCTATAGTGTACCCTTTCAATTCACCCTTGCCCTTGAAATGGAATTTAGATGGGGCCAGTTTTGGGGTGGTGCTCGTTGTAACGAAAATTTTGGCGAAGATAAAATTCATACGAGTGGTAGATGAAACGTTTTATTGCGCGCCAAATTATTTGCATGTTTGGCATTAACAAACTGTCGCCCTGTTCATACGACTTAATTACTTTCCGGGCTCTCTAAAAAGTAATCTATGGAGATAATGTTATGGGATTGGACCCTTTTAATCACGAATACCTTGAAAATAGTTTGTGAAAGCTCTACACTATATCTACAGTTATACGTATACCTACGATGAAATGAGTTGAACCGAAATAAGTTTCAATATAATCATAAATTCTTAGTGGTAGGTAGATTTGAAGACGAAGGTAGCCGAATTTCTAGAAATGTTGCAAATTAAAAAATGAGATATCTTTTACGTTTTTATAAACTCGCTGTTATGTCTGCTTCTTGAATTTAAATAAAATAAGCGAACTCAAATTAAACTGTAACAAATCAAGATGGAACAGGTAGATGTGATCATCTACCTGTTCTCTCAACTCAACTCTTTCGTTGTGATATTTATTTATTGACAATTTTCTCGTTTATCTGTGTTCTTAAAGAAATGCCTGCATCTAACATCTACCGCTCTTTTGAGTTTGTTTCTTTCATGTCGCTTACCTACTACTACCGAACTGACTAAAATTCTGTTGAACGCAGATTGTATTAATAATAATAAACTGCTGGTGACCCTTATTGGCCGAGTTGATTGTAATTGGTAATTAATACATGACATTTCACACAGAATCTTCCAAAGTTTACCTTTTACCAATAGAGTCGATATTAACAATTAATTTTTTATTTAATATTAATAATGCTGGACAATCGCTTTGTTGAGCGACCACATCGTCTTACCTAGACTTAAATATTTGCTTAAAAAGTGCCTGGATCTGATAAATCTTGGGCGTCTAATAGGGCGCCGGCTTAGAACATGCGACGGCAAGGCCTTCGTTATTTTATAAATGCTGAGGGTTTGTCTGCCATACTGGTAGGAACGATCAGCGATTATGGAGGTTGGGTTAGAGCTACGTCCACCATTGCCAAACAATATGCATAGTGGCAACCATCTGCCACCCTTAAACACTAAAACTTTCTCGTCGATTCCGTTATACTCATGGAACACATACAGCCGGATTTTTCCCTTTATTTGCTTGCTTGCACCTTGCTTGTAAAGTTTTATGATTCTAGGTAAACTGGAAGTATCTTATAGGTTTTGGTCCATAGTTCAAAAGTATTTTTTTGTGAATAAAGTACAAATATACGGTTTTCGGTTTTTTTTTCTTTATTTTTACTATAGATAACCCTAAAACGTTACGTTTCATTCCAAGTATAAAGCTGCACCTAAGTTAAATTTTTACCCCAATCAGTTCAAAAGTTGCGGCGGCCGCGGCTGCGTTAAAAAACAACAAACAAACAAAATCATGCCATGCATACCAACTTTAGCATTTATAATATTATCTTCGTCCACATACTGGAAAATGGCTTAAATATATATTTTTTATATTAAGCTGATATTTTTTTCTATGCGTATAGTTTTTTTTTAATTATGCGTTTGAATCCCGTTATTTTAGTGAAGAAGAAGTGCACAATAACATAATTAGGTGCTTTAGTAATGAATAAATATTTTATTAGGACATATTCATCTAAAAGTAGAAGACGCAATTCTTTTATGATCAAATAAAAATTTTCTTTTGTTATCTTCTCATTTGTAAAAATAACTGACTCGCAACTTAACTGGCCGGCAAGATAGTTTAAGTTGGATTGTTTTCTCACGTATATAAGACTAACTAACTCGAAACTCGGATTGCAATTCACGGCTTTGTTTCATTTGCCTTCAATAATGCGGTGTCCTTCTTTTCACAAATAGTATTTGTAATTATATGTTTTTCTCAACAGCTAAGAGCCTAAGCCCGTTTTAACCGACTTAAAAAAAGACGGAGGTTCTTTTTTAATAATTTCCAATCCAATTTCCCCCATTCCATCCATGCAAAATTTCGCCCAGATCCGTTCTCTAGTTTCGGCGTTGTTTTGTGACAAATGTGTGTTTGCAACAACAATTAAATCTACTAGAGTGCAATACCCAAATTGTTGATTATTTTTTTATATCTCTTAAAATGGTCCTAAGCATAAAACTTTACAATTAAAAGCCTTTTTATGATAATTGTGTTGATTAATATTATAGATGAAAAAATATTATTCTGTTTTATCATATTAAAACCACTCATTTTTGAATCATTTGCTTTATCGTTTTCTAAAAAGACAGAGCATGTGAGCACTCATGTAAAAAAAGGCGCGCGTGCGCTCTAGTGTTAAGCTTCATTCACAAACTTTTTCCTATTTTTTTTTATAATATTGTTAGATGGACGGCAAATAATCACATATTGTTTTTGTCCTTAGACATCAACAATGCTGATCCTGTACTTGGAGCACTATTCGACGTTCTTCGAGCACCTGCCGGGGCGGGTACCGTATGGTCTGGGCGTCGATGAGCTGAGGCTTTTTGCCGGGGCCCTGATGCTGAGGGCTTTAGGTCAGCTCGTATGCAACGGACACGCGGCACTGACACTCGCAGTCGTCGATGATGGAGACGGTAAGAGGATCTTAAAACTTACTAGCGGTCTGACCCGACTTCGCACAGTTTAATTATAGTCGTAGTGTGTTAATAGTGAAAGCATTTTTGAAATCGGTGTAGTAGAATAGTTTTTATTTTTTTATACATCTTAACAAATCAGAAAGATTATAATATAAGTAGAGACTAGCCTCTTCATTATTAATGTAAGCGGGGTAACGTCGGACCTAGTTTGTGTTGGAAGAACAACAACGTTTCATCCTTTAACGAGGAACTGTATTAGGGTGAGTTAACCCGCTAGCTTTCATTATGATGTTTTATAGTCAAGTAAAAATGTATTGTAGTATAGGAATGTTTTTAAAGTAAAATAACTAGCCTCTGTTTGTGGCTTCGCTTACGCGATGCTTCGATAGTAAATAGCGTATCTTTTTCAGGGATATAAGGTGGGCCAATTTTTTTGCACTTTTGAAATTACCATAGTTAATAAATTACACATTGTATTTGAATGAATGTTTATTTAAATAAAAGACAAAAACTCGGGAATATCTTTTTTTTTAATAATGTCGTCTAGAAGGCCTCCATCTCGCCGCTGCTGGCACTCTTCAAACCTGGCCCTCAGATTTTCGAAAACTCTTCAACTCAGAGTGCTGGGTATGTCAGCTATTTCTTGACGAATGTTATTCTTTAACTCGGGGATTGTTATTCGTTTATTCACGTAGACTCTGCTCTTAAGATAACCCCATAGAAAGAAATCAGCTGGGGTAAGGTCTGGGCTACGGAGAGGCCATGAAATATCCCCTCTGCGCGAGATCAATTTGTTAGGGAACAGTTCCTTCATCACGGGTAAGCTCTCGTTAGATGTATGGCAGCTGGCGCCATTCTTCTGCATCCATGTCCTACCTTCAAAATGATCCGGCAAAATTAACTGTCACTGAATAACCGCGTTAATTTTCAAAGAAGCACGGACCAATCACGCCTTTTGAGGTCATTGCCGCCCAAACCGTCACTTTTGGAGAGTGCCGAAGCTGAAGCTCTTTGATAATTTAGTTTAGGGTTTTTTACATTCACTTGCTCATTTTGGTGAAAATGGGCTTCGTCCGAAAATAAAATGTTGTTGAAGTTGTTGAACCGCTCGAAAATTATATCGACGATATTTTCTCAAAATCAAATCGTTTTCGTTTTCTTTCAGTTCTTGCACTAACTTTTGTAAGGATGCATTTTCAACTCCAACTTCAATATCCGACGCAAAGACGTTCAGGATATCGCTAAAGTACTCGAACGTTTCCGCGTAGACAAACGGCGATCGTCCTGCACAGAAGCGTTTACTTGTCACGGTTTCATCGTTCCTCCTGCTCCGTGGCCGTCCTGTTTGGTTATTATTCACAGTGGAACCGGTTGCCTCGAAGTTTGTGCCCACGATTTGATTAAATTATCACTTGGGCACTTATTAACATCGTGTAGTTGATATTTCGTTCGAAACTGGCGGCGAACAGTGACGTAAGAATCATTGTTCTTGTAAAACTGCGTTACATAGAACGCGCGTTGGTCTCCCGTGAAGCGATTCATTGTGACTAAATGTCCCTTAACCGAGCTACCACTCGTGAGTCCTCCCCACCCCACGCACGGTGTCCGCATTCTGTCGTTTTCTTAAGTGCAAAAACTTATGGCCCATCCTGTTTAATGTAGCTCTCTTAAAGGCGCATACACGAGGGAAAGTGGCGCTGCCAACTATTTTTAAAATTTCCTGTTTATACGTCATAATATGATAAAATAGCGCTGGGATATTGGCTCGGGTATGCGCCTTAAACAAAAAAATGGCAAAACTTGTAAACAAAATTGGGCCCGTAACTAATTTAGAAGAGCTAAATATTAAATAAAAATAACTATGACTGTAGATGAAGCTTAAAAACGGTTTGTTAATTTATTATTCTAGGATGATGTATTACAGTCTGCACATTTACTATGTTTGTTATGAGGAACTGTAAAAGTGAATAAAATAACGTATCTAAGGGCTCTTATGATGTGTTGGTATTGTTATTCAAATATTTGTATCGTTCTCCACTTTTGTTAATATCGTGAAAATGTATACATAATGTTTATGTACTCAGTGTAACATATTGTTTATGTACATAATGTTTATGTACTCAGTGTAAACATTTAATGCTATTAATTTATCCTGTGAATAATAGGCAGGTCAATTTAGTAGGTTAATCATGACTTGTAAAATAATTATCTCTAAGTTACAAGTCCTAGAATTAAATCTAGAAATTGATTTAGATGTTAATAAAAAATGTGTATTATGATACGGTATATGCATTAGTAGTGTAGTATACGTCCATGGAATTATGTTATATGCAGTGACAATATAAAGTCGCGCTTTTGATTTTAGTTGCTTACATAGATTTGAAAATAAGCTACGTTTTCTAAAATCTCGCAAAAAATCATGAATATTTTATCAATTCTTGTAAGAAATATTTTACAAGGCAAAAGCCTCTGAAACGCCAATTATCGAATGTTTGAATAAGCATAGGTTAGATATTATTTAAAAAAAATATAGTTATCATAATCTTTTTTTTACAAAGGTTTCAGAACTAGTAGATTTAAACAATTGAGCTGATTGCACTGTTGTAAACAAATCAAAAGATGTTGTAGATTATAAGAAGAAGTTCTCTGACTTTTCTTGAAGCGATGAGAATAGGAAACGTCTCGCGTGAGACGTTGGAAATACTTTTCGTAAGATGTTGGGAATAACTCAAAGCTGTTTAGTTGTCTGCTACATATTATAGAGAAATAAAACCAGATTTTATTTCATTCGTTACGTTACACCTTAAGGCTACTCAAGCTGACATCAAGTTTGCTAACAGCCGGTTTCTAGAACGCAGATCATCTTCATAATTAACTAATCAATGATCAATTCTCTAATCAAGCGTCATGTGGGTTGCTTGAATGTTGATTGCGTACTTTGTTATTGAACATAGATTAGTTGACAAGTCTGTCAAATAATTGAAGCAAATCTCGTGCAACCCGATTTGAAATGAAATTTATTCAACTTGCGTTCGCTTGCCGATCGCTGGGGGGTCTAAAAATGCAACAGTATCTTCTCGGATCCTCAACAGCGGACCGCCGAGAGGCCTAAACCAATCATCGTGATCCAATCGCATCCAGCAAGTAGCAAGACTACATGGAACTTAAAATTAAATCAAATTAATGTCCATTTGCAGACAATCAATGCGTTAAAAGTCGGTATACCAATTTAAAAATGTCTCTTGCGATGACTTACCAGCTAAACAGCTTTGGTGTGCAAAATTATATAATTATAACAAATAGACATGCAGATCGGAAATTTAATATCGAAATATTGAACTATTAAATTATTAAACTATTCAAATTGTTAGTATAACAAATGACTACTAAACTAAATACTTAACTTTCGTAACTAGTTGTATAGGGCGAATGTACGGGTGAAACTAGTGCTGGCATTTATTTTTAGCCCAATTCAAAAAAGAGGTTGTTTTGTTTTTTACCTCAGAACTTTTGACTGGGTTTGATTTTGATGAATATTTTTTATTTGAAAGCTGGTGCTTCCCGTGTCGGAACTGGGCCAAATTGAAATGGGACCACATTTCAATTGGCCGAGTTCTGACAATGGCATCCATGATAATACCATAAATATTAGATCGGTTTTTTTAATTTTTGTAATATATACGTTTTCTTAAGATTAAACCGAAAATTCAGTATTGCTTGGCCACCAAGAGCGTCTAACCCCGTGTATTCGTCCTAAGCCACTCGCAAGAACTATTATAAAATATTATTTATTTAAATCCAATAAGAAAGGACTAGATAAAAAGGAATCTTCATTAAAAAGCAAATAACAATTAAATAAGAACTAGTAGGATTTACAATTTAAACAATTGAGCTAACTACAGACTTTTGCAAACAAAGAAAAATTATAGAAACGAAATACTATCTCTTTTGACAGTTTCCAATTAAATTCTGTTAAGTAAGTCAACTCTAGACGTGCGAAAATCAAATTTGCGTGTGAGTATTTTGGGTTGAAAGACTGCTATATTACATAGCTTAGTGCAAATCAGAAATATAATTTTATTGTATTAAACCGCATGTATGCTGTTTTTACACTGCCTCGATGGCATAAAATGTCAACACGATAGCCACTCGTTTGTGAGTTATTTCTTATTTTATTGTCACTACCACATATTTGATATGATTATGATTATTTTTTATAAAATAGACCCTACTACTTTTCTTCAAAATAACAAACTTAGCCGGCTTGGAAATCAATTCGTGTATATAGCAATTTTTGCATCTGGCGTGTCAGATATTTAGTACGTTTTGTCTTAGTTTAAAAACTGCCCTCTTGCAGTGTTTGCTTGTAGGATTTCATAATATTAACTAATTATTTAATAAGAATTATGCTTATGGTGTTTTGGTTGACAGGACTAAAAATGATGCCACCTCCTTCATAACTCTTGAAATAAATAGGATGACATTATTTTTAGTCCTGCCAAACTAGTTTAATTTTGGCGACATCAATGTTAACACCATTGTCTGAATTATTATTGTCGAGTCTAGAATCTATGTAAAGTTTAAGTTTCTGTGGTAGGACCAACCGTGAGTGAACGTGTGGTTCGCCGTGCCACCGCCATATATCCCTCTGCAGCCATGATGAACCATTCTTGCGACCCCACTATAATCAACACGTATGTATATTTCAAGACTAGCGTATTAATAAAAAAATTTTTTGGATGCCATTTGTATATTCTTTACGTAGTCCCTTTCATTATAACTACATACTTAAAATCACTTGGAACGGGATATATTACCATTATTTAAGTGATTCAAGATATAACAAGTGACTTCATTTATTTCTGTGATCATGTCACACGATGTGTCGAAATGTAGTAGAAGTCAGTAACTCTAAATCATGGTAAGTATACCGATTTAAGTGCATAAAGTGTTGACAACCGTCAAAAGTTTCACATCATTATTCTGGTAAACAAATTGCTTAACTATGACAATGGTTTTTATATGTCGACACATTTTGGTATTCCACCGTGGCCGCGTAGTACTAGATACGGCTGTTATATTATATTCAATCTTAGCTACTAATGGAGGGATTCGCGTCTTCAATATCACGGTTGAAATGATTCTCATTTATCCTTATGATTCTCAGAGCACCGGACACTCTAACTAGTATTTCACATAAGGACAATTGTGCGGCAATATGAATAGCATTGTCATAGTAAAGTTAATGACCAGTAGAATTTAACCCGTATTTGCTTATGGATCTGAGGCCCTTTTTTTCCATTTAACCTTGGCACTAATAGCACGATTTCACACCCATGTAACTTACGACTGCCTTTATTCTAGCATACATCACACCCACAGCCTGTAATAGTTCACTTCTGAACAAAGGTTACTTCTGATGTATCCTTATTTATTTTAGCATTAAACATTATTCGCACGTGTGGTAAATGCTTTTCCCCTAACAAGCTTCGACTACATAAAGGAATATGGTTCTTTGGTAGGTACTTTAGGTGAGAAACAAATAGTCTTGATGAGCAATTTACAAAAAATACGGTATGTATAAAAAAAAACGCTCAGATTAGCTTCTGCCCTCTGCTTCGCACGCTTTTCGGGATATGAGGCAGTTGGCGTTAACAGAAATACATAATCTGTGAAAATTTCTACTATCACTAGAGATGGGTTTATGCCGGGCATTTACAGGGCGGATTGAGTAAATGCCTAATAAACGTCTTTTTATGCCTTATAAATGCCCGATGACAGGGCAGTAACTACGCTTGTCTTCTTTCTTAAACATTTAATCTTTAAACATTTTGAATTTTTTTCAAGAATTTTCTTCAATTTAAAGTATTATGAGGTGATATTCGTGATGTCTGAGAGTCAATGTTATATTATTATTAAGTAAGTATGAATAAGTGGTACCCTGAAGAAATAAAAACCATGTACCTACTTAACGTTTTAAGAATAAAACATTAATACGTAAGTACGTACGTAGCGTAGCTTGTAATACTTTTAATTGAAAAAAAATCTAAATGTTTAAAAACTACAAGCGTAGTTTCTGCCCTGTCATTTATTCAATCCGCCCTGTAAATGCCCGGCATAAACCCATCTCTAACTATCACTATCTAACTATCACAGTGCATGAGATACAGCCTGGAGACAGACGGACAGCGGAATCCTAGTAATATGGTCTCGTTTTAGTCTTTGGGTACGGAACCCTTACAATTATGTTTATCCTCTGAAAATTCAAAACAATAAGAATGTTTATTTTTGTAAAAGAACACAAATATGAAGATTATTATTATCTCTTTATTTCAGATTTAAAATCCATATAACAAATTATTTAAAGTAACACAAAATCACACAATAAAATTACTACAAAAAGAAACGAAATGAGATCAAAAAATTAAAATAATAATTAACCTAATGAAAATTTAAACTAACCTAATGACCATTTAATTTAAAAAGAGATGGACCCCATCAGAATTTTCATCCATTTATAAGCGAAATAATCATTTGCAGGATACTGTTGCTACTGGCTTGTGCACGCTGTTGCAGGGAAGCGACTTTTTTGCGAATGATCACATGGAAGCCGTCCGTGCGTGCTTCCGCGGACATACCAGATGCACTGCAGAAGCGAGGCAGCCGCATCAGCATCCTAAAAATGTTATTGTACTGAACACGTAGAGCACTGAATGCCCGGCGGGTGCAGTTGAGCCAGAGGCTACTCGAGTAGAATGACTGGCAGTAGGCCTTAAAAATAGTGGCTTTCACTTCTCTCGAGCAGCGTGCAAAACGACGAGCAATCATGTTTCCCCGTAAAGCCAGAGCTCTACGCTCCCTTTCCACGTCTGTGTCATCGCTTAGAGACTCATGCCCTATATGTGCTAAATATCTAAATGAATTTACAACTTTCAGAACAGCACCGTTAAGTATTATGGGAGGGACAAGGGCCGGCCGTACATTTCCACTTTTAAATATAAGGACTTCACTCTTTTTAGAGTTGTATGTCAGCCCTTGCTCCGCCGCATAGTTCTCACAAATTTTCACAAGTTTTGAATAGAGCCCACCGATGGACCCAGCAGCACCATATCGTCCCCGTAACTTATGTTGTTCAGGCAAACATTATCAACAAAACAACCCGTATGGGTGCTGCTAAGCTCACCGATGAGCTCATTGATGCACAAGTTAAACAACAGAGTAGAGGTTATTCCGCCCTGTCGCACGCCGCACTCCATGCCATACTCTTCGGATAGAGCGCCGCCCCATCTCACCTGATTTTTTTGGCATTTGTACCAATATTTCATGGTGGTCACTACTTCGGCCGGTACACCCTCGTTCCCAAGCTTTGTCCAAAGCCTGTGATACAAAACGGTATCGAAAGCTTTGGACAGATCAAGGAAACAAGCGTAGACCGGCGTCTTCACATCAGTATAGTACCTGACAGCTTGCTTAAGAGACAAAATCGCACTCTCTGTAGATAGTCCAGCCCTAAAAGCGAACTTAGCATCGTGCAGTTTGACGTGCTGCAAGAGAATGTTGTTAAGCAAGCAGTCAAGAACCTTTGCTATTATAGTTGCAAGTGAGATGGGCCGGTAATTGTTCTTATCTGATATGTCTCCAGTTTTACACTTTACTATAGGTACGATGGTTCTGGTTAGTTTGTCAGGTAAGTAGCCATGACATAAGCATAAATTATAAAACATGGAGAGCACGTTCGGAAGGTGAATACCAGCAAACCTTAGATGCTCATTGCTGAGGCCGTCAAATGTCTAAACGTCACTAATTGTTTTCAAAAAATCTAGAACAAACGTTGACCCCCTCGATGTCCAGAATCACCCCCTTTCGGCCCCACCCTTTCCGTGGCGCACTGTATGACAAATCATTCTTTTATATGAATCGCCATGATAAAACATAGAATACAAATATTCTTTATTATACACCGAATAAAAACAGAAACACAGGAAAGGAATAGACAAATACAAATTATGTTGCACAATGGGTGGCCCTTTCGATATGAGCGATCTCTTCCAGACAACATTTGGATGGACAGGAAGTGGTAGAACAAGTGTAAACGGTGGCATGTTATACAGAATAGTATTTTGATACAAAACATGTTAAACAACAACATTTTATAAAATGTTATGTTACTTAATCTGAACGTACCTACGTTTTCTCAATGCCGTATCATATTAAGATCTGTAAGCGGTTTAGGAACGGTTTTGTTTCATGAAAGGATAAACAGACAGATAGAGTTACTTTCGTATTTTCAATAAGTAGTATGAATAGTCATGTCAATGGCAATAATGAATATAAATAATAATAATAATAAGTAATGACGCCCGCCAACATCAAAGTAATTAGAGAGCGAATTCTTCGCAACCCTTGTTGGACTCAAAGAAATTAGGTCTGTAGACCAATAATTCGCGAATATCGGTGAACAGGAAACTTTAATATGATCTCAAACTAAAGACCCACAGTTGAAGGAAAGTACATTATATAATAGAGCGTCTTCGTCAATGTCGGAACCTATTGAAGAGACACGATCCAAAAAATATCCTGTTTACCGATGATAAGATCTTCACGGTGGAACAAAAGTTATCCGGCAGAACAATAAAGTTTACGCCAGCACGCAAGTTCAAAAGACGTCTAGTCATCTGTACGCTATGTCCAGTGCACTCATCATCCAGCAAGTGTGATGGTTTGGTGGGGTGTTTCCTACGAGGGGGTCACTTCGCTTCATTTTTGCCAGCAAGGCGTTAAGGTGGAGGCACAAAACTACCAAACCAAAACATTGGAAGTGGTGGTTAGCGAGCCTTTATCAAAGAATAGAAACGGATTCTCTATTCGAGTCTAAAATCGTGCCGCCATAGATGAATGGCCCACGCCTTTGATGGATGCAAGGGCGGCCATTTTTAAATATTTATTTTTAAATAAAGACAGCTTTAATATCCATAATGATACTCAACTCTAAAATATTTTAGTTTTACTTTGTTTCAAGACTTAGAACACGCGAGGTAATTCAAAAACTTACAGTCGACGACGACTCGATACAATATTTTTACCTAATTTAAGGCTCTGTTTTTAAGTAAATTTATTATCCAGTCGAACTTTTGGCCCTTTTGACTAGGTTTGTATATAACTATTCTCCACAAATCCACAAAGCTGAAACAGCATTCAAAGTTTTTCAGTTTACTTTTGCGTTTTCTCTTTGCGTTACAAAATAAACCAAGAGTATGTATTATTATATTGTTTAAAATTACAAAGGTATTATATTCATGCTATAAAACATTATAAATTCGAATCACAAAACAATGATGTAAATACATATAAGGATGAATATATCTAGTAACAATTCCGCGAAAAAAAACGTGGAATTGTTACTAAAAATACATATGTTTATCCTTAAATTCACAATAGATTTCCGCAAAGTAGGTAACGCCTGAATCTATTATGACAAACGATGTATTAGATACACAGTATAGTATTATATTATCTGTGATAAGGATTAATACTCCCACGGGATACAAAAACCTGACTGGAATACAGGTTCAAGTTGAGCTAGAGAACATAAATTATCTTTGGCCATTTTGGCTTCGAAGAACCGCCACGCTGGCCTGCGACAACTGATGGTGGCGTCGTGTATATCGACATTATTATGTTAATGGATGTTCTGCGTGGCTAGCGTATTCGAAACGTCCTCAGAGACTTCGGCAACCAGAAGCATTGACGGCGAAGTCGGCGTAGGCCACTGCCAAAAGTAAACGCGCAAAAAAACTAGATGATCGAGACATGGTTTTTATGCGCGTTTTTTCTTTTCAACACCGCTTCCAGTTGCTTGTTCAGTTGAGCTGTTGACAAGTAATCTAGTCACAAATCTCGCTATAATGTAAAATAAATCAAATAAGAAACCACAATTATAATATTTGCTGGGGAAAATTGCTTCGATATACACCTTAGAAAAAATATTTTCAAAGCATTTAAAATTGTGACCGAGAATTATGACGAGGAACGTTTCAGACCGGATGTCGTGCAAGATTTGAAGAAAATAACTATAATGTCACTATAACTATAACTATAATCATGCACGACATCCGGTCCGTCTTTCTTTAAAAAGCCTTGCGTCGGCAATTTGTACGACAAACTTATCTTACTTAGAAGGTTGGGCTGCATGTGGTTTTTTCACGACATCCGGTCTCTGATTTTCTTCGAAAAGCCGGCCGTCCGTGATCTCCACGACGACGTACTCGACTGTAGGAGGTTCGCTTGGTTGTGCATTTGCGCTGTTTACAAATAATCCAGTTACAAACTCCCTATTAAGAATAACATTTAAATTATAAATTTTGCAGGGCAGGCTATTTTATGCTTCGATTCTATCATCTTCAAAACTGTTTTTTTTTTAATTCATTTTATATTGTGACTAGGTTTGTTACGAAATTATTTTATATTACAGTTATAGTCGCCAACCTCTACTGTTCCTTAAATTGCTGGACACACTAAGTGGTATTGGAAATTTGGATTATTACCTTTTATAAAGCCCCTACATCACAAACACACACACTCAACGCCACGACCCAATAATTAGGCCCTACTGCCACACCGGATGTCGTGCAAGATTTGGAGAACATAATATGTAACTATACCTAATCAATTTAACTTTAATATATATTTTTTCCAATTTACTTAATTTAGCAATTATTATTTAACACAGTTACGTTGACAATCAAACATTATTTTAGTATGTATTTTTTTGTTAAATTGTACCAATTTTAGTGTGTGTTATTAAGTGACTTGTGACAATAAAGTTCTTTAAATCGTGCACGATATCCGGTCTGTCGTTTGACGAATAGCCTTGCGTCGGCGATTTGCACGACAAACTAATCTAACATAGGGGTTGATCATTATGCCCTTGTTTTTGTTACGACATCCGGTCTCTGATTATGTTCGAAAAGCTGGCCGTCCGTGATTTCCACGCCGCACAGAGTGGGAATTTCGCAGTATAGGGGAATTTAATTCCAGACTGAATTAAATAAAAACTAAAGTTCATAAATGATATTTGGTATTCAATTAAATAAAGATATACGAATAAATAAAAAAACTGAAATAAGGTGAAAATAAAGTTTTATATGAAAAAAATGCGGTATGAATTATTTTTTATTTAGTCACTAATTCTGCTTTCAGCCTTACGGTAGGCACAGAAACTATTTTTAGGACCTCAGGATTAAAAGGACTTCGTTTTCTCTTCATTATAAGCCTGAAACTAGATATAAAGGGTTCTTATGATGCAGAAATTTGAATTTCAAATATCAGAACATAATTTTTTTGCAATTTCGGCCGTCATTCTGAAAACCAAAAAAAATTTATGACGGTCGCACAAAATCGCAAGATATATCAATTGTTCTCAAAAGTTAAGACTCGACCCCGTTGTTTTTGTTGATTAATTTTATAGGTTAGGCTATAAAATTAATCAACAAAAACACCGGGATATTTAGATCATTTTTTTCTACACACCTTTTATTTTGTTAATCATCTCTAAAAAATGCTTTATTTAGCTGTGCTTTCAAATCGTGTTATTAGATCAATTTTTTACTATTGCTTAAGAAAAAGACACTCTAACTTACCTCAAAACATAAACACGATGCAATTAATAAACTTTAAACAAGACTCCACTTCCTATCCACTTCAACATTTTTTAACCTACCTACAAGAATTTCTATGTAGCTGTAATAAATAGGGTCTTAGGTATACATATATTATACTATATTATCAACTAGCTTTTGCCCGCCGCTTCGCATGCTCTATTCAAGTAGCTATGTCCGTCCCCGGGATACCTTTTACCTCCCTGCCAAATTTCATCAAGATTCGTTCAGCCGGGAACGAAATAAAAATCTATCTATCCTATGTCCGCCTCCTGGTTCTAAGCTACCTCCCCACCAATTTTCAGCCAAATCGGTTCAGCTGTTCTTGAGTTATAAATAGTGTAACTAACACGACTTTCTTTTATAAATATAGATTATTTAAAAAAATAATTTGCTTTAAATCCCCCTAGATTACGAAATTTCCACACTGTGCGACGTACTCGAGTGTAGAAGGGTTCGTTTGATTGTTCCTTGGAGCTGTTGACAAATAATCCAGTTACGAATCTCGCTAATAAGAATGACATAATACGAGTATATTAAAAATTGTGTTGGCAGTACCTTGAGCTTCGACAACTGTACCACAGAAGCGCGGCGCGGGTTTGCGACCTAGGACACTAAAACGCTTGTATCTCAAGAATTACTGGGTGTATTATTATGATTATTTATCATCTATATTAAGGAATAAATAAGCTACAGATCTGTACAAAAAATATTTGTGATAACATGCTAATTATATTCGAATTTCTTCGATAACTTCAAAGAGGTATCACGGCGGCGCGAGTGGCGGCACTTGCGACCTTGGACACTAAAACTCTTGTATCTCAAGAATTACTGGATGTCTTATTATAATGATTTGATCTCTAATTAAGAACAAGTAAGCTATATATCTGCATTAAAAATATTTGTGATAACATGCTTATTATATTCGAATTTCATCGATAACTTCAAAAAGATATTTCGCTGAATCAATAGCACCTGAGAAACCTCACAAACAATGATTTCTTTTGTTTTTCTGACACATCTGCATTTATGACATTCAAAGCGGTTATTTAATTCCGGATCGAACTACATATAGGTAACAAGCCAAGTAAACCTTAACTCTATAAAAATACAGTTTAAAGTGGTCTGTAGTATCGTTCCCGGAAGCGGGACGAATTCGCCTTGACGGTATGACAACAAGTCGGTCGCGCAGCGGGACGAATTCTCCTTTAAAGGTTAATTAATGATTATTTATCTTTACTAATATTATAAAGAGGAAGGATTTGATTCTTTGTTTGTTTATATTGAATAGGCTCCGAAACTACTGGACTGATGTAATCATTAAAAAGCTTACTTTTCAGGGAGTAATATAGACTATATTTTATCATTATTTATTGAAAGATAATTGTTTTATGTGGCCTAACAGCCATGAGAAGTTTTTAGACTGCCTAATAATATTTGTTTCTATAAAAATATTAAGAGAACCAAAATAAAGCTAAAAATTCGCCGAAAACCCACAGCCTCGTAATCTTAAGTGATGTGAAGGAACGGGCAAGCTCAGCATTAACTTGTATTAACAAAGTTTATGTATTATTATTGAAATTAAACCATAGTCTGTTCGGAACCCGATCAAATAACATCCGTCAAGGGCGAGCGACATATGCGTGCCTTGTGTTACGGTTTTTGTACCTAATCAGAATCATGTCTCGTTACTAAAGTGAAATAGACTCACCTCTCAGAGCTTATTAAATATTATCTGGCATATCCCAGTGAAAAGGTGTACGGGTTGACTATACCTATACTATCGGCACGTCAAAGAAAAGTCTCATTTTTCTTTGAAATTTGGTCCGTTCAGGCATGGAACTACGTAAATTACATTAACAATACGACCTCTTCCTTATCACAAGCTCAAAACCTTGTTTCATGAAAAACGGTACTTAATGAAGGTGGGGACAAAATGGGTTAAATAAAAAAAAAATTAAAAAAAATGTAGGTGAGTTAGAATCGAGCTGCTGCCTGAAAAGACTCGCACCGGTTCCATTTGAGGCTAAATGACGAAGTCTTCTTGCAGATTCTACAAAACCCGCCTCATAGTCCGAGGCGCCTGTGACCTCCCAGCTGGTGGTCAAGTCCTCAACTGCTATGGTCCTCACCGCGCGCGGTATACAACCTCGCGCCGCCGACAGCTGCTGCGGGCACAGTATCTCTTCACTTGCTCCTGCGCTGCCTGCCTTGATATACAGCATAGGGATACTGTGGTAAGTGTGGCTTATTCCCATTACATCCAAATCCATTGTTCTCGGAAAACTTCCATACATTAGTTCCCAACCACATCTAGCGAGCTTTTTAATAATAATTTTAAAAAATGTTTTATACGTAAGTTCCCACTCACATCCACGCATAAGTTGAGGTACAGTTAGCACGAGAATCTCCTGATAGTTTATGGCCTTAAGTATAGTACTCCTACTATCAATAAGATTCATAGTTGTCCCGCTTACATCCGTAAAGAATTCGTCAAACTAAGATAGTTTTTATAGTTCCTATTTATGTGAACATCGCCTAAAAAATCTATTTTATAAACGTTTAAATTTGACTTTAAATTTCCGATAGAACTTTAATAGTTAATGTGTCCTGACTTCCATTAGCTCTCATAATGTTGGGGCTGCATAATAATGTGAACTGTTATTAATAAATTCAACTGAATTTAAAAGCTTTTTCTTAGAAGTTGAGGGTTTTATAATGCAAAAGAGAAGGTAATCCTTAAACCTTCTCTTTTGCATTATAAAACCCTCAACTTCCCTCTGCTTTAGAAATGACAAGACTTTTGCAGGGGTTACGTTATATTTTAAGCCTTCAACTCGCTATGTTGCCACTGTTTTTGTGCACATAACACGATGTGCCTCAATCCTTCTTTACGCTATTCACCAATTCGTTGAATGGGACACTACATAAATTCTCATTCATCTTCAAACAATAATTTTATGAGAGCAATTATTGAAATCTCTATAAACAAAAACCATTCGTTAAATAGCGTTATTGTTTATTGAGTAATTTTTAAGTTTAGATCTTTGATCAGGTATTTGCGGTCTCCTCCGTCATTCAAGTGTCATTTTTGTAAGGTTCTAGGTATCTAGAACATTACAAAAATAACACAACAAATTGTCTACGACTTGTTTTGACACAGACAGTTTGCACAGAGCCTGACAAGTTTTGTGCATACGGAACAAGAGACTAGTGGAGTTGAATTCATTTTATTCTATTTTGTAAGTAGGTTATTAGGTTATTACCTAAATATAAAAAAACGGTATTTTTACAGGAAGAATATGTAAATCGTACTTAGTACTTATTATTTTGAAATTAATTTGGTTCCTACTCATTAATAACAAAATTATAAAATCTTTTATTTCGGATAACAAATAAATTAGGTGTAGTAGTAAATAGTAGTCAAAGAACTATAAATGTGTAGTCAATACTTCACACAAATATTATAAATGCGAAAGTTTGGATGGATGTATGGAACATTTTATATTTAATCTGTAATATCGTTCCCGTTGCTATAAGAAAGCGCTTGACTACGAAGAAAGTGTTTTCTAGGGTTTGCTTCGACAAACGCCGTGTTTGCGTAATTGTGTGTCAAGGAACTGTCTTGACGCCGTGCTATGCTTGCTGATCGTTGTATACTTACTGTGTGATGATGAAGATTATCTACTTGAACGTTTTCTAGCTGTTGTTCAGTGCGTACGCATGCCAGCAGTGCAAAGGGCCGATTGAACGTGGAAAGCGCGCGTGCGCACAATGCCATGCGCCCTTCAACGTGCAACGCGTCGCAGAAGTCATCGAAGAGGCAGAGGCGCTACAGGCACAAGGTATGATTATTGATTACAGTACAATATCCGAGGCGTTTGCTATTTAATTTACATCATCATCGTCAGCCTTTTTATCTTCCTTTCAAAGCCGACATCTATCAACCGTTTACAATGATTGAATGAATTAATATGCATGCTTTTATCTTTATCCCGTACTCAGCTGTCTAAATCCTTATGACTGTTTTGATGAATGCGTCACCACTTATACTTTAAAGGTCTCGTATACCGGTTACGAAAGAAGGATACAACCATACATAACTAATAATTTTTGAAAGCTGGTGCTTCCCGTGTGGTCCCATTTCAATTTAGTCTAGTTCTGGCTATGAGAATACCATATAATTGAAGTGGGCTTATAGTTTTTTTGAAACAAACCCAATTATTCAGGGTTCCGTACCCAACCAAAATGTAAAACGGAACTCTATTTCTAAGACTCTCCTGTCCGTGTGTCCGTCTGTCACCAGGCTGTATCTCATGAACCATGATAGATAAACAGTTTTTCACAGATTATGTATTTCGGTTGCTGCTATAACATAAAATATGTACTAAAAACAGAATAAAATAAATATTTAAGAGGGCTCTCATACAACAGACATGATTTTTTTACCGTTTTTATTGATTTTTATAGATATGGCACGGAACCCTTTGAGCGCGAAGTCCTTTGTCCGACTGGCACTTTAGGCACGGATGCATTTTAGAGTGGTTGCTTCGACCGTAGCTAGGCACTTGGTTTAGAGTGAAATATCGGTAAACAAACGTCTAACAGGCACCAGGCAGATACTAGCAGTTTCACGGTCACGTATTCAATATATTTATTGTTGTCAACACATTGATAGATTAACCCTCAAACTGTGCCCTCAAATACATAAAAACATCTCAGACATCGTCTCAATAAGCGGCTTTTTGACAGGTTAATAGGGGTTGGAAAATATCACGAAGTGAACCCATACCATAATATGGAGTGTAACAACAAGTGGGAGGTAGACTCAGGTTGTTTTTAGTAAATGTGTACTAAAGTAGGCAAGTAATGCCTACAAAATTATTTTATTGACAAAGAACATAATAATTTATTATTAGAAACAAATTAAAATTAGTTTTTACTGGTATACCTACTTTTCTAGTCAAAGATCATAAAATTTATGAATTTGCTAAAGATAATAGTCATGTTTGTACGCAAATTTAGTAAACGATAAACAAAATTGTGACGTGTGTGGTTTACGGATTGGATAATTAATTGAAATAATCGGTAGAATACATTATTTTACGTAAATGCGTACAGAAATTATTCAAACGAGAATTCCATGGAACAAATATTTACTGTTGAAA
The DNA here is from genome assembly GCA_955876795.1 of Eupithecia tripunctaria. NCBI lineage: Eukaryota > Metazoa > Arthropoda > Insecta > Lepidoptera > Geometridae > Eupithecia > Eupithecia tripunctaria. The sequence goes on from OY041599.1 coordinate 10,410,317, forward strand.
AACCTCAACCTTTATTGGTTGAAGCCTGTATTGGTCCTCCCCCTGATAAGCGCCTTGTGTTGGCGCTAATGGGAGGTAAAGTTGAAACAAATAGAGTGAAACCCAGCATTGGGTGATTGTATAATAAATAAAAACATTTGTGCTATGGGAATTAAAACCTTCGCTGACGGAGGTCGTCAATCGTTTACGACCTCTGTGGCGCGGTGGGCGAAGGTCTCCCTGCGACGCAGGAGGTTGCGGGTTCGATTCCCGCCTCGGGGCAAATGTGTGTACGAACTGCAGACATTTGTTCAGGGCGTTCTGGATGTTTTTCTATGTATAATAAAAAATATCTATCTATGTAGTGTATTGTATTATGTATATCAGTTATCTATTACCCATAACACAAGCTCTGCTTAGCTTGGGGCTAGATAATGCTGTGTGAATTGTCCAGCATTATTATTTATTTATTTATTATTATCGTAGGTAATTATTATGAGGCGTTACTTCTGCTTGTTATATTTAACTAGCAACCTGCCCCGGCTTCGCACAGGTGCAATGCTGATGTATTATACATTTAATTTTTTCTCCTTAATTGCTTCATCTATTAAAAAAAAAACCGCATATACATCCGTTGCGTAGTACATAACATAGAGAGAGACAGACAGCGGGAAGCGACTTTGTTTTACACCATGTAGTGATTTATTTTTAATTTGTTTTAGCAAATTGCGCGACAAGTCTTGCAAAGCGCATAGAAAAGGGTTTAGCCGCTCTTCGTTTAAAGCAGCGGGTTTGGTACCGCCACCATAGCTCACTGCGCACAGCAGCCGACACACTCGCAAGGCAACTTGCAGACCACGGTCAGTATTATAATAGCAATCAAAAGACGCTTCTTTTCACTAAGTAAATATAGTCGGAAGATGGGTACATCTTCCGACTATATTAACTTAGTGCTCCAGGTATGGAGTACCCCTAAATTAAGCTAAGCTTTACTATGTGTATCTACTGTAGCATAATTCTATCCACTCATTCAATGAAACCGGATTGGTCCATTTATACAAAAACCTACAGAAAAAATACCTACTTTTTCATAGAAATAGTTTGAATCGGGGCTTTAAGCCTTCGACAGTTGAGGTACACATTGTCTATACAGGGAATTGATGTCATCTAGAAAAGAGACGCTTATAATAATAATAAAAAACAAAAATGGCGGACATTTCTCACCGCTTCATTTGACCCATAATAAGGAGACCATTGTGAGAAGTATGCAGACAACTGACCCCTGTTTATTTTTGTGTAGCGCTCGCACAAAGCAATAAGGGGTCAATTTTAATCAAATTCTAAAAGAAGTTCTCGGAACCTAAAATGAAAATAGGTACATTTTTTGTAAAAATAACAAGAAGAGCAACAAAATTACGAACCTATTTGAATGGAATGGAGCTATTCACTCATCTCCGAGTAAGACCTGTATTATGAAATATTGATATATGGTTAAGTGACGTTTTTGCCGTCGAAAGCGGTACATAAGCATAGATCGATGACTGGGCCAGCTTTCTTAAAGCTTTTGGCTTACAAGAAGTGAGATTTTCAGGGGTCCAATTTTGTGCCTATTGAACGGCGCGCCGTGTGGTGCCGGCGGCATAGAATTTGCACCACGCAAACTCTTCCCGCGGGTGTCGTAAAGGATAGGGGTGCCTATTTTTGTAAAAGTTTTGTCTATAACTTCTCAAATTTCTATTTGGTAAAAGAGTTTATGATGGTAAGTTTGGTTACCTACCTAATGCCCATTCTAAATACGCATAACCATTTCAGGCGACTTCAACAAAAGTGTGGAGCTGATTAAACAAAACATTCAAAGCTTGGAGTACCAGTTCGGATCCTTCAGTGTCGAGGTAATTTGATATCTCATAAATAAATGTAATGTTCCTTTAGATTGATTTTTCAAGCAATTCTTTAAAATTCATCTGGACCAAAAGTGATTGCATGAATTGAAACGTAAAGATATAAAAAAAGATATTAGATTATCAAGTTAGAAGATAAAAAAGCTTGGGACGGGTTATGTTCCTACTCCAAAAATTACAAATAACCCTCTTATTCATAATAGCCAGCTAACTTAAAGCATTGCTATTTCTCACTTTGCCTTCTTCTATTAATATAGTCAGAGTGAGAAATAACTTGCTTAGCAACTGTTTTAATTAAGCAGACCATTAAGAATAAGGGGAATAAGGGGGAAAAAGCTAAGGGTTTTTCCGTAATTTCTTTAGTCTATATATCGAAGCGGCAGAAATCAAAAGTATCTCTTTATTTCCGTGAAATAAAGAGATTTGATTTGCTGTCATTTGTCTGGGTTAATTTGGTCATACAATCACCAGGTTTATTGACGAGGTGTAAATCTCAAATAAAAACCAGATGCTAGTTTTATGTCTTCGTAACTTACTAGACACAAAAAAATAGATAATGCTGTGTGAATTGTCCAGCATTATTTATTATTATTATAATATGCATGTCTAGTAGATATAAAATGTATCAGAGGAGTGAGTCTCTTTTACGTTAGTAAAGTATATAAAATGTATCAGAGGAGTGAGTGATTATGATTATGACGTCTCCTTTTAGCATAAAGTTTGCGTAGTTCTATGTCCTCACGATATATGCCTTGCGGTGTACTATTAATATAGTCAGAGTGAGAAATAACATTGCTTAGCAACTGTTTTAATTAAGCAGACCATTAAGAATAAGGGGAATAAGGGGGAAAAAGCTAAGGGTTTTTCCGTAACTTCTATAGTCTACATACATACCGAAGCGGCAGAAATCAAAAGTATCTCTTTATTTCCGTGAAATAAAGAGATTTGATTTGCTGTCATTTGTCTGGGTAATTTGGTACTACAATCACCAGGTTTATTGACGAGGTGTAAATCTCAAATAAAAACCAGATGCTAGTTTTATGTCTTCGTAACTTACTAGACACAAAAAAATATGCATGTCTATACCGTATCCATCCAGCATGGAGCATGTTAGTAAATAAACCACGATACAAATAACAAAAACTCACTTGCTTGGCGTTGAGTTTCAGATATAATTGTAAGCAATTTTTATTGAAGGGAGGATCTAAAATCGACAAGTAATGTAAATTACGTATAAACACAAAAGGACGCGCCAACAAAGTGAATTTTAGGTTAAGTATGGGCGGTTTGTATACGTTTATGCCTCATTCAAAATGGACACGGTATAGTAGGTATAAAATGTATCAGAGGAGTGAGTCTCTTTTTGAGACCTGATTATGACGTCTCCTTTTAGCATAAAGTTTGCGTAGTTCTATGTCCTCACGATATATGCCTTGCGGTGTACCAAATTGTATGGAAAAAGGTGTAGTCATGATCACGTTTCGTTACTACGTCAAAAAGAGGGGTCTCGGGTCGTTTTTCGGCCAACTTAACATAAAATGCTTCCATTTGTTTTGAACTTGTGCGGTTTGTATATAACCTTAATAATACGAGTGTGTTTCCTTTCTCAGGTCGCCCATGAGCTGAGAAAACTATCTGATGTGATGCTAGAGAGAATCATTAAGACCGCTCACAATCCTGGCTATAGGTAAATTTTTAGGTTTCAGATCTCTTATTTATTTCTCAAAAGATTAGTAATCGGTGGTAAGCGTAAGGTAATAAGCTTATAATCTATTGTTAATAGTTTGGTACGAGCATAATTATCAAAACGATGTAGTTAACAAACATCAAAATACAAAAACAAAAATACAAATTCTGGATTATGTAGTCTATTATGCATAAAAAATTGCATGAAAATGACTCGATTTGGTGGTCAAAATATGGCAAGTAAGTCTAGCTCTCATTTAAACATCATAATGTTTAAAGAAACACTACAAACATAGCTATTTTTCATTCAATTATGTATGGAAAATTTCAATACGAACGGGGACGTAGTTTCTAAATGAAGCGGAAAGTACTTTTGTATGGGGGCTAAGGTATCTGCACCGTTCTCAAGTAATATTACTTATTTAAAGTTGGCTGACGTTTTATTGTATTAATATATTTTTATAAAGCATAGATCCATGTCACTGGGGGTAAAAGACCCACTGACAGACTTACGGTTAAGATCAAAGGCTCAATATAATTTATTTAACCTAATTAACACCTTAAGTCTCATATAGCTCGTCCAGTACAATTTAAGGCGCAAACACTAGTGAAAGTGGCGCCCCCACCTATTTTATCTTATTATTACGTTAAACACAGGAAATTTTAAAAATCTATCGTTCAGTTTGTGGTATCTATTATAAGTTATTTAATAGTGCATCTTTCGCAACTCTTCCTAAACTATAAAAGAAAAAAATATTACAGAGGTATCAATAAATAGCCTATATTTAGCCTATATTAGATACCACAAACTGTACGATGGATTTTTAAAATTTTCTATGTTTAACTTAATAATATGATAAAATAGGTGGCGCTGTCATATTGGTAAGTCAAGTCAGCTAATTGTATTTTTTTAATCGCAGAGACTGGTGCCTAGAAACGCACAAGGTCCTCAAAAAGGCAGTTCAGCTGATGGATCTCAACTACGGTTCCTGGGAGCCTTTGGTAAAACGGCTGAAAGAACAAGAGACGCTGGTAGCCACTCTCTTAGCTGACAGCAAATCTCCTGTAACAAGTAATAATGTGCACCACATGCTGCATTACAACCTTAAGATTTAGGCGGTACTTATTGCTTTTTTTTACGGGGTGTATTTTACAACAAAAATGGCATACCATAGATTTGTCTTGCCATTTTTATTGCAAGGTTTTAAAGTTAAAAGATATGGTTACAACCATAAGATTGAGACGGTACGGTGTATTTTACAACAGCATCAAAGTGGTACCTTTGCCATTGGACGTTATTGGCTATCCTATCTGAGCTTTAAATCGAAACATCAAGCAATCTAAATGAGCAATATTCTACGACCATTATGTGTCAATTGTAAAAAAGTCCTTGGTACTCGGTTTATCTTTTTGAGTAGGGGCAACATTTCAAATACATCGCGATGAGTTGGTGTATTCAGCGGTGTTCCCTAAAAGATTGTAAGCTTTTTTCTAATTACCCTATAAATTAAGTCGATTTAATATTAATATTAATTTAATATTTTCTGCGTTTTGTCCGCTAGTTATTTTTTCTGTCAAGCAGATGATTGAATTTCCAGTCAATCGCAATACATTTTACTTTTATGTGGCTACATTGAGACGGAGACCATTTAAATTCGTGAGCTTCAAAGAACCTACGTTATATAAAATAACAATAAATCGATCAGGTATTTCCCGGCCTTCCCCGTAGATACCTAGAACCTTACGAAATAACACTCAAAATTGTCTACGACTTGTTTTGACGCAGACAGTTTTCGCAGAGCCTGACAAGGTTTTTGCTTATAGAACAAGAGATATGTGGAGTTCAATTTATTTTATTTTGTAAGTAAGGTAGCTAACTGAAAATTATAAATCTCAGTTTTTACAGGAACAATCTGTCGTTACCTTGTACTTATCATACTTATATAAATTCATTTGTTTCCTTTTAATTGCTAATAGTAAAAACCTTTTTTTCGAACAGGAAATAGTTAGGTATGTAGATGGATAAGAGAAAGTCAAAATCAAAATAATTATCTAATATATTTTATAAATGTTTGAATCACAATTAAATGAAAACTAGTCTTTTTTCACAAAAAAAAATAAACGCTAGAACACTTAAAATAAATATATAAATAAAAATAATTACCTATCTATCCATGAATAGAGAGGTAATTATTTTTATATAACTAAGTTAAAATCGTAACAAATGCAAACCAACAAATAATTTTGGACGCTGATTTCTTGCGGTGAGGGCAATAATTGTACATTAAAGTGGTAAAAAATGCATTAAAACTTTACTGAAAATAGGAAACCCGTCTTATTATGTCTTTGATGTGTGATATTTGTAATTTTGCTAGGCATGCTTTCTATCCAAGCGATCAAATGACACACTAATTCAAATGCTTACCATACATGCCAAAAAGGAAATCTTTTGATACAGACGGATTCAGAGTGTGCATTATGGGGACTGGCAAATACTTTGATCGAAATTGCTTAGTAGTAATTTTTTCAAGTTAATAAAAAATTGTAAGTTTTGTAATTTTAGCTGCAATAATCCTTAGTACCTATATTCCAATGATTGAATGATTCTGAGTACCTACTTAAACATAAAAGGTTGGTTTTTTCAAACAGTTGAATTTTTCACTGTACAAAATTTAACTATTTGTCCATAAAACAAAATGTAAGTACGTTGTAGTAGTCGAAATTTATACTAAGATATTAGGTTTATCATTATGTATATCAACAAAAGTGTATTGTTACGCACAATGGTACAAAGCCATAAATCAAAGTGAGATTATACTAACTAGTTTTACAAAGTTGTATGAATTTAAGGCGTTTTTTGCATTTGTCTAATAGAATTTACTTGCTAAAGGAATATTTGATCAATAAAAAAAAGCAAGTAGCAGGGTATCACGCTATATAATGGATGGGGAGTTATTAAAAGGTCTTGGTTATATAAATTACATATTTTATTCTCGTAACATTGAAACTTTGTGACTAGGATAGAATTTTAAATTTCTGTTCGTTGCTTTGTTTTCTTTTTGATTCAGCCACCTTTGACCATGATCACTGTAATAAAGTTTACGGTTTACGGTTACGGATAAAAAACAAATAATAAAACCACCGAAAAGGTAAATGCATACGCAATATTATAACCTCAACTAGAGGCACTTCTACGTCGCGTGGAAATTTCAGAAATTTTTTGCACACCACTCAGGGGTAGTCAGAATCTCTCTACACTTTGCGTGTTTAAAAGGAGACGTCAAAATTACAATAAATAAGGGCGCTTTAAAGTGTAGACGGTGTCACAAGATAATTATATAGGATTGCAATAAATTTTACAAAAGAATATCTGTAAATTAATTGTGCTGCCTTAGGTAAACAGCTATATAAATTATTAAGTATATATTTGTTCCTAATTCGTGTTATACGATGTGTTTTGAAATAATACTTCTACAATTATAAAAACGACAAATAAATATCGGAGTGTGATATCTTTTAACCTCATAATAAATTTTACGGAATTTACCTATTGTAAAACTGTCAAGAATACAAATTTTCGGTAGCGTTGGTAATGTTTAAATTATATGGTCAAATTAAAAAAATTACTCGTCACATCATTTATTCTTTCTTTAAGTAACATAAAATTAGATAATTTACTGTAACTGATAACATCAATTTAGTGAGACTAGATTATAATATTATATTAAGAAAATTTTCGTTAGCGTTGGTAATGTTTAAATAATGTGGTCAAAATAAAAAAAAAACTCGTCGTATTCTTTAAGTAACACAAAATTAGATAATTTACTGTAAATGATAACAACAATTTAGTGAGACTAGATTAAAATATGTTAAGAACCTACCTAAGTCTTACGCAAAATATTTAATGTTTGATATTTATGTAATAGGTTTTTAACATAATTTATACACATACTTAATCATATCTCAGACTAAAAGGAAACTACGATCGTGGCATTCTAAGTTCCAAGTTATGAAATAGTGTAAGGCCTTAAAGAATGATATTATAATGACGTGATCACTCTTGCTTGTCCTACTCAGTTAGGATCCAATCTGAGATGACAATATTATCAATGCCTTTCTTTGAGTACACAGGTTATCTCATATGCAGATTATTGCATATCCAAAAGCAGAGCTTTCGGTCAATGCGCGTGAATCGTTTTACTTCAGTTTCTCAATTTTCAATATAAGTGCCTACATAAAAGTAAACTAAGTAGTTTGTTTTTGAGTCGATCGTGTGTTGTAACAAGTGTTTTTCTTTAGTAATAGAAAAGTAATTACGTCTTTAATGTCTTTTAATAAATTAAGATTAACTAACACCAATTTTTGTCTTTTAACGCACAAAGTAATATAAGTATGCAGATAACCGTTTTTGTTACATTCAATTGACTATACTTTAAGAGAAAATTTTCCGTATTTCGGTGTAAGATTATTGTAATCTTCTGCGGTCTATTTTTAGTACACAAGACTATCAGCGCTAAAAGCACTTAATTGTTCCGTATTCTTTGAGCGCGTTAACCGGGCTATATGTCAATTTCACAGATCGCTTACAGCGACCATCATCGGTAGCATGGGTGTTGTAAGCGCAAAGATACCGCCGGATATGATGTTATCTATGACGTTTCGCTATGAACTGTAGACGCGCTAGATTCTGTTCAAAAAGAAAAGAGTCGTGGGAGGGAAGTGAGGGCGTTTGTGTGCCACTTTGACAACTTTTGTTGCGTTGACAACACTTCTCTGTCATTGCAGTACGACTAAAAGTGTTAGTTCACCGTAACCTCACGACTCTTCTCTTTTTGAACAGACTCTAACAGATCTACGGAACACTTTTGTGAGCGCTTAAATCGATTTTGTTGATAAACGGACCGCAGCAAAAGATTCGCGCGAATACAAATATATAAGCTTTTAAAGTTCAGCAGATTTCAATATTTTTTGCGTTTTTACCAAAAATACTTTACATCATGGGGTCATAGAAAATTCATCATGTAATAGATACATTCTTGTCATGAATGCTATGTTATAGCAAAAATTTACGTCCTACTTCGAGTGTAAAAGTATATAATTTTACCTACTTAGAGCTGTTAAATAGATGCTTATATTAATTAACCTTTTTAGCTGATAACTAGAATAAGTACCCATCTTAATTTTAATTTAACTACCTACTATCAATATATTTGTATATATCATACCGTTTATAAAATAAAACTTTACGACACGGATTTATTCTAGTGTAAAGTTTACCTTTTCTATGAATTAATATAAGTACATAATATAAATAAGCTATATACTCTTACCCTTTTATCTAAGTATAAATAAATGATTTATTATTATTATTATTAATTGTGGAAAAGTGTTTAAACCCGCTAAAATATTGGTATTTCGATGACACGGTAACGGAGAATTTACTTTCGTTGGTAAACAAACATTCAAGGTATATTATTTTAAAATTTCCGTCTACAAAAGCGCTGCTTATATCTATGACCATTCGATGATTGTCTAAAAATAACTTGAGTAATATTATTAGTCAACTGTATTTGTAAATAATATTACTCTCGAGAGTATTTTAGATAACTAATAAGCGTCAAAGTGTCAAACAACTCATTTTAATAGCTCTAATAAAGTTATAACTTGTTAAATCATTTTTAGCCGACGTTTTTATATTAGGTACCTTAGACGCCTTTTGACATATTTTCCAAACTGTCGACAACAGACAATAAAATAAAATACGAGGAATACTCTTGTCCGATATTACCAATAACAGATTTATTTATCTATATACATATTTTAATTGCTTGTACAGCTTCGAATATTACTGTTTACAACTAGTACAATGATCTTTAGAATCGAAAGTATCTATCAAATTCTAGTTTGTATTATTTATGTATTTTGAAGTATAAAGTTTTATTATAATTATGTATGAATGTGTTTCAACTGACGATTTACTTAATTTTAACCCTGACTTAACAGAACGTTAGCGGTTTATGTAACATGTATCTAATTTCAAGGTGTCTGTTACATCTGTACGCAATAAAACAATTAGCTTGGTGTAAGTAGTACGTAAGTAATCTGGAGTGTTCTTTGTCTAAGCTTTCTACTTTAGAATATTTAATATTGGTTTTAATTAGTTTATGTCCATAACTACTTAATACCGCGTTATGGTAGGTTAGGTAGGTACCTATTGTCGCTGTGTGATGCTTAACAATTTAACCTTTTGGTATCAAAGCACTAATTTTGTTCATTTATGTTTCATTTATCTGCAGATTTGTTTGGGACAAGGTCATCCATTGGTTATCTAATTTATTGCAATTTGGTAGAAACGAAAATTACACATCCATTGATTCATTGATTTGGCGTAATAAACCCGCAGGTCACACGTCGTCCTCGGTTTCTCGACTCAAAATTACTTGAAATCTATAAAAACTCAGTGATTTATATCCATTACATCATAAAGGACTCTTTGGACACGTCAGTAATTTTTATTCGCTAAGGGTTCCGGAGTTTCAGTTTAAAATAATATCGACACATTGTTTTATCGATATTGATACATTAATAAAAATCGATAATCGATATTTTTATTTACTTTCGACATTCCTACTAGAAGTGGGTAAACAATCGGAAGTTCTGACACTGAAGAAAGAGCCCTAATGTCTTGTATTTAGTTGTACAGGGCTATATTTTAGCATGATTCCTATCAAGATATCTGATGTATATGATCATGATACATCTCACCGCCATTCCTTTTGTCAAAACCTCTCTGACTCGACCAGATACCTGCGTTGCTGTTTGTTTGTCATAAATAAATCATAAAGAAATAATAGTTATTTGTTATACAAGAGTGCAAAGTTGGATTCAAAATTAGCATCCTGAGCGTTAGCGAGGGAATTAAAAGAGCACGAGGGGAAAAATCTTTGCACTCGAGTGCAACACGTAACTTTTCATTCCACCTCAGCGAGGAAATGACTAAATGCAAAAACAAACTTCCTCGTCGCTAGAATCACTCATTTTAGTTTTTTCACTTGTTTTCAAGTTTCTTGTTTTTAATATAAGGTTTAACAATGACGTGAAAAAATGCCGCGTAAAGAACCGCGTACAAAGCAAATTGAAAAAAGAACACCAAGAAGGTTCTGAGTCTGAGTTTTTAACAAATTAAAAAAAAGTTGTATGATATATTCGGCACCATAGAGGTAAATAGGTTTAATGTTTTTTTTAATTCACAAACTTAGTGCACACGATGTTCTAAATTCAATTTACTTTATCCTCTAGATAATAAAAACGAGTGATTAGATCTCTTCCCCGAAATCGTTAATTCCGCATAGCAAACTTTCCATTCGCATTTTTCCCCACTAGAACTTTTACCCATTCTCCTTTTTTATCATTCATAAAATATTTCCAGTGTCATAATTTCCTAATAGCGTACTTATCCGATCCTTTTGTTTATCATTCGCGAATATTACCAGAATTATAATTTCCTAATAGCGAACATAACCGATATTTTTATTTATTATTCGTGATTAATCCCAGTGTCATAATTGTCTAATAGCATTTATCTACATAATACAAGAGGAATCATTTCCTAATAGGTACGTATCCATGATATTATCCATTTTACCTTCACCACTCTTTTTTACCTAAATATAATTTGTTTTCAAGTTTTCTAGCAGAATTGCATATGATTTGTTACTTTAATTTATAAAAATGAGTTTAAAAAATAATTAAACGATGTAATATTTTGATAAAATTGTATTCTTAATATACCTTTAAACCAAAGCAGCAACAAAAAAAACCTTCCTATTAGTTCACCAAATGAAGCAGTAACAGGCAGTTTCACGTCTTCGTTTGGTGAGCTATATGTATTATAAACGTAAGCTATTGTGCTAGTACCCACGAGCTTTCCGGTACATTACGGTTATTCTTCGAATAAAAGTTTCGTGAAATCCAGGCTTAGTATTTTAAGTATGACAGTTGTTGAATACATATGTCAATGGATGTCATACCGATGAGAAAATTGTTTAGAATTTTTTGTATTTTAGTGTCTCTATCTGTATATTTTTTGTTCCGTTTCTGATAAACGTTGCGTCCCATTTCATTTTGCAAAACAATAAAATCGACAATATTTGCCTCAGCTTTTAGCTGCGAAACAAAGTGAAACAGATTATAGTTTTTATGCATTCTGCCATTAATTTTTTTGTGCCAGCTTTCTGTAACATTATTCGTTCGGTGCCGGTGCCCGAAGCAGGACAAAACATCTATCATTTCGATTCTTATCCATTGTCTTGACATGTAATCATTAAATTTTGATATATTTGGCATGTTTGGAGATTTAACTAACACTGAGAGCCATCCTTCGTGTATTTTTGTATTAGGTAAATGTGCAAGAGCTACACATTTTGCTAAATAAGCACATCCTTCTCGGGTATCTGTTAGATCCCATTTTTCACCATTTTTGTAAATCGCCTGGCAATAATGAAAAAAGCAGCCTGTTAAGGCAGCAGATGGATATATAGCTCTCAGAGCGTTCATTGCCGCAGTCTCATAGTCACTCTTGATAAAGTCTGGACGAAAATTAGGAATATTTTCCTTAATCGCTTGAAACAACTCTTCATATGTAGCCTGGGTCTTATCAGGCAACAGTGCATATATACACGGGACGACTTTGGTGAAAGCATCATCCGAACCAATATCGGCGTGTATACTGTATAATTGAGTAAAAGGCTTGGGGACCATTTTAAAGGTACCGTCTACAAAAAAAGTTTTTACATTTTGTATCCATTCTTTACATTGTTGAGTTATAAAAACAATAATACCGCCAATCTGAATGCATAAAAAATTTTCTACCAATTTTTCTGCGATTACAACATCTTCGCACGATTGAAATGTTGAGTTTCCGGAGGCTTTATGGCTTGCTCTATATATAGCATCTCTCTTTTCACGAAACGACGGTAACTTGTCCGTGTATTCTGGTGACATGAAAGTTTTCATTTCCTCCTTATAAAGGAGAGGAATGGGTCGATAATCCGTCGCGACCTTTTTCTTTATTTCGATGATTTTTTTTTCTATGTCGATGCTCTCGAAATCAGGTACACAACAATGTCCAGTTTCACGAATATTTTTTTCTTTTTTATCATTCAGAACCAACGTGCCTTGGCATGTTCCTTTTGCGGAACAAATCCAGACCGACGAACCATTTTTATTGTTTCGTTTCAGATAGTGTCTATATCCGGCTCTCACTAAAATTTTTCCTTTATGTGTACTATCAATGAACTCGAATGATGATGTTTTCTGAACACTAGCTGAACTCTCTGGATCACATTTTTCATTGCTAGTTTCCATTGTTGCAAAGAAATGATACTATTTTATATGCAATTACAATTATTTTCAACCATTATAGTGACGCGATAATTCAAATGACAAGTGGCTGACTAAACTCATGTATATCAGTGAAAGATACTAAAAAGAGGGCTTATGCGTTCTCAAGTGTTTATCGTAAATGATACTTAAGAAAATCCCAATACATTTATGAAAAAGATGAATGGAACTACACATTGCCGTGTATTTCGACTCGCGGCAATGTGTGTGTGAGTTTGTTATTTATACATTGACGTTATTCTGAAAGGGTTACAGTTTTAGAATAGTAACACTATCGCATAAGGAATACGAATTTTGCAAAAAAAGAGTAGGATATTTTTTTTGTACAGGAACAATATCGCGTAAGAAACAAAACTATTGCAAAAAGAAACTACTGGGAAACTTTTGCTATGGAAAAAATATCGTTTAAGAATTAGAAATATTGTGATAAATGTCGTTTGGCCATTTTTGAGAATAAGGAAGCAAGCAAATGAGAAAAAAAAGGGGCGGGTAAAAGTTCTAGTGGGGAAAAATGCGAATGGAAAGTTTGCTATGCGGAATTAACGATTTCGGGGACGAGATCTAATCACTCATATAAACGGCTTTTTCACTCAGATATTGAAGATTAAAAATACTCTTTCCGAGATGGTGGGATGAAAAGAACTTTATTCACTCATTATTTGCACGCGACCTGCGTGCAAATTTTCTATGATAGTAAACGCTCAAAGAACTGCGGGGTAACGCTACCAAGATCCTGCGTGACGAAATGACATGAGTAAAGATGTCGAGTTTAACATTTACTCTTAGTAGGTATTCGGGTACCAAACCTAAACGTAAAAGAAAAATCTAGAAAACTTCAGCTCGCCTAGGACTTTCAACTAAAGTACTGGGGTGTAATGGTATGGTATTTATTTATGGTAGAAGCTCATATTTTTGTTACGTTAACTATATATAGAGATGAAGAGATAGAATAAGGAAGCAAGCAAATGAGAAAAAAAAGGGGCGGGTAAAAGTTCTAGTGGGGAAAAATGCGAATGGAAAGTTTGCTATGCGGAATTAACGATTTCGGGGACGAGATCTAATCACTCATATAAACGGCTTTTTCACTCAGATATTGAAGATTAAAAATACTCTTTCCGAGATGGTGGGATGAAAAGAACTTTATTCACTCATTATTTGCACGCGACCTACGTGCAAATTTTCTATGATAGTAAACGCTCAAAGAACTGCGGGGTAACGCTACCAAGATCCTGCGTGACGAAATGACATGAGTAAAGATGTCGAGTTTAACATTTACTCTTAGTAGGTATTCGGGTACCAAACCTAAACGTAAAAGAAAAATCTAGAAAACTTCAGCTCGCCTAGGACTTTCAACTAAAGTACTGGGGTGTAATGGTATGGTATTTATTTATGGTAGAAGCTCATATTTTTGTTACGTTTCATAATTTTCGTTCACATTTCATTAAGTAAAAAACACAAGGCACTTGCAATGTACTTTTTACTACTGAACCTACTAAAATGAATAAGAAACCTGCCCAATGTGTCAACATTTTTACCTTTAGTAAAGTTTGATTGAAATATATTATGGATGTGTATAAGAGATGTCCATTGGAATAATTATCTCCTGACTTCATGGCAAAAATAGAGTCCAATTAAAATTTCAAATAAAAACATACTCAATTCAGTGAGTTTGTAGTTTTAGTAGTTTATACAGCCCTGTTTATACAAGTACGTACATTCTACGAGTATGTTTTACTTAGAGTTTATTGTCATAATAATATAGTAATAGTACCTATTGTAAGTTTTGAACCTGTAAGCTAAAGTTTAAGCAAGTATACCATTCTACGCATTATAAAGTTGTTTCTTTTGACCTTCTCTAAATAAACCTAATAAGTAGCAAAAACTTTCAGTGGTACCTAAGTTTGTATGTAGTTCAGTAGTAGGTACTTTAATTTAAGGCGCAAACCCTAATCAAAATGGCCACCTATTTTATCATATTTTAACGTTTAAAACAGAAAATTTCAAAAATCCATCGTACATTTTGTTATAACTATTATATTTAAAAAATATCTATCTACGAGTATTTAGTGTATTATATTATGTATATCAGTTATCTAGTACCCATAACACAAGCTCTGCTTAGATTGGGGCTAGATAATGCTGTGTGAATTGTCCAGTTATTTATTTATTTATTTTTAATGCCTCTGTAATGTCTCTGTAGTTATATTTTATATAGTTTAGGCAGAGAGACGAAAATAGAGTTTGGTGGCCACAAAGGGCAACTTCGTGTCTTTGCCTAAGCTTTATAAAATAAAACTATTACAGAGGCATTAATATATAGCTTATAATAGGTATTACAAACTGTATGATGGATTTTTGAAATTTCCTTTGTTAAAAGTAATAATAAGATGAAATTGATGGTGTCGTTACTTGGACTCTGGTATGCGCCTTAAATTGAATTGCCCTGGAAAAAAACAGTTACGGCAAAATTTGACGTCTGTAGGCTAAGTGTGAACTACAAAGTTGGCGTTACTCCTTTTTCTATGGAAAAGTGAAAGTTATATAAAGTAGCTTAAAGCACTGTCAGATTTCCATAGAAAATAGAGTTACGCAAACTTTACAGTAAACAGTATTATGTGTGGCAGTCGATGGCAGTTCCGACTCAGCATACTGAGGGCAGTTAAAGGCAGCTTTACATAATGTAGTTAAAAAGATTGGTCATATGAATCTTGAGTTTATTTTGAAGGAAAAAAACGAATGCTTTTCAGTTTTTTATCATATATACAGTCAGGCTATGAAATCACATAATATATGTAAAATAATATACATATAAATACATAAATACGTCAAAGAACCCGGGAGATTATGTAAAATATCTATATTTTATTATTAATTATAAAAAGAGTTTTCAGAAATTCGATCTCGAAAACCTCAAAGAAAAGCCATGCAAGTCGTTTTATTTTGCCCGACGACGAATCATTCTTTTCAGAGGGCTGAGTTTGGGACATCGACGTCTCCATAACGTCTTGACTATCGTAGTTCGGTTGCTGTCGTGGTCGTCTATTCCCACTAGTTCAGTTGTCCAGTTTAGTTGACTGAACTAGTGAGATTTCTTGGGAACTCAGAACCAGAACTGAGAGGTTTAATTTTTAACTGACTTCCAAAAAGGTGGAGGTTCTCAATTCGACTGTATTTATGTTTGTTACCTCAGAACTTTTGACTGGGTGATCCGATTTTGATGATTTTTACTTTATTTGAAAGCTGGTGCTTTCCGTGTAGTCCCAATTTGGTCCAGTTTTGACAATGTCTTCTATGAGAAAATCATAAAATTGCAGTCGGCGTATAGTTTTTTTTTAAACAAACCCAATTATTTCATACAATTTGTGCAGCGCCCTTTTCCTGCAGGCAGGGACAATGCAAATCTCATAGCGCACTAAAAGAAGAAGTCACAATCACGTCTCGTTACCAACGTAAAGTAAAAAATAATAAACTTAAAAATAATAAAAATATTTATTTACAGAGATGGGTTTACAAAGAAGGTACTTACAATCTATTTTATTTTATATAATGTAGTTAGGTTATTTCAGTTTTTTATTACATAGGTACCTACTTGTGATAAACCTTTTAGGGTCAGACACCTCGCTCTAACTAAGTTTGTTGACTTGTATGACACGAGAGGGCTCAATCCTCTGGCTTCTTAAAAGTTCACAATTATTTTGTATTATTAGAATTTAGTTACAGCAATGAAAAAGATATACCTAATTGATAATATACTATAAACTTCTTCGAAATCTTAATTGAAACAAACCGTAGAAAAGTAGCCTCGCCTCTCTGGTCTGCTTTTAGCATTCCAGTTCTCGCTCGCTAGGTATCTAAAAATTTGGCAAGTGGGCCTGCCTGCATAACATTTCAGTCATATAATGTATGACTGACTGATGTCAGCGCACATGTCTAAATAGATAAATGGAATATAACTTACTATACATCTCACAGCATCATGATGATGATATTGATGTGGTAACCACACAAAGGAAGAAACTTTTTGGCGACTTAGGTCTATCAGGAAAAATGATTAGGTATAAAGATGAATAAAACGCGGTATTGTCGAGAAAAAAAATTGGAGACATATATTATTTGTAACTGTGGCCAGTTTGGGTATTGCTATTTGTATAAAAGACAGGTTAGAGGTAAAATAAAATTTATTAAACCATGTCTTTTCTTTCTCTACCGGAAACGGAACTAAAAATGTTTCCATAGAGTATTTACTTTGTAATTAAATGTAATTTGTGGGTTTCCAACATTATTAACTAAGTATAAAACAATACAAAGAGACGTGCATAGAATGTTTACGGCTGAACAGGATGATTGCCTCTAGCAAACCAGGGGATTTTACCATGATCACAAGTTGTGATTGGTTTTTTAACACCAGCGCTGCGAAGCGTTGTGTCGCAGCGCTGGTGTTAAAAAACCGCAGGTAGATGCTGTTCTTACTTTTGTATCTTCTTTCCTCAACCTCAAAAACCTGTATATTGCTCCACTGCTTGACGCAGGCTTCCCTCTGATAAGCGCCTAATTGGCGATATCTAATGGGGGCAATGCCCTTAATCCCCACGCTGGGCATACGGGTTGGGGATCGCAGTTTGGTTGTAGAATTGTTCTACAGGGGGCGCTGCTGCCCGCCCCCCGGTGAATATCCCTTAGTCGCCTCTTACGACACCCACGGGATTGGGTGGGGCACATTGTAAGGCAGCACGACACAGCTATGTTCTCCCGCTCGAATTTTACGATCATCGACGGGCTGAGTTGGAGGGGTCATGCCCACTTAATCCCGAAGAAGGTAGGTATCTTACGGTAAGATGTATGTGATTCTAGCTTCGCCCAGCGGCTTCGCACCCACGGGAACTGATTTATGGGATAAAAAATAGCTGTATACAAAATTTCAGCCCGATCCGTTTATAAGTTTTTGCGTGAAAGAAAACAAACATACACAGGTACAGGTTTACATACATGCTTACCCACTTTCGCGTTTATAATATTAGTAGGATTTGTGTACCTACAGTACAGGACTTGGATAAGAGGATGCAGCATCCACGAGTCTGAACGAGTAGTCAACCATCATTCAGATCAAGATGAAAAGGGAGCGACGAAAAGTTTCGACTGAAGATCGCTACACAACCACCGAACTACATGAATATACATATTATGTGCACGCCTTTAACGCTTCTACAGGGTTCGAATCCCACCTCGGGACCAATTTGGGGGACAGTATCGCTCACGTCCGTAGGTGTTGACCCACTGATACCCTACACGTGTCCTCTGGGTGGTGCTAAGAGCGATACCCTCTGGTGGTAGGCTTCGGCCGTGGCTTGTCACCACCCTCCGGACTGGGCCAGTCCGTGAAGCAACTCAGTTGTGTTTCGGAATGTGGTCCGGAGTAGCCATCTTCTAGACCTTCGTGATACATCGTCGGCCGCATCTTCGCTTTCCATCATGTGAGAATTGTGAGATTGCGGTCAAACGAAGGACTATTTCTGATAAAAAAAAAAAAAAAAAAAAAAAAATGTTTCTACGACGTGCAGCTATTTATTCAGGGTGTTCTGGTCTTTTTTTTATCTATTATATAATATTATAAAGAGGAAAGATTTGATTGTTTGTTTGTATTTAATGAGCTCCCATTACAAAGCTTACTTTTCAGGGAGTGGCGTAGTTTAGCGGGATCCAGTTTAAAGACACGTATAGACGTTTTCTTCTGGACAACTAGATTATATGTAGATGGTTATATGATACACTCGTGTGACTGCATGTATTGAAACACGTAGATATACACTACTAAACAGGATCCTATCCTTTTCTTGCCGCTGCACTAACCATTAATATGGTCTGTCATTTTCTTAATATTGTTTATAATATCCTAGTCTAAATGATTGGTCGTTCCTTGATATAGAGTTATTTACCTAAGCATTACCTGACTAACAAAATAGGAATTAATGGTTTTTTTTATAAAAAAAACTTGGAGGGTATACCAAAGACCATTTAATAATACCTAAACCCATATAGCGGATGATGATGAAGAAGCTTCCTGTAAAGTCTTGGGGGAAATCAGGTCACGCTACCTGGGCAGAGCTATCGCCAGATTAATGGTACATAATTTGCATCATTTGGTAAAGGACATTGAGGGCCGCGCACCCGATCGATAGAAAGGGATACCGAATGCAGAAGCGCATGTGCAGACTCTCGCTTGCACCCGTAGCACGCATAGCACTGGCCTTTTCCCCCGGTGCGCTTTATCGGACGCGTTAGAACCATTATTACATGCTGACTGATACTCGCGTGTTAGTTTTTCGGGCTCTAGAAGTCTAGAAGCCCGTATATTTTTCTTTCTGTTTAGTGCTGTGAAGTGCAGCTCCAGTTTTTTCGCTTTTTCAAGGTAAGACTTCTTTATTTGTGTTAGAAAGTAAGGTACAACATACTTTTTGATAGATCTAAAAAATGTTAAAGGCATATTGAAAGGAAAAATAATAATTGATTTAATTTTGCACTATTTCCCTGCCATTCCGCGGACTTTTTGACCTCTTACCTAAGCCTCGGTGATCCTACTGCAAAATATTGTCGCGAGGGCTTATAGGCAATATTTAGTGCGTGCAAGATAGATGGACTATCTTGCTCAGCCGGCTTCCAACGGAACGGAAAGTTGTAGACTCTCATGGTTCTGAACCAATAGGCACTTATGTCGAACAAAACAAGGTTAACAAGACATGTCTATCTTTTGTTCCCAGGTAAGACAAGGCGAAGAAATGAGCGACATGAATCAAAACATGATATATAACACGGAGGAAAGACAAAACAGCCAGTATGAAAAAGAACAAGATGTAAATGAGAAGAAGAGGAAGTTTTGTGATGAGGACGACGAACAGCCGCTAAGCCTGAAACGAAGCTGCGAACGGGAGTCATGCAGCGATAGTACCGGATCCGCATCGACATCGCATGTGGCCCCGTCGGATCCCAAGAACGAGGACTACTCAAACCCTATCGAGATGGAGGACGCCCCGATGTTGGACGTGAACATGGAAGCTGAGAGTCTTGATGCTCCCCCCATCGCTGAACAGCATGAAGCGATGCCGGTTTTTCCCCAAAGGCGCCATTCATTTGCGTGCATGGAGGGACTGTCGGGGATAGGCGATCCGCACTTTAAAATTAAGGTAAAATTAAGGTAATCTTTAATTCTGACTTACGCAGCGTATCAGCTACGTCCTGGTCTTTCCTATCCACTTGCTAACGGCTAAATATATTGTTTATATATATGTATTACGTAGTTAAATAAATTATTCGTTGTTATTTCTTACTCGTTATTTCTTGCAAATAACACGTAACAAAAATAATATTATGTATGTGTAATCAAAATTGTGATTTGGTTCCAGCATGTTGAGTACAGTGGAGCTACCTTCAGAACTCGTGACAAGCCAGATACAGATGTAACGGATGACATTACAGCTACTATTCTTGCTGTTGTTCGCGCTGCTGTTCATGCTGCAGTGGACGCTACAATGGTGTTTGAGGATGCATAAATAAATCTTCTGAACGATGACTGAACTTACATACGCAGTCAAGTAAATTCGTAAGCCTTAATAAATGTTCATTGATTCAGGATACATCTTATTAGGGCGTACATCTTATGGGGGGTAAACAGCTGTGTCCCAAAATCTTAAACCTTTATTATATAAATGGCCTTACGCCATATTTGGATAACTTTATTCCTATGATAGGATAACCTGTGAACATATAAATGTTTTTAAAAATTATCGAGCTTCGATGTGGTGTTTTTCGTATAAAATGTTGTAGGACCTTCTATCTCATACTATGCATAAAGTTCAAACAAAACATTTTTTAATTTAACATTTTATTTGGGTTCTATTCACTAGGTTGATTATGTGTGAGAATATACAAAAATACATTATTTTAATTGTAATCAAACGATTACAGACATTCTGAGACACTGTGGATGCTGCTGATAGTAGTTAAACGAAGGTCTAATACTACTTATAGGAGATAAGAGTATATCAATTACTATCTAACTTTATGCATTTAATCACTTTTTAAGTATGGTTAAACGGTCCAAATAAATACAGGACATACTTATTAACCCTTTGGCTGGCGACGCCATTTTGCAATTTTTGACGCAACTGGCAAGCACCCGCTGGCGTTTTTAGCGCGCAGTTGCCGCGCGCTACAAAAATCAATATTTCTACATGATTTTGTATGAAACTACTTAAGAACCTTATATCTTTGGAATGGTCTTGAATGCAGCTATCAGATTGTAAAACATTTTATGCAATTTTGTTGCCATTTGTATTGTCAGTCTAAGCTTAAAAGTAGAGAAAGATAATTTTTGGCCGTTTCACAAGTATAAGTCTGAAAATAAAAATAATTCAAACGATTTTTAAGAAAATTAGTACTTTATTTACATAACAATACACTAATATACATTATTCAACCAAAACATCACACCTCTTCATACATTTTTTTCACTCAACAAGTTTCTAAAAACCTGCCGCGTAAAACACATCCCGAAACAAAAAATAGGGCATGTTTATTATTGAATTCTGAGAAGTGTTTAGGTCAAGTGTCTTTTGTTTTGCTTTTGTTTAAAAGTTCGGTTCAAATACTTATCACGTACAAAGATTCAACTATGAGAAGTATTTAGTTCAATGTTTATAGATTTTAACAAAAGCCACTTGAGAACAAGGTCTTCGCAAGTATTGTACTACAGAGCAAGCTCTGTTCCTTTATTTGAAAATATTTTTAGTCTTTCTATAAAAACATGAAGTTTACTTATGAATCTACATAAAAACAGACCCTGTCTGGTCAGGTTTCTTTTCACTTTCAGACACACAAATAAACACTTTTTTCAATTGTTTTCGAGCAGTCCTTTGTCACGCGCGAACGCTCACGAATGACTGCAAAATTGCCATGAAATTTGTTTGGCGGTTACAATAGAAACACAGAATATAGTTATCCTTGTCTTTTCTAGTAACAACCATACAGGATAAAAAAGGATAGATGTATGTTTCATTTTATAAAAACGGTAAATAATGAGGGACCAGTAGCTGGCCGCTTGCCATTTGGAGACCTTGTTATTGGAACCAGATACTGGTCGCTTGCCAGGCAAGGGGTTAATGAAGTATCTTTACAAAGTACATATTTAAAGTTTAAATAAATCCAGTTTTTGTTTGTTTATCGAAAAAAAATTGTTACCGGGTCAAAATAAATAATTTATCGGGTATAAGTCCTACCTTGTTTTATAAATATTTTATTTATTTAATTTAAAGGCAACGCCAACAAAACACAAAAAAAACACTTTGCAAAGATTAATACATAGATAATGCTCATAACAGACTTGTCCACCTTGTATGCACCTACTGTACCTGTTTGTAGGTATAATTAAGAAAGGTACTATCATCAATTTCTATAATTCAATTACTTAGTAGAAGTAAAAGTTTTTTTTATCTTTTTGAGATATTTTATAAATCTACATAGTGACTTTTAACAAAATTACTTGAAAAAAGGTGATAAAGCCACATCAAAAATAATCTGTGTTGCTTATTGTGCATTGATGTCGTAGTGCTGTAGAGGTATAATGTACCGACTCGTAAATGTTTATTTAAGATAATGTAAAATTATGAATTCAGAATAAAGTTAGCTTATAACCCATTCTACTTGTAATCCATTATCATTCTATATGTGTGTTAGGCATTAGGTATATAATGTAAAACATCAAAATATGATTAAAGGAACTCAATGTAAATATGCCTTGTTTTTGTTTAAAATAAAAACTTTTTAGCCATCTGCTTAGTGCCTAGACAAGCTTTCTACCGAATATACTCATCAGCCTTGTTATGGTTATGTCTGTCTGTTAACTCGATGCCCGCGACTTTACTAGCATCGCAATCTAGACATTACAGTAACACACACATCAGCGAGCGATCTAGGTAAAGTAAGAACATGATACGTCATTCATGTCCTAACTCTCTCCATCGCTGCGGGATGTCACTGCCTTAGTCCGTCGATGTCTTGTTGCTAGAGGCAAGGCGGCGGCGGTGGCAGAGGTGTCAAAGAAGCGTGCCTCTTCTATGTTGAGCTTGCGCGCTTTCTCTATGTCGACGCTCATTCCGCGCGGCGGAGGCGAGCACCTACCCACTAAGTACCAACTATTACTACAAAACCAAAAAAATCCGTCCGAGAGACGTTTTATCCATATCCGCTAGGACATTCCATTTTAAAGCTCGTAGAGCTTCTACTAAAGAGCTACGCTGTATTTGAACCTATCTACGACGGCTCTACGAAGACGTAGCTGTTTCATATTAACGTGTATGACCGCCCCATTTTACTTGTCGCGTTAGCGGATTATCATGTTACTTAAATGTTTTCTTTGGTGTTTTTTGGCTATACAGGGTTGTAACAATCTCCCTGGAACGGCCTGGCCGGGGGAACTACCTTAAATCCATTACGTAGCTTATTTTACTGAAAAGAAATATTCTTTTATTTTAAAAAAGAAACAAAATAGCATTCACAAATCAGTCTTTGGGAATTTGACCTGTTTCTAATATTTCATTAAATATGGATGTTAGGTTTGTAGCAATTACTGGCAATGTTGTTTTGAGTATTTCGTCCACCAAGGTGACCTGACCAGTCTGATTCAGGTGCTTTAATTAGTTTTTGAGAGTTGATAACTTTTATGGTTTTTTTTTAATGGCTGGAGTTTGTTATGTTACATCTAAAAATTAAAAAATAAACCCTCGCTATTTTATTAAGTGAATCAGTAGGATTAGGATAAAATTTGTCTTATAAACATTTGGTCTAAGAAATAAAAAAAGGAAAAACTAATATTTTTTTATAATATCTTTTCCAAAACTCGTAACAAAAACAACTTCTCATACAATCATGGCTCAAAAGGTTTTCATAAAACACCAAAGAAAACGTCAATGTAACAGGATATTATGAAACAGCTAGGTACGTCGTCGTAGACCGTAGGCTCATTCGTAGAAGCTCTACGAGCTTCAAAAGTGTAGATAGGCGAACATGGAAAAAACGTCTCGGACGGATTTTGGTAATAGTAGGTACTTAGGTGGGTAGGTGAAAAAATGTAGGAAGCTTTATTTGTAAATCCAATTTTTGTTCAATGCCATTTAGGGGTTTTGTAAAAATTATCGATTTTTTCGATTACCGTCGTCGGGACGGGTAAAATTATTACCCGTCGTCGTGGGTTTATCAGAACAATAATACCACAGAATAAATGTGACTAGTATCACATTTACTCTGGTGAGTCATCGATCAAAAAAGTCCTTGAAAAAATCAATCCTTGAAAATATAATAGTTGAAAGTCGTTATGAAAACCAAAGTGCGAAAGAGACAACTATTTTAAAATTATCGGAAAAAGAACTTTCTAATCGACGATCTCTGTAGCGCGGTGGGCGAAGGTCCACCTGCGACGCAGGAGGTTGCGGGTTCGATTCCCGCCTCGGGACAAATACTTGTATACGATCTGCAGATATTTGTTCAGGGCGTTCTGGATGTTTTCTATGTACTATAATAAAAAATATCCATCTATGTAGTATATTGTATTATGTATATCAGTTATCTAGTACCCATAACACAAGCTCTGCTTAGCTTGGGATTTTTTATATGGCATACAAAATTTTTGCTGTATGCTGATGATTTGAAGTTGATTTCAGAAGTGAGGTCCGTGAATGACTGCCTGAACCTCCAGAGTGACGTGAATGCGGTTTATGACCAAAGTGTACCAAATAGAATGGGGTTTAACACATCTTAATGCTTTATGACTAAGACCTTCAGTCGGAAGAGGCAACTCATCAACTTCCTGTACAAACTCAAAACTGACTCTGTCAGCAGGTACACACGTATAAAGGACTAAGGCGTGACTTTTGATCAGAAATTGACTTTTAATTACCACATTACTACTGTGGCTAAAGGATCTTACCAAAAGTTGGGCTTTGTGTTGCGAAACTGTCGAGATTTCAAAAGTGATAGTGTAATAAAATTAATTTTCAGTGCGATTAGTCCGTAGTAAACTCGAGGCCAGTCCGAGCGTATAGAATCCGCATGAAAGTATCTACGCTCTTCTTCTAGAAAAGGTGCAGAAAGCTTTTCAGCGATTCCTATATAAGCACCTTTTCGGGTACTACCCTTCTAGGTATGTAACGAGGAAAGATTGACGCCCCTGATCTCAGCAATGTGCTCCAGAGGTATTACGTCCCTGACAACCACCATCGTCGTAGGAATCATAGGCTCTTTGCGGTACCGTACTGCCGAACTGTTGCCCACGCGCAATTTCCTATTCCACGTGGACTCTTCATCACTCAATGCCCTCCTGGGTGTGAATACTGAATGCGATCTATTTGCGGATGTATGGAATTTACTGACGTTAGATTGCCTGAATTTTTGCGCGTTAGGTACGAAATAGAACTATTTATTTTATTTTACTTTAAACATGCTAAACTAGATCTATATTTTATTTATTATTAAGTGCTTATTTGACTGTCTAAATTTTTCTTATTGTTTTATATTTTTCGTGACCATTGATTATTATACTATTAGATTTAATTAATACTAAATCATTGAACTATATAATTTATCATTCGTGTATAAGGTTGAAACATAGAATGTTATTACTAGTGTTATTAGAATAGTATTTCTGTAATAAGTCAATAAATAATTAAACAAAATAAATAACTATATTCAATCGATAAACACCAATACAATCATGTTTACTCAATTCACGAACCACTTGTACCTACTTACCCAATTACCCTAGTATTGGGTAAGTACTAGATTAGTGATTCTATTTTTAAGCATATGAAAATTCTATAAGTGAAAACTGTTAAGCTTTATTTATAACACTATTGTTTCTATGTTTTACAAGCTGTTTGATTTCCATGCAAATTTAAATAAAAAAAATATATCCCGCCTCAAGCTAAGCAGACCTTGTGCTTTGGGTACTAGTCTTTATTAGATTGTTTATTATACATAGAAAACATCCAGAACGTCCTGAACAAATACCTGCAGATTGTGCACTCATTTGTCCCGAGGTGGGTGGGAATCGAACCCGCAACTTTCTGCGTCGCAGATGGACCCTCGCCCACTGCGCCACAGAGGTCGTCACAGTAATATTATAATTTGTAAATAGTATAACTTGTAATATTGTATGGATGTATGCTTATTATTTATTACTCTTTTACGCAAAAACTAAATTATTTTTTACTAGTTGCGCCCCGCGGCTTCGCACGCGTTGTTCCTATGGAAACATTAAAAAGTGATTTTCATCCCACGGGAACAGATTTATGGGATAAAAGTAGCAGGAAGTTGATGAGTTGCCTCTTCCGACTGAAGGTCTTAGTCATAGCATTAAGATGTGTTGAACTCCATTCTATTTGGTACACTTTGTTCATAAACCGCATTCACGTCACTTTGGAGGTTCAGGCAGTCATTCACGGACCTCACTTCTGAAATCAACTTCAAATCATCAGCAAACAGCAAAAATTTTGTATGCTGTACTACAGCTTCCTGTAAACAAAGCAACGGCGCAGATATGTAAATAACTTAAATTATGCTAACTACGCTAAGCTAGTAAAGTGTAATAAAGGTGCAAAGGTACAAACATTATTAGGATATTTTAACAAGGCCAATGTCTCATCTGTGTCATCGTATTGACATACTTATTGTTATCGTTTTTAGTTTGTACAGGAAGTTGATGAGTTGCCTCTTCCGACTGAAGGTCTTAGTCATAGTATAGCATTAAGATGTGTTGAATTCCATTCTATTTGGTACACTTTGGTCATAAACCGCATTCACGTCACTTTGGAGGTTCAGGCAGTCATTCACGGACCTCACTTCTGAAATCAACTTCAAATCATCAGCAAACAGCAAAAATTTTGTATGCTGTACTACAGACGGAATGTCATTAATCATTATTATAAAAAGTAGACCCCTGACCAACTCCGAAGCGCGTGTGGTACGAGCCCAACTCATTAAATCCCGACCTCACAACTTGTTGCCTATTACGAAGGTAGTCAGCAGTGAGTCTGAACAGTCTTAGTGCAAAACCTATGGCGCTAAATTATGCAAGTTATTAACTCTATCAAAGGCCTTTCGAAAGTCAAAATACATCACATCCACCTGGCTTTCATTATCCATTCGGGCAGATAATTATATACTCGACAGCTGTTAACAAATTCGTATTAACTGACCTCCTCCGGAAACCATGCTGGCTGCTCATTACAGATTAGTTGATCCACCTGCCTGTAAATTTCCGTGTGCAACATACATTCAAAGACTTTGGCTGGGCACGAGAGTATAGGGATGAGCCTATATTCCTCAACAAGGGATGCAGCTCTTTGGAATAGGGGTCACTCTTGTGAGCTTACACTGCAATACACCAGTGGCTAACGCCAGATTAAAGATGTGACACACTGGTTGGGCAAGAATCTTTACACCTTGCTTAGAAACCACGTCGGGATGTTATCTAGCCCGATTGAACCATTTGTCCCCTAATACTATTGACCACATCTCTATGGGTGAATTCAAAACTATTGACCGGGTGACCGGACTCGTGAAAGCCGTGTCAAGTTTATTAATTTTCTCAGCATCCAAATCAACTATTTCTGGATTAAGTGTTTTCCACATGCAAAAAACATTCCGAAAGCTTTGGAAGCCCTGACACTACTAAAGGCCTAACACCACTTCTAATAACAATCATAAGTTACCGAAGGCTCGAAACCGGCCTTGGAACGAAGGCTAGAGATTATGTTGCCAGAAACTACGAGGATTACAGGCAACATTATTTTCTATGCCTTGAAGATAACTTACATGCGCAGCAGAATACGGTGCTTTAATGACGCTCTAAGTTTGGAGAAGGTTCTGTAAGAATCTTTGCAATTGTACCGTTTCTACTTCAAATGCATTCTAGGTTTCAACCTTATATCCGTTATTATATCAAATGTAAACCAGACGGGATAACGCCTACAACTAGAGCCTCAGTCGCGTCTTTTCTTAGGTATACACATGTCAAAAAGATCATAAATTGTGACGATAAATAGTTCGGTGCAAGAAGGTACGTCGTTAGATTCTAGTACTTGTGCCAAGAAATATCAGACAACGCATCAAAAAGTAGTGTAAAATCAGCTTTTTTAAAGTTCCAGTCTGCAAAAGATCTATTGAGGACGTCATTGCGGAAGCAGGCGTAAACAAGGGTCTTTGTTTGCCTATGGCCGTGCTCCGGCGGCCGTCGATACATCAAAGGAGTCGGTGTTTAGGCTGTTCGGCGAACACGCATTGTTTTCTTCAGGGCTGAAGGGTGGGTGCCACGAGCAATGATTGTAGCTGGCATCTGCTCGTGTGCACATTGTCGATCCGGGATCGTGGGCGAGGGGCCTCTAGCAGGGTGTCTGGGGGACTTGCTAAGACAGGTACGAGGCCGGTCGCGTATAACTGCAGTTGGTTTCATTGTGTAGTTCTATTGGCATAGCTTTGGCATATTGACGTCACAGGTCCAACCTATCTCGAAGTTTCTTTTCAAACGTATTGATGGTGCCGAAACCTTTGTTATGCTGTTTGGTTTTACTGCAATATTTTGTCTTATAATACCGCCGCCGCCGTACTAACGGGATTCGGTCAGCTACGGCCATATGTCTTAAACGGCCACTTCCCATGAGAGGTCAGTTTTTTATATGGCCGCTACCCATGATCGACCAGTTCTCATAACGTCCACTTCCTTAAATAGCCGCATCCCTGAACGACGTGTAATAGAAACATGGCTGTGTAAATTCGGATTCAGATTTTTTTATTGGTAGGTAGGTAACAGTGTTATCTACAGGTATAATTGTGTAGAATACATTTTTACTTAAAGTACTTTCAATAACATTTAAGACCAGATAGCTAAACCACTAGTGCTTTCTCTTACCATGATGTTGTTTCTTGCCTGCAATGCATCTATTGTTGGAACCTCTACTACAGCTCTGCTGCTACTGCTACATCGTGTGAGGACATGCGCATTCTTGCATGCTAACAGGTCTTTCAAGACAAAACTAAAGACGATGTTTGAGGGACTGAAGGGACTGCAATTCTGGTACCTGGGATTTTTATCAGGTTTAAGAAGTTAATGAACTGTAATGTACTGAGCTAGGGCTGAGTAGACCGTAACAGAAAGAAGAGTATTCTTCTAGCTTTATCAATATGAAGTATAAGAGGAATAGATGCTGAGTTTAACATAAAGTAGGTATCTCAATGATGTTTAATGTATGCGACTGGCCAATTGATTTAGGAATCTGATCTGAGCAAATACACATTTGCCTTGTTATTCTCTTTATGAGTAAATTGTATAACTGGATCAAAAATAGAAGCTCCATTTTAAGATGGCCTTGACATCAATGTATCAACAATACGATTAATTGTTCCAAGATAACGGCTTGCATAGCTTTCCTGTAGGTACTCAACAATTGCTGGCATATTACCGTTGTTGTTATGACGTCTTGTATGATCCTTGGAGGGTTCAGGTTTCTAGAATTATCTTGAAGCTCTTTTATTCTTCAAGCTTATTTCATAACTGCTTTTAAGGTTTAAAGGTCTTCTGTCATGTTTACATAGAATATTATCTACAAAGTGAAACTTTTAAAGTAATCTTGTTTAGACCATAAAAATCATGATAAATATTCGGTTATAGTTTGGTTCGATGTATTTAACTAATTATTGTAAATTTGTTATTTAACATCTCACAAGCACGGCTATTATACTCTCCAATACATTATTATACATAAATACTACATAAATCTGTTAAGAAAATCTAGAATGTTGTAGTTAGTACTTCACAATAATAGTCTTACTTTTATTTAAATTTCTATGCAGTTTTTATTTTATGGTTTCTTATGGTTATTATACAGGGTGGGGCAAATTTGTGGCCCCTTAAGGGTAGGTACCTTTTGTAGTTAGAAGGTTATGTTCTTAGGAATTTTGTGTTTTATTTTGAAGAAAAACTTATTGACATTTTTAGTCTTTTGTCAAATTTTACAATTTGCCGAAAAAATTACATTTGTCAAAAAAAAACAAGTTGGTCTTAATCGACTCTATTTCCAACCAGGAATACTTTTCCCAAAGTAACATAACAAATCAAATCGTAAGTTTCGGCAATAATTAAAAAAAAACAATTCCCATACATTTTCTATTAAAAAACGAGTAGGTAAGTGAAAACAACAATGTCACTCAGTCAATGGTTCTTAATTTAAACTCGTATGTAACTACTTTTTTAAGTTGGTAGGCTAATTTTAAAGGCATTTCATAATTCTCGCGAAGAGAATACCGTGTGACTGTATTATGCTTATTATTTTTACTGTGTCACTGTGTGATTGTAAACCTGAAACCCCACATGTAATTGTGAGGAACACGGGTATGGGTATGTGAATGAATTCGTTATTAGAACAGCCATCATTGTTTAGTGCAGGCAAGCCCAGGAATGTACGAAGTTTCCGAATGTTAGTGATGACTCAGCCCAAAGAACAGCTCTAGTGCAATTCTCAGTTTAATATTGACTGGCTTTTATAAGTTTATAATAGGAAAGTTCTGATTTTTAGGTCTGTTACAGACTCTACTATTAGAAATTATATGTCGCTCATTAGGGGAGGCCTATGCCCAACTGTGGACTAATATAGGCTGATGGTGATAATTATAATCACAGGCCACGACATTGACATGCCAGCTGAATTTTCTGGCGTGATCAGATAAAGGAAATAAAAACTTACCTCTGCCGTCGGCAGTTTTATTTGATTCTGTATAACTTAAGGCACATGTAATTTTTAGTAGGTACTTACATTTTCTCTATTAAACTTTAATGTTATTATAAAATATGTATTTCTTCTATACTTTGTGAATACGTTGTAATTATTTTTGAGTGAAAGTGTCACGAAGCGTGACGAACGGTTGAGCACTAAAATGCGAATGAAGAACGGACGTCGGCGGCTCAGCGGTCAAGAAGATGTACCTTTATGGAATTGAGTTTTTATTACTCTAAACATTAGTGCCTGAACGGTGGTCCAGAATTATTTACATTGTAGTAGCATTTAGCTACTACAATGTAAATATTTCATATTTTCAGGATTCGAGATGCAAGTATAATACCTACCTACTCACCGGTCTGTAACATCCTCCTTGCGCCCTTTAGCACTGTAGTTTCACTATTATCGCACTAATATTATAATATTAGTGCGATAATAGATCACAACATCTAAACATGCGAATGTTTGGATGTTGTGATGTATGGATGTATGTTTATTACATCTTCACGCCAAGACTACTGAACAAATCCAACTGTAATGTTGTTTACCTACTTCTAATCCTGAAATCGAACATACGCTACTTTTAAGATACAGTGGTGGTCATATAATTAAGAACGCTGATTTAAAGAGTAGATTTTTTCAAACTAACTGCATGTAGCAGGCAGTCTAACTAATTGCATCTATTTTTTTGTATAGCTCTCGGTATCGCAAAATTTTTCTATACTTACGGTACATTCATTTATACACATGATTGGCTAAAAAATAAATAGATAAACTTTATACATTAGATCTGAACCTAGTATTACTACTCACTGGCTGGTCACATAATTAAGAACGCTGAATAGTTTATTTTTTTATTCAAATTTAAATAGACAACACTTTGTGGCTCTGTGGTTGTAGGTCGGTATTCGTATAATTTTGGCGCCATTTAGTAGGTACTGTAAAAGTCTTAAGCCTGATTGCTTCACAAGAAAACCATGCATAAAAATAAAAGTTGTGATAAATCTACAAGGGAAGTAATAATAAAATTTCGCGAGAAGAATTGGTCGTATAAAAAGATAGCCGACCATCTTCAATGCTCAAAAACGATGGTTTTCCACGCTGTGAAGCATTTCGTAACTTACCAAACCACTTCAAAAATCTACTCTTTAAATCAGCGTTCTTAATTATATGACCACCACTGTAAATTAGTTCTCGTAGGGTTAGAAAATGTTTCCATAGAAACAACGCGTGCGAAGCTGCGGTGATAAAGTACTATCACAATACAACTACAAAGTAACATGGCCCGATACGTCACCCGTCACCTCTGCCGACAAGAACTCGGATGACTCCTCAGATATTATGCTGCCCTGGTACTGAGAGACTACAATGTAACATCCAACTACAATTGGTTGTTACATTCCGAGTAAACAACTATAATTACGTAGTACTTATATATTTATTCTGTGTTACAATGTAACATGGGCCGTTGTGTAGGTTGGGGGCGTACCCTAGGGGTACCTCACCTCTGCCGGCACAAACTCGGATGACTCTTGAGATTTTATGCCGTCCTGGTACTGAGAGACTACAATGTAACTTGCAACAATAATGTATGTAACACTAATTTCTGCCCGCCGCTACGCACGCGTTGTTTCTATGAAAACGTTTAAAGGTGATTTATATCCCATGGGAACTGTTCTAAGGAATAGTCTATATTTGATTCCAGGACTAAAAATATCTGTTTATAAAATTTCAACCCAATCCGTTCTTTTGGTACGGAAGAGGTAACAAACATCCATTCATCTATCCATATGAGTGTGACGTCGAAATCTAATATTTTTGAGCAATCACTATCATGGTTGCACTATCGATTGCTCCGATAAAACTGTAAGTATTCGGCATTAAATTGATTACTCTTTACACTGTAAGTTAACACAGATAATAAGCACCTCACTAAAACAACGCACTACCACAGATGGTCGTGATGTGATCTGCCTTCGGGCTACACTGAAAACCAGCGCTGAGTAGATACACCAGGTATACCCAGCACAGTGCTGAGTGTGGACCATATTTGCCTGCTACGCACCAAAATTAAGTATAAGGTTAGAATAAATTTAGTGAAGTAAAATATTGTGTTGTGTAGTTTAAAGGCAAATAAAATTTTTTTTCACTACTCATACTCTGAAAGTAGGTCGGAAGTTGCCTGCGCAGCGGGATGAAAGTTATACAAGTACAATTTAAATAAATGGTATTTTACCTCTATTTTATGTAAAATTTATATAAAATAGAGGTAAATACCATATTATAATTTACTTTCAACTATTTCTTAAAAATAACATAGATTTCGGAATAATATTTAAGTACCATTATTTAAATGATAAAATTAATGGTAGAATAGTTCTCGGTATTCTACCATGTCTATTCAACCATGGTAGAATAGCGAAAGCTACCACCTATGGCTATATTCTGCCATCTCTAAAGAGGATTTTCTATGCCTAAGAAAAAAAAGCGGATATACGTCAATCATATCTTTGTATGATTTTTCGTGTTGTAAAATTTTGTGTGATTATTACAATAAGTTAATCATATATACATAGATTTAACGCCTGATTTTATAAAAGAAGAGGCTAAAGTAGTAGTGGAAAACCTTTTACCACCTAAATCAAAATGAAGGTACCTAATATCGTACAACGATTTTATGAAATGGCGCGCTGAGAAAATAGTGAAATCGTTAGAGGAAAACGTTTTGTTAATATATTTTAACAAATTCTCAAAGACTTACAAACCTTCAACATTATGGAGCGTGTATTCTATGTTGAAGACAACACACAATTAACATATAAAAGATTTCTAGAGACTAACATTGTTTCTCAAAAGGCAAAATGATGGATTTAACCAAAAACATACAAAGTTTTCACTTCTCAAGAGGTACTTGGAAAAAACATTTCACTATCTATTATAGATTGTTCTAATTTTACCATAGACTTTAAATAAATATCTCACCTAAGTTGTTGATTTATGTAATTCATGTAAAATAAAATTTACTTACTTATTTTTTATTAGCTCATCGTGTTTACCTCGGGTAAAAGTAACATTTTAGGGGCCAAACCCCGTCTCGGGACTAAATAAGTTACTTTCATCCCTTGGGTAACAATGTACTATTCTTTCTTTCTTCTCTTCCCTTTGAACACGACTAGCGTGATAGGCCGAGTCGTCTATGATGACTCGCTCAATCACGATGCGCATGGCATACCTAGTGGTCGCTTAGATCCGAATGCAAGGGTGTCGCTTAAACCATTCCGAACCCCGTGAGTTATTTACGAATTAGGCTAGTGTTTGTTTCGGATTGCTCGTCGCCCTAGTTGGAAAATCCGGAACTCAATGAATTACTAACGGCCTACACACCCACTGATAGTTCAGGGCAGGGCAGAGATATTCATATTTAGTTTAGCTTCAAATAAACCTCTCTATTATAATCGTTTTGGTGATACTCTTCGTATGTTTTTATTTGTTACGGACGGTAGACTTTCGTTTTACCGCAATCTCACCTGAGGTAAAGCGAAAATGTGGCCAACGGTGTATGACAAAGGTCTAGAAGATACTTTCACCCCTGTATTGAAGAGACTACGAGTTCTATTCCTTGGAAATGGAAGGTTATACCTAGTACCTATATCAATTTTAGGAATAAGACCTGGAGTTTTCACAATCGTCCGGAACCTGCAATTTATGCAGTATTATGACCAATGACCCTGATTATACAGTCATGCACGTTTAAGGTCCGCCTGCAGGAGGTTGCGGGTTCGATTCTCTATAGAACAAACGGGACAATAAATGTTTGTATCATCTGCTTATGTATATACAGGGTGGATCAAATTCTTGGCCCCTTAAACTTTTCCCTTCATTAGCTTACTACGTTCAAAATAGTATCAAAGAGATTTTGCTGTAGATATTCGGCTCCATGCAAAAACCACTCTTCGTTATTATCTAAGGCCGTTCTGCATAGGTAGTTGTGTAATGTCGGTGAATGCTAGGCAAACTGATGGACGCCACCAAAATTGGAAAATACTAACGCCATACCTTCCATAATACATCCACATCCACGTCCACAGCCTGTATCGGTCCACTGCTGGACGCAGGCCTCCCCCTGATAAACGCCATTTTGGTGTTTAACTCATGGGGGGTAATGCCCATAATCCCCACGCTGGGCATGCGGGTTGGGGATCGCAGTTTGGTGGAAGATTTGTTCTGCAGGGGGCGCTGCTGCCCGCCCACATCGCCTTGTCTTCAGCTTGCCACATGATGGATGCGGTCTACCTGCAGTCGTACACAACGTTTGCCAAGATGTTGTTGTCGGTTCCTCGTGAGTTATGGCCTTCAGCTTGCTCATTCTTTGAGCTACGTCG
This sequence comes from Eupithecia tripunctaria, assembly GCA_955876795.1. Taxonomy (NCBI): domain Eukaryota; kingdom Metazoa; phylum Arthropoda; class Insecta; order Lepidoptera; family Geometridae; genus Eupithecia; species Eupithecia tripunctaria. Next base: position 10,445,483 of record OY041599.1, read on the forward strand.
ATAACATTCATTTGTATTAAATGTACTCTGAGGCCTTTCTTGTTTTTTTTATTGTGTGCTCTTTGAGCGTCCCGTCCACTTGCTTAGACTTGGAACTCTTTACAACGATAATAATGAGATGGGGAGGACAGAAGCCTATCAACGGTAGACAGACGGGTGGAACGTTTTATTCGAAGGCAATAGCAAGCAAGGAATGGATTCGTTTAACAATATTCTTGTAACAAATTCGAGGAATATACAGAATGGCGAGGTTGTGTGTATTTTCCTCCAGACAGAGATTACATCCGTGATGTGCCTTTGAATTCACCTGAATAGTATCTCAGTTAACGGACCTTTGAGCGAAAAGCTGTAGGTACCTAAGTAATTTTCAGCAGCGTTTCATGCATGATATATTAATTAAACCAACACAAAATATATCTTTCATCCTACAAGGGCGTTATAAGATTGTCCTTTTGATGCTAACCGATAATTAGCAGTAACATTTAAACTACAATTTTCATAGATAAATCTGTGCAATTTTTATTATATGATTCTTATTTATTTTAAAGTGTTTGAACTACTTATATCTTTTCGGATAGAATACATTTTCCATCACATCACAAACAAGTCAATACGTGACATATTGCACTGCGATCACAAGTGAGTGAGACCAAAAACTGGTGCCCTCTCACACTCCGATGGGACGATAGACCGACACGAGTGGGGAGAGGTCAGGCGCAAGACCAACGGCTTAATGTGCTTTCCGAGGAACGGGGGTGATACCCCGCCATCTTCCTGACTTTATTTGATGGTGTACGCACAAAAGGGTGGGTATCTTATGGACTACATACGATCGAGGGCATAATTCGTGTAACATTTAGCCACTTTTCAAAAGCAACAAAAACTGATAAATTTCTTAAATTAACTGAATACTAATAATAACTTTTTAATACCCACACGGTAATAACCTAATTAATTCTAGTACTTTTGGTTCACCAAAACCACACCGTTCAGACTCGACGAAAACTTTGAGTTTAAATAACAAAGGGTGCAAAACACATTTTTTCTTTATTTTTTATTATTTGTAGGTATTAAGTTAAGTTATAGGGACCTACTTTTATCTAGCCAAAAAGATACCATGCCATTAAGGCAAGCAAAGCTTAAACTACACTAAAATAAGTAAATAAATCGATGATGAACAACCAATAGAACTAGTACAGCTTTTATAGTTTATATAATGTGCTAGCTGCGCCCCACGGCTTCGCACACATATCCCACGGGAACTGATTTATAGGATAAAAAGTAGCCTATGTGTTATTCCAGGCCTACCTGTTAATTACAGGCCGACATGTTTACAAACTTTCGTGTTATAATAATTAATAGGATAGTTTATATTATATATATAGTTATATATATATATATAGTTTATCTAATGTGAGAATATTTTCTTATACAAAAGAACTGATACTGAAACTTTTAAAGTTTTAAATTTATAAGTACCTGCTGGTTGTATTGGCTGTTCAAAGAAAAAGTAAAATGTATACATTTTAAGTAAACACATTTGAGTACTTTTGTAAGTAGGTATATGTACCTACACGTAGAAAAGTATACAATAAAATTGATAGTGCCATCTAATGGGATGATGTGCCTAAAGGTTATCTTAAGGAGCCTAAAGGACCTTAAGTACTTGCTGTGAGAAGTGTGAATACGGAGTATGATGTTTGCAAAATGGACGTGAACAGATTCATATTAAATGTGACAATCCACCCATGGAGGGTGATTGGCTGCTGTGCCCTGGCTATCATGACGACCAGCATCTTTGACACGTCAAGGTAGTGGGTTGACTCCCACGGCACTTTATATATTTCTATAGCAGTAGTTTCACCCACCTGAAACAATACATTGGACATCGAAATATTTTGTATAGAATGTGTAAGACATAAATTTAAGAGGCCAGCGGAAGATGAATTGCCCATACAAATGCAATACTAAAATTATTTCTAATTCAACCATATTTGCACTAAACTGTTGTATTATTTGTATTCGAATAGTATTTATCTAGGTTTCTAAATAGTTTTTTTTTCAAAATCCTTACCTAAAACGAAATTAAGCTAATCGCATTTTGCACATTTTTATGCCAAAATTGACCAGTTTTCTTCGTATTTGTTTCGTATTAAAAACAATAATATCTTACGTGTAATATCTGACATTATCATTATCAATAATAAATATCTTACAATAACTCTTAAACGTTATAAACTGTTTGTTAGTGCTCATCAACTCTCTTACATGTTTTGATAAAATGAACTTTTTCAAATTTAAGAAATAAATGAAAATTCAAAACATTTTATTTTATTTTTAATATTAACGTATTCAAAGATGAACTTTACTTAACAGCTTAAGCAAATCTGGTTTTAAAAAAATATTCACTTTTGTGTCTCATTGACCTTGCCTTCGTGCAAACGCACCTGTAGGAATAGGTACTAAAAATCGGAACATCCTGTACAATAGCGCATTATGACCTACGTTTGAGTTGAGACGTGGACACTCACGATAGGGCTGGTCCACCAGTTCGAAGTCGCTCAGCGAGCTATGGAAATAGCTATGATATATATTACCCTAGATTATTGTTTAATTCTTCTTTTGTATACGTATTGACATAATTTAAGCTATCTATCTATCTATGCTCGGAGTCTCTCGGAAGGACTAGTATAGACTGATGATAATGATGATCATGATGTTACATTATAAATGTTACTTTAATTTGATCCTCTGATAACCTACTATTTAGCATGCAGTATCCACCTATAATTGGTTGTGCAATTAGATATCTTAACATTATGTGGGAATTTATATATAAGAATTATTGTAACACCCACTGGTATATCAAAAAAATAAAATTAAAAAAAAATGATGAAAAGTTTAGGTGTTCCTACCCTTACCTCGCTCAATGTGGCAGCATAGTAGCAGGGCGCAAAAATGTGAAGAACTCCAAAAAACCCGAACATTGTATACTTCGGGTCCATTCTTTGCAAATAATAAATGGTGTACAAGTTCATGGATATGAGGAACGATGACAGCGTAAAGGCGACAAACAGCCACGGCCCGAATATATCCTGGACCATGCTATAGAATCTTAAAGCATCCTGGTGATCCGATATAACATCCGACACGCGAGCTTTCAACTCGCTGTGGCTCCTCGGCTCAGAGTACGCCTCTTGAAGCTTTCTTGTCATCAGCCTTAACTTCATTCGTAAATGTGTGGTCGCAACACAAAAAGAACCATCAAATCCGGTGAAATTGGGAGATAATAGCACACATTGACAGCAATTGTATAAGAAAATTAAGTGGAAGTAAGGCCAATCGTTTTGTAAATGTTCCATGAACATCAAATCCAACTCGTGAACCATCTTTCTTTCGAAATCGTCCGTCTGGATGCTGTTGATGGTCATAGTTAGGCCAGCATATATTGGATAGAAAGCGCTTAAGACTGTTGGTATCAGCAACCATATCCACTCCGCGACGTTGCCATATTTTATGTGTTCCTGGCAAATTTCCTGATACTCCTCGGGCAGGCTATTTACTCTTAGGAGATCTCTGGACATCCAGCGAAGAAGGTCACCATACTTGTGCGTAATTCCGATGCTATAATAAGTTTTCATGAAGAACAGGACTATAACAACCGACAGCGTCAGGTTTCTAGATAAATTATACATGTCATTAATCACCAAGCATTTGTAAGAGTACGAAAACCCCCAAAACATCTCGGCGCCGTTGAAAACGATAATCATACTAATGAGAAACGTTCTTCTGCGGGTGTTAGTCCTGTTTGGGTACAAGAAAGCAAAAGCAAGTGCAAAGGAGCAAAGCGCGTACGTTTTATCGAAGTTTTGGAACTTCTTTTTAGACTTTGAGTCTGCATTTCTCTTCATGTTGAAACACAAGCAGTATTCTACGAGGTGTTAGCTAAAGTGAGGATTGATGCAATAAAAAATAAGTGTCTTCTTATGTATCATACCCCTGCAAACATACATATAATCAGTTATGACAAATTGCATGGTAATGTTTTGCTATCATTAAGTGGCTTTCTGTCATTTTTAAAATATCAGTAGGTACATTATGTCTCAAATAATGTTTATTAAAAAAGAAAATTCCATTCAAATAATATAAATTAATTAAAACTAGTATTTACAATTGTGCTAACTGCAGACTGTTGCAAACAATTTACAGGTAGCTCAAGTGATCTATACCCAGGACGCAATGCCCTGCTGTATGGCAATGCTGATGCGCTGCGCCAGATACTCACCAGCTCTGGAGCCCTAATCTCAAGATATCAAAGAAAGATAACACGTCGTCGACTCGATTCGATTCCCACCGCTGGGCGAATGTTTGTACGATCTGCAGAGATTTGTTTGGGTTAATAATAGTAATGACTAACACTGCGTGATCCGCAGGTTGTACCCAACATAACTGGTTCTTCTGGACTATCTGGCAAAAACAATCGCAGAAAATAAATAATAACTAAAATATAAAATAAACCCGATAGACTATCGCGATACCTAATGTGCAGGTACAGTAAATATAATAGGTAATAGGTAGTTCTGTTTAATTTTTCCATCAGTATTTTATGTAAATAAATTGTAGCCTAGTTTGGCGAAGTTAGCATATAACCTCTTTTTTAATTTTGCTACATAACCTCTTTTTTAATATTTCTTCTCTTAATAATGGACAAGTAGTATTCCTGTGAGATTACCAAATAAATCAATTATTTTGTTCCTTATTAAAAAGTAACACCGTAAGCAGCTAGTGTACCAACCACTGAAACGAATGATACGTTTAAGAGTGATGATGATATCCTTTTAAGTGTAGTGAATCAGGAGGTGGTTATAAAAACTTCATTTATAACTGAATCAGAAGTGACTCCTTAAATTAGGACCCGCGTAAACCGCTCGATTAACTCAACATAAATCTCTAAGAAATCAAATAAATACCCTTAAAATGTTCATAGACATGAATATAAGAAAAAGAAGAAGAAAAAATTATCAACAGATATCTTCACCTTAACAGCACTTTATTTTAATAACGCATAATTTTGTAGTAAGATTTTATAAAACATTTTTCACATTTTAATCATTCTTATAATATTAATACTTTGCCTAGTAATTTTTTCACTTCGTCCTCGCAGTCTATATTATTTATTGGTACAGCTAAGTGATCAATTTAAAAAAAATAATACTTGCTATTATTGGTGCACGCTCTAACCTTCATGCTTAGTAATATATTATTATACTTTTACTCTACAAAAATGTTTCATGATCAGTGGTGAGGCGCAGTACATTGAACATCTAGCGAGAAAGAGCTCAATTCCTACTCCACTATCTTTTAACCGACTTCAAAAAAGAGGAGGTTCTCAATTCGTCGCGTATTTTTTTTCTTTTTTATTTATGTATGTTAAATATCTCAGCCAATGGTTAACCGATTTTGCTGATTCTTTCACTATTGTATAGAGAATGATGCCGAAATGGTCTCATCAGAATTTTATTCCCGAGGGATTAGTATTTATCCCGTAAATTTTAAAAGCTAATATTTCCCAATCATTATTAACTAATGGTGTCCCATTTAATGAATGACCCGATTCTAATAAATGTTTTGCAAAATTTGACTTTTCTGGATGATTGTTTCTATAAGCCGCTAAATGTTCTTTATACCTAACCTGAAAACTACGACCCGTTTGACCTACATAAACACCATTACATTCATCACAAACTAACTTATAAACACCAGATTTCTTATTGTTATCCAATCTATCTTTTCCGTTACAAATCTGTTTTAATAAATTGTTTGTTTTGAACGCTACATGTACTTTATTTTTGGACAAAGCCCTTGAAACTCCCTCACTTAATGGACCTAAGTAAGTTAAACTTCCTACATATTTATTTATCCTTTCTGGGGCAACAGGGTACAATAAAGAACGGACAATGTTACGTTGTTTACTCCTAATTAGACCATCAACTATATTCCTACTATATCCGTTTCTTTCTGCCATATGGTAAATAATAGATATCTCTTTATTAAAGTTCTCCCGTGATAGGGGTACTGACATCAATCTGTGGACAAAACTACGATAAGCTGCTAACTTATGTTGTAATGGATGACAAGAAGAATTCGGTATTGTAATGTCTGTATAAGTCGGTTTTCTGTAAATTTGGAAATCGTGCCTATTGTTTAACCTAGTTAAAGTCAAATCTAAAAAGTTCAGTGAGCCATTGGTTTCCAACTCGAGTTTGAATTTAATTTTAGGATGAATTGTATTAAGTTTGTTAACAAATAGTTCTATTTGACGTAAACTTCCGGTACCTAGAAAACAAATTACAAAGTTGACGAACGATAGCGAACTGATACACGAAGGATGACCGCTTCTTGAATGACCCTTCTATGAAAATGATTCCGCCCTTAATTTCTAAGAGATCCTAAAACAAATGTGACATTTAGTGACGAGTCCGAAACTACGCACGTTGCACGTTGCAGCAGCAAGGTTGTTCGTTTAGTGCGAACGTCAACCGAAAGTTCGTATGTATTTCGTGTTTCGAAGTAGGCCTTTATTTCATTCGTCGTTACATCCATGTGTCAATAACATCAAACTAAATTAGACTCGAATTTGAATTAAAACTCGCGTCTTGAAGAATTTGAAGATTTTGAAGTCGGTTAATAGTTCTTTTAAAACAAACCCAATTTATTATTATTTGGTATGCAATGTATACGGCACTGATTATAAAAATTAAAACTAAGGAAGTTGATATAATTGGTAAGTGTACCTTCTAATGGAATATAAAATAAAATACATACCTAAATAACATTTTTTTCCGACAAGTGTAGCAGTAAAGCTTTCAATATACGAGTGTGCTGATATCGTACCGAAATCATGATTAATTTGCAGTAAATGTTACCAATAGTAAGATCGTTACCTAAACATGTTGATTATTGTATCTATTTCGTATAAATATATTCTATTTTTTTTATAAGCGTTTTTTTATAGATTCTATAGGTCATCATCATTTAACCAAAAAATTATAAGACACTCACTATTGGCAATAACAAGGTAAAAATACAAATCTAAACTACATCAAGACTAAGTTGACGGCAGACTACATAAATTATCACTTTTCAACTATTGGCATTGAATTACTAAAACTAACCATCCTCACTTAGTTATACATGTGAATCTGATTTTCAATCACAGAGTCTGTTCAAAAAGAGAAGCGTCGTGAGAATTGACGGCGCGTACAGCTTTTGTGGCGTTTATACTCACTGTATTGTACAACGTACAGTTTGACCGTACTATAGTTTGATGCTTAACAAAATACCAGTGTGTCTACCATGAGTTTTGACAATCTATACTCGCTAGCGACTGTAGTAAAAAAAATGTATGGAAATTTCTAAAGCGCCTCTAGCGGATAGTTAGGTACTAAAATGCGCTGTGGATAACTATATGCGTATTTACGTAACTACTGTAGTAACGTCAGGCGATTTAACTGTGACAACTCGTGGTAGACACACTGGGCGACATAAAACCAAGAGAGATAGTGGAGCTGCATTTCATGCAAGTGTGCTCATCGGTCATACAGTCATGTGTGCATGACTGTAGGTATTTGTGTCTCCACCTACTATTGATTTATTGTTAATCCGAGCTGAACTCTAGGGTTATCGCAGCTGATAATTAAAGTACAACCGCTGGCGACACGATTTAAAACAGATAGGTAAAATGCTCATAAGGACTAAATACCTTTCGTCGCACAATAACGGCACAGAAAAGTCAATATAGTAAACCCGGCCAAGTGCGTGTCGGGCCACGCTTAGTGTAGGGGTAGTGGTTCGACTAATAACAATAACACATACCTTTTTACTAACTTATTTATTTTCCCCTTGAATACTAAAACGCAAGCACGTCTCGCATGCTACATCAATTTTCTCTTTTTTATAATATCTATAGTTTTTATTGTTTATTTTCTGTAGTCTCTAATACTATCATAGGTTAGCATATATAGTTATTTGACAACCTCTGTGGCGCGGTGGGCGAAGGTCCGCCTGCGACGCAGGAGGTTGCGGTGTCGATTCCTGGGACAAATGTGTGTACGATCTGCATATATTTGTTCAAGACGTTCTGGATGTTATCTATGTATATAATACAAATATGTATCTATGTAGTAAATCGTATTTTTTATATTAGTTGTCTACTATAAGCATAACACAAGCTCTGCTAAGCTTGAGGTTAGCTAAAGTGTGATGTGTGAATTGTCCAACATTATTTATTTATTTTATCATTATCCGTTTAGTTTCGTAAGTTTTTTCTAATTTATTTACTTTACTCGTTAACTAGTAAAGTATAGTTACAGCCTATTAGTATCAATACAATAAGTAAAACTTAATATTTTTTTTACGATTCGTCAACTCACACCAGTTGGTACAACATTCATGGTGTGAGTTGACGAATGACTCTACAATACGGACGTAAGTCCGCTTCAGGCCCATACAGCAGCGAAAGTGGCGCCCCCAACTATTTTATCTTATTATTACGTCAAACGCAGGTATTTTTAAAAATCCTACGTTCAGTTTGTGGTATCTATTGTAAGCTATTTATTAATATCTCTGTAATAGTTTCATTTTGTAAAGCTTAGGAAGAGATACGAAGTTGCGCTTTTTGGCCACCAAACTCTATTTTCGCATCTCCTCCTAAACTATATGAGATAAAATTATGAAAGAGGTATTAAAAAATAGCTTATAATAGATACCACAAACTGAACGTAGGATTTTTAAAAATTCCTATGATAAACGTAAAAATATGATAAAATAGGTATCGCTGTCAGATTGGCTCGGGTATGCGCCTTAAAGGGACTTGTTGACTGGTTGACTGAGGGAAGCTGTAAAAGCAGGAAAGAAAAAATTATATTGCTTATTCCTTAGCCCTAGTTTATTAAAACAACCATCTGACCAAACAATGTTTTTTTTTATTTCATCACAAACTCCTAGTTACATCAAAAAAAATAATGCAATAAATCTAATCAAACGAATAATAAATGAGCTACTTCCAAAATAGATCAATGATTAATTTATAATAATAGCCTTATGATATCTATTTCTTATTTTATGTGTGTATGTTTATTTTAATTTACATTATATGCTTAGATACCATTAATTTTATATTATCACGTGGTTTTGTTAGTCTACCTTTGCCGTTAGTATTGCGGTTTACCGAAAGAAGATGAGTGGAATAATTTGCAACCTCGACAACTAAAAACTTGCCAACCCAAGAGAGTAAAATATTATTCAAAGTAACGAAATTCAGACCTGCAACAAATTAGATTCGATATTTATTTTTTTCCTGTTGAATTACGAGTATACGAGTATACTCGTAGAAGGTTGTTTCTGATATTAATCGAATAATACCTCATTTGTTTTCTTCAAAGAGCGGCTGGACAGTTTATCTTACGCTATTTTTATTGAAATTTGACTGTTACTATTATTACAGAATAAGGGAAAGTGCTATCTGTTATTAACTGATAAGGTAACTGAACTTTTCAATAGATAGGTAACCACACACTAAGAATACCTACGTGTAAGCACGCTAAACATATTTATTTGATCTACGTGCGCCCCTAAAATTTACTACTCCACTAAAAATTATAATTTATAATACTTAAATTCTAGTTACATTAAATTACGCATAGGAAAAATTCTATACACAATATTTAGCTGGATTTTGGATAATTTAAATAATAAAATCTTTATACGTTATTATAGGTAATTTTGAAATAAATTTTATTTAAACCATATAATATAAGTCGTCATTATTTCTACTTTACATCTCCAAATAAATATTTTTATTAACAACATTCAACAAGTACTTAAGCATTTTTGTATTAAGTACATGATTAAAATACGTAGCTGATAGTGTTGTTACAATAACAACTTACAAACATAAAAAATACTTTTACCAAGGCCAAGCTTGAATGTATTATGAATTCATGCTCAGTCATCGATCTGTGATTGAGTGATGCTTATGTATAGTTTAGAGTAGTAAAACAATGCTTGGGAACTCATGTCCAAATCTACACACACTCATGTAACACTCAAGTAACGATGCCTTCTAACCACGTTATTACGTATTATTGAATGGTTACCAAGCATTTCAAAGTTTTAAATCTCTGCCTAGTGATCCTTTGATCTCATCTTTACTTGAGCAGAGATTCTAAGCTTGAGTAGTACTCACGTAATGACTGGGGGATGGGAAAGCAAGACTAACGATAAGATAACTGTAGCTACCTTGTTCTGTCTTATTTTATAACTCTTTCAGTACCTAATCAATCACACTAACACTTAAATTAAGCTTGGCCTTGTATTTTATAAATACACCTAGAACTCTTAAAATTAAGAAATCAATCGAGCAATAAATGGAATGCAAATTATAAATTCAACATAACATTTTATGAAAATTATGATAAAGACATAACTAGTTTTGAAGTTGGCCTCTAGGACTTACAACTTGCCCGAAAATTACCATGAGGTTGCAGACTTAGACACAAATACACCATATTTAAACAACTTAAACGGTGATGAAGTTTACAGAGTTAAATGAAGACATTTAAGTACCTACTTTGCCACAATACAATACAGAATCTTGTTGACTATAGTTTATCTGTAACTATTTAAATTTTGCATTATATTTATAATATTTATATTTATTATTATAATTATTTATTATATTTATAATAACCAAAAACTGAAAGTTAAGACAAATACAAACGAATGTTTGTTAATGAAAAAAGTACGTTTCGTACTTCTATAAATCATATACAATTATAAACAGAATATCATTGCTCAACAGGTTATTTATACTAAACATTAGTTAGTAAACACTAATGTTTAAAATGCGTCGCTAAATGTAATTTAATTGACGACAGCCAGCACTGATATTTTGTACTTGTTAAGTCTTTCATCGTTTGCTTCGATCAAAGAAGCATACTTCTTTAATAAACTATTACTTAATTTAACTTACATAGGTATGTTTACATTATAACTGAGAATATAATAAGGTCGTGAATTTGTACGTACCAATTGTATGGCTTTCGTGATGATTCATTTATTTAACATGCAGATGTCAATGAAGTAAAGAATCGGGGATTAAAGATGAGTAATGATGATCTCATCATCAATCTCATCTTTCTCATCATCTTCTTCTGGGGGCTCCATGGCGGCCTCTGCGGCGATCGCGGGGTCCTCAGCTATGGCCTTCATACGGCGGGCCTGCAAACAATTTTTTTTTAATGGAAAGTAACATGGACTTTATCAAACTGGTGGTAAAAAGGAACTTTCTGTAAATCCCCCGAGTTGTTCTTTTTATTAAACTTGATCATAAGGAATTAAATTTTCGTAGACTCATGGCAGATGTTAAACAATTTATTATTTTTTTGCATTTTCTAAATGGCTTCGATCAGGTATTTCGGGGCCTCAGAGCAATAGACTCCACTCTCGAGATTATTGTCGAATTAACTTATTTTATATTTGTAAGTAGGTACCTAAACATAATTAACGCTGTTTTCACAGGAAAAAACAGTAAATCATACCGTTACCTACTTATGATATATGAATACATTTGGTTCCATCTAATAAATAAAAACATAAAATAATATTTGATTTCAGACAGGCTATTATTGCAACAATTATTTACTCATGAATTATTGTCTTTTTTGATAAAAAAAATAAACGCAATAAAAAGACTAAGAAGACGTTTAATATCATGAATTTAGTACAAAGTCAAACCGTATATTTTGCAAACCAAAATATAATTACAAATTAAAACTTTACTAAAATTAGGAAATAACGTCCGTCCTATTCTGTGTGTATATCTAAACTATATATACTATATGACACTAATTGAAATGGTTGCATGACATGCCAAAAGGTTTCTCTTTTGAAACAGACGGTTTCAGGGTGCGCAGAAAACCGATGATAACAGATGTTAAAAATAGGTTTTGAGGGTGAAACCCGTTTCCCGCCAGTGCTTGTCCGAGCGAAGTGTTAAGTTTAATGTTAATTATGACCAATAAAAAACAGCCGCTTCAAAACCCACTTTCGTGATACACTTCATCCTGAGAAGGTCCCCTAGGCCGGTCTGTAGGGGCCAGCTGGCAAGCGTCCAAAAGTAATACCAGGATAGCATGACGCGACGAGTGGTAAAGTTCTTGGTCCCTCCCTACAAACTAAAGCTGGGTACTAGACATGCGCAAAACAGTACTCTGTAATGTCATGCCATATGGCATGACATGCCATATGGCATGACATTTCGTACCGCGCCATATAGCATGCTATCAGTACACAGTACCCTAAACATGACCCGACGTCATGTCGCTCTATGCTATGTAAGTAATGCGAAGGGCCCGATATTACTTTTAAGTGTAGGTACTGACTGAATGTTCTGTTCAGATATAATGTAGGTTATTGCAAATTACACACCTTTCATTATTTTATTACATTCTGTATGTTATACCGCTAAACTAACAATTATTGCATTAGATATGTATGTAGGTAGATATATTTTACGCATCTCGGGAAAAGGTTATCGGAATTTTTTCGTTTATTAGGTTAATCTGTATTAAAATACCAAGTAAAGCGCGGTCGCCCAGGTCCTACCTACACATAGGATAATAAGTTTCGAATTATACCTTAAAGCAATTAGACGACATTCGTTAACGAAGATTTGTTTGTTCCGTAGTTGTGCACTAATTTATTTCTAAATATTTTATATAGGTACCTTACCTACCTACCTATGTCTGAGTAATGGTAATGAAACAAATCATGCAAGTTTTAATTTTATAAGACGGGACGGTGCCAAAGAAACGTAACCCTTATCCAGAACGCAATACTATATAGATTCTACTAAACGGCGCGGCGTGTGACAGAGAAATAATCTAGTCCGGCCGACACCCCTCCTCGCTTGCACTCGAACCTTTACGTACGATACTGACCGACGGACACCCGACCGAGCATTATCATTACACGGCCGCGCCGATCGCAGAGCATGCCAGCCATGCCATGTTTAGTGCCATGTGTCATGCTATATTTTGTCGGGTACTGCGTACGCGTACAGTACGCGGTCGTGCTATATTACGCGTAATGCATTACTCACAGTACCTACACATCTCTACTGGGTACAAAGCGAGCGTACGAGTACGACCACACACAGGTCTCTGCTGCCTCATGCATGAGTCTCCGAGTCTTTTTTGCCTTACGTCATGTGTGGCTATCGTTACGCATGAACACAATTTATTATTGTAACGATGGGACACATATCAGATACAGCCACATTGAAGCCGTTCTTCATTTTAGTCATGTTGCAAGTTACTATTGAATAAATTAAGCCTTAACGTGGCTACATTTTAACTGACAATTTGACAGCAGATTTCATGGACTTAAACATCAGAGTTAAACTGCGCGATTATCTTTTATATAACACCACCCTAACCAAACCAATTTTAACTGTTATTAAACGTTTCGGAAAGAGTGCGGTAGTGATACGCGACACTTTCGCAAAACACTTTTATGGCTACAGTAAAATGTAAAAATTCACTAGTGAGCACCCAGGGTATCCTTTTGTCAACTCTTCAAACTATGCTGTCCTGGTTTAACTTATCACATCTCGCATGTTATTGTTGTGTAACATAATGCGATTCCCGGTCGTTTCGCTCCAACGTAACGGCCATGTTACATTTTAATTGTATAATCATCACACTAATATTATAAATGCGAAAGTTTGGATGGATGGGCGATGTTTAACTGTTCACGTCAAAACTACTGAAATTTTGCATACAGGTCATTATTATCCTAAAATGAAATACACTATTTTTATTATTTCAGTTCCGATAAAGGATCTAGATCACCTTTCAAGGTTTAGATAGAAACAACACGTGCGTAGCCACGGGCAGAAACTAGTGTAACATACATTGTAGTTGCATGTTACATTGTAGTCTCTCAGTACCAGGACAGCATACAATCTGAAGCGTCATCCGAGTACTTAGCCGTCAGAGGTGAGGTAACCCTAGGGTACCAACGCAACGGGCCTTGTTACATTGTAGTTGTTTACTCTTAATGTAACATTACATTGTAGTTGCATGCTACATTGTTGTCTCTCAATACTAGGACAGCATTAAATCTGAAGAGTCGTTCGTGGGCGAATGAATGATTGTTGCATTTGACCGAGTCTTCAATGAAGAAATATATGTAGTCTAACATTTATTTAGTAGGTACTAGGTATGAAAAAAAATTGTCTAGGGAAACATTGTTGAATGGTTCTGAAGGGAGTGGTGTAGCCAGCCCCCCAATGGATATCCCTAAGTCGCCTCTTACGCCCTCGCGAGAAGAGTTGGTGTGGTGAAAATTCTAAGCTGGCACCACACGGCCAAAACTGTAAACAAACCTGAACTCGCCACCACCTTTATTATAAATTCAAGCAAATCTCTCAAAACAAATGATGCCTCCAATTCATTGTCCAGACCAGCTGCTGGTCTGTCTATACCTACTGAATATAAATCTACATAAATTTGTACGTAGAACTTGTACGGGCAAATGTACCAGGCTGGCAGAACGTCAAAGGTGTGTGAAGACGTGGGCGGCAATATCATCAATGAATTCGGCCAAATCCACATTAGAAGCAAGAAAAATATGCAATCTTACATCTACTCATAATAATATGCATAAGAAATCATGAGTCTAAAGATTTTTTGTAAAGACAAGACAAATACAAATCCAATCCAATATTCCCGATTCTATAAACTTCCACCGGGTTATTGAAATAAATTACCGGGTATTTATTCTGTGTCTAAAGATCGACTTAAACTGGGTTTCTTTTCTTATCGTAAATAAGACAAGACGAGTGCTGTTTTGACGTTACTATTCCGTTGGTGACTGAAAAATGTATCACTATAAAGTTAATTACGCAGTGTAAGCACTGCTTTATTATTGATCTGCCGCCATTTTAAATGCAGCTCGATGCGATTGGTGAATATACCACCTTGCCTCACACCAATCGTCTCGCCTTCTGTCATAGAGGTGTCCGCATTCAATCAAGTTTGATATAGCCACAGATATTTTAATACTACACAAGTATATAGTACGAACTTTATATCTACTTAAATAGTTAAGATAATCAAGAAACAAAAAGAAACTAACTTAAAAAAGAAACTTAAGGCCCATACAACTGTGAAAGTGGTGCCCCCAATTATTTTATCTTATTAATACGTTAAATGCAGCAAGTTTTAAAAATCCTACGTTCAGTTTGTGGTATCTAATCTGAACGTTGGATTTTAAAAAATTCCTATGTTAAACGTAAATTTATGATAAAATAGATGTCGCTGTCATATTGGCTCGGGTATGCGCCTTAATCCAAGGCAAGCAATAATTTTTTTGACAGATTTTTGTCAGCTTTCCCATAGAAACGTTGTCAAAAATTTGTACTCATGCTATCGTTTACTGTGTATTCAAGGTGTATCAAATGTGTAATCCATACATGAGTATCATTTCCAAATACGTACCTAGGTCTAAGTATCTAAATTGCAACAAAACTGCAACGGTTTACTGCTAGTTTCCATAATCACATCACATCACACTATCACATCACACTAATATCACACTTCACACATATATCATAAATGTGAAAGTTTGTATGGATGTATGGATGTATGGATGTATGGATGTATGGATGTATGGATGTATGGATGTATGGATGTATGGATGTATGGATGTATGGATGTATGGATGTATGGATGTATGGATGTATGGATGTATGGATGTATCGATGGATGGATGGATGTTTGTTACCTCTTCACGTCAAAACTACTTAACGGATCTGGTAGAAATTTTGCATACAGGTAATTCTAATACTGGAATAAGACATAGGCTACTTTTTATCCCGTAAATCCACCTTTAAACGTTTCCATAGGAAGAACGCGTGCGAAGCCGCGGGGCGCAGCTAGTTAACTATAAACTAACAACATGCACATGGATGCGCAATTCTGCATTCTGTGTACCAGGCTCTCAGAACCATCTAGGTAGTCTAACCCCAGTGCTTGCACGTTACCCCACTCTTTATTACCCGTTTCAACATTTTGCCGGAAAATGTAGGGTCAAAGTGAGACAGCATGAATCCGGCTTTTCATTTCACTCCTGTTCCGATAGGGTGGCGAATCTGTATGTGTGTGTGTGTGTGTTTGTGTGTGGGTGCGCGTGTGGTCGCAAACAGATATGCATGTGTTGCGACTCAATCAAATTACTTTAGTCCACCAGGTGAAGCACCGGCTGTCAAAATGGAAAACACAGTAAGTTACATTTGCGTAACTTACTGTTTTTCGTTTTTGGACTTATTAAACTAATATCATGAAATAATTTGCTGTTTGGTAGGTCACTCACGATATTGGATTGCCAAATCCAGTATCGTGCGTAAAAGAAGAGAGTTATTTTCATATTTACCACACTCGCTTATAACGCAACTTCAGAGCTAACTTTAATTTAGCTCAGTCTCCTAATTATCGCGGGGCTATCTTAAAGTAATGAGCATGTTGTTTTGCTTTAAAAACTTTTTCAAAACTTTAAAAACTTTCTCATGTCCCTTACTACCAACGTTTTAACTTAGACAGCCTTGTCCTGCCAATATGCCATCATCCACTATGCACTAACTAAACGAACATGTCGTAAGATTTCCGGCAGAATCTGAAAACCGGGATTAATTTTTTTGTTTTATTTTGCTGACAAATATTATAAAAAGGAAAAAAACTTGTTTGTTTGTTTGTATTGAATAGGCTCCGATACTACTAGACCGATTTATTAATCATAAACAAAATATGTTTAATCATTAAAAAGCTTACTTTTCAGGGAGTGACATAGTCTATATTTCATTCCGGAATTCCCACGGGAACGGGAACTATGCGAGTTAAACTGCGAGGCGTTACTAGTTTGAAATATATATTGATTTTGTACCAACATACACTAGGGGCCTGGATCTATGATGTGTGTGGAGGTGTGTAGCATGGATGATTGTGTTATTAAACAAAAGACAATCACGCTATATAGTTTATTATATTTCTAAAGCAAGTCTATTCCTGACCTCACGTAGGTAGCAGAAAGCCTTTTAAAACGTGCGGTTACTTCCGCTGCTGCTACTAGGGGTTCATAAAATAATAGGAGTCTTCCGATCATCATCAGTAGTTGACTTGGTTTAGTTAGACCAAATGAAAGAAGAACTGGAACGCTAGCAATCGTCTTTGAAAAGTATAGGTAAACAAAAGAAGATCAAAACAGCAAATCAAAACAAAAGAAAAAACTTCATTTCAAACATTCCCCATGTTTGAAATTAAGTTTTTTCTTTTGTGTTCCACAAACAATGAACTAATGTGGTCTGGGAAGCTAATTAAATTGCGAACCTGCTTAAAGGGTTGCAAATGCCACGCATCATGCATGAGCAATGGGGTGACGTTGCCAAACAATACCAAAGCGCCATGAAAACAAGATTCTTTGCAACGGAGGCACCTAGCTCTATCTCTGTCTTAGGAAATTGTGGGGTGGGTAGCGGCCCTGGCTTTAGCTCAGAAGTCGGGCACAAATTAATAGGTCTTCATGCAACCCTGGTACGATTTAGCTCGAGAATCCCCGGGCCCCGGGCTTGTATTTTTCGCCCGCGTTAGTCCCGCAATGCGGTCGGGCCAACGCGCGTCATTATCGCGCATATCTTAGTTTTGGATATAACTTCACTTAACTTTGCCGTGTGGTGCCGGTGCCATAGAATTTGCACCAACCCAACTCTTCCCGTGGGAATCGTAAGAGGCGACTAAGGGATCTTTACCGGGAGCGGGCAGCAGAGCCTCCTGCCGAACAATTCTGTCACCAAACTGCGATCCCCAACCCGCATCCCCAGCGTGGGGATTATGGGCCTTATCCCCGTGAGATAGCAGCAAATAAAGGGGCTTATCAGAGAAAGGCCTGCGTCCAGCAGTGGACCTAGGTTGTTGGGTTGATGTTGAGGGTATAACTTATAAGAGTTATAAGTTATAGTTAGTTGGATGAAAATGTCGATGATTGTCATTGTCATGATTGATTGATTCTTACGCCACAGACATGCGGTAGCGTACTCTTACCTTTCTCTTCTGCAGGATTTCAACGATAATGTACCCAGCAAAGCCGACGATGAGAACTACCATCATGACGTACAGCTTCTGCCTTGCGCAAAGATGGGTAGAGTAGGCGTAGGCCACGACGAATCCGGCGCTCTCCCATAGACGATAGTTTGAGAAAGCAGCCTCTTTGTTGCGCCTGAACAGGACTCCGTATAGACCTAGAATGAAATAACTTCTTAGATGGATACTCAATCATGGTGTATTAGGGTTTTTGTTATTATATGGTTTTGAAATCAAATATCATCCTTATTTTTTTCTACATTGACGAGACTGAACCCGCTCCCTTCTTGGTGCTTGGTAAATCGAAGCGATAACCAGTGAGCTACAAAATGTTCATTCTAGGGACGAAAATCGCTACCACACCGTAATACAGTGTTTCACTAGCACAAGTGGTAAAGACTTTATAATAATAAAAAAAAAAAAAAAAAAATAACTTGTATCTAAC
Organism: Eupithecia tripunctaria; assembly: GCA_955876795.1. NCBI lineage: Eukaryota > Metazoa > Arthropoda > Insecta > Lepidoptera > Geometridae > Eupithecia > Eupithecia tripunctaria. The sequence continues at coordinate 10,464,125 of OY041599.1, forward strand.
TTGTTTAAGTATAATATTTGATTGTAATGCTAAACTTAAATGCTTGTTTATTGGATTTTTATAAGTTTTATGAGTAATTAACTACAGTAACATGTGTTAAGATAAGTAACGAGTTGACCATTATTTAACTACTTATGTACGAATACTATCTATTTGACCTTCATACTATCTACCAACCATTTATATTATAAACCTGCGGCTTCACGCACGTTGTTTCTATGGAAACGTATGCCAAATGTCAACTTTGAGACTCCTTCGTACTCTATCAAAATTTAGGATATTATTTGATTTCATGGTGTATAATCGTTCACATTTGAAAACAGCCCAAACTCACGAAATTCATTTAGATTATTGATTTACGTAATGTTCTGAGTTTCATAAAGTTCACCCTTACAAAATTGTGCGCTAGCTTTATAGGTCTATCCCAGACACATGTCGAGTCAATATAACAGCACCACTTATTTTATCATATTAGAAATAGATTATGTCTTTATTGCACCATCAATACAAAAAGAATTAAAATAGGACTTATTGCTAACTATAATCTAGTGTGGCACAATCGGCGGCCTTATCGCTAATAAGCAATCTCTTCCAGGCAACCTTTGGATGGATAGGATCTGTACGTATAGAAGCTGACGGTGGCATAATTGATAACGTATTAATATAGGTAAGTACCTACCTAGTCAATATTTTTACGTACTTACATTAAAAAACATATTACACACATACATATTATTACGTTTAACACAGGGAATTTAAAAATCCATCGTACCTTTTGTGGTGCCTATATCTATTTTAGAAAAGATAGAGTTTGGTGGCCAAAAAGGGCAGCTACCTATCTCTGCCTAAGCTTTACAAAATAAAACTATTACAGAGGCATTAATAAATAACTTATAATAGATACCAAAAAACTGAAAGATGGTTTTTTTAAAATTTCCTTTGTTAAACGTAATAATATGATAAAATAGGTGGCGCAATCATATTAGCTCGGGTATACGCTTGAAAATTGATAATTTTTAATACCAACACGTAATAAAATTTTCAAGAGCAAGCACCCTGAACAGATGAGTTGCTTCAATTCTAAGACAATGCTGAACTAATGACCGTTTCTCAGGAAACAATTAGATCGCCCAAGAGATAATGGATCATGTGAACAGATAAACTTGTTATTGTTATATTTATATATGACTTGACTTGCCTATGGCTTCTCACAAAGATTGAAAAATAGTCAAGGCATAATCTATAGCCGTCGCGGATATGAGCGCGCGGTAGACACTGTTTCTATTGTGGCTGATTATGCAAAACAGCTTAGCTGTGTGGCGCTGGCTTAGAATTTGCACCACCCCAACACTTCCCGCGGGTGTCGTAAGAGACGACTAAGGGATATCCACGGGGGGCGGGAGAGGAGGAGAGGTTTAAATTCGTATGTACTACCTACTTTCTTAAGTTGGTAGGCTAATTTTAAAGGCTTATGTCCCTACCCATGTTAGCTCTTACGACGATGGAACACTTTAAACATCTCAGGAATAAAATTTTAACTTAATTTTTAATTTTTATTATTAAGCAAATTATTTACATTACATAAGATATTACATTTGTCAAAAAGGTAGGTAGGTATGTTTCTTATTTTGGTCTGGAGACATTTTTACGTATAAACCCCCATGTTCGATCTAACGACAATTCCTTAGATCGAACATGGGTAGGGACATAAGCCTCCAAAATCAGCCTACCAACTTAAAAAAGAAGTTACATACGAATTTAAATTAAAAACCATTGAATGGGTGACATTGTTGATTTCACTTGCTCGGTTTTTCATAGAAAATGTATGGCAATTGTTTTTGGTAAATAATTATTGCCAAAACTTACGATTTGATTTGGTATGTTACTTTGGGAAAAGTGTTCCTGGTTGGAAATAGAGTCGATTAAGACCAAATTGTTTTTTTTTACAAATGTAATTTTTTGGGGGAACCGTACTTTTTTTCAAAAAACTAAAAATGGCAATATTTTTTTCTTCAAAATAAAACAGTAAGTTCCTAAGAACAAAACCTTCTAACTACAAAAGAAATGGTAGCTACCCTTAAGGGGCCAAAAATTTGCCCCACCCTGTATACATGTAATACAATACACTACTAGGTAGTTATTTTTTATTCTAAGTATACATAGTAAACATCCAGAATGCCCTGAACAAATGCAGATCGTACACATATTTGTTCCGAGATGGGAATCGAACCCGCAACCTTCGCCTTGGAACCTTCGCCCACCGCGCCACAGAGGTCGTCAAAATAAATATAATAAACTAGCTGCGCGCCGCGGCTTCGCACGCGATGTTCCTGAATTTTCTTTGCTATAAACCTCACGGAGCCCGAGACCTTTCCAACGAATGCAAAACCGTGGAAATCGGTTGGTGCGTTCTGGAGTTATAGCGTCAGGAAGGAAAACCCGATGTATTTTTATATTATAGAAAATATTTAATGTGGGATTTGGCAGCGGGCAATACTAGTAACCGAGATCAAATGACCTGTCAAATCTGATATTTTTATTAATTTGCATGCAGATGCTTATCGTACAAATATATGTCCCGAGGCGGGAATCGAACTCACACATTAACCCGCTGCGCCACATAATCATACTCATACTCATTTATTATAATTATGTAGGAGCACAAGGCACACTTGAAGACGTCAACTATACAATACAATGCTGCTTAAATTATAATTTAAAGCCATAAAACAGAAGTTAAATGAATAAAACTAGCAAATTTGACTTCGGTTGCTAGTTTTTCCCTCAGCTGCCAATTCCCACATTATGTCCAATTATTGCCTGCACTGGGGAGGGTCTGCTTACAAAGATCTCCCCCATGTTGATAGTTAATTGTTAATTGCTACGAGAGGTTATTAGGTAACAACCTAGCAACCTCTCGTAGCGATATGGTTCATATTTGCCGCTCTATTGTTTGTTTTTATCACCAAATAACTATAATATCGCACCTCAACCTAAACCTCAACCGCTTGTATTGGTCCACTGCTGGACGCAGGCCTCCCCATGATAAGCGCGTTGGCGTTTATCTCATGGTATATATATACATATATACTACTACTTACTATATTTCAGTACTATGATATAATTTTATCAGTTGTTTTATTGTTAAGTTCACGCGTGTTAGTTTTGTTGGACAGCGAAAATTTCGTGTAAGGGGCATATAACTTGGCCCTTGAAAACTGTAATAAATAAAATAAATAAAATAAAAATAAAAATAAAAATCATTTATTTCAGACCGGCATGGTCCATATCGGTACATTTTACAATAAATTACACATTTAGAAAAGAAAATAACATTAACACAACAATGCAATGTAACTTTGTCATCGAAAAAACTACGACAAAAAAACAGTGAATTCGGCTCCGGCATTACATTGATCTTGAGATCAACTTCCGTTCAATTAACATAAAACAATAACAATAAATGCATCATCTTGAAGACATTGAATTTTATATTTGTGACGATACTTCCGCACCAAGGGAATCAGAAACGAGGTTCTATTTATTGCCAAGGATATCCTATCATTGGCACGGTGTCAATTTTATAACGTCGTTAAGTAGTGTTAAAATAAACACATAGATTTACATCGATATAACTTGCATACAGCACATTTAATAGCCGGTGCACATTATTCAAGTAGAATGTAAAGTAACAAGTATGCAATAGGTACCTAAAGTGTCAAGTGTGGCTAAGTACCGCCCCCGCGGTTTTGAACGAGTTTTTCTTATGGAAAAAGTTAAAGGTGATTTCTATCCCACGGGAACTGCGTTATGGGAAATCCCATAGGAAAAACACACGGCATAGAGAGGAACTATTATGGCATAGCACAGCAACTTTCGCAGTTGATAAATCACTATTATCCTTAATGATAACTGCGCAAAACAACCAATAAAACCGAAGAAACCTAACTAAAAGATTTTTTAATGAAACAGGAAAACCATAAAATAATATAGGCAGTGATTATTTGCTAGGTCTGTGAGTAATAATACCAAATCATCTATTTTGTTATTTAGATTTTCCTCGTTATCTGGCAATAAAATATTATACAGTTGGGTAGGTTGCATCAAATTACTGCCCCTCTGTTAAAGAATAATTCCACGAGCGAAGGTTACTGTTGGCGATAGTTGATATAGCACCCTACAAGCGCGTCTCTACGATATCTATGTAGAGAAAATATCTATCGACCCCTTTCAAGACACTCACGCATAAAACTGAACCGTTCGGCTATAAGGAAAACCACGAATCGAAAGTCTGAGTTAGCATTCCACAGCTTGTAGATTACCATACCAACAAACGCATTAGCTTACGAAACAGGATAAAAAGGAGAAACAAAAATTTATGGAAAATCAAAATTTTAAGAGCAAAACACGATTTCAAAACAGGAAAACATTGAGTAAAATAATATTTACGAAGAAAAGGATGGCTCATGCGAGAATACCTGAAACCTAATAAATAAGTAGGTACAGTGTACAGTAGTACAGCTAGTGAAGGAACTAGTTGAAGGCCCTCTTTTTTTTTAATACATCCTTGGAAAATTTAAAGTCATTTAGATGTGAGATTTCCCCAGAAATCAATCATTTTATGGAGGAATACCCTCGACCTCAATGACGCCGCGCGCTGGTTCGATTTCCGCCTCGGAACAAATGTTAGTACCATCTGCAGAAATAAGTTCCTGATATTTTCTGTATAATGCTACGAGTATGTTAATTAAATTAAGTATAATCAGTTATCTAATACCAATAACAAAAGCTCTGCTTAGCTTAGGGCTAGATAATGCTGTGTGATTTGTCCAGCATAAACTAAGAGTGCTTTCTCAAGCATTATTTATTTATCAATATTCACACCGGACTGCTGCCAGCGAACACGTTGTAGGTGATTGTACAACCGTCTTAGCAGGAGACGCATGGTGCAACGCTCGGTTATGCAGGAGGCCATGACCCCAAATCGCACGAAGACACGTTGTATTTTTGCGTGAAGGGTAACTTTTGAATATATCTAATATTTTAGATGTATTCTGAGCTTTGCCCTGCAGTGGAATCATGCAGGCTCTTAATAATAATAATTCTGAGCTGCCGTGCCAACACAAGGGTTAATGCTCTGCTAGGTATGTGTTATGCTGGGGAGTTTTCGAGTGTGACCTGATTAAGAATTAGATCTTTTCTACGTGTACAGTGATTGTATTTGGGAATTTTAGAAGCATTTTTTGCGGCTTCTTGTAACTAACGGAAACTCGTTGGTGTGTAACAAGAACATGTGGGATACTTCTAAATTTTTAGAGATTGTCGTAAGCATGTCCATTGTCTTTGTTTATTTTTATTCCGAATAAAAGTGTCACAGATTCCGACCCGGAGTTATTTGCCTCAGGTTTACAACCAGACGGGTCAATGACCGTAGTCCGCAAAAGCGCCGCACGCGCCAAAAGTCTCTCGTTGTTTTAAACAGGTCAAAAGTCTCACAATGTTGAATTAGCCATTTCTGTCTTTTCGAAAACTAACTTTAACTTTCACTTATCAATCATAGACGAATAACTAATATCGCCGAAGGCTTTTACGGACTAAACTTTGTTAAGATTTTAAGATACTGAGACCTCATTGAAAAGTTAACGAACTATAAAGTTTATGTTTCCTTCCATACATTTACCAACTTGCAACCCTAGTGAGAACTAGCTAGCTAATCTTTCAGATTATAAAGGTGGGGTACCAACTTCGTAAAGTTAGCGCAGCGGTAGAAAACTAACACGTTCTCGAAAACATTTATATTTTGGTAATTGGCACAACTCGTACTAGAAATGTTTTTTTATAACTCACCATTTACTTGCGTCTGCCAAACCGCATCACCGACGCCCCACAGGCCAGATATCACAAAGAAAGTGGTAGGCGAGTCAGCACTAGGCCTCCATATCAGCAGCCAGACGACCAGACCGAGGTGGAGCGCTGCCCCCATCACCAGAATAGGGAATCTCCCGATGTACTTCATGGCTGAGCCGAAGAGGAGAGAACAAATGGCGTTCACCACTCCGAAGCAGATCATCACGTATCCGATCGAGCGGATACCGAGAGCACATGACACGTACGCCTGGAAATATTATTATGTATTATATTCATACTCTGAAAGTAGGTCGGAAATTGTCTGCGCAGCGTGATGAAAGTTATACTTTTCGTCCCTAGGGACGAAAAGTAATGACAGGTACAATACAAATGACAGCTGTCACCTCACTTTTCTCTTGAACCATGCATTCTACCTTTTTATACAACAACAATCATGCGGTTGGAATAAACAGAGCTTGAGTATTTTAAAATGTATGTTGTTAAATGTTTTCAAGTTGATCTAAAGGTCAACCTGAATAATTTACAATTTGTTGTTCTCGGAATCAATGTAGTTCCTATATTTGAATAACCCAATGCAGCGCATGTCTTTTTGTGTATCTTATTATTACCAATGCCTTACTGCTGAAAGATTGTACGATATATATATCAGATTTGCAAAATACTTTCATGCTGTTAACAATAAAAGAAAATGCTTTGGAAATTGGAGTTGTGTGTTGATAACACTGTGACTACACAAAGATACAGGTAGTCACGATCAGTGGACACCCATAAGACGCTACGTGGATTGAAATTGGATAAAAAACTAAACAATTGGATAAGTTTAAACAAAGAAAGATCAATATTATATATCCTACCTGCCAGCTAACCATCCACTAAAACAGGATTCGTTACGCTTCAGAACTTCGATCAGATACTGAGCTTGAGAGCAGTGTGAATTTAGACAGATTGCTCATTCTGACTTTATAACACACCTGAGTATAATCAGCACCAATGAAGGCCTGTTCCATTCCAATCCAGAGCGTGATAGGGATAAGCAACTGTTGGTTGGGTTTCTTTAGCTGATAGGCGGTGGCGGACAAGAGCTGGATGCCAGAGATTTCTCTTGAAGGATCTGTGTTTCTTTGCTTTTCACCGTACCTGAAAAAATACACCGTTAAGTTAATCATCACAACCTCTATTCGTGAATTAAATGTTTTTAAAATTACTCTAATAATACCGTTATCAATTGTAAAGTAAAAATTGGTGGCTGAGCGCACCAACTTGCTATCAAGGATCATTGACATCTATGGATTGCAATTATGAACAAAAAATAATCGATTACTGAAACCAATAACATACCAATCAGTGTAAGAATGGTACATGGCTACTCGCAAAAAAATATATGATAGCTTTGGTAACATCAGTTTGGGATGCTTGGGTAGTTTCAAGTTGCAATTTACCATCATAAAAGGCAATTAAAAACCATAAAAACATTAATGTTTTGATCTTGTTTTATTGCAGATATGTAGTGACTCTGTAAATTACTTAGACGGTTAAATTGATTAGAACAACCGTAGGTAGGAAGTTTTAATAAATTCAAGGTCAGGTTAGCGTGAGCCTACGTTTTTTACCTTTAAAAGCTTGACATGATTCTATATTTGATTATTATCTACGCTTTAAATCGCTAGTCATAGAGACAGATTGATAGTGTCTGTAGAAATCATTAAAAAAAGCTCAAAGAGAGCTCAGATAGGCGGGTCTGTTGAGTGTATTTGAGGCAAATTGAGGTAGTCTATTTACAGTCAAGCATCAAAAACTTTGTTTCGGTGAAGAATGGCACTAGGCCGATGGATAATGCACAATAACTGTTAAACGAGCTATTGCCGCTGTCGAGATCGGGGTTAGTCCCAAATTAAAACTTACCGAGACAATGGGTCGACGAGAAGCGCCACCATGAGCACAGCAACCACTACACAGGCAAGGTATATAGCGCTGATCTCATAGATCTCGCTATCTGGGGGCCGGTGTAGGTTCTGGTTGTCGTGGTGACCACCGCCGATCATACAGAAGTTTGCTCCGCAGGTGGGCAGGGTGCCCGAGCTGTTGCTGTGCGATGAGGAGTTCGAACTGTGCACTCCGGATGAGAAAACTGAAAGGAATATATGACTTTACTCATCTGGATCTCTGACATAGATTTAATAACAATTTTCCTGTGGACCACCTTGAACGCAAAAGTATTTATTTTATTTATATTTTATTGTTGAACAAAATCAACAACCCTCATGTCTAAATAGTTTTAAATAAAAAACTTTTTTACAAAGGTACTACCTACAGAAAAATGAATTTCATACGTTCTCCCATCATATAAATTTAAATAAAAAAAAACTAATGAAATAAAACTCACCCAAACTAGAGATCAGATTTCCCCAAAGCTCAGCCGTCTGCCAAGCCAGGAAGAAGAATCCGAAGAACCGTACGATGATCCCATCGACAGCTTGGTCCGTCAGTTTCGCGTACACGCTACCGGCTTGCGTGAGGTACGTCGCTTTGGAGGTCCACATTGGAGCCGCGCCGAGGCCCACCACCACTCCAGCCGGCACCAGCGTGTAGAACGCGGGGTAGAACTGCGCACCGATGTATGGTGCGTAACACATCATGGACAAGCAAAGCGTCCACTTGACAGTTAGCCTCTTGATCAGGAAGGTGGGCACAAATATACAGGAAACCACTAGTGCGGCGTATATTGAGCTAAGGGACACCGTCCCGAGCCCGTCCGCGGCGTTGATCGACGACTGCAAGTTCGCTGTCCCTTGGAACGCTGTAAACTGCACCATGAACGCGCAGCTTACAGCCGCCACGTTCTTCAGTATTCTCCATTTCTCGTTTCGCGATAGCTTTACTTTGCCGGTGGGGTAGTTGTCTTCCTCGGTGGGTAGCGGCGGGGGTTTGACGATGTCGTCGGTGGAGCCGCGGTCGTGTTGGTAGCCTTCGTTCTTCAGTCCAGACTTTATGGTGTATATCGTATCCTTTTCCGGACGGTCATCTTCACGACCGCCTCCGTGCGTAGCCGTCATGCCGTGTTATCTCCAATTGCCCTGTAACAAAGAACGATTATTTTATATCTTTCAAATTATTTCAAAGCAATCTATCTAAACAGGTGGTTGTTTACGGTAGCTGGTGATCACTCGGCTAAAGGCTGCCAGTCGCTAGGCGCGTCGGCTGTATTGTTTGTCGCGTTTTGACACAATTAGGTACGATTTGATCCGCATCCATCGGCACAATGGAACACATCGGCTGTGTACATATTGCACTATTGTTTGCCAGGTTTCACAAAATGTTTCATCATGACATAATCATCATGTTTACAACGTAGTACGCGACTTGCTGAAAACCTAAAGCACGTAGGTTGAAATTGCTTGACCATCATTATACCTATACTTCTACTTATTCATAAATATTGGTGAACTGTTAGCCGTCAAATTTTTAGGGTTCCGTGCCCAAAGGGCAAAACGGGACCTTATTACTTACTAGGCCTCCGCTCTATGTCTGACTGTCCTTCAAAAGCAGACTGCATCACTGTTAAAGGTAAACAATTTTAATTTGGACCTAGCTACAATAAAAAGTTATTTAAAGTTCAATAATTAATGCATGCTACGTAAAAACCGATCACTGAAGTTAAGCAAATTACTTATCCACGAATGATGTATTCGTGGACAAGTAACCGAATTATGGAAGCTCTTTACTATTTTTTTGATCCATCGAAACTTGGTTTGTGTTTATCTTGTTACTTTTGCGAAAGTATAATTTCAAAAGTATATTAAATTTAGCACGAATGGTATGGAACCCTTAGTTTCCGCACACGACTCGCCCTTGCTCGCTTTTATATTTTTGTGTTTTTGCAATGCCATTGTGTTGAATCTATTTCTATTCGGATACAAAAACAATTCCTTTTGAATTTGAGAATGGACATAATTAGCTAAACACATACATTATAATAATGAAGGATAGAGCCATCCTCGCCATGGCCACCGTGTCGAAATCACACCAGCGATATTCCTATCACACAAGCACCAAATCATCAATAGCTATTCAATGTGCCATTGTGAAACCTAATGACTGTTGTTGTGTTTGTAACACGAACGTAACATAGCCATTGCGAATTTTGAAAACATAATGGATTCGCGGAACTTTGCTGTCAAGGGTGAAACATGGGTAGGTACCTCGCAGTCGCGTGCATTATTTTATTTTTGTTGTAGGGCTGGGGTGAAATCAGATATGTCTAATAAGGTTTCCCTTTTCTCGATTCGGTGGTCAACAATTACGCGAAAAATATTTATAGAGAAATGTTTAGTATTAGGGTCGGTATTTAAAGAACAGAATATAATTAGTTGTCCTTAACAGGGGAGTGAGGGAAGAGATTACGAAGGGGCCCATTGAAATCGTTATAGATTGTATTTGTGAAGCGACATAAAATTGTTTTTGAAGTGCGTCGTAATTAGTTTAGGGTAATCAGTTTTTAGTAAATACACCATCATGACATTAGAATCCTAAAGTAACAATAGAACCAGTTAAAATCTACACCAATCTCACGCAAAAAGTAGACAATAGCGGCCTTCACACGTAAGGTTCGAACCGCGCATCTGGACTGCGGTCCAAACCGCGGATGGATCTGTACAGTTTGGACTGCGGATCGAACTGTCGTGCTAATTACGAGTAAAAATGTTTCCACGGTTTGGAACGCGGGCAAATCTTTCACATTTTTCCAAACGATCCGAACTGTGCGTGTAAATAGATTTTCAAGAGTTTTGACTGCAGTTTAAACTGGCGCGTGGAACGTTAAAAGTTTCAAAAGTTTTGCCTCAGTCTCAAGCAGAATGGATACCCGATCATCGTGTTAGCGATCTGTAGTTAGTACAAGCAAATGAAAAAAAGGCAAATGTGGTCAAATTCTTTATTTTTAACCGACTTCAAAAAAGGAGGAGGTTCTCAATTCGACTGATTTTTTATTTTTGTTACCTTTAATTGGGTGATCCGATTTTGATGATTCTTTTTAAGCTATTGCATAGCTTCTATCGCGGGCCTTGAGCGCGGGGACCGAATCCAGAAATTCCGTAACGAAAAAACCTCACGCTCCCCACTCCGACCGGCACAGCGGTGATACTTTTTAGTTTTGCCATATATCGATGAATAGCAGAACTTTTAATGACTTGTGCTATGCAATAGCTTTACCGCGGCAGTCCCCGAGTGCCACACGTCTTTTTTTTTTAAATTTGGTTCAGTTCTGACAATGGAATCCATGAGAACTCATATTCAGAAAGCAGGTTTGAAGTTGCCTCATAAGCAACTGATAAGATAAAGTAATACTTTTCATCCCTAGGAATAAACAAGGCTTTATCTTAAAACGATAATTAACAGATAACAATAATTGTGATTGATACGGATTAGTTGAGCTACCTTTAGATTGTTTACGCTTCTTACTGGTATTTATATGGATCAGTTGAGCTACCTGTAGATTGTTTACGCTTCCTACTGGTATTTATATGCATCAGTTAAGCTACCTGCAGATTGTTTACGCTTCCGACTCGTATTATATCATCAAACGAATGAAATCCGTAATAGCTTTGACGACGTTCCAAACCGGCAGTTCTGTAGTTTGCGTTCACACGAGATGCGCGCACAGAACTGTGAGATGGGAGCGCGCATCGAACTGCCAGATCGGACTGTCAGCCTGGCGCATCTACACGGACGGTTCGGAGCGCGGGATGGAACGGCGCGTGCGATTTCCCGCGGTCCGAACCTTACGTGTGCAGGGCGCTAATGGGTCAAACTACGATAGTTTTTATAGTAAAATAGACAATGTGTGATAAGACATAATTCTTCAATGGTTTAACTCGCAGTATTTGGCTAACCAAGCAGTTATCTCATACCTCAGCTACCTTTGATAGTACAACTAAGCATTTTAAGGTACGTGCAGACGAGGCATGTAGGCACTTGTCATTATAATATATTTATATTAGAGTATTTTTTCAGCACAATATAAATGTATACATATTATATACCTATAATAGCGATCTGTGAAGAGACAGATGGCATACAATATGTTTCCACTTATATAAAGAAACAGTTGGTACGCAAAGTTACAAAAGTAACAAGCTACTAATATAAGAATAATCTCAACCACAACCTCAACACATTGATTTATTAAGAAGGGAAGGTAGGTTACGTTCTCCCAGCGCTTACTCAAAAAATGGCATGTGTTACAACTACACGCAAACACATACGCTCACAGTTATATTTCCAGTCCTGTGCAATACAAAGAAGAACAAAGACGGAAAGACGTATCTAAGACCGAGACAACAATATTTCACGCGAATCACGACCGCCCGTGCCGCCGCCGGTCAGACGGTGACTGAGGGTGTGTGAGTAACCTAAAATTGTGTAAAATTGTGTGCTCCCCGCACACAATTTTACACAATTTTAGGTTGCCACTTTCGAGAAACTAGTACCTCATCCTTCCTTTTTAATAAATCAATGCCTCAAAAGCCTGTATTCGCAGGCCGCAGACGGCCTAGGCCTATCTCATAAACGCCTTGATGGCGTTTATCTAATGTCTAATGCCCATAATCATCACGCTGGGCATGCGGGTTGGGGATCGCAGTTCGGTGGTATAATTGTTCTGCAAGGGGCGCTGCTGCCCGCCCGCCGGTGGATATCCCTTAGTCGCCTAATACGACACCCATGGGAAGAGATGGGGTGGTCCAAATTCAAAGCAGACCACCCAGCTAGGATAAACTATCAGTGGTTAATTAAAATAATTATTGAGTTTGTTTTTAAACTAGGAATGCTGCCGTTAAAGAGGTCAAGGTAAATAAAACAATCTGGCAGTTTAGAAAAACTATTATTTCTGTTTTTCTGTCAAACAATCTGTCAAAATCTTTGATCGAAAGAACGGGAACTCCACTTCCGTAGTACGATGAAGCCTACTTCATCGTACTACGGAAGTGGAGTTTAATTTTAAAATTACGTTGATGTTCTTCCAACACAAACAAAATTCGTAGTTAACCCGCTTACATTCATAATGAATTCGTCTAACTACGAATGTTTCTATAGTAAAAAAGACTCGCTATTCGTCTGCGTCACCTTACGTACTATATACAATAGGTATATCATAATAATACAAAATAACCTGTTTTAAATAGGTAGATACATACCTGCCGTAATGAACCTCCTTTGTTTGGCATATTCCCATGGAGGACAAAACAAATTCTACCAAGATAAGCAGATGGTGATTATGAAGCCTGAAGCGCTCATGATATCTATACCTACTTATAGTAATAATATAATGAGGGAAGATTTGATTGTCTGTTCGTTTGTTTGTATTGAATATGATGCGAAACTAATAGACCGATTAAAAAAAATATTTCATCTTTGAAAAGCTTAATTTTCAGGAGTGACATAGGATATATTTTATCCCGGAATTCCCACGGGGACAGGGAATACGCGGGGGAAACGACGAGGCGCGCTGCTAGTTTCTTATAAGTAGATGAATCAGTTAGTAAAACATAATAAAAACATAAAATTGATGAACCTTCGCCGAAATACTTCGCCGAATCTAGAATAGATAGATAGATCTAATTCTTTATTGTACCATACAAACATAAAAAACAATACAGAAAAAAATGTACAGAATCAAGGAAGTATAAAGGGCGGCCTTATCGCTTTGAGCGATCTCTTCCAGGCAACCTTGGGATGGACTAGAGATAGAAGAACAATATAGTAGGTACTGTATGAATTCAAAAAACAAAAGACTTTTTGTAGCATGAACGAGCTATGTGGTCGAAGTGTGAAGTGAAGGGTACTCGGTAGTCGATAATAAATCAGGGGTCTACTCAGAAAAGGAAAATCGCGATATCTGATTCGATTGCGCAAAACCAATATGGAGTGTGCAATAACGCCGCTACGAGATGGTTTTCTCGTGAGTGAGAAGTACAGAGCAGAGACGTGCACCGTATTCTATGCATCTATGCGCCAAAACTGGTTTTACCGAAGTTCAAGAAACAACCAATCGTAAAATTAAAAGACAACTAAAGAAATACTTCTAGGTTTCTTAACAAAACAAAAACCTAAGAAAAAAAGTATTCTGTACCCGAGATAATTAGCAAAATGTATGCATAACTAGTATTTAAAATATATATTATCTAAATATAATCTCTTTTCACCAACAATCGTGTTTTTTGTAACGCGTAATCCAAGATAAAAGTTTGAAATATCAATTCCTTGAATAAGAAGGTGGTAACTTTCACAAATTCTGAGATAAATAACGATTTCGAATGACTAAATAACTTTTTGTACACTCTTAAGATTAGCGTCTGCACGATAACGAATCAGAAACTTCGATTTCGTTTTCGCGAGTACGGACCTCGAAGCGCTAATATAAACAAATTATTTACAGAATCGTACCCTGATAACGCTGCTGCCATTTCATGGTTCAACCTGACATAATTGTCACTATCTGCAGATCTATATATATATATATATATATATAAGGAGGAATGATTTTTTGTTTGTATTGAATAGGTTCCGAAACTGGACCTATTTAAAAAAATCTTTTTTCATTAAAAAGCTTACTTTTCAGGGAGTGACATAGGCTATATTTTATCCCGGAATTCCCACGGGAACGGGAACGACGCGGGAGAAACCGCGAGGTGCTAGCAGCATAGATAATATACAGGGTGGCACATTTAGATCGGTCGGTATGGGAAAGTCTGAAACTTTAAGACATGCAAAGATCCATTCTTAGGAACCATGTCATCGATTTGAGTAACAAAAGAAACTGAATTCAGCAATTTAAAAAAAAATTGTACTCAGCGCAAGACTCGAACACGGACGTTTTTAAATATAAAACTTACACTATTTATATTTCGATATCAATTGTGTAAGTCAGTAAATGTGACCATAAAACATGATGTCCGTCAAGACATAAGTGATACACTCACAAACTCTATCAAAATCTGAATCGAGGGGTTGGGGTGGTGCAAATTCAAAGCCGCAACATACGCAGCTGCCAGCTAATAAAACTGTTTTAAAAGAAAAAAACTTTACTTAATCTACAGATTCATAAATTCAAATAAAATAATAGAATTACCAATACAATGACAAGTTAAAATCAGTTCTAGAATGACAAAATGAAAATAACAGGATGTTTCACAGCCATTGGAATGGTGATGGCCTTACATTGTAGTGAAGAATACGCCCTTACTGATTACATTTAATTTTATAGGTACGAGTTTCTTTTCATGGAAAATTGATAGGTGTCAAACTGTTGAGCTCATTCTTACACACGTGTCGGCAAACGTGGAGGATATACAAAGAAACCAGATTATAGGTAGTTACAAAAATAACTCCACTTACTTACTCTAACTATAGGGCCGTCAGTAGGTACCTTTTCAACCTTATAGCCATTTACAACGATATATTTGCAAAGTTTTTACTGATGGCGTATGAAACTGTGCCGAAATATTGGAAATCTCAAAACTCAAATCATGGTAAATATCCCATTGTAATGACTTGAGTGGAACATGAACTAATGATGGATTCCAAAGTCTTGCCTATACTTATAGAATATAAGTATTAAAAACATCCTACTCTTGATTCGAATCTAAAAAAACTTTGAAACTATTTCTTTAAATTCTTGTCTGATTACTCTTCGTCTGGTATAATGCAATTCTGCCAAAAGACTAAGTACTTCAATATCAAAACTCTACTTTAAAAATAAAGATTATCGTAATGATTACTTCAATACAATAATAATAATTAATATTATACGTATGTATGTTACACACTAATAAACACATTCTTGTAGCACCTTGGTTATGTTATTGGTCGTTTTAATGACTTAGTTCATTACTATTATTAGATTCGTTTTTCGGACAGGATTAGGCGATTTTCCTTAGTAATAGGAAATAAGTTTACACTTTGGTTTTTGGTAGATAAATAAATAATAAATAAATAAATAAATAATGCTGGACAATTCACAGATAATTTGATGAATTGTAATTCTAGTTATTCAATTTATTTAATCGAAATTCGGTTGCTTGTACCAAGACTACATTTCTTAACCTCTTTAAATGATTTATCTGTTTTCGAATTACGAGTAACTATTCGAAAGCAGACAGCTTTTAACATCATACGCAGACAAGAATAATGGCCTTGGGGAGGTTTCCATCCTTCATTTAGCATTCGATTTATCGAGGACCTTGGGTAATTTTTTCCTATTTTTATTTCAAATTTTATGTTCAGGAAGTAAAATTTCCTGCTTATTAAGCCTAAATAGCTAGCTTATCTCGCGAAGAACCGACAACTGCTGGGGTAAACGTGTTCTGTAGTAGAGATCACGACTCGGCAAACGTAGTCCGACGCCCTCCGGCCAGGTGGGATGACGATGATGCAGAATGCGGTAAGGTAAAGACGGCGTTCTGGCGCTCATTAAGGGTGGCCCATGTCCAGCAGTGGACTATCATAGGCTGATGATGATGAAGCTTAAAACCCATTTTTGTCTTGATTTCGGTAAAGTTAAGTAAGTTTTTCATGTCAACGCTACGTGAAAGGATAAAGTTATGAGAAATTATCAGGGAAGCCCGGAAGCTGATCTTAGTTTGACTTTATTATTATTATAGCGGTAAAACGCGTTTTTGTTACTTTTTCACGTCTAAATATTGAATGGATCAGACTGTTTTGAAGTTTGTCTTTAAACTCGTAAATGTTAGTAGATGAGCACAAATACTCTGGTTGTGGCTAGAGTAAAACTATCGAATACAGACCTTCACATAAGAAGGCTTTGCTCAGCTGTGGGATCTAGCGGGCAGAATAGAATTGTATGTGTTTATGTTGACCCATAAATAAGTCGTGAATGCGAATGATATGGGATTCTTGGCAGGCCACTACCACGGAAGAATCACTACGTAAGAAAGTACTGTAATCTTACTTAGCAATTTAAAGTTAATGTAAAGTAATGATTTGCATTGGATTGCTAGATTCGTAATGCACTACCGACATAGCAAAACATACGTAATTAAATGTCTGCAGTTTAGTTGAGGAATTCAACGGGATATTTACCAGATTTTACCATATCACGTAAAATAATAACAAGACCCACTTAAGTTTGCCCCCATGTCACTCGCTATACGAGTATATCGACTCAGTATATTGTCGGCGCACAGCGTAGATATTTTATTCAATAACCTGCCGAAAATTATTTATTTATTTACTTATACCATCGCTATAGGATCAGAAAAACCCTGTTATGATGTTATATTGTCTATAAATAAATAAATAAGAGTTGCGTAGTAGGATATAAATGACTTTTTATTAGATAAGAACGTAATATATTGATTCATGTGTTATTAAATTATTAATTAATGTATTATTATCTGACCAGTAATCTTATAACTAATTTTGGTATTTGTAATTTTTAACTTGACTATTTCTTTAAGACTGTAATTAGAATAAAAATATTAATATTTGCATGCCTTGGATTTAGGCAAAACATGTATGGTGCGTTACTACTTCATCTCTTCCATCTATGTGACCCATGTTTACAAATAAAGAATTTGTATTTGTATTTGTATTTGTATAGGAAATGGTGAAACCGTTCATAAGTTTGGTCACCATGCACTGGCATGTGTCTCTAGTGCAGGACTGTGTCCCGTCATAGTTCAATTAATGACATCATCAGTCCGGCTTTAACCAGCGTCAGTGCCCTCGAACCACGTGGTGTTATCAGAGATGATGGTTAAAGACCTGACTCTTGTTCCCTAGAAGATGGATCGGCCTTTAGTTTGGGATACCACGTGTGCACCCACCCTAGATTCATATCCTGCACGGACATCGGTAAGGGTCAGTTCCGCAGAAACATCAGTGGGCCTTCAAGCGGCTAAAATATGCTAACCAGGTGGTTACCTATTTGAGACGTTTGGGGTTAAAACCCCGAGATTACCTATTTGACCCGTTTGGGGTTAAAACCCTAATATGAAACAGGTGACCGAAATGCTAGCTTCTATTTGGGTCAACGTATTAGCATAGCCATTCATTGCTGCTAGCATTCTGAGCACTCTGCATTTTGGCAGTTTTAAGAAATACTTATTATTATTTTATGTTCAAATAAATGTATTAACAAGGGTGATATTCGACCATTTATTTTGGTTATTTCTGTGGACCACGCAAGAGCAATTTCTTTTTCATAGTATTTTGTCAAACGATATTTGTGCGTAACCTTTGAAATTCATTTGAATAGACCTATTTACTAACTTGGGCAAACTTGGTTAAGTTAGACGTCAAAGGTGAAGCAATAAGGGTGAAATAAAAAGTTTTATCGCAAAAATTTTGAAATAGTTCAATTTAAAGTTAAACTGGCGTGGGCGGACTCCCATTGCCATTGTTTGATTCAAAGAACCCTGGCAGCCCCTCGTGGGTACGTGTAAAGGCCGCGTGGTTTCTTGCCTCCTCAACATAAACCTCAACAGCCTGTATTGGTCCACTGCTGGACGCAGTCCTCCCCTGATAAGAGCCTTATTGGCGTTCATCTAATAGGGGTAATGTCCATAATCCCCACTCTGGGCATGCGGGTTGGGGATCACAGTTAGGTGGTGGAATTGTTCTGAGGAGGGCGCTGCTGCCCGCCCCCCGATAGATATCCTTTAGTCGCCTCTTACGACTCCCACGGGAAGAGTTGTTGTGTTGCAAATTCTAAGCCAGCATTCTTGCCTAATCCTTGCGATTTGTTTATTGATCTCGAGTTGTGCAAGAAATACGACAGCAGCGTAGTGGTTATATTACTAGTGAGATTATTTCTGATACTGATATTTACGTATTAATATAATTTTTGCACAACGTTTTCCTGGACGATTGGCGTATTCAAGACCAAGTATCGTCCGCGGGCAGAAAAATGTTTAGTTTATACACGTTGCCTGCTGTTGTTTTTCCGGACCACTACAGCATGGGTCTTCATGACAACAGTGATTGAGTGGTATTTTAACCGATCTTGATACACCCTTGGCCAAATCGTCACTTACCATATTTACAATGTTAACGTGAGATTGTGGTCAAAGGAAAGGAACGATAAAAAGCAGTTATTTGAAGAACTGAATTTATTAGTATTCCTTATTTAATTCTTTATAAATTATTACGACTATAATGATTTTTAGTAAGATATCCACTTGCTACGTGTAAACACGCATTAAAAGTCGCACATACAATATTCTCACGGAAAAGAGTAATGTCACACAGTGTGATCAAACATAACGTGACTATTTTCACTTCCTGTGTCTAAACCCTGTCATCGTAACATAATGCTGCAAGGCCATGGGCCGAATTACCTTCGCTGTAATCACGGCTATGGGTAAAACCATTGATTTGATATACGTAGGTCTAGGTTAGTTAGAGGGTACAATCGGCTTAAGCTCCTAGGTACTTTGACTTCGTACATCGATAAAGTAATTATTTGTTTTGACGTGACGTGTAACGTCTATTAAATCGATGAACATGGGTAACATGTTCAAAAAGTGCCACGTTGTCATGACGACTGAAGAACTGAAGATTTAAGTTCTAATTTAGTCTAATAGATAGCGTTGATAGAATAACGCCAGAATGGCAAAAAAGTATATCAACTACGAGAAAAGATTTTCAATACCTAGATCAAGTAGGTAAATGGCGTTATCATATGACGTAAAATTATCGTTCCTAAAACCGACTTTAGAGACAACCATTTTTTCAGATTGACTAGAGTCTGATTCTAGAAAGATTTTAATCCTACTAATATTATAAACGCGAAAATTTGTATGGATGTATGGTCTGTACTCTTTCGCTCAAATGCTACTGAACGGATCAGGATGGAATTGTAAAATAATAATTTACACGTATTTTTAAGCCTTGAATAACACATACATAGTACATCTACATTTATATACATATCCCATAAATCAGTTCCCTTGCGATAAAAATATCCTTAAAACGTTTCGCGCGGGCGGCAACTATAGGTAAGTAATTATATAAATCTGAACGCCTTTTCGCCAGAGTGGCGTGAATAATCATAAGCATTTTGTTTTGATCGAACATTTCGAATGACAACTTGACAATGACAACAACAGCAAAGGTACTACTTTTAATTAATTCGTTGTCATTCGCAATGTTCACATCGTAGGTTCACATTCTCCATAAAATGCAGACAGAAAACTTTGGCAAAAGACAAAGGGTTAATTAAGTATTAGTTCCCAATTAAATTTCTTCAAAGGAATATTTAAACTACGATAATACCTATCACACATCAGACACGATAATGGAGTTGAAATATTATATTCCTCGTTGGAAACTTTAAAGCAGAGCCTAATTAACTGTTATTTTATCTCTTTGCACATGCAGTTTTAGCGTGATGCTATCTCTTTTCCGTTCTTTGCAGCTTGAAGGTGGAGGAGTAAGAACGCTGGAGTGTGGGTATGCTGGTAAACCCACGCAATCCTTGCTACGGAATCAAAATGTCATATCTCCAGAAAATCAATTTGGTACAACTATTCGAAACTACTGGGTACCAGGAGAGCATAACTGTGTTGGAGATGGCGAGTTTTCATGTTTCGGTGTACATTACACTGAAACATGAAAACTCTCCGAGCCCCGAGATAAAATATGATGGGTAAATGAATGATCATTATGATATCCCAGCGATATTTTCTACGGATTATCGAATTTCACTTCATTTCTTAGAGATACGATTTAGATACGATACTGTTTTGGAATGTTATATTTATAAAAGTTCGAATCTAATCTAATGTGTCATCTATTATTATAATAAGTTACAACTCTGCATAAAAAGAAAAGGTCGATCAAAATTCCTTGGTTCAAAACGAGTAGCATAGAGTGCAAAAATTAAAACTATATAATGTGAGATGAGACCACCCCTCTAAAACTATTCACGACTTTTCACTACCAGGGCTGCAGAAACTTACAAGAGGATATGTATGAGGTAAGTATAGTTTAGTTCATCTCACTACTGCAACATAAGCTGGGGTAAAGAGTGGAATGGGTAACTATTTCAGAGGTGAAGCTGTTCAAAGTAATGCGCTCTTTGATTTTCCTCTTCTGATAGCACGCGTATTGAAGGTTTTCCCAGCATACCTATAGATATTACAAATAAAAGAACAGATTAATTGAGTCGTCAAGGTGATGGTTACCAAGTAAGTAGATTTCGGTTATAGAGGGGTTATTAAAGGTTTCTTGTTATTAAATAATACATAGCTGTTTTAACTTCCTTTTTCCTGATATTTTTTGTGTTTCATATTACCTATTTTTGTTTGTGTATTTGTACGTAGATGTTCGTCCTATTTACTAATTACTTTCGTTATCGTTTCTTCATAAAAAAATTGAGTAGAAAAGTTCAAAAAGAGAAGGTTCGTGACGTTATGGTCACACTTTTAGTAGTACTGCAATGACAGAGCAGTGTTGTCAACGCAACAAAAGTTGTCAAATTGGCACACGAGCACCCTCACTTCCCACGAGTCTTCTCATCTTGAACAGACTCAAGTCAACTTTATTGTCTGAGTTAATAAACAAATTATACAGTTTATTTATTATATTAGTTCTCATATTTCTCTTGACTTCTCTTTCATCTCTTATTTCTTATACATTCGGAATTGAATAAATATGAAGACCTATTTATTCAATTCCGAAAGTGAAACAGGAGGTGGTCATTATTCGGTCGTATATACATGCGTCATAATATTTTACATAAGGTTTCGAGTGGATTAACATATTAATCTTTTTTTAGTTTTGGTTGTGATCATTATCTATGTCATTAAGCTCTTTAATCTAGGTTAAGCTGATAAAATATCTTAAAATTGAATCGTCATCAATGCCTACCGTTATATAGCTTCGTTCCTTCAATTCCATTACAGAAATAATGTGCCTGCTAACTTATACCGTGTCCATTTTGAATGAAAAATAAACGTAAACAAACCTAACCTAAAATTCACTTTGTTGGCGCGTCCTTTTATACGTAGTTTACATTACTTGTCGATTTTAGATCCTCCCTCCAATAAAAATTGCTTACAATTATATCGGAAACTCAACGCGAAGCAAGTGAGATTTTGTTATTTGTATCGTATTTTGTTTACTAACATGCTTCATTCCAAATGGATAAACCATAGGTGAAAAGGCAAAAGGGTATATGCATGCTACTTCAAAAAGCTAATTATTTTTTTACGTATGCTCTATGGATATAGAAATAGATCTGTATTTTATTTATGTATTTTTGATGTTTTATTGTGAAATTTATTCAAGTTATTTTTAAATATATCGCAAGCAACGGTATTGGCAGCCGAACCATGACGTCACACCTGTACATTTTTGTATTGTCATGAAGCTTTGACTTTGAGTTGACATAGGTGAATCGGTGAAACGTGACGTCACAGAATGCAAGGGCCAACATGGCAGCGTTTTTATCACCCGAAACTGAGTGCAGTTACACTTTTTGTTTTTTACTTCAATAATTAAAGTTTTTGCGGATGTTATATTTTTTTCGTTTATCTATTAACCTAATAAATAAAAATTAAAATAGTAAAAAAAATATTGCAAAAAACATGCATTACCCTATTACATTTTAAAAAGCGTCAGGGAATCCAGTCTAAGGGTGGCAAGTGTCAATAAACGAGTCTGTCTAGTCTACGCTGCTTTACTTTATCAACGCTACAGAAAATAATAATGTCAAACACGTTTCTCAGTATTCCTGAAAAATATAAAACATGAGGTAGGTTTCTTTGTTTTTATATTTACGAAGACTGTATCTGATCACGAAGGGGTTTTCGCTAAATTATATTAGAGGCCTCTCTTTAGTGACTTCGGGTTATTAGATAAAGCTTAATGGCCTATCTATTTTTGTAGTAGCAGTCTTTAGTAGGTACCTACATAATAGGATTACATATAGGATTTAAGACCCTACTTTCCATAAAACGTATCATTCATAAGTCAATAACTGTATCCTATCTATCTATCTACAACTTAGGAGTACCTACTAGCTACCTACCTATAATCGAATTCCTATTAAGATCTGATGCAAATGCAAGAGGAAAGGACAAAGTCGTAAAGTAGGTCAATGAAGTATCCTTATTAGGATATAAATTGTTGTAGCTAATAACAGCACAATTGCCTAATAAAAAAAAGTATATAAAAATTATTTATTATTACAATTTTTCGGTATATCAAAAGTAACATAATAATTTGACATCTCACAAAGAAACCCTTAACCCTGCTTTAAGGGTAAATCCATATTTTCCGACTCTGTACACGTAATTTCTACCTCTATAGTAGGTACAAACAAGGGAGATTGAGCTATTCTGGCCAGTGTTTGGGAAATTACGTTGTGTATTATACTTTAGGGTTGATTCAATTTGTAAATAGCGTTAGCTCTCACCATAGGATATCCTGTGTTGTGGGGTAGCTAGCATGTTATGTGCAAAAACTCAAAATGGACCAAACTAGAATACGAGTAAGTAGTACACCATATTGTAAAAGAACTGAAGTATACCTAGATTTTTAACAGACTTCAAATAAAGGAGGAGGTGCTCGATTCGACTGTATTTTTTCTCTTATAACTCTTATATAGTTATTAGTTTAGGTATGATTGAGTGCCTACTTATGTTCTGCTTATATAAAATTATATTTACTAAATCTTATTCATAGATAATTGACAATCAGTGAAGTAGGTAAGCTACCTAATATCTGAACAACATCCACTAAACATAACGTAAAAGGGGTAAAGTGAACAAAAGCGCTTCCCTCGCTTTTTTAGCTATTTCAAGCATTGACGTCAAACTAAAAGTTAAGAAGGTCAAATATTGTGCTTCCAAGTTCCATCTCGAATAATTGCAAAGTTGATGTTAATTTTATAAAATAAAAGTTAGTCTTTAGTTATATTAACATTAGGTAAAGCAAAGTCGATATTATGATGAAACAAAGATGATGTGGCCAGTGCCTAATTTATTAGATGCCTGTATCGGCGTCAACTGGTAAATATCTACGCTAGTGCAGTGCGTTTAAAATTGATTGGTTTTAAGGTTCTGATTAGATTTATAATTAAATCTGAAGTGTTAATCGAATAGGTCATAGGTGATGACTGACTGAACTATTATATGCTGTGTGGTGCTGGCTTAGAATTCGCACCACCCCATCTCTTCCCGTAAGTGTCGTAAGAGGCGATTAAGGGATATCCACCGGAAGCGAGCAGCAGCTCCCCCTGCAGAACAATTCTACCACTGCGATCACCAACTCCCATGACCAGCGTGGGAATTATGAGCATTACTCCTTGAGATAAACGCCAACATGGCGCTTATCAGCGGGAGGCCTGCGTGGACCAATACAGGCTGTTGAGTTTGAGGTTGAGGAACTATCAAGATAATCCATTATGTATGTAACCGGGTACTACGAACCTAATTTGTGTTGGTAAAACACCAACATTTCATCCCCTAACGAGGGACTAAATCCCTTATAAGGGTGAGTGCAGATCGCGTC
The DNA here is from genome assembly GCA_955876795.1 of Eupithecia tripunctaria. NCBI lineage: Eukaryota > Metazoa > Arthropoda > Insecta > Lepidoptera > Geometridae > Eupithecia > Eupithecia tripunctaria. The sequence continues at coordinate 10,488,524 of OY041599.1, forward strand.
GCACCCTTTCTGCCTCCTTGCGCATCGTTGGTTCGTAAATAACCCTTACATTCATAATGAATTCATCAAACTACGAAAATTTGATGAAGATATTTATATTGAAGTCATTTATAATAGTGTTTTCATAGTAATCGAAGTTTATTTTTTAAACTGGGAGCGTACCTATCCTTCTACGATCTCTGACAAAAGTAGGTATGTGAGGAAGTAGGTTTACGTAAAAACGTAACATAACACACTATACCTAATCTGTCGAAAAACTTTGCCACCATGTAAACAGAACCCCCTAATTAGCGTATCCGACACGCTCTTGGCGCGGTAATTGTTATATTCGTTTTGTATTTGTAATGTAACCTGTGCTTGCCCAAGTCACGAAATTTGCAACACCGGCAATGCCATTGGCCTCTGACGTTGGAACATCGCGGAAGTTCTTAGAGATCATAACCTTCACATTAGGTATATTATGATCAATCCCATAGTTGTGGGACATTTCCATAATCCATGCGTCTTCATAATTCCGATAGTACCACAAATCTATATTTATAAAAGAAAGTCGTGTTACACTGTTTATAGCTCAACAACGGCAGAACCGATTTGGCTGAAAATTAGCGGGGAGGTAGCTTAGAACCAGGAGACGGACATAGGATAGTTTTTATGTAGGTACTAGATATGCAATAGACTACCTCCTAAACCTATCTCTTGCTTGACTCTTTATTATGTTCTGTAAAGAGCATAGATGTGATATTCTGTAGATATGTTACGTTCTCCCAGTGCTAACTCAATAAATGGCCTGTATTTTGTTACAATAAATGGCCTGTATTTGGTTACACAATTTGAGGCTGCCACTTGCGAGAAGTCAGTCATCTCCCCATTTTACAGCGATGGTGAAGACGTAACAAACTAATAAACGGAGTTACTTTGGTTCTCGAAATATTAGTAAGGAAGTTTGGAAAATATGAATGTATGTAAGACAGTGCAATACTTGGTTTTATATTCCTAGATAGATTAGATTAAATTAAAATAAGCAAAGAGAAATAGCGTGACTGCATGCACTGATAAGGTAAAATTATTCAGTATCCTTAGGAATTAATTTAATTCAGAAAGATCTCGTGAGCCATTTGATTGGTACTTCAGCCTTGTATTGCAACAATAAGTCCTCGATACAAGAAAGAATGTACCTCTTTAAAGACCCGTCATGGTTGGCTTTAATTTATTTTTATACAAGAAGGTACAGCCTCGGCCAGCATCACACTCGAGGAAGCAAAGATACAGTCTATGCTTGCTTTCCTAGAAGAAACTTATTCTGTGATCGGATTGTATTTAATCAAAAAGGAAACGTGGAAACGATTATCCTAGTACTTTTAATCAGGCTACGAATTATTCTCGAGTATTACAGGCACTAAATAACAAAACTAGAACCAATATCAATTTACTAGTCATGGAGGGCGTAGGGCGAAATATATACTTTTTTATTGAAAAAGGGTTTCCTTGAGCGCTGTAATCATATCAGATATGAATCTGTTAAGTTATGATTACCTTGATGTTAGTTGTGTTTTGTCGTTACCTACACTTGGAATGGAATTAGATAAACGGGTTCCGAATTGTATGACGTCACGATCGCAGACGCAAGTTGGTGGGGAACCGGTTGTACAAGAAGTAATCGACTTTGTCCGTCAAATTTATGCCAAAATCCAGACACAAAAATTTGTCACCTTTTGTGAAATTCGAGACCAGTGCCAAGTCTGTGTACGTTTTCCCTATTATGAAAATTGGTACGATTTTCGGCTTATTCTCATCACATCCAAAAAATATTCCCAAACACATCCAACAGCATTTTTTAAAACCTATTCCCACTCACATCCACGAAATTTTGTACAGTCGACAAAAGCAAGACTCCTAGTTTTATTTATTTGTATCATGACGACGATGTTCATTGTTTATGTTGCGAGTCTAAAAAAATGCTTGCCTCTACCACAATATTCAGTGTCATTGTAAGTATACTTATTTCAATTTCAATCACACCTTCCTTAAGGATTTAATGAGTTTTTAAATTATTTTTATACCTAACAATAAATAAATTGTTCGACGCAAATCATTATAAAAACTGCTAGTCCTTATGTGTTTAGGTTTTTTTTTTCATAGTTTCATAGTTTAATGCCAAAGCTTGCAAACAACGTTTTTATCTTATCAGGGAGCAAAAGCTGCTCCCTGATTGGATAAAAAATGCTCTCTCTCTCTCTCTTTCTATTGCATTGAAACAAAAATGCAGTTTTTTATCAGTTAATCGGTCAGTTAACCTTGAGCTATTGTGACGCTATGTACCAATTTGCGGTGTGAGATGACCTGTGCAGTGTTACAATTTAAAAATGAGTCAACAAGATGGTGCCAATGCTGACGCTGGGTCCAGCTTGCTGGAATTTGAAATCATTGATGGAAGGACCATCAATGATTAAGGTACCTACCTTATATCTAAAAATCACCTTAACAGTTAACTTTTAAAGCAATGTTTCGTTATTGTGTTTTTATTTTATCTTATATCATTTTATGGTAATAACGATGGTGTCGATGAACGTCTAGTGATTAGATAATAATGATATTATAACATGTTATTGACCCATAATTCATAACAAAGTCTTTTAAATAATTGTTACAGAAAACAGAAAAATATTTTTAAGGGACAGGCAGGCGTCGCCATTGTCTGCACCACACACTAAAAGACGGATCGCAAATGTGGCATTGCACGAGCAACAGCACGTGCAATGCAAAATTCAAGATATTAGGGAAAATTATAATACGAGAAGATCGCCACACCTGTACACGCCAGACGTTGACGCAAACATTAAAAAAGAATGCAAGGAGAGATCTAAAACTGGGCCGGCCGCAATCACGCAAATTTATAAAGATGTCGTCAAAAAATACATAGATGATGGATTTAATTTGGTGCAAGATGTTCCTGCTTTTGATGATTTCGTTTTAGGTATATTTTATTTTACAGGTTTTAAATTAACAATGTTCATTATCCGTGATTTCCTATTTATCCTTGATATTATATTGTAAATATAACAATAAATCTACATGCGAAGACAAACCTCTACTCCTTTATTTGAGTTACATTCTTTGTTTTCTAGTATTCGTACCTTACTAACTACTTTAGTCCATAAACTATCAGGAGATTCTTGTGCTGACTGTACCTCTCTTTCATTTTTTCATTTTCATTTTTAAGAATTATTATTAAAAAACTCGTTGGATGTTTTTGGGAACTAATATATGGACGTTTTCTTTTTCGAGAACAATAGGTTTGGATGAAATGGGAATAAGCCCGATTTCCCTGATGATAAAAAATTATCAATTACATAGATACCACTGAACTCGTAATAATAAGGTACCTTATTATCTGATACAAACATAATAAACGATTTAAGGTCACAATAAATAAAAGACAATCATGTCTTAATTATCTGTAGAAAATCAATTAATTAATATAAGTATCAACATTCCTGAAATGGAATAATATTCCTTGAACTTTTTATTCGAAAAATAAATAATAGGCCTGATTGAGACAAACAGATTAATCTGAAATAATGGAGTCCATCCCAAAGTCCAATGGATTGGTGCGACATTTTTTTAAATGCGATTAAAAATTATTTGATAAAGGCACCATTTAAATCTTTAGATATGCTCTTTCTATAGTGAGACCGCGCCGTGTTTGTTGCCAAGCGAAGTTTGTGAGTTCACAAACATGTCTTTGTTATTTGGAATTGTGTGAAAGTGAATTGTGTGTTTTGTGGTGTGCTAGTTCACAAAAGTTCAGCGAGTCAAATGTGATTGCTACTATAAAAAGCAGTAATAGGTTTATTGACAAAACACTAATTTTATCTAGTCAAAGAATGCGTGCGTCGGCATTTTGTACATTCAAAAGCATTCAAAGAAAATGCCACAGTTTTGGGCTTATCGTAACGATTTAAATCTTTGGTTATAGATGGATTTCGGATTCAGAACCGACTTGAATACCATTAAAGATATTTTCTTATGTATATACATAGTTATAACCTGTTTATTCTAGACCAATTGAATCTATGTTAGTTTGTTATTGTTTGTCTTTTCATTAAAACTTAACCTGTTCCTAATAAGAACCTGAATCAGCGGTTCAGAACCTTTATTTTTTTCGATAGCACAATTAATGCCAAAAAGTTCTGCTGAATTCCGCTTACAATCTGTGTCGTAGGTTCGGAGAGACCAGACGGGCTACATTCAGCAACCACTACCTACGACCACTACGATAGTGTCTGTGGCGCAGGAGGTTGCGGGTTCGATTCCCGCCTGACAAATGTGCGTACGATCTGCAGATATTCGTTTAAGGAGAGCCATGAAGAACATGTTTTCTATGTATAATAAATATATCATATATCAGTTATCTAGTAGGTACCCATAAAAAAACTCTCCTTAGCTTGGGGATAAATAATGCTGTGTGAATAATCCAAAAAAAGCATTATTACTACCTACCGACCACTCGGTTCCGACGACCAACGTCTTAATTTTTATCTGATTCGTCAGAATGTAAAAAACTGCCTAATGCATTACTATCAATCTTTTTTTGGGATTTTGACGTAAGTAGGCAATTTTTACGGTTTCGTTATCTTTATCCGTGACATAGAATAATTCCACCCACCTTACCCTGCAGTTGTATTGTATGGAGTAGGATGCAAGTTTTTTTTTTGAATGAGTTTTTGACCGCAGATGGCCATGACAGCGTTACCGGACGGATGGATGCAAGCCATGGGTCTCCGAATTTTTGACTGCTCCATGTGGTTCTATGATAATCAAAGTAGTGACGTGACACAAACGCTTATTGCATTAAATGTGTATGCAATTTAAAATCCTTTATGAATGCAATACATAAATAATTGAATACTGATCGTTTCGTTAAACGGACATAGGTATATTTCCCTATAATGAGGAACTATCCGAACGGCAAAGGTCGAATCTCTTGGTGAGTCAATAGAAAAAATCACCAATGTAAATTACATAAATGTTATGATAACGAATAATAACAGAGGGCGTGTTATAGTAAAATATCTTTGTTACTTAGATATAGATATAGAATCATTCAGCGCAGGGCCATATCGAAAGTTATTTCGTCTGTCTGTCCTATCTTTTTACGCTTTTCCAGCTGACTAGATCATTATGAAATTGGGCAGGAATGTCCCAAGGCCGGCTTAAGAGTGTAAAATAACAACGCTATTGGATCGATTTCGAGCGTGATGTCAAGATATGGTTTTCTCGCGAGTGAGAAGTACAGAGCAGAGACGTGCACCGAATTTTCTATGCGCCAAAATAGTTTTCACCTAATGACAAATTATTGAAACAACAAATCGAAAAATTAAAAGACAGAACTAAAGAAATACTTCCCGGTTTCCTAGCAAAACAAAAACCGAAGGAAAAAGTGTGCTGTTCCTGACATAAATAGCAAAAAGTGTGCAAAACAACTATTTAAAAAAAATAACATTCTCGTGGCCCATCTGGCGACACAGAATAGAGTGGCAGCCACCACTTTCGTGGCCCATCTGGTGACCGAAACAGAATAGAGTGGCAACCACCACTTTTGTTACCCATCTGGTGACCGAAACAGAATAGAGTGGCAACCACCACGTTCGTAACCCATCTGGTGACCGAAACAGAATAGAGTGGCAACCACCACTTTTGTAACCCATCTGGTGACCGAAACAGAATAGAGTGGCAACCATCACTTTCTTAACCCATCTGGTGACCGAAACAGAATAGAGTGGCAGCCACCACTTTTGTGACCCATCTGGTGACCGAAACAGAATAGAGTGGCAACCACCACTTTCGTGACCCATCTGGTGACCGAAACAGAATAGAGAGGCAGCCACCACTTTCGTGACCCATCTGGTGACCGAAGCAGAATAGAGTGGCAGACACACTTTCGTGACCCGTCTGGTGACCGAAACAGATTAGAGTGGCAACCACCACTTTTGTAACCCATCTGGTGACCGAAACAGATTAGAGTGGCAACCACCACTTTTGTAACCCATCTGGTGACCGAAACAGAATAGAGTGGCAACCACCACTTTCGTGGCCCATTTGGCAACCGACACAGAATAGAGTAGCAGCCACCACTTTCGTGGCCCATCTGGTGACCGAAACAGAATAGAGTGGCGGCCACCACTTTCGTGACCCATCTGATGACCGAAACAGAATAGAGTGGCAGCCACCACTTTCGTGACCCATCTGGTGACCGAAATAGAATAGAGTGGCAGTCGCCACTTTCGGTCCCCGTTTAGCGAGCGACACAGAATAGAGTAGCAACCACCACTTTCATGTCTCGTCTGCGTCTTGTGTTATCGGGACGACTTGCGACCGGTTCGCCTTTTAATTATATCGTTTCCGCGACCAGAACTCGTAATAAATAGAGCAATATGCACTGCGCATTCCTAAGCGCGGCCAGTTCGTAGCAGTGGACTCTTTAGTTGATAAATGAGATGTCTGAGAAGGAATGTTTTCTGGACAAGTCGATAAATAAATTAATAAATTTGTACAATTCACACAACATAGCCCCAAGCTAAGTAGAGCTTGTGGTATGGGTACTAGTTAATATATGTATAGACACTATACATAGACTCCTAAACTGGACTCTCAAGAGCCCAACCACTAAATTCTGCCACAACAGACACAAGTCTGTTGTGGCCGAATTTAGTGGTTGGGTGTACAAACACTTGGACTTAAACTAGCGGCAAATGATATGCTTCTGGAAACAACAAACAAAGAACCAAACATACAGATGCAGCTGGTCTTCAAAACAGAGTGCGCTGCACTAATAAACGCACTCAAACGGACAGACACAAGATCAAATCTTATTTTAGAATGCCATAACGCACTACAAGATCTTTCTCAACAAAGCAAAGTCTGCATAGAATGAACAGACAGTCGATCCTGCCCAGGCAACAAAAATGCAGACAGACTAGCAAAGAAAGGAGCGATACTAATTCCAACAGTCAAAAACAGACTAAACTTAACTTAAACTTGAAAAAGAACACCAAAAACTATGGGAGCGCCGGACATACTACTACTACGCAAGCATACTAAATCATTTAAAGAATACCCTCTAAAGACCGGAAAACCACAAACACGATGCTCAACAAGATGAGCCGGAGGACTCAAGAACGATGGTGGGCATCATCTCAGGTCACTGTAAATTGAACCAACATCTTTTTAAGACTGGGCCACAGACAGCAGTTTATGTCGAGGATGCTTCCAAGAAGAAGAGACTGTGGAACACGTTGTCCTACACTGCACGGCCACAGATGAGGCCAGACATAAAACACAGAAAAGCTGAAACGAAGCAGTCACTAAAAGTCCTGCTCCGATACTTCAAGGAGCTGGGCTGGTTAGGGCCTACTTAGGCAGGGGGATAATGCACAATACATTCCTATGCGAGATGTCCGTGCAGATCTTAGTTCCCCTACACCGAATTAGAATAAGAATTAGAATCTCTAGTCTACTGACTTAAATGAATTATGTCGGAATCAATAGGGTATATGCATGTGATTTCATTGATGATTAAATGGCTAAAAAAATATATACGTATTCTCTATTGATATAGAAACATATCTACATATTTATTTTTGCATTTTGAGATGTTTTTATTGTAGAATTTAACCATTGAAAAATTGATATTTTAAATCTCAATCGCAAAATTTCAAAACGCTACGCCATTGACTAGAGCGGACGTGACATCACTGTACACATTTCTTCTTTTTTTATTCTGCTGGTGCAGCAGCACCTTGATTTGACACTATTCTGCCCACTTGACATTTCGGATTGTCGATTATTTTCAGTTTTTTCGGAAAACCTCTTTCCTGAGATGATCACTACCGAGGTCGTCACCAAAGGTTTTAATCAAGTGTGTACGTCGACGTCACATAAACATGGCGCCAATATGGCAGCGTTTTTATCACCCGAAAGTGATTGTAGTTTTTATTTGTTTTTTTTACCTTGTTAATGCGAAATTCAGTGAGCATCTTATCATTCCTCGGTTAAATAATGACCTAAAGAATCGATTAAAACAATAAAAAAAATCGATGCATATACCCTATTTTATACAGCTCACTTAATCGGTTTATATCGTCGATAATTGTAGCACCAATACCTTCACTCATTAGAACCGTAAGTATTTAATTGATGCCAACCCCTACAAACTACGTTAATAATGTGTAGGGAATATTGTTTGAGTATATTTGGGTCAGATTTATTATTGGCCTGATTGGTTACAATAAAACCCGTGCTTATTTGTGATAAGAGTGATCTCTTGAGAGTCCAGTTTCGGGACAGCTGTCCCGAAACTGGACTCTCAAGATCACTCGGATATTGCTAGTAATTCGAATTATTAGCAATATCCCGAGTCAATATCGTTAGTTCGCACTTTCAGCTGTAGAAAAGTAGTTATTTTTACTGACAGTCGAAGTGCGTTGCAACAATACCTAGACATGTAGCATAAAAGAACACAAACAACTTTTGGTAACAATATATTCAGATTTTGTCTCATCGTAAACCGTCGCTAACAAAGGTCTTTTTCTCCTTGTCCAGTATCCAGACTCACTTAAGTTACTTATTTCTATATTTTTAAATGACATGCTTCGCAGGCCAACAGAATTGCAATACAGCAGGGTATTTTAATTTGTCGGAAAGGCCGTCGGATTCGATATCGGAAACTTTTGACAAATCAGAATAGCGTTCTAAAGTCCCGTCGGAATAGAATTCAAATTTGAATCTGACGTTTTCGCTTCGGAAACGAACCGGATTAATTAAAATACCCCTGCTGGTATCGTGTGTGACGTGTCCAAATACAGTGCTTCAAAGGCAAATAAAATCAGCGAGGCGGCAGCCCTACCAAACCAAATTAAAATAAAATTGACAAACTAGGTAGGTACTGAGTCGAACTTAACGAACTTATAGATTTTTTTGGTGACTTGACTCTTGTCAGCTCTCTTTTGGGGCAGCAAACCAATTTAGGTTTATTTTGTAAAAGAAAACAGGTGCATTTAAGGATTTTTGATCCAAGCTCAATAAAAATAATTTTTATTTTATAATATATTATTATTATAATAATTATTTTATATTATTATTTTTATTTATATTTATATACCAACTACGATTTCACACTTTTTAGGGTTAACGCGCGTCGGAAACTAAACCCTCACATGGTCTCGCTTTGAATGTAATTCAGAGCGAATCTTGAGAGTTTCAGTCACACAGTTATAATGTCGAAATTTATAAAGAAACTTAAAAAAACATTGGTCAAATTGGATATCAAATTAATGGTAATGACTTGTACATCTCAAAACACATAATTTTACTACATATCTATATATTACAAAATAATTTAGAAATTAAAAGTACTTATTAAAAAAACATAACTAAGGATTATTTTTTCAAAAAACCACATCGAGTGGGTTATCTAATTCTATAATATTCAACAAATTTAATATAAGAATACGATCACGCAAAAGAACATGTACATGGAAGTAGTTTTGTTCGATGGATGGGAACCCTCCGTCTAACTCTTGGGCGGTTTTACTATTAGACAAGCCTCCCCCGCAGTTTCACCGGCGCATAATCAAAAATGATCAAAGCCGTTCGGGCGTGTTTTCAGTACTGGTAACTACCTACTAGCCTAGACTACCAATATTAGTAAGATAATGATTGCATATATTTTTGCACGCACTGTATTAAAAACGCGAAAGTTTGTAAATGTATGGATATTTGTGCCTCTTTCACGCAAAAACTACTCGACACAAGCCTTCAAAATTAGCCTACCAATTTAAAAAAGTAGTTACATACGAATTTAAATTAGGAACCATTGAAGGACATTGTTGTTTTTTTTCATAGAACATGTATGGGAAATGTTTTTATTACTTATTGCCAAAACTAACGATTTGATTTAGTGTGTTACTTTGGGAAAAGTGTTCCTGGTTGGAAACAGAGTCGATTACGACCAACTTGTTTTTTTGACAAATGAATTTTTTTGGACGAACCTTACTTTTTTCAAAAAACTAAAAATGGTAATATATTTTCATCAAAATAAAATGAAAGGTTTCTACGAAAAAACCCTATAACTACAAAAGAAACGGAAGCTACCCTTAAGGGGCCAAAAATTTGCCCCACCTGTAAAATAAGAACAAAAAACAAAAATGAAATGCAATTGAGCTATTTCTTGGTGGTATATGCTGGATGGTGGCGGGCAAAGATCCGCGCCTGCGAGGCAGAAGGTTGCTGGTTCGATTCTCACCAATATTGTTCCAGTCCGTGTCCTATGTAATTGTATTGAATTATGTATCATCTAGTACCCTAAAAATTGCTGTGTGATTTGTCCAGCGTTACTTATTTATTGATTGTATAGTCTCCAGTCTGCAGGGAAAATTGATTCCAAATCCTTGTGAAAACGACACTACATAATTATGGACAGGAAACGGTATATAATAGGTAATAATAACGATAGGTTTATAAAGGTGTAGCATCATTGTTAGATCGCTAAGATCGGCTAAAACCAGACCGCCTTAAACGACCTCTGGATAGGTCCATAATTAACCGTTTGTTTATTTCCGCCAGTCAACAAAAATTAATCCCCCTTAAGTTGTCCTTATTTTTGTGTCTACACATAAAATCACATAAAGTCACTGGAAGAGTAAAAAGAACCGTGTATTTTATGAGTCATTATAATTGTAGGAGCTTGTGCACAACTTAAAGAGTAAAGGATTATAGTTTACCGCACGCCATATTGTTAATACTGGAACAATTAAACAAGTGGTTTGAGCCAGTTCACACCGGTGCAATTCGGAACATCGGGATGGAAGTGGTTTGTCCTGGTCTTTGGTCCAGAAATGACTAAACCTCGTTAGTTTGAAGTCGTTTCTTGTACAATGAAACCTGGATAAGTACGTCCTGAATGTGAGAGGTGATAATGATAATTACAATGTGGTCCCATGCTTACAATGGATACAATTTTGGATTTATCAAAATATTGCATCTGAGAATTGATTTCTTAGATTTTTTCGATTGGAGCTTTGAACTACAATTTCCCATTTATATACCGTATAAATGGGAAAATATATCAGGCTTAGACAAGTTATTAACAACGTCTCACGTGAGACGTTCTCATTTCCAACGTCTCACAGAGTCAGAGTCAGAGTCAAATCGTTTATTTCTTTAGACTTACAAAATAAGCACTTAGACAAGTAATTTTTTTACTATATAAACCGCTTAATACAAAGTAATTACTATCAAATAAGAAATAAGGTGCAACTGACTCTAATTCACTTAATTTTTTTGTCCACTAACGGAAGAAGTGAAAAAGAAACCACAAGCAAGTTTATTGCTTATCAACTAATACAATCTTTACATATCTAAGTCTAACACAAATAATTTATGTTTACATACTATTGTCGGTGTGGAGCTGGGCGACATCCGGCCAAGCATTTACATCATTAATGTAATCATACATTAATATAATATATCACAAAAATGCGCCTATGTCCAACGTCCCACGAAAAGTATTCTCAACGTATCACGACAGTCAGAGCGTTGTGTTTAGAAGAGTTTTTGAAAATTGACAATGATCAATAGGGCGTTGACCATTTCTACCACACCATACGCTTAGTTACGCTAATTACCAATGACTGAATGTTCCGCGTACTGTTTAAACCAGCTTCTAACATTCTTTGTGTTATTTTATTTAGTACATCGGGCTAAAGCAGTGATAGTTTTAACTGCAATACGGACTGTTTACTTTAACCGTACGGTGTGAATCAAAACACGTGCCACGTTGGGAACTCAAGCTAGGCGTATAACCCTAAGTTAGCATTTCTCTGAAGAGGGGTAATAATTAGCCTATAGGGCTTAATACTGCCCCCCTAGCAATGTTTAATGCAAAGGCAAGTGGGGGTATTCTTGTAAATCAAACACTCGGTGGCATATTACAATGTAAACGACAAAAGTGAGTTACGCTCACTTGAATGCTTTGTTCTCGAAAATCATACAATGATCAAAACATTTGATATTGTTTTGGTACAAATGATTGCGTTTCATTTTAATTTCATTAATTTATTTCATAAGTGGACTTACAGCTAAAACCATAACGTACAAGAGTCATTCGTGAGAGACACATAGTAGACAGAGTAGTAAGACAAAGTACCTAAGTTAAATCTTGAACAATAGGTTTTAGGTACAATACAGAAACAACGAATACAAATAATTATTAACCATGATGTAATTTATTTTATACAAAATAATAGTTACATAATTTCAAATAAAAAAGTTATACCAAAATCAAATACATAAATCTATTTCCCTAATAAGAAATGGACGTGTGTGACAGTGTTGAATTGCATTTAAAAATGAGAAGATCAGTTTGTACAGCTTATTTATATTGTCAGCGAATATGGTTATGTAAATCGGGGTCAATGAACCTGGATTTTTCAGTACGGCTAGTATCACATGAAAGACACTGTACTGTAGGTGAGGAAAATAAAGAGTTTCAGAAGAAAAGAGAAACTTCCAGCTAAGCACCATAGTCAGTAGGTGCTAAGTAACTCAGCGTCCTCATTAATCTAAGCTATTAAAAGTACTTTATTTAATCGACAAATATAAATTAATATAATTTTGTTGATTAACGGCTTCGACCGTGCATTCTTATTTTTCGTAAGACTGCCGTAACGGCAAGAAGATATTCAGTATTATGTTTTACTCGCACCGCATATGAGGTGGGTGAGGTGACTTACTCTCATGCGAGATATTTAAGTTCTTCTGTCTGTATAGGTAGTCTGCATAAATTCTCGCTTGTAATGTCGCTAGGCGAAGGCGCCGCCGCGCCGCCGTCTCGCTAGTACCTACAAATTTCTATTTATACCACGAACACTTTCTTGCATCCTTTTTATTTCTATGACTAGCCAGCGCGCTACGACCCTGTATATCTAGTTACCTAATAAGTTCGACTCGATTTACTGATGTATTTCCATGCTATTACTACAGCCGAACTTATTATTATTAGAATACTAGCTGCGCCCCGCGGCTTCGCACGCGTTGTTCCTATGGAAACGTTAAAAGATGATTTTCATCCCACGGGGACTGATTTATGGGATAAAAAGTAGCCTATGTTTTATTCCAGACCTAGGACTATGTCTATTTTAAATTTCAGCCAGATCCGTTCAGTATTTTTGGCGTGAAGAAGTAACAAACATCCATACATCCATACAAACTTTCGCATTTATAATATTAGTGTGATGTGATGTGAAGTGTGATATTAATAGGTTTTCAATTATCTTATGATGCAAACATGTAGCATACTGGGAATTTAAAAAAGTGTGTCATTCATATTTAATTATATGTTGTTGCGATTGCGATAGATTGCAAAGGATAGAAACGGTCTCGTGCGTCACATATTTCAAAGGTTTTATATCAAACTTCAAAAAAATACGCAAGTCCCCGATTTAGTCGCTTCTAAGAACAGGTTGACGTACGGGTCTCGGCGACCTGATTATACTCGTCACATCAATGGTACGGCCTACAAACATTCGAACAAAGGCGAGTAAATATTTGACTTCACACCTCAAAACGCTTGCCAAAAGATTCGCAAAGAAAAGCGACACAGAAAAACTGTTTGTTACGCCAACGGCTATTTAGTGAAAGTGACCGCGCCAACTTCCATCTCTAAATCAGACTAGTTACAAATGGACCAACAACGGCAAAATAAACAAGCTGAGAAATTCTCGGCACGTTGAACGTCACCTTTGAAATCTTAACTTTGAAAATATGAATTTTATTTTCATTCTTTTAAAAAACCTTTCATCACTCAACGTTCCGAGAATTTCAAAAGTACTCCGTGAGTTTTGACGAAGATCTCAACACACCGAGAAATGCTTCTACCATAACTCTAATTACTCGACATCGAATTCAATTGGTGGTTGAAGCATCGAACAAAGAACATGCGATACCAAAAAGTGCGTGTAGTAGTTCTACTTTTTAAGTAACACCTTTTAAACTCAAAAGTTGGTTTGTCTTCGCACATCTTTGTTGTAAGAAAAAAAATCAATTTGATCGAACGTAACGTAACGTATCTATTTTACCATTTAGCTATAAACAGGCATATCACATCACACTTCGCACTCATATTATAAATGCGAAAGTTTGTATGGATGGATGTTTGTTAACTCTTCACGCCAAAACTACTAAACTTTGTATCTTGTAATCAAACATATGGCTACTTTTTATCACATAAATCAGTTCTCGTGGGATAAAATACATAACCTTTAAACGTTTCCATAGGATCAACGCGTGGGAAGCCGCGGGGCGCAGCTAGTTAGAAATAATCCCCGCAGAACTAAGAGGAACATGGATCAATTAACTGCGTCTTATGAAGCCGGTTTTGTGTGTGAAGGGTTTCATCAAGGAACTGATAAAGGAACCAGATAAAACTGTCCCACTCACGCAAACTGATTGAGGCGTTACATTTTCTGGTGCTATCCAGTCTGAGCTGGCATCAAGCACTTGGTGCTACACCGACCACATTCATTTTCAACTCACAACAAAACAATAAACGCAGCAAGATACTTAATAAGTCACTTGAAGCCAGTTGCAATGGATTCCATGGCAAACCTAATCTGCTAACAGTTTGACTCCGAACCGGTTTCGAGTTTATAGCTTACTGTTGGCAGTGTGGACTACGACGTTAGGTAAGTAGATGTACGTAGTTCATCCGAACTAATTAAGCAGCGCCGCGAGCCGTATCAAGGATTTAAAAAGTTAGAGATTTTAGCATTCAGATCTTTAACAATTGCTTAGCAGGAGTGGAGATTGTAAATGCTAGTCTGCGACGCAAGGTCATAATCGGCCGTTGAGGCAGTCTCTTAACAGTCCTTTGAAGCTAGAGTCAATCAAATTTGTAGGTAGATATTGTTGTGTACGAATACTTGTTTCACACTAGCTTGTATCGTAATCAGTACGAGTCACGATCAAAAACTTCGATAAAAAACGCAGTTATTTTAATGATTTTAAGGATACATTTAGCTAGGTACAGTATGAACGGAATTTATATTAAATACAAGAATAACGATATAAGAATGCCTGACAAAGATTTAATTTACATAACGAGAAATAATAAACAAAATCTCTAATGCCTCCCTTCTGTGAGAATGTAAAAAAATTGCAATTGAAGATTTAACAAAAAAATCCCAACGTTAAGTCAAGAAACTTTTACCGTGGTCATTATTCGGAGGGTACTTGCCGAGAAGTGGAAGGACAAAATAGAAGCATTTAAACAATAATTTAAAATTTCAAAACTATCGCATCAGACATGCCGCCACCACACCCCACCGAGGGGGTGCTTCCCTCCCCCTCCCCCTACCCCCGTGCGAGTCAATCGATATATGTGCATCTATCAAAGCTACATCATTCTATATTAGATATACGAGCAGTTAGTTTTCAGTTCAGTCTCATCTAGATAGATAGGACCATCTATAGGAAAACTAAACTAGACAATGGAGTTACTTGCAGACGTAGCGTCGTCGGGTTTTCACAGAATGCACATAAAAGCCGTCGGTCAGGATGTGAGTACACGACCTTCGCTTACAGGTATCTCATTAATGTTCGCATTGGCTATTACGAAATTTATGAATAGTGACATCATAATGACCTTTTGATAATTTGCAACCAAACATTGAGAACAGTTGAGTTGAGAACCGGTATGTTGACAATCTTGGCAACATCTGAGGAATTTTTGTGCGGAGTTACCCTAAGAAGATTTATGACATTGAAAGCTTAAATGACACTATTAGAGTTCACACATCACGAGCTACTGCCCTTGGCTTCACGTGTGTTTCAACGAGGCAATAAATTGACTACATGAAAAACTATATCGTATCCATTTTGAATGGAGCATAAACGTAAACAAAACGCCCATACTAAACCTAAAATTCACTTAGTTGGCGCGTCCTTTTATACGTAATTTACATTACTTGTCGATTTTAGAACCTCCCTTCAATAATAATAGCTTACAATTATATCTGAAACTCGACGCCAAGCAAGTGAGATTTTGTTATTTGTGTCGTACTTTGTTTACTAACATGCTTCATTCAAAATGGATAAACCAAAGGTAGTCATTTTTGCCGAACTTTAGCCAGATCCATTCAATAGTTTTGGTAATATCTTGATCGAAATAAACTTTCCTATCTAGATATAAGAATAATCAACGATAAGATTTTATGATATCTTATCTTGATTATACGAGTGAAATGCAGAGAAATGACGTGTTCACATTTCGCTAATGTTATTTTCGTGCGTCTTCGTGTTTCGATATCCACAACACTTCTCACGTCATAATGAGCTGTACGAAACTCATTAACATAGATTCATAAACCACTGGGCATGCCACAATTTCGTGATCTTTAAACTTGAAACATAAATTAATAATGTTAAGGTTTAATTTGATTGGCGTGCTTCGCTCTATGTATGAATTGTTAACCAAAACACGTATGTGATACTCAATGTCGGATCGTATTATGGTAATGCACCTGCATGTCATCGTGTATCGTAACAGACGAATTTAATGAAATTTTGAATCGATATATCAATATTTTAATTGTCTAAAGCATTAAACGGATATTTGGAAAATCGCTAAGAACAAAATTCCATAGGATAAAGTAGTGTGACTATTTTCTGCTGAAACGAGTATTCTAATATAAGGCTAATTTTATCATAAAGGTGTGCGAAAAAAGCCGTGGAATATTGCCAGTTTTACGAAAAATGTATCCACTGAATGCATAATACAATTGACCCACTATCTCATCTAAACTAGTATTCATAGACCAAGAACATGTTTATGACTTAGATAGGATGTCTATTTCACAACATAATCACGTAGATTCAACAGGCCAATACGGAAGTATAGTATAAATATGAAGGAAACAATTGTCTATGGGCAGATACTTAGAAGTAAGAAGAAGTACACAGTAACAAGCTTGGGAAAAGTGTGTTAGGAATGTCACTTAAAATAAACTTGCATGACCGTTAAAAAACGTCATATTAATATTAGAAATGCTCGTGTGGAATGTCACATAAAATAAACTTTCAAAGACCGTTACAATAATTTCATATTGTTCGTGTGACTCATATGAATTTTAAATTGAAAAGAACATAAAATAAAACTTTGAAAAACTTAATGTTCTACCACGCTTGTATTCGTCCAAAGAATATTTATTTCATAAATAAGAATAATTCAATAATTTATTTCTCAAAATATTTTTCTTTATTTATTGACAAATACGTCAAACTTATTGCTGCTTATTTATTTCTTTAATAACTTTAGCTGTTCGTCACCCAGGTTTGCTAATATTAGACCATTAGAGTAAAGGTATGTTCAATAAGAGAAGAGTCGTGGGAAGTGATGCCGCTCGTGTGCCAATTTAACAACTTTTGTTGCGTTGACAACACTGCTCTGTCATTGCAGTATGACTAAAAGTGTCAGTTCACCAAAACGCCACAACTCTTCTCTTTTTGAACAGACCTTATAAGTCAACATAGCACATAGACGCAGCGTTTTTTAAAAACACGTTTTTTACAAATATTTCGTTTTTATTTACAACAATTATGCTCTTCTCGGTCTAAAAGGTCTTATTCCGGACATTTCACGGGTCAATTTGCTCGTAGGTATCCATTAGTTCACGATCGCGATCGGAATCATGTATAGTTGTACCTCTTTTGCCGTAAGACTTGAGTCGTGGCGCGGACTCTACATATTATCCTTCCCATCCCTTGGAGTCGAGATCCTATATGATGCGTAACCCGAGAGTTATTATTTTTATTGTGATTAACTTAAAACATCAATCATCAGTGACATTATTCGATGATATGAAAGGTGAAGGAAGATGTGGTCTTCTTTAGGAATTTCTCAATCCTTTTGTTGTATTGTAAGCAATTCGGTTATGCAAAAACAAACATGGTTTAGTTATTGTAAAAAAGGTCGACTGTACTTAATATCTTTTTCGAGGAATCTGTTTGTTAAGTTTGTCTATTTTTTTATTTATTTAAATGGGACATGACATGACATCCGACATCTTGCATATCGAAGATATTATATGACCATTTTAGGTGTAAGTGGACCAATATAGGCTGTGGAGATTGAGGTTGAGTAGGTGGAAGTGTCTCTCTGTAGGACAACTAATAAAGCACAACAAAAAAAATCTTTCTAAATTTGATAAAACAGTTGATGCTATTTTTAGTATAAATTATACTACCGTTAGTCAAGCTATGATTTATTTCGAAGGATTGATTCTTTTACGAAGGTTTCCTCAGGACTATCATGCAACTAATTGCAATTTCTACTGCTGTCTACAACTGAAGTAATTGCAGCAATTTGCTGATGATGCTTGATTGGTGCACTTTTATCCACGCAACTATATTTATAGAATGGTGTGAAGAATCTCTTTTTGATTTTTATCAATTAATTGCGAACATCTCAGAGCGATGCTGGATGAGGATAGCGTAGGATCACTAGACTGGAGGCCTAGCACCAGCAGTGGGTGAAGTCGGTAGAATGAAGGAGCCTGCAGCTGACAATAATTGTATTAAAAATGTAATAAATAATGAACGAAACCTTACGAAATAAAAATTGTTTTTAGAAAAGTAGATTTGTTTCTTAAATAAATGCCGCGTGCGTCACCAGTTCCCATTTTGCGTAACTGCCAAAGGTCACGTTGAACTTAATTCTTTACCCTGTTTTTATTATTGTGACAAACAAAACAAAAAACAAAAATTTGCAAATCATTACTTGTTCAAAGTTCTACAACTTTTTAAAGTTCTTGGGCAACGTAAACATACAGCAAACAATGAACTCTGTTTTACAAAGAAAGTTATTTCCAAATAATTTTTAAAAATATTTTCGAAATTCCACCACTCACTTTGTAAAGATTTTGCACGTCGCAATAAAATTTTAATTTTCGTTGTGAAAATTGTTGTGAAGTTGTAATTCAAACATCACAAACCATAGATGTAGTATTCTGCATCTATGGTTTGTGATGCTTGAATTATGCGAGTGCTTTTAGTGATAATATGATGCAAACCAAAATATTTAAAAAAAATTGCAAAAACCACTCGCCTTTAAGAATATTATACAATAATACACTCGAGAGCAATGAATCCGGGTCACTTAAAGAATGTTAAAAATCTCGGAAACTAAAAATGATAGGTTAATGCAATAAATTGTATTTAATAGACAATGTAATACTCCTTAAATGAAAGTAAAAAAAATATGAGTCACCATACATTTTACTAACACAAAATTACATAAAGAAAAAAACTGCTGATCTCTCCTTAAAACAAAAATAGGAAACATGAAATTTTTGAACTTTATTACGATTTTCTTGAATTTTAATACTTCGTATTGCCTCCTCGTGCTTCCATTACTGCGTTTACGCGGTTTGGCATGCTGTACACCAAGTTCCTTATACGATTTTGGGGAATATTCTCCCATTCCTCTGTGAGAGCAATTTTGAGCTCACGAAGCGTGATTGGGGGAGGGTTTCGTTGTTTTACGCATCTGCCTAGCTCGTCCCAAGCATGCTCGATCGGGTTGATATCCGGGCTGCGCGCTGGCCACTCCATACGAGTAATGTTCATCTCTTGAAGGTAGTCATTCACAATCCTACCTGTATGAGGTCGGGCATTGTCATGCATAAATATAGCATCCTCACCTAAATTGACCATAAATGGACCAACGTGATCATTGAGGATTTCTTCCACATATCTTACGCTAGTTAAAGAGCCGTTTTCTATGATCACCAGCTCTGTGCGACTTTCAGAAGAAATTCCGGCCCACACAAGTACAGACCCACCACCGTAGGCTACTTTTTCTTCGATGCATGCTTGCTTGAATCTTTCCCCTGGTCTTCGATACACTCTGTGTCTTCCATCGTGCTTGTAGAGCATAAATTTTGATTCGTCGGAGAACATAACTTTTGACCAATCTTCAATACTCCAATTTACGATTTTTAGGATTCTTTAAGTGACCCGGATTCATTGCTCTCGAGTGTAATATATATTTCATAGCAAAATATAAGAATGAAAATATTAAGAAACAATTCCGCGCAAAATCTTTAAGATCTTACAAAATGTAGTCCGCGTTGAAGAAGAAAAAAAGAAATTCTATCAAAGTCAGTCTTTCATAGATTATGCCCAAGATACCCTTTATCCTACTTTATTTTGAGGTAAACGTACAGAATAAGGTGAAAATATTTCATATGAAAAGCAAGGCTCGTCGCGATAAACTCAGACAGTCAGAATCACACTTTCTTATTAACTGTACCCAATTAAGACTTCCTTTTAGTAAATGAATACACACAGATAAGACAATGTACAAATTGAGACATCAATCAAATTAACTTACAATAAATCGTGGATTACATCCCAAACTGTTATTTTCATATATCTGCTATGGTATTGTTATTTGACATTATTCCAATATTGTTTGAAGTTTATGTTGTCTTTCTTATAGTAACATAAAGTTAATATCTATAGCTTCCGTATAATCGACTACCGTTGGGGTAAAAATGTTCTTGTATGGAGATCTAAGTAAACTTAGTGCAGGGTTCGTCTGTTTATATGAAAGTGTCTAGATGAATGAATACATACTACGTGATTGTTGGTGGTCGTTGCTGCGGTAAGGGCCCCGTTCTCGTTGCGGGGTCCAGGCGATTGGCAGGCCAGGCCTCGGGGTCTGCAGATCAGACCAGATCGGTCAGTATGTGCCAGGCCAATGGGCAGACAATCGCAGGGGCAGACGATAGGCAAAGGAGATCAGTCAAACTTGAACCCGAACCAGTATATCTTCTATAACCTATATTTATAATGTTTAGCTTCGATCTCATTTATTAATTTAGTATAATTTAAATAATTTTAAGAAAGTATTGTGTAACAATGTTGTGACCGCCTATTATAAGCGTATATATTAGAAGCTGCCTAGATAGTAAGTTAAAACAAAATGCTTTATGTATACGCTGTTGGCGTTCCTTTTTAATAAATAAATAAATAAATAAGTACGTGTGAAAGCTTGTATAATTAATATTTTACTGTTTCAATAACCGATCAATTGCTACAGCAGCACCGACACTTGTGAATCATGAAAACATGCATACTAAATGTATTTTTCATTACTCATACTCGGAAAGTAGGTCGGAAGTTGCCTGGGAAGCGGAATGAAAGTAGTACTTTTCGTCCCTAGGTTCTGGTTCAGGATAAAATGTGTACGGCGAGTAATTGATCTCCTTATATTTCTATCAAAAATAGTAGATACATACAGAAAGAATGCGGACATGTTTCAATTTCTGGCAGAAGATTTTTTTTATACGAACCATTTATGTGTCTTAATAGATCTACAATAAAAGTCAATATTGCTTGACAGTTCACGCAGCCATTACCAAGCCTCATGTAGTACGAGTAGACACAGCCGATCGTTATCTGATTCGTATGTCAATTCTGATTGGCAGTCATACAGAATCAAAATAAAACATCTTTGAAGACACATTTTTTTACGCACAGCAAAAACAGCAATTCGATGGCCAAATTTGATTGAGTACCTAGTTTATCTTCAACTCAGTGTACAAATCAAATATTGTTTTGTGAACTTGACCCTTACGAAGGCTCCCCAAACACACTTGATTTTTTGTTCTTTAGCGCTAGCAATAAATGTGGAAGTAATACCAGAACAGCTGGTTTTTGTACCCACTCACTCGTGTTGTGTGTGTACTGTGTACACACTGTAGTTACAGTGTAAAATTCGAGAAGATTGCTGTGTGGTGCTGGCTTAGAATTTGCACCACGCCATCTCTTCCCGTGGGTGTCGTAAGAGGCGACGAAGGGATATCCACCAAGGGGCAGCAGCGCCCCCTGTAGAACAAATCTACCACCGAACTGCGATCCCTAACTCGCATGCCCAGCGTGGGGATTATGGGCATTACCTGAATATAGAGATATAGATAAACGCCAATAAGACGCTTATCAAATGTGTGTACGATCTGCAGACATTTGTTCAGGGCGTTCTGGATGTATTCTAAGTATAATAAAAAATATCCATCTATGGAGAAATATCCATCTAGTGTATTATGTAAATCAGTTATCTAGTACCCATAACACAAGCTCTGGGCAAGATAATGCTGTGTGAATGGTCCAGTATTATTTATTTATTTATTAAATATTATCATTCATGGGAGCTACTTTAATTAAAACCTCAAATATGCAATGAAACACTGTAAAGATGGATGCATCAAATGAATGGTCGACTTTATTCGCTAGCGTTTTGTTATAAAATTGTTAACAAAGATAGTTTTCCTTTGATGAAACCTTTTAACAATCTATCTGAGAGGAACTGGAATAACTTCGCTTGAAAGAGAAACCATTATTAAGATTCAGGTAACGCACCTTAAAAAATTTAAAGTTATATATATAGGCACATTAAGTTGTACTTAATAAAAATAACAACTTAGTGTGCCTATAACTAAACAGTATTTTAATTACTGGTCCAAAGATAAAAATAAGATATATATATAAAAAGATAAAGATAAGATATTATAGTATTACAAATAGGTTGATTTTCATCAGCCGAATTTTGGCCAGGGTGGTCCTCAACAAAGACTAAACCAGATGTGCAGGACATTATTATAGTGCACAAGTGTGCACACAAACACAGGAGCACTTTCTTTTCCTTCACTCGCGTTTTACAAATTATTATTACTATTATAATTGCGGACAGTGTTTCAGGGTTTGCACTTGCAATGTCTTATTTTTAGTTAAATCTGTTATCAGTGTATTTACACCATGCGTCATGCTAAGTTGACACGCGCCTGCTCGGCCTATCACTTAGAAGGTGCCTGTGTACCTAAACATGCGTCATTTATATGCCAAAGAATACAGGTTGACAAGTTGAATGAAAATGTGCGGTAGGTATTCAACTCTAACCACTTAAACCTACCTGTGACTATACTATCACCATCAATTCCTAGGTCCACTTAAATCCATTGCAAAGATCCTTTGATGGATCTTTTTGGACCTTTATGTCGACCTTAATCCTATAAGCAGGGT
This sequence comes from Eupithecia tripunctaria, assembly GCA_955876795.1. NCBI lineage: Eukaryota > Metazoa > Arthropoda > Insecta > Lepidoptera > Geometridae > Eupithecia > Eupithecia tripunctaria. The sequence goes on from OY041599.1 coordinate 10,511,660, forward strand.
TTTTTGGAGTGTTTTTTTTCTTTAAAGCTATTGCATAGCTTCTATCGCGGGCCTTGAGCGTGGAGACCGAATCCAATAATTCCGTAACGAAAATAACCTAACACCCCCCACTCCGACCGGCACAGCGGTGATACTTTTTAGTTTTGCCATCTATCGATGAATAGCAGAACTTTTAATGACTTTTTGAAATATCACGCTGGTCTCTTCAGTTCAGCAACGCGCCTCTAGGTGGCATTGGGATAAAAAATGCTATGCAATAGCTTTACCGTGGCAGTCCCCGAGTGCCACACGTCTTTTTTTTTATCTAGAAAAGATAACGGACAGTGCCGCTCTGTGACTCTAGAAAATACCTTCAAACAGCAAAAGATGTTACAAAATGAAGCTCAGAAATTAAGGGCTTTATACGAGTAAACAACTGATTACTATATAATATATAAACCGAAAGCCCAGCATGATTATTCCACCCTCAAAATTACACTTAATTGTCTTGGGTCATAATTATAAGTCATAGTATACTCTGATATATACTTATGATAGGTGTATATACAATACTCTGATCAAACAACCTTATCTGAGCTTCAGGTACTTTGCGCTTTATTTCAGTTGGAGATAAGATCTCTTCGTGTTCATTACTGCGGAACTGCAACTCACCGCGTCATGGCATCATGGCCTTAGCCATGACGCTGCCCTGTGCATCTGATAACATCTCAGATCTACGGACGAGTCCCGCTGCCTCACTAATTAAATAAATAAATAATGCTGGACAATCTACACATCATCATCTAGCCCCAAGCTGAGCAGAGCTTGATTTATGTTACATCTCGACTCCAAGGGGAGCAAATATGTAGGCTCTGTCGGGACCTGCATATTTGTGCTTCTTGAGATCCTCGGCCAAAACTGACGCTAGTTGATTGAGTACAAGGAATATTTTTTATAGTAAATCCGTCTGCAGAATGTTGTGAACTATTTATAATGTTGATATGGGGCCAAACCACAGATATCAGAAACTAAGGGCCAAACTTGTGATACGTCACAAATCCTCATATTCAACCAAATTGCCCATGAAAACAAACTTTTTTAAAACTCTTGATTGCTAAATTTCAACATGAAATAAATATAATTTAGCTTCGACAAACAATTTGTACACCACAAATTCATAGGAGCGGCGATTGTTTCTTGATATTACTATAGGTATCTACAATATACCTTAACAGTTTTGTCAACAACAAAGTCGCATGGTAGCAATAAATATTGCCAGTGCATCAATGCACTTCTTATGTAAGTGGATAAAATTGCATTTAATAATGTTTATAGGAAGTAAGAATCTGCCTTGACGGACAATTACATGAGGCTCGTTGCGTGACCGGCCAGGTTCAACAGTTCAAATCAACTGTAATAACAACAAATGAGTGGCTGGACATATCACACAGCATGTTAGGGTAGGTACCTACCACATTGCATGATTGATACGGCTCACAAATTTGATGGAAACACAGTATACAACGGAAAAAAATTGCACATACATTTCGCCGGTTTTGCATGTGTCCACTACGCTGCAGAGGTCTGGGCCAAATATTGGTTTGTTTCCTTTCTCAAAGGGGTAAAATATGCTGTACTTTACAATCTATTGACATCGTTAACGAATAATCACGATATTTTGCCATAATAGTTCTAACTTCTCTCTACCTAACATCGAATGTTCTTCTTAACCTTCATATTAGTTCAAGTTTTTCAACAATCTGCTAAATCTGACATACTCAAACCATATACTTATTGTACAAACATATATTTATCTAGGAACACAATACAATCAAAGCAAACATAATACTACGCTTTGGCAGTTTATGAAGTCTCAAAATTGGTATCATTATCCTTCTGTACAAATGTACAAAGTGACTTGAATGAATAAGCCTGTCAAGAGCAAGTAGGTTGCGCGCTTGTGGTTCCACAGCGCGCTGGAAATTTAACGTCTGATACTTACGTATTATATTCGATTGTAACAACCAAACCGTCCGGTTTGGTGAAAATAGTAGGTGTACTTTGATTGATTATAATTGTGTAAAACTAACACAGTAACTCTAAAAACACGAACAAATAAATCACAAAAAAGTCTATAAATTACCAAATCAGCTGTACTGATTAAGGCGCATACACGAGTGAAAGTGGCGCCGTACATCCATCGTACTTTTGTGGTATCTATTATATATTGGTTATTTATTAATGCCTATGTAATAATTTTAATATCTAAACCTTAGGAAGAGATACGAAGTTACACCAAACTCTATTTTCGCATCTCTGCCTAAACATTATAAGATAAAACTAATAAAGAGGTATTAAAAGATAGCTTATAATAGATAACACAAACTGTACGATGGATTTTTTTTTGTTAAACGTAGTAATGTGATAAAATAGGTGGCGCTGTCATATTGGCTCGGGTATGCTCCTTTATGTTTGGTCCGGGCGCAACGTAAGTTCCGTTATCAACATGCCGGTAAGGAACCCTAGAAATCCATACAATACGAGCGGTAATCCAGTGCGGCTACTGATGTTTATCGTTTTAATTTGTGTTTGTGAGAAAATTGAGACCATCGTGTCCCTACAATAAGTGTTTTTTGTCCAGCTACGTCTTTACTTAGCGTATTTTTATGAAGACTGCCATGATTTTATATTTTTATGGCGCGTTTGTATTTTTATTTAGTTTTTCTTTATCAGATTTATATGAGAAGATGGCTAAAACTGCCCCGTTTTAGCCTCAATGTATAGTATATAATGCTAATCCAATGTAACCTTTGGTATATAATTCTCTAAATTTATCATTATCACTCATGAATGGACCACTTACTGAAGCAATCTCGTGTTTTCTTCGAAGCTTGAGAGTACGGGGAGGACAAAAGAGGCAAACAACTAACTGACTCTAGCTAACGAAATCTGATTGCCGTGATACTAACGATGTCGTCTGATATTAGTTATTCTTCACTGAACTCAAAATGTGCTTAAGTGAACTCGAGTCTCGGCTTGCTTGGTTTATCGCACAAAAATGCATTAATTTGAAGACTTATTTTTATTGATCATATACACCGAGTTGAAACTCGGTATATTTAATATTAAACTAACTATATTTAACATTGAAACTGGAATATTAAATATAAATAAATAAATAATGCTGGACAATTCACACAGCATTATCTAGCCCCAAGCTAAGCAGAGCTTGTGTTATGGGTACTAGATAACTGATATACATAATACAATACACTACATAGATAGATATTTTTTATTATACATAGAAAAACATCCAGAACGCCCTGAACAAATTTCTGCAGATCGTACACAAATTTGTCCCGAGGCGGGAATCGAACCCGCAACCTCCTGCGTCCTATAAATATAGTTACACAATTTTTGGTATTTATTTTTATCTTGTTGTTTGCTTCCACTTATTTTATAAGAAAGAAGAGCGTGATTGTCTTTGTTTTATTTCTAAGACCAAATCTTAGTAAAGAGTTGATCGATTTTCCAAAGCTTAGCTGAATAAATCATTGCAAACTTATGATGAAATATAAATCTCTACATAATTGGAAGCAAGAAGAATTTTAGTGTTTTATTTCGGAATCGATAAAAAACCAAAGTAATTGTACTCAATAAGTTGTTCTTTCAGCCAACAATTTGGCAGAATGACAACAAAAACTAGGTGCGGTACTTGTTCTGTAAATAACACAATAATGGAGCAATGTAGGTACATTAGCATACTTTACGACATTCTATCTTATTATTATTTTGTGTTTGATATCGGTATATAGGTATATAAACATAATGCATATACTACAACTAATCGGCTAGACTAAGGTCTAGCCGATGTTCACCACAGCCTGGAGTTCGTGGAAATATGTGGATGTCCAAACAAACAAATATATTTATTGATTGTAAGACATCGTTAAGTTCAGTCAACGCAAAGCTGTTTTCAGATATTTCGTGATAAGTTAATTCTATGTGGGTCGTGAAAGTTAAGTCAAAACAATTTATTGAATTCCAAAGTAAGTTTTTCAAAATAATTTTTGTTAAAATTCTGCGAGTTTATGTTTGACTTACAAAAACTATTGAAAACGTTTCTCTCCGCTCAGTGGTTTATAAGATAACCTGTGGTATTTTTTACAATCTGAACGACCGTATCAATCAGAGAATCCTGAACCTAATGAAATGACGTCACACTTTTGTTGCAATAAGTACTCAATTTATCCATTTCGAGGCGTGTTTTACCACAATTGTTTGTTTTTTTGTAAAAGTTTTTGCTGAATTGCGTGATTTACAATAGCAAGATACAATACCTACAATCACATCTTCTAAAAATAAACGGGAAAGACGGCCTAACCTCTACAGGTATAAAAGAGAACAACGCTTACTTTTATTTTATAACTAGGTTCATCATCCAGCCATCATCATCACCCAGAACCCAGCTTTATGTTAAAAAAATAAAAAAATATAATATATTACATTATCTAACTAAACTATGATCGAAGTAGGTCCCCAAGATACAGATTTATCCTACTACTATGTAATTTGGGTAACAAAGATGTAATAATTTTAAGACTTCAATCGTTTTCAAAGAACGTTATTATTATTATTATTAATGTTCTATGTTTCACCGGCTTCAGCGGCGGTGTCGGCGGCGTAGCAAAATGTATCAAGACGTATGGCTCGTTTTTTCACTTATAGGTACCGGGAAAACTAAATTCGATTCCGGGTTAAAATTGCCGGCTTGGAAGATTTTCAACCACACAAACATGCGCATTGGGTATATTTGATCGAAGATTAGCGTGATTAAAAATATAGTATACCTGTCATGACAGCCACCGAGCCTAGTTAAACATAAAATGTTACTAGGTATTCAATATCGTACCTTTTAAGGGTTCTGTACCCAAAGGGTTAAACCCTATTACTAAGACCCCGCTGTCCGTCCGTCTGTCTGTGTGTCTGTCCGTCTGTCACCAGGCTGTATCTTGTAGCTGGTCCAGTAGTTTCGGAGCCTATTCAATACAAACAAACAAACTAACAAATATTTCCTCTTTATGATATTAGTATAGATATTCGTGCACGAACATTTGGCCGGTTTTACTTTTTTTTATTACAGAATCTAAGTTGCATACGTTATTTCCCTGATCCAAGACGCCATGGCAGCTTTGTTTTGATTAGAATCTAGATGGAACTTTAATTACAGAATATCACCATATTCATCATTGATAGAATTACCAGATAGAGTTTGTCCGTGGACATACAATTAAAACAAGTTTACTTGAGAATGTTTATTTATTCGCCTAGTCGTTGGCAGAGGCTGGGACGTTCCAAATAAAGAAAGGCAGGATTGGAGATGGAGACCATCATTTATTATGTGTGACCAACAAGACAAGTGAAGTCGAAGACACACGCACGATGCGCGGCTGTCAGGTGTCATCCATATTTGACACTGACAGTTAAGATTAAGACCATAGATTAGAACATGCCCCTTTTTGAGACATAGACAAATATCAAAAGTGAAGTTACTTTGACATTGACATAAAGCAAGTACTTCAAACTTGTTTACAATATTACAAAAACAAAACAAAATATTTTTCCTAGACAAAATCCTTAAATTACAAATAGAAAGAAGACAGTGCTTATGTCTAATATACTAATTAAACTAATTATCGGCTAAACTATATATAAAACATTAATTATAAGAAGTGAAGTGACTACCTATTACATTTTTATGTTTTCATGCACATAGTACTTAGATTAGATAGTGTTTTCATTACATTTATAAATCAAACAGTTGTTTTTTCTTAATTATCCTTCCTCGACTGCTATACTTCGGCGTGTCAGGTAGAGGTACATTCTGAGTTGGACTATTCTCAGTTAACTCAGAAGAACTATTGTCAGATTGGACATTTGAAGAGGTTGATGGTGATTGAGTTTCTGAAGAGTGAACTGAGATTACACTGTTTTTTGAATCATTACTTGAACTAGTTTCCTCTACAAGCGTATCATCATGACTCTCTACTTCTTGTCTTAAATCCATAAATATTGGAGATTCCATTTCCATATGATCAGAGTTTATAGATTCATAGAATGAGTTAGTAGACTGGTTTGAGAAATTTGAAATTGATGAATGACTATTTGACCTTGGCCTAGCCTGAGTTGGTTTATGGATAAGGTAAGTAATTATCTCATCATCCTCTTCCTTTTCCATTGACTGAGTATGTAACTTTATTTTTTGACTTGATTTATAGTGAAATGTTTTATTTGACTGTAAATTATTGGAATGAGTATGACTCTCTGACTGTGATGTATATGACTGACTCGACTGTGGCTGAGTGTTTGATATATTTTTATGTTTCAGCTGAATATGCTGAGAACTTCGTCGATAGTTATTTCCTACTCCATCTTCGACTATGTATGAACGAGGGAATTTTGTTTTAGAAATTATAGTACCTTTTGACCATTGGATGCCTTTTGGGTCTTTTTTGAAATAGATATCATCATTAATATTGAACTCTGGATAGGTTTTGGAACTCTTATCATAATATTTTTTTGTATTATGTGTGTTTGTTTGTTTCTTTTGATTATGTTCTGAATATTTGATAATTTTGGGTTTTAGACTAGACAGTTGAGTTGGTAATTTAGTTCTTAGTTGACGAGACATTAGTAGTTGTGAGGGTGAGTTTAAATGACCTCTTGGGGTGGTCCTATATTGTAATAGGCCTAGATAAGGATCTGTGTTAGAATCATCACATTTTCTAAAAATATTTTTGACTATTTTCACAGTTGCTTCTGCGAGACCATTTGACCTGGATAAGTGTGGGCTTGAGACAATATGTTCAATATCCCAATCACTTAAAAACTCTTTGAAATTTGTTGAATTGAATGGTGGACCTCCATCACTGACTAGTTGCAAGGGGATTCCATGACGAGAAAATATTGATTTTAATTGTGTTATGACAATTGAATGTGTAGTGTTTTGGTTTAAGTGTGCTACTTCAAAATAATTTGAATAGAAATCAACAACAATCAAATATTTCTTTCCTTTGTATTCGAATAAATCTGTGGCTAGTTTTTGCCATGGAAGTTTAGGCTGATCATGTGGCAATAAAGGCTCCTTTGTTTTGTTTGGACTAAATGTTAGACAAGACTCACATTGTTTTATAAGAATCTCAATTTCGTGATTCATGTTAGGCCAATAGACTATTCCTCGGGCTAAATTCTTTGTTTTTTCAATACCCATATGGCTTGCATGCAAAATTGACAATATTTCTGATCTCATTGTAGATGGAATGATAATGGCATTGCTTTTGAAGATCAAATCATTAATTACATGTATTTCATGTCTAATATTCCAGTAAGGTAATGTGTTTGGATCACAATTTTGTTTACAGTTTGGCCATCCCTGTATGTAGAATTCTTTCAACTTTTGTAAGGTGTTGTCAGAGTTGGTATTCATCAAGATTTTTTCTAATTTTTCAGGTGTGATAGCTAAATTTGATGTTAATAAATTGACATGACATTCTATACCAGTTTCTATTTCTTCGAGAACTTCATTGACTTCTATGTTATTGACTTTTGACCTTGACAAAGTATCTGAGATATACATTTCTGTGCCTTTTGTGTATGTGACGATTAAGTGGTATGCTTGTAATGTGATCATCATTCTTTGAAGTCTTGTTGGGACATCAGACAAAGGTTTTTTGAATAAAGTTACAAGTGGTTGATGATCTGTTTCTACATAGACTGGTTTTCCATAAACATATTGATGGAACTTCTTACAACCAAATACAATGGCATATAATTCTTTCTCAATTTGAGCATAGTTCTCTTGACATGGCGTTAGTGACTTTGAAGCATATGCAATTGGATTTTTGTCATGAAAAATTACTGCACCTACTGTATCTTTTGATGCGTCTACAGACATTCTAATTTGTTTCCTGACATCATAGTGGACTAGTACTGGTGTTTGGCAAATGATTGATTTTAACTTTGTGAATTGTTGTTCATGTATGGGTGACCATTGCCATGCATTTTGTTTTTTGAGGAGATCTCTAAGCAAATTTGTTTCTATTGACAAGTTTGGGATAAAACTACCTAAATAGTTGACCATACCTAGAAATCTTTGTAGCTCTTTGACATTTTTCGGACTGGACATTTTGGTTATGACTTCTACTTTTGACATATCAGGTGAAACACCCTGTTTATTGAAAATATGACCTACATATTTTACTTCAGTTACCCCAAACTGACATTTGGACTTGTTAAACTTTAAATTAACTTCTTTTGCTCGTTTAAATACACTTTCTAGACGTTGCTTATGTTCATTTTCATTTGACCCGTATACCAAGATATCATCAATATAAACAATTACTCCTGGTAGCCCTTCGAAAAGTTCTGTCATTATTCTATGAAATATTTCTCCACTTGAATTTACTCCATACGGAAGCCTAAGAAATTTATACCTACCAAAAGGTGTATTGAATGTACAGAGGTCACTACTCTCCGAATCTAGTGGTATCATCCAATAACCTGAATTGGCATCTAATTTTGAGAAAATTGTGGCACCTGCAACTTTAGAACGTAAATCATCAAATGTAGGAAATGGATAATGAGGTCTTTTGACTGCTACATTAAGATTTCTCGGATCAAGGCACATACGCAATTTACCGTTGGGTTTTTCGACTAAGACAATTGAATTTACCCATTTTGTTGGCTTTATGACTTTTTCAATAACTTTTAGTTTTTCCATGTTAGTTAATTCATCTTTTAGCCTATTATGAAGTGCAAATGGAATTTTTCTAACTGGACATACCTTTGGTGTGACACTAGAATCAACATCTATGTGTGCTTGAGTAGGAAGACATCCTAAGCCTTCAAATGTTGATGAATACTTATTTACAATATCAGTAACAGACCTCTGATTATCATAACATGTTTCCTCAGACAATGCAAATATCCTTTTTACTATACCTAGGTTTTCACATATTTTCCAACCTAGGATTGTTTGACATTGGGCATTGACAACAACAAAGCATATGTTTGCTGTTGTTCCATTTTCAAAGTTACATTTCAGTATACATGATCCTGTATTTGGAATTAATTGTCCTGAAAATGAAAAGACTTTATTATTTGTCCTAAAAATGTTGATTTCCTGACCTGTTTTAGACATCATTTGATCTAATGTATATTTAGAAATAACATTTGTGTCAGCACCTGTATCAATTCTACATAATAATGGATGATTATGACATTTAATGGTTATATTCCATTCATTTGACACTTTATTTATGGAGTTTATGACAAAGTAATCCGACTGATTCGTTTCATTGTTACTTTTATTTTCTGACTGACATACCATACTTACATTTATGTTGGTATCTTTATTGAAGAAGCAATATTTAGCAAAATGGTTCTGTTTTTTGCAGTTTGAACATGTTTTTCCTTCAGCTGGGCACTTGAACCTGTGGACTTGACCACACCTCTTACAAGATTTTTGTATAGGTGATTGCGACTGTGTTGAGACCTGAAATCTAGAATGGTTATTCGAAGACTTTGGCTGACTTTTTTGACTCAAGTCTGTTGATTGATTTTGTCGATGAGACTTGACGGCTTGAACTGTACTCTCTTTTTCTAGTTTTGTGATAGCCATTTGAAGCTTTTCCGTTTCTCGTTGCGAAATCTCAATGCTTTTAGCAATTTTTATGGCTTTTTCTATTGTTAGTGACTCTTGTTGCAGTAATCTTTCCTGTGTTTTTCTGTTAGTTATTCCAATTACAAACATGTCGCAAATGAGTTGTTCTTTCAGAGTTTCAAAATCACATCTGATTGCCATATTTGTTAATTTTGTGACATATTCTTCAATGGACTCTTCTTCTGACTGTTTTCTTGTGAAAAAGTTATATCTCTCTACTGTGATATTTTTGTGTGGAAGGAATTTGTCATCGAATTTTTGAATGACTTTCTCAAGGGTCATTGATGCATCTTTTCTATCTAGACCAAATGAGTTGAATATTTCTAGACAATCATCTCCAATAAGACTTAGAAAAATGGCTATTTGACGGCTTACCGATTCTTTATCAATCGTATTCGCTTCGAGGTAGATGAGGAACTTCTGCTTCCATAATCTCCATGCATTCGACATCGCTGCCAGATCTGAATCCAGTTTTAGCGGCTTGATCGTGGCAGTCATAACCACGCTGAACTTTGGATCTTCCATCGACATCTTCGTTTCTTCTGACACCATGTTTATTTATTCGCCTAGTCGTTGGCAGAGGCTGGGACGTTCCAAATAAAGAAAGGCAGGATTGGAGATGGAGACCATCATTTATTATGTGTGACCAACAAGACAAGTGAAGTCGAAGACACACGCACGATGCGCGGCTGTCAGGTGTCATCCATATTTGACACTGACAGTTAAGATTAAGACCATAGATTAGAACAGAGAACATTGATTAATTAAAAAGGGAAGATGAGGTACTAGTTTCTCGAAAATGGCAACCTCATATTGTGTAAAATTGTGTGCACCTCAGTCACGGTTGGACCGGCGGCACGGGCGGTCGTAATTCGCGTGAAATATTGTTGTCTCGGTCTCATTTCGGTCTTAGATACGTCTTTCCGTCTTTGTTCTTCTTTGTATTGCACAGGACTGGAAATATAACTGTGAGCGTATGTGTTTGAGTATAGTTGTAACACAGGCCAATTTTTCAGTAAGCGCTGGGAGAACGTAACCTATCTTCCCTTTTTAATAAATAAATGCTTGAGAATGAAATCTCGCTATTGAAACCGCTGCCGCTGTACGCGGCTAGACGCATATCTAACAGATTTTATGAAAACCGAAAATACTAAGTAACTATTATATCCTCTTTGCAGCTCACAGAGATATAGTTTGTTCTGGGTCCATTTTTACCTACCATCCCAAAATAGTTTTTGTTTTTTCCTTGTAAAGTTTTTTGTTTAGGTATTAATTAAATTTAATTTTTATTTTGTCTATGGGTAGTTGTCATCTTTGTGTATTGTATTGTCGCTCCTAGAGGCCCTAACTGTAAACCAGCGGTATTGGACAAATACCTAAAACTGCAAAATGCTGAGATAGGGTATCGGTAGATATCCCTTTTTACCCAAAGTATAGTGAATTGTTAGATTTATGTACTCATTAGTTTTAATTATCTTATGTACCATTTCTGTTGTCTTTAGGTAAATTAAATGAATTTTATCTTATCTTATCTTTAACTGCAAAAGTATTTTTAATATTTTTTAACTTTTACTTCCTCTAACTTATGTTTCATATTCGATCCGTTCAAATGTTGGCGTGCTGAGGTCCATCCATCCAAACTTTCGAATTTATAATATTAGTGTGATATCGAAAAGAAGTACATTGGGGGATAATAAAGTACTTTGGCACTAAATCTTCACAGGAGCGGGAACAATGCGGGTGAAACCGCAAGGCGCTGCTTGTCTATACATAACTATTTTTTGTCCGATAAATCAGTTCCCATGGGATAAAATAAGCTTTGAACGTTTCTATAGAACCAAGGCGAGCAAAGCCGCGGGAAGCAGTTTCATAAGATACACACTCAAAATCATAAAGTAGGCAACATTGAAAAAGAGAAATAATCAATTATGTAGATTGTAAATACGTTGGGAATACTTTTCGTGAGACGTTGAATAACTCAATTTAAGTAATACTTTACAAAATAGTAGTTTTACGAACCAGAAAATACGAGTTCGTAAGTAGGTTATTGAATTGGCAAGGCAAAAACAAATTATAGCTGTCAATATACAACCAACTGGCAAAGTAATAAAAAATAAGTTGATAAAAATTTTTAAGTTCCATCATAAAATATTGTTATGATAGTGAATTGGGCTGAAAAGAGAAATCATTGATGACAGTGAAAATGGCCGTGGTGTAAGAATCGACCCCTCTAGCTCCCGCGGGTGTCGCAGCAGCTGACTTAACTGCCAAAGAATGGGCTACTGAATATCTTGGCAACTACAACGATCACTCATCCGTTTCCAAAGCTCACGCTTTGGATTATGGCAGAAATCTCCTTGTATGAGGTGGGTCCGCCGTGTGGCGCCGCCATAGACTTTACTCCACCTCAACTCTTCTCTTCTCTTACCCCCCTGCTATGAAATAAAAGCCTATAAAGCGCTTATCAGGGGGAGCCCTAAGTCCAGGTGGACCGATACAGGCTGTTGAGGTTGAGGTTATGTTTTAAAGCTTACACTTAGTATTTGATTGTTAACAATACTTGTGTGGGAACTATTCGTTATTATCCCGTTCAACGTATACCTACTCTTTAGTACGACATAGTTTTTTTAGGTTAAAATATACATCCTTATGTTTATTATAGAACACAATTTTTATTGATGACAGAGATCTAAAACGACACCTACTACGATACCAAAGGCATTTTGTAAATGCAAACATAATTACAGTCAATTACGCAAAAAACATGGTACTTACTGCCTACCTATTCTCTGAACTGGAAGGAAAAAAGCAATACGAAATGTGCGGTTTAATTTTTTACGATTTTCCTGTCAACATTCTTCTAATTCACTGTCTTCAGACAAGGAAAACCAAAAGCAACACCAACATTGTTCTCATTTGCCCGTGGTCGCAAGAACGAACTCATCAACACTAATACGTCCAAGTGCTGTACTGTGGGCCGGCTTAGAATTTGCACCACCTGGCCTGAGGCCTGTCTGTGTCCTCCAGTGGACCAATATAGGCTGGTGAGGTAAGGAGAAAGATGCGTCCACAGCTGAACCACCAAATAAGGGGGTTGAACCATGAGCCATATCATCTCGCTGGCAGGCAGCACGTATTGCTGTATGCAGTGATTCACTTTGCTTGTTCTTAAAATGGCGTTAGAAGATTATGACATTTAAACTTTGTTTTTCAAATATATTTTTTGTTATTGTATTCATAGAGGTTCTCGTATGTGTGATCATAGCATTGATAGTTAAATATTGACATCTTCATTTATTATTAATTTACACCCATACGTAACACCATTATAATGCCATTCTTTGTAATGGCATTCTTTATAATAATAAGTTAGTAGGTAAGTCGTAAGTAATATTGGAAAATTCACATAAATATGAAAGTCTGTAAGTATGTTTGTTACCACGTATCTCCGTGAATACTTAGCCGAATTTGATGATTTGGTATGTAGATAGTTTAGGTTGTAGACCATCGATCACAGTTTTAGGAAGCCGTGAAATATCTGATCGATATTTTAGAATAAAACATAGGCAAACCTAATTAAAAAAAAATCGTCTAAGGGGTTTAAGGCGCATACCCGAGCCAATATTACAGCGATACCTATTTTATCATATTTTTACGTTTATCATAGGATTTTTTAATAATAAGATAAAATTGTTGGGGGCGCCGCTTCCAGTGGTGGAAAAATATTTTTCCTGATTTTTTTTGTTACTGTTATTTTTTTCTCAGAATTTGCACAACCGGTCAAATTGACCTCTTTCCTACAATGCATAATAATGATGCTGACAGCTACGCTGACAGTTATTTTTTCCAATACGACGCCAAAAAGAGAAGTATTGATTTTTGTTTTGAGTTATTTGCAAACATTATAACTTTAGAATGGCTCGACTATAGTTCCTTTATTATAAATCAGTACAGATACATAGGTACACGTCTCAATTAGTACATTGTTCTGTCCTTGCCCTCTACAACTGCCTTATTTATTATTTTTACTTTCTATAGAAACAAACACTATATTTTATATTGCATCAAAATATCACAAGATAATTAAGTTTGTTTTAAGAAACTATAAACCGACTACAATTTTTATAGTTTTTTCATGACTTTTTATGTATCTCATTGTCAGAACGGAACCAAATTAAAATGCAACCACACGGTAAGCACCAGCTTTCACATAAAAAAAGAATCATGAAAATCGGACCACCCAGTCAAAAGTTCTGAAGTAAAAAACATAAAAATAACAGCCGAATTGAGAACCTCCTCCTTTTTTGAAGTCTGTTTAAAAATCAAGTCACAGTATGACACTGCACTCTACCATGTTTCTCATTATTTAAGTAATTACATAACATCAACCTAATTATATAAATAATATAATAGCGTAGGATAAGGACATTATGTAGGTTAAATTAGCTTACTAGTAGTAGGTTATATGAAATATATAATAATAATAGCCATACTAGCATTCTACAAATCGCTTAAATTGCTAAGATTATCTTAAGTGCCGATCAAATATTATTAAACACGGTAGCACCATGCACATACATGGTGTTTAAAAACGTAAGGTAAAGGTATGAGCTGTCATGCTGTCAGGATTTAAGATTTTTTTGTTTGCAATCAATGTGATGCAAGGGCAAGCAAATCTTGACCTTTGTTGAATTTCTAAATGTTTTAGTGTTTTTCGGTCACTTGTGACAGAAGTCGTAGGCGTATACTACTTCACTGCATATCTAGTTTATATTACTACTTAACGGTAATTGGTACATTGACTAACTAATCAGTGATTTTATCTTTGTAAATTTTTTTTTCGAGTTTACGTTGACAATGGATTTAGTATTAATTTGTTAATTTTAAAGATGATCAATCAGCGTAAAGTGCCCCGGAAACGAATAGTATATTTTTAGATCATTCGTGGACCAAAATGATCGCCCAAAGAGACAATTGCCATTGTAATTTGCCTGACGACTCAAAAACTCTAATTAGTCCGTCTTATCAGAAGATATTGAAAACGTATGATTTCTTTTGTCAAACAAAAAATATACAAAATAAAACGCGTAAAAATTTGGGAGTGGCAGTAAAAAGTGTCACACTTTTGTGTGCCGTGACGTCACGCGGAAATTTAACTGTAACTATTTTGTGCATCACTGACATAAAAATTGACTATTACAAATGAGAAGAATTGGCTGTAAGAGCCGCATTCTAAAACGGAGTTTAAAGTCCACACCGAGCCAACCGCACTGAATTAAGCGTTCATTCAATAAGATAAACTAAATCAATATCGTCTGACGTCATAAACCCTATAACCACCGGGATATTGAGACGAATCAATCGACACCTCATTTGTTCAAATAGTACAATTTGTTTTAGCGCTATGTTGGAACATAAAATCGCCTACATACATACAAATAGGGTGCCAACCACATAACAGTTGGAAGTCGGGTGGCATCTTGATGAAGCTTTCAAATCCAAATCCGCCGCTTACACTCAGTTTAGTAAGTAAAGATATTCTTTGCCCAGCTTCTGCGGTGACCCATCGCCGCGCAGCTACACTATCAAGACGACATGTACATCGTGGGTACTCAAAGAGATATCATAAGAAGTGGAGTAGCACCGACGAAGCAAGCAGTTTTTTCATCCAATGTGAGAATGCCATCTTTGTGGCGAAAGAAGTAGCCAGGTTCTACGGTGCTACCGCGGTTTGTAATTTTTTTTTTATTATATTATGTTGCTCGCCAAATACGCGGCCTACGCCTCAGGAAACTAGTCAAGACGACATGTACATCGTGGGTACTCAAAGAGATATCATAAGAAGTGGAGTAGCACCGACGAAGCAAGCAGTTTTTTCATCCAATGTGAGAATGCCATCTTTGTGGCGAAAGAAGTAGCCAGGTTCTACGGTGCTACCGCGGTTTGTCATTTTTTTTTTATTATAGGTTGCTCGCCAAATACGCGGCCTACGCTTCAAGAAACTAGCACTAAGTGCCGTCACTTAGTTCACGTAGTTCTTGGACACGTTTAACGCATTCACTGCCCAGCTCTGTGGTGCGACCCGCAGGGGCGCGCCGCAGCTCCACGCAGATAGAGACTGGCACCTGCGTCTTGGGCCATGAAGGTATTAGTGTATAACGCATTCACTGCCCAGCTCTGCGGTGCGACCCGCAGGGCCGCGCCGCAGCTCCACGCAGATAGAGACTGGCACCTGCGTCTTGGGCCATGAAGGTGTTAATGTGAGCCCAAACTTCTGCAAGTGCAGGTGATTTATATTTTTATCTTACTTCAAAAAGAGAAGGGTTATCACTTCGTGTATAGGTATTTTTTTTCTTGAATAATATCTGTCCCGAAGTTCACTATCAAATTCAATTTGCGTAAGAAAACATAGGCTTTAACTAGGATTCAAAAAGTTTTCCCAGTATTTTTTTTTCTTTTACAATAAAATGCAAAAAAAAAAATTATTTCCCATCTGTTCATGAATTGTAACGGGTTCAGCATTGTCCTAGCTAGCTTCTATCAGCTGTGCGGCACGCATCGACTCGCAAATAAAACGATTCATTGGTGAAAGTATATGTGAAATCTTTGATCGTAGCTATGTAAAACATTGAGCGGCAAAGGATGGCCCGGCCGCAGTCCCGCCAAGACCGCCGCCGTCTTGCCGCAGAAGAATTAAAGTCAATGAATAAGTCATCAATCAACTCTATATTAGTCCACTGCTGGACATAGGCCTCCCCAAATGAGCGCCATAGCGCCCTGTCTTTAGCGTATATCAACTCAGAAACGGATTACGAATTATCGCCGACTCAACTCGAGTCGTGCGTGAAGCGTGCCGCTTTTGGGATTAAAATAACTTCGCTAAATTTTCGTCTGATTAAAGACAGTATTGAGGTTACCATTTAAGATTCCCACAGATAGTTACATTAGGAATAACAAGATAACACAAGTTGTCTGAAAATTCACACACACTCATAAATAAAACATACTTTGCGACAACCCAGTATCACACAACCACACAACACAACCTGATACCTGATGATGACGATAATTATCTGAAATTTCAATGTCCAGCAAAAAACTTAGAAACTGCTTTTGATCGCTTAGATATTGGTTTACTATTTTACCTAACTATACTATACCACAGTATAAATATACATATAGTCGGAATAATGATATTGTGTTGATCTTGAAAAAGAACAATAATGACATAATTAAATTAATGCAAATTGCCCTTATTTAGCGAAAGATTTACCTTTGTTTGCTATATGGTGCTGGCTTAGAATCTGCACCACCCTATCTTTTCCCGTGGGTGTCGTAAGAGCCGACAAAGTGATATTCACTGGAGGCGGACAGCAGCGCCCCTACAGAACAATTCTACCACCGAACTGCGATCCCCAACCGACATGCACATTGATCAGCGTGAGGATTATGGGCATTACCCTCTATTAGATAAAATCCAACAACGCGCTTATCAGGGGGAGGCCTGCGTCCAGCAGTGGACCAATACAGGCTGTTGAGGCTGTTCACCTTTGTAGGTCCATCAAGATCGGCCAGCATGTGTCAACAAACTTCCATTTGTAGAAGTGTGACGTATACATAGTTAGTATGAATACAAGGAGCTGAGACTTCAGTGAGTTTTGCAAGCTGCACAAACAAACACTTATAGGACAAGGAACCTTGTCGTCACATCGTTTTGTTAGTCCATCGGTACTCTATGTATGCCTGAGCACAAGAGATAGAAAATCAATTATGTTTAGTCATATTATTCATTGTTGGAAAGGGAAATCAGTTTTTAAAACTCACGTAGAGCGCCATTTACTAATCTAGCCAGTAGTAAAGTAAGTAAAGTATCATTTATTGCATGAAATACATGTAGGTACAGGTAGTGTAGAGACACGATAAAGTCTCTATACACTCATGTCAAAAACACCCCTCTGACTACGTACTAGTTTTAAGTCCAATGAACAATAAGAGAAAATCCCTTAGTTCACCAAACACAACGCTTCTTCACCTATTGACCCAGAGACAGTTGCTTCTGGGAGTAGATGTCGGGGAGGAAAACCTCGGAGCCCTTACTAAACGCTTTGGAAGCAGAAGTGTTTGAAGAACCTGATTGATTGTTGCTAGTTTTACTGTTTTGGTTGGCACTTTGTATGCAAACTGTCAACAATGTGCCAACCAGTTTTGGTTGGTTGACCTATCAAACAACTCGGCTAAATTATTGTAATTGCTTCATTATGGTGAAGTAATTAATCAATGGTGTCTCAGATAACACTTTTTGGGCTTTTTACCATCGATCAAAGTTTTCGCCAGCCTCCCGTAATACCTGATCGATGGCTTTTACCTTTGAAAAACAGAAACTACAGAGAATGTACAAAGTGGCGGCATGCGTTTCAAAGGTGTCAAGGTTAAATCTCTCCGTGCAAGCAAATATGTCGAATTTCCTTGATCTAAGGACGATTCCGCGACAATACTATTTTTAACCGACTTCAAAAAAAGAGGAGCTCCAAAATTCGACAGCATTTTTTTATTTATTTTTGTTACCTCAGATCTTTTGACAGAGTGATCCGATTTAAATGATTCATTTTTATTTGAAGGCTCATACTTCCCGTGTGGTCCCATTTAAATTTGGTTGATTTGATAATGCATTCCATGAAAAAACCATAAAATTGAAGTCGGTTTATAGTTTTTTTTTAAACAAACCCAATTATAATAGTAGATTGGTTAGCAGCACTCAACCCTGGGGTTAAGAGGTGTTGTATAATCAATGCAAGCAGAGACGATAGAGTTCGGTGCAATATCACAGTGTCAGAGCCCACGGGTGAAGATGTTAAACCATATAAAGAGCCGTTTACCTTGCCAACTTCGCGAAACTTCTCAAACAGTTCTCAAATGACATTCGTTCAAAAGTAACAATGGTTACTACCTATTGTCTTATCAAGAGTGTCAATAAAAATCGTTTATCGGTCAAATAAGGACGGCTTCATGGATGGAACTGATGGGGTCCAAGTAATTAACCTTTGGACAATCGTCTGGTAAGACAATGGATGCTTGAAGTTGAAGCTCATGTGATCGTGATCTATTTCATTGTTTTCTTTATACAAATCGAGTTCGATATCTCGAAGATGAGGATCATCTGCGTCCATCGCACCGATAGACTTTGAGAAATTTTCGTATATGGGTCAAATAGGTAGTAGGTTGTTAGTTAGTCCAATATGGTATTTCAAGGTGTAGAGATAGGAACTATAATCTAATATTTTGGGTCAAACGGAGCAAAATACCTATTGGGTAGAAAAATCTTGGGTTGTACGGGTAAGCACTCTTTATTAGGCTAATTGGAAAACTCCCGAGGACTTTGAGAACTTAAAAAACTACGGACAGCCATGTAAAACTTATCAAAATTACTATCACCACGTCAAAAGTTCTGAGGTAACAAATAAAAAAAACAGCCGAATAGAGACGCTCCTCCTTTTTTGAAGTCGGTTATAAACTAAAACTGTTTCTAGTTTACACCACAGAGACAGAACACAAACAAATCATTATCAATCACACTTCGCTTACAAACCGTCCTAATATTGTTATCATTATGGAAATAAATTGACGAAGTAAACATTAGGTATTGGTGGTGATTTGAACACGTTCCGCAGTCCGGCCTTTGTTTGAACGATTTGTTTAGAAATTTAACATTGACGGTGTAACCAGCAGTCGATAACATGTGGTAATGTAACAATATTCACCAGTTATTGGTAACCACCGCTTGGGATCTGGCTAAAGGTTATTTGTTTAGCCGGCGATCAGTGTGTAGGTATACTCAATACAGTAAAAAAAGTTTGTTCTCTTTCTTATCTTTTTAATTCGTCAAATTGCAAGGCAAAGGCCCCTTAAAATTTTATAATGTTATTTTTCAATAAATAATTGCCACTAACTGTAACTCCTGCAATTAGAAAATGTATTCCTAAAACAAATATTTACCTACTTAGTGGAATTCCGATAATTTACAGGTCAGCCGTGTTTGGCCTATCTCTCGAAGTTCATACATGAACTAAGTAGAACTAAGTAAATATAGTATAGTATCTATCTATAGGTCCGTTGAGCTCGGTGCAACCGGTTGTACCACCTTCAGTGAAAACGACGAGGGAATAATGAGGCAATACCGAACAACGCAGCAATTTTATGGTTTAAAATAAACAAACAAGTTGTGTAGCTCAGTGGAGATACACGCGCTATGAGTGTGGATCCTAATTCAGGTAGAGTGAAAGTTTTTGTTCTTTGTGAAGATATCAAAGCATCTTCTTAAACTTGAAATACTAAAAGATAAGGGTTCTAGGGGAGGCCTATGTCCAGCAGTGGACTAGTATAGGCTGCTGATGATGATGATGATGATAAAGGGTTCTTTACGAATAAAAATAATCTGGCTAAGCGCGATTTGACTCTCAGAGGAAGGGTTCCGTGCTCTTCTTGATATGCTTTCGCAAAAAAAACGTTAAAATCTAAAAACAAAGTAAACGGTACTCTCCGTGGTATGGAAGTTGGCCTCCTTAATAATAAAATGTTTGTTGAGTCAAATATTTTTTTTAATTTCAACTGTATACCTATTACGGTTCACGAGATGCAGCCTGGACAAACCTAGATCAAAAATTGACAAAAAAAAACACATTTTTTGTATGAAAGCACCTAAAAACATATTATTTTATTTGTATTATTTGTTGTGAGAAATACACAAACGGAAATTTGAATTTTATGGTTCTTAAGAAGGCTACAGTTGATTCCTATCGAGTGTCGTTGATTTATAGAAAAGCGGTACTCCAGCACAGATCTGTCACTAAGCAAGGTTTGATAATACGGGCATTAGAGTTATAAATAACATACCGATTACATAATATTTTCAAGGATTTACATACTACATATTGGTTAATATTCATAAATATTCTCAGTTTTAAATTAGTCATATTATTCTCACTCAGCTTGTCTCTTTTTACAAAATACAGTGTGTTTTTTTTACTGAGTCAGTATAGCACCCATAGCCAGAGAGCGGTATGGGTCACTCTCAAAAGAATCAATTAGCTATACTTTGTAGAAAACTACACTCGATCTCGTCATTGAAAAAAAGGTTTTACGTCACAAAAAAAATATTTTTCTGAAATCTATATTATTTTAAACAAATAGTTAAAAGTAAATTATAACATGGTCATTTAAGGTTTGAGATATTTATTTTTCTCTTAAGAATTTACAAATTCACTTATAGAGAAACTATAACTAAAGTAATAAAATTAGGCCTTTCAGCTTTCTATATATTTCTATTTACTTAACTTCATGTTATATAAAATTTACATCGCGCTGTAATTGAGTGGCTGCATGAATTGCGTCAAACCGACGACGACAGACGCAGAGGACATCTCACGTGGCCGTATAGAAAGTTCGAATAAATGTGACGTGACAGCTATCATTACTTGTCAATACTTTTCGTCCATAGGGACGAAAAGTATTACTTTCAACCCGCTTCCCAGGCAATATCCGACCTACTTTTCGAGTATGAGTGATGAAAAAGCGTATTTCAATTCTTTTTTATTTATTTATTATACCACAAAACGGTGTCGTATATGTGGTCTTTCGTCAATAAACGTCGGTGAGTTGGTATTTGTAAGTTAGTTAGTACGAGATTACTAACGAATTGTATCTATAAGAAAACAGTTTATCTTTGACTAACTTTTTAAACCAAAGTAAACAAATTCTAGTTTTGTGTGTCCCAGTTGCCCCGTGCTGTTTTAGTTAAAACACACTGTATAGCTCGAAAAACAGACGGCTCGCATACTTATTCTGAATATAAGTCGCCGGCGAGGCTACTTGGGATTCCATACGTAAAGCGAGTCGTCGAAACAACCTTGCTGCAAGGTCCTGGTGTAAGACTACATTATCTGTGACCGCTTCCTTAGGTTGCCCAATCTCATTGATGATCGATGTTTTGACGACGGCCTTTGACACTTCATCATCATTTTCATTATCATCGTTAAGGGTGTCAATTCAGATGCTGCAAAACTAAACTAAACTAATTTGACAGGACTAAAAATGACGGCGTAAATGATGCCATAACCATTGATTTATTAAAAACGAAGATGAGGCACTGGTTGCTCGAAAGTGGCAACCTCAAATTGTGTAAAATTGTGTTCTCCCACATCAGTCACCGTCTGACCGGCGGCACGGGCGGTCTTGATTCGCGTGAAATAGTGTTTTCTCAGTCTCACTTCGGTCCTAGATACGTCTTTTCGTCTTTGTTCTTCTTTGTATTGCACAGGACTGGAAATATAACTGTGAGCGTATGTGTTTGCGTGTAGTTGTAACACATGCCAATTTTTGAGTAAGCGCTGGGAGAACGTAACCTATCTTCCCTTTTTAAATCAATGGCCATAACGATCAAAATAATAAGGATGAAATGATTTTTAGTCCTGTCAAATTAGTTTAGTTTAGTGATGGCTACATCAGAATAGACACTAAATGTCTAATATTTCCAAGGGTAGCACATTTAGATAGGTCAGTATGGGGATTTCGAAAACTATAAGACATACAAGATCTCTTCTTAGGAACCATGTCATCGATTTTAGTAAAAAAATGTTTTAAGGTTATTTTAATCCCAAGGGAACTGATTTACGGGATAAAAAGTAACCTAGGTTTTACTCTAGGCTTAGAACTACCTGTAAGTATAAAAAATTTAAACCCGACGTTCAGTAGTTTTGCGTGAAAGAGTAACAACAAACGTTCAAGTTTATAATATTATAAAGGAAGGATAATATAATATTGATAACTGGTTTTCAATTAACCGTCTGTTTAAGATTCGACTGATATAGTTTTAGCTGTGATAATGAGTCGATATTATTTACCAGCTCATAATGTGTTATACACTCCGTTGTGATCACACACGTGTTTGTTTAATCAATCTACTGTGTTGATTATAATAACCATTAAATCATTTATAGGTAACTACGAGTATATACTGTTCGCGGCTTGATATAGATAGAAAAGTACAAAGTAGCCTTTCATCCTGCTTTGGATCTAGTTAGATGCAAATATTTATGCAACAGTCTGATTTGATAAAAGTGTTAAAAGTTTAGTTATTAATAAGTTAAAATTAATTTATTTTGAACAGATACATTCAATTGTTTTTCTATGATAACCCTTGTGCTAAAGTCTGTTCGGCGGCATAAATCATTGTGCATTTCATTCCATCGCGCGGGTATGTATGTCTATAATGACAGGTGAGATAGCATGCATTTAGGCCGCGCTCACTGATGACAAACAGTGTAGTTACTCTTAAGTTAGATTGTCAGAAGATATTCGACACGTATTTTTTATTTTGCCAATCAAACAAAAAATTACGAAAATAAAGCACGTCTAAGTTAAGTGTATAAGGAGTGGGGCTAGTGACGTCACGGCTCAGTAAAAAGTGTAAAACTTTTTACTGAGCCGTGACGTCACGCGGAATATAAACTGGCTACATCTTCATCATTTTTTGATTAAGCGACAAAAAAAACATCGAAAGACAAAAATACGTGTCGAATATCTTCTGATAATCTACTGACAGACTCATTAGAATTTTTGAGTTGCCAGGCTTATTATGTGACGTGTGATGTGTAAAGGGACAAACAAGTCTTATGATAAAAAGTACCACAAAAACCCGATATGTTACGGGCCTCACTGACCTTGCAAATAAAAAATTTAATCTTAATCGGTTCATCCTTTTAGTCTTTTATGTTTTTTAATTAACTGTTATCTTACGAACTACAGAACTCACCCTAATTAAAAAAGAATATTAAAGAATATAGCTGAGACAAGCTTGAATAGGAAAATGCCTTTACCCCAAAAAACGGTAGTATCGACAACCAATGAACTATTATTATTAATTATTTAATGTAGGCGGCCAAGGTGTTGATTGATTGTTTTTCAAAATTTGAAGCCACAAAAGCTTATTTTTATAATATAATTGTTAAAAATCGGCAGAAAGATGGTGCGATGATCAGGAGTTAATCGCGGCGACCCATGAGAATCGTTTTACAACTCACATAACGTTTTTGCGGGCGACTATCAACTAGCAATGAGATTCACAGCTATTGTCTTACAGGTAATGTAAATGCAAAAAACTAACAAATTACCTACGTACCTGGTACCTAGTGCCGTAGCTACGGGTAAAGAGCTCGTTATCTTACTGCCAAACCGCTGGAAATGAATAATGTGGTTATGTTAGGTTAACCTATTTGAATTTACCCTGTTTGTTTTAGTAAGAAAAACAACTTAAATCCTTTTGTTCATTAATGGGTTGATTTGAAATGAGTAGTGGGACAACAACAGTAGGTATCTATCTATGAGCTTTGTAAGGTCTAAGGGAAATGGATTATCGGATTTAAGTTTTTCAACAAGGTAGTGCCATTCTTTCATCATTATGTAAGTATGTATTTTAGAACCATGCCAAGTTTACTAACTGTTCTTTCCTGGCTACAAACAAAGAAGATAAATTGCTTGAGACATGTTTCTAGAAAAAAGTTCGTCAAGGTTTATACAAGTAAGTCTCTGCATTTATAAATAATATCAACTTTGTTTTTTAATTAACACGTTTAGCTGCAATTGCATTCCCGCAAACCGATTATTTTATCAATACCTACAATATTATTAATGAGTTATAGAAATAAAATACCTAACATGAACTACCTCTGCTGGAAATTCGCACATCATCAATACTCAATTATAACTCAATTTTCGTTTTGAAATCTTTTAGTTTTTTATAGATTCTGTTATATTTTTATATAAACTCGCTACGTAACGGGAACTAATCCGTTTTACAATGTTTTAACCAATCAATTAGATCAAATCTAGAGAAAATCTAAATATTTACAGCCGAAAAGAAACAGCAAAATGAAGCCTTGCTTATTATCACAGGTAGGATGTAGTTTGTAAGTATACATGACGAAGTAAACGTGGCCCTTCGATATTCGGCCATAACAATGTTTGCCAAAACATGTTTCTTAGGTAAGTGAACATATAACCAGAAATAATACACAAGAGGTTTGCCCCTTATGTATTGCTTCAGTTGAAAAATGTGATAAGGTGCGTATTAAACAAAGGATAATAATTAATTACCTATCTTTATTTTCAGAATCTCTACGGGTTTTTTATTCGTAGGTATGCAAAATGATCCCCTGAATTGTATTAACCTAGTTAAGTAAGAGTTGTAATTCAAGCTATTGTCCGGCAAATTCAAGTAGCACGTTTCCAGTATAGTAAAAAATCTTTATTTCCGTTCCTCCGATACTGTTGGTTCTACAATTGGACAATCACATGGAAAGCTGTTATTGACTAAATTCAGACAAGGCAAGCAAGCAGGTTGTACTGCTATTTTTGAAGTTCCTTGGGTTTTTATTTTTTATGCTATACTAATTTGTTAATTTTGTGTTTAAGAACATGAATCAGGTTAGCACACTGCGCTGCATACAGCGTTTTAACCTAATTCAGGTTCTTATATAAATTTTCCCATCGTGAATCTAGACTAGTCTTATTCATAATTTTCATTTGTATGAATTTTATCTCAGATGCTTTATTTACACAGGTGTAAACATAGGTTTTAAATAGTTGGTCAGACATCCTCCTTACAAAACCATGTCACTTTATCTGTGTCAAGCTATAACGGTCCCCTCCTGACTTGTTTACTCTCGCAAATCTGCTCACGAACACTGTTGGTTCGACGTTCATTGATTAGCATAAACGCAATACTTAGTTCCTAGTTTGTTTTAGTGTACGAGGTAAGTTATTTATTTTAAGGCGCATACCCGAGCCAATCTGACAGCAATTCCTATTTTATCATATTTTTACGTTTATCATAGGAATTTTTAAAAATCCTACGTTCAGTTTGTGGTATCTATTTTAAGCTATTTTTTAATACCTCTTTTATAATTTTATCTCATATAGTTTAGGAGGAGATGCAAAAATAGAGTTTGGTGGCCAAAAAGCGCAACTTCGTATCTCTTCCTAAGATTTACAAAATGAAACTATAACAGAGGCATTAATAAATAGCTTATAGGTAATAGATACCACAAACTGAACGTAGGATTTTTAAAAATTCCTGCGTTCAACGTAATAATAAGATATAATAGTTGGGGGCGCCACTTTCGCTGGTGTATGGGCCTTAAGACATAACTGTCCCATTATTGCCGGGCAAATGCCTTTCATTTCTCCTTGCACTACTCGCGAGTGAACGCGGCTATGTATGGATAACTTCAAGTGTCACGCCATTTCACCCTGGACCTAAGTACGTACCTATACGGAGATGGGAAGTGCGAGTATCTAAATGTAAGTAATACCTTCACACATTGATTAATTAAAAAGGGAAGATAAGGTACTAGTTTCTAGAAAATGGCAACCTCATATTGTGTAAAAATGTGTGCTCCCACGTCAGTCACCGTCGGACCGGCGCGGCGGCACGGGCGGTCGTGATTCGCGTGAAATATTGTTGTCTCGGTCTCACTTCGGTCTTAGATACGTCTTTCCGTCTTTGTTCTTCTTTGTATTGCACAGGACTGGAAATATAACTGTGAGCGTATGTGTTTGCGTGTAGTTGTAACACATGCCAATTTTTGAGTAAGCGCTGGGAGAACGTAACCTATCTTCCCTTTTTAATTAATCAATGCCTACACATGGTAATTTCTACAAGTTCTAATTTGTTTATATTCTACTAGTTGAGCCCCGCGGCTTCGAACGCCTATCCCACGGGAACTGATTTATGGAATAAAGGCCTAGAACTACCTGTATGCAAACTACCTGTATGCATTTCAGCCCGATCCTTTCAGTAGTATTTGCGTGAAAGAGCAACAAATATACAAATATGTATACAAACTTTCGCGTTAATAATATTAGTAGATTTATAGATTAATAATATTGTAAGTTTCTTTGTAGATAAAGTAAGTTAGAGTACCAAAAAAATACCATAGCTTTGCTTTTAATTCTTTATCCGGCCATGTTGGGCGAAATGGATTAACCAGAAAATTAATTGAACAGAGTTCTAATTGAGCAGCTGGCTTCCTGGATGATTCTCGGATAGTCGCTGATTGATCCTGGCACGCCACTCTGTGCCCTTGTCATTTCAGCGTGAAGGTCACCACTCACCAAGCTTTTAAAATTGAAAATAATTAATACAGCCCATTTAGTAACATATGACATGATGGAAAAGAGGTTTTAGTTCTATCCAAACAAATATATCCTCTGAGATAAAGTAGATTTTATAGTTGTTGAAATGACCTAATTGTATAAAACAATATTTTTGTAACAACGCCACCTACCTTACAATCAATACTTTTCAAAGTTTAAAGTTTCAAACCAAAGGGGTTGGAACATTATGAGTTACGAACCCTTTCAACAGTCATCGCGTCGTCGTCGGGGTTGTGTAGTGGATAGTAAACTAAAGAACGTATTGTTGAGGTCACGTAAACATAGATGGCGTTCATATCATTTAATTAAAGTTACAACGATTTCTGCGATAATTTTATACTACAACTATATATAAAACGTAATACCTAGTTGTATGAAGGTTGTCGGGTTTAGAAATCAAATCATACAAATATGACAAGGTTTATGGCAAATATCGAAGAGCAAAAAACAATGTAAATCAAATAATATCCCGAAAATGTTCGGCTTCGACGGAATTTAAAGCCGCGTCGTCCACTCAGTATGGGGATGTCGTGTTCTTAGAAATTACTTTACTTTACTACTATTAGATAGGTTTTACAACAAATGTTATTACATTACTCGTACTTATTGCTTGTTCTATTTGTTTTTTTATATTAATAACCACATTTAATATTGCTTTCCTGGCACGTCAGACGGAGCATAGACTAAACTACATTTATATATTACTAGCTGCGCCCTGCAGCTTCGCCTTCGTGATTTTTTTTATGTCAGGTCCCACGAGAACTGGATATCCTATGTCCGTCTCCTGGTTCTAAGCTACCTCCCAGCTAATTTTCAGCCAAATCGGTTCAGCCGTTCTTGAGTTATAAATAGTGTAACTAACACGACTTTCTTTTATAAATATCTTTTATAAATATAGATGGAAATGTATTGTTCAGATCTACAAGCACGTAACGTACACTAAGATCATAAAACCAAGAAGACAAATCTACTACTAAGTAGTACCAACTATCTCTATGCCTAGTCCAGTAATTTTTTTGGTGTATTATGAGAAGTTAACAGACACACAAAAAAAACCGGCATATGAAATGAAATATATATATATTTATTATTTATGAAGAATCCACATTAAAATTTTCCAACGGCCTCCGCACTAGGCAAGGCCTGTATCGCGGCGACCATTAAGGTGAAATTAACATAAAGTAATTAAGGACTATAGCAACAAACATAAAAAAAATTAATTTAGGAAACAATGTCACTTCAATGTTACATTTAAAAGGGTTACTTTACTGGGCACAGTAAGAAAAAGACAAAAAAAGATACTTTCTGATGTATTGTATTTATAATATTAGTATAGAAATGTAATAAATTTAATAATAGAAGGCATTGTTCACAGAACTGTATCGATTGTTACTGAAATGAATAATAATAGTAGAATAAGCACGGAGTGATTATAATAGTGCTTAACGTCTCAGGCGTCGTTGAATCCTGAGCGTGACACAGGATTTTAGAATAGCTCACGAGCGAAGCGAGGGAGTAAGTGGAACCTTCAAAGGAAGGAAGAAAGAGGAAAGACAACAAGAAGAAGACACCCTGTATGCGCAAGGAGTAGACTTTACTCTACTTTTCTCACAGTCAGCGAGTTAATAGTCAAAGTTTGGTAACGTGTTCCATGGCATTATTTTTTATTCCGATTTCTGCACGGAGGTTAGTTCAGATTTCAAAAAAGATCTGTAAGGGTCCTTTATGGATCCGTAATTCAATCTCATTGTTGCCATAGGATTATTTTGTCTAATGTATGGAAATAATGACCAAGGACACTAAGACACGAAGAGATTTTATTCGGTTGAAATTGAAATGTATAAAATATATAAATAATACTGGACAATCCATACAACATCATCTGGCTATACTAAGCAGAGCTTGTGTTATGGGACTATAACTACATGACCGATTAACTTAAAACAATATATAACCGAAACGAATTCTATGTTAATTAAAGACAACATTAAGTACTAAACACAATGTACATTGAAAGGATTTCGAGAGACTAACATCGTTTCTCAAAAGGCAAAATGATCCATTTAACCAAAACATTCCAAAGTTTTCACTTCTCTAGAGATACCTGGAAAAAATCTTGACTATCTATAACTTATAATTGCTCTAATTAAACTTTAAATAAATATCTGAAGTAAGTTGTTGATTTATGTGCAAAAATACTACGTATTTTTTCTTTAGTTAATTCTAACTTTTATTTTTACTTGACCTCGAGTAAAAGTAACTTATTTCGTCCCGCGAACTATTACCCCGTCTCGAAACTAAATAAGTTACTTTCATCCCTTGGGTAACAATGTACTATTAACGTGTACTTTGCGTAGTTAGTCTCATCTCATGTGTATGTAAAATAAGTACCTACATTGGCAATTATTTCGCGTGATGATTCAGAATAAGTTATACCATACTATACATTATTTAAATAAACTGTAGTGACATTTTCATGCGTGTGGTGGCTGTAAACCGGTTTTAAAACAACGTTGTAGTCGTACCTCACGTGCTCGTTACTTAGTATTTCGCGATTAAAATAATTCCAGCCGGCCTAGTATGGGGATTGTTGTCTAGGGTAGAATAGAAAAACATTGCGTAAATTATTGAAGTTGAAGGGATGGATTTCAAACATTTTACGCATTCGATGACAAAGTGACGAATTTTTTTCTATTCTACCCTAGACGACATCCCCGTGCTAGGTCTACAGTAGTCCCTCTTGCTGAGTGACAAATTCTA
Organism: Eupithecia tripunctaria; assembly: GCA_955876795.1. Lineage (NCBI taxonomy): Eukaryota > Metazoa > Arthropoda > Insecta > Lepidoptera > Geometridae > Eupithecia > Eupithecia tripunctaria. The sequence continues at coordinate 10,541,328 of OY041599.1, forward strand.
CTATTCTTCTTTTTCTTCTTCTTCCAGCCGGCTTTTTTTAACTAGAGAGAAACTAACTACAGACATAACGCGTTTTTATTCAGTGTGTCTACCATGAGTTGTCACAGTTAACACTAGTGCGCACGCGCCCCTTTTTTTTACATGAGTGCTCGCATGCTCTACCTTGGTAGAAAACGATATTGCAAATATTTCAAAGATGAGTGGTTTTAAAATAACAAAACTGAATAATATTTTTTCATCTATAATATTAATCAACACAATTATAATAAACAGAGAGTTTAATTGTAAAGTTTTATAGTTAGGACCATTTTAGGAGATCAACGAAAATAATCAACAATTTGGGTATTTATCTCATACATATCCAAATTGTCGATCAGTTCGAAAAAAAACCTCTAATGACTGATGAGTGTCTTCAGTGGTTATTGGTCACCATCCTCACATTCGATCCAGACAACATCTTGGTGATCCTGACAAGTCCACTTGTCACATACACACCATTTTTTTGTGTAATACTCAACACATGGGCGTACTACAATGGTAGAAAGTGATATTTGAATTTTGATTACGGTAACATGCACTGCATGTGAGTTCCGTACTAATACGATGCATGATTTTGTCGCCGAGGCTTATTTAGGAGCCCAACGGTTTAGGTATTAAAATCAATGAATGGCACTAAAATAAATGAGTGCATTCTACTATAGTAGAACGCGCGTGCACTCTAGTGTTAAATCGCCTGAGGCTAATAGTTATTACAGAAGTTACGTATATACACAAATAGTTATCTACGCAACTCATACTACGCATCTTAGTACCCAATTATCCGCTAGAGGCGCTTTAGAAGTTTCCATACATACCTACTTACATAGAAAGATTTGTTTGTTTGTTTGTATGGATGAGGCTCCGAAACTACTGACCCAATTTCAAAAGTTTTTACATCACTAAAATGCTTACTTTTCAGGGTGTGACATAGGCTACATTTTATCCCGTAATTCCTACGGGAACGGGAACTACGCGGGCGAAACCGTGAGGCTCTGCTAGTATAATATAATCGAGTAGGTACTTTAAGTATTGTTAATAGTCCGGTCTTAACGATCGAAATCATTAGTTCTAAAAATACCCAGATACCTATAAGTATTTGCTTAATGGTCATACACAGATTACAGATTGTTACTTGTAATATTACTTCTATTAGATAAAACGATTGAACAACATTATATCACTATGTATTAGGATTACTCTTAAGTCTCCCGCCGCTTTTGGTTGTCTGAACGCGATAAATATAACAAAATAGAATAAACTGAAATCCAACGGCGTTTACCGATTGCTTATTACGAGTATATTAACAATGAAATGTTCGCCCCTTACTAACTTTGGTATCTCGGTAGGCCCCCAAAATGGTCTGAGATCCCTATAACCACCGTGGATTGAGACGAATCAATCTATTATACCTCATTTGTTAAAATCGAAATAGTGGTTTCAGCGCTATGAACATAAAAATCGGCTACATACACTCCTACGAGTACAAACAAACATAACCTCATAGCCGTTGGTGGTCGGGTAAAAATTCCCAACGGATTTTCATTGGTATGTATTCAGATGTCGTCAAAACTAAAGTCAACTAATTTGACAGCTTTTTACTTGTTTTTTTTATTTCAATCGTGAAGATAGATGAGCACTAAGGTCTCTATCCCCGAATACTCAAACACAATATCTTCAAAATTCGTGAGATTACTACATACTAATTTAAGATAGCATTTGCGATAATTCCAAAATAATTGCCTATTGAAATATGTTTAAAATTTTCTTTTGTTGTTATGTTGTTACCTCAGAACGTTTGATTGGGTGGTCCAATTTTTATGGTCCCATTTTAATTTGGTGTAGTTCTGACAACGGGTTCCATGAAAATTCATGTAGAAACTATAAAAATTGAAGTCGGTTTATAGTATTTTAAAACAAAAATTATTATTCTGTAATCCATTGGCTGTCAATCACTTGTTAATATTTTAATTACCCATTCTAATGAACATGTCAGATCGCTAGGAGGCGGGAATTATTGGCTTAAAAATAGGGTATATGCATCGATTTTTTTTATTGTTTCACTGAATTTCGCATTAACAAGGTTAAAAAAACAAATCAAAACTACAATCATTTTCGGGTGATAAAAACGCTGGCATATTGGCGCCATGTTTATGTGACGTCGACGTACACACTTGAGTAAAACCTTTGGTGACGACCTCGGTAGTGATCATCTCAGGAAAGAGGTTTTCCGAAAAACTGAAAATAATCGACAATACGAAATGTCAAGTGGGCAGAATAGTGTCAAATCAAGGTGCAGCAAGCAGAGTAAAAAAAGAAGAAATGTGTACAGTGATGTCACGTCCGCTCTAGTCAATGGCGTAGCGTTTTGAAATTTTGCGATTGAGATTTAAAATATCAATTTTTCATTGGTTAAATTCTACAATAAAAACATCTCAAAATGCAAAAATAAATATGTAGATATGTTTCTATATCAATAGAGAATACGTATATATTTTTTTAGCCATTTTGAAATCACATGCATATACCCTATTGTATAGAATAAAGATCCCTTTGGAATATATTGTCTGAACGTGAAACTTTTCTTCAAAATCTCTTTAGATTTTATAATACGTCATGCTCGAGCCCAATATATTATAATACGCAATCGGATTAATTACTTTTTTACAAACATTTAGGATCAGCATGAGATCGTATCGTATCACAAAATAAGCAAATTGGCAGTCAGGAATTTATACAACTCTAATTTTCTACAAGGTCTAACTAAGCCCAAATAAATAAATTATATTCTGCAGGTACTAACTCTTACTAAAGGGCCAGGCTTGTATTATGCGTTATAGATTAAATCCAAGTAATATGATAAACGCGAAAGTTTGTTACCACGTATCTCCGGAACAAATGCACCGATTGAAATTAAATTTGTTGTGGTACTTTAACAACACACTGGCTAATAGAGTTTTCAAAAACTTACTTCTGAGGGGGTTAAAAAGTGTGGTATAGTTTTTATCAATAACTAGCTGTGCCCCGCGGCTTCGCACGCATTGTTCCTATGGAAACGTTTATAGATGTTTTCCCGGCAATTATTAGATTTTTGCCGGGAAAACACCTTTCTCACCGTAAAAACCATCCTTCTGCCGTCCGTTAACTATAAAGCGGTTAAGTGACATTGGGTCAATTTTGACTTTTAAATGCCACGATGGACAGTTTAAAATTCTCTATCGATCTGTCTAGGACACGTGTGCGTATCGTTTATAGTTTCTGATTTAGCAATTGGAAGAAAGCGGTTAAAAAGTGCACAATATTAAATTTGCAACGCTAAAACACGGCTATCTGCAAATACTTAGCTAAAAAGCATTTAAAGTCATATAACTATTTTGAGCTCAAGGAAGTATGCCCAGAGATACACAGCTAAAACGCCGTTACTTGATTTTGGTAAGCTACAAGGGGGTTAAAGTATCATAACTCCTTTTAAGTCTAGTTTTGTTTTTCTATTATTTATTGCAGTTCTTAGCTACAAAGTGGTTATTTGCAAATTACTACGCTATAAAGAAGTTAAAGTCTCCTAACCACTTTATAGCTTTGTGTTTTGATTTGATTTTGATACAACCTCAACACTATATGGCGGCTATGTCGCACTCCTTCGCTATAAAGCCGTTATCTACGCTCAGCCTTGCGACCCCGCGGACACGTTCCTCCAGGCTTTTACTTTTATTTTAATTGTTTTTTTTTATTTGCTTTTATTTGTTTTTATTTAATGATAACATTTTATACACTCCACTCACTGGTGAAGAGTCTGATAAACGCAACACGTTGAATCTTTCAATCCGGTAGAACCATATTACAGAAGAGACTTTCAAGAAACCTCAATCTCAACCTCAACAGCTTGTATAATACAGGCTGTGTATTGGTCCACTGCTGAACGCAGGCCTCCCCCTGATAATCACCTGCTTGGCGATTATTTAATGAGGGGTAATGCCCATAATCCTCACGTTGGACATGTGGGTTGGGGATCACAGTTCGGTGGTAGAGTTTTTCTGCAGGGGGCGCTGCTTCGGTGGATATCCCTTTGTCACCTCTTACGACACCCACGGGAAGAGATGGGGTGGTGCTAATTCTTTGCCAGCACGGCTAGTTTTCAAGAAAAATATAGATACATTAAATAAAGTCTCCTACGATTTTTATAGGAGGCATGTCAGGCAAATGAACATATCATGAAGAGTGTGAAATATGTGAAACTTATAGTCTACCCATGATGCAACCACTCAAGCTAACTGTAATGACTGTGCTATGTGGACCCAACATCACACTACGTAGAAGAAGGCAAGAATTTACGATGCGCATAAAGCAGATCGCACAAAATAATACTCAGATATATTTTAGTGCTGATTTAAGAAAGGTGATAATGCTACCAAGGATGGAATCATTTAAATCCGTTATATTTTGTCAGCGGCTCGTGACATTTAATCAAACCCTTGCGCCACTCGGTAAAATCACCAACGAATCCAAACCTGTAGCCGTAATTTGACATGACGGCATAGCAGAAAGAAGACAAGAAGATACAATGAGCGCATTTTACTACTTTATATTGCGAAACCGAGATATCAAAAATGTTAACATTTAGCTAGATAAATGTAGTGCCCAAAAAGAAAATTGGTTGCTGTATTCGTTGTTAGTACACTTAATTATGTACGGCTGCAAGGGAGGGTACAGAAAGACCGAGTTCTCGTGCAAAAATTTAATTAAAAATATAAGTGAATTACATTTAATTATCTTAAGTACTAATCGACTCCATCGATGTTAGATTAGAAGTGAATCGGTGAATCAAAACGAACAAGGGAACAAAAGATACCGCGACACTCATTATAATTAAAACTCGCGTCAGCACACATTGTCTCTTTCGTATTAACGCGCCCGGGTGGTCAAATCGTTACGAAACAGCATCGGTTCTTGGTAAGCGGTAACAGCGGTAACCAAGTGCCGTCTTGATGTCGCAATGGTATAACAACTTGATCAATATTATTCTAATTGCCACTGAAAGTATCACACTGTATTATTTTGAACCAGGCCATATATTCATGAGCGCTGACCAGGTACTCCACCAAATAGAATCAGCTATGAAATTTTAGGTCAAGATATACGACTTTGAAGATTTCGAAGAAGCAGTGGCTTCAATTTTCAAAAACTTTAAAGTGGTAAAATCAATGACGCCAGAAAATTTCTATTGAATCTAATAAAATATTGTATCTGATAGGCGCATTCAAAATTCTACCCCCAGAGCTATTTTGAAAAATATGGTAGAAGTATGTTTCAAACGAAATAGTTATGATCTCCTGTACAGAAATTATTTCAGTGAGGATTTTAAGTCATTGAGATTTTTAAATGACCGTTATTTAAAGAATAACAATATGCCGATAATAATTTTCCGATCAGAGTACAAAAGTATGCAGCCTGAAAGAAAAGAAATTCTTTAGAGCAAACTCTCTACCATTATTCCACCACACTAATGAATACACCAATTAACAAAATGGGCGTTGCACTGTGCGCGAGAAGTAGATACCATGTCTAAGAGATTAGTTTTTTTGGTTAAGAAAATTTGGTTTTAATATAAACCATTGAAATTAGCAACTAAATTTCTATTATTTTAGCATTTAACGTAGTTTTAAAGTATAAACCCTGAATTATCAATAAATGAATACTAAACTATAAAGCGGTTATTAAAACAGGTTTTGCATATAGCTGCGTTTTAGTCATGTGTATCAAGATATAAATAAGAAAAATACAATTTACGTGCTAATGCTAAGCTTAAAAGCCGTAAAATACAGAAACCCTGTTTTAGCTTTGCAGGAGCCACATGTCAAAATAAACTATCCAACGCTATAAAGCAGTTACGTGAAAATCCTTAACTAAAACGCCGTTAAGGTATACATAGCCGCTTTATAGTGGTGTAAACTTAGCATTTTCATTGAATAATTGCTAAAACTAAATGCAAAAAATCATTTTGTGTATATTTTTTATTAGGAAGTTAAGTTTAAAGCAAAACCATTCGATAGTACTCACGTCATGCTATTTTTCAGTGTAAAAAAATCTGTCGTACGACTATTAGAAATCAAATGACAGCAATTTCAAAATTCTTGACTCGTTTTTTGCGTTTTTCTCGAAACTTGCTTTTGCGACTTAGCCGCTTTATAGTTAACGGACGGCAGCCTTGAACTTCAACGAACATTAAAAAAAAAGAATTGGCCAAATTGGTCCAGGCGTTATTGAGTTATGCGCTTACCAACATATTTAGCGATTAATTTTTATATTATAAAAATAAGTAAATAATATACATATTAAAAAAATATATATAATGGACAGACAGTCCAATGCATCATCTAGCCTTCACTATTTCTCAATAATGATACGTTTCGATTCCTACTAAGTTGATTTCTAACGATTCCTAAACCCTAATTTTAGCTAATTTTGATGTCAAATAGACGATACGTATTCAATTTGAAAATAGCTGTCGTCTTTTTGACATTTGTTTAGATTTCTAACAATTAATTAATGCTTATTTTAGTTAATTCTAAAACAAAAGAATCGAAACCATTGTATGAAATGTTATGTTTACTAGAAGAAATAATAATATGCTGTGCTGGCGCGATTTGATAAACATGCTTTTACGCATCTTTTACGTACCTATACACTCCCGCCGAGGGATTATGAAAGTTAGGTAGAGACCGCTTCTAGTCTCTTTAAAGTAAAAGTGACGTCATAGACCAGTCTTAATGAGTAAGTAAATAAGTATAATTTGCTGGACAACTCACGCAGCCTCTCTAACCCCAAGATAAGCGGAGCTTGAGTTATGAGTACTAGCTATCTGATAAACATAATACTATACAATACATAGACAGACCCCCCCCCCCCCCGCTCATAAACGCCTTTGTTGGCTGTTATCTCACGGCGGGTAATGCCCATAATCCCCACGCTGGGTGTGTGCGGGTTGGGGATCGTAGTATGGTGTGAATTGCTTGGCAGAAGGCGCTGCTGCCTCTGGTATATCCTTTAGTCGCCTCTTACGTCACCCGCGGGAAGAGTTGGGGAGGTGCAGATTCTATGCCGCCCGCACCACACGGTGAGTCTGTACTTGGAGTGATGCAATTCCTATAACCCTCGCAGTACTCAGACTTGTTTCGCAATCAATATTAACATTCATAGAACGGTCACTTAGCCACCGTAAATCGAAAACAGGTACAAATGTGATTAAGTACGTACTCGTGAATTTTGTTGATGTTGAATCGAGATTTATAGCTTTTGTTATTAGGTCGAACATAATGTAAGCCAATAGAGGACTAGCTGCGCCCCGCGGCTTCACACGCTTATCCCACGGGAACTGATTTATGGGATAAAAAGTAGCCTATTCCAGGCCTAGAACTACCTGTATGCAAATTTCACCCAATCCCTTCAACAGTTTTTGCGTGAAAGAGCAACTAACACACATGTTAACATGTTTACAAACTTTAATAAACAGAAAGAAAACTATTAGTAGTTGGTGTCGATTGTGTTGTTGTAGAATTAGCTAAAATTAGGATTTAGAAATGTCAAACGATACATTTCGATTCCTTGATCGTTTTCTAACTACTCCTAAATCCTTATTTTAGCTAATTTTGATGTCAAATATAAGATTTGAATAATGAAATGATTTGAAATATAAGAAACTATTCAATTTCTAAAACTATTGTCTATTTGACATTTGTAAATGCAAAAACAGAATCGACACCATCGGCGGTAATTTTTTGCAGAAATTTTATTGCCTAAAATGGAGTAGTGTCATAATAATATCACTTTTATGTAATTATATTTTAAAAAACATAACTCAACGTGAATAAAAACCATTCAAAAAATAAAACAAATGAAAAATCTAAGAAAATCCTAAAATAATACCGCCTGCATTACATAAAACTATTATAAGTACATGTATTTTATTTTCTTACCAGCAAGTAACACTACCACTCGTAAAAAATATTATCCGTCCGACCAGTCTTTTTTGACGCGATATAAAACCACGTGACCCTACTTACTTACCATACTTTACATCTGTGCTACAAATACATACTGACATACAACTCAATATTGCAATACAGAAAAGACAGAGAGCCAGTTTATTCGCGACACACAGAATAATTACTGCGGGGTACCTATTTAATATGTATTCTTCAGGATTCGTAACGAATACATTCGACAGAGAACCAAAGCTATCGACATAGATCAAAGAATTAGCAAACTGAAGTGGCAGTGGGCCGGCCATATCTCGCGAAGAACCGACAACCGGCGCTGGAGTAAACGAGTTCTTGAGTGGAGAGCGCGATTCGGCAAACATAGTGTAGGTCGCCCACCGGCCAGGTGGGATGACGATCTGCGACTGCAGGCAGATGCTGGATGCATCAAGCTGAAGACAGGGCGCTATGGCGCTCATTTGGGGAGGCCTATCTCCAGCAGTAATATTGGCTGATAATGATGATGATGACCTATTTATTGTATTGGGAACAAATTTAAAAGATCTTCAGTTGGTGATGACGATAAATACAGTAAAACCGGGTCTGGTTTCTGCAAATATTTACAGTAACTAAACTCCGTAGGAAGAATTGAACAGAACTTTTCAAAGTAATGATAAATATAAGATCTTACAATTTTCGCGTTCTCAAAAAAGTATGGATGGAACCGTGTATAATTAATTTTGTTTTAAAAACTATGAACCGACTTAAATTTTTATAGTTTTTTCATGGATTTTCATGGATCCCATTGTCAGAACCAGACCAAATTAAAATGGGACCACAAGGGAAGCACGAGCTTGCATAAAAAAAAGAATGATGAAAGTCACCCAGTCAAAAGTTCTGAGGAAATAAACATCTTCGTCCTTTTTTGAAGTCGGTTAAAATGTAAAAGTCCACCCGAGTATCACAGGCTGACGCGGCCTGCGGTGGCGGTCAGTACAATTTGACGAAAAGGTATTGCTTCTCGGAACACACGCGGCCTGCGGTGGCGGCGGCCTGAATAAGCCGCGTCGTCCATTGATTAATTAAAAAGGGAAGATGAGGTACTAGTTTCTCGAAAATGGCAACCTTATATTGTGTAAAATTGTGTGCTCCCACCTCAGTCACCGTCGGCGTCGACCGGCAGCGGCGGCGCGCGGCGGCACGGGCGGTCGTGATTCGCGTAAAATGTTGTTGTCTCGGTCTCACTTCGGTCTTAGATACGTCTTTCCGCCTTTGTTCTTCTTTGAATTGCACAGGACTGGAAATATAACTGTGAGCGTATGTGTTTGCGTGTAGTTGTAACACATGCCAATTTTTGAGTAAGCGCTGGGAGAACGTAACCTTTCTTCCCTTTTTAATAAATCAATGGCGTCGTCCGAGGTTTTATTAGTACTTATTTTATGAACTGTCGTAAAGGTTATGGTGCGTTCAATTAGTTTTCAGGTCGTTTTTGGTTACTACCTCAACCGGTCTCGGACTTGCAGCGAGATAAGGAAAATAAACAGGTTCCGAGTGCGTCGCCCGCGGGTTTGACAATATAGGCAAATGCAGTGTTGTGACCCGAGATATACATATAAGGCCCTACTCACATCAACGCTAATTTTTAAGCGCGTTTCTGCGTCCTGCGATTTTGCGGGTGGCGGGGGGTGGCGGGACGGTGGGACGGCAAGACGCGCTAACTAATTAGCGGCTGTCTGCGGAGGGCCTAAAGATGCAAACACAGAGACACGCGTAAGCGTGAGCGACATCGATAGCGCTGTGTCAATTTTAAGCTATTGCATAGCTTCTATCGCGGGCCTTGAGCGCGGGGACCTAATCCAGAAATTCCGTAACGAAAAAACCTTGACGTTTGTCTCTTTAGTTCAGCAACTCGCCTCTAGATGGCATTGCAATAGCTTTACCGCGGCAGTCCCCGAGTGCACACGTCTTTTTTTCCTAAATTATTTACGGGCACCAGGCGAGTATTCACTTTAGTATAACCGGAACATCAATTTTTCATAGTAACGTAGAAAATGATTGTTTTGACGCCCATAGGTCACGCTCACAGTGAAACTTCGTGCGATAGTCTGTGCAAACACATGTATACGAAAACGCACATAGGCGTTAGGTATAGGGCGGCTCAATAGTTGACTAGCATAGGTTGATGATGATGTTGCCAAGAAAGGATCTGCCCTGGTGGTGTCCCCTGCATTAATACTGTAGAATTACCACCAAACAGGGAGACATGACGATATATCGTAAATAAATAGGTATCAGCTTATATAATTAAATACTATACCGTGTCCATTTTGAATGTAGCATGTCAGTAAACAAACCGGCCATACTTAACCTAAAATTAACTTTGTTTGCGCGTCCTTTTATACGTTATTTACATTACTCGTCGAATTTTGATCCTTCCTTCAATAAAAATTGCTTACAATTATATCTGAAACTCGACGCCAAGCAAGTGAGATTTTGTTATTTGTGTCTTAGTTTGTTTAGTAACATGCTACATTCAAAATGGATACGGTATAGTTATGACGACTACGATCGTTCTGTCAAGAACGCTTTTATATTATATTATATTAAAGAAGAGCCGGGTACATACATACATTGTGCGCACGTAGTGTAAGGGTCAGTGCCGGATTAAGGCACTGCAGGGCCCGTAAAAAACGTGAACTGGGGCACTTGAATTGCATTACTGTTTCAAATTTGCAGAAAGAATTATGTAAATTCAATAATTAATATTAGTGCGGTAGTGGGCAAAGTTACCTTAAACTCGGGTCAAGTTCTGGTTCCAGTGAACGTAAGGATACATTTTTTTCTAGTTAGTTAAATACATTTTTGTGGTAGTAAGAAGGAACTGAAACGGGATGAGAGTTGGGACAAAAGCCGGAAGCAATTAATGTTATCGGCGAGCGGAGCAAGCCTTGAAACATTTGCGTGTTTTTTACTATACACATTCTGTGATGGACTCAAGCGCGGGGCCCGATGCATTTACTACCCCTGCTATATTATGGCTAATCCACCACTGGTATTGGGGGTGATTTCAAAATAATACGTAGGAGGTAAGTGTGAGTGCAGCCTAAGGCTTTCACGCTTTTCACTATTAGGAATCGGTTAAATCCGGTCAATACCAAACTTGACTCACGTTTGTTGACCGTTGACTGAATCAGTAATTCAATTACGTACATCATCACCATACGAACGACAGGGCCTCCCCTACAAAAAGTATTTATGTTATTCAATAATTATATTTTTTTTTAAACCTAATCAAGAGAAGTTTCGAGATTTCACTTCCACTATCAGTAATAATTGCCACCGTTTCCTCCACGTGCTACTAAATATTCTTACTAGTAGGAGAGCGGGACACCGATATATTATATAAAATGTGCTGATGGTTTCCCTAAAAATAAATAAATAAATAAATACCGATATTTATAGGAGCATCATGCTCCTACTGCAAAAGGAAATTGTAAAACGCTAAGTACGCCCTGCTTGGTTGTGTACCTACCTATGTGACCTACCCATGTGACTGCGAATTACGATACATCGACAATCGTTTCATCTGCCATTCACTCATGTTAAATTTTATAAAATTAATCATGCAGTCAACTCATCCCGTGGGATGGGGATGAGCCATCAGCGGGATCAGCTGACTAAAGAGCCGACATGTCACGATACTTTGAATCTGTTACTAAAACTCGAGTACCTTACGTTGATATCTAGTTAAGTTGGGTACATTACCTAATATCAAACTAAAAAGATACTGGAAAGGCAAATATAAAATGATAAACATATCATACCCAAATCATAAATAGCTGACATATAATCTCAAAATTCGAGTTTTGTTGATGGATTTTGATACTAATTGGTACGTTACATAAAAATTTTAAGTATCTAAGTCATTAAAAAACGTAGGAACCTCGTTTTGTGAACACCGACTGACCCTAAAAAAATATTTAGCTAGGGAAACCAAACGCAATGAATGATGTTTTTGTATATTTACAAGAAAACTACTCCACTTATGAAAAAAACCCAACCGAGGAACCAAAGTATTAGTAACGAAATGACCTAAGCACCTAATCAAAACAAAACTCTTTTCTGTATTGTAATATTTTTATTGAATCGTGTTTTCACAAACGAGAAACCGAAGAAAAAATGTTGAATTTTATGAATTCTTGTGTTTTACCGCGGGGATCCCGTGATTACTGAGATCTAGGCCTAGTTTTTTTGTAGCAAATCCACTAGGTTCGAGCCTTTTCGGCAAATATTTTTTTGCAGTAGAACCTTTACCTTTTAAAAATCATACCACAGAAATAGTTTTTTTAGGTCCCCCAAAAGTCCAAGAGACCCTACATCCGCGGAATTGATGTCATCAAACTCGCCGACCAGCGGCTAGTGCCGTCCATACCTGGATATTCCTCCTCGGTGTCAGTTTCGGCCGAAACTGATAGCGAAAGCGAAATCGAACCTTTTTCAAACATGTTAAAACGTGATTATATCGTGGAATATCAACACAAAACTCTTTTTGCGTGTTTTAAGTTAAACGTGTCTGTGTACGTCATAGTGCCCAATTAGAAGAACTGATTTTAGGGTTCCGATATTAACAAGGAAACTTATGCCTGCTCGCGGGTTAGCTTAGCAGATATTAGTAGTACTAGAAAAGAAAACATTAATCTCACGCCGTGTGGTGCCAGCCGCATAGAAGAATTTGCACCACCCCTACTCTTCCCGCTAGTGTCGTAAGAGGTGACTAAGGGATATTTAACGGGAGCTGGTAGCAGCACCTCCTGCCAAACAATTTTGTCACCAAACTGCGATCCCCAACCCGCATGCCCAGCGTGAGGAATACGGGCATTGCCCTCCGTGAGATAACAGTCAATAAAGGCGCTTATCAGGGGGCGGCCTGCGTCCAGCAGTGGACCAATAAAGGTTGTTGAAGTTGAAAAAGAACAATAAAAGAAAAGGCTGTTATATTTCAGGTCTGATCTGGGGCCTAATTCCACTATTTTTTAAACAAAATGCCATAATGGCACCATACAATTGAGATAGAGATTTAGTCGTAAATTTATTTGGTATTTCAATACCCTAAGATTACAATCTCTATGACTTATAATATCGTGTTATTAATGTGGTGGGGCATATAATCATAATCGTAATAGTCATAGATATGGCATAAACAAAAAAAGATCGTGTTAGTAGAATACCTAAAGGTGTCAATGGCGGTGATTGTAACGCGATAATGAAGCGATAATATTGTCATAGTGAGGCGATTGTGTTAGTGGAATCAGGCCCCTGATGAGTAACATTTACATTTTCTTGCGTTTTTTTACGGAGGTAGAGCTAATTCAAAATTACCATTAACTACCCGTGTGTAAAAAACAGTGGAAATTCACACAATCATTCAGCATGGCCGAAGGTTGGCCCATTTTTGGCCCGAAACGCAATTATGGCCGTACTTAAACTTTTTGGCCGAACCTGGCCGAAACCGAAGGTTCGGTCGGAAACTACTTGCGGTATCTATTGAGATTTTGATGCGAGATTGGAGTCTGTAGTGCCAAGTTTATCAACCTGCCCAAGGTGATTATTATCAAATATATCGATATTAAAATCAGGAAAAATATACAGTTTGTGGAAACGATAAAGAAGAGTACGGTAGGCAGGTAGTTATTAATTGTTCAGCTGTTAAATTTAAGTGCGTCGTAAAATGTGTTTTGCTATTGGGCACACGTAAATTGTATCGATAACTTTCAGACATCCAAAATATCGATAATTTACCATTAGAAGAACATACGTATTTGTCGGATTATCCCCATTTTACACAAATATCCCTTCTTCGTCGGGGGTTAACCCCGATGTTTGAAGTTTAGTATAACAGTAGGTATGTTTGTCAGTTCGTAGCTTCAAAGCGGATGAATCAATAACGAATTTTTGCAATTATTTATTTTTAGGCTTTCCCAGCTCTTTATGAAATGATGTTATGATGTTTCAAACTTAATCGTCACGATGTTTGTAGTACTTTAAAATAAAAAAAACTAAATAAATTTGTAACGTACAGTCAGGAACAAAAATCGCTGAACACGATTTCCTTATATTTACTTAACGGCACTTATTTACTTAATTAACGTCGGCAGTTTGTAATACAAAAGTCGATAACGACTACTATGGTTTGTCCATTTTGAATGGAGCATGTTAGTAAACAAAATACGACACAAATAACAAAATCTCACTTGCTTGGCGTCGAGTTTCAGATATAATTGTAAGCAATTTTTATTGAAGGGAGGATCTAAAATCGACAAGTAATGTAAATTACGTATAAAAGGACGCGCCAACAAATTGAATTTTTGGTTAAGTATGGGCGGTTTGTTTACGTTTATGCCTCATTCAAAATGGACACGGAATAGGTTGTTCTATTGTTTATTGACTTTTGCAGCAGTGTCAGCATTATTTCTATGCTTACTCAAGTCTTTCACTTATGGAAAGTTTTTGTGTAAAGATGTTTTGTAAATTTCGATTTGTTAATGGACTTTTGGTTGCTGACTGTACCTAGTGTGTGGTAAATAGGTATTAATTTTTTCCTGTCTTCATCATTCATCATCACAATAAGGTAAATAATATCTATAGGTGCTTACAAGAGAGATAGGTAGGTACAACTACCTACTTTTAATTATTTAGACTTTTATAATAACCTCGGCGCCCGTAGGTACCTACCTAACGATTTTCCGTTTACTAGTTCCATTCATAATTTATTAGTAAACATTCATACATATTCAGTAAGTAGGTCTAACGCGAATTTATCTTTTTTAACGTTATTCTGAATGTGACTAATGTTTTGTATATAGAAACAGGTTATCTTAACAGTTCGACCATCGTCTGTCCATGGCATTATCCGGTGTTTTTTTACATGAATTACGATCTAATCGCGTCAGATAAATCTTAATGATTAAAGTTTTATGGTCTTTTTACAAATAAATATTTAAAATCAACATTCCACTAATTTGGGACGGGCTTATATTGTATTTTCTAGATGTTTTAGTTCAGAATACTTTGCAAGACCTACGTGCCCCGGGTCCTACTCGCTAATCTCTTTATGTCGGCCGAGCACACGTTACCGCTGGTAAAACTATGTTCCACATTGATAAATATATTGGTCATCGAACGGAATCCGTAATATTTCCAAGACTTCGTTATCTCTAAAATTATTTTCAATGAACGTATCCTCGGTACGCTAATGTATTCAAAAAATAGATTATTAATAACAATGGAAGCTAGTCGAGTGGAGTGACGAATCGTCGACAGGGCCATCGGAATAAACGTTTTGTAAAAACGGCGAAAATTTAGAATGTCATTAATTTGGGTACTTAAGTTTAAGTATGTATATTATATCCTAGGTAAGTATGCATACTCGGCAAACGTAGCGTAGGACGCCCTCCGGCAACGGAGGGCGTCCTACGCTACGTTTGCCGAGTATGGTGGGATGACGATCTGCGAGAAACTGTGCGTTATGGCGCTCAAAGCAAGCAGAGCGCAAGCGGAAGGCCTATGTCCAGCTGTGGACTAACATATGCTGATGATGATGACTATGATGTACATATATCCTCGATGTTATTGAATAGCTGTGTTAACTCCCCAGCGGAGTTATGCAACGCCCACCTTCCATGTTTCTTAATGCTACCAAGAACCGCGTCTAGATCATACTAGTTAAATCCAGTTAAGACGAAACAACGCAATATTTTAAACGTTTTTCGTTAGGGGCATTTTAGTTGTAGGTAAATAAGTTATGTTTAAAGAATATATATTTAGTGAAATAACAACGACCCAGAAAACAATCTTGATCAAATATGCAGTCAAGCTAAATACAACTATATAAACAAAATTTTATAATATAGGTTCGGGTAGAATTGCTAAAAAACTATATTAATATTTTTTGTTTAGTAATTTTTAGGCACGGAATAAATATTATAGTACATAATACGTTTTGGTTTGTCTTCATGTTAATTTGTCACCGATAAGATAAAAGAGGCATCGAGTTTACAGTGTGCTTCGTAAGTGGTTCGGGAGTGTCGAAACCGATCGGAGAATCGTCCTCGTAATCCTTACGAAACTCTGTATAACAACAACATAGACCTGTATTCCTGCTACGTACTGACTACTGTCCCACAATGGACATTCATTGAATTTACAGTTACAAGTTACGTATGGTACTTGTCGGTTTTCCCCAAGCTTTAACTCGCGACTAATGGGCGGTTATTCGAAGGAATCTCAGCTTTATCTAATCCATTACGAAGTTTGATCGTTTTGCAGATTGTAATATATTTACTGACTGCATGGTCAATTTGATTTCAACTTTATCGAGAATACAAGTTGTTGATTGCTTTGGTATCAGCATGGAACGCTTAGCTAAGGAATTCAGAAATGACTCTGTTTAACTATAAGTTATGTACTTATGCGTGATTTTCGATATATGTTAACAAATACGATGTTTGGCAGTTTGTAGGAAGTTATATCTTCTCGTTGCTTACCAAAGAGAATGGACTTTGAAAGGTAATGCAAAGAGATATATATTAAACTAGCTGCGCCCCGCGGCTTCGAACGCGTTATTCCTATGGAAACGTTAAAAGGTAATTTTCATCCCATGGGAACTGATTTATGTGATAAAAAGTAGTTGGTTCCAGGATAAGAATTACCTGTATGCAAAATTTCAGCCAGATCCGTTCAGTAGTTTTGCTGTGAAGAAGTAACAAACATCCATCCATCCATACATCCATAGAAACTTTCGCGTTTATAATTTAATAATATTAGTGTGATGTATGGGTATTTTGCGTTACACGATACGTTTTGCCTTGTCAGCAGTAGTGCCACGTGTGCATCCGATCAATCAATAATAAAATTGTTCCTTAAATTTCCCATTTTTATTATTAGCTTTAAGATATTTTTTGCCTATACAGAATAGGCGTAAGAAGTGGAATCGTTCACTAGCGAATACTTACACGGTGTATAGTCGAATTAATAATATATAACAATCCCATGGTTTTAGAGTTAAACACCTGTTGGTACACACATCATAAGTGCTTTTCAAAATTTTAATGTAAGAATGGTACCTTCATTTTATTAAAGGCAGATTTTTCTTTTGCTATATCTACCCTCTGAATCTTTATAAGATAATTTAAAAATAATTAATTGACTTCTTTGTGGTTCGTTTCTTCCTCAGTCACGAATATTTAATTAATAATTTTACGGCCCTATGTTGGCAGTTAGGTTGGTGTTGTTGAAATAGGTTTTTGTTTTCCATACGATACGAGCGCGAGTGTATAATGTGCAAACAAAAGAATCAAACATACGTGTCGAATACACAGCCACTTTTCAGTGACATCGGCACTACCGAACACTAGCAAAACTTAAATAAAAAAACAAAAGAATTCGTTCCGTTTCTAAAATTGATAAATGTTAACATGGCGGTGTGGTGGATGGCTGGGTTGGGTAGGCAGGTCGGCGATCGCCAGGTGCCAGCGCACAATTTGTGAAAAGGTTTCGCAGCACCACCATACCCTGCTGGGAAAGCGTCGACCACCCGACGACAACTCGCAACAGCAGAACAATCGCATTGCCTAAAAATAAACTCACCTGTTCGATAATTTCAGAAGTTCGAATGCGGATTCCTCAGTTGCTTCAAGAGAGCAGTCCGGTTTTGCATTCAGGTACACGATCACAGGCGTGAGAGAAAGGGCGCCAACTTGTTCGGCCGTAGACACTCGCGTTCGGTAGCTGTCTTCGCGAAAGCGTGTTGGCGGGTGCGACTCTCGACTAAGACTAAAGGCCGCGAGGCGCGGGGGCCGATATATGGATGGAAGCGCGCGCGCACCCCGCTCCGACCCAATCAGCACACATCCTGAAATTTTCATCTAGTGAACACTCATCAAAAATGTCATGGAAAATAATTGGACAAGAATAATAGATCTATAATCATTAATCAAAGACAATCTAGACATTGTATTGAACGCTTGGCTACAAACATTTATACATAAACGCCTAAACGCTACACCGATGTAATTTTTTTTATAAATGGCTAATAGCCAAAAAAATATTGACTTGTTTTGCACTTTTTATTATTATTGTCGACATACTCGTCGTCGATTGCCTACATAAATATTATAATAAATAAAGTTTGGAGGATACCAGCATTTCCCAAACAGTAGACATAAACGCGCAATTTTCTAATTTGAATTTCCTTCAGACCATCAAACGATGATGAACGGGTGAGAAGATGTACCTACAAGGGTCCGATTTTAATGGATTACCCGATATTTCCTAGGTACTTAGACTACTTAAAGGATATGCCACGGGCGCTGAATGTGTAGAAGCTAGCGATGATTATGTCCACGATTCATTTTACAAGAGGAAAAAACACCTAAAAATGTCTAGTCTAAATAATACTTTTATTGATTTGACGTTCGAAAAAGTGAGACAGATCGCTACGCCACGCATAGGGTATTCAGGTAGTGTAAAACAAGTATTATTATGTTTGCAACAGACTGTCTGTTGTCTGTTGATCGTGGCTTCTTCTGCCTCATGTTTTTCCTTATGTCACTGTTATATGTGCCTGCATATAATTATCCGCTAAACTTACTACCTAACACAATCGAATATAAAAGGTTAATTTCTTCTTTCCATTCTTGGAAGAGCGTTCATGAAGGGTGGCGGATAGTCGGAACAGCCCTGATGATGAACGACTGCTCGTGCGATGCGCTATCGTTCTGGTCCCGCTATCTTCTACTGTTGCACAGACTCTTAGGAGACTAATGTCCTCAGGAGTACCTCCCGTAACACAAACATCCTCCCACTCTATCCCAGACGTACAGTTATACCTATTGTAATTGTTTTTTTTCACTTTTATTATTATTATATACATAGTTTATATCTAGATTTTTCAGATATTTTAGCGCACAGACTAGAACTGGTGGCTCGTAATACAAGTTCTTGTGAACCTAAAACAGGCACCAGTCTCTAACAATGTTAGCCATAATATTTGTATTGTTTAACTAGTACTAACGTATTCTAGCAACTAATCTTTTATAGTGACAGAAAATTAATATATTTTGAATTTGTATTTGAATTCAATGGGAGAGCGACTACGAGACCAAATTTTTGTTGGCTATTGCCAAATTTTCCTCCTCATCAGCACATAAGTTCACTGCTGGACGTATGTGACGTAGGCAATATTGTGGTCTTCCTCTTGTTTGTTCCCGTAACTCTTACGCCACGGATGCCACTGCCAGAAGTGTTAAAGATTACTTCAAAGTAAATAAAAGAGCATTATTATTAAATTCAAATTCTACTTTAGGTTAGGTTAGGTACCTACTTAGATTTTTTGTATTGCAGTGCCTGATACATATTAAAAGTAAATAGGGTTGCTTTACGTTGGATATAATTGTGAGTAGGTATTACGCAAATTACGTCTATGTATGGATTCTAGATATTAACATACCTACTAGTATTTACGTTCAATTGAAACAATTGTGCTAACTTCAGACTGTAAACTACTTATCGATTATAAATAGTAAAGTATAGTATGCGAAAATCTTTTCAAACACTCATCTGTACCACGCCACAGAATAAATGTATAGTATTAACATTATCTCATTCGAGGCTATGTTCACTGAATTCATAAAGATTTGCGCGACCTAACTCTACCATTCAAACCGGCGGCAGGAGGCATAGTTTCAATAAATATAGCAGGGATCAGCGATGAAATTGACCAAAAGATAACCATTTACGGTATTATGAACCACATGGAGTACCTAGTGTTCTGTAAGCGGAACATTCGTCTACAGGGACAATGTCAGCTTTTGAGATGCTGAAACGTAGCTGTCATGCACGAGAGGTCCTATTCTCTCTTATGCCGCGTACACATCTCCGAACTGCGCTTGCAATGTACCTAACATGCAACGCAAGGCAATTCGCACGCGCCAGGCGTACACATTACGAATTGCCATAACTCGCCAACTTCTAGGGTTAGGATAAAGACACAATTCTGAGTGACATCTACTGATGTCAATAAGAATAGGATATAATTAAATGATCAAACGAACTTACCAACTGAAGATCGATCTTGATTGTCCTGTCTTCGGCGAAGAGATTTGAATTATAATTACGACTTCAAAATCGATTAAAAAAAATATGACTGACCTATTGGTAAAGAAATATGTGTGTATATTTATATTTGTATTTTTTATGTTTTTATTATGAAATTTCATGATTGAAAAGTTGATATTTTAATTCCAATCGCAAAATTTCTCAACGCAACGCTATTGGCAGTCGAACCGAACCGTGGCATCTGAATCGGTATGGCATCACACTTGTACGTACAATTTTGTATTGTCATGAAGCCTTTGACTTTGAGTTGACATAGGTAATACGCCCTTACGCCAAAAATTGTGGCATTTTCGTACAAAATGCCGACGCACGCACACTAGGGGTAGATCAAATTAGTATTTTTGTCAGTAAACCTAACTATTATTATTGATTTTTATTGTGCAATCGCATAGCACGAACTTTTGTGAACAAGCACACAACCAAAACACGCAATTCACTGAATCCAAAAGACAATTTTGTGAGTTCACAAACTTCATTTGGCAACAAACAAGGCGCGGTCTCACTACGGAAAGGGCATTATCCTATGTACCGATTTAAATCTTTGGGTGATACGGTGAAACGTGACGTCACAGAATGTAAGGGCCCACATGGCAGCGTTTTTACGACCCAACGAAAATGAGTGCAGTTTTAGAGCACTTTTTTTGCCTTTTACCTCAATAATTTAAAATCTTGTATTGTTATTTTTTTTCGGTTCAAATAACCATAACTAAATACTAAATAATCGATTAAAAAAATAAAAACATTTTTCAGTACTCATACTCTGAAAGTAGTTCGGAAGTTAGAAGAAGTAGATGAAAGTGACAAGACAAGTACAAAACAAATGTAATGACAGTGCCACTACCAAGTAAATATATTTATGAAAACTTGTTGTAGGTATACTCATAAAAATATCAATAGTTTCCCAAAAAATAGCGATATACATAATGTAAATACTAGATATAACATAAACTCGCTGTACCCACAACGAGGCTTCATAAAACTAATGTATCTTTTAAAGGGCAATGTAAAACCCCTACTGAGCTGCAAAAATTATGAGTAAATAAATTCAAACAAACTGTCAAAACTTTACTATTCAAAAAGGCTTACTATAAAATATCAGATTAAACCTATAGCTATACAAAAGCTTTGTTGGATTTTGCTCCAACTCGAAAAATAACAACTAACAGGCTAAAGGTTTCTTCATCGTTTCTTTACTCTTTTGTTAAAGACAACACACAATGTACATTTAAGGGATTTCGAGAGACTAACATCGGTTCTCAAAAGGCAAAATGATGGATTTAACCAAAAAAATACAAAGTTTTCACATCTCAAGAGGTACCTGGATAAAACCTTTCACTATCTATAACTAATAATTACTCTAATTTTACCATAGACTTTAAATAAATATCTCACCTAAGTTGTTTATTTATGTATAAAATTTACAAATTTTTTCATTAGCGCATTAATTTTTTTTTACTTTCCTTGTATTTGTAATGAAAAGCACAGTGTTTACCTCGGGTAAGTAACATTTAGTCCCTCGAACTATAAGCGCCTTCGCTACGCTCCTCGGGCGCCAAACCCCATCTCAGGACTAAAAAGTTATTTTCGTCCTTTGGGTAACAATGTAGTTACCCAAAGGACTAGCACTAGCTGCGGCCCCGCGGCTTCGCACGCGTTGTTCCTATTTTCTTTGCTATAAACCTCACGGAGCCCGAGACCTTTCCAACGAATGCAAAACCGTGGAATTCGGTTTTCTGGAGTTATAGCGTCAGGAAGGAAAACCCGACTTATTTTTATATTATAGACAAGTGTGTGAGCATACACATCTGCACCGAAAATTAGGAACACTAAGAAGACATATTGATAAAAAAAAACAAAAATATGGAGGTGGGCTGTTCGTTTTAAACTAAACATAAGATGAATTAGATTAGACGATCCTTCTTAAATTATAAAGCCGGTAGGAGATGTAACATGTTTGCTTGCTATCTTAGGTAACGAAAAATACTGTCTCATTTTAATTTAGTCCACGTCTGACAATGGGATCCATGGAACCCATGGACCAAATTAAAATGGGACCACGCGGGAAGCACTAGCTTTCATTTTAAAAAGAATCATGAAAATAGAACCACCCAAAGTTCTGAGGTAACAAACATAAAAAAATACAATTATATTGAGAACCTCCTCCTTTTCTGAAGTCGGTTATAAATAACTTTTACTGAATCTTGGATTCCCTTTCAAAATCGAAATCTTGATGAGCACCCGTCCGCGCCGGAATCCGTACCTGGAGGGAAAGGTTTAAATCGTTAGATAGACCCTTTCCGTTGCGAGAGAGACCTGGTTGCTAAACGAAATTTGTGAGCTCACAAACTTGTCTTACTCATTTGGAATCAGTTTTGTGTGCTTGTTCGCAAAAGTTCAAGTCAAATGTGATTACCACTACCACAGTAAATTGCAATACTTAATAACAGTTTATTGACAAAAACACTTATTTTATCTACTCGTAGTGTGCGTGCGTCGGAATTTTGTGAACGATTCAAAGAAATAGCCACAGTTTTTGGAGCGTAAGAATGTATCTCACGATTTCAATCTTTTTGGATTTAAGTAAAATGCTACGCGTTCGGCGCGGCTTGCATTCTATTTCATACAAAGTGATGAAAATACGATGAATCCTGCGCGTGCGGCGCAGTCATATGCACAATTATCTTTAGAGGGAATTCAGCTACTATGAGTTGCTATAATTCGTAGTACGCGGGATGGAAAACTCGTATGGCCGGTCACTGTAAGGTGTCCGAAATGACTACCAATGTTTAAGAATAATAGTAAAATAATAATAATAGTAATAACTCTTTATTGCAGACATAATGATACATATTTTAAGTGACGACAAAAATTCTACTCTAATATACAGAAGCACATATAAAACCTATCGTAGTTTGACGAATTCATTACGGATGTAAGCGGGTTAACTACGAATCTTCCAACACAAATAAAATTCGTAATGAAGAAGTACAAATATTGGTATGTACATAAAAAAGGTAAAGGAACACTTTTTGTGCCCCTGTCACTGAATGAGTCGGGGTCCGTTTCGCCAGAATCTAAAACTCGTCCGCGAAGAGAATCGAGCGAAATGTCCCCTTCGCTTTTAGAGAGGGTAGATTTCGTCCGAATCGAAAATCTCTTGGTTTTAGATTCGGGCGAGTTATACCCCAATGCATAAGTGGGTTCGGGTACGTTTCTCATGAATCTCTTTGTTACTTTTCAAGGGTCTCGAAATTTGGCAGCATTTTTGGCTAGATGTTTATGAAGCCTCCTTCATAAACATCTGCTGCCACAAATGCTGCCAAATTTCGAAAGGTAAATAATTATATGCCCTTGTTTTCATAATATGTATTGTCAGCAAAAATTGCGCCTTACCACCACTAGCACGCGTTCGAGGTTTCTGCCACAGATAGTTGCTCATGGTACGCATTCTCTGCATATATGACAGGTGCGTACATCACTAGAGGGAAGTGGTGGCACCAGGTCTAGCGATGGTAAATGGTAAGCTTTGCTACGCGATCTCCTTTTCGTAGCGGATCTTACTTAACAGACCTATCTAATTGTCTCTAAATTAAATTTTTAGTCCCATAATAGCAACCTCGGCCCGCTGATTTGCTCCTGCAAATCAGCAAGCCTTTTTCACATTCTCTGTGCTCTTCTAAGTTGCGCATATACCTATGAGACGACGCATTGGGGAATCGGGCGTCATGGTTTTCAACTTTTCTCAGCAATACGAATCATTCGGAATAGATTTTTTATGTTTTGAATTCTTTATGTTTTTTACTTTAAATTGGCAGTTGTAGTTTCACGATTGATTAACTATAACAGCTCAAAAAAAAACCCATAAACCGGTCTATAAAAACATGGTTTCTCACTTTACAGGCGAACGGAACCGATTTATGCCTTTACATTTTGTGTACCTACAGATAAGTCTATACACTGTCTTTGAAATGCTAGTTAGATTTTACATAATAACTAATAGTTTTTATTTTAAACGAGAATAACTGTTTTGGCGCTTTCTACTCTTCGTTTCAAGCTAAGTCTCGCATCTATTTGTATGCAAGCGGCCCCCTTCAGTCCGCTTTTGAGCATTATCAGCGTCGGACGTGTGCCAATCGAGCTTCCACGTCCGAGTAGACATCGATAACCGTATAATCAATATTATTTTCTAGGTAAAATCTTAAAAATAATTAAAAATTTAAAAAGAGAACATAAATTCTTCTAATTTGAAGATAAATCTCTGTGTATTGAAAAATACCAACTAAATAATAATAATAATGATGGACAAGCCACACAACATCATCTAAGGTAGTTTCAAGCTAACACAGTGCTATGGGTACTAGAGGACTGAAGTACATAATACAATAAATTACATACTTAGATGGATAAGTAGAGAAAATAATTAAATATTTGCTGATCGCATCGTACAAACATTTATCCTACGGCGGGAATCGAACCTGCATCCCGCGTCGCATGCGGACCTTCGCCTGCCGCGCCACATCGGTCATCGGAAAGAGAAATAAAAACCTAACATAAATATTCTAGCAAACAATTGTTCGAGGTAATTGATTTTGTTTTATAAAAACTATAAACCGACTTCAATTATATGGATCCCATTGTCAGAACTAGACAAAATTAACACACGAAAAGCATCAGCTTTCAAATAAAAAAGAATCATGAAAATCGGAGCACCCAGTCAATAGTCCTGAGGTAACAAACATAAAAAATACAGTCGAATTGAGAACCTTCTCTTTTTTTGAAGTAGGTTAAGGTCCAGATACATGTGAATCGGTGTAATTTGGGTAAAGTTTTTACCGTTTTTCTTCTTATTCTTGATAGAAAAAACTTTGAAAAAAATATATGATAATCTATGCTATTCAAGGCATTTTACCTTTAAGCCGAAAATTTTAAATTCCATTTTTAAGTATCTGAAATAATAGTGCAAAGTACCATCCATTTTCTCCGTTAAAACTCTTTTTCTCCTAAACTATCAATCACAAGATTTATTTAAAGTTATCACCATGTAGAATAAAAAGTTACGGAGACTCTCTTCCGCCCACTTTTTCAAATAAATTATCTAATTATTTTTAACGAATTTTTTACGTAATCGATACAACGTTACTCGTGAGCCGCCCCTCTGCCGGCCCTACAATCAGTGCGGGACGAGACGTTGTGCTGAACGGACCTGTGCTACTTTTAACAGCAATATTATTTTTCGCTGCGGAACCAACTTGAAATTTATTTATTTGACGATTTTTAGTAAATGTTTAGTAAGGGGTGATTATAGTTTTGAATAGGTATTATATTTATTATTTCTCTGTGGTGCGGTGGGCGAAGGTCCGCCTGCGTGGCAGGAGGTTGCGGGTTCGATTCCCGCCTCGGGACAAATATGTATACGATCTGCAGATATTTGTTCAGGGCGTTCTCGGTGTTTTCTATGTAAAATAAAAAAATATCTATCTATGTCGTTTTCTGTATTATGTATATCAGTTATCTTGTACCCATAACACAAGCCCTGCTTAGCTTGGGGCTAGATAATGCTGTGTGGATTGTCCAACATTATTTATTTATTTATTACTTTAAATAATTATGTGTGCAAAAATAGGTATAATAAAATGAATCGTAAAAAACGTTATTGAAAATAAAATACACGATGAGAATACAAAGAAATGGTAAGTAGGTACTACCAATATTTTATTAATTGTCTCTGTACCTAAAGGACTCAACTCACTGGTCGTTGCACAATTGTTTAGGTATCTATGTACTTATATTTTTCTTTTTTCGGTGCAACTCATAATCATCATCATCATCAGCCTATATGAGTCCACCGCTGGACATCGGCCTATAGCGCCCTGTCTTCTTGCCGCATCCAGCGTCTGCCTGCAGTATTTTGCAGATCGTCATCCCACCTGGCCAAATGGTGCCCTACACTACGTTTGCCGAGTCGCGGTCTCCACTCAAGCACTCGTTTACCGCATCGGTTGTTGGTTCTTTGCGAGATATATCTCGCCATATATGGCCGGCCCGCTGCCACTTCAGCTTGCTAATTCTTTGATCTATGGCGATTACTTTGGTTCTCTGTCTGATGTATTCGTTACGAAACCTATCCTTCAGAGAAACTCCAAGCATAGCTCTTTCCATACCTCGTTGAGTGACTTTGAGCTGGTGGACCATCCCTATCGTGAGTGTTCACGTCTCAGCTCCGTAGGTCATGACGGGTAGGACGCAATGATTGAAAACTTTGGTTTTCAAGCATTGCGGATTATGGATGACGAGGAGACTAGACGTAGTTTTCCAAATGCTGCCCAGCCTAACTGGATCCTCCAAAACCTAGTCAACAGAATGTTCAAAGAGAATTAAGCGAACTGGCAAAATATACAGGGGACAGGTATAATAAGTATTGTTTTTGTCATTATTACTCTGTAAAAAAACAATAAATAATATTTTGTTCATATAAAAACGGTTTTTTTTAGAAATGAGTCGATAAGCATTGTCGTGTATTATTTTTATACTAAATAAATACTTATTTTACGTAATACGATACTTACGATTAGATTATATTGGTTTTTGTATTGAATTACTTGAAAATTGGGGTGGTCGGAAATCGGAAGTTGAAGATCACCAAAAATTTACATTTCGGCCGGGAGGAGAGTAAGTACGAATATACACAGAATACTTTTGTCTCATTTTGTTATTTATCTCGATGTTATTAGAGTATATTTGTATCGTAGCTAATGTCGACCGAAATAATCTAAGTTTTCGTTTTCGGCCCCCATTTTACCGTGTTATTCATAGGGAATTTGGACATCTGTTTGGCCGTGGTCGAGAACGGCCTCCATGTTTAGAATTATGGTTTCGTTTTCATTCAACTTTAATTGCTTCGAAGAAATGAGGTGGCCGGAATAGGAAAGGCCTTTAAACCCCATTTCGTTTTCGGCCAATTCGTATAAGTTAAGATATTCTCAGTAGAAATCAAACATTTTTGTAATGGACAAGAATAATTACCTTCGAAAAATATCAAATTAAGCCAAAAGACAAAGCGATGGCTTAGCGGTTTTGAGGAAAATGTTATCGTATCACATCCCGTATCCTAGAATAGACCCACCAAGCTCGCGTAACATGCCTGTGTAGTTTTCCCGCAATGAAGAACGGAATCAAAGAGGATCTGTACCTCCCGTACAACGAGGGCTTCTGCTTAGAGATGCGCATTTTATACCACTCCAATGACAAGAGTGATATAGATATATAGATAAACTTTTTGATCTAAAGATATTATATATCACTCATTTAGCTCTTTAGCTCATTTAGCTCAGTAGATTAATGATGTTGTCTTGTTGAGTTGCTCATGCTCAAGCTCATGAGCACGAGATAAAAAACAAAATATAATGTCTCCGTTCAACTGAGCTAGGTGGCGCTAGAGTGACAAATAAAAATAACTTGCGTACACTATATTATGTTCTTTAAAAAAATAAACATAAGAAATAAAAAATACTTATCCGTTAACAATAATACTGAACACGATTACTTCTAAAATAATTACATTCAAACAGTTTACATAATTATTACAGGCCTGAACTTAGTCTTGCTATCTTTCTCTTTTTTTCATGTTGTATCTGACATCGTACATGTCGCTCCATCAAATCACTCGCCTTGCTCAGTCTCACTCATTCGCTCATTTCGCTCAGCACTGATAAGGTTCGAAAATTAATCAATGAGGTAAATGAGCGAAAGATATAGTTGAAACTAAGGTGAGTGAGAGATAGATTCACTCAGTTGATAATGTGGATCTTGGTTCTTCTGCAGAGGAGCCTGGGCACCAAGACTTTCTGTAGCGCTGAACTGCATCGGCGCGTGTTCTGTGCTCGTATGTTGGTTCCATTGCTTCTGGTGTTAGTGTCCCTTACAATGCATCCCTGGTACTTAAAATCTATTCACTCCCTTGAAAATTGAGTAGTGGACTACAATGTCCTCGCGTCGTTGTCGAAGGTTTATATCACGCCTTATTAGGATGTACTTACTCAGTTTTTTTTTAATCTTGAGGTCCACAGTCGCCTCTTCCAAACATTGACATGATATGTAAAATCAAATAATGAATTTTATACAAAAAAAACTACAATAATATATCTGTCACAACTTTTCTGAACAAAAGCATGAAAACTTTGTAAGTATTTTATTCCATGAAACCTTTTAAGTTAGCGGTGGAAATCGTGTTCAGGTCCGTAGGAATTTTGTGGTCGAAAATTGAAATTTTACTCATTTCCGATTGTTTATTGTTTATAAAAATAACT
Source organism: Eupithecia tripunctaria (assembly GCA_955876795.1). NCBI lineage: Eukaryota > Metazoa > Arthropoda > Insecta > Lepidoptera > Geometridae > Eupithecia > Eupithecia tripunctaria. Next base: position 10,569,820 of record OY041599.1, read on the forward strand.
TAAAAACATAAAGAGTTTTATAGTTATGCTGTAAAACTATAAAACTCTTTATGTATTTAAAACTCAGATATCTATACTACCGACTAGTATCATTTCAAACAAGGCTGACCAGTTGGAAATATTTTTTTTGAGGCCTTAAATTCAGAACTTCGCTAAATGGTTGGAATCTAGTGCAATTGACTCTAATCCACTTAAATTTTTCTTCCTATTCAACGATACGCCACTATGGAAGAAAGGATCTTAAAATCAGCAAGTACTTTCCATTATGTTCAAAAATAACAAGAAAGTTAATTTGAGGTTAAGTACTGTGTTCTATTTTGTTTATCATAATATGCAGGGTTTAAAACAAATTGAATATAGCTACAAAATAGGCAGTGGTAGGTGGTTATTCTCTTTATCCCCACTGAATAGGGAAAAGGAAATATCATTGGTATTATTATAATAATAAATTTATTATTATAATAAATTTAGTCGTCGTTGTTGAAGTTTTATATCACGCCGCATAAGGATGTACCTACTAATTTTTTTTTATCTTGAGGTCCATACTAATGCTTGGCCGGATGTCGCCCAGTTCCGCACAGACAATAGTATGTAAGTCTAAGACTTAGTTATCCTAAGATTGTATTAGTTGATAAGCGATAAACTTGCTAGTGGTTTCTTTTTCACTTCTTTCGCTAGTGGACAAAAAAGTGAAGTGAATTAAAGTCAATTGCATCTTATTTCTTGTTTGATAGTAATAACTATTTATCAAGCTGTTTATATAGTAAAAATTTGACTTGTCTAAGTACTTATTTTGTAAGTCTAAAGAAATAAACGATTTGACTTTGACTTTGACTATACTCGCCTCCTCCAAACATCGACATGATTTGTAAAATCAAATAATGAATATTATAAAAAAAAATTGTCTACAATTAACTTTTCTGAAAAAAAAAGCATGAAAACTTAGCATTTTATTCCATGAAAACCTTTTAAGTAAGCGGTCGTAATCTTTTTTAGGTCCGTAGGAATTTTGTGGTCGAAAACTGAAGTTTTACTCATTTCCGTTTTTTTTTTTAATAAATAACATTATAGCATAACTATAAAACTCTTTATGTATTTAAAACTCAGATATCTAGACTACCGATTAGTATCATTTCGAACAAGGCTGACCAGTTGGTTTTTTTTTTGGAGAACTTTAAGTCTTCGCTAAATGGTCGGAATCTAGTGCAATGACCCTACAATTGACTCTAATCCACTTAAATTTTTCTTCCTATGGAACAATACGCCACTAGAGAGGGGTGCAATAAAAAAGGGGGGCAGTTGATGTTTTTTAACAGTAGGTTAAAAAACATCACCTATATATATACTTTAATTATTAATTTACTTACTTTTTACTATTTTGGGTAGGGTAGGTACTATTCGAGACAGAGCTATGATCTATTTGTCATAAAGCTGCAAATTATGTCAATACATTCCAAAAACATAAATTAAAATTCACATGCTTGGAGTCGAGGTAAAGAGATATAATTAGACAATATTTATTGAAGAAAGAATCTTAAAATCAGCAAGTACTTCCTTATGTTATGTTCAAAAATAACAAGAAAGTTAATTTGATAGTAAGTACTGCGGGTTTGTTTATAATTTGTGCAGGGTTTAAAAAAATCGAATATAGCTACAAAATAGGCAGTGGGAGGTGGTTATTCTCTTTATACTGAATAGTGAAAATAACTAATAACTAATACTCAATACTGAATCCAGTGGGGAAAAGGAATTATCATTGGTGTTTAATAATTAATTTTGTTTTAAAAAACTAAACCGACTGCAATTTTTATACACAAAATTGTCATGAATTTTCATGGATCCTACTGTTAGAACTGAACCAAATCAAAATGGAACCACAAGGGAAGCACCAGCTTTCATATAAAAAAAGAATCATGAAAATCGGACCACCCAGTCAAAAAATCTGAGGTAACAAACATATTGAGAACCTACTCCTTTTTTTGAGTCGGTTAATAAATGTAATAAACAACCTGTAGAGGCCATGCGGTGGCGGCGGCGCGGCGGCGGCAGCGCCCGGCTATAACTACTAGTACTTATTCTGTGGCGGTATCTGTTGTATTGTATGCAACATACTTATACTTATGTTGGTGCGCGCTGCGTGATATAATTCAGATGTGGTGCGGGGAATTTTCATTGGTAACGTCCATTCGAGCAAGGTCATTGGCATAGATCGCCCTCTTAAAGAAAAGACTCGTCTCTGGATTTGAAAACTAAAACGGTACCTATCGATTATTTAGACGGGGGCCGACACCGATGTAAAAACCGGTAAATATTTTAAAAATTAGTGAAAACCGCTTTTTCGGTTATTTTTCTACAATACTAGAATTATATTATAAAGAAGACATATGCCCGTGGCTAAACTGGGCTAGAGGACATCATATTTAGTACCTAGGATTCAATACCATCTTCGAACTTAACAGAGGGGTTGACTGTAAACGATTGTAGGCAATAATATCTTGTAGTTTTCCTAGTGACAATCGAGAAAAACAACAAATTAAATAAAATTATAGTTTAATGAAGGTCTATGGGCGTTTTTAGTATATTTTTCAAGCCTAGAAGCACTAATAAACACCATAAACGTGACAGCTCTGCTCATCCAACGTGCATGCAGCTAACGATGCGAGTTTCGTTTGTTAGTGAAAATCTCGCCGCAACCGCGAAATTTTTGATCGATGGTGAAAATATATTATATGGTGTCTCCCATGACATCAAAAAAATTTGACACCCTGCTGATCGCCCAAAAACGCGAAAACGTCAGATTCGAATTTGAATTATATGCTGACGGAACTTAAGAACACTATTTTGATTTGGCAAAAATTCCGATATCGAATCCGACGGATTTTCCGACGAATTAAACTTTCCCTGCTGGTATTCGGCCTCCCGAGGCAGGCGGGGACGATTATTTTGACATAACAGCGGTAGCTCCGCATTCCCGGACGCGTATATTGAAATCCTACTTCAGTACGTCTCCACCGGCTTCAGTACTTCAACGCCAAGACAAACTCACTGACCTTTTTTGGCCCTATGCCCCCCGATATGCGGTGCATCGGGCTTTGAGTGCAGTTATAAATATACTCACTCCTTTCAGTCACAGAGTCACCATGAATCCCCTAACGGAGTGGAAGCCTTGGGGGGAAAACAAAAGCCTACATATACTGTCGTCATAATATTACCTTCAGTGACTTATGGTGAAGTACCTACTGAAGCCGCGGGGACCTACTGAAGAAGCATTTCGATATAGGCCGCCGCCGCCGCCGCGCCACAGCTGTCACGTGGTAGGTGACACTCCTACGTCATCGACGCCATTGGCAAATGCCACTGCCACTGCCACCACCAACCAAAAGTACCTAACAATATGTATTTATATATGTTTATTAGGTACACAGTTTATTTAGGTGTTGTTTACTGGTTGCCCAACATTCGGACCCATAGAGAAGATCTCTTCTTTTAAAACCAGTTTGTCTGACTGCAGTTTTGTACATCTTGCCTTTTACCTTTACTGGCATCCTTTTGTCGCACAATACGCCTGTGAGTTGTCTCCATTTCATCCAACCAGTAGTTATTCTATGAGTTACATCGCCGTCGATCTTTCCATCATTGCTTAAACCTAAGTACTTGAAATGATTGACTGACAGTTGGAACTTGGGTGTCTCCAATATAGAGTTTGAGATCATGGACATTTGTGGTGCTGTCGAATACACAGGAATATGCTCTGTTTTCTTCCTACTTATTCTCAAACCGTTCTCTTTGGAGTACGACCACCGGTCTTGCATCAATGTGGCTAGTGATCATGACTTTGGTGTTATCCAAATTCATGACAAGACCGATGCATCGGGAGGCTGAAGCTAGGTCGTCCAGCACCTGGTTCAGCTCCTCTAGCGACTCCCCTATTAAAACTATGACATCAACAAATCGCAGGGGTGTGATTTAATTATGTTAATGCCCTTATCTTCCAAGTCCGCGATTCTGAACACTTTCGGGATATGATATCTCCCGTCTCACTCCTCTGCGCAGGGTTTGCACTGCTGGTCCTTTACCGGACCGGCTTCGTAGAGACATCTCAGCACTTCGACGACAGTATACTTGGCATCGCTGTAAAGATTCCAAAATAGCCCAGGTTTCTAGTTACTTTGTATAGCACTGATATTATATCATTAGTGTATAGTGAGTGCTTTAGACACGAAGTACTATAATAGGTTCATCACTTTGTTTGCTACATACACCCACCGTATAATTTACAATTTACAAATTACGTCTTATCATAGCACCACAGAATTGGTAATAGTAATGAAATGGAACTATAATCTAATAAATATTGTCTGTTCTTATGCCATAATTTCCTGTTGTAAACAACTTATCGTAACAAATAAATAGTGCTGGAGTATCCGCACACCATCATATTCTAGGCTTTGCTTTGCTGAGCTTGTGTTCAATGCAATAATTTACGAAATTTCGACGAGGGCGAAGACGCGGCCTTATTAGTTATATAAATATAAATTATAAAATTATAAAAAAAAACCCACTTAAAACAGAGCTTATCAGCTAGCTAGTTGGAAATAAACTATATTATACCAATTTAATAATGTAATTGTACCTATGCATTTTTGAGATAGACAATAGTTATTTATTCAACAAGTGAGCAAAACGGTTTTTTGTTGCACGTGCCGATTTTAAATTCCGAGTTAGCGAAACAGTCTAGAGTAGAGTCAAAGTAGACTAAAGTAGACTGCTGAGCTAGCGAGGGATTTAAAAGGCACGAAACAAAAAATGTTTGCTGTCGAGTTTGTTTTTGCCGAACATACAACATTTCTTCTCGATCATTGAGAAAATTATTATATTATATTAGATTTTTTTACGCCCTACACAAATGATAAACAAACTCGCAGTACTTTACCTCAAATTAACTTTATTGTTGACGATTTTTAAACTTAACGGAAAGTTCTTGCTGATATCCTTTCTTCAATAAATATTGTTCAATCATATCTCTTTATCTCGACTCCAAGCATGTTATTGGAATCCGTTGACATACATCGCAGCTTTATGACAAATAGATCATAGGTCCACGTCACTTTTTAGTTGCACGGTGCGTTCTAATAAATACTTGATAGGTCCGTCCATTTATCATGATTATTGGGTGCTACCAAAAAGTATTTTTTTGAGTGTAAAATAATTTTTTTTTTGTTATTTATATTTGAAATACAAAATTTAAGAATTTACAAAAATATCCATGTTTTTTAATCTTTTCTTTTTTGTTAAAAAATAAAAAAACATTGGTAGCAATAAAGTAAAGCATCGTCGTGCCAAAAGCATCAATAGCCTCTAGACTAGACCCTAGTAAACCATTGAAATGCAGCATTCTAAATTCAAATTACATTTTTCATCTTGTTGAATAATATCCTTTTTTTCACTTGTGACAAAAAAAAATTAATGAATGAATAAATAATGAAATTCGAATTTGTTCAAATTTTGTTCACTGGTTTTGAGCAGCAAGGTCACTGTTTCGAGCGAGAGTGGTGAAAAGAAAATTAGAATAAAATAATATGAACAAATTGGAGCTAGTACTTATTTACAATTGAAACTATTGAGCAATTATATAATTACTTATATAAAATATTAAAGATGAATTTCTCCTAATAACATATTTTGCCTTAGGACTCATATACACGGTCTGCACGTCGCATCGCATTTGAGACGTGCAAATCGTGCAATCCGTGTATAATTATGATCCCTTAGTAGATCAATGTTTTACAACAGCCATCATGTACGATCGTACACACATTTGTCCCGAGGCGGGAATCAAACCCGCAACCTCCTGCGTAGCAGGCGGACCTTCGCCCACCGCGCCACAGAGGTCGTCAATTTGGCGGGCGCAGAGGGCGCCTCGCCCGCGCCGGTAAAGTTAGGTTAGCGCGACAAGCACAAGGTCCACCACTTAGGTGCCTCGGCTTGGGCAGAGGCATGGAGGTTACGCCTTAGGTGCACGGATGCACCTGCAGCCGGAAGGGCGGAATTCTTCGACTTCGCTTCCGGCGGTGTCGGTTTTTGGTCGGTTGTGTAGTGTGCGGTAACGAATCGGTTGACACCTCCCCGGGTTAGCGGCGGTGAGTGGGTCAACGGGGTCACCGATAACGTGTCTCGGTCTACGGAGGAGAGTACTCGTGGGATTATTGTCAATGGGTAGTCAGGTATTGTGGAGATCATTATATATCTATATATATAAAAGAAAGTCGTGTTTGTTACAACACTTATAACTCAAGAACGGCTGAAGCGACTTGGCTGAAAATTGGTCGGGAGGTAGCTTAAAACCAGGAGACTGACATAGGATACTTTTTATCCCGTTCCCGTGGGATGTGAGATAAATTCCACGGGGGCGAAGCCGCGGGGTGCAGCATATATATATTTTAATTCGTCGGAAAGGCCGTCGAATTCGATATCAGAAACTTTTGACAAATCAAAATAGCGGAGCGTTCTAAAGTTCCGTCAGAATAGAATTAAAATTCGAATCTGACGTTTTCGATTCGGAATCGAATCGAATGAATTATAGGATTATAGGCATCGAGTTGGCTAGTACAATATAAACTCTATGATTATAGGAAACATAGAGGAGGCGCTCTCTGTCGCCGCGACGACAACGCCAACGCCTCGACTTATAAATAATAAGATATTGCAATTCTTCATTGCAATATTTTTACAGAGCAGGAAACGTCTGCTAATACCTACCTACATGAATAGGTAAGATAAGTACAAAGTAGATAATAGGTCTGCATATAGATTGAATGACTTCCGGGATGTTCAGCTTTTCTAACGTGAATAGGTACGTAGGTACTTAATCATTGACTATTATGTGCACTTATCATTACGGGCCCTTTATAATATTTACCTGTGTCATATCGACTTGTTCTTATATCATTTAGCTAGTTATTGCTCTGTGAATGGTCCAGCATTATTTATTACTAGCTGCGCCCCGCGGCTTCGCACGCGTTGTTCCTATTAAATCGTTAAAAGGTGATTTTCATCCCACGGGAACTGATTTATGGGATAAATAGTAGCCTATGTTTGAATCCAGGATTAGAATTGCCTGTATGCAATTTGAATTTAAGCCAGATCCGTCCAGTAGTTTTGGCGTGAAGAAGTAACAAACATCCATCCATACATCCATACATCCATACATCCATACATCCATACATCCATACATCCATACATCCATACATCCATACATCCATACATCCACACATCCACACATCCATACAAACTTTCGCATTTATAATATTAGTGTGATTATTATTATCATTAGAAGGTTATATACAGGTATATATACATATATAAGGCATTTTTGTAAAGGAAATTACAATCATATCATTGAAATAAATTAGAACTAGTAATTACAATTGAGTTGCCGACTCCATTAATTTGAAAATTTTATTTTTAAAACATCTGGGGGGTTATGCTCTATGACCAATTCAACGTCTTACACAGATACGACAAGATATCGGCGGGGAATCGGACAAATCCAATACAGTTTTCTCCCATTCCCCGCCGATATCTTGACGTATCTGTGTAAGACGTTGAATTGGTCATAGAGCATAAACCCCCAGGTGACAGTATGCCGACTGCCAACTTTTTACCCGAACACCAACGGAGGATATTGATGAGTTTGACACCCCATGTTTGGCTGGGTGGTCCGATTTTCATGATTATTTTTTTATTTGAAAGCTGGTGGAACTAGCCGCTTATTTTTTCATACAAACGTGGAAGGGTAACTACAAGGCTGTTTGATGTTGACCATCCAAAACTTAGGATAAAATTAATTAATATCGTCATAAACTATGTTTGTATACAACTAAAACCGTAAAAAAGTATACGTTTGAGAAATCCAAGCTTCTAAACTTTCGTATTTAAGAACAGAACGGATACCTTAGCTCCCATACAAACGTACTTCCCGCTTCATTTGGAAATTACGTTTCCGATCGTATTGAAATTTTGCATACATAATCGGATGACAAATAGCTATGTTTGTAGCGTTTTCGTTTTTTAAAAAACATTATGATATTTGAATGAGAGTGAAACTAATTTGCCATATTTTGACCACCAAATCGAGTCATTTTCAAGCCATTTTTTATGCATGTTAGACACCTTTATTCGAAAATCTGTCACGGTGGAAACATTCTAAATATATTCACCATTAGAAATAAACAAAAATATTTCTGAAATCAGTCGATTATTCAAAATGAATCGCAAAGTACGAAAAAATATAAAAAATTGAGAAATTCCTTCAAATTTCTGCAACCGCTCGCTCAAACGCGGGGTGCAATGCGACACAGGGAGCACAATTCCAAAATAAGGCGAATGCCGCGGAATGGCCAACACGATGCGATTCTACGTGAAACAACAACAAATTTACTCGGGCCGGCCGCTGAGATTTGGGAGGGGTTCGTAGCCTTCTTAAACACCAATTTTAGCTCAACTTTGGGCGAGAATAAATAAATGACATACGGGGAAAGAAAACTCAAAAATGGAGATAGTTTAGTGATTATTAAGTTGAAATAAATTTATTTTGAAGATATATATTCGATAGTTTTTTTTAAATAATCCTTGTGCTAAGAGTCTGTTCGGCGGCCGTTTTACCAATAAATCATTGGTAAAACGGCATCATACATTTAAGCCGGGTCCACTGATAACAAACAGTTTACCCTTATGGTGGGTACACACGTACGTACATGCGCGATGAGCATGTTTCATCCGAGCATGGCTATCTACAAACATGCTCGGCCCTACGTCTACACGCAAAAGCTTGCTCGAAGAACATGTTTAATGTGCGTTGAAACTCTTAGAGCAATCGTTTGAATCTTGTTCGAATCCAACATTTATGTTGGCTTTGAGCATTTGTCTTGAGACTTGCATTGTACACACGTTCGTACTTGGTCGAGATCGAGCAAGTTTATCGAGCAAGCACGTACGTGTGTACCCACCATTAAGGTCCTCGGTCATCTAACGCCGCACCATGGTGCCCGCCATCACGGATGTCCTCGGAAGATGGGAAGGCGCAAGTTTGCACACGCACATTTGCACAATGGGTCTTCCAAAAAATATAAGTATTATAAAATAAAATACAGATTATGTACTTATGTAATCATAGATTTTACATTTACAATCAGAGTTAAACAGTTGTTATACACCAGATCAAATCACAGTTTGTTACAATTATTGATTAATTAGGTAACATTAAAAACATTCCTATAATATGTACGTAATAAATCACAGATTGTTACAATTATTATATTTAAAATGTAGCATTAAAAATAAAACACTCCTTAGCACTATTATAAAATGCAATTTGGGCAGCAATACTTACAAAAAAAACTCCTACATAAAAAAATACGTTTTAACGATAAAAAGTGTTGAATCTGAATTACCTAAGTTTTTCTAAGAAGAGTCCAATCGGAATTTCGCTGAATAATGCTTTCATTGGTTTTTCTGAAATACTTTTACCTTCAGAACCCCGCAATGCAAGAACGTCATAATACGATGCGTCTGTTAGTCAACCAACGCTGCTGTGAGAAGCTTCATAGTATTGGGTTTCTTTTTTAAGGCGCATACCCGAGCCAATATGACAGCGATACCTATTTTATCATATTTTGAAGATTTTTCATAGGAATTTTTAAAAATCCTATGTTCAGTTTGTGGTATCTATTATAAGCCATGTTTTAATACCTCTGTAATTATTGTATCTCATATAGTTTAGGAGGAGATGCGAAAATAGAGTTTGGTGGCCAAAAAGCGCAACTTCGTATCTCCGCCTAAGCTTTACAAAATGAAACTATTACAGAGGCATTAATCAATAACTTATAATAGATACCACAAACTGAACGATGGATTGATAAAATAATTGGGGGCGCCACTTTCACTGGTGTATGGGCCTTAACACACGCTTTTTTATTTTGTTGTTCCATGCTTCCACTTAATTAGTCGTGCTATGGGCTAAATTTACACCATATTTTAATAGTCCTCTTGTAACCATTGCCCGAGCATGTAATTTCTTCTTTCTTTTGTCAAGTATCAAGTGCGAGTGAGTGTAGCTGTGTGGTACTGGCTTAGAATTTGCACCGTGGGTGTCGTGAGAGGCGATTAAGGGCCACCGAACTGCGATCCCAAACCCGCATGCCCAGCGTGGGGATTAAGGGTAGGAGGAGAACCTTAGGAGATAAACGCCAATAAGCTGCTTGTGGGGGTAGGTCTGCGTCCAGCTGTGGACTAAAACAGGCTGTGAGGTTAGGGTGGAGGAAGTCCGAGTGACATGCGCAAGTATTATGTAATAATCGTCCACTTTTCTATGTAATAATCTTCTTCCTCACTTTCTCGTTTTTATAAAATCTTTTTCTATTTTGTGCCACCATTCCAGGACCTGTCTGAAAATCAGCGCCGTTGCAGCTTCGGCTTGTAGCGGCATAATGCTGAGACAGGGACCCTTTTGGCCCCTTATATAACACTCCTTTAACATGTTCCTGCTCTTTTTACTTTTATATATACCTACGTTTTTTACTATCCTTTTGTCTAATTACTCGTATATGTAATTATTCTCTTATTTTTCTTTACTGATTGTATACCTGTATAATTTCTACATAATGTGGCATGTTATGTGTGTGTTATGTAATTGTTCCAAATAAATGTATTCTTTTTCTTTCTTTCTTTCATCTTCTATTAAGTGTGTTAAGTAAAATCAGCGTGTAAACAGAAATAACTAGTAAAATCAGCTTTTAATAGTAGATTGTACACCGAGTTGAGAAAGGGGCCAATTTCTATCGATTGTATATTTGTACCTTAAAACAGACGATAAATAGTGCTTTATACAGAATTTTCTAGGAAAATCATTGTTTAAAATCTTCAAAATCACCGAGTAAATTGAAAATAAATTAAACTATTTGCTCATAATATGTAATAACTAACCACTATTTTTTTAGATTTTTTTGTGAATAATCGCCCAGCTGTTGCAAAACTATGGTAAGTCTATGACTTAACATATGATACATAAGTAAGATAAAATAGCTTGCCTTATTTTTCTTCTTTAATTATGATACCCAATTAGTTTAATTGAGTATACCTACTACTTATTATGTAATTATAATTACACATGACTATTATAATTGTGACCAAATTCTACGGAACCCTTGATGTGCGAGTTCAACTCCCGCTTATCGTTTTATTTCAATAATGCCACGCACCATCCTTCCCCGGGCCTTGCCATGATTGGAATGCATTTATATGTGTGGTCATCTGTAATTAAATTAGCTTGGTACCTAGTTTGAAGGACCTTCCACGAGAAATTATAGAGTGTTTAGTAAATTCCTGTATTCCTTACCCGGAATTTTAAAAAAATCAGAGGATAAATCTGGAAGCAGCTGTTTCCAAAGCGGTCTTGACTTGAGTGATTTTGTGGTGATGATGTGAAGTGACGGTTAATTACCCATGTTGTGTGTGTCATAGTGTTAACAATAAAATAGATAGTTGGTTTTGTTTTAAAAACCGACTTCAATTATTTTCTTATGGATCCCATTGCCAGAACTTGACCAAATTGAAATGGGACCACACGGAAAGCAGCAGCTTTCAAATAAAAACAAACATCAAAATCGGATCACCCAGTCAAAAGTTCTGAAGTGACGAACATAAATAAAACAGCTGAATTGAGAACTCGTCCTTTTTTGAAGTCAGTTAAAAAGATAGGCAGATCTACCAACCTACCTTCTTAAAGTGGTCAAGCTAATTTGTCAGAAAAATATGTGATTTTTATCGCTGTCCGGCACCTTATAAATAAAAGTTTGATGAACCATTGTTTAAATATAATAAAAATACGAAACGAGCTAGCAATCAACGTAGGTAATTGGTGGTATTGTTGGAAAATATACCGATATTTTAAATTTGTTTTCTCGCAATCATTTTATTGACAGAAAACAGCGCATGGGTGGGTAGGTGCCACAGAACTTGTAATAATAGTAGGTACCTTATTGTTTAGACTATGGTTTATCCATTTTGAATGAAGCATGTTAGTAAACAAAGTACGACACAAATTTCAAAATCTCACTTGCTTGGCGTCGAGTTTCAGATATAATTGTAAGCATTTTTTATTGAAGGGAGGACCTAAAATCGACAAGTAATGTAAACTACGTACAAAAGGACGCGCCAACAAAGTGAATTTTAGGTTAAGTATGGGCGGTTTGTTTACGTTTATGCTCCATTCAAAATGGATACGATATAGTGTTAAGTCATTTTAAGTACCTACCCATAAAGTGTAATAAATAAGTATTAGAATTGACATGCCTGTCACTCCTCAAGGGCCCTGCCTGAAAACCAGCGCAGTGTTGGGCAAATGCCTGATACTGCAACATGAACATGCTGAGGCAGACCCATTTTACCCTTTTCATCTTTCTATTTAGTGTAAGTACCTATGGTTTATACATTTTGAATGAAGCATGTTAATAAACAAAGTACAACACAAATAACAAAATCTCACTTGCTTGGCGTCAAGTTTCAGATATAATTGTAAGCAATTTTTATTGAAGGGAGGATCTAAAATCGACAAGTAATGTAAATTACGTATAAAAGGGCTCGCCAACAAAGTGAATTTTAGGTTAAATATGGGCGGTATGTTTACGTTTATGCTCCATTCAAAATGGATACGATATACGAGTAATTGTGTGGTAAACATTGATTTATTAAAAACGAAGATGAGGTACTGGTTGCTCGAAAGTGGCAACCTCAAATTGTGTAAAATTGTGTTCTCCCACATCAGTCACCGTCTGACCGGCGGCGCGGCGGCACGGGCGGTCGTGATTCGCGTGAAATATTGTTGTCTCAGTCTCACTTCGGTCCTAGATACGGCTTTCAGTCTTTGTTCTTCTTTGTATTGCACAGGACTGGAAATATAACTGTCAGAATATGTGTTTGCGTGTAGTTGTAACTTGTAACACATGCCAATTTTTGAGTAAGCGCTGGGAGAACGTAACCTATCTTCCCTTTTTAAATCAATGGTGGTAAAAGTGATAATTGTTAACCATCTGCTATCTGTATTCAATACAGATAGCAGATAAGTTAACACAATCTTACTAACCCAAAAAACACTTAAATTAGTAGGGTAAGTACCTAGTTAGTAAGATTGTGTTAAGTTATCTGCTTTCTGTATTCAATAGGTACATACAGATAGCAGATAACTTAACACAATCTTACTAACTAGATACAGATAGCAGATAACACAATCTTACTAAATAGGTAGGGTGATATAGGTGACAGTGAACCAAGAGCATACAGTGAGCCACCCCCTCTATCGTATAAACGCGACGTTGCCGCTTAGTGCGATTCGCGCCAAACGATGCGTCCTGCATTACAACTACCCCTCCCCAGTCCACGGCGAGCTGCGGTAGAAGTTGCGTGTGCGCGGAGCGAGTTTGTGTTTCAAGACAGTAAAAGTTACAAAAAAAGGTGAGTTACATTTTCTTCTCACATTTTTTCTACCATTTTTATCAAGAAACGGATTTGTTTATCTGTTTACAACATTCAATCACTTGGTTTCTAAGTATTAGTTGTTGTAGCTCCGATTTTTTTACCAGCCATTTTTTAACCTCAAATTTGTTGGGAGGGGTGTAGTACACAGTGATCCAATTTCGGAGAGGTAACAGCGAACCATGGTTCACTGTGTACTTCACACAACAATATTGGCTTGAAAATTTGATACTTAGTTAAATTTAGCTAAAAGTAGGTAGGTACTTACCTAGGTAAAGTTAGTTCCTATCCACACTAATATTAAAATGGGAAAGTAATCTGTCTGTTTGTTTGTTATCTTTTTATGCCCAAATCAATGAACAGATTAGGCTTAAAATTGGCATGGATAAAGTTTATACCCTAGAGAGGACAAAGCCTAGACTAAAGGCTTTTTTGTAAAAATTATATTTTTGTTTTTGTTTAATATTTTTGAAAAATCCCTATCTTGAATTTCAGAATGGGTCGTGTATTAAAAAAAGGAGCACCTAGAAAAATAGGGGCCACTTCTCAAGAAGAAATGAAAAAAGCCGTGCACCTGCACATCAAGAATGGAGTGAGTATTCGAAAAGCATCGAGAGATTGCAAGATACCCTACCCCACTTTACGTAGATACGTAAAAAAGTATTTACAGGATAGCTCAGCAGTTTTAGAGCCAAATTATACGGTAAATAAAGTATTTACATCTGAGCAAGAAGATTCCCTGCACGAGTATATTGTGGATTGTTCAAATAAATTTTATGGACTATCTACCAAAGACTGCCGCCGACTAGCTTACGAGATGGCAGAAATCAACAATATTTCTATGCCTTCAACATGGGTAACGAACAAAATGGCTGGCAAGGATTGGTTGCTAAGTTTTCGAAGGAGATATCCCGATCTCTCGTTAAAGAAACCAGAAGCCTGCAGTGTGGCGAGAGCAACTGCTTTTAATCCTATGAATGTGAAAAAGTTTTATGACAACCTCAAGGATGTGCTTCAGCGTGATGCAAGTTTTGCAGATGGATCCAGGGTGTACAACTTAGATGAAACATCAACAACAACCGTTCAACGCCCTGGAAAGATATTGACACTCAAAGGGCGAACTGCATGTAAAGTAACAAGCGGGGAACGAGGAGTGCTTGTCACAACTTGCTGCATCGTTAATGCGATTGGGCAAGCTCTGCCTCCTGTAATGGTTTTTCCTAGAAAAAACTTTAAGGAACATATGTTGTACGGCGCACCCCCTGGTACACTGGGCGTTGCTGCACCTTCAGGATGGATGAATGGAGAACTATTTGTGCAAGTTATGGCTCACTTCATCAAACATACTGCAGCGTCAAAGGACCACCCGGCATTACTGATTATGGATAATCATGAAAGCCATTTATCCTTGCAAGCACTTAACCTAGCAAAGGCATCGGGAGTAACAATTCTAACGCTCCACCCACATACAACTGCAAAAATGCAACCCTTAGATGTAGGTTTGCTGGCGCCCTTCAAGGCCTATTATAATGGTGCTGTTGATTCGTGGCTACTGCGGAATCCAGGGAGGCCCATGACTATTTATAATATCGCAGAATGCGTGGGTCCTGCATACATGAAGTCAATGACCCCAATAAATATAGTCAACGCATTTAAAAAATGTGGAATATTTCCATATGACGACCAATTATTTACTGATGCTGATTTCCTGCCAAGCACTGTGACTGATAGACCACAACCAACAATTGAAATTGAGGAAGAATCAGACGTGACAGATGCAGAAGATGTTGCTGAGCATCATGAAAATTCGATGAATTGTAATAAGACCTGTGCCTCACCATCTCTTTTGGATGAAAACACGGCTCCTCTCATAGAAAATGATACGAGAGCAGTAGTTAATTTGATGGAAGATCACAGACAATCAAGCACTTCTGCTGAACCAACCACTGCTTCAAAAGCAGTTGAACTGGTTGAAGATCATGCGCAACCAAGTACTTCTAGAGCTGCAGCAAACTTTATATCTCCTAAAGTATTTTGCAAACCCCTGAAAGCAAAACCTCGAAAAACAATACGGAAAGCAGGAAGAAGCCTCATAGCAACTGACACGCCCGAAAAGGATGCCTTAGCTGCATTGAAAAACATCAAAAATAAGGGAATGAAAAGAAAAAATACTCAAGCAAAAAAAGTGAAGCAAGACTTATTCAATAAAGCTAAAAATGTACGAAGAAGTGAAAGGTCTGCTGTGGCTTCAGATTCATCCGATGATGAGCAGGCAGTATTCGAACCAAGCGGGTCATCGTCGGGTGGAGAACAATTTTGGAGCGATGCAGAAGAAGAAGAAGTTATTTTGAATGACGATTTTCCACCATTGACTAAAGAGCCTGTGCCTAATGATTATGTAATTATCCTATTCAAATCCAAAAACATTAATGTTTACTACGTGGCCAAAATTTTGGAGAAACTAGATGATGATGATTGTGACTATTATGTGTCGTATCTGAAGCTTAAGAGCAAAGCTAATCAAAAGTTTGTCGAGCCAATAATTCCTGACACAGCAGGAGTAGCCATGTCAGAAATTAAATATGTTTTGCCTGCTCCTAAAGTGGAAGGTACTAGTCGCCGACAAGCTACTTTAAAATTTGACGTTGACATGTCACTTCTAAATTTACGGTTTTAGGAGCGCTTGTAGTTACCTATAGCTACTTTAAAATTTGACGTTGACATGTCACTTCTAAATTTACGGTTTTAGGAGCGCTTGTAGTTACCTATAACAAAATCCCTAAACCCCCTAAAACACTGTGTGATTTAGAAAGACTGCCTTAGATTTTAGTATGTTCAAAAAGAAGAATTTTGAGTTTATTTTTGCCAGTTAGATTTTTTGTTTCATGTTTTCTATAATTAAGTATTCGGAATATGACCGATATGGCTAAGAAAAGAAGAGTTTAGGTTTTATTTCATTTTTTGTTGATATTGTAAAATTTTGAGACTGACTTAGATAATTATTATAACCTATGAGGTGTAGGTAAATATGTTTAGAGAGAAGAATTTAGAGTTTAGTTTTGTCAGTAGGTAATTTCTTTTTGTTTCTTGTTTTCAATGATTATTCGAAATATGATACGATTTAAGCTAAGAAGATTTTAGCTTTTATTTCATGTTTTGTTTTGTTGATTGATATTTAAAACTTTTTGAGACTGTGTTGTAAACCTAAGACTTTAATAATTATTATAACCTGTGTTGTAGGTATGTTTAGAGAGACGAATTTTGAGTTTAGTTTTGTCAATAATTTTGATTTGTTTCTTGTTTTCAATGTTTATTTATGATTATTCGAAATAATGATAAGATTTATGCAAAGAAGATTTTAGCTTTTATTTCATTTTTTGTTTTGTTGATTGATGTTTAAAACTTTTTGAGACTGTTGTAAACCTAAGACTTTGATAATTATTATAACCTATGAAGGTATGTTTAAAGAAAATAATTTTCTTTTGATTTATTAGCTGATTTACGTTAAAACATAAAACTAAGAAAATACAAGCACCTAATTACAGTAAAGTTGCATTTTCATTTAACATTTCCCGTATCACTGAGCAGATATGCCTTTTACTATAGAGAGTGATTCACTGTGTACTTCATGGTTTACTGTGTACTACTCCTAGGTTCACTGTGTACAACCCCTAGTACACAGTGAGCCAAATCCCATTTTTTTTAAAACCTTAAGTGTACTTAAATCAATTATAAAAGCGATAAATCTGTAATAGCAATTTTAAAGCCTGATAAATTACCTATCGTTTGAGATATAAAACGTAGTTTTAAGACTTATAGGGTTGACACAAATCTCGCTCAAACTTTAGGTGGTTCACTGTCACCTACCTGACCCTACTTACACTACCAATTTATATATTCGAATAGTAGCCGAAAAATATTCGAATATCAAAATTTTTCGAATATTTGCAAGCCCTAGTCACGGTTCATTGGATCCCCTATGTCAACACGAAGTCAAAACTTCATGCCCATACAAAAATGTTCAAGTATGACGTCACGGTTCGGGTGCCCATAGCGGTGCGTTTAGAAATTTTGCGGTTGGGATTTAAAATATCTACTTTTCAATTATTAAATTTCACAATAAAAACATCATAAAATACAAAAATTAAAATACAGTTACAAAAGACAGTCACAATCCCTAAGCTGGGCATGCGGGCTGGGGACCGCAGTTTAGTATCCGAATTGTTCGGCAGGAGGCGCTGCTGCCGCCCCCGTTATAATATCCCTGTTACGACACTTGCGGGAAGAGGAGGGCTGGTGCAAATTCTGTCGCCGGCACCACAGGGCTCTACCTAGTGGTAAAACTCTATGCTTGTCTAATACAGTCTGTACGTAGGTATAGTATGTCATCATCTCAGCCTATCGACGCGCGATGTCCATAGCTGGCTGGATTCTTGTTAACTCTAGATAACTAGCTACCTAAAGAAAAACATTACCGACCCTAGGTTCCAAGACCAATCGGGTTTTCAAAAAATGGTGGTGAAAATCCACCATCATCAATCAAAGAGAGCCTGCTAGAAGGAAACAAAAGTTTGACATGACAGTGAACGTCAGCAACGTCAAACCTTAGTTTCTGATATCTGTGGTCAAAAAGTCAAGTCAAAGTCAAAGTCAAATCGTTTATTTCTTTAGACTTACAAAATAAGTACTTATACAAGTCAAATTTTTACTTTAAAAACAGCTTGATAAAACGATCATATAGTCCATTGACAATGCTCTTTTTTAAATTATGGATTTGACTATGATCTTTTAAATACAAAACGGGGGTTTTTTTCTACTTAATATTGTGTTGACAGTGATCTTTCTATCAAACTTCTGTCTTCACCACATAGTACCTACACATCAATTTGAACTAGATGGCGTTATAATAATCAATTTGGCAAAAATATGACTGTGATCCTTCTTCCCCCTTACCCTTCAATTATCTGACCCTCTGGTCGAAGCGACCGACAAAATCACCCTGGTGATGATTTTGATTTTGTCGTTGACTGTTTTTGTTTGCATTGGCTGTTTTTGTTTGTGGTTGGATGGAGCTAATTTAGGTAAGTAAATCAACCTCAACCTCAACAGCCTGTTTGGTTCACTGCTGGACGCAGGCCTCCCCCCTGATAAGCGTGTTGGCGTTTATCTCATGGGGGTATTGCCCATAACCCCCACGCTGGGCATAATTAGGTTGATTCTGGTAAGAAAGTATAACCGGTCTTTAAAATATACTTACCTACTTACATGTTTACAGAAATTGTCACCTGAATTTTGTTTTGTTTTTAAAATACTGATCTTAATCCAAATGTACCTATTACCTATATGAAAAATCTAAGTAGGCATCAATTTTGTTTTAAAAAACTATAAACAGACTTCAATTTTTATAGATTTTTCATGGAATAGATCCCATTGTCAGAACTGAACAAAATTAAAATGGAACCACACAGGAAGCACCAGCTTTCATATAAAAAAGAATCATGAAAATCGGACCACCCAGTCAAAAGTTCTTAGGTAACAATCATAAAAAAACAGTCGAATTGAGAACCTCCTCCTTTTTTTGAAGTCGGTTAAAAACTGCAAACCAATCTATGTAATTTATACATAATATAGCTTCATAGAAACTTTATTCTCAAGAAGAATTACATAGGTATTCACATTTATGAGAACACAAAAATCAAACAAAAATAAACGAAAATATTACTTACTTGACGAGAAACTGATTGATAACACCTTACATTAGCAAACATTAAGTTAACTATTGTTATTTCTTTTTTCTAATATTGTGAAACTGAAAGTAAATTATATCTGTCTGTTACGCTTTCACGCCTAAACGGCTGAGCGGATGTTAATGAAATTGGGCTTGGATATAGATGTTATCCCATAAATAGTTTCATGTTCATTTCATTTTCATATAATATATTGACGACCTCTGTGGCTTGGTGGGCGAAGGTCTGCAGGAGGTTGCGGGTTCGATGCTTGGACAAATGTGCCTTGGGACAAATGTGTACGATCTGCAGATATTTGTTCAGGGCGTTCTGGATATTTTCTATGTAGTGTAGGTACTTATAATCAATAGTTTATTCTTGAAGGCGTTTATTGATGTGGCTGATATAATGTCTTCTGGTAGGTATTAGGTTTCAATTATGAACCACTCTATTGCTAATAAAATGGTGCGCTGCAAGGGCTTGAGTAGAGTCACGGGCCAATTTAAGGTGGTGTCCACGTATTGAACGTCCTTGTCTTATAAGTATGGCAGGTTGTATTTGTGAGTGATCTTGTAGGTTTCGATGAGGTCACCTCGAAGACGTCGTTCCTCTAGAGTAGTGAGGCATAGTGCGTGAAATCTGTCTTCATAGGATTTCCGTCGTAGCGCCCACGGGATCTTGGTAGCTCTATTTTGAACACTTTCAAGCAGGTTCATGTCTTTATGATAGTATGCACCATTTATTGCTTGGAATCCATATTCGAGACGACACACTAGAAATCAACGCAAAAGGTCTATTATTGCCATAAAATAAACCATATGCCTCATTCATGTCTGTATAATTTCATATCGGAAGTACCGAGATACTCAATCTAAAAGTATACGGTTTCCCAGGGTATTATGAAGCAGGTAACAACCAAAGCACGTGCAGGTTTTAATGATCATGATGGTGCATACACGTGGACCACAATGGTGAATACCTAAGGGATATCCAATTATATAGGTACCTACTGCCACGATAACTAGTAATTTTCCTGACGTTGAGAAGCGCAGTATTATTGCAACTGTACTTTCACTATTATTGCGAGGGCAGTTGTCAAATTAGGCTTTTTTTTAATGAGGTGATCAATCATTCATATAACAAAATGTTTGATTTTTAAGTATGGGTGCGGATGTGATCATTGTGCTGCATTATGGTCATTTTGTCCCTTAGTTGATTTTAGTAAGGCAGACTCTGATGCACTTTATCACTCCCTGGGACGAGGTTTGTAATCATTCTGATGTCAACTAGCAGTTGACTCGCTCTATTATCAACTTTACAACTGCTTTAATTATTGTATTTCTAAAAAAGTGCGAAGTACCTAGAACAGCAGAAGGTATCCAACATGGTTTACAAAAGACATTATTTCAGAACTTCAATTTAAATCTGTCCTCCATAAAATATAGAAGATGAGTGGAGCAGAGTTTCTTTGTAGTGAGTTTATTTTGTGCAGCACAATGATCACATCCGCACCAATCAACTGATTACCATACTGTAACTGTAACTGATTGGTACATTCCGGAAAACGGGAAGCTGGACTAGCGGACCCTTTTTTGCAGAGGAGAGGCCTGCTTGCGTTTTAGGCCCGTATTATGAAAGCTTGCTCAGCCATCATTCTATGCTTGAGCAACGCTTTTCTATGGCATAAACGTCCGAAAACCAATTAGCTTTGCCCCAGTCCAAGACTGCCTTAAGACTAAAGTTCAACAGCCAGGAACAACGTGGCAGAGAGTACTGACCCTAAGGTACCCCGGCATTGATCGCCAATGAATCAGACGAGCAGCCATCAACGACTACTCGAATGGATCTTTCCCTCAGAAATTCACGAAGCCAGTTACAGAAGAGGTCTGGAAGTCCGTATGCTGGAAGCTTGTTAATAAGGCTGTCGTGCCAAACCCTTTCGGAGGCTTTAGAGACGTCAAGTGAAACCGCGATCGCTTCACCGTGCTTCTCGACGAAAGCCGTATGGACGGTCACTAAGGAGGTCATTGTCTTCGAGGTATGCCAGGATCTTGCCATTCAAGACACGCTCCATGCACTTAGAAAGCAGAGAGGTGACTGAAATGGGGCAATAGTTAGTGGGATCAGCTCGACTACCTTTCTTGGGCACACGCTGCACATTAGCAAGCTTCCATGACTTGGGGACTTTACGTTTTTTGGTATTACCCTATGGTTACCCTTTGAACTGCAGTTGAAGTGGATGGGTACTCTGCATTTTGAACATAAATACCTACTTGAAGTTGAGTAATTGATTTCGATCGCGCGACCGCAGTCTGGTTAGCTGTGTTGGAACTGGGAGTGGAGATTTTCGGCTGACTGACGTGGTTAGATAAAACTACTTACAATGGACTTACGTTTAGTCATCACTTGTAATAGATGTACTTTTAAATATGATGAGTAAACGTTAGGTTGCGGGTACGTTTCCCGCCTCGGGACAAATGTATGTACCTACGATCTGTAGATATTTGCTCACGGTGTTCTGGATGTTTTCTATGTAGGTATAATAAAAAAATATCTATGTACCTAATTAGTATATTTTATGGATATCAGTTACATATCTCTAGTACCTAACCTATCCAAAACACAAGCTTTGCTTAGCTTGGGGCTAAGATAATGGTTTGTGAGTTTACCAACATTATTTTTATTTTTATTTTATTAGCCTAGGTGTGTGTGCGTTACTAGAGCGGCACGTCGTCGCCTCGGATCAAGGTGAAAATATATAAAAAATCAGAGCCCTATGCCATTTTCATGAGCCCCAAAAATAAAACTAGTGCGTTCTAATTTCAGGATCAAACTGAAAACCAGCGCTGATCCGCGCACACGAGTGGTTCAGCACAGAGCTGAGTTTCACCCTTTTTGGCCAACAGGGGCAGCACAGTCGCCAATTTTACATCTGTATGCACCTATCTATATATAGCCTACCTTAATTATAGCTATTGTACCTATGTAGTCACCTGTTTTGGCCAAATAAATGTATCTTTATCTTTATCTATGGTTTCGGAGTTATTCGAGAAAAACAGGTTCCTCTGTTCTGATGATGAAAACAGATGTCCATTAAACGAAACAACGTACATACCTACCTTGTAATCAATTTTCCTCATCATCATCATCAGCCTATACTAGTCCACAGCTGGACATAGGCCTCCCCTAATGAACACCATAGCGCCCTGTCTTCAGCTTGACTCATCCAGCATCTACCAGCAGTCTTTCGCAGATCGTAATCTCAGGAACCCCGCGGTCTATAGAATAGATTTTTGTTTTGATTTGTAGGTCATTACTGATTCTTTGGTTCCTCGGTTGGGTTTTTTGATAAGTGATTTAGTTATCTTGTAAATATCATAAAAACGTATGCTCTGTCCCGCTCCTATGAACGCTAAATCTTTTCACAAAATAGCGCGCAATGTGCCCTCTTAAGTATTTTGTTACAAAAAATGTATTCCTCTCTAGTTGGTTACCCTAAATAAATAAATAAATAAAGGTTAGCTTTAAGAGAACTCTTTTTAGGGTCAATTTCTCCTTTGCGAGTTTTATGTTATACATTATTTTATACGTGCAATAAAGAATTAAGAAACAGGATACCTAATGAAGAAAACCAACAGTTACATTTAATGCGTATTTATATTTTATATTGATATTTTACGACTGCGACGCTATAACACAATAACTTGTTTGAGAACATCGACTAGGAATTTATAATATAATCCAATTAACAAATTTTAACATATAAACATACAATATCTAACAATTTAATAACAATAATTTAATTAAAGAATCTTCATAAGAGTGAGCGCGAAACATGCCGTCTTTAAAAAAAAATATTACTAATTTCGCAATATTACTGGGAGTCTTGATTTATAATATGAAAGACAATATAGTACGTACTGTAAAACTGGGTGAATAGAAATGGACAAAACACTACTAAACTTCCCGTTTAGAACGCTGTCACATTTCCATAATAAATAAAGTTCGTAAACTTTGTAGTATAAAGTACGGCATTCAGTTCGGCAGTGTGCTGAGCACACTGAGCATTGTAGCGCCAATATACTTTCTGGGTTTCATAACAATCCATTTACAAAATAAATGATGCATGATTAAATAACTGAAATAAGGAAGACAGAAGAAGTCCGGGTGAGTATCCTGTGCGAACGTGATGCTCCAAGTTACAATTACATTTACCTACATAATGTAAGATCTACTTTAAGTTACATTTATAGTAGTTACAACCATTTTTACACATTTTTCCCATTAAAAATACAAGGAAGATTTGTTCGATAACACCACGCTTCTTACTGTCTACAAAATATTTTAATAAAAGCCTACTAGTATACATAACATAATATCAACAAACATCTTTGGATTCTACAATATCTTTATATTCATTACAGAAATTGAATACATGGCTAATAAACAATCAAAAACACTGACAGTTGTACGAGGAATCTATTAATCAAACACACACTAAAGCAAAATAAATAATTTAAAGATACACATGACAGCTGCAATAACTTTCAATTAACAATAACGAGTAATAACTACGTATCTACTTCCGAGAAGTACCTACCCAAGTATAATGCGGATTGCAGACCAAAGCTAGGTTAGCTTAGCTGACGCAGATTTTAATATATGTGTGTAGATTTCATACTATGAAAACTAAGTGAAAAACTGCGTTTTTATTTATGCGAGCTATGCTAACTAACTTAGCATAGCTCGTATAGCTTTAGGTCAGCAACTTGCTTTAGGCTCGGAACTTAGTAACTTTTCAAGTTGCAAAGGTCGCCGCCTCTTGCTAGCGCAAAATAATAAACTTCTATACTATACAGTCCTTTCATACCCTCATACTCAATATCACAAAATACGTTTCCATTGAAACGGAGTAGATATATTCTAAAAACCATAAAGCCGGAAACACACTGCTGATACGCCACGTGATCTAAGTCGCGTGGCGTTTCAATAATGTGGAGCCCTGTAGGTTGTTCGTTTCGTGTTGACGTAAAATAATGTTTCGTGTGGTTTTTAATTATTTCTGCGTATCTACTACAAGAACAAAACTGACAGCAATTTGCCGTAAATCGTCAACCATTTTCTATGAAATAATAAAACCTACTTTGATTCAAATTAAGGAGTATCAGAGTTTTGTTTGACATGTTTCAAAATCTCTTATATTCACAATGCTCCATTACCAGTGAATGAGAAAGAAAAGAAAAGATATAAAAAATAAATGAAAACACTGAAATTACGATAAGCAGCTAATAAATTTACCACCAGTTTTATTGCTGAACGCAGAAAACTAAAAAAGGTCAAATAGTTTACTCGCGCCAGCACGAAACGAAAAACCTTGAAATACGTATAAATATTGATCGCATCACGTATTTGATATCTATCGGTTTTAATTTTGGACATTTTCTTTCCGATTGAATGACATGAAACTGGCGAAACCGTGTAAACTAGCCTCTGGGAGGCAATAAAATCAGTTCTTTTCCGACTATCACTAACGCCATCTTCTCTCAAAGTCACATCGATCTCACGGGTCGCTCAATACACTTATAATGTACTGACATTCCCTAGAACATTTATAATGAAAAATAATAACATTTAAAAAGAAATATACAAAGAAGATACGAGAAATATAGAAAAAATAAGAATAGATTAATAGTAACAATACATACAAATAAAACGATGGACCTAATACGCCCCCTGTAGGGTGTAGTGTTTTGTTTACTGAGAGAAGATGTAATATTCCACATGTAGGAACTGCAGAAACTGTAGAAGTGGGAAGAGGTACCAGCTGTGCCTAGCGAGGAGTTTCAGATGGTGTAGGCTGGTAGCGGCCAGCTCGGCCTGTACGGACATCTAGGACGCTGGCCTCGATGGCTTCTGCGACGCTGATTCGCCGCTTGCGGAACTTTCAGGATCTCTTTATCCTGTGATCTGTGGATAATTAATTAATTTAGAAGCCAATAGCATACACTAATCACTAACAGCACATACAACAATGATCCCTCAATTATTAAAACTGTGTCCGAGTTGAGTCAAAGTCAAATCGTTTATTCCTTTAGACTTACAAAATAAGAACTTAGCTTGATAAATAGTAATGAGTGTAGCGTAGTAAGCTTATGGGTCATTGTGGAACATTCTAAGGTTATTTATCTACCTTGCTCATTCAACAAAGCCTCTCCTTGTGCCATGCGGATTTTCCTTTCTCTATGAAAGTAATAGATTAATAATATGTTTTATATTAGAACTGATATGCAGAAGCCATCAGACAAGAAGTTAAAGTTGATAGTATTGAAACAACTTTCCTTGGCAGTTAATTGATGTCATAGTGGGTAATATAGGTAGGTAATTGTAGATTCTGCGCAGGCGAACCCTCATACACAGAAACAGTTGTCTTCATTTGACGATCGGTCTAGGTACGGTGACCTGCCTAGCCATTCTTATTATTATTCTCTAAACGGGCTAATTCAGATGATCAGCCATATTGTAGATCGTTGATTTGACCGATCGTTCAACGATCTAGACATTTAGCTAGATGGTGCCGTTTTGTAAACGGTCTAGTCATTTTACAAACGGGATAATTCTACGTTCCGGCTGCGACAGACACACTGTATCCGAACTGGTAGTAGGTATAGGAAAATGTCTTACTATTGCGCGGAAGCACGACGGCCTGTGAATCCTCCACCGTGGTCGAGTGCAGGTTCCCATGGAACATATACTCGATGGTTAGGTGTTTATCATCCCCCACACACGGGTCGTAGAAACCGGGCAGCTCAGACTAGAAACAGAAAACATTATTGTTTAACTAAGCTTTGGATTGAAACGGCATAATGCTAACAGGGACCTTTTTGGCCCTATGAAATGTTTTGTATGATAGTTTCGGTTTGATCTTACATATTTATAAGTCAAAATTCAAAAATTATTTATTTCCCTAAATACAATAAATGCACACTAAAAAAGGTCAAATTGAATAAAAAAAATACACTGAGACGGAAATAAACTTCGGTCTCTTCTGTACTATGTAGGTAAACTAAAGTAAAGAAACGACGAAGAAACCTTTTGGTTGTAAATTTTAGAGTTGAAGCAAAATCCGTCCCAAGCTTTTTTATCCTCTAGCCTGATAATCTGATATTTTATAGTAAGCCTTTTTGTACAGCAAGGTTTTGACAGTTTGTTTGAATTTATTTACTGACTACTTAATTTTTGCAGCACAGTAGGGGTCAAATCTGAATCGACGTCATTGCCAGCCTACCTTAAAGTCATTTACAATGGGATATTTACCATGATTTGAGTCAAGGTGAATATCCCAGCTGTGTGGTGCTGACTTAGAATTAGCACCACCCCAACTCTTCCCGTAGGTGTCGTAAGAGGCGACTGAGGGATGTCTATCGGGCAGCAGCGCCCCCTGCAGAACAATTCTACCACCGAGCTGCGATCCCCAACCCGCATACCCAGTGTGGCGATTATGGGCATTACCCCCATGAGGCCTGCGTCCAGCCTGTTAGGGAGCCTGTTGACGTTGAGCAAATATCCCGTGGTATTGTTAATGAATTTAGTGTCAAGAACCATAATAGATTAACAAGTTGTGTTGCCTACCTTGCTTGCATCAAGCAGCTCTAGTCTTGAGTCCCTGATGAGGCATTGCAGAGGAATAGTGACGTCGGTAACTTCTGAGTAAGCGAGCGGCGAATCGGGGTTTACTTCCGGCACGTCTCCTGTCGGCGCCTCGGTTACCAGGTGGCTTGTGCAGTCTGGATATTCAATTGATATTTTTGAAGGTTTTAAAAAAACGTGGCCGGGTCGGAGGCGGGCGAGATGTATCATACGAATTTGAAAGACTACACATGCAAAACCCAGCGGTGTTCACATAAATTCATATGATACAACGCGCACGCCTTCGCTTCCGGCCTGGCCACGGTTTCTGTAGGTGGCAGTTTTTACAGATAAAATGACAAGTTTTTGGTTATTACAGTTTTACGCTATGGCTAATTTCTAAGAAGTACGGGGATGTCATAACCACCTTACGAGCTATAGTCCGTAAAAAGTCAAAGAGATTTTCGGATCGATAGGTATCTGACTTTGTGGTCTAGAGGTTATGAGCGTCATAGGTATAGGCGCGTATAGGCGTCATCCCCGTGCCGAGGGGTTTGATTCCCGTCGAAGCCGCACATTTTTGGGATTTACTTTTATTTTTTATAATGACAAGTGTTTTAAAAATATACTCCAGCCAAATTCGATGTTTACATTCCTTATCGATTTGAGATCTTTACAACGATAAAAATATATTCCAAATATATTATATTAGAAACTCGGCGCCAAACTCGTGGATTTAATTTCTGTTGTGTTTGGTTTACAAACACTTCAAATCGAATTCGGCACCAAAATTTCTAATTATTGTTTACGATACGGAATCTACACAACTAATTGATAAACCTACTTATAGGAAACATATCATTAACCTTCGAATCATAACATAAGTAATTTCAATCTGCGATTGTGATTTTTTATTAAGTATTTCATGACCATGCTTGCAGCTTGTCCTTTTAACTTAAGCTTTTAGACATAGGCATTTATTGCGACTTTAACTATAGGCAATTTCTATTACATTTATTTGTATTTATTAATTCATTATGATTAATTAATTATTATTTGACAAGAAATCGATCGCGTTTTACTAATTCTGTTCTTTTGTAAAAACACATTTTATTTCATATCATATTGTTAGTTCGATTTATTTCATACTAAAGAAATACTGTTGAATTTATATAATACGAGTTTTTTTCCACGGGGATCCCGTGACTACTGAGATCTAGGCCTAGTTTGAGAAGCAAACCAAAAAGGTTCGCCTCTTAGGTCCAATTTCACCGCTGAAATTGAAGGCGTTCAATTGACGTTAAAACTTGCTTACGCATGAGTTGAGTTGGTACATTTCACATTTCATCAGCATGAACAAAACGCAGTTAAAGTGAAACTCGTTTAAACATTCTGAAAGCCCGAAATTAACTATCAATGTCGTTGCATTTCTTCTTTTGTTATTGTCTGATTTTATGTAAATCTGAGGTTAAGGTTCGCTTACGTAAACACGACCAAAATTATACGCGAATAAGCCGGTAACTGGTGGCCCACGCCTCGACTTTGAACGAGATTTAACTCGATATATGAACGCGTTCCTGTGCCGAAAAAGGGGTTGGCTCAGCGAACATAATATGATCAGCACTGTTTTCCATCCAAAGACCTTTTTATAAATTGACGTTATGGACGGCAACTTTGCGACAGAAATAAATAAATATAATTTATCAAGAGTGATGAGCTACCTGCATTTTGTTTGCAACAGTCGGCAGTTAGCTCAATTGTTTCAAGTTTTAAAAAAGGTAATAATCACCTGGTGGCAGCTTTCCGTACACAGCCTTGATAATGACCAGGCCTTTCTTCTTCTCCTCATCTGACTTGATCCGCGAGTAGGTGGCCTTCATCAGCTCGATGGTAGCTCGAGCCTGCCGCTGCATCTCTTGCAACCTGGAGATAAAGTTCATTATTATATTTTATTTTTTAAGAGCTTATGCCCGTGGTTTCGCGCGCATTTTTCCGGGATAAGAAGTAGCCAACATTCATTTCAACTCAACAAAATTCATTAAGATTCATTAAGAAGTTACTTTTGAATTGATTTATGAGTATGGATTATTACTACAGCTGTTTTCATGAGCGCTGTTTGGTTTCAGTTATTAGATTATAACTCTTGAAAAAAATAAGATATCACAAAATCACTATGAATAACCTGCATACCTACTGCGCCCCTGCGAGTCGCACAGGCCTGGCGGTGCATGCGTTAAGTACGCAGGTTTCAAGGTGAGACAGTAGGAAGTAGAGGTAAGGTAGTTACCGTTCAAAGTTGGTCTCCATTGTGCGTTTTTTCTCCCGCTCCGCGCGCTCCTTGGCCACGGGTTCCAGGATAAGCTTCTTGAGCAGCAGATATGCAACGAACGGCACCACGGTCGCGTAGAACACTGGGGATGGCAACACCTCTT
This sequence comes from Eupithecia tripunctaria, assembly GCA_955876795.1. Taxonomy (NCBI): domain Eukaryota; kingdom Metazoa; phylum Arthropoda; class Insecta; order Lepidoptera; family Geometridae; genus Eupithecia; species Eupithecia tripunctaria. Next base: position 10,599,134 of record OY041599.1, read on the forward strand.
CACAGAGTTGAATTGGCACCACAATGGTTTGAGACGAGTTCGTCCATCTGTAAGGAAATTATGTGATGTTAATAAGGTTCATATACGAATCGGCAGTTGCTCTATCCGTACATAGAGGTCTCTATAATGTAAAAGCTACAGATCGGAAAATACAACCAGGTGTTATCATGATTACCCCGCTCCCATAGCCTCTTGACACATTATAGCAGTAGAACAAATCTGATTCCGCTCTTACATCCAAAATTTTGGTGTTGGCTATATAATCCAGCCACTTTATACGAAATTATTGTAACACAAACCACCCTAACTTAACTTAAAATTCACTCTATTACACGTACAACATCTGGCTGCGGATGACAATGGTGTGATAATGAACCATACTCACTTTACTTTAAGTATGACTCCACTTGGCACGCCAACCTGCACCGCCGCCGAGATGCTGTTGTTTTGAGATATCTTCTTCTCCGCTCCATACTCTAATATCGTCCCAAATGTACCGCCCCTGAAATATTATACACAGTTTTAAAACTAATATGTCGTTTTATGATTGACTCAGGCTGGACGCCATTCACCTATGTTGCTACTCATTTACGCTATTTCAAAGATATCATTCTTATAAAAGCGAATGACACGATTTGTGGTGGCATCCAGCATTTGACGCTGCTGGCCGTCACCGTAGGCCGCGTCTGTCTGGGAAATGGTATTTTACGCTAACTACGCTCTTTAAGTTGGCGCCTACGCAATGGGGCCAAGTCCCCTTTTTATTGTTAACAAAAACAAAGAATAGTAAAAATACATTGAAGTATTTGACGGGCTTTAGCCCGTCATATGTACATTAAGTTTCTCGGCCTATCGTTTTGGAGCTGAGAAAAATACATTTTAAATTTTAAACACAACGCAATAAAGTTACAGCTTGCATTTTTCCATCAAAGCGCTAAATGGCTAACAGAGGTCTTTCTGAATTGAAATATCAGTACACAATGCAAACTGAGAGAAACTTCAGACCAAACAGATAGCAGACGTACTTGTAGTGTAAAACCACTTTAAGGAGTGAGAGGCTTTTATTGACTTGTATACGCGGACCGCACATTGCCGACGGTAAGGCAACTGCACCCTTCGATGGCTGTCGACAACTGCAGTCGACGGAAGCTGAGACGTGCCCTCCTCGGTCTATAGCAGGGTGAAATATAGCTTGATTTGTTGTCAGTAATATTTATTTATTTTGATGATAATAATAATTGATGTAGCCAATTATAAAAGTTAATTTTAGAAACCTGGCTGATAATATAACTGGATGTACTTACTTGAGGGCCAGTCGCACCTTCATGTCATAAGAAGGCACCTTCCACATGATGTTACATGACACGAAAGAATGTGGCTTGCCGATCTGAAGAGCCACGTTACTGGAAAATTATACAAAGCCTATGAAAAAATTCGACATTGCTTTAAGGCATTCACTGCGGTACACTTAGGAATGCTAGTATGTTAAAAGTTTTTCGATAAAACCTAGGTAAGGTTTTGATTCTATATAATTTCTAGTGCTGTCAAACTAGTTTAATTTTTGTTCCATGTATTTACAAAGGCTCGGACACTCGCCGAGTACTAGCTGATATCATATAAATGGATTTGGTGATGTTAAAATACATAGAAGAAAGCATGTATTTTATGCCTACATTTGTAAATACTACCATACTATCAGCCCCGGAGGTACGCGTACTATTAAGGTAGGTAAGCGTACTATTAGCATAAGCATTATTTTTAAGTACTTTGTGTATTTTTTATTTTTTCATTATAAGTGAATAATTTTGTGTATATGAGAAATAAATCTGTCTAAACAGAAAGCTGCTGCCATGCCCGTGGTAGGTTCTGTTACCTTTATCGACAAGTAAACTGCAGCCTTTTTAGCGGAATTGTTACGAAATATTTTCATCCTTATATTTACTGTGGATTTCCGTATAGTAACGCCTGAATCTATTAGATATCTTAGAGCAGTACCTTCACGCAAAATCTTAGATCCCCTATTCTACGTAAGATTTTTATGGCTTATGCCTAGTCGGTCTCCCATTCAGGGTTCCATACATAGCATGGCGAAACTGCAAATGTCTAAACTTACCTATGATAACGTTCGGAATCCCGCATGTATATCGTGGACATGGACGAGCCCTGGGAGCCGGCGCGGTATGTTAAGTATCCGACAGAATGAGCATCAAGCTGCAACGCCATTGCTGGAAACATTATTGTTCACATAAAATAACAGTCCCCGCGAGAGCAGAGAATTAAATGGGAGTCCCACACAAATCGTTCCTGTACTATCACATTTCGTGTCTTGGCCCCCTTCATTAATTAGGTAAGGATGAAATTTGATTTTATTTCAAATATTATACACTCTCTGTGTAAATATTGACTACTGTTCATGAGCTGACAGATGATAAATGGGCAGACATCGAAAGCTTAGCAATTATGGTCATCCTGAGCCAAAACTAGTGCCTGAACTTGAACAACAAGTAACATTGTCATTACCTGGAAGAATAAATCTAGGTGTCTCCTTCCCTTAATGCTAAATATTAATAGCCCCTTAAGTGTAAAAGTTTGTCTAGGAAGTTCAGCAGTTTCGTCTTGAAAAGGTAAACAACCGAGACTTATTATGAGTACATTAGCATTTATTATAACTAGCTTATGAGAATTTTCTAAATTAGACATTTACTTTTCAGAGATTACACAACCAAGAGGTAAACAAACATATTTTACCCCTGTATTTTATTGATGATCTAATTGTTGATTTATTTAGTATTTAGATATTATGGCTAATCTCCACACAATTATGTTTTGGATCCAATTACACCGCTCGCCATAGGCATATGGCGCTCATTAGGGGAGGCCTATGTCCAGCAGTGGACTAATATAGGCTGATGATGATGATGATGATGACACCGCTCGTGTTTTTTTTTACTTACTGGAGAAGAAAGATGGTGATATCCCTCTAGGCGAGAATTGCATCACTGTTCCACAGTTTAGAAACATCATGCGGGTTATGGTGCGGAATATCTTGAATCCTAGTAAAGGGCCATTTCCAATCCCGCACTCCACTTCTGCCCATCCTTTTTCAGAGCTAAGGTGCCGGCTGCTAATATTTACTGTTCCATTGCCTGTCGAATTACAAAATATAAACATTGATGGATCATAATAATAACAATTTAAAAATAATCTAGATATCTGATAAAATGGACAATGGACCATCCCGAGTCTCAGTGCGGAACAGAGAGTACTCTCACTATAACCAAAACCATATCCAATAAAAAGACAATAACAACAAACTCAAAAATGTGATACATGACAAACAACTGACAAATTCAACACTGTGTGATTTGTATAGACTTAGCTGCACTAGTCACAGGTGGCTCAATATGAATGAATAAATTAATATTTACCATAATTTTGTGTTATTTTGGTGATAGGTACATCTACTTTTTCAGTTGTATGTTCCATGGTTGTGGGAAAATGAAGTCACGGCTAGGCGCGTTAGTTATTATGGTCAGAAATACTAATGTACCCAAAACAACAAGGCTCATGGTAAATTACCTTAGTATTTTTAGTGTATGAAATGCTTTGTAACTATAATAGTTTAACGCAAATAGATATTTCGTACGTAAACAATGTGTTACAAAAACGGTCCATCATACATTGATATCTTGAATTTTAATGGTAAGGATGATTTACCAATGCCATTCTGTGTTGAAATGTTTCCTGAGACAGTCATGGTATTCCGCAGGGAGACTGGTGCGTCGACAGACTGCTGAATACTCATGCCTGATACTTCGATGGATGGCAAGAGTTGAGCTTCTTCCCTGTCCAGAAAAAACAAGGTATTGTTGAGGATGCAATAGTAACATATACACAAAATGTATAAAAATTTAACCAAGGACATAAGAACAGTTCCAAAATTACATTAACATAAAAATTTAGGTCAATTATTGGTATTATCATATGTGTAGCATTTATATCCTGCCTAAAGATAGGTCTATAGTCTAGTCATTTAATAACATTGTCGAGCAGAAAATCTTAATGTAGTAGGTTATTTTTTGGGTTTATAACGTTCAGACAGACAGATGGGAAATGTTTATACTGTCATAAATGACTTCAATATTTTTGTAATATAATATCACTCTTGTCCAGGCACTTTGTTAGTGAAATGTACTAAAACAGTGAAGTATACTTACACTTCATACTCATCATAGTATTTCGTAAACATGTCTGTCGCATTGATGGAGAGTGTGATGGTGCCCCGGGGATTGGCACTCTGCTGCAGTCTTCGCTCTTCCCTTTCCCTTTTTAATCTGTAATAATAACACAAGTTCCTATGAGACCAGACACAAGAGTTCGCTACCTACATAGACTTTTTCTAAGGCACTGTATTTAGGGAAAGGAAATTTTAGATTACTCAGCTTGACAAGAGAGTGGACTGTACCTGTGTGCGGAACGAAAATTATATATTTATTTGATGTATTGTTCTTATAACGACAAATTGATTGATTTTGAATGACAAAGCAGTACCTACAATGAATCTAGATGAGTGTGATGATGATATGAGTGAGTTCGGCAAAATAGGATTTTACTAACCTTCCGTCTGATGCGAAGCAAAGAGTCAGGTCTGTGTCCAGCACCTAGGGTCCATTAAAGAACTAATAAACTACCTAACAAGTTGCTCCCTGATCAGTAAATGTTAGCCACTTTTCCAGGGCGTGAAGTCCCGTAGCCTTAATCACCAGCACCATCAATCACTCCCAATCAAAATAATTGCACAATCAATACAAAACGAGTCAATATTCTTTAAAATAAAATGTGTGCGCGAAAATACGTAAGTGCTCTGTTCGAGATCCAGAGAAAACCCAGAGGAGTCCGTCCATAACGCCAACACAAAGTTTCTTGGCTAGAAAAGCTTGCTCAGCACTGCTGAGCCAACACCTATTTTCGGAACAGGTTCATGGGGGCAAAACTCGATTTGTTGTCTACCATTTTGTTTACTAAGTAAAAATAATTTTGTACTATGTATCTATACCCTGTTCTACCTATGATTTGTTGAAATAAATTTTATTATATTCTTTACAGAGAAATGAGTGTTCAGAACAAATAGCAAAGGGTTTGTAGGTATGAGCCACCTGTGTGCCTCATTTGTCACTGCTTCTGTCCGTTTAAGCACACATTATCGAAATTCTTACCGTTCATATTCTTCTCTTATTTCCCTGGGTGTACGAGTTCGAAATATGATTTCCCAACCATCGACTCCCAAGCCACGTTTCCCTGGGTTCAGAAAATTGTACCAAAATCAGAGCCTGATCATAAAATATAGTTAAGTTGTATAATGTTTTATCACACTCCTTTTTGCCTGTGGCTTTTCACACATTATTTATATGGAAATGTTTATAAATTATTTCTACTATGGGAACTGATTCATGAACCTGGGTGTTATTTATTACAGATCCAGATCCACATTTTTAATGTGTTCCTTGTATGTTAGTTTTCTAGGATTAAGTTTAATGTAAGGTGATGAACGAAAATAATATTGTCTATCATTCAAATTGTCATATACTTTTCAGATAATTTTGATGTAAGTACTTACCCAGGGTATCATAAATGGCACGTTTTTGGGAATCGGACAGCACTTCGTAGGCCTCTTTGACACGGTTGAACATCTGCAAAGCGTATTTCTGAAGGTGTGGTTTAGCAGTGCTGTGCTTGTCGGGGTGGAACATTCGCGACATGCGACGATAAGCACTGTTAATGTCATCCTGTGTAGCCTGTAATATCCATATGATAGTTAAACAAACATACACAATCAAATGTACAAAAAGTCAAGAATTTGAACATGAATATGATATATTCCTATAAAAGTTAAGGAATTATATCATATCACATTTTGAAGCAAAAAAAATGGACTTCATATATAACCTATGTGGCATGGCGACCAAGGGGTAATAAAAAATTTAAAAAAACATCTATATATTATCACGTTCCCTGTGCAGCCAAGATCATGGTGTCTACCACCTACGTGCAAATGCTTAATGTGGATATTATAATGGGTTAGCATTTACATGACAGTGACAACACATTATTTTTTATTTTTATGCCCCCCTTTATTAAAAAAAACAATATTTGTGTATGAACCATCCATGGGTCATGCACGTATGAGCTCTTTACTCCATGATTAATCTGTCATAATTCCTTCTGGCTCTGTATGCAGTCCGCATACACCACATTCAAGATCCAGCCTAAACGAGCCGCCTTCTAGACTCAGCCACTCGCTCAAAAAATCGCGAGGCGCGACCAAAAAAAATACAAAGAAAATGTTGTACAGTCTGCTACAAAATGTTGGTAGAAGGAGACCAAATACCAGTTGAAGCAGCCCGTAAGTCTAAAAAACGGACATGGAGTACTTGAACTGCCGAAAAGCTTTTTGTCTCAATTGTTTTAATAATGTTCATAAAATAATACTAAGAATAAATAAATAATACAAAATGTATTTTTAATTTTATTTTTACCCAAAATACTTTCACTTTTGACTGTAGGATACTGGCAACCCTAAATAAAAAGTCCACCGGTTTTCTTGTCAATTTAAATTTTAGTTCATTGGCTACACGTGTATGCGGATAAAAGTGGATAAACTCATTAATGTGTACATTTTTACGAGCCTTTAAACTTGCAAGGGCTCTTGCCCCATGTGTGTCATGCACGTACGATCAGAACTTCAAAATGCACCACCGGTGGGTCATACATAGGGAACGTGTTAAGTAATGTCAGTCATCTAGTACCCATAACATAGGCCCTGCTCGGACTAAGATAAAAAAATTAAAGATGGATTATTTGCTAACCTTACTAAATTCCGTATACCTACTTAAAGTTTAGTAGAGAAGCTAGTGTGGAAATCGGTTGGAGTGGAGTTTATGGGACGCAGGCAATTTCAAGGCGAAAATGTCAAATTTTTTTTGTTGTAAATGTTTATGCTCATCTAACATAGGATATATTTTTTTGAGGAATAGTGGAGGGTGCCGTTAGAGGACACAAACATCGCAATGCATTATACGTTGGATGTTTATATTTTCGTGACGACTCCTGACTCTGTGTCCCGTAAACACCACAGCGACCCGGAAATCACTTTATGTATTATGTATAAAATTTTGTGAAGATTAATATTAGATTAAAATTACACTTATAAGGAGCCTCACGACTGGTGGCGATGAAACACGTGCCAACCGGTTGAAATTGCAAACCGCGTGGATCGCCGATAAACTGTTTTAGCGCGTAGGTACTTGGGGTAATACACGAGAAGGAACATCGAGCATTAGGAACGCAAACTTACTCGTACGTCTATCACATAATAGGCCTGAGAATATAAAAGAGAAAACCGGGTGGTCTAGAATCTAACCTATAATTCATCGTTGTAAGAAGAACAAACATTTTACTTCAGTAGTTAGTAACGGCGATTAAAGCTGTTCTATTTACGTTAAAATGGTTAGGGCTATAAAAAAGCTTGGGTCCTAACAGCTAAGTAGCCAGTAAATGAAACGTGATGCAATAGTTGGTACTTACAGTTTTAGGAATGTTGAGGTATTGATAATAATTTTCTTCCATCAAACCATTGTCTCCTTCTTCCTCCATTTCCATTGTAAACTAAGATCAAAATTATGATTTCCAAAAATAGTACGCCGTTTTTGCAACTTTTTCACAAAGAGAATACTGTGGCACAGAGAATACACTATGTACTGTGGATGGTGAGTTCATGTTCATATGTTCATGAGTTGAGTGCAGTGATGTAGATGCCCACTCAGGAATTATGACATCGGCCTGTCAAAATTATGGTTCACTAACAAAAATTATGGTACTAGAGATGTGTAGGTACTTTGAGTAATGCATTACGCGTAATATAGCACGACCGCGTACGGTACGCGTACGCAGTACCCGACAAAATTTAGCATGACACATGGCACTAAACATGGCATGGCTGGCGCCATGCTCTGCGATCGGCGCGGCCGTGTAATCGTAATGATAATGCTCGGTCGAGTGTCCGTCGTCGGTCAGTATCGTAAAGGTTCGAGTGCAAGCGAGTAGGGGTGTCGGCCGGACTAGATTCTTTCTCTGTCACACGCCGCGCCGTTTAGTAGAATCTATATAGTATTGCGATCTGGATAAGGGTTACGTTTCTTTGGCACCGTCCCGTCTTTTAGAATCAAAACTTGCATGATTTGTTTCATTACCATTACTCAGACATAGGTAGGTAGGTAGGTAAGGTACCTATATAAAATATTTAGAAATAAATTAGTGCACAACTACGGAACAAACAAATCTTCGTTAACGAATGTCGTCTAATTGCTATAGGTATAATTCGAAACTTATTATCCTATGTGTAGGTAGGACCTGGGTGACCGCGCTTTACTTGGTATTTTAATACAGATTAACATAATAAACGAAAAAATTCCGATGACCTTTTTCCGAGATACGTAAAATATATCTACCTACATACATATTTAATGCAATTATTGTTAGTTTAGCGGTATAACATACAGAATGTAATAAAATAATGAAAGGTGTGTAAATTGCTATAACCTACATTATATCTGAACAGAACATTCAGTCAGTACCTACACTTAAAAGTAATAGCGGGCCTTTCGCATTACTTACATAGCATAGAGCGACATGACGTCGGGTCATGTTTAGTGTACTGTGTACTGATAGCATGCTATATGGCGCGGTACGAAATGTCATGCTATATGGCATGACATTACAGAGTACTGTTTTGCGCATGTCTATATGGTACCTACCTTCGGTTTCTATAAAACTTACACTGATGGTTGAAATAAGGCTCGAACCTAGTAGATCTGCTAAATAACTAGGCCTAGATCTCAGTAATCGGTAAAAAACAAGAATTACATAAAATTAAAAAAAAAATCTACGTTTCCTTGGTTGTAAAAACACGATAAAAAATCATGAGAGTGCACTGTTTTGCACCTAATTTCCGCTCTAGATCTCAAGAACCTTGCGGTCTATAGAACATTTTTGTTATGATTCGTAACACTAATTCTTTGGTCCCTCGGTTGGGTTTTTGCCTAGGTGCTGTAGTTTTCTTGTAAATATACTACATTATGTGGTTTTACACTGCAAGCGCACTTTTTATCTTTTTGGGTCTGAAGTCTCGCTCAATTTGCAGAATGTAGAAAGAGATGCCCTCTATTTTATTTTACAATTTTAACGCAGAAGCATAAGCACAAGCTGAATGAAACTGAATTAACACCTTTTTGTCTTGAACTAGAATCTAGAATGTATTTTTATCCGGCCCAGAAAGCTAGGCCAGAAAACTTAAAGTATTTTGATTATGGTACAAATACCATAATTATGGTACGTATAACATCCCTGGTTGAGTGGTGTGGGTGGGTTGGGTGATCTCCTTCCTCTTCGTCAAAGAGAATGAAAACATTATCTTCGTAAGAGGCTCGGTGGGTGGAAAATACAATATCTTTTTCATTCATTCATTCCTTCTTATCTAACCAACCACAGAGGCAAATAAATGGCAAATCATTGATATAGAACAAGGAACATAATACCCTAGGCGGGATATAGAAGTATATGGATAGATTGTATGTGTAACCGGTGAGCAAGACCGAGTATACGAGTGGGCGGGGTTAAAGGTGTTGCCATGCTATTTTCTTTCCCTGATTTTAGGTTCATTATTTCACGTCTGATTGGATTAGATTTGCGATTTTCCTGTTCATCAATTTGGAGATACATCTTCAGAACAGGCTATTCCACCAAACCTTTGTAGGTACGTAGTACAGTAAACTGCCTCAACACCTACAACCTCCTGCATCGCAGACGAACTTTCGCCCGCTGCGCCACAGAGGTCGGTAAATCATTTAATTTAGGTAAGCATAAAATTAAAACAACTTTTAGTGAGGTGGGTATATTTTTTTATTATAGTGTAGGCAATAATTACAAAATACGAGTAGAAATAAGTTTTAGAATACAGAAAAACAATGTAGTTATAACAATAATATTTATGTAAGTAATTAAATTTTGACTTCAAAATCACATTTTTGCAAATAACTAGTTCTCCGAACAATAGAACTCGCGAACACTTACTTTTTAACCGACTTTAAATAAAGGAGGAGGTTCTGAATTCAAATGTATTTTTTTTATCTTAGTTACCTCAGAACTTTTGTCTGGGTGCTCCGATTTTCATGTGTATATTTTTATATTAAAGTTGGTGCTTCTTGTGTTGGGTGTTCTTGTATGGGATCCATATTTGAAGTCTGTTTATAGTTTTTTGTACAAACAAAATCTATTATTTAACAAATACGAAATCAGACAATTATTGTATTTAACACAAAGTTTATGCCAAACATTCTGATCAGATTTTTACCATTTTTTTACGAGAATAATGATTTTTTTTTACTTTTCGATTATAATAAAAATGCAGACGTTTAAAATCTCGTGTACAGATTCCACGATTTTATAGATATTTTTATCTATTTTATTTTATTTTATCAACATATTATTCTAAAGACCCCATTTTTGCTTTATTTGGGGGAAGTACGCCTTTAATTAAAAAACCCCGACGGTAAAAAAATCTATAGAATCTTGGAATCTGTACACGAGATTTCGTAACGATCGGTTGTAAAATACGACCTGAAGAGGAGTGCGGAAAAACCGACAAAGATAAAAAATGCCTAACTGAAACAAAGACATTTGTTCACTAACGTTCACTCAATTAAATCTTGAACTTTGGATATTTCTAAGATAACTTATAGGTAAAACGAAATTTATTGGTACTTTTGAAATTATACTTCAGGTGAAATGAGCAGACAACAAAATGTAATGTCACTTTACACTAAACAATAATATTACCTACATCCCGAAATACTTATTCAAACATTTTATTATATGAGTAGCATTATAATAGTAAAAAAGTGCGATCACACGATTGACGATTTTTTAAATTGGTGCTTACGCCTTTTCAAAAATGTATGCTTTGTCCCGCTCCTATGAAGGCAAAATCCTTTGATTTTGCCTGCTACAAATTTGGATGACGCCTTCGGTTCGCATCCTTTGCGACCGGTGGCTTCTATCCAAAGCAACCGGACAATGTTGTTTTCGGGAAATTTGTAACAAATAAAAACATTTTACAATACGCATCAGCTCATTGTGTAAATTCGATTTTATTTAATTCCTGCACAAAAGATAAACAAACCCGCAGCACTTACATCTCAAATTAACTTTCTTGACGACGGTTGACGTTGACGATTTTTAAACAATGAAAAGTACTTGCTGATTTGAGATTTTTCTAAATGTATTGAGCTTGACTCCAAGCATGTGAATTTTGATTTGTTGTTGGGATCTGTTGGCATAATTTGCAGCTACATGACAAAAATATTTCAATGCACTATTGGGGAATTTTATTTTCGAGTGCAGGCAACCCTAAATTTTCGTAATTTTAGGTTAAAATAATGAAAATTCACCTAAAACATCGTTTTTGAGCCATGTCTGTATTTCAAAGCGAAGAAATTGTAATTTTATAACCTTAAGATAGTCAAAAGAACTTGTACTTACGAGTGGAATGATAATGTTCGGCACTTTTGCCTCACCGTACTTTTACATCCAAAAACACTACACCGAGCCATCATTGTCTTTCACTTAAAGGTTTAGTTCCTTTTTAAAGCCTTAAAAAGTTCACAACCACAATATTTTGCGAAGTCCGTTGGCATAGAATGAAAAAAAACAACTATGGTCGATCACTACGCAAATTTGTTTAGCTCATCTAGTAGCTAAATATTGCAAAAATCCGGCTATGCGGTTGAGACACAAAACCAATCGTTCTATCTCATTTCTTCATAAGCTTAAATCATAAGTCGTTCTCGCTTTAGTGCGAGTGAGATCTAAGTCAAAGACTATCATGGCACCCACACCTCGAACAACTCATGAGCAGAACTAGGAAGCTAACATGGATATTTAAAAATTTAAGGCATATAGCGACACAAAATCTCTTACATAAACTATATGTTGCTCTCGCACAATCAATTATAACCTACTGTATATCAATTTGGGGTGGAGCGACTAAAACTAAATTTATAAATCTGGAAAGAGCACAGAGATCCCTACTGAAAGTTATGTTATTTAAACCATATAGATTCTCGACTGAAACGTTACATTCATTAATGAATACCCTATCTGTTAGAAAATTATACATACTGCACTCAGTTACTAAATTACACAAAACCATAATTTACGACCCTAATATTATAAAAAGTAGAAGGAAAAATAAAAATATAATAAATAAAATACAAACAAAATCATCCTATGCTGCTCGTCAATACGTATCTAAATCGGCTCATATGTACAATAAATTAAACAAGATTTTAAACATTTATACAATGAATACATTTGAATGTAAAACCAACCTATCTAATTATTTACTTAATCTAAACTACGACACAGTGAAACAATTTTAGAATATAAAAAAATATAGAATTTGGATAAAATAAATAAATTTAGTTACGTAAATAAATATGCATAAACTCTTATGTAGGTATTGAGTTTAAATGAGTTTTCCTATAGAACACCTACATAATACACTAACACTGCAACATACACACAATACATATACATGCATTACGTAAACACACATCACTCACACACTAAGTAGGTAGCTCCTGTTGCCCGAACTCTTATGAGACCGGTGTCCTGGGGAGCCGCTTGCACTTGTACCACACAACATAACACTTACTTCGAACTTACTTTAACTTAAATCTACCCTCGACTAATTTGTTATTTAATTTCATTTTCATTCCTTTTGATTTTACGCACATTGCGACTACTAAAATGTTTTTTTTTGGTGAGAATCTTTTTTTACTAATAATAATGTATGTTATGGAAGAGCGTTACCTCCTAATACAGGTATTTTATACTTAAAAGGAGGTTCCGAGCACGGATTATGATATTTGTAAAATTTTGTTAATGAAATAAACATTTTGTATTTTGTATTGTATTGAGATGGCATTCGTCAGCGTTCTATAGGTTTCTCCTTCTACGTGGCAAATGCATGGCAAATGCAACCAAATCGTAGAAGGAGAAACCTATAGAAGGTTAACGAATGCCATCTCACTCACACTAAAGCGAGAACGATTTATGATTAAAGCATAAGAAGAAATGAGATAGAATGATTGGTTGTGTGCCTCATCCGCATAGCCGGCTTTTTGCAATATTTAGCTACTAGATGAGCTAAACAAATTTCCGTAGTGATCGACCAATAGTTGTTTTTTTCATTCTATGCCAACGGACTTCGCAAAATATTGTGGTCGTGAACTTTTTAAGTTATTAAAAAGGAACTAAGCCTTTGAGTGAAACACAACGATGGTTCGGTGTAGTGTTTTTGGATGTAAAAGTAACGGTGAGGTAAAATGCCGAACATTATCATTCCACTCGTAAGTACAAGATCTTTTGACTATCTAAAGGTTAAAAAATTACAATTTCTTAGCTTTTATATACAGAAATGGCTCAAAAACGATGTTTTAGGTGAATTTTCATTATTCTAACCTAAGATTACGAAAATTTAGGGTTGCCTGCACTCGAAAATAAAGTTCCCCGTTGAAATATTTTTGTCATGTAGCTGCAAATTATGTCAACAGATCCCAACAACAAATCAAAATTCAACACAATAACTATGTACTGTGGATGGTGAGTTCATGAGTTGAGTGGTGTGGGTGGGTTGGGTGATCTCCTTCCTCTACGTCAAAGAGAATGAAAACATTATCTTCGTAAGAGGCTCGGTGGGTGGAAAATACAATAATCTTTTTCATTCATTCATTCCTTCTTATCCAACCAACCACAGAGGCAAATAAATGGCAAATGCATGGTAGGTATAATAAACAGTGTTGCCAGGGCCCTTGTGTCGTAAGTAACGTTTCGTTACCTGAAATGTTACATTTTAACTGAAAAAGTTACATGATTTTGGGGTCTATCTTCGGCGACACTTAATTTATTAGTTTGAACTAAGATTCTGTAGGGGGGGGGGGAGGGGGCTACATAAGGCGCGGTCGCAGCCAGCAAGACTTTGGGGCGAGGGGTCACGCGTGGTGCGTGACCCCTCGCCCCATGTAGTCACGAATAAACCACGGAGAGCGGAGCAAGCCGCAAATGTTTTAGAGACTTTTCCGGATTTTGTGGAATAATGCAGTGGTAGAAGGATATGAATAAAAAACCTGCAAGCGAAGAGAGCCCTGAAAATTTTAAAGAGTTTGTGACTGAGAGAATTGTTAAGAAATGAACATCGGTGCGTGGAGTGAGCCGCAGCCTTTTTGCAATTGAGGTGAGGTATTATTAGAACGACAACAAGGCTATGTAATATTATAACTTTTTTACAATAAACAACAAATAAATTAACAACAGCCTGCCCTGCAGAATCCACGACAATTTTTAACATCTGATGTACTCGGAAAAAGAAAATCGTAGTTTTGTCCAAAATCAACTCTTATGTCGCTTGCCTTACATAAGCTTATCACGTAATCGAATCAGAAAGAATTCGTGATTAAGAGTACGGGCCCTGGCTGTGTACATGAAAGCCCTTACGCAGCCAGCCACATGGAGGCGTTCGTCGTCGGCGAGCGGAGCGAGCCGCAAAAAAAACTTTTTCGTCAAGTTTTTGCGGTGGTGGTCAAAATGATCTTATTGTGAGCCCGAGACCATGTATTATTAAAAACGGAACCTGAAACAGGACAAGAGGTTACCGGCGAGCGAAGCGAGCCGGGAAAATTTTGTCGTTTCGTTAGATATTTTGTAGTTTTTTGCATATTAAACTTAAACGTGGGTTCAGCTCCAGACCACATCGAGGACACAAAAGCTGTTCGCTACGCCCTTGGTGGTGCATCTGTTAGTTATACACCGAAATAACTTCTAATATTCGATACGTATATATAACCCTAACGTACCTACTTACTTGTTCAACAAATTATTTTTAAAAGGGCTCTGCCGATAAAAGGCAGGAACGCCTGAATATAAAAAGCAATAGACTTTCATATATCTTCGATAATATTTTGTCATCTCTCTTTATTGTTTGAATTGAATGTATCGAAACCCGGAACATTTCCCTCTTCGCGCACTCACCAAGAACGTACAGCACACGTTCAAGCAAAATCAAGTTTTAATCCATCCAGAAATACCTTGTTTCACTTTGTCATGGAAGAATGCCATCTCTGAGTGGGTTAAGGAGTAAAATATAGACGACTAGTTCTGGATTGTTACGTTCAATGTGGCTGCGTCCGTAAACTTTTCGCAATAAAATCTAGTACGTATTAAAAATCTCGTAATTCTCAAAAGTTACGAAAATCGCCTTAGATATAAAAAATTACTTACATGTTACGCGAGGAGGTCAAAAGTAACGAAAAATGTAAGAAATGTAACCTTCTGGCAACACTGATAATAAAACAAGGTATAGCATTCCGAACGGTGGTTGCCACCAGCCATAGAGTATATCAACCATAGACACCAGCTTCTACAAAGGTTACCAACTCCAAAACTAAATATCGGCTATATTAAAGGGCGCTTCACACTCACGAAAACCTCGCGAGAGTCGTCAGCCGTCAACTCGCCCCAGCCTCAATCTCCGTTGCTGTCTACGCCTGCTCGTCCTGGTGCGATATAGATAGATAATAATTTTATTGAAAAAACCACATTAGAGTCAGAGTCAGAGTCAAATCGTTTATTTCTTTAGACTTACAAAATAAGCACTTAGACAAGTCAAATTTTTACTATATAAACAGCTTGATAAATATTAATTACTAACAAACAAGAAATAAGGTGCAATTGACTCTAATTTACTTAAATTTTTTGTCCACTAGCGGAAAAAGTCTAATAAAGATACGTTTGCCAAAATCTTCGAAACTGATAAATAGATAAAACCATATTATATAGCTAAAACTCAGATTACGTGCCTGGCATAAATTACATTCTTGGTTATATAATCTAAGTACTATATTTATATTACAATACACAAACTTGGCTTTACAAAACACCATAGGGTACAAAGGGAAAAAAAGGACAGACAGACATAAATTAATTAGAAATTTAAAACCTTAATATGAGAGTTCAGTCTAGTCTAGTTAAATAAAACAAATAAATTAATAAAATAAAATAAAAGGTACTTATGTCAAAGTATGCTGCTGTAAAAGGGCATTGTCAAACTGTATTAAAATAGGTAATGTACAAAATTACTTATTAATGTCATAAAATAATTTAGATTAAATTAACATGTACTTACATAAATAAAGCTGGTGTATAGGGGTATTGTTAAATAAACTAAAACAAAAATATAAGACCCTAAAGAATCTACTATGAAAGAAACATGTTGCTGTATGTAAAAAGGTGTTTTTTTGTGTAATTTTTGAAAATAACTTGTCAACATGAAATTTATCGTATTTTTGCGTACGATCCATGAATTTGGATAGTATATACATATTGACTATTTATCGTATAGGTAAATACGATAATTATCGTACGAAGTCTATATTGAGAATGAAAAAAAATAGTTCCGATTCAAGACTTCTTTGCCAAGCTGTACGTGATTTATAACTTCCTTGTTGAAAACCCACCTCTACCAGGAAAAACAATTTACTACTGGGAACCCTGATCTACGTCAGAGACGCGACGACGTACACGACCTCGCGCGATCGCCCTCGGGACCTCTCGGGACGGGACCCGCCCGCCCGCGACCGACGCGCTACGGTGGTGGATGGAAAGTGGAAACAAGGGTGAGGAATGTAAGGGGAAATCGAAATCGATATTTCAGAATTCCCTTGTTCTTTTGGTGCACGACTTACTGCGCAGCGTTTGGCGCACCCACCGCAGTCCGCTATCAAAAGAACATTGCAGACATTGCAGTGCCCGGAGTGCCCCGACCAGCAGTTACAAAAGGTAAGAATCTTTTAGTGGCTCTTTTCGAAATTAGGGCAGTCTCCAAATTGCCCCTAGAACGATTTGCGATACTAGCAAAATACGAGTAGTCCTTACAATTAATGCCCTATCTCAATGATTTTCTTCGCAGTGTTCTAGCTAGCTGGAAGCACCATTTTTTTTCAAGCCCTTTGTGAATGAGACTGTAAAACCTTCTTGCTAATACGATACGATTCTAAAATGTTGTATATAGAATTTTTTGTAGATCATCCCCTTACACGTTTCAACCCTTCCAATTTGGTTCCATCCTCTTAAAAAATCAATATTTAAATGGCTGCCAGTTTCGGGGCGTAACACTATTCGTTTTTCTCGGTAGATTGGAGATATTGATCGAGATGGTTTCGAAATTTAAACCTGGACAGGATGGAAAGAAGGAGGAAGACAAAGGTGACAAGGCTGGAGCTGCACATGCTCAGGTTGAGATAAAGATCGCACATCCAGCTGAAGATGCGGAGAAACCTGTCTCGCCGCCGCTGAAGCCTGCTAAAGTGGAAATTAAGATTGAATCTGTATCAGCACTCTTAGGAAAGCATGGGTTCAATTCAAGTTTACATCCTCAACTGAAAGATCTTGAAAAAGCCAAATATGTGGAAAAACTTCCTCATATTTTGATTAAAAAGCCTGAAGATGATGAAGTCCAGGTAGAGGTGATAGTGATTGTGTCCTTTGCTGATACATCCGACACGCTTATTCACTCTGGGAACTTTATCCTCCAAGTAAGTTATATAATTATTATTATGAACTTCTTTCACTAGTTCTTATTTGGGTCATTGCTATTACATTCTCCTCTACACAAAACTAAAATATATTTTTTTTATTTTTATTTTTATTTTTATTTATTCACGACAACAAACAATTATACTAAGATCTTACAGTTAAGAAAATTAAACTTAAGTAGTCTTACTCTAAGTATAATCAGCCCCGTTGTCCACGAATTGTGACAATTACATAGTAGGGCAAAAACGTTAACAGATAGTTGATACATAGTGCTATACTCTGATTCAGAATCCAAGATATTTTATGTGAACAAAAGACATTCATTAATGAAAGCTTAATAAAATCTCACAAAAGTGACAGAAAACAGCAAGTAATAAATGCAAGATTATCACTAAATACAAACACTAACTTCATCAACGCATGATCTCGCGCGTGCAGCGACAAAAATCTGTTCTTATAAGTACAAATTACAAAAAATATGGAAATATATATAATAAAGAGACAGTTCCATTCATTTCTAATATTTGATTGGATTTTTCTCTTTCAAATCGACATTAATATGTCGAGGACTTCTTTTCTAAACTGGCTAATAGTACTTGCGAATAAATCAATGCTAGTAAAATGTTCGTTGAATAATTTCATTAATCTATTTAGAGGGGCACGCTCACCAGCGTTTGTTCTACAAGGAATAGTTGCGAACAGGTTTTGTTTACGTGCTTCTCGATTGTAGGAGTGATAAGGTATGTGTATGAATAGTTGATTCATAAGTGTGTTGCAGTCAAAATTATAGTGACAGATTTTAAACAATAACATTAGGTCTAAGAGCCGTCTTCTCATATTTAAAGTTTGCATATTATATTTAATTAAAAGGTTATCGTAGGAGGACTTAGAACGAAAACAACGATAGTTCATGGATTTTAAGAACTTACGTTGCACTGTCTCCAGCTGTTGGCTATATTTATCGTAGTAGGGGTTCCATACGGCAGTCGCGTATTCTAGCCGAGATCTTACAAGCGATTTGTACAGGAGTAAGTAGGAAGCTGGTTTTTTGAACGGAATACTTGTGCGCATTACAAAACGATATAATTTAAAGGCTTTGTTTGTTATGTAATTTATATGGATATCGTAATGAAGCCTGGAGTCCATGAACAGTCCGAGGTCCCTGATAAGTGAAACTTTTTCTAAAGGCACTTGAAACAATGAGTACGTAAAATTGATAACGTTCGTTTTTTTCGTAAAAGTTATTGACTTACATTTAGGTAGGCTTAAGTGTAGTTTGTTTGTTAAAAAATAAGAAGCTAGGCGGTTCAGATCGTCTTGTAGTTTGCAGCAATCGTTAACAGTTGTGATTTCACGAAATACCTTAAGGTCGTCAGCATAGAGTAGAAATTTAGAATGTAAAAAGCATCATAATCTCAGATTTATAATAATAAAATTGCTTTATTTAATGTTGAGGATAATAAGAATTTATTTTTTCATTATTTAAGTAGTGCGCGTGAATTTATATTGGTTATACAAGGTGCTGCCGCTGCTTTACTCGCTTGAAACCTGGACCAACATAGTTTGCTACTGTCCTTGGCAAACTATCTTCCATCGTAGCATTTTGATTTGATATATTGACATAGAAATAAAGTTTGTTTGAATTTTCAAAATATTTGTGACATACTCCTAGTCAACTGAAATGAAAAGCAGTCCATCTGTCACAGAATGCTTCCTAGCTGAAAAAGACAACATAAATATATCAGTGATATAGTATAGTACCCATAACACAAGCTCTGATTAGCTTGGGGTTTGATGATGCTGAACTGACAGACCTAATCTATTTAAAATCTATGCTAACAATCAGTTTACCTTGATAATTATTGAATGCTGGCTTATTTGTTTCAGGCCACGGACAACACCACCCTGAAGGAAATAAAAATAGGGATCTCCAAAGCATTGGATATTCACTATGAACATATGTCGATTGCGTGTGGAAAACGGTTCCTCAGCGATTTGCGCACATTGAATTACTATTGCATTTTTGATGGTGTTACTATTCACCTGCTTGTGGACACCCCCGATGATATTTTCGAAAATGTATTCAAAAGATTGCTTATTTTTGGCCATGATGAGTCAGTAGCGGCCATTGCTACCCGCTCCTTTATAGCTGAAATGAACACTAAATATAATCTAGATGAGGGTGATAATCCTGTTCTGACAGAGGAACTTCTGATGTTTGAACTTGGACGATTCCATACCACTATCCCACTAAAGTATGACAGTGATGTGGATTCTGATGATTCAACTGATGAAGATTACTCCATTGATGAGAATGAATATCCTCCATCGGTCTTTCATATTGGTGAATTAGAACTGCTTATGATGCAAGAGGAGAAGTTAGCTAACAACGGTAACATACATGAAAACTTAGTTATCTCCAATATGCATGACAATTTTGTCAATGATGAAGATGGCAGCATCGACGAAGATGAAGATGATTCTGATTCTGACAAAGAAGATGAAGGCAATTCTGATAGTGACAATGAAGAATACTCTGATTATGTCAATGACAAAGTTGGCAACTGTGATTTGGTCATTAAAGATGATGGCGACTATCAGGATGATGAAGGTCATGAGAACTATGTGGATAACAAAGCTTTTTTGCAATATGGAACGAAGGACACTGATACTAACACTGAAAATGATGATTCTTCTGATGAGGAGGACTCAGACTCCGACTCTTACTCTGATGGTCTGTAAATGTCTGACTGATGGACAATCTATGAGTCAAGACCAGAAGTCAGACCCCAAAACCCACAGATAAATGATAGCATTCTCAAACATAAATATATTTCATTCTACACCTATAGTCAACTTTTCAAGATTTTAGAATTAAGAGTCAGAAAGTTGTCTCCTTGTTTATTCTTAGTGTAAGTGATGGGTTATCCCTTAACATATAATCAGTAGAAATTGGTGTTGTATTCAGATTAAATAATAGATTTCATCAATAGAATTCAATATTTAACATTCTTATTAATCTTACATTTAAATTAGTCATTGGTGTTGTATTGAGATTAAATTATTTAACAAAAGGCCTAGGTTAAACATTGCATTATTACAAAAACTTAGAAGCATAGTTGAAGTTGAACAATGATTGTACTGCCAGGTTTATTACTCATACTTACTCATGTAACTACTTAATTAAACAAAAATGTTTAATTCATTATTATTTATTTATTGATAAGTTTGTATTTATCTTTGATCAATTGTGTTTGAAGAGGGTTTTTGAGGATTGAGGTTACATTAAAATTGGTGTTGTAATCAGATTAAATAATAGATTTCATCAATAGTATTCAATATTTAACATTCTTATTAATCTTACATTTAAAGGAGTCATTGGTGTTGTATTGAGATTAAATGATTAAAAAAAGGCCTAGGTTAAACATTGCATTATTATATAAACTTAGAAGCATAGTTTAAGATGAACAAATTGTACTGTCAGGTTTATTACTCATACCTACTTAATTAAACAAAAAAAAAATTAATAATATATATATATATATATATATAATAATAATAATTCATCATTATTTATTTATTGATTAGTTTGTACTTATCTTTGATCAATTGTGTTTGAACAGTTTTTAGAGGATTGAGGTTACATTGAAATTGGTGTTGTATTCAGATTAAATAATAGAATTCAATATTTAACATTAATCTTACATTTGAAGTAGTCATTGGTGTTGTATTGAGATTAAATGAATAAAAAAACCTAGATTAAACATTGCATTATTATATAAACTTAGAAGCATAGTTTAAGTTGTACAATGATGGTACTATCAGGTTTATTACTCATACTTACTCATGTAACTACTTAATTGAACAAAAACTAATTCATCGTTATTTATTTATTGATTAGTTTGTACTTATCTTTGATTAATTGTGTTTGAAGAGGGTTTTTGAGGATTGAGGTTACATTGAAATAGGTGTTGTATTCAGATTAAATAATAGATTTCATCAAAAGAATTCAATATTTAACATTCTTATTAATCTTACATTTAAAGTAGTCATTGGTGTTAAAAAAAAATGCATTATTATATAAACTAAGAAGCATAGTTTAAGTTGAACAATGATTGTACCTACTGGCAGGTTTATGACTCATACTTACTCATGTAACTACATAAATAAACAAAAAAAATTAATTCATCATTATTTATTTATCGATTAGTGTTTGAAGCATTGATTTATTAAAAACCCCTTTTAAATCAATGGTTTGAAGAGGGTTTTTGAGGATTGAGGTGTACATGACTTGCAAATCTTGCAATGCATTCTATCCTATTCTATCTCCTCTCCTTTTCTCCATCTATAATAATGCTATCACTCATGTCATTTCCTCCAAGTAGGTAGGTATCATCTGTATGCTGATGACCTACAGATTTATGATGAGATATCCATAGGTGATGACCAAATTAACTCTGATCTCGACAATATTCATTCATGGGCTATGGCTTATGCCCATTTGGTCAACCCATCGAAGTCTCAGGCTCTTAGGTACCTATCTGCGGCAGCCCTTAAAATGTTGAACAAAGTTCGGCAATCTCCTATTCCCCCTCCTCCACAGGCGTTCCCATTTTAATTTGGTTCTGTTCTGACCTCAGACCAAGTAAATTTTTACTTGGTCTAGAGGTTCTGACAATTAAAATCCATGAATAAACTTTAAAAATTTAAGTCGGTTTATAGATTTTTACAACAATACTAATTTTACCATAGATTTAAATCGTCGATAAATAAAAATAATAATCGATTTAAATCTATGAATTTTACTGTATAAATTTGACGGCGCATCAACAAGCTGAGTGCGCCATCTAGCAGAGATAGGGTGAACTGTGGGAGCATTCACCCTCACGTAACGTTGGGGGGCATGGTAGCGACGGCGGCCATAGAGAGGAAGAGGAGGGACGCCGGTCGCACCAGCCAAACGCGACGGAACGTGTTTTCTCTATTTATTATTTAAATTTCAATGTTTTATCTTTGTGTTGGTGTTCTGTATTAATTAATTATTAATTACTAACGTTTGAGAGCGAGAACAAAAGTCAGAGATCACGCCCGCAAATGACAAGCTCGGAGCATGCGCCTTTAAATTCATTGCAATGCTGTAGGTACCCATTTATCAAGGGTGCGTTCCGATATACGCTTAAAGCGCTGGCACGCGTACGAGGTCGATCCGTTTCAACTTTCAGCGCGCTGACAAACAACGGCAACGCCCATTTCGCCACGCCGCCGCCGTCCCTCGGGAGCGCATGCACTGCCTCTCTTTTCGAGACAAGGCAGCCTGTGCGCTCCTTCAACTTTTTTGTGAATGCCGTCATTACGGTGTACACCTTTTGGTGGAATTTATCACAATTTTTGGGAAAAAGAAATACGCAAGTGCGAGGTTCATCTTCAAACTCTTAGGCCCGTGTTATGAAAGCATGCTTAGCCATCGATCTATGCTTGAGTGATGCTTATGTATAGTTTTAAGTAGACTAATAGTAAAACAATGCTTTGGAACTCGCGTCAAAATCTACACTCACTCATGTAACCAAGTAATGATGCATTTTTTCCACGTTATTGCGTATTATTGAAAACTACCTCAACAGCCTATATTGGTCCACTACTGACCGCAGGCCTCCCCCTGATAAGCACCTTGTAGGCGTTTATCTCATGAATCTCTTATTTGAATGCCCAAAATGGCCACGCTAGGCATATGGGTTGGGGATTGCAGTGCGTTGGTAGAATTGTTCTGCAGGGGGCACTGCTGCCCGCTCCCAGTGGATATCCCTTAGTCACCTCTTATGACATCCACGGAAAGAGATGGGGTGCAAATTTTAAGCAAGCACCACACAGCTTATTTATTCTTGAACGGTTACCAAGTATTACGTATAATCTGTTCAAAAAGACAAGAGTCGTGGTGTTTTTGTGAACTTTTAGTCGTACTGCAATGACAGAGCAGTGTTGGTTGTAACCGAAACAAAAGTTGTCAAATTTGCACACGAACGCCCTCTCTTCTTCTTTTCGTCTTAAACAGACTATAACTGAGTAATTGCTTAGTGATTCTTTGAACTTAGCTTTACTCAAGTATGGTCTGGACCACGTTTAAGTAAGACTTGGAAAGAATTTCTACGTGCCAAAGCATTTTTTTTAAATAAAGCGCTATTAATGTTTGAAAATATAATAAAGATTTACTTGAGTAGAGATACTTAATTTAAGTAGAACTATCGTAATGACTACATAAGTCCTGCTAACTATAAACTATAAGTAATGCTTGGGGAAGTTTTAATAATACGGGCCCTATAGTAGTATTTGTCTGTGTTCAAACGAGTATTTTCATAAAACAAACAATAATTCATATTGTATCGGAAATGTCACGTTACACATCATATTGTCTAGAATTTTAACACGTTCGACGCCAGTGACCCACGACGAGGGCTCAACTTTGTCACATTCGAGGAGCGCGGAGCCCACGACGCGGGCTCATTTTTAAACAGGTTTTTCTTGCCCAATACGCCATTGTTTAATATGAAAATAAATGAGCGTACTATTTCAACGAGCCTTTTCCTTGTACGTGTGTTGGTTTTTAGCTTTAGAATGTTTACAATTGAATAGAATTTTTACTTCTTCTGCCATGCTAAGGACCTCATCATGTCATTTTTCAGGAGTAGCAAACATTTGAATGAGGGTTCATTTTAATGTATGTTAGTTTATTCTATTGTACCCGGGGTTGGCATGATTAAAACAAGTTCTTTTAAAACACGTTTGAAATAGTGTTTAGAAGTTACATAAGTAATTAAACTTTATAATAGAAGTATGTTTTTTATTAAGTGTTTAAAACACAGTTTTAAAGGAGACAATGTTAATTAAAAATGAATGGGAATGAATGTTAATGTTAATTGAAAATGAATGGGAATAAATTCAAACGAATAAACATGTAGGGCTCTCAATAGCTTAAAATATTTTTTCAAGTGGAAAGTCCTTATGTCGGCTTTCGGAAAAAGTAATTCACTGGATTAGTGCGTATTCCTCGCTTTTTCTCTAGTTCTCTACCCACCTACACTACACTACGTACAAGGTGTATGTTAACTGTTTTGTGTTGATTAATAATAATAATATTGTTTAATAATTAGAAGATAGTTACTGAGATACGCAACAAAAAGTAAATATTTATCGTTTAGTTAAATATACAAATGTGAATTAGGAAATAGTTTGAAATGGATTATTTTATTATTCGCTATAATTGATTTGAAATTGATCCCTAAAGATAAAAAGTAAAAACAAAAAAAACAGTAGTGTTAAACATTTTGAACAGTTTGTTTTATAAAATATAAAAAAAAACTTTTGTTTACAACCCTGATTGTACCAAGAACCCCCAACGTGAGTCATATTAAAAATTACAAATAGTTGAAGGTAGTTTACATAAAAAACTAGATCTATTGGATCACAATGCTAGTGAGTCTTACTGTATATGTATTTAAAATAAAATAAATTTATCACAACACTTTTCATAAACATTTAAAATCTCCTTCCAAAAGTTCTCTCAATTTTAAAAAACTTAAAAATGTTGCACACCAGTGTCATAGACTTTCCCATTTTCCTAAACTACACAGTTTTCCAGACTAAAATGCACAACGAGTTGTAATATTTAAGTCATAAATAACAAAAAACTATACATGAACTCCTGAAAGTGCCTTATTGTTAAGAAAAATGCAATTTAATGTCACAACCACATACCTTATGCCGCAAACCCGCTTCGTGGGTTCACCTATGGCGCATGTGTAATACCGGTGACCCCCATGGTGGGCTCTGTGGTACGATGTATGGTGGTTTGGCGATAGAGCAGAGAGAAAAGTGTGAAGGAGTCGAATGTGTTAGACATATAGCGAACTTATTGAATAGAATTTTAAACGGATTTTAAATTATTAGCGCGCGATAAGAGCACTTACTGAGCGTTGCGAGCGTTTCAACGATGACGCCAACGCGCCTAGAAGAATCGGAACGTTATTTTTCTTAACCTTAATCATTCGGATTGTTGAAATGCGATATCATCAATTAAGCCCTACTCACATCAACGCTAATTTTTAAGCGCGTCTTGTGTCACGCGTGTTTGCGATATTTGCTTGCAGAACATTTTGTACTAAAACGTATACGTTGACGCACACTGCCGCGATTTGGCAGCCGCGATTCGGCTTGTCCGAGGCGTTTCCGCGTGATGCGATTTTGCGGGGCGGCGCGGGGTGGCGGGACGGCCTTCGTCGTTCGCGCTGCCGGTTAGGCGGGGAGGGGGCGGCGGCCGCGCTGCCGAAATCGCGCTTAATAATAAGCCGCTGTTAGTCAGGAATCGCGCTGGAAAATTGCGCTTTACAAGACGCGTTAGCTAATTAGCGGTTGTCTGCGGAGGGCTTTAAGCTACAAGTTCGTGGTATGAAATAAATGTGCATTCCGAATTGTTTTAAAATCGATATCATCGTGCTTAGCGCTCCGTGTTACCGTTAGCATGACGACCTTAGCCGAATGACGTGATAGATCACGTCATTAATTACATACGCCATTTTGCGATATTTTGCGATATTACCAACTAAGCTATAAACTCAACTTCAACTTCAACTTCTTGTGTGTGGCTTCTGCGTCTGGGTTGACGCAATTTTGCCAAGCTACAAACATTGATCACTGGAGCACATGTCAAATGTCATTATCATGATTTAGCAGCGCTTTAATGGTTTTTTCGGAACGCACCATAAGAATAGGTTTGGCAGAATTGTGTCAGTGTCAAGTCAAGTAAGATACAGAGGAAAAAAGAAGTTGAAGTTTGAATTGAAAACTTAGATGTTTTTTGTGCGATGTGATTTGATTTGAATTGACTTTATTCGCATTGTTTTACGGGCTGCTGCCTGTCCAAACTTTAGAAAAGCTTGCTTTGGTTCGGACTTCCGATGGACATTTTTGTTGAATCCAATGAATTAGTTTAAAAAAACCAAATAAATATGTAAAATGTGTTTTGATACATTTTTGTCAGCCAAAGAAAGTCTTCAACAAATGGTTTTGAATTTGCTGTTTTAGTGCTGATTTGTCTATTCGTAACAGGTAAGTAATCGTTTCACATTTCATGATATAATTTTTTCAATAATTACCGCGAATGCTTACGTGTGAAACAGTTAACTAGGTAGGAAAGTGTATAATCATAAAAGTTCTACCTCACGAAGCTTGTGTAGGCGGTCAAATGTATTTTCATTAAATAGGTGTGTCATCCAGCACCATTTATTTTATACAACCTAATCTAGGCAGATATATCTCACTTCTTCTCTTATTGCTTTCTCCACACTCCTTATCACTAGTTTCTAAAACAACTTGACTTCCAGTGTGAAAGTATCATTCCAATGTAAATTTTGTTAATAAGTTTTGGAGGGGAGATTCTTCTTACAAGGCTAGTTTTATTTAGTATGTTTTGGAGGGGAGATTCTTCTTACAAGGCTAGTTTTATTTAGTATGTTTGCATATTTGTGTTACTCCTATTGGCATCAAACAGTTGTGAATAGTTTCTAGTGAGTACCTAGTCATATCAATAATTCAAAAAGATACCTATTCAATTACATTTAGAGTTAGTGAGAGTGGACATTCTTAGATTTTATTTAATTTAGTGCAATTATTCTCTGATTTGGCCCTACATTATCATTTCTTAACAATTTATCAGTATTAGTAGTACAATATCCATAATTGTTATGGTACATCATTTCACATAGGTAGCGAAAACTACCTACCTACCTGGAATACCACATCTAGGCTAAATCTTTTCCCAAAAAAGTGCAAGTGAAGCTGAGGTCAGAAATTAGTAGTAACTGTAATGCAGAAAAGAACATATTACAGAACTATTTCTTGAATATTCACATAAAAATGGTTTTACTCTGCTAGTGTAAAGTTTTACTGCTTTGCTAGCCATAGCAAATTCTGGGTGGCTTCTTAGTATGTACCAATAAGAAAAAATAATGTGCCTGTTTGTAAAGACCGAATAATTTTTTGTGTATTGTGACAGACAGTGATTCTGTGTATGGCACAGTTAGAACAAATGAAAATAATTTGGTGAATATAAAGTATGTTGTTGCAGTGAGCAGAGTGACATTGTGTCAGACAGCCCCGGTGCAGAATGCCATCGACACAGCTGAACCTTCGTGAAGATGATGTTGTCCGGTTGGCACTGGAATTCCTCCACCACCGAGACCTGCACATCACGCAGCTCTCATTGGAACGAGAGACTGGCGTAATCAACGGAAACTATGCAGATGACGTACTCTTCCTGAGACAACTCATCCTTGATGGACAGTGGGATGATGTCTTAGAGTTTATACAACCACTCAGTGCTCTTAAACACTTTGAAGCTGACAAATTCAACTATGCCATCCTAAGACACAAATATATAGAGCTTTTGTGTATAAGATCTGAAATAAAAGCTTATAACAATGTTGAAAATATTGTAGATGAGGTGGTCAAAGTCCTCAGTGATCTAGAAAAACTAGCCCCTACAAAAGAAGAATACTCTAATTTATGTTTGTTATTGACCCTGCCCAGCATTACAGATCATGTGCAGTTCAAGAAATGGAATCCAAGCAATGCGCGGGTGCAGTGCTTCCGCGAGGTTTACCCGCTTGTAGAGCAGTTCTTACCTTGCGATAAAAAGTCCAGCAACACTGTCTCTAAGTGCGCTAAAAATGATCGGTTGATGCAGCTACTCATCAAAGGAATACTTTACGAATCATGCGTCAACTATTGCCAAGCAAAAGCTACAGGATCCAAAGAAGCACAGTCAAATGAAGTTAATTTCTCAAGACTACTAGATGGCGCCGGCTTTGATGAGTCCGACTTAAGTTTGCTTTCCTGGCTGCAGTCCATTCCATCTGAAACATTTAGCGTTCCATTCGAGCAGAGAATGCTCAATGTGGATGTAGAAAAGCTGGAGCGTCCATCTCTCCACACGTCATGGACAGAGCACATGCTCGTGACGCCAATAAAACCGCGCACCTTTCCTCACCTGGCTATGCCCTTTCGAAGGCCACGCTCCGCCGCCGATGCGATGACTCGCTCGCTGCGCCCCTTACCCGACGGCGCTCCCAGGCACCCCGCGGTTATGGCGCTTTCTGCGATCGACTACGGCCCCTCTTCCTCGTGTTTCGGGGCGTTTCATCTAACCGGCATTAAAGGGAGCAAGCTGATGAATACGTCCGTCGATCGGCTGTTCGACAACAAGAGCGAGAGTATCTTTAACGGGATGAGCGAGTCCCTCAAACCGATAGACGAGTCGAAGTCTGGGGAGTCGAAGAATAATAGTCAGACGCCGAGCAGTGTCGGTGCGTCGACGGCGACAACGCCGGAACACCGCGGGCAGGAATACTCTGCCTGCACGTCCGTGTCGACCGCGGCGTCGTCTCTCGCGGACCGGTCCCCGCAGCCGCCTGATCTGCCGTCTCCGATCCTGGCTGTCGCTGGCTCGGGAGACTTCAGGAGGGACTTACTCAAGGAATACCAGATACAAAAGCAACGCGAGTGTGACGACTACCTGCGCAATCTTTGCTCTTCGGATTCGCGGCCGCAGAAAATGTAAATAACTTCATTATTAAACTATTTAATATTTATGAATAAAATTTAGACTATATTAAAACTATGACTTCGATTTCAGGTCGGAGAGTGGCATTTCACCGGCATTCCCCTCTACGGAAAAGGAAACATCCCAGATGCAGACACCCGTCGACAGCAGCGCGGAGCCTACACTTATGAGGTAATGTA
Organism: Eupithecia tripunctaria; assembly: GCA_955876795.1. Lineage (NCBI taxonomy): Eukaryota > Metazoa > Arthropoda > Insecta > Lepidoptera > Geometridae > Eupithecia > Eupithecia tripunctaria. The sequence continues at coordinate 10,628,630 of OY041599.1, forward strand.
TTGTTTTAATATAAACAAATAAATAATGCTGGACAATTTACTCAGCATCCCATCCTACTAGCTAGCCCCAAGCTAAGTTTAGTGTGTTATGGGTAAGTAGAGTCTGCGCAAATCTTTATAAACTCTGTGAAGTTGGCATCAGGCGCACTAAACCAAACATAAGGCGTTGAGGAGACAGAACGGATGGAGAGGGGACCAGTCTTTCAATTCAGGGTATTCAGCAAGAATTTTGACCTTGCATAGTTTTACTCAAAACTACAAGAAAACAGACAAGTTCAAAGTTGTGTATCATCACCACTTTCAAGGTCGACTATGTGATTGTACATGCGCATTTTTACTTCCGTGCCTAAGATTTGAGATTTCGTTAAGTTTTCGATGTCTCTACTAGAGAACTTATACATTATACGTAATATATTAATTTTTGTCCGAGGAAGGAATCGAACCTTTAACCACGTGCGTCGCATCTGTGTGCGTAAGCTCATGTCCCACCCAAAACATAAATGTAATAAATAATGGGCCAAGTTCGATTAACGTTGCGCCAGTAAAAGTGTTGAAATCTAAATGGGTACCTACATACAGAGTGGAATTTCGTAATGCCACCTGGAGGGAAAGTACTCTTAATACGGTAGATAAAAAATTTTACTCAAAGAAAACATATCTTTATTTTTGTAAAGAAAGAAAACTGCATACAAAGATTTTCGAAAATTCGCTGGCCACACCCAACCAAACCGAGTAAAATCTGTTAAAACTACACCCTGTACTTTTATTGCATCGATCGTTAGGGTCGATTGGGAGATGAAATCTCTCTCAAAAAATGATTTAAACTATAAAAAAAAACTTAAATTGTTTACAAAATAATGTAAACTAACTAATTACTTTCTCGAAATGGGCTCCATTTTCGTGGATACACAAATGTATTCTTCTAACGCATTCATTACTATAAACCTTTATTAACGTGTTGTGCTGAACTTTATCGAGTTTATAACTTAGTCTATGTCAAGTCCTACTGAATGGTTGTCTTAGTTAATTTATTGTATTCCCCATTTAGCACCGTAACACAACACTGTAAAAAACCTGTTATCAAGTTACCTACCTAAAAAACTTGTTGGTTGTGCGCTAGGATAGAATCAAACTGAGCATCACACATTATAAGTTGCTTACATTATGAAATGCACGCGCGGTGCATCAGATAACCATTATTTTCGTTGCGGTACTCGCCTCGGTAGAATGCGCACCGCTCACTACTTCCTCTGAATGTTTGGTCGCGAACCGAAGCAGTTTTCTCCGACAGCGAGCCGATAAATTACTATGTAATGATGTAAAGCAGATGCTTATAACCCGTTTAAATTATTTAAATTGTTGGTAGGTATACTAATAGTATAAGGACTTGTTCTAACTGTAGTTTTTCTACGTTTCAGAAAGATCGAAATCCACGAGAAGCCAGAGATGGACGACCTTAAACACGTAAGTTGCATTTTATGTTAGATTAACTTAAGGCGCATACACGAGTGAAAGTGGCGCCACCTGTTTTATCATATTTATACTATTATTATATTATATTAGTACAGTTTGTGGTTATTATAATATAATATATAATACATAAATATGTTATTTAATAATGACTCTGTAATAGTTTTATTTGTAAAGCTGAGGCTTAGATACGAAGTTGCCCTTTTTGGCCACCAAACTCTATTTTTGCATCTCTGTAAAAACTATACAAGAAAAAACTATTATAGAGGTATTAAAAATAGCTTATAATAGATACCACAAACTGTACCGAAAGGGTAAAACGGGACCCTATTGCTAAGTCTCCGCTGTCCGTCTTTATCTACGTTACAACTTTAACAAAATATACTAAAAAACAATAAAATACATATTCGAGGGGACTCCCATGCAACAGATATGATTTGTTTGCCGTTTTGATAGACGATACGGAGTCAATCAATAAGTATTAATAATGTTTTAGTTTAAACTTCAAGCACATTCATTACTTGAAGAATATTTATAACGGACTTTTCACCTGCCTGACAATTTAACATCATGTAAGCATGCCATTGTAGTCATATTGGCTTAACCTTTCCAAAGTTGTTCGGTTTCGAATAATCACTCAGAAAAAGTGACGAAAGTTTAGTAGGTAAGTATGGAGGCCATAACATCCGACTATTATCGTTACCAATTATATTAGAATGATATAAAAGTCGGAAGAAGTCATTTTTTCGGCTAAGATATTTTGCCCACAAAAGTGGTCTGGTCTGTAGATTGAGATGACAAAAATGCCGTTTTAGAGTAAGAGTCCATTAGTCTCTTTTCTTTTCGGTAGTAGTTTCATAAACCCATAAGAATTATGAATTTATTCTCTTAATTCTTCTTCTCTTTCTACTTTCAAACATTTTTCATAAATTATTAACATACCGTAACTAACTGTACAGAGGTGGAAAAGGCAACTTATATTCGTATTTTGATATTCTAGAGATTTGGTCAGTAAATGGTCAGTATTTGATGGGGGTCATTGTCAGTAAAATCTGTATTTTTGGTCATGGAATCAGGTTCCACCCCTGATAATGAACTACAATACTCCAAAATACTGCGCACGTACGAGTAATATTAGGTTGGGGAAAAAGTTTTTTCGCATTATAATGTGTATGAACTCGTAAAAAAATCTCTTCAACTATTTGTATCTGGCTGGTTTTGGTATCAAAGTTTAAATTTTAAAGAACATAATTCCAAATTCAAATTAGAAAAATGTGTGATTTTTATTTGTTTTTCGTACTGTCAAGTTGAGTGAATCTAATGAAGAAATTCGATACATTTTAAAATTTTACTACAAAAAAGGTAAAAATGCAACACAAGCCGCGAAAATAAAATTGCTATGTTTATGGACCTAGTGCAGTGTTTGTGAGAGTAGCACAAATTTAGTTTATGCTTTTTCAATCCGGAAATTTAGATGTCAAAGATGCACGTCGCTCTGGTCGCCCCGCCCTATTACGGATAAAATGGATGCCATTTTTGAAAAGTGGAGCAAGATCGGCATATCAGTAGTTACGACGTAGCTGAAGAACTGGGAATTGACCACAAAACAGTTTTGGTGCATTTGAAAAAAACTGGGTACACAAAAAAGCTCGATATTTGGGTACCTCGCGAAAGAAACCTAATGAACCGAACAAATTTTTCCCAGAGCTTGTCGTAGAACTTGTGTCCTACGACAAGGTCTGGGAAAAGACAGTCTGGATTTATCAATTTGTAAGTCTGTTTATAAAAGCATCTGGTTTTCCTTGAAATAAATAGATAAAAGTAGGCGACCTAGTGGTAAAAGCTTTGGAAAGGTCAAGAAAGCATGCCTACACAGGTGTGCGCCTCCTTGTATAGTATAGTATTATTAGTTTAAATCATACTGTACTAGCAACTAGTACTAGTAACGTAAATTGCGGTTTCGATTGAGAGCGGTTTTCTTACAGCTTACTAAGCTTCCGTAGTCTGTCCTCATGAACCGTCAACGGCGGACAGCTCATATCATCATTCGCAGCCCCACTTTACCTACTGCTGGGTAAAGCCCTCCACTCGATCCTGCGCCACCGCAGCTAAATTCGTCCCGCGATCTTAGCGATATCGTAGCCCATCTCAAAGTCAAAGTCAAAGTCAAATCGTTTATTTCTTTAGACTTACAAAATAAGTACTTAGACAAGTCATTTTTTGTCCACTAGCGGAAGAAGTTTGTGTTTTGAGTCTCGCTGCTTTAAGCTCGAACATAGTGGATTTGTTAAAAAAACTAGGCCTAGATCTCAGTAATCACGGGATCCCCGTGGTAATAAACAAGAATTACATAAAATTCAACATTTTCTCTTCGGTTCCTTGGTTGTGAAAAAGGTTACGGGTCAGTGGTCCAACTGCTCTGTCCAATTAGTTCCTTTATTCCATCCAGTCCTACCAGTAGTTCGATAGTCGAACTGTTTGGATGTTTTTTTTCCAAATTGTTATGCTGACGGATCGAACTATTTGGAAACATGGATTTTATTCCGAATAGATTTACTAACTCCGAAGTACAGTCATCGATTTACGATGTGCAAAGATGTCAGATCAGCCGGCCAAAAGTGGAAAAACTGAATTATGTCCGCTTTATTTTATTTACCATAATTTCCACGAACTGCTTCAGAAAAATAACAAACAACACAAACACTACGTAAATCATACAAAATTATTAAATTACTAAAATATGACGGTTGCTCAAAATAGCTAATCCGGAATTTGAGATTTAATCATTTCAAACAACGCCACATAAGCTTCTTGTGTTTTTGCTGACATCAGAGCGTAGATCATGGGAATTGTATTTGCCGATGAACTACCGATATCACCATGCAAAGTGTATTTGCATAAAAGGTTCAGGACATGCTCGAAACGTTCCATCACCAAAAACATGTTTTATATTTTTCAAGAGTTATCTGGTTTCTTCTGTACACACAAATATTAAAATACAAACATTTTCGCAGCAGTAATCTCCCAGTAGAAATGACTGATCCCGAGGAGGAATACGAATAGCATAACTCAGGCATAACTCATAATATATTGACGACCACTGTGGCGCGGTGGGCGAAGGTCCGCCTGCGACGCAGGAGGTTTAGGGTTCGATTCCCGCCTCGGGACAAATATTTGTACAATCTGATATTTGTTCAGAGCGTTCTGGATGTTTATTAGTATAATAAAAAAATCTATCTATGTAGTGTATTTGTATTAATGTACCCTTAACACAAGCTCAAAAATCAAGACTAGTTACAACAATTTTGGTTTGATTTAGGTTGAATTTGAGGTGGTACCATAAAAGTAAGATTCACGAGAAATTTATGTGTGCCTGAAAAAGTATCTAAAACATGCTCCGTTCCTCTTCTCATAATAATTTCACTCATTATAATTTATCACTAGCGGTTTTCCATGGCAACAGACGTAAAGAAGAGGCTTACAAAGATGCATGGAGGATATCCAAAAAGTACTTGCATTAATGAAGACGGATAGCATATGTAGAACGAAGGAAGATCAGTTCTGGACCTATTACTAACCCTGTCCTGTCTGTCTGTCAGCGGGCTGTATTTTATGAACCGTAATAGTTATGGAGTGGAAATTTTAATAGAGTGTGTATTTGTATTGTGGCTTTAACGATAAATCATCATCAGCAACATTGGCATCCATGAGAAAACCATAAAATTAAAGTCCGTTTTTAGTTTTTTAAAACACACCCAATTATTGAGTGTCACTAACCACAGTAACCACCTTAACATCCAACTTTCACCACGTCCACTTTGGGCTTTATCCAGGGGACCTCTGCTCGGAAAAGGAAAATTGAAGTTTCGCTTTCGTTGTCGTGTAAACCAACTCTTATGTCGCTTGCATAAAACTAGGTTTGCACAAAAACGAATCAGAAACATCGCTTTTCGTTTTTACAAGTATCTGGCCCTGTTTTTGAATTAGCCCCTACTTTTCTTTTCGGAAATGCTGTCAGTTTTTGTAGTCCATGATAATTATGTGCAAAAAGCGAACGTTTCAATATAGAATACAAAGACCGCAAGGTTTTGATATTGGCTTGTATTTTTATTGTTTTGTTGACATGCAGCAAAATGAAATTGAACCCCGAAAATAATCGGTACGTTTTGGTTTTTAGTGTCACGAACTGACCATTTAAAGCTGTGGCTGGGCACCTATTTCGCACATAATTGGCAGTATGTATCGCCTCTGCCCAGAACGTAGGAGGAGAACCTGCTTGACTCATCACGCATCGTGCCATCTCAACCAGTGTTCTGTTCTTCACCTCATCAACCCGTTCTGTTGTGGTGTGTACGGTGCTGTGAGCCTTCGTCTGATTCCTTCTTTCTTCAAAAAATCGTCAAACTCATTGTTTACACTACATATTCTTGACCATTATCAGATTGAATTCTTGATTTTTTTTCTTGATGCTTTACATCTTTAGGCTTTTTCACCACCTCGGCTTTGTTGACAACGTTCTTAATCATTCTTACATGATACAAATTACCAACTCGGTCAGCCCTCATATGAACTTTCTCATTGGCATCAATTACAATAGCATTGTCTTTCTTAAAATGAACCTCGAACCCGTGATCTGTTATCTTTGCCACCGATAGCAGATTTGTTCTTAAATCAGACACATATAACACTCTGTAAGTTTACCTGGCGCTCTTCGCTGCCCGTGTATACTGAAATGCTGACACATCCAGCTCCAGTAATCTGTGTACTCTCACTATTAGCTAGGTTCAACTCGGAGTTTAGCTTCACGAATCCTTTAATCATGTGCTTCTCATTGCACATATTATGGCCGGTGCACGCACTGTAGGGAATGCAATCCCGGTCCCGCGGGATCCCGATCTCGTGTATTTTTTCGGGACCAATCCCGACGCATCATATGACGAGATCCCGTTCGAGATTGGCAGGATTGGGCGGCAGTGGTCAAGAGGAATTAGAAGAAACTCTGCGAGCGTCTAAAAGTCCTTTTGCTCGTATATCCACGTCCACGAGCTTAGACAAATTAGAGACTACCATAAAAAAGAAACGGATTTATTTGTGTGGAGGAACAAGGGTGCGATTTTTGCAGTTTGCATATAATTGCTTCGCCACGCTGCTGTTGCCAACCAGTGTTGAGTCGGTGAGGGCATTCTCAGCAGTGCAGCGGGGTACATTGCAACAGACATTAGATGCCGTTTAGCAGATGACACTATTAATACTTACTTTTTATTTGCAATCTCGAGTCGGGATTGCATTCCTTAATGCACTGTCAATACACCTGCATCCTCGCTGATCATCACCTCTTCGGTGAAATTCAACTTCGACATCGGTTTCTCACCTTTGTCACGTCCTCCTGTTTGCTTTGCGCTCTGCTTCTGCTTATTGCTGTACATTGTTTTTCACTCTCTCGCAAAATGCCCTCGACGGCCACAACGATAATATCCAATATTACTTGAGTTTTTGACGTTAGGTTTTTTCCTTGTGTAGGCATTTGTTGTGTTTCGCTTAATGAACATATCTTCATGGTCCACTACTTATGATTTTCGGCCTTCATAAACTTCAATGATTTTTACTTTTTGGACGTTCGTAGCAGGCAAATCATCGCGGCAAACTATAAAGTAGTAATATTCCCAACAGTTCATCAATCACATTCAAACCAATTTCTTTCGACCGCGTCACAAAACTAATACAAAGCCTTAAATTATCCCATATTTCTTTAGAAGTTTCCAAACAATGCTCCCAACTCACTCGGGCTAACGGCTAATAAAATATCGGACTCGGCTTTTCCCCCCATTTTTATCCATTCTGCATACTTTGAATTACTCCTTCAGGCCCGGAATGTTGAATTTGGCAAAATGTTGTATTCTTATAATGTTGAATATACCAAAACGTTGAGTCCTAAAATGTTGACATGGCAAAAAAGTTGAGTCCCAAAACGTTGAATTCTCATAACGTTAAATATAACCAAACGTTGAATCCTAAAATGTTGACATGGCAAAATGTTTCAATATATTTCAGTACCTACTCAGAGGAAAGTACCCACGCTAGAGTTTCAGTTTCCTGATAAGGCACTATTTCCACGAAACCTCTTTAGTTAAGAATATAATACCTAAGATACTGGCCACTTGAAATTGTCATCGATTTATTTCTTCAGGCCCGGATTGTCAGTCAATGTCGAGTTTACAATTATAAAGTCACTGGTCGCTGGTTTGGCCAAAGTTCCCGATACATATTCCCACAAGTCATTTTTCTTTAAAATGAATCGCTCGCATATGAACTTTCCACGTAATTATCACCAGTAAGCTGATCAATCTTTATAGAAGCCATTTAAAAGCACGAACAAAATAATAGCGAAAGAAATAATAAAAATACCAATAATTTTCTTCTTGACTTTTATTTTTAACAGCTAATTGCCATCTCCAGAAAAGCAAAGTTTTTATATGATTTTCCAGTCAACATCCGATTAGATTAATTTTTCACCAAATCATTTGCTGTAGCACCCTGGGCCCATAACCTAAAGTGTCGTGAATCAGAAACAGCTATAAAATAAATAAATAAAGCCTATATTTCCAATTTCTACATTTTTCACATATTTGCACTTTACAATTCTCACATTATATCATCTATTATAGTATTAAATTTCTTCATAATAAATGTTTAATCGGACACCCAGGATTGGGTGTAGGCCTCCTCCATGTATTTCCACCCATTGCGATCTTTTGCCAGACGGGTCCATGTTGTTGTAGCAACCTGTACTAAGTCGTCGCACCATCTTCTACGTGGCCTGCTTTCTACGGGCGTGAGGCGTCTCGCGGGTACCAGTGTAGTGTAGGATTTGTTCGCTCCACCTCTCGTCCTGTGCTCTCGAGACGTGGCCTGCCCACTTCCACTTCAGTTTGCAGAGCATTCTTACTGCATCGGTGACTTTAGTGATATTTCTAATATCATTGCTCCTAACTCTATCCTTGAGCTTCAGGCCAAGCATAGACCTTTCTGTTGCTCGTTGGAAGGTGGCTATTTTCCTTGTAATATCTTTTGTCAGTGGCCAGCTTTGACTGCCATATAGTAGGGTAGGTAGAATTGTATTGTCCATTAGTTTTTTCTTTAGGTGTACTGGTACCTTGCTCTTAATGATATCTTTGTGGGACTAATACTTCCTCCAGGCCATGGCTATTCTTCTGTCTACTTCTTTTGTTATGGCATCTTCAGGAACAGCTATAGGAAACATTATACATTTTATTTATTCACCCATAAGATTGACGCAGTAGCGAGGACATTCCTTTTTCCAGCACTGCCAGTACCACCAACTCTTATCTATGTATAAACCAGCTCTCGTTTCGTTACTTTACATGTACCTATTAAAAAAAGGCCTAGTATCAGTAGTCCGATGATTTAGTCCGATGATGCTGATCAATACAGATCATCGGACTACTGAGCCTTTTAGTCCGATATTTACACATTTCGATTTTCCCAAAAAAATTAAATCATTGACTTCAGTTAATTTTTATCCAACATGCTAAATTATAAAGCATTTTATACAAAAAAAATAAGTATTCCTATTTTTCCACCAGTCAACTGCATCTGAGTTTCTTTAATAAACTTATATTTTGCTATGTTCCATTTGCTTCTTCCAGAAATTGATTTTCCAAATCGTTTCATCTGTTCGGCTTTTAAAATCGCGAGAGTGAGAGATTTTTGTTAATTTTGTCAATAACATTGATTGTGAAATTCCACGCTTCGACCACAATGGTGTCTATTCAGATGTTGCCAAAACCAGACTAAACTTGAAGAATTGATACCATTGTTTGTTCGATGACGTTCCGTCACCACCACCATTTGTAAAATTAGCCTTCGTCCATTGTTTTTGGAAATAAATTTAAATTTTGTAATTTTATCATCATGAGAAGGCAATTCGTTTGACATAATATATTGCCAACCATTGTTTATTTCGTGTATTGGCAGCAATGGCAAAACAGAACACAAATTAACGATACGCCTATAATTCCTCGATTTCAAATCAATTGATTTTGCTTTTCGGTCCAAAGCATTTCGGCAATGATAATAATAACAACCATTTTTATTCACATTTATAAATATTTTCAGCAACGCTTTTATGGCAGAATTCTCATAGTCAACATGAATATCTTTTGGTTCCCTCTCTGGAAGCTGTGATTTTATTAATTGAAATCCTAAAGTGTATGCTTTCACACTTTTAATAAATAAATAATAAATAATAAATAAAATTCATTTATTTCAGACAACACAAAAAATCAATTTAGGTCCATATTATGTTAGTCAAAAATTTTCTTAGTCTATGTTAGTATTCACGGGTGTTATAGAGTATTTCGGTGTAATTTCAAACACTGCAATCGCCTAATGATGAAACTACTTCATCATTATGCGATTACAGTGCTTGAGGAACGGGCTATCCCATTTATTGGAGAATGCATTCAGGATGGTGTTGGTACTCCCGTGCAGCCTGCATAATAACGAGGCGACTTTCTTCCGCATGCATGCATGGAAGCCGTCTGTGCGCGCCTCTGCAAACATGCCGGATGCGCTGCAGAACCGCGGAAGCCCCAACAGCATCCTGAATGCATTATTATACTGGACGCGAAGGGTGTTCATTGCTTTTTGAGTGTATGTGGTCCATAGGCTCCCTGTGTATAACGTCTGACAGTAGGATTTATACAGGGTTATTTTTGCCTCTTTAGAACATCGGTAGAACCTACGTACCAACATATTGGCTCTTACAGCTAACGCCCTTCGTTCTCTCTCTATGTCTAGTTCGTCACTGAGGTTGTCACTTACAATGTGACCCAGATATTTGAATTGAGTAACCCTCTTTAACACAGATCCATTCAACGTAACGGGTGGTACCTCATTCATTTTCATTGCCTTAGGTGGAAAAACCATGAACTCACTCTTTTTGGCATTGTATTGAAGACCATGACTGCCAGCATAATTTTCACATGTCACCAACAGTTTCTCAAGTGCGCTGATAGATGGTGCCAGCAGCACCATATCGTCCGCATAGCTGATATTGTTTACACATATTCCGTCAATATGGCATCCGATTGGCTGCCTGCTGAGACCATCTATCAGGTCGTTTACATACAGGTTAAACAGGTGGGGTGAAGATACCCCCCCCTGTCTCACGCCACATTCCAGTCCATATGCATCAGACAACGTCCCTGCCCATTTCACCTGATTAGTTTGTCTGCTGTACCAAAATTCAAGAACAGAGCAAATTTCTTTAGGCAAACTGGTCTCGCGTAGCTTTTGCCACAGTATATCGTAACAAACTGTGTCGAAGGCACGCGAGAGATCTAGGAAACAAGCATAGACCGGTGTCCGTCTATCCACGTAGTACCTAACAGTATTCTTAAAACCAAGAATAGCAGTATCAGTGGACAGTCCTTTCCGAAAACCGAACTGTCCATCGTGCATTGGTAAGTGCAGGTCTAGGTGCCTATCCAGAAGCCGGTCCAGTATTTTAGCTATTATAGTTGCCAAGGATATTGGCCTATAATTGTTTACATCTGAAATGTCTCCTGTTCTGTTCTTAACCATGGGCACAACAATGGTTTTCATGCAATCCGAGGGCAGGTACGCATGGCTCATGCATAGGGAATAGAACATTGCCAGCACCCCCGGCATATGTACCCCAGCATACCGCAGGTGTTCAACGCTAAGCCCATCATGTCCCGGGGACTTACCCGTAGTCATAGTTTGAATAACTTTTCTCACCTCACTGGCTGTTACTTGTATCAGGGTAGCATCCGAGCATTGACTGGGCTTAGCGTCAGATGACCCTTGCTTCGCAGTTTGTCCTAAAGGTGACTTCACACTAAAATGTTTAACAAACAAGTCAGCAACTTGTTTAGGCTCAGATAAACCTGCAACACAGGCAGGGAGGCTAGGCTTTGAGTCTAATTTCTTTACAGTTTGCCAGAATTTTGAGAAATGTTTGCCTTTTCTGTGACTAGCGATTACATCCATTTTGATCTGGTCTTGATTATTTTGGCACCATTTAAGTTTCCCTTTAAATATTTTGCGACTATAAAGCATATCATCAGAGATTGGTCCACTAGTAGGCTTTCCAAAAGAACACCACAATTTAAATTTTTCTCTAGCCTCTTTATGAGCTGTGTGAACATGCTTATTCCACCCATATATGTTAGTGTCACTTTTGTAAAATCAATTTTTCATTCACGTGATTTATAAAAAGATCTTCCATTATAAATTCCATGATAAAGTTGACTTGAGAAGCAATCCTGCAAAAAAAAGCTTATCCGACATGATAAGCTAAACCCAAAGTTTTCATAATTGCCATTACCGGGCATTTAATCATCTTTATTGTGGGTGTCAATAATATTTCCATTTAACTCAACTGTTATTCATGCTGTTCTTGATGGTTGGGTAGAATATTCTTAGCAAATTGGTTGTAGTTTTTAACTTAATCAGCCTTTTTCATTTAGTATCTATGAAGCCAAAAAGTTTATTTACATTCCTGTTCTATTTTAAAGGAACATGCATTTGTCATCCTTTTTTGAAAGTGCATTGTTTTGCTTTTATTCTTAAAATCGGGCCAAATGTTGTGATTGAAACTAATTTTGGACACATTAAGTCGTGTGCCTCTTTTCACATTATTTTGCGACGCAGGGCCATTTGTGACATCGAATAATTTATCAAGTTGTTCAATCACATTAGCAGTTTGTAAAATCGCATCACGCTTAAAATTCAGTTCAATTCTTCCTCGAATGTAAATGTTTCAGCTAACGATTTAAAAACTACTGCTACATCATTGCTCAAAATTTGTGCAGCCAATTTAACTTAAATATTGGATCGGGACGATGTATTGGTTATATTTTTTGAAATTAAGAGTTTCCTTGTTTTCTTTCGTGAAGCTTGATCAAGTGTGACTATTTGGCTTTCATTTGGTCTAAACAATTTCGCCTCATTCGATAAAAGTTATTTCTTATAGATTTAAATAAGTGTGGTATGTCATAGATGATAAATCCTTTTTTGTTGTCAACTTAAAAGTAGTTACTGTCTAATTCTAATTTATCCAAGTTGAAAATCATTTTGATTACATTTTTAATAATGACTGTCAACTTTCCCGATGATATTGTTTGTGATACAAAGTAGTGGGCAAGTGTCTGCTTAAATTTCTTTGCACACCTTGTAATAATAACACCAGAGCCTCAGCTAGGTTTTCTGTTTTTTTCATTTCCAGTTGTTCTTGTACGTAAGCTGTCGCAATATTTTTGACAATTTGTGCGCTTGACCATAAATAACAGGCTGTTTTGAAAAATTTCGAACAACCAATCTTCTGTCTCATTTTCACTGTCAGGCAAATGAAGAACAAGGTCGTTTTCATCATATGATTAGACATCATGCGCAGATACGCATGATGACTAAATATATGATGAAAACGACGTATCTACGATGTATCTACATGAGCACTCTTTATAAAGCATTTCTAGCTGAGAATTATGATTTTGAAACACCAAGTCTTGAAAGTCTAATATTAACTGGTTTTCGTCACCTTCACAATTGGCGCCTCTGTGCTTAGTTCGGTAAATATTGTGCGGTTGTGTAATGTTAGGTAGGGTTTCTATTTGTGAGTGAATGTTGCCGAATTAAGCCAAAAATTTCTCCAGGCTATCTTGACTGAGCTGTCGTAAATTAAGAAATTTGAATCCAATAGATTGTACAAAACTCCATATAATATCTCGTTTAGAGGTTATTGAACAATAGTAACCGTTTAATTGCCTTGGTTGGGTAGAAAATCTTTCAAAATTCTGAGCAAATTAGTCGTAGTTTTTAATTCACTTAACCTTTTTTCTTTAGTATCTATGATGTCAAAAAGTTTGTGACATCGAATAATTTATCAAGTGGTTCAATCACATAAGCAGTTGGTAAAATCGCACCACGCTTTAAAATCCGTCCAATTCTTGCTCGACTGTAAATGTTTCAGCAAACAATTTCAAAACTACTGCTACATCATTGCTCAAACTTTGTGCAGCCAATTTAACTTAAATATTGGATCGGAACGTTGGATTTAGATGTATTGGTTATATTTTTTGAAATTAAGAGTCCTTGTTTTCTTTCCTGAAGCTTTATCAAGTGTGACCATTTGGCTTTCATTTGGTTCAAACAATATCGCCTCATTCGAAAAAAGTTATTTCTTATAGATTTAAATAAGTGTGGTATGTCATAGATCATAAATCCTTTTTTGTTGTCAACTTAAAAGTAGTTACTGTCTAATTCTAATTTATCCAAGTTGAAAATCATTTTGATTACATTTTTAATAATGACTGTCAACTTTCCCGATGAGATTGTTTGTGATACAAAGTAGTGGGCAAGTGTCTGCTTAAATTTCTTTGCACACCTTGTAATAATAACACCAGAGCCTCAGCTAGGTTTCTGTTTTTTTCATTTCCAGTTGTTGTTGTACGTAAGCTGTCGCAATATTTTTGTCAATTTGTGCGCTTGACCATAAATAACAGGCTGTTTTGAAAAAATTCGAACAACCAATCTTTTGTCTCATTTTCACTGTCAGGCAAATGAAGAACAGGGTCGTTTTCATCATATGATTAGACATCATGCGCAGATACGCATGATGACTAATCATACTCGTATGATGAAAACGACGTATCTACGACGTATCTACATGAGCACTCTTTATCAAGCATTTATAGCTGAGAATTATGATTTTGAAACACCAAGTCTTGAAAGTCTAATATTAACTGGTTTTCGTCACCTTCACAATTGGCGCCTCTGTGCTTAGTTCGGTTAGTATTGTGCGGTGTGTAATGTTAGGTAGGGTTTCTATTTGTGAGTGAATGTTGCCGAATTAAGCCAAAAAAATTCTCCAGGCTATCTTGATTGAGCTGTCGTAAATTAAGAAAATTCAAAATCTTTCAAAATTCTGAGCCAATTACTCGTAGTTTTTAATTCACTTTTCCTTTTTTCTTTAGTATCTATGATGTCAAAAAGTTTGTGACATCGAATAATTTATCAAGTTGTTCAATCACATGAGCAGTTTGTAAAATCGCATCACGCTTAAAATTCAGTTCAATTCTTGCTCGACTGTAAATGTTTTAGCTAACGATTTCAAAATTGCTGCTACATCATTGCTCGAAATTTGCGCTGACAGATGGATTTTGTATGTTGTGTGTATGTATTGGTGTTATTTTTTGAAATGAAGAGTTTCCTTGTTTGTTTTCTTGGAGCTCTATCAAGTGTGACCATTTGGCTTTCATTTGGTTGAAAACAATCTCACCTCATTCGAAAAAGTTATTTCTTATAGATTTAAATAAGTGTGGTATGACATAGATGATAATTGGCGAGGGTAGAACCATACTGATCCATGTATCGTTTTCATCCTTTTGAGAAAATGAAAGAAACGCGTCTGATCTTATTTTAAAAATACAGGTGATCTGTTTTAGTTTATTCTTCAATAAAATGATGGCTAAAATATTCAAGATGATAAAAAAAAAATGTTCATGACAATATTTTTCATTATGAGAAGCAAAATAGTAGTATATGCAAAAAAAAAAACACTTGGATCACTTTGGCACAAAATATTTAATCAAATTCAAGTTGACTAACATAGAAAACCTTATGAAAAATAGAACATAAAGAAGTAAATGAAGCTTAATCATCCCCAAACATGGAAGGTAGTGTATTTTCATCGTCCTGAGACTCCTCGCCCCTCCCTCTTCTAGGTATATGCGGAATTGATAGGTAGAACGGATGATGAACCGGCGGTACAAACTTTAGAATTTTTTTTATATCTTGCATTTTTTTGTATGATATAGGCTTTGTCGGCCTGGCCTGTGCAGGTACGTAATTTCTGAGGTTGCATAGAAATACCTCTAAATCCGTTACATTAGGTTTTAGGTCAATCATTTTGTAATTTTCAGTATAGTCATCATTGAAGTGCATGATGCTTGAACCATTGCAGAATTTAATTTTTCGCATTTGTGATATCTTCGCACCTTCTCCAAAAACAGTATGGTAGTCTTTATATTGAGTTGTTAGCGTTTCAAAGTCGAGAAACTTGTCAGCCATGTCTCGAACTATGAATGGCTTATGCTTTCGACAACAACGCACGAGATCCATCCATGCCTGAGGCGTGAAGATGTCTGTCCTCTTCTTTTGCTCTCGACTAATAAAGGAAAAATCGGTATCGTTTGGTAAGTATGTGTGGCCGCTGACCAGGTAATGCATCACAATATTTTCGAGATGAGACGATTTGTTGACTAGAAACATTATGAAATGTAAAATGTTCCAATTTCTATTCTGTCCGGAGCAGCAGTCGCTAAACAAACACAGAGTTTTGATGTTATCCGGCACAGACTCTTCTATGAAGTGATAGAGCGAGGACATCACTTCCTGAGAACCTCTTGCTCCACAGTGCTCAGGCCACATGTTCATTATTATTTTTTCTTCATCTTTTAGATAGGAATGTATTCCGAAATTGAGAATCTGAAGTTGCCTTAGATAAAAGACCTCACCCGTATTTAGATATGGGAGGGGGAGTGTGCGCTCCAAGTCAAAAGTTGTTGCTATTAAGGAATCATCATCTTTAACCTTTGCTTTATAATCGTTCAAAATATTTCGCACTGTATTTGCCAATTTTAAATGGTCGTCTTTCTGGGTTCTTAAAACTAAACAATTTTCAAGATCTTCTTCTGCTTTTATCGCTACTTCTAATGTATCGCACGTTTTGCATGTGTCTGTTTTAGGGACATAAAAGTGCAAATTAAATTCTGTTGTAAATATTTTTTTGTAGATGTGCTTTTTAAGAATTGGTTTTCCCTCTGATTCGCATTTTACTTTGAATAATTCGTACATTTTATTCATAGACAGCTCCGGTGACAAGTATTGGCGTGAAGAACTCCTTTCTCCATAGTGACTTTTATATTTTGGAAACCTATTAATATGGTCCCTGATCCATGTTAATTTCTCCTCGGAGATTTTATTTGGAGGAGATTTTCGTCCCCGTTTGTCATTTTCTGGTATTCCTGAGACAGCATTTTTATTTCTTAGTGCATTATCAATTCTCTTCTTGCTTATTTGGATCACATTTAAAAAGAATTTTTTGCACACTCTTTTGTTACATAATATGAACTGTCTGGTCACATTTTTATGACTAGGTGCCTGCAAAGGAAGCCTTTTCCTACGTCGTTTGGGAGCTAAAATTTTTACAGCATTACACAACCAAGTTGTTTGTGCATTCCATGAAGACAACTTCCAATAGACGTCATGTATCATTTCTTGATTCTCTGCAGGAACATGTTCACCACATTTATAGCGGCAATTACATAGGACAGGCATGAACACTTTTGCTGGTACAGTATTACCTTTTACGTTGGTGTATTCTTGCCCTTCATTTCTCTTGCGCTTTCTTATGTTCTTCTTCCATTCGTCTACATTTCTGAGCCGTTTTCTTCCTCTAACACTTTCATTAGCCTCTGTATTGTCCACTTCTCCTAAATTACCTAGCACGCCAGCGGAAGACTGCACAGCTTCTTGTAGAATCTCTGTAAGAAATAAAAAGCTATGTTATTCACTTTATGTCAAATAAAGTCAAGATCTCCAAGATCTCTACACAGGAAGTACTCGCAGGAAGTGCACGAACGCACAGCGCATAGTCAAAACTTAAACTAAAATAGGCATTTACTTACCTTCATCATTTCCTATGTCGCTGAGAGATTCATTCAGCTGGTCTGATGGGCGGTAGGACGAATGGTCGCTGGAAAAATCCTCATCGGTTTCTGAATCACCCAATGTACTTTGCAACGCCAACGCAACTATATTTTCGGCTCTAGACCGTCTGTTTCTCCCTTCCATTTCACTTAAACACTTTATTAAAGCCGCGAAAAGAGATACTTGTAAAATTTATCAACCAAAAGTAAGAATCGTCGTAAACAGTAAAACTATTTTTTCATATTCCCGCGCAAAACTTCCAGAACTGACAACAAACTTTGACAGTGACAACACTTGTTTTGAACTTGTTTTGTTGCCAGGTTGAAAAACATTTTGTACTTGGATCACTTTAGCTTACTCAATAAATTTGGGCTATAATAATCCAAGTACAGATTGTCACTTGGATTATTATGGCATGATATATATTTGAAAGTAAGACTAATGCTAAAGTGAGAAATTAAGGCTCCCTAACAGAATATGATGTTTTCTGAACTTGGATCAGTGTGGCACGAAAAAAAATAAAAAATCCGTGCCCATACTGCAAAAATCTCCAATAATGAAAAAATGACACTTGGATCAGTATGGTTCTACCTTCGCCAATTGTTGTCAACTTAAAAGTACTGTCTGCAGGCTGTCCAGAATATTTCTTTCGTAAACAAAGAGCACCAACGTTTGTCGGGCCTTGGTCGCTCACTGTTGCAATTATTTTGAATCAGAGTTCAGAAATCATTTTGATTACATTTTTAATAATGACTGTCAGCTTTCCTGATGAGATTTCCTTTGATACAAAGTAGTGGGCAAGTTGCTGCTTTAATTTCTTTTGCACACCTTGTGGGTCAAGGTCTTTGTTATGTTCCTCACACAGCCATGATAATATATAATAAATCCACTTCTTTGAACATCATGATATGACAATATTTGCAGATATCGTTATTATGTAGATAATATCTAACATCACGCTCAAAAACAGAAACACGTATCTACTGTTTTACAAAGTTCTACGGTCGGATATGTCCGTGATAATTTATCTTTCCACCATTCATCATTATTCAGTGCAATATAGTTGTACGTTTCGTCATTTCCAGTAGTTGTGTCGCAATATTTTTGACAATTTGTGCACTTAACCATAAATAACAGGCAGTTTTTGAAAAGTTTCGATCCACCAATCTTCTGTCTCATTTATACTGTCAGGTAAATGAAAAACAGGGTCGTTCTCATCATATGATTAGACATCATGCGAAGATACATAAGCATGCTCTTCATCAGGCTATTCGACCTGAGAATTATGATTTTGAAACACCAAGTCTTAAAAGTCTAACTTTAACTGGTTTTCGTTACCTTCGCAATTGGCGCCTTTGTGAGAGGTGATAAAACAACAGCTATATTGGAATGTGTTATAAGTTACTGAAATTTGGCTATAGAAATTTGCTATTTGATCCATGAACACTCCTACATTTCTTTCTAAAACAGCCTCCATAAATTTACTAACCCAACTACCTAAAAATTACTTTACTCAACTCTTCAATGCTTGGCATGCTGCTAGCTCCAATCTTGCTGACTTTACTCATTTCCCCATATACCAGTCTGGTTATTGTTTGTTCTCCATTTTCACTCTTTCAGGCTGAATCGCGTTTTGGATTTCGTAATTATATATTATAACTTTTTACCCGCGACGGAAAAGGGGTCGGTATATGCGTTTAGGGTGTGATGTTGACTATGTAGGGGAGACCGGGGCAAGGCCGTATAGCTAAGGATTTAGGTCCGTAGAACGTTCATTTTTAAACACAAATGTATGAAATCAACATTTTTAATTAGAATATCTATCTACGTACTTTAATAGAAATTACATCAAGACCACCAAAAAACAATAAATTCAAATATTTGACGATAGTAACGAGACGTCATCGTGACTCGTGACGTCTCGTATGTGTATGGGATACCCGTAGTTCCCTGTCTGCACGATACGGGATGAGATGGGGCGCTGTACTAAAATTTATGAAAAATTAGATGTCTCGATCGATACCGTCGTCAAACTCACCCCTCATTTCAGTCTCAGAAAATTTAACTTCCCAGTATTCACATGCAATTGAAAAAGGAATTTTGAACAGATTTTCATTTAACACTGTCGATGTTTTTAAATCTGACTTGCTAAAAATGTAAGTACAATTGATGAGAGACTTTCCCATTGATTACTTAATGAATAGGATGATCTGCGTTCGTAATATCGGCTGTAAGTAAAGTAGAAAATCCAGTGTTGTCAACCCAAACCAAATTTTACTCCCAAGTATATTTGCAAATCCCTACAAAAAAAATTCATGTTTTGTATAGTGTAAATCATTTCTCAAATTCTTTCATTTCATTTCACATGAGAGCTTAGAATAGAACTTCTATCCCTTGTCTATATTTTTAAGATTGTAGTCTCCAAAGCCTTAAACTTTGCAAATTATTACAACAACCGACAGAGACGCAAGCATCTATTTTTAACCGATATTTGAGGTTCTCTTGAAATTGTGTTTTGTAAATAACTCTAAAAATAAAAAAAGCTTATATTGAAATTGAAATTTTGGGTCCATCTGACAAAACCTACTTAGCAAAATGACTAGCTAGCAATACGTCAGCACCTCATCTTCTCTTCATAGCATTTGAACGACATCGCTAAACTGACTTGGTAGCAAAAAGACTACTTTTTCAAAAGTACTGTTAGTAACAAAAACATTTTATTTAGAAAAAATATGTTTAATAACCAACAAAAAGAAAAGATTATTCTTGTTTTTATAACATAAAAATTACACTAAGAATTATACTTAAACATTAGTTTTAAACCCCTCATTGAAAGAGTCGTTTTTACCCTTAAATAAAAAAAAATTTAATCGGCTTACTAAAATTTAAAAAAATATGTTTCTAATGGTTCTGATGAAGAATTTGCTTTTTAATTTCAAAAATGTTTTCTAAGAACTGCATCTCATTGATGTGTCCATGTTTCAGTGATGTAATTTCATTTTTGAGCATTTTATCAAATTGTATGTGGCGACGCAACCGTCGTGATTTGTTAAAATAGTACTGCTTGATAGCAATATCTTTCAAGCGTGCTTCTTTTCGCAGGATATACAAAAATAAAAGCAACGTGGCCTTATGTGGGATCCGGACGTTAAGGCGTCTGTGCCAGCTCTCCATGCCATTGTTCGTTCTATGCCTTTCAGTAGCACAACAAATGAGTGAAAATGATTTTTCCCATTGCCGTTTGAAGTATTTAATGAACTTGTCATTACGTGCGGTTTTTGGAGCTCGATTCATTATTGCTCTCCAGCCAGCAGCGTCTATATATTTAATTGGCAATAAAGGCAAATTTGCTGTATGTCTAATAATTTCATTTTTAACCTTAAGTTCGCGGCCCTTTTTCCAAACTGCTCGATTGTAGTGGTAAAAACAGCCCGTAACAACTGCCCTTGGAAACACTGCTTTAAAGGCGTTCATAAGACCTGCTTCATAGTCGCATTTGAAATTGCGAATATCAATATTGAGTACATCTCGTATGAGTGTAAAAAGCCTTATGTACGTGACTTCCGTCTTGTTAGGGAGCAAGGCGTATATAACGGGCAATATATTAGTGTACTCACTAGAACTATTCAAATCCACATGTATCGAAAAAAAATGAAAAAATGGTTTCGGACACCTTTTAAATGTTCCGTCGCCGAAGAAATATTGATTATCTTGGAGCAAAACAACAATATTTTGTCATCTCCGCCATCATCTGCTACCAAAAAATCAGACGCCATAATTTTGGGTATGACTACTTCTTGTATTTTCTTGAATTCCGTTCTTTTCACATTCAAAGTTTTCTTCCGGGCTCTATATAGGTTATCTTTCACTTCCGAGTAAGATGGCATTATTAAATTTTCGGACCCTTTTATTGACGACTGTATGAGAACATGTCTTTCAAATATTTTCTTAACCGGTTCCATTTTACTACAAACTTCTTGACGGCACAAATCCATCATCAACGCTCTCTTATTGTCGTCTGGATGAGGTGCACAACAGTGAGAACTTTTTCGTACTATCTTATCTTTAGTGTCATTTAAAGTCACTGAAGCGGAACATTCACCTTTATTTACGCACCTCCACAAGCTTCCATTTTTATTGTTTTTAGCAAAATTATATCTATGGCTGTTATGAAGAAGTGCTTGTTTTCCTTTTTGATTTGTAATAAATTTAAGGTTATCCGGCATTTTCTTGGCTTTCACTGCTTACGCTTCTATTACAACCAAATGAATCAATAACAATGAAACAATATTCGATGTTATCTTTCAAGCATACTTCAACATGACAGCTTCCTTCTTAATTTATAATTGACCAGTCTTGTTTTCAAACTACGAAGTTTGAAACCATGAAGTATTAACACCGTTGTAGCCGATTTCGTATTTTTTGTTCAAAAAGTACTAGTTAGCAACATGATTTTCTAAGAGGTAATAGTTATTGTCTATATACTTACTTGAAATTATATTTAGTTTAGCGTACATAAAGGAAAGCTAATAATTACCTTTTTGAAACTTCTGTAACCCTAGTACTTTTCAGAAACCGAATCAGGATGCAACATTATAATATATATGATATTTAAACCATAACCACTGCTCATTCTAACAAGTCTTAAAATTTCAGTATTTAGTAAACACGACATGATTAGGATTTCAACTTTTTGTAAATGACTGTACCTGTTTTGAAAAAGTAGTCTTTTTGCTACCAAGTCAGTTTAGCGATGTCGTTCAAATGCTATGAAGAGAAGATGAGGTGCTGACGTATTGCTAGCTAGTCATTTTGCTAAGTAGGTTTTGTCAGATGGACCCGAAATTTTATTGTAAAAATAAAAGAACAGTATTTTATGATTAACATTGAAAAAAATGCGAAACCAAACAAACAGATTAATTTGACTGTCTGTTAACAATTTCTGAATTGGTTTCGAATTTTCCTTAAATTCGAAATGGTCCATTATTAGGTTAGGATGAGAACAGTGCTAGAAATAATTAACATACCATATTGTAATTATGTCTAGCATTGTATCGTCGTCGTGATCGTCTTCGTCATTTGACGATTTTGTGTTGTAATCGTACATTCGCACGTTGAATTTTTTAAATCATATTTGTAGGTAGTTGGTGAGAAATACACGCATGATTTATATTCTCTGAAGATAAAGTTCATTATTCGAAACACGAATAAAATAGTATTACTATTCGCCAATAGATGTAATAATCAGATGAAAAATTTCTCTAACATGTTTGCAGTGTTTTAGTTTTTTTGAAAAAAATTATGATCTTTAAATGAGAGCAAAACTAATTTGCCATATTTTGACCACCAAATCGAGTCATTTGCAAGGTATTTTATAATGAATGATAGACACCTTTATTCGAAAATCTGTCGCGTTGCAAACTTCCTAAATTTATTTATGAAATCAGTCGTTTATTCAAAATGAATCCGAAAGTACGAAAAAATATCAAAAATAGTGAATTTCACACACGCCGGGGTCGATGCGACAAAATAAAAAAGACGCGAGGGCAAAATTTCGAAATAAGGCGAACGCCTCCAAATGGCCAACACGATGCGATTCTACGTGAAACAACAACAAACCAGCACGGGCCGGCCGCTGAGATTTGGCAGAGTTTCGTAGCCTTCTTAAATTATATAGCTTCCTAATTTTTTTCACCTAGCCAAAAAAATCCGTCGGGCGGCTGATATAGCTGATTGCCATGCTATTTTCTGAATTTTCCGGTACCCTGTGTGGCACTGGCTTAGAATTTGCACCATTCCATCGGGATATCCATCGGGATATCCATCGGGGACGGGGGCAGCGCCACCTAAAGAACAATTCTACCACCGAACTGCGATCCCCAACTTTTTGGCTTTGTGTTTGTAGTAATGAATAGGTGAAAAAATTTAGGAAGCTATAATTGTAATTTTTTTTTGTTTTAATTCCATTTGGTCACGGATTCTGCAAAAAAAATCTTGCTTTTTCGATTACCAACCATTATATCCTTCGTGGGCTTATCAAAATTTTAATTTTGTTGTTATTCCCAATCATAAGCGAGTCTTTGACATCCTGAGAAATGCTTTCCTTTTCACTTTTCCTAGCCATATATCTATAAAGCCAAAACTTTTGCTATGATTGTCACTTTCTATCCATTGATCAAAACGTAAGTAATATATTCTGAAGACTATTATGCTTAACTCCTTAATTTCATGAGCTAAAAATTTCACTTGTCTCCTGAAACAAATTGAATACTGCCATAAATCCCTATTAGGAATTGGTGCACTGCAAATATCTCTTTCGACCTCCAATAACATTGGATAGGTACCTAAAATGTGGAGCAATTTTACCTATAAAGGTACATTTTTCCCGTCAAATTTCATCTTTATTATTTGTCTTAAATCAAAATATCAAATAGATTTTAATTATTAAATTTAGTGAAAGCGTTTCTTGATTATTCTGTTTTCAAGAAATTGAATTTCGTTGAGGCCATCTTGCAGCTTCTTAATCTGTTTTTTGTAGTTTGTGTCTAACAAAATGTCAAGTTTCCGGATGGTTAGGTCTGTATAATACGTGACGACGACAAGCAAGCCACAAAAGATCACATCCTGTCTTTTCTTCTAAAAGAGTGCTAGCCCCCTTTTTAGAACCGGTGTTAGAAGCAGTAGTATCAAAGCTCATAGCCCGGATTTATTTGTGATATTCCACTATTGCATTGTGATATAAACAGCATCAGATATTCGTTCCCCCATTCCTGCAGTAAGTTTAGGTACTCCTAATAGTTTTTCACAACCATTACCAGAGACCAGAATCGGAAGGCGCTCTAATTTCTTTTTGCCAGTTATGTCGGGCATAAGTTTGCCGTCCCAATAAATTACCAATGGAGAATCAATATCAGTTTTTTCCTTTATATTGTAGTTGTATTCAGCTCTCGCCTTTTTTCTTGCGCGTAGAATACTGCTGCGAGAGATTGGGAGCGAAGCAGGATTGCAACCAAGGGCAGCAGATATTGGAACTATAAGTCGCATTGCTTCTCGATCGGTGATCTTGTTACGATCAAGCGCACTGGTAACGTGTTGTGTAAATATACCACTAGTCGGCTCCACGCTACAGGAACTAGCAGCATTCTTGATCTTTTTTGATACAGCCGCTACAAACTCATCTTTGGATTTATCTTCTAATACGCTAACATCACTAGAAGTGCTACTAAAGCTGCACTCAAGTTTTTATTCTTGACTCGATTCCACCGAAGATGAAGCGTTACTCTTAGTAGCCATTTCTCTCAATTCTTCAGATCTTTGTTTCCGTTTTAGAGCACGTTCTTTGGTCTGTTCTAATTTCTTGTCGATTGAGATCATAATCATTTTACGTTCTCCTTTTTGATCGATGAGAAACGCTCTGTTTTCCGTAATTTTTATCAAATTCATAGCGCTCGCATGGGCAATTTCAAAAAGTTTGTCTAGTTCTATTGTAAACAAATACTCTCTTTTTCTTTGTGCTTCAGAATTTCTTCCTCTGTTTTTCTTCAAAAGCAACCAGTTCTTATGAAACTTTAGCAGTTTTTCAATGCAGTGATTTTGTTGTCTGGTCGGAATACTAGATTTGCCCCACTTTACTTCTATAAGTTCTTGAATAAGTAAATGCGCGGAGTCTTTCACATTTTTGGATTCATTTAATATTTAGTGATAACGGAGTAAAACTTGCCGAAGAGAAGGGAGTTGGTTAAGCCTTGTCAAAGGCTCAACATCTCGACCTCCAAGTAGAAAAATTTCGTCTTTTTTGCGAGTAGATGAACACATTTTACTACACTGATTCACTTCACAGTCTACTAAATCTATGTAACTCTTTAATAGTTTACTTTAATATATATTCACTTATTTAACACACGACACTGTCCTGTAACAAAAAGTTAAAATTAGGCATTTAACACAAAAAAATCAAAAACAACACTCGATTGAACACTCCTTTCTACTTGAGCTATCTTTCTGAAATTTTACTATGTGAATAACTGTAACAAATTTACGGGGTGGCCAAAAGGAAAATAACAAAAAAAAAAATTGGACCACCCTAATGCCACTCTCTTTATTTTTAAAATATTAAAATAAAATCACGTAATAGGCAAACGAAACAAAAACACATCCTTAAACTAATGTGATGTGTATTAGACGACGGCGTGACACTCGTTTTGACAAGAGCGGTGAAATAACTAAAATCCAATTTTTAGAAAATATTACTACTTTAAAAAAGCGTTTACACTAGTTGCAACTCATTGAACTGTTATTTATAGCTCTTGTCAAATAGAATGTCACGCCGTCGTCTAGTAGCACCACTAAACAATGAATTTATAATTCTGGTGTCTTGAAATTTCGCATCTTTTTTTAGTTTATATAAAAATCTCATTCGCACATCTCGGGAAGGTTTGTGCAGCATACGTGCGTTTAATCTCCTATGCCAGCCTTTGACAGCATTATTCGTACGGTGCTTATCATTTCCGCATCCAATAAAAGACGCACACAAACTCATCCATTGCTTTGAAAAGTACTTTTGAATTTCTGGAGATTGGGGGAACAGAGCTTCCAAAGATACCCATGAACTATGAATTTTTTCCTTGGGTATTAAAGGTAAATTAGCACACATTCATAATGCTTAATGCTCTATTTAACATAGTGGCGGTTCGGCGTTTCCAATTTTGGCTTGCGTGGCCTGAAGGTGTATCAGAGACCAAACTAAGCTAAAAACATCCGGTCTAAAACAGATTTTACAAATGTTATGGTGGTAAATAGGTACAATTTCGGTGAAAATGGGAAAATAGATAAAAAAAATCCTAAAAAAAATTGGGGGATCAGGGATTTTTTTTGGCCAACTTGTATTCTCCAAATAGGCCCCCGAACACGCCCAACTGGATTGTCGGATCCTCTACCAAACACCCTGTATATCGTTGAATTGAGAGCTGTTTCGAAATTCGAGGGCGCTGTATGCGAAATTCCCGTACTTATAGATAATGTGTTTATAATGTAGCTGAGTGTACCTTTTGTGTTAGGCTTTACGGATTTCCGACATTTAATAATGAAGACCTAAAGAAAATCAGTAATTTCGGGAAAAGTTCGTTTTGAAGTACGTACGTTATGTAGATCAGTACATTTTGACAATCAGACCTAACCATCCGGGAACAATGTCACGTCTTCGCCTACTAGCACCGCTAAACAGTGAATTTTTAATCCTGGTGCCCTGGTAGTTGGCCTCCTTTTTTAGTTTGTATATAAATCGCATCAGGGTTGGTTTGTGCGGCAAACTGCCAACCCTCAACGGCATTGTTGGTGCGATGTTTATCATGTACGCAACTATTAAAAGACGCATTCAAAGACATCCATTGTTTAGAGAAGTACTTTTTAAATTTGGTAAATTCTCGACTTTGCGGAAAACAGACTTGCAAAGAAGACCATGCATGTCCTATGAATTCTAGTCTTCTTTCTCTGCATTCAATGTTACTACTGTGTCGATGCCGAGCATTCACTTCCATTGATACACCTCCACATACTAGAGCCAGATTTATTGTTGTTAGAATAATTTTACCTGTGTCCATTATGCACTAACGACGGTTTGCCCTTTTGATTTTCTATAAATTTCAACGTTTCCTCATTCATTTTATAGGCATGTACACGCAAAACATAAATAAATAATATAAATAATAATAAAACAATCAATAGCGTTCACAACGATGGCATAAAATATTGTAAATGACAAGGATTGGTTAACATTGTTTTTAAGTGTCATTAATATCATAAGTGGCCATTATAACCATATTACACAAAAAAGTTCGCATATACAGCTCGCCATAATGCTTGATATATAGTTGTTTTCAGGGTTCGATAGTCGTAGTCAGATTACGACTGTACCAAATTCATTTCGAAATTCAGACATTCCACAAATTAGTCTTCATTCAATATAGGAAAAGTACATTTTAAGAATTGCTCTTTCTGAAATACGTACATTTCAACATTCAGTCATACTAGACGGGAGCCATTTTTCGTTGTAGTTTTCTATTAGAGGTTCCTCAGTTTCTCAAACATTTTTTCGAAAGTAATAGGCTCTATTTTGAAACCATTAATATTAACATCTTCTAAAGTAGATTTTTCATTCACGTGATTTATAAAAAAAAATCATCCTTTAATGATAAAGTTTTGTTTAGAGACTTGACTTGAAAACCAATCCTGATATGCAAAACCTAAAGTTCTCATATTTGTTTTTCTTTTTAAAACGAAGTCGTAAGCTTTACTATTCCTGGACATTTCATCATCTTTATTGTAGATGTTAATAATATTTCCATTTTTCTCTACTGTTATTAATGCAGTTCTTCCCTTTGTTGATTGTTGGATAGAATATTATTTCTAAATTCTGGGCAAATTGGTCGTAGTTTTTTATTCAATGAGACTGTTTTTTTACTACTCTGATGTCAAAATGTTTGTTCCATTTTAAAGTTCCATCCTTTTATGAAAGTGCATTTTTTATTTTATTCTTAAATTTGGGCCAAATGTTGTGATTGAAACTTATTTTGGACACATTAAGTCGTGTGTCTCTTTTCACATTATTTTGCGACGCAGGGCCATTTGTGACATCGAATAATTTATCAAGTGGTTCAATCACATTAGCAGTTTGTAAAATCGCACCACGCTTTAAAATCCGTCCAATTCTTGCTCGACTGTAAAATGTTTATGCAAACGATTTCAAAATTGCTGCTACATCATTGCTCAAAATTTGCGCTGCCAATTTAACTTTAATTTTGGAGCGGCACGTCGGATTTTTAAGTATTGGTGTTATTATTTGAAATGAAGAATTTCCTTGTTTGTTTTCTTGGAGCTCTATCAAGTGTGACCATTTGGCTTTCATTTGGTTAAAAACAATCTCGCCTCATTCGAAAAAGTTATTTCTTATAGATTTAAATAAGTGTGGTATGACATAGATGATAATTGTTGTCAACTTAAAAGTAGTTACTGTCTGCAGGCTGTCCTGTCCAGAAAATTTGTTAAGTAAACTAAGAGCACCAACGTTTGTCGGGCCTCGGTCGCTCAATATGGCAATTATTTTGAATCCTAGTTCAGAAATCATTTTGATTACATTCTTAATAATGATTGTCTTTGATACAAAGTAGTGGGCAAGTTACTGCTTAAATTTCTTTTGCACACCTTGTGGGTCAAGGTCATTTGTTCGGCCATGTTCTCCCGAATCCTGCAAAAAGAACGCCTTGATCGTACCTATATATAAACAATTCAACAAAATGACTATACATTATAAGGATGACATACTTAACTAAAAAATACATTTTTGCGTCAAGTATCCTAAAAAACTTAAATCTAGTTTTATTATTTCTGCAAAACGACATTTCTTTAAGGATTAACGTAAAGGTTAAAGCAGAACATAATATATGACGTCGTTCTGCTGTCTAATTTTGTGTAAATGGCTTGCGGCAGTAACTCATTACCCAATATTGGTGCAATGATGATCAGTAAAGGTATAGCAAATTCAATAGAAGGGGTATCCACCGGACGAATTCAGTTTTCTTAGGTTGCATTTTTCTCAACATGTTCTAAATTCGAACTAAGTACTTTTTCAACAAATTTAATAAATAATATATTTTATTCCACATGAGATGAAAACCAACAAGATTTTGCTCACAGTTTTTGAACAACAAAGTCACCGTTTTCGAGCGGAAGTGGTGAAAAGTGTATGGAACTTAAATTTCGCGCCAATATAGAATACAGTTGTGCCAACTCAGCGACAAATATCAATTCAGAATTAAAATGTCCCTCATTTTAATTTCAAATTTAATTTTGTCGTTTCCTGGTTCTTTTTTGACAAAGTAGCTTTATTGGAATATGTGTACTTTGCTGAGCTAGTTTGGCAATATTATTTGTATCAGAATTTTGCTACTCTACAGCACAAATTGACAAGTTTTTTTTTTTCATTTATTTCTTATTTATAACGCTGCCAATCGATGTAGCAACGTCATCAAGTCTTTGTTGTGCTCCTCACACAGCCATCATAAATCCAAATCTTCGAACATCATCAAATGAATATATTTGCAGATATCCATATTATGTAGAAAATTTCTAACATCACTCTCAAAAACAGAAACACGTATCTACTGTTTTACAAAGTTCTACGGTCGGATATGTCCGTGATGAATTTATCTTTCCACCATTCATTAAGAGCAATATAGTTGTACGTTTTGTCATTTCCAGTAGTTGTTGTACGTAAGCTGTTGCAACATTTTTGACAATTTGTGCGCTTAACCATAAATAAAAGGAAGTTTTTGAAAAGGTTCGAAAAACCAATTTCCGTCTCATTTTCACTGACAGGCAAATAAAGAACAGGGTCTTTCTCATCATATGATTAGACATCATACGTAGATACATGAGCATGCTCTTCATCAGGCTATTCGACCTGAGAAACACCAAGTCTTATTAACTGGTTTTCATCACCTTCGCAATTGCTTACTCAATCACAAGCTCATTACGGAAGTCGCGGGCGTTCCAGCCACAAACTCAAGCCTCTGTCAGAGTCTCTCAAGTCTGCAAGACTCAGTATGCTGAGTGTGAACTGCCATACTGTTTTCTTACAAAGTTTGCGATATTCCATAGAAATGTAAAAGTTGCACTTTTTTTACACTCCGTATGCTGAGTGTGAACTGCCATACTATTTTCTACAAAGTTTGCGTTATTTATTTATTTATTCTAAGGAAAACCAGCAGCACATACATACAAATTAAAATAAATCATCGAAACAGGAGGCTATTAATTAAGAGGTTTTCACGGTTAAAAATAATAATAGTTACCTACATGAAAAGTGTGAACAAGCTGAGTAAACTGAAAGCTACAAACAATGATAGTATATAATATTCCAATAATATTCCATAGAAATGTAAAAGTTGTACTTTTTTTTACACAGTATTCCGAGTGTGAACTGCCATACTGTTTTCTACAAAGTTTGCGTTATTCCACAGAAATGTAAAAGTTGTATAAACTTTCCGCTTTGAGCGCTGTCACATTTTCATAGAAAATAGAGTTACGCAAACTTTGTAGTTAACAGTATGACACTCGATGGCAGTTTACACTCAGCTTACTGGTCCTTCATGGCATTTGACCTTGTATTCGCCACACTGTCGATGTCATGAAAAAAATACAAAATCATTTTACTATTTACATTTAATTTGAAGCATGGTACGTCGTACAGCAGATGTTTAGATAATAGTAAACCTTCAATGGTATCTGTATATGAATGATTGCGTTCTAGTTTTAAACAAATTTATTGATGAAAATGTTATTTCCACTGAAGCATTGAATTGTGGTAGACATAATTAGGCGGACTATTTTTCAAGAGTAGGATATATGATGTTTCCCTCCATATCTCGTGCACTAAGGATTTTTTCCAAAATTTATTTTAATTGTCTCAAATTCCAGCACCATGTTGTTGAATTTGAAGTGCCGCCACTCGTTGTCTAAGGTTTGTGCTCCATTGTGGCTATTTATATGTCTAAGTCTTTCAGCTCTATCTCAGGTCTCCATCGCTCCTTCTTTATACAATTCGAGACAACGTAATTTGAATACATTTACGATACTTATGTCACCGCCACTCAGGATTTTACCAGATATATACGGGGTGGGGCAAAATTTTGGCCCCGCAGGGTAGCTACCGTTTCTTTTGCAGTTAGAAGGTTTTGTTCTTAGGAAATTTCTGTTTTATTTTGAAGAATTAAATGTTGCCATTTTTATTTTTTTGAAAAAAAGTACGGTTCGCCCAAAAAATGACATTTGTCAAAAAAACAAGTTGGTCTTAATCGACTCCATTTCCAACCAGGAACACTTTTCCCAAAGTAACATACCAAATCCAATCGTAAGTTTTGGCAATGATGAAAAAAAACAATCACCATACATTTTCTATGAAAAAAACGAGTAAGTGAAAACGACAATGTCACTCATTCAATGGTTCCCTGAAGGGGCCAAAAATTTGCCCCACTCTGTATATACTGAGTGGGGCAAATTTTTGGCCCCTTAAAGGTTACTACCTTGTCTTTTGTAGTTAGAAGGCTTTGTTTTTCGGAACTTTCTGATTTATTTTGAAGAAAAAAAGATGTTGTTGTTAGTTTCTTAAAAAAAAATCGTTACTCGACTCCATTTCCAACAAGAAACACTTTTCCCAAAGTAACATTTCAAATCGTTAGTTTTGGCCATAATTGAATAGCCATATTAGTTATGGCTTTTTAATTAGCCATTTCCATACATTTTCCACGAAAAAACAAGTATGTAAATGAAAACAACAATGTCACTTATTCAATAGTTCATAATTTAAATTTGTATGTAACTACTTGTTAAGTTGGTAGGCTAATTTTTTTAATTCTTAGATTGGTTTTTATAACTAGTACGTAGTGGTATTTCTTCTATTCTCTACGAAATGCTTCTTACGCTGGTTGAACACGACCGTTATGTTGAAAATAAACTTTTATTAAGCTTAGCCGCTGTTGATTCGTAAGAGAGGTTTTGGATTTAAATCTAAAAAAAAGTCAGTTTTTTCTTGTGGTATTGTAATTCAAAGAGATATTATTCTACCAATAAGGTTTAATCCCAAATGTGAATAAATACTTTGAATTTAGAACAAATCCGTGTTCGAATGCATTACTTTCTATGAAAAATGTATGGGTTTTTTTTTATTAATGCCAACACTTACTATTTGATTTAGTAAGTTACTTTAGGAAAAATGTTCCTGGTTTCAAATAGAGTCGATCAAGATAAACTTGTTTTTTTTTAATAAATGTCGTTTTTTGGGCGAATCGTACTTATTAAAAAAAAACTAAAAATTGCTATATTTTTTTCTTCAAAAGAAAATAAAAGGTTTATAAAAACAAAACCATCTAGCTACAAAAGAAAGGGTTTGTTATTGAAAGGCTTATTGCCCCACTCTTTATAATTTTTGACATTGATCTAAGATACATTTCTTGGGTGGGTTTTTAATGCCCTGAATTATTTCCACATCTTGAATTTCTGTGCGTGCCAAGTACGAGCTATCACTATAACAGTCTTAAAAGCTCATGAATATATTGCTTATATTATGAATATTTTGCTTGTCTCTTATAATTAGTGTAGATGAGTCGTTGACATTACTTTGTTTTGTTTAATTTTGAAAAAAAAACTCGAGGCGAATTCCAAGAACTGCAGATACATTTTGTTATAGGAATATTGAGCATATACAAAACTGGCATCGGTAAAGCATAGTTTTAGTGTTTCGCATTGCTCCAAGGTACGTGGCACTGCCTGTCTTAGTGAAAGCCATCTTGTTTGAGATGAGTGAAGTATCTTATGGGGCTTTTAATTAAGAAACTTTTTAAATTATTTCAATACACCGGATCTCTTTGGACTAGTGCTGATGTAATTATTTTTAAAAGTTCTTTGTAACGACAAGCTCCATCTACTTCCGAAATTTAAAGCCACCTGTAACAAAACCGAATGTGAATAAGACAAGTATCTATCGAAGTACAGGTTACAATAACATGCGCATTTTAGAACACTGGTTATAATTTACTAATCCACCATATAAATACATACAAGAAAAACTTTGTCGGGTGCCTCATTAACGAAAGAGTCTCCATGTTTTTGACTGAGAACACTTTGGATTTTAAAGGTATCAGACATCCTCTTCAAATACGCTATTAATTTCGAATATGTATCCAGTTTTACGTAGTTTTTAAAACTAACTGTTGATTTTAGCATTGAGTAGGTACTGCCAAAGAGTGGAAAGTTGTGTTGTTTTAACTATGTACTAAAAGTACGCCAAACACAGATTTTGAAAAATTCTTGGTGCCTCTTGCATTTCTTCATTCAATAAAATTACCGATATGCTTTCAAATAGTTTTCCCGGGATTTTGCAGGTAATATTATCCATTTTATTATGATTATCCATTTTATTATGATTATCCATCACATTTCTTGCGTCAGTTCTAATACTTTCAAGAGTTAATTCCATATTTTCACTGCCACTTGAAGAACTAATTTTTCAAAACAAAACCATGAATTTTTAACAATCCGTGAAAATTGTCAAAGACTTGGGCTCTAGAGTTCGCGCGTTTTTAATTTGATTTCTTTGTTTTATTCAGCCGGCGGCGGCTCGACTATGGGCCGTCGTACCAGCCGGTTTTTATTCAAACAATATTGCATTAGATTTCTTTGGCGCTGAATACTAAAATGTTCCAAATTTAAAAAGTGCGCGGCATATATAATTGCGGAACACTTTAGAGGATTAAACACTCATTACAGACCGCTAAAAGTTTCTTAAAGAAAATACCACCTTTGGGTGCACTTAGGCGAACCGAGTCGTCCTTTTCGAATAGATGGGATGAAAAAATCTTTGACTTGCCTTTAAGCGGAACAAATTGTCTTTAGCGGCTTTTAATATAGAGCCCAAATATTTAGTGGTTTTCTGGTTGTCGCACAAAATCATTTCTGCCTCCGCCAACAAATAGCAAAACTTACACAAATCGTATTCGTCTCCTTTATTACTATTATCTAAACCGAGTTTCTAAGTAGTTTTCTTCCACCCAACCCTGGTTTAAGCCCTGCGTTTTTTTTTGAAGCTGCTACAATTATGATTGTCTGTTCTTGCGTAAATTGCCACTAGCGCTATATCATAGCATGGTTGGCTCCAGACAGATAGAGATGTGAATGAATGAATGAATGAATGAATGAATGAATGAATGAATGAATGAATGAATGAATGAATATACATTTATTCAGCACACACATAGGGACACACAACACAGAGGGAAAGTAAAATACAGAACAAATAAAACTAGTACTATGACTAAACTTAAAAATTAAACAGCTCTACGAGAAATTGGTCTTTCCCTTATGCGCGGCTAAATAGGTCCAGCCTCAGCTTAATGCCGCTACCGCCCAAGGACGGAAACAACGCTGATTTTCAGTCTGAACCCCTGGGTGACGTCACACTACGAGTTACACGTTTACAAAAATCAATGAGCAACATGTCCTTAACCAACGGGAGTTTAGGTACTAAGCATGGCAAAATATAAATAATAATGCAAACTATTATAATTAATTATATAAACCTATGTTAGAATTTAAATAATATACTAGGTATAGAAGGAGGTATCATAAAATACTACGTGGTCCTACGAGTTAAATAAATAAGAGCATT
The DNA here is from genome assembly GCA_955876795.1 of Eupithecia tripunctaria. Taxonomy (NCBI): domain Eukaryota; kingdom Metazoa; phylum Arthropoda; class Insecta; order Lepidoptera; family Geometridae; genus Eupithecia; species Eupithecia tripunctaria. Next base: position 10,663,074 of record OY041599.1, read on the forward strand.
CATAGTATGTATGTAAATTTAAAGGATTTTCTAGGAACTTTTTTGAATTATTAATAGTTTTTTTTTTAACTTAGATTTGAACGCGTGTAATGATTTAGTATTTCGCAGTGGCGGAGGTGTATCATTCCAGCAGCGAGAAGCTGCAAAACGGAATGAACCACGAAAAGCCACCGTTCTGTGTTTTTGAGTCAGTAAAATCAGATTAGAGCAAGATCTACGTGGATATCTAGAGTTAGTTTCATACGCCCATTCTAGTTTTCTATATAGGTAAGGGGGTGATTTAAATTTTATAACACCAAACAAAAGTGTCGCCAAATGCAAGTCACGGCGTGCCTTCATCTTCAGCAAGTCAGACGAATTCAGGTAAGAGGTGATATGTGAACGAGGTGGTATATGGAAACAGAATCTCGCGCATGCATTCTGAATTCGCTGAACCAACTTCTCAGTGCGGCTAAGTAGGCAGGGCCCGAATACTACATCGCAGTAGTTAAGTTTTGATAAAATAAGTGATTCGCACAAAGTTATTCGGACTGCTTCGTTCAGGAAAGGACGAATTTTATACAGAGTTTTCAACCTATAAAAACAGTTACGTGAGCTTTCAGCCACCTGTTTTTCAAACCTCAGCTGGGCATCAATAATCAGTCCCAAGCTTCTAGCCTCAGAAACATATTTAATAGTCTCACCACCCACAGTAATTTTTATATCATCCTTTTGTAGCTTAAGCAGATTGACTCTAGATCCAGTAAGAAGAAATAAAGATTTTTTAGGGTTCAAGACAAGTGAGTTACAAACAGACCATTCAAGGATGTTATTTAAATCAGTGTTTATTTCATCCACTGCACTCTGATAATCAGACGGAGGAAAAGAGTGATACAACTGCAGGTCATCCGCATACAGATGGTATTGACAATGTGAAATCTTCTTTATAATATCGGCACTATATAGGATGAACAGTATAGGCCCAAGGATAGACCCCTGGGGAACTCCTCGAGAAACCGGCTGTAAGGACGACCTAACAGCTCTCCCATCCGCCATTTTCAACTCAACGCATTGTTGTCTACTACTGAGATAACTATCAAACCACTTGATTGCAATAGAGTCAAAACCGTAGAAAGCAAGCTTGGACAAGAGTAGAGGTATATTAATGGAATCGAAAGCTCGTGAAAAGTCCAGTAAAACCAGCAAACTACACATGCCACGATCCTGGGCACACAATAAATTATCTACCACATCAAGAAGGGCAGTAGCAGTGCTATGACCTTTGCGAAAACCTGACTGGTACTGGGGCAAAATACTGTGCTCGTCAAGATACCTAATAAGCTGCAAACTTACCACCTTCTCTAGAACTTTAGACAGGCAAGGCAGTAGACTTATTGGTCTAAGGTCAGATACAGATTCGGGGTTGTTTTTTTTAGGTATTGGCTTGACTACCGCCACCTTCCAACACTCAGGAAAAACGCCATAGGTGAGAGAAGCATTAATAATCGCCGTGATGGATTGCAATGATTGAGGTAGACTCATAAGAATCATATCTAGACTAATACCATCAATACCATGGGCATTCGATTTAAGGTTCTGAATTATTTTTAAAACTGTCTCCTCACTAACAGGACTCAACGCAAAACTTTCTGATTCCTGTCCAAAACTATGGTATTCAAAGTAGGTAAGCTGAGATATACTGACAGAACCATCACCTGGCACATTCATGAAGTGATTGTTAATAATATCTGGATCAACAAATTGGGGTGGGAGCTCTGCTTCATCTTTTTTATTTGGTAAAATATTATTTTTTAAATTTTTCCATAATTTTTTGGAGTCTTTTACATTACAGTTTATGTGATTAGTAAAGAAAGCAGTTGTCTCACTTTTAATTGCCGCAAGGACGACTTGTTTCATATCCTTATAAGATTGCTTAAGGATTTGACAATTTTGTGATTTGTACCTATTATGATAGTCATTCCTAATTTTTATCATTTCCTTGACCGTGTCAGTAATCCACGGGTGCGGAGGCCCTTTAAATTTTCTTGTTTTGAGCGGCGCGTGCACCAAGTCGTGCGTGATGTAGTCTACCAAGGTCAATAAGTTTGTGTTTACAGACTTTTTGCTTCTAAAGCCGTCATGTGCTTGACACAAGTACTTATTCAGTTGTGCATAGATGTATGTGTGGTGTATGCTCTTATAAACTTTGGCTAGAGAGGACATGACAGCTATTGGACGGTACTCTTCTACCACAGATTTATTGTATTCTCTGCGTTCTTATTTCACGCAGAATATTGAACTTTAGGTCATAAAAACATATTGAACTTCAAGTCACGATATCAGTTTCTGTCTTTCACCTTTAAACTCGTTAAAATAACCCAATAATTTAAAAAAAAGAAAATTGTGGGATTTGGCACTAATCAACAAATTATTTAAAATTGCGTGTATAGAGAAACCAGCTGAGTTTATGCTACCTGTGGTTGCAACAAATAGTAGCTTAATTTTTTTGTTAAACGTGTTTAACTCGCGTTTAAATTAAGTCATGGGTAGGTGAACAAATTTAGGAAGCTATAATATTTTTTATGTCTTTTTCAACCATATTTATTCGGGGTTTTTGCAAAAAATATTTCTTCCTATTCCGATTACTAATTATCCGTCGTGGGTTTAGCAAAAATTTTATTTAAAAGATTTTTCCTTATAATCTTATAAAATTCATTATTCATAGCCAAGTGGCAGTGGGTCGGCCATATCTCGCGAAGAACCGACAAAAGTGTTCCCGAGTCGAGACCGCTACTCGGCAAACGTAGTGTCGACGCCCTTCGGCCAAGTGGGGTGATCTGCAAAAGATTGCAGGCAGATGCTGGATGCGTCGAACTGAAGACAGGACGCTAAGGGGAATACTATGGCCCAGCCGTGGGCTAGTATAGGCTGATGATGAATCACAATAATATCATAAATGCATGAATGCATGAAAGTTTGGATGTTAAGATGTTGGATGTTCGTTATATTTTCACATGCAAACTACATCCGAACGGATTATTCAGAATTTTTTCACAGATATAGTTTAAGCATAGAATCAAAAAAGGGCTACGTTCTTTCCTATAAAATAGTTCTCATGGGATAAAAATAACATATAATCGTTTCCATAATAATTGATTTTGTTTTAAAAACTATAAACCGACTTCAATTATATAGTTTTTTAATGAATACATCCCACTGTCAGAACTGGACCAAATTTAAATGGGACCACACGGGAAGCACCAGCGTTCAAATAAAAAAAGAATTATGTAAATCGGACCACGCAGTCAATAGTTAGTAGTAAGTCTGAGGTCACATTAAAAAAATACAGTCGAAGTGAGAACCTCCTCCTTTTTTGAAGTCAGTTAAAAACAAAGCCTGAGAAGCCACGGGTAGAAACTAGTTAAATCATAAACTCGGTAGGTAATTACATAAAAATAATTATTTTTACCGGATTAATGTTTTCTCGATGCTTCAGATTCAGATTCATTTATTGGTTTAGTATCATGTCAAAAAGGTGTACTTAAATACATAATTCAGATAAATGCTTTTTAAAATTCAAATAAAGGGTTTGTATTTACAGTTAGTACACCAGTTGTTTTAAATAATAAAAAAAACACAACTAGCCACGAACTTAGCAGAGCTTGTGTTATCGGTACTAGAATACTGTATTATGTATATAACTGATATACATTATCTGTATTATGTATATAACTGATATACATAATACAGTATTGTATTAAGTATATTAGATAACTAGCACCCATAAATAACAGGCATAATCAAAACAGAAAACATCCAAAACGCCCTGAACAAAGATCTGCAAATATTTGGTTTGGATTTAGCCATAAATTATCACCTCAAGAAGCCACTCTGTATAACACCCTCTTCCCATAGACATTAGCTCGATATTATCTTTGGCGAGATAATAAGTTTAGTAATTCTTGCAGTTATTTTTTACCTCATTACAATATCTTGACAGTTAAGTATTATTTCTTAGATAGTTGAGCTGATTTTAAAAGTTTCAAATATATATGGTGCAATAAATGTATTATCCATCTATTTAAAATAATTCATACTCTGTCAAATACTCAATGATTCACTTAAAACACAATTGTTCTACTCAAGTAAAACTCAAATGACCTTCGAAACGCCTACGTTCAATCAGTCATTGTTTATAATTGATGATTCTCTGTATTATACCGCTGGTCCATTATTTACCTCGTTGTCACCTTTATTTATATGTAGTTACATGCTGATAATCGAAGTCTTGTTGCTCGCGCGCATACCTCTGAGTCACCAGTAAGCGCTCTGCGCACAATGCCGTCCGTACAGTCCAGTCGCGTCGAAGCATACTTAGAGGACATACATGTCACTTCTTATCTTACGCATACTTCATTTCGATTAAACGAGCTTCCTTTTTTATCATCCTGACTAAAGTTGTGCTTAGAATTTGTGTCTGTAAAAGTGTTAACATTGGAAGATGACTACGGTGAAGAAAGTGCTGGCGATGCGTCAGCTGGACTCTATGTTTGGAAATATGAGCCTTGATGGGGAGGGTCGGCGATCGCCGCTCGTCAGCTGCACAATTGAGCACGATCCGCGCTGCGACGTTCACGGTCGATGCAGCTCTCCCTACCGCTCCTCGCTTTACCTTCACAGCAGAGAATCCACTCCGGGATTTGGTAGAGATGCGGCTTCACCCACAAATGGCCTCATTTCCAGGTTTGTTTTGTTTGTTGCCGTAAAATATTTGCAATTCAAGCATTACAATATTTTAATATTGTGGAATTATTTTCTATCATAAATTTCGTAATAACTTATTTTTATAACGAGCGTTGTGGCTTGAACTCTGTAAAATGCTGTTTGAAAGGTATAAATCCATTTCTACTTTAATGCTACGTCTTGGGCGATTTTGTCTTCAAGGATTGAATGGTCTCGTAACAATAATTTGTGATGAAACAGGCGCCGGGACTCTGGCCGATTCTCGCCATCGCCTGCCCGTGAAATGGAACATCCATCATCATTTCCGAGTCTCCTGCGGCGCGATCGACTCAGCCCCTCCTTGACCACACTGCGGCGGGACACTCCGAGCCCGACTCATAAATTTTCCACCAAAAGGCACTCGATGGGATCCTTTCCGAATCTCAGTCGGTCAAATATTGTCAATTACAGACGAGATTCCACCGCCAGTGTGGGTGTCAGAGAAATGAAAAGAGATTACGTCGGCTCGACGAACTCATTGTCTAGAAAAAGTTCCAATGATACATTAGGCTCGTCGATGACGCGAAAGAACTCCAAAGATTCCTACATTAGTTCTACGAATTCACTTTCAAGGAAGAGTTCTATTGACACTAAAAAGTCTTCAACGGATTCTTTGGACTTCTGGCAACCATCTTGGGATCAAGAGAAAAATTATTCGACATACACATCCGACGAAAGACTCTTACTTGGACACCACAAGGTAATTTATTTTCAGTTACTTATGTTTAATTTGTATTTATTTACACATAAATGTTAAAGAAAAACGCCGCCGGCGGCACTTTTCTTCTTAAAATCTGAAATATCGGACGGAACGTAAACTCTTCTTGAAACCATCCTTCGTAGATGTAAGGGCAACCTAATCCTTAAAAGATTAAACCACTGTACATTTAATTGGTCCATCTTAATAAATTTCCGTTTTACATACGAACTAACATACGTACTTATATACGATCACAAAGATTGCATTGATGAATCTAAATGAATGAAACTCTATAGTCCTTCTTGATGATTGTTAATCATCCAATAGACTTAAATTGATTGTTTTTCAAAGCCACTGTATGTAACAACGCATGATTCATAAGGACGCTATTCGCGTATCGGTAAATTGAGTCAATGTTTACTCTCTTATTTGAGGATTTTCAACGTAAATGTTTTCGCATTCCTGGTGGTATCAGTAACATGATTTTTGAATTACATATATTATTAATTATTTTATTTACAGCAAATTCAGTAACATAGTCAAGTCTCAATTTAACCTTCAGTAATCGAAGACTTGATGTTGGTGCTGTAGGTATACGGAGGGCATAATTATTCGTGAACCGAAATAACGTTATGTGGTTGGCGCACTGTTTAATATACCTATCACTAGGAGACTTGTGTCGTTGTCATCAAAACAAATACAACAGTTCCGCGCAGTTGTAATAGCTTTGCTAATATTGCAGCTTTGTGCTTATAGCTCCAAGTAAATATTGTCATGATTTAGTCGAGACTGGTGGCAGTGAAACGGTGTCGTACCTATATAAGGTAGTATAGGTAGGTCACAAAGAACACGTCGCGCAACACTACACCTTATCTGACCATGTACAGTGAACCCGACTATGACGTAACATTTAAAAACATAATGGTCTAATTTCTAATTTAAGAATTCAATATGTATATAAAATGCGTCGAAGGCGACAGTGTTGCTACCTTCGATATTTATAATTGCTCGAACTTATCGTGAAATTCCCCTAAATAAGGGAGGTACTTTTTAAAATATTTTTACTTAAACATTTATTTTATGAATAAAACACAAATTGAGGTGGTTCATTACTTCAATTTAATTACCTACTTATTTATTTATTAGCCTTTAATTGTGTTTTTTTCTTGTACGTATAATTATTGTTGCCTTGCCGTTACATACACCAAATTACGTTCGGATATACGCAATGCCGTGTGATGCCGGCGGCATAGGATTTGCACCACCCCAATTCTTCCCGTGGGTTTCGTAAGAGGCGACTAAGGGATATCTTCTGGGGGGCGGGCAGCAGCGCCTCCTGCAGAACAAATCTTCCACCAAACTGTGATCCCCAACCCGCATGCCCAGCGTGGGGATTATGGGCATTACCCCCCCATGAGTTAAACGCCAATAAGGCGTTTATCAGGGGGAGGCCTGAGTCCAGCAGTGGATGGATGGATGGATACGCAATTCCATACTTTAACGAAGAGATAAAAAATCTCTAAAAACTGCTCCAAACTATTTATTTTACCCTCAAAATTCCCTTGAATAATTCTATCTCCTAAAAAATCCCCTAAAGGTGCAAATATTCCCTAACCCTAGGGTTTATTTCCCCTAGATTAAAAATACACTTAAGGCAATTTCAATCAGAAACTTATGATCGGTTAATCCTTTGTGTCATCACACAAAGGGTTCTAACTTTTTTTTTATTTCCAACTTTTACGTTCTAGGATTTTAGTTTAAGAACTTTTTTATTAGAGTTTATGTATCGCGTATGTTCTGAAGAAACTCGGGTGGCTATTACTTCACCACATGAAGTTGAGGTGAATTTATTGTTTGTTTTCAGATTAATTAGATCCTTAAGTTAGTTAATACTTTGGCTACGTTAGTTTACATTTTTTAAAGTAGTATCTATTATACTGCGAGGATGCCTCAGGCAAGCGGTTAAATTCTTAGAATCATCTAAAATTATGTATTCAAATATTTGAGTCTAGTCTGTAGGTTAAATAGCCACTTTAACTGTCCATTTGACTACTGTTCATATACCTACGTCAATTTCTTAGCTTTTCAACTGTTATGCCCTGAGCACGTTTGTGAAGTATTTTGGTGCCACAGCCTGGGCACAAACAGCCACCAAAAATCGCGATGAAACCGAAACCTAAACAACTTGAAGGCATCCATGGCTGGGTGGAAGATCGTCTATGAAACTCTAATTTATTCAGGATTAAAATAATACAAAAATACCAACAGAAAACGCAACACTAACACTTACTCAGTTTCTCAGATATCTAACTAAAAAGCGCTTGAGTGAAGGAAGTTTATACCCTAGTGAAAAGGACTCAGTAATTTGCTACTTACTAAACGCAATAACAGTGAATATATAATATAAATAACATACACTACAAGCCCCCCACCCGATAGAGCCTGACGGCCCCTAGTTTGCATTCCAAAGGAACGGTGCACTTCGCAATATCTATTCATGAAAGGATCCTAAACGTTACGCACACGTGTAGCGCAACACAATTGCGCATGGATGTGCCGAGATGCGACTTTTGTATAGAGAAATGGTCGCGTGTCCGGGGTGTGGGAGTAGTGAGGATATTAAGTAACATGGAATTAAGTACTCTTTACCTCAACCCCAACAGCCTATATTGGTCCACTGCTGAACGCTGGCCTCCCTGTATAAGTGCCTTATTGGCTTTATCTCTCACTCTCTCTCATTTATTTATGCTACACATTATAAAATTATTTGGTTTACAACTGACATAACTCATGGGGGGGTAATTCCCAGAATAGGGTATATGCATGTGATTTCAAAATGGCTAAAAAAATATATACGTATTCTCTATTGATATAGAAACATATCTACATATTTATTTTTGCATTTTGAGATGTTTTTATTGTAGAATTTAACTATTGAAAAATTGATATTTTAAATCTCAATCGCAAAATTTCAAAACGCTACGCCATTGACTAGAGCGGACGTGACATCACTGTGCACATTTTTTCTTTTTTTATTCTGCTTGCTGCACCATGATTTGACACTATTCTGCCCACTTGACATTTCGTATTGTCGATTATTTTCAGTTTTTTCGGAAAACCTCTTTCCTGAGATGATCACTACCGAGGTCGTCACCAAAGGTTTTAATCAAGTGTGTAAGTCGACGTCACATAAACATGGCGCCAATATGGCAGCGTTTTTATCACCCGAAAATGATTGTAGTTTTGATTTGTTTTTTTTACCTTGTTAATGCGAAATTCAGTGAGCGTCTTATCATTCCTCAGTTAAATAATGACCTAAAGAATCGATTAAAACAATAAAAAAAATCGATGCATGCGGGTTGGAATAGAAATTCTTTTATTTGGGTGTGACATGGATAAATTAATATTAGGTCCTTACATATGAAATTGGCGTTTTTCGTACTGGCCACTTTAATCACAAATTTCTCCTCTTTGGTAAGGAATTCCAAATTCAAATTTGTACAGCCATAGACTCATGTATTTGTGCTTCGATGATCGTCATTCATTTGTTTTTTTTCTTCTGTTTGCGTCACTCATTTTACAAAATGGAAAACTTAAAATATCGCATTATTTACGAGTACGAGTTCCGCCGTGGCACTAGTGCCGCGGAAACAACTCGAAGGGTGAATGATGTGTATGGCGGTCGTGTTGCAAAAGAAAACACAGTTCGTTTTTGGTTCCAACGTTTTCGTTCTGGAAATTTCGACCTGCAGAACAAGCCCCGTGGACGGCCTGAGACTCAAGTTGATAATGAAGAGTTGAAGGCTATTCTGGAAGCGGATCCATCGCAAACCACGTCCGAGTTAGCTGCAGGCTGCGATGTTAGTGATAAAACTGTTTTAATTCACTTGAAGCAAATTGGGAAGATTAAAAAGCTTGAAAGGTGGGTACCTCACGAATTGACTGAAGCAAACCAGCAAACGCGCGTCGACTGCTGCGTTACATTACTAAACCGGCACAATAATGAAGGTATTTTAAACCGAATCATTACCTGTGATGAAAAATGGGTTCTTTACGATAATCGGAAGCGCTCAGCGCAATGGTTGGATCCTGGCCAGCCAGCCAAATCCTGCCCCAAGCGAAAATTAACCCCAAAAAAGTTACTTGTAAGCGTTTGGTGGACTAGTGCCGGTATTGTTCATTACAGTTTTCTCAAATCTGGCCAGACTATTACGGCTGATGTCTATTGTCAGCAATTGCAAACCATGATGGAAAAGCTAGCGGCTAAACAACCTAGGCTGGTCAATCGCTCCACGCCACTGCTGCTTCACGACAACGCTAGACCACACACTGCGCAACAGACGGCTAGGTACTAAATTAGAAGAGCTTCAATTGGAAAGTCTAAGACATCCTCCGTACTCCCCGGACCTTGCTCCAACAGATTACCATTTTTTTCGAAATTTGGATAACTTCTTGCAAGGGAAAAAATTCAACTCCGATGGGGCAGTCCAAATCGCCTTCAAAGATTTTATTGATTCCCGTCCGACTGGTTTATTTAGTAAAGGGATCAATGAACTACCTATAAGATGGCAAAAGTGCATAGAAAATAATGGTTCATACTTTGATTAATTAAATATATTATATTAAAAAATATTCGACTTTTTGTTCCTCCCATACAAAACGCCAATTTCATATGTAAGGACCTAATATAACATAATTACAATTTGCAATTAAATTATGTCTAACACAAAAAGATCATCGGCTCAGCATAATGCTGCTATGGTACTATTGTATCATAGCAGCGCTGGTTTTCAGCGGTGCCAAGGAGCTAAACGCAGCGCTACGCGCTACACCAATCACACGGGAAGCATAATACATAGTAAACATTACATTACAAAATTACAGAATAAAAAACAATAAAACAATGCATAAATTAAGCCTAATTACATTTAAGTAAATGATAATTTTGTTTGTGTGTGTGTGTGTTCCTTTGAGTGCTTGTGAAGCTATAGGCATAAAACGTAGTACTCGTTAGTGACGCTCTTATCCGTAGATTGGTGGTATTGCCAGTATTGCCGCCCATTGCAAGAGGTGCTGTTATTTATTTTGTAATCCGAATGTCAGGATCGCATATTATAGTCTACTAAATGTAATGTAGCAACCCAGCAGCGGATGATCCACCCGTCGTAGGTGGTTTCCAGATTTCACTGTATGCTCTGTGCTACAGTTCCCTACAAGGAAGACGTGTTGTTTATTGTTAACATTAATTATACATACAAACCCTTGTATATCAAGCGTAGGTTGAAATTAAAATTATGATGAGTTTGTTCTGACACAAAGTTGTTTATTATTATAGAACTGTATATGGAACAGCCTTGAATTCTTCGTTACAAATATGGTGACTAATTAAATGTTTGAATTTTCCTACGTTATTTCTAGACTTGCGTAGGTGGTTGCCTTAGCGTTATTGGTATGAATTATGGGATTGTAGTTGGTTATCATTGCGATGAACTGCGCATAACCCTACCCACAAGGCTTATGAGATGTTTGTAATACGCCGTTACAAATATTTCGACAATACTTACCTACTGTTGTACGTGTACAAAAATAAGCGAAAGTTGCATGCAAGTTACTAATAATTTTTTTTCTAAAACATGCGCTCAAAAACACAACTTTGTCATGTGAAACTTGTTATAAATAAATGCCATGCCGCATGCCATTTATGATGGATGAAGTTTTAAAAGATTACATAAATATAACCGGCAAGTTGCAGGTACGTGGATTCTGGTGCAATGTCATTTGGATTTTTAATAATTGGGGCTGGATGATGCTGTGTCGATAGTCCAGCATAATTTATTCCTTACCCAGAACCCCGCGCATAAGAATTTATTTGTAGAAGTACGTTTGTGGCTACGTTTAGGCCATTTGGCACCGGAACCCTAATAAACCATGTGAATATTCACGCACTTCTTCATCATCTATTAGTCGAACAAAACACAAAACTCCCGTTGGCAAGATTATCAAAAAATAAATTCGAACAAATTGGTTAAAACCTTGCTGTGCAAAAAGGCGTACTATAAAATATCAGAATATCTAGATTCTAGAGGATAAAAAAGCTTAGGACGGGTTTTGCTCCATGGAAATAAATAATAATTTTTGATTTAGATATTTTTAAAACAATCTGTACCTACATGTGAATCATGCATAATATACAGAATGTTTCACTAATAAACGACCATTACAGTACCTGTCTTCATAGTATAGGTTTTTCTTGTTCTTGTGAGTTCTATCTAATCTGCAACCATGACTATTAAGTACCTAATATTTGGTCATGCATATGCTATTCCTTAGACCCTTAAAGTAACAACGGAAATTAATGAAGTCGATGATGATACTAACGTTTTCTTAAAAATAAAACGCAATGAGTTTGATGATGCAAACGGCTGATGAAAGTCCACTAGTCAAAGTTTGAACATCAAGACTGTCACGATAGGAAGGCCATTTCTTGTGTTTACGATTTATAGAAGTGACAACACTCTCGGCGATAAAGTTACCGTATTATGACTTGGTACTGCTACAATCAAAACCGGATGCCTGTTGCATGAAATGAGCAATATGCGAGTGTGCAGAATGCGTTGACCGCGCACGGGCTACCCCTTTCACTTATGTTGGTATCAAACAGATGGAGCCAAACGCGAGCGCGCCTTTCTCTCTGTGTCCATCTCTTTCTAACGTAGCGAGTGTGCACGACGCGGTGAGGTGGGCCGCCGCCGGCGCCGGTGCCAGTTGGCGGTGCACCAGTAGCGCGGTTCCCTCGACTACATCCGCACGGAACCGCTAACGCCGCGCTCGGATGCTCCTAGCATCGCAGCAATATCGATATGAAGTCTAAACCGGCACACTACCTTGACGAGCCGTACAGACCGTGGCCGCCGCTCTCGCGCCTGACGCAATCTCATTTTTATTTTCGACCTCCGGATACAATGGACCTGAGAAATTTTAAAACAGCATCCTCCAAAGGGTCGACGTACTCTGATTTTTCAGGGATGAGTGCTTATAGCAACAAATCCCGAGACTACTACTTTCTGGCGCCCAGCTATCGGTCAGCAGGTGCTCCGACGCCAAGCGGGCACGCAGACCTTTATTCGCGCGAGCGGCCGCGACAGTTGCGGAACCCTAATCCCTCGACATCGCCTTCACCCGCCTGCCCTTGCAGTCGCTCTCGATCCCTAGAGGATGTCCGCACAGAAATTGTCACAGAATGGGAAGACGACGATGAAAACGGAAATCGCATCGTCGCCCCGGCTACCAAGTTCAATCGCACTTCGTACAAGCCTAACTCTTCCATTCAAAAACAAGAATATTTTACGCGCCATTCTATGGAAAACTTAGTGGATAGAGCGCCGCAGTTGCTGCCACCCAAACGGATCTCCGCCTTCCAGGTAATTGAGTTAACTTTCTATCGTGACGACCGACTTGTAGAGATGACTGTGATAAAGCGCGTTGATTGTACGATGTTGCGCAAAACCCCTGAACGAATATTTACACTGTTAGTTTACAAACAAACTGCATTCTTATATGCACACTTTCTTTAGTACTTTAGATTTGCAAGCTAAGCGAATTTTACTTAATTGCGCATGCGAATAATTTGTACGTTGTACTTTGTGTAAATGGTGGTAGGAATCAGTAATTGTTACGGGGCTAGCGCTACTTGAGCTAAGTACTTCATTGGATCGCCAGTGCTCGTTCGGCTCCGCTGAACCGCAATAGGCCGTCCTGTGTTTGTAACGGATGTTTACTTCACATACCTGTTAAGCAATTATTTATTGTCTAGCTTTTAAATTAACAAAAACATATGTATGACTCGCTTGGCCTGCGTGTTTTCATAATATCCAAATTTCGTGAATAAATACAGATCTAACAACTAAATTGTAAAGTTGTGAGAATCGTGTCCATTTAATTCCAACTAAAGATTCCTAATTTCGTGCTGTTTATTATGTGGCGTATTCTAGAGGTATTCAGAACGTTATTGGGAGTTAATTGATAGTACATTACAAAACCCTCAATGTGGCTGATCTAACAAAGCTTGAATGTTATCTTCAAAGTATACGGTACTGACCAAAGTTCTTTAGATTTGTATTCTGTTGTAGAAACTGTTAGCACTTGTGTTATGTAAGTGAAACTCTCTTGCATAAGAAATGAACTGGCACTCAATGATGTTCTACACGATCGTGTTAAACACATAAGAGTTTCGGCAAAAAGGAAACAACAGCTGCTAGACCAAAGCTTAAATAACACAGAAGAAAGGATGGTGTTCTTCCGTCTGTTGTCGTTGTTATTCTCACTTGCTGCCTCTGACGTTAAAAGTCGCAAGTCATGTCACTCAGTTTCCTTAGGTTATTCAAGTTTGTTTTCGTATATTTCCTTAATTTGTGTCATCATGAACAACTTAACCTGTATCACACAAGAAACTACAACTAATATAGTTCTATCATGTAAGATGATTATAGTATTGTGTAACTTCCCTATTAATTCTACTTCCAAATTCATTTAAAAGAAATTGGTTGGTTTGGTTATGTATGCTAGGTCAAACGTTTCGCAACAACAATAATAATAATAATTTGTATACCTACTACGATAAAAAGTGAGCTATTTTTTTTATTGGAATTTAATTTAAGTGATCATATCAGACTAAGGCGTTACGTAATTTGGAATATTCTCTAACTAAGCGACGAATTTCCTTATTTTTATTAGATAAAGTATAAATTTACATCTGCAAACAGGATTATATCGTCTCCGTTTAGAAATCAACCTTGACAACTTTCGATTCGAGCTGAAATATGTTGAATAAAGATTAGATTATGGCCACAAACTTGCATTTTATTAAAATCAAGTTGTTCGCTCAATAAATACGAAAAGTGCCCACTTACTTGGCAGTAAAGACTGACATGAACGTTCAAGTGTTTTTAATATCGTTTTTACGAGTTTTGTTGTCAGAATGTATTACAAATGTCCTAAAATTACGATTTGAAATGAATGGCGTTTGTGGTTTTAATTTGATTGCTAAAACCACAAGCGCCAACATTTCAGATTTAACTCAAAAACTCTCGTTATCTAGTACACATTTTGACAACCTTCTTCAGTAAAGGCGGCCTTGACGGTTTACTCGAAAGGGCGACAGCAATGTAATAATGTTCCTGCCGTTATTTGCGGTCTAGTTCGGAGCAGCTCGTCTCGATTCGTGCGAGTTTCGTAGAGTCGTACAATACGTCTAATCGCACGCACACAACGCCGTGTCGAAGACTGCCGAACTGAAACGACGTTAGACGATGCACGGCCTTCAAGCCACACCTCCTTGCCCGGCGGAGTGGGGAGCGTGAGGTTTTTTCGTTACGGAATTTCTGGATTCGGTCCCCGCGCTCAAGGCCCGCGATAGAAGCTATGCAATAGCTTAAAATGAAGAAATATTTTTTGTACTACACTACAATGTAATTGCAAAAGACAAAAAAAATACAATTTTAGCTTTCTAAATTTGTTCACCTACCATAACTCCTTCCGACGCACAGTACCAGAAACGCAAAATATCTTATACGCGGATGACCAGATGCACATTTCGCGAATTACCAAACACGCAGAAGACCTGATACGCATATTACCAGATTTAGTTTTGCAAAGTACCAGATACGCATATTACCAGATTTAGTTTCGCAAATTACCAGATACGCATATTACCAGATTTAGTTTCGCAAATTACCACATATTAGGTAGGTAAGTATATTACATACTGGAATTAGTACATTCTAGTTAATATTTTTAATTTGTTTTAAATTATGTTACGATGTTCAACAATTTTTCAAACGAATTAAAACATTTGATATCTTCACAACATTTATGTTTTATTTATACTTTAAACAAAGTTTTTTTTTAAATTAATCGTTTACATTAAAAAAACACACAAAAACAAAGACTACTTAAAAATTCTATTGAAATTAATTATATTTACTCGCACATTCTTCATGCTTAAACTTAACGTAAAACTATTTTTTTCTGCTTCTTTACTTCTTTGTCTTACTTTAAGAGCTTTAAAATTATTAGTTTTTTAAGAAAATTCAAGGCAGTTATTTTTTTGGCCCTTAATTTCTTTAACATTTTAATGTATGCCCGATCAAATCCTATATCTGCATTTCTTCGGTTACTTTTTTTTGAAATTTTACACTTTCTGAAAAAAAATATATAGTGTGCCACATCACATCACATCATAGTGTGTTACACCACATCCAAAACAGCAGTTTTCATGGAATTCAGGTCATCCGCGTATAAGGTATTTTGCGTGTCTGGTACTATGCGTAATTTTTAAATCCTGGTAATTTGCGTAATGAAATTCAGGTCATCCACGTATCAGGTATTTTACGTATGAAATTATGGTCATCCGCGTAAAAGATATTTTGCGTTTCTGGTACTGTGCGTCGAAACGCCATAACTACAAAGCTAAAATCCGGCAGGGGCTGCAGACTACTCACAAAACTATTGAATTACCCATAGTGTGCAAACCTATATAACCAAATATCTGTAGATTGTTTACAATAGTCTGCAGTTAACTCAATTGTTTCTATTGTAAATTAGCGATGTGTCGTTCGATCATTCACAAAGATCGATATCAATCATGACCTGTTATGAAAATGACCCGGATCATATGACCCGACCATTTGAATGATTGTTTTAGCCGGCAGCGTATCATCGCCTCACTTCGATATTTCTTTTCATTTCGATCATTGTAAATACTAGTTCTAATTTGTTCATATTATTTAATCGTAAAAGTTAATCTTTAAATTCTGAACAGAGAATGACAATTGTAGCCCCCCCCCATCCCTAAACATTTTAGGAAGGTATAATTGTAAATAACATTGGTGACAGCCCCTCAGTGACAGCGCTTGAGAACCCAATATTTAGCGGGAGTCAGGCTTTAGAAAGTCGTTTCTCCTCTATCACCACATTCACCACTTTATTGCAGCTTTGTATGCAGTACTACTGTCACTAAAATACTTGGCGGAATACCGTGGACCACCGAGAGAAATTTAACGCAGCCGTTCTGGATTGCGAATACCGCGGAAATCTGAACAGGCATCTATTAGAAATAGTTGGCACTGTGCTATGGTTGCTATGAAATGGCTTTGATCGAGAAGGACTTGCACCTAAATTTTTTTGAGATGTCCCCATTGGTTTGAGTTATTTATGAATGCCTCTGTTAAAGTTTCATTTTGTAAAGCTTAGGCAGAGATACGCAGTTGCGCTTTTTGGCCACCAAACTCTATTTTCGCATCTCCTCCTAAACTATATGAGATAAAATTATTAAGGAGGTATTTAAAAATTGCTTATAATAGATACCACAAACTGAACGTAGGATTTTAAAAAAATCCTATGATAAACGTAAAAATATGATAAAATAGGTATCGCTGTCATAATGGCTCGGGTATGCGCCTTAACGTTCCAGCTTGAATTAAACGACTTTTGTCCATCCATCTCCCATTTTGAATCTCTAATTCAGGAATAGCTAGAGTTAAGTAATTTTAAATTAATGTTGGGCACACTTAAGGAATGAATGAATGAACACTTTTATTGTACATAAAAAAAACGTGCAATAGGCGGCCTTATTGCTTAAAGTAATTTCTTCCAACCATAACCTTTTTTATTTAACCATTAACAGTTTTTCTCAATGATGTCAAAGTGTCAAGCTATTAGAAATTCGCTGCATTAGACGCCTATAAAGTTGCTCAAGACTTTGAGAACAGCATTTTATACCCGTATTATAAAAGCTTACTCAGTATGCTTAAGAACAGAACGGATACCTTAGCCCCCATACAAACGTACTTCCCGCTTCATTTGGAAACTACGTTTCCGATCGTATTGAAATTTTGCATACATAATCGGATGACAAATAGCTATGTTTGTAGCGTTTTCGTTTTTTAAAAAACATTATGATATTTGAATGAGAGTGAAACTAATTTGCCATATTTTGACCACCAAATCGAGTAATTTTCAAGCTATTTTTTATGCATGTTAGACACCTTCATTCGAAAATCTGTCACGCTGCAAACATCCTAAATATATTCACCATTAGAAATAAACAAAAATATTTCTGAAATCAGTCGATTATTCAAAATGAATCGCAAAGTACGAAAAAATATAAAAAATTGAGAAATTCCTTCAAATTTCTGCAACCGCTCGCTAAAACGCGGGGGGCAATGCGACACAGGGAGCACAATTCCAAAATAAGGCGAATGCCGCGGAATGGCCAACACGATGCGATTCTACGTGAAACAACAACAAATTCACTCGGGCCGGCCGCTGAGATTTGGGAGGGGTTCGTAGCCTTCTTAAGTAACACTGGATGGAATAAACGACACTCAAGCATAGATCGATGACTGAGCAAGCTTTCGTAATACGAGCCTTCTTAGTGCTGCAAAGATTTTGCTGATTTATTTGATTAGAATTCAATAAACGACACTCAAGCATAGATCGATGACTGAGCAAGCTTTCGTAATACGAGCCTTCTTAGTGCTGCAAAGATTTTGCTGATTTATTTGATTAGAATTCAGTTTTTTGTGGTGCCAGATGACTTCATCGAGTTTTGTTAGTACAAAGAAAACGATGTAGGCGTTCTATGTTAATATTAATATCATAATTCTTTGGCCCTCTTACCACTTAGGTGGGGTCGGCACAGCAGGTTAATTTTCTTCATAAATTCGTTTCTATCAGTCGTCTTTTCACTCCTTTCTTACTCAGGTTACCTTTCAAACTGTCCATCCATCTTTTTTTAGGCCTACCTCTACTCTACTCATAATATCTTAATATAATGGTAAAAAAAATGTACGTCGAGATTTTTAGGTATTTTTGTATACTAAGCTCATGGATAGCTTGAGTAACTCGCGAATAGACTAATCAATCTTAAGCTCCTGTCGGCCTAGCACAGCGATTGTTGTCTAGGGTAGAATAGAGAAAAATGACATCGCATCGTAATACATTGCGTAAATTATTGAAGTTGAAGGAATACATTTCAAACATTTTACGCATTCGATAACAAAGTGACGTAATTTTTTTCTATTCTACCCTAGACAACAATCCCCAGGCCTACTGACCAAACAATAACAAAACAAAGATATATCTCTAGCCAATACGACAGAATAATTTGATGTCCATTCAGATAGCACAAAACGTAACTAATTTGAGCACTAAAATGATGGCATCTTTTTAATTTTGGTCGATAAAAAAGGATGGCATTTATAATGCTGTCATATACAGACGTCTAAAAAAACACTGTTTTTTTGTAGTGTTAGATACGAAAAGTCAAAAATAGACCTGTGACGATCGCGATTCATCGTATCACAAAAGACTCGATCGTCGATCGTCAAAAAAACCGCTAAAGGCAAGATCGATTTTACAATCTAAACTTTTCATATGGTCGATCAAGTAACCATACTTACTATCATTTTATTCGATATAGAAAGACAATATTAAATAAGTGTCCGATGACTGCGACAAAAAGATCTCATCTCTTGTTGTAATATACCCAAGGCCCCGTCCATTAAATTAAACGCTATTTTTTTTCCCTAGGCACAGAACAGAAACGGTGGACATCCAGTAGTACCCTCGGCCATCAGCGGTATAGCGCCTGAAGCAGAAGTCAATGGCTCCAGGCCTACCTTCAAGCCTGTCACTGTGCTCGAAGACCTGCAGGCGGTCAGATGCGCAGAATTCCACCCAAATGGAAAACTGTACGCTGTCGGATCAAACACAAAGACACTGAGGATTTGCGCGTACCCGAAAATCGATGATGTCAAGTAAGTCAAGCTTTTTTTATTTAGAAGGAAAATTATTACAACTAGAGTCTCGAGTTCAGAAAGAGAAGCGTCGACAACTGTTGTTGCGTTGACAACACTGGTATGTCATTGCAGTACGACCTTAAAATGTTAGTTCACCGTAACGCCACGACGCTTCTCTTTTTGAACAGACTCTTATAGATTGTTTTTACATTACCTATACAAATTAAATTGTATTATATATTTTTTGTTAAGCTTACATAATATTTACTATGTTGTGTATACCACAGGACTCTAACATGTTAATATAGCAAAAGTCCTAAACAAACAACATCACATCCTAAATGCATATACAGTCTCCGTTCCGTCGCGGATAAAAACAAATGAGAATAAAAAAAAAACAACCGCTAGCCTATCTGGCAAACAATCACAAGGTTAGCTGATCCAAATTAGTAAGGGAATGTGAGCACAAGTTAAGGTATATTAAGTACAGGATTCTAAGTAAGATCAGCTCGCGTATTACTAATATTGAAACACGAACGATATCAATCAGCCTATATCCACTGCTAGACATATAGGCCTCTCCTAAATCCCACCATAGCGCCATGTCCTTATTAAATAGATAATATTATTTATCGATATCAAAAACACAGTTCGCTTTATTTTCGTTATATTCTACAGATGCGTATACTCTCATTTAGCCATCTCGTTACCTCCATTAAATTAGTTGGACATTTGAATATGTGAAATATTATACTACGATAGAAGTATACGAGTAAATATAGTTTGAAACAAGACATGTAAACCGTAAGAAGTCAAATATCACCCAGAAAAACTAACTTAAAAAATTGGTGAGTTCGTTCAGTCCACTGATGGGACGCATGTCTCCTCTCTTCAGTTCCGCGGTAGAATTGTTCTGCAGAGGCGCTCCTGTCGCCCCCGGATAGATATGCCCTAGCAGCCTCTTACGACATCCGCTGACCCGCGGATTGGGATGGTGAACACTCTAAGCCAACACCACACACTACCTATACGATGTAAATTCTCAGTTATACTTTCGTAAATATCATGTACGAAATGAACCATCTATAGGCTGTGTTCTTAGCTGTTTATGTAATATGTTGTTTGCCATGTGACGTCATGTTTGGTTCCATAAAAGGAATCTGCGTGTCAGGTTTCCGCGTGACCTTACGCGGTGCGACGGCCATGGACTTTCTTCTGCACGTCGCGACACCGTGACCTTCCCCAATTCATGATCTATGATCATTACAATTTGTGATAAATTTCGTTTATTTTTTCATGTTGGTTTTGTAAGTCTTATACAGCGTGTTTTGTGAATAGATTCCCCATACAGTAACTAGGGAATCTGAGCTTAAGGAAACATTAACGTGTGTAAACAATATTTTTTTACTGTAATAATTTTTCGAAGCTGGTAACAATCACTTTAAAATCTAAAAAAGTAAGCATTGGATTTAACTTTGAATCTATATTGAAGTCCTAAATATAGTTAACAATGTTGATGTTGAAAAGTAAAAAAAAAGGGTTATTTCCAGTAAGTAAATAGAAAATGTTGATGTAAAATATTGGACAAAGAGCCTGCGACCGCAGGACATACGTTTTTTTATAAAAGCTGGAAGTTTGTGTGCTTATGCTTCCCTCACAGGGAGGAACGATCACCGATTATGTGATATGATATGCGCATCTCTACTGTTTTGTAGAGAACGCTATATCATGTTATCGTGTTACGCCTGTGACAACATTGGCTGCTCCTATTAATCAAACTTCGTGACAGGTTCATAATATTCCGAAGAAAATGGTGTCAGAATGCATAATGCCAACCAGTACTGCCACAATTTAAATACTACCTATCAAGGTTTTGCGGTAAATGTATGGTTATTGCCACCAGTTGGCTACATCTGAGTGTTGCGGTAGGTATTAATGTGATTCAATAAAACTCGACCGCAACTGTTATTTGAAACTTCTCAACCTTAACAAAAGAGCGTTGTGTAATTTGCTACTATTGTTCGAATTCCTTCTAGTCACAGTTAAAGTGTAACTCAAATAATAAAAGTGTCAGTACCGCAAAGAATGAATTGGCATGCTTCTGCAGTGTGAAGTATTTAGTAAATGACATTAAATGTTTAAATAGTAGGATATGCCATTTCCGTAGTGAGACCGCTCCGTGTTTGATGTCAAACGAAGTTTGTGAGCTCACAAACTTCTTTTTGTCGTTCGGAATCAGAGAATTGTAATTTTTTGTGGTGTGGCTTGTTCCAAAAGTTTCAACTATGTGATTGTACAATGTGATTTTACAATAAAAAGCAATAATAACAGTAAGGTTTATTGTCAAAACCCCTAATTTTATCCCCTCATAGTGTACTTGCCTCGGCATTTTATTAACGCACGCGTTCAAAGAAAATGTCATAGTATTTGGGCATAAGGCCGTATGTAACGATTTAAATCTTTGAATTACAATTTTTTTATTTTTTTTTTATATGTACAGTGCACATCAATTAGTTGCTTCTAAAGAATGAGCCCTAGTATGATTACAATCTAGCCACAAAGTGGGCTAATAAGTAATTTAAATTTAACTTAAATTGCTAGCATAGCTTAAACTAAGAATGTGTTCAATAACACCTTTTCTTATTGTCTCTATGTAAAATTTATAGGAAGACACTTTGTTCTTGTGTTCTTTAGTTTTTTTTTCACTATATTTCACTAGTATTAATTTGTTGCACTACACTAACTCAAAAGGTTTTTTCCGTTTGAGCCTTCTTATTAGGTCTGTATTGTCAAGGAGCTGGATGGCCTCGACGTTAACATGATGATGAAGCCTTAGTTGATGAGTTTCTGCGTATTTTTGAATGGCTTCAGCGACGAACTCGATGTTGAGGTCCCGGTGGAGATCGTCATTTCTGATGTACCAGGGGGCGTTCACTATTCCCCTCAGCACTTTATTCTGGAAACGCTGAATTATTTGTATATTGCTCTTTCTGGTACAGCCCCAGA
The DNA here is from genome assembly GCA_955876795.1 of Eupithecia tripunctaria. Classification (NCBI taxonomy): domain Eukaryota; kingdom Metazoa; phylum Arthropoda; class Insecta; order Lepidoptera; family Geometridae; genus Eupithecia; species Eupithecia tripunctaria. The sequence goes on from OY041599.1 coordinate 10,685,340, forward strand.
GCTGTATACCATAGGTCCATACTGGCATAAGGACTTGTTTGTAGAGTAAGATTTTGTTGCGTACTGTTACAGGGGAGTTTCTTCCCAGCAACCAGTACATTCTTTTATATCTTAGTTCTAGCTCGTCTTTTTTCTTCTTAACGTGAGCTTTCCAGCGTAGCTTCGCGTCAAGCGTCATGCCCAAATATTTTGCCGTATTTTCATACGGGATGAGCTTGTTGTTAATAAAAATGGGATAGTAGTCTTCTTTTTTGTTAGTGAAGTTCACGTGAACTGATTTTGATTCGTTAAGTTTTATTCTCCATTGAATGGTCCAGTCCAGTCCAGTGGATTTTGTTCACTGCTATCTGAACCATTTCTGAGGCTTCTGCATGTGTGGTTCCCACAGCCATTATAGCAGTATCGTCAGCAAAGGTTGCGATGGTGTTATTCTCAAGTTCTGGAATATCACAGGTATAAAGTAGGTACAGGACCGGGCCCAATACGCTTCCCTGAGGTACTCCAGCTTTGATCTCCTTTATTTCTGAGTAAGTTTTTTGAATTACATGACATATTAATCCCACCCAAAGCATAAATTTGTAAACGAGGCCTAAGTTCACCTTCCTTGATAGAAGAGCTGCGGCCTAATCGGTGCCAAATTCCATAACAGTTCCTTTGAGATTAAAGAAATAGTTTTGTACCAAAAAACTTATGGCAGTGCCCAGTGACTTTAATTATTAACGCTATCACTGCCAGGCTCTTAGGTGCGACCCCGAAAACTGAAGGAGTTACCGTATATTACTCAAATCGAATCATATCAGTTATAACAAGAAACACCATACCAGTTACCTTAAAAGTTAAAAACACACTTTGTCTTTTACGTTATTACAGTAGAAATTAAAATATTAGCGTCTTCGGTTCACTCAATCATTTCTAAAGAGTTTTCTAGTCTCGATTCATTAGTCGCGCCTACATAAATTATACTTCGCGAAAGTAGCGAAAACATAACAAGTCGATGACCCTGCATAAAATAGTTAGGTAATACGAACAGAAACATATTCATTTCTTGGTATAATGCCGAGTAAAATGATCTATATACAGGTGTAACATAAGGGGTAAATCATCGGTGGCTAGGGGGTTGGGACCTCAGTACCTATCGATTCAAGCCCCATGTACATATGTTCTGCTATATTCACTGATTCAAAAGTTACGACTTTCGTAAAATTATTGTCAATATCAGATTTCATCCATCAATCCAGAATATTAGGCCTGCGACACTGTCTGATAATGGGCCTTTACCTTAACCTTTACCAATCAGAGTCCTAGATAAAAAAACCAAATAGGAAAATTACACCTATTGTTTTTTCAAAATGAAATATTTACATTAACTTTCAGCGGTTCTAAATAAAATAATCGCACATAATTTTTTTTTCTGCCAACTTTCTTAAAAACTACTGGCTTATATGAAGAATAAACCCTGAAAATTTCATTTAGCTAGGATGAGGGCATCATGTTGAAAACTGTATTTTATATTTAGGTGGCGAGAAATATAAGAGACCTACCCATTAGCAAACTGAAGTGGCAGTGGGCCGGCCATGCCTCTCGAAGAACCGACAACCGCCTGGGGTAAACGTTTTCTAAAGTGTAGTCTGCGGCTTGGAAAATGTAGTGTTGGACTCTCTCCGCTCAGGTGGGGTGACGATCTGCGAAAGACTGCAGGCAGATGCTGGATGCGTCAAGCTGAATACAGGGTGCTATAGCGCTCATTAGGGTAGGCATATGTCCAGCAGTGCATCTATTGGGTAGGCTGATGATGATGCAATTTGCTAACAATTTGTTTAACAGCCACTTTGAAACTCGTAGAGCCAAAGGCAATTTACACGGAAGGACTGAGTGAAAATTGAGACGAATGATAACAAAGTAATTAATTCCGATGGCAATTACTTGATTAACACCTTCATGGCCCAAGACGCAGGTGCCATTCTCCACCTCGTTCGGCTGCGGCGCGCCCCTGCGAGTCGCACCGCAGAGGCTGGGCAGTGAATACGTTAAGGGTAATCCGCTACTGGATATTATTGGATTAGTAATCATCAACACTATTTCATCCCAATGGATGGAATAGGAAATTTTCAGGCACTGGCTAAGCTTACTTCCGGGTCTCAACAACATTCGCGAACCCTCGGGCAGTCATAAAATACAATACATAGAAAATACTAGCGTATTGGGAGTAGCGAAAACTATAATGTTCGTACCTACTGTACGTGTCGGTCGTTAATTCGACCTCTTACGAAACTTCGGTTGTGAATTACACAGTTGTTACCGCTAGAGACATTTTATTGAGAACGCAAGCGGTGATATGACAGTAAATGGATGATTAACGTGGTTTTTCACCCTTCTTGAGCTCCCGAATGATAAGAATTAGCTGTAGATCGGATCGATGATTAACTTATAAGGTCTCATATCAAAGGTAAATTTAATAAAACAACCTCAACCTCGGCAGCCTGTATTGGTTCACTGCTGGACGCAGGCCTCCCCCTGATAAGCGCATTATTGGCTTTTATCTCACGGAGGGTAATGCCCAACATCCCCACTCTGAGCATGCGGGTTGGGGATCGCAGTTTGGTGGTTTAATTGTTCTGCAGGAGGCGCTGCTGCCCGCCCACGGTGGATATCCCTTAGTCGCCTCTTACGACACCCGCAGGAAGAGTTGGGGGTGATGCAAATTTTAAGCCAAGCACCACACAGCTAAAAAACAAAACTTAAGTTTAATTCCATAATATTTAATACTACTTTCTGCTCGCTTCGCACGTGTTGTTTCTATGGAAACGTTTTATGTTTATTTCTATCCCATGGGAACGGATTTATGGGATTTAGGATTCCTACTCTATTTATGAATCTTAATGGATGTGCAAATATGCTAGTCTGGAGGTTTCATAATATCCGGGAAATAGTAAGGACGAAAATGCCTTATAAACAAAGCAAAGAAGACAAAAAAAATGCGTTGCCTATTTCTCTACGAGCTTGCTGAGGCTCTATAACGTGTCTCGATACAGAATCATGTTTCTTTTTGGCATAGAAACACGACAAATACTTTTGTTTGCCCTGTTGGGTAATAAATAAAGCAAGGGCAAACTGTACTCGTGTACCGGTTACGTGTCGCGAGTTCGTTTACTGTATAGCTCTAGCTCTAGAATTTAGAAAGGCAATGAAAGCAATGCATCACACAAGCTTCATTACCATGCCTAACAACCGTCGCAATACACTATTATTCGAAAACCTTGTCTTTTATAACGCTTAATGTCTGTGCATTGTAACAATGTGTTGTTATTATAATTTACTAACATAGTACAAAAGAAACTAGCAGGCATTGTATTCCGTATATGATAGGGACTCGCTCGATAATTTTTATTCCAAAGTGTGCTACAGTTTACGGACTTGCAAATGAATCACACTTATATTATAAATGCGAAACTTCGGATGGATGTATGTTTGTTCTCTTCACGTCAAAACTACTGAACGGATCGGGCTGAAATAGCAGACGTTCTGGGCCTGGAATAAAACATAGGCTACTTTGGATCAAAATATTGCCAAGGCATATATATTAAATAATCAAAGAATGGAATAAAATAAGATTAGGAACTGCTATGGAACTTTGTAACGCCGATACATTAAGGTTATTTCTATCCCATGGAAACTGATTTATGGGATAAAACGTAGCTTTTGTTTTATTACAGGTCTAGAACTACGTGTAGACCAAATTTCAACCAAATCCGTTGTAGTATTGGCGTGACGAAATAATAAACGCCCATCCAAACTTTCTCATTAAAATCACACTAATATTATAAATGCGAAAGTTTGTAAGGATGTAAGAATGAGAAGAGGTTGTTACCTCTTCACGCCAAAACTACTGAACGGATCTGGCTAAAATTTTGTACACAGGTAATTCTAATCAAACATAGTCTAATTTTTATCCCATAAACAGTTCCCGTGGGATAAAAATCATCTTTAAACGTTTCCACAGAAACAACGCGTACGAGGCCGCAGGGCGCAGCTAGTTGATTATAATTTTTTATAATATTAGTGTGTTTTTGCCAAAATACTTTGAAATTGAAAAAACACACAAACGTTGTGCCGAACATCCTGTATAATCTCAGCTTTGTCGATGAAGACACTTACTGATTGTGCTTGGCCGAGTCTTCACTGTTCTATTTTTGAGGTGATTAGACTTACTTACTTGCATAATATGTGAAAGTTATTAAAGTCAGCTTTAGTTTTATTTGAGTGAAAGTATGTTTGTTGATTAGTTTACTTGAAACGGAATTTTCTAAAAAATGCAAACTATTCAGCTGTTAGAAAACCGCAAGTAATTAGTTTGGAAACAGTGCCCTACGGCTCCAAACTAAGCGGATAATACGGTTATCGATTCACTTGCCAAATGTTGATTGTAAACTACACTCGGGCAGCATTAAATTTGAATGCTTAGAACCGTCTTAAAATGTCTTATAAAGATTGCTATTTCATAAACTCCATGGCCATTATGTTGCATACGACGTAAGCGATATAAACGAGCACCTGTCAGCAGATCCACCCAATGCGGTTTCATGTGAACAGGTATATTGAATATGAACACCTGTCAGCAGATCCACCCAATACAGTTTCACGTGAACAGGTATATTGAATATACAGGTGGGGCAAATTTTTGGCCCCTTAAGGTAGCTACCGTTTCTTTTGTAGTTAGAAGGTTTTGTTCTAAGGAACTTTCTTCCACATCGTTGTTGTTCTTCCACTTCGACATTGTTGTTTTCACTTACTCGTTTTTTCATAGAAAATGTATGGGAATTGTTTTTATTAATTATTGCTAAAACTTACGATTTGATTTGGTATGTTCCTTTGGGAAGTGTTCCTGGTTGGAAATAGAGTCGATTAAGACCAACTTGTTTTTTTTGACAAATGTCATTTTTTGGGCGAACCGTACATTTTTTCAAAAAACATAAATGGCAATATTTTTTTCTTCAAAATATAACAGAAAGTTCCTTAGAACAAAACCTTCTAACTACAAAAGAAACGGTAGCTACCCTTAAGGGGCCAAAAAATTGCCACACCCTGTATACATCCGACACGTTTTTCGTTCCGATCTACTGTAAACCAAGTTTTGTATTCTAAGAAGTAAATGATTGTTGTATTTATTTCGAAAGAAATGGTGTCAAAATCAGGGATGTAACGGAGGTCGTTTTATCGGAACCGAAATCGGAATCGGAGTTTTCAAATTTGATTTATCGGAATCGAAATCGGAACCGGAATGGGAGGCATGGTCAGTTTGTTTAAGGACAAATAAAACATGATTTATAGTCAATTTTATAATAATATAATCATAATTCCAAATAAACAAAAGAGTAATTAATTTAAAGTTTAATTAAAATTAAAATCCAAATCAGCGTGTTTTTCATTTGGTTACATTACAATAAATGTACAAAAGCTAAAACATATTAAATCAAAATGGACTCCACGAGTAATGTATTGTACTTTATGAACAAAAGCTTTGAAGCTTTGTCCCCATCCAATCTATTTCTTAAGGAGTCGTAAATTAGGCCAGCACCACTAAAAAGTTGTTCGATCGCTACCGAGCCCGGTGGACATGACAAATATTGGCGGGCAATTGATTTGAGGGGCTGGAATTTTGTATTTCCATTTACTTTCCACCACAATCATCACAAATACTTATACGTTTTTCTTCATTGTACTCATTTAGCATACTTTTCATTACAACAAATTTGTCGCGCGCCGCCGTTTCGTCCGACTTCCGATTAACTTCCGATATAAAAGTATCAGAAACGGAATCGGAACCAAAAGTGTAGTAATAATCGGAAGTTCCGACTTAACGGAACCGGAATCGAAGCTCCGTTACATCTCTGGTCAAAATATGAGCTTCTGATCGGTCGTCAGATCCAAAACATTGGAGTAGGGATTTCATCCCATACTAATATTTAAACAACATGCGTATTTGCGTATGTTTTGGTTAAATCTTGGCAGCGAAATTTTAACCAATTCCTCTCAACTTACTTTGCATTTTTGCATGGTCATCGGGTTCTGATGCCAATATATACGTACTAAAACGACAGAGATAACCTGATGCCGCAGCCAGATCCAGGTCTGCTCATGAAAGTATACTGAGTAGAGGTTATACACACATAAAGAAATTCTATGCGGGCCACTTACTTAATATACTTTCCTTACGCGTGTCACATCCTACCGATCTGATCAAAACAATGTAAGGCTAATTTCACACGTATAGCAATCTTTAAAAATAGTTCAGATGAAGAGCGTCTCGAGCTCTCGTCATTACTCGTCAGTCTGTTAAAAAAGTACGTGCAATCGCGATGAAAGCGCGCGTTCACCTGAGCAGTTAACGGATGATCGCGTACGCCTGCATCTTGAGCCTTTTTATCTGCGTTAACGCGCGCTGACGCTTGTCAACGCGCGCGTTAGTGAAATATCAAATTGTGTCATATATTTCTATCTGAACATAGACTGAGATGTTAGAACAAAATAGTAAAATGAACATAAAAAGTTGTTTTTAAAAATGAACTTTGGGTGTACAAGGTGCACACAGGATGGAGTTTTTTAACGGGGCAGTAAAGCGAGTTAACATATTTTCTGTAGCTACCAGAAAATGATCTTAGGAGACAGAAAATAAATTATCATCAAAACTGTGAACAGAGATGAAATTTTTTCAAAAATTATGAAAAAGTATCTTTACTTCGTGTGCTCTTGACCAATTTCCTGTAGTTCGGTCAAGGAAGTTTCCATCAAAAAAATCCACCCTATATAGACCTGTTACCGACTGACTATATTAAATATCAATTTACAAATGTTAATTATCCTCAACAGAGACAACAGTGCTCCGACAGCGCCCACAGTACTTCTAAAGAGAACGAAACACCACAAAGGCAGTATTTACTGCCTCGCGTGGAGTCCCGCCGGGGACCTCCTGGCGACCGGCTCCAACGACAAGACTGTGAAGATGATGAGGTTCGACAGCCATTCCTGCAACCTGGAAGGTCAAGAGGTATGTGTACCTAATAATTCACTTGACCGTTATTTGTCTCGCATTTGAATCTCTTACTTAACGGCGACGGTGCCTTGGCGGACATACTTATGAACATGTATATACCCAAGGAGTAAGAGTACACACAATATTATTTTAATGTAGTAAGTATAGAGCTAGCATAAAGAGGTATTAATTCATCTTTATGCGTTTTATGTAGCTTTATATTGCGTAGGAAATCTCTATTCTAACATCAGCTCTCTTCCCTACAAGGTACAAGAACTTTGAACATTAGACTCGTTACCTTTTTTTTTCTATTTTATAGTTTTATGGTAAATTAAAACATCGGCTATGGATATAGAATTCTCAGAACATTTATCTGTAAATAAATAGATAAAATATTTAGTTAGATTATAAAGATAAATGCTGTCCTATTTAAGTATCGTATGTCGGTCATATAAAATACTAGCAATTAGATAACTCCTTATCATTTAATATATCCGGTGATTTGATAGTCTATTAGAGTTGTGCTTAAATTACTTCACCTTGACAGAATCATTGAACGAAATTCAGATCAATGAGCATTGTATTGCAGAATATCTGTGTTTATTTAGAAAATGAGGTAGAAATGATAAGTAGTCGATTTCTTGCCTGATGGAATTACTTCCTGTCTCGGGAAATGAAGGCAGACTAGGTAGTATGATGAACCTAGTCTGCCTTCGTTCTTCATTAATTAATAGTTTTAATAAACATCAGCTAGCCTTTTAAGTTACTTTCACATACAGCATATAAAGCGGCTGTTGACCGCATTTCTTCTAGGTAATTGGGTTAAGAGACTCAAAACAACATAAAACTGCGTGATAAAGCTGACATCTAACCCTACCTGCGTACGATAGGGTTATGATGCCTAAAAATATATCTTTTACTCACGTAACCTGGCACGGCTCTACCGGTGATTAGCATACAACACGTATTGTCAATCAATCAATCTGTTTGTACTTGTACCGTTGTCTGTATTCTGCGAGCTAGGGCCAGGACACGTCTACCGATGCAGATTGAATTATGGAAATTATTTCAATAATGGATGGAAATTGAAACACTCAGCCAGTAACACTACCATTTTGACGCACAAAATATTTGCAGGGCAACCAAAATACTGCGACATTTTATAACTTGACCTTTTATATGTGTACGTTTATTGCATTTATGGGTATACAATTTTTTTTATTATGATTTGTTGGTACTGGTACGTGTTCAGATAGTTAAATGTAATACATATATTATCTTAATAGTTACTTTTAGGATAACGTACCTAAAATTAAAAAAGAAACCCTTGAGATCTCTTCGTGGTCTCTCTGTCCTTAAGGGTCTTTTCCTTAGGATTCTCTCATTTTCATTAATTTATTCATCGTATTTTCCTTCCGTGGATGTATCAAGTTTACATTAATATCAAATACTCAGATCTCCTCTCCATAACCCAGAGTTGTGAAAACACCAATATTCTAAGTTATCGCAATCAAAATAAAGATCAGTTATGGAGTCCTCCGAAAGCTCGTAACATATATTCTTTAAATATCGTCTCGGATATTGCTATCTCTGTTTAGCTGATGCAGGTCCGCGCGGGAAGCGGTACTACAAACTATACGTGAATAAATACATTATTACATGTCTATGCATGTGTATATTTTGTACATACATTATTCGAATTCGTTTTTGTACCTCTAGGCAGATACAAAATCTAAGTGAATATTTGGTTTGGTAATGCTTTCTTTCTACAAGTTTCTCTACAAGGCATACGTATCATATACGTTATCAACTCAACTTTGTGAATTTCTGGTATTTTTTAACTTTTACATAAAAGGAACTCGTGAAAGTATCGATTTGATTTAAGCATCAAATACTCAAATCCTCTTGTAACCGTGAAATAATCAAACTTAGTCAACGCAAAAAGTTTAAAAGATAAGTATAGCCGTTTGTGTCTGGAAATTAAATCGCACATCACACGAAACATCTACACACGAACCATCCACACACATAATATTGTCGTCTGTAAACACGCAAACTTGGACTCTCCCCTTATTGGCGGACTTTCGACGTCGTCCATCGAATCGCCAGATCTTTCTAGAGCGATCTATCTAAAATGTAGGTCGGTATCTACTAGGTAATTATTAAATAGATCTCTCACCGGTACGTTTTCAAATATGCACTATATTTGTATTCAAAACTCTGGCGCTCGAGTTACACTCGCACTTGACGCATATTGTTTATAGACCGTTTGGCCATAATCTCACCTAATAGAAAGTGACCATGTGGCCGGCAATAGATTCATTCTAACCGCAGGTCCGTTTTAGTGCACTTATGTATTGATGTAAATAATTAACATGATTCTTGTCGAAGTAAAGCGCCGTCGTCAATTTCATAGAGCACACGAATTGAAAACCTGCGGTATCCATCTCATCTCATCCCATTAATTTCAGTTTTTGTTGACAATTGACAGTCTTGGAATTCCAGTTAAATTGTTTTACTAATCTCCCACAAGATATATGAAATGATGTACATTTCTTTTAAAATTCGCTAAACATGTTTCGTTTTTCGTCACTTAGGTGGAGCTAAGCATGCACGACGGTACAGTACGTGACGTTTGCTTTATCGAAGACACATCGAACAAAACGAGCTTGCTTGTCAGCGGAGGGGCCGGCGACTGCAAGATCTACGTCACAGATTGCGCGACAGGGAAGACATTCCAGGTAAGTGTTGACTACCTCACCGATACACTTATGTACGTCCACAGCCTAGTCACAGTTCACCAAAAGATAATCGGACATTTAGGCAGCTTTGTCGATTTACTTCGACGTTTAAAGAATGAAAACCTATGTCAAAAACGCAAAAACCGTGTTTAAAAGTTACCTTGTCTTGAACTGATTGTAGTTACATAAATCAGGGTTAGGGTAAAAATTTCACCGTGGAATAAATCAGAAGGATTTATAATTCTGTTTTTGTATAACACTGATGTCAATTTAAATGTTGCCAAAACTAAACTGAACTCGAAATACTTTTTTTTGCCTCTGCGTCAAAAGGCATAAAAGTTTTTGTGTGCGTTTATTTTAGAATTCAACAATCGTCGATTCTTTCAACCAAGTTTCAACGTTGTTTAAAAGACGATATAACATAATTACAATTACAAATCTACATTATGACAACCACCTTGTACGTTGTACACGATGTATGATAACCACCTTTACTTATAAATTTAAATACATTTTGCAAAATAATTTATATTCATGTGAAATTCACACCCAAACGGAGATTATAGGGGATTTATTTATTTACGTACTACGTTACACCACGTACGTGAAAAGAAAAAATACTGATAGCGTAATTATTGATATGTTGTACGAAAACGTATTTATGTACATAGATGGTATCTTGTATCAGGATTCATTAATTCATTCATCAGCTGCTAGGTTCTGCAAGATCAAGGAGGGAAGATCCGTTCAGCCGTTGAGGCATGAAAAGGTAACGAGCAGACAGAATTACTTTGATTTGTGATATTAGCGTGGAAAACAGTACGGATTAAACATTTTATTCCTCCTACAACATTTTCATGGAATCCCCAATCATTTATTTAATTTCGCGTGCCAAAAACCGGGTATCCCTAAGCTTACGGCATAATTCCCCTGTCACAAGGGTATTACGCTTCAGCAACACGAAGGATAGGTAACCTGTTTATCGTTCATGATAATATTTCGCTGCAGATATAGGTTTACCCCACTTTCTTGATAAAATATCGATACATTTTGTTCTCTTGCAATTTTCCACCGCGTATACAATAAGCACGCTCGTCTGATTCCTACCGCACCGTGGGAATATGTGTCAACGTTAAAAATCGTTCCCACAACTGTAAAATGCGTGCCAGTTTCAACTTAAACAAGGCAACTGTGTTGCATTGTTAGCTAAGTTACGCTATTATATTACGAACACGTAGTACGAGAGCCTACGACTAAATTATTATTTGCACTCCTGCGTTCAATCAATTTCAATCAAATCAATTGTACGTTCAGTACTGCAGACGAATAGGCAGGAGGTATTCGTCTGCAGTACTGAACGTACAATTGATTTATGCTCGCCGATGTTTTTAACTGTAAGTGTAGGCTGGCCTTATAGTGTATTTAAGTTGATGGCGATGTAAGTTGCACGTGACTTAAAAAAATGCTAATTATTTAGACCTTTTTTTTTACGTAAGTATTACTCGTATATAGTGATAAAGAAATCTATGCAATATATTAATTGCTCGAGGGATTTTTCTGTTCTTATTGTAAAATTTAATCATTGAAAAGTAGTAGGTATTTTAAATCTCAATACCTTTTCTATACTTATATACTTTTAACACCCCTGTAATAGTTTTATTCTATATAGTTTAGGCAAAGATCCGAAAATAGTGTTTGGTGGCCACAAAGAACAACTTCATATCTCTGCCTAAGCTATACAAAATATAACTTATAGAAGCGAGATAAATACAGACAATTTTCACGGGTCTAAACGTAGTTAGAAATTTGCGCATATTGTAAACTATTTGCGATGAATTCTAGAACTAACTTTGAATCAATTAAACAATATTTTGGAGTTTATAGACATAAAGTTGTTTCTCCGAGTGTATACGTGTTGGCAGAGTGGGGGAGCTGCGGCGGTTTGTCCAAATCAACAAGCCGCAAGCGTGTTACCGGTGAAACCTAATAGGCTCTCTACACTGGTAGTGCATTCGCAGGCATAGAGCATAACAACACGCTCTATGCGCGCCCAACGCAATCATAGAAGATAATGCACCTAGGGCGTAAAGCAATGACTTAACTCACGTCTTGGAATCCTGAGTTGCTAGTAACTCTTAAAAGTTTGGTTAGGTATACTAGTTTCGCAGCATTAGTATTGTGTTCTGCCTTTTGAACAGAGGTTAGTTCGAATTTATGAAAATATAAATTAAAATATATAATATACACTCGAGAGCAATGAATCCGGGTCACTTAAAGAATCCTAAAAATCGTAAATTGGAGTATTGAAGATTGGTCAAAAGTTATGTTCTCCGACGAATCAAAATTTATGCTTTACAAGCACGATGGAAGACACAGAGTGTATCGAAGACCAGGGGAAAGATTCAAGCAAGCATGCATCGAAGAAAAAGTAGCCTACGGTGGTGGGTCTGTACTTGTGTGGGCCGGAATTTCTTCTGAAAGTCGCACAGAGCTGGTGATCATAGAAAACGGCTCTTTAACTAGCGTAAGATATGTGGAAGAAATCCTCAATGATCACGTTGGTCCATTTATGGTCAATTTAGGTGAGGATGCTATATTTATGCATGACAATGCCCGACCTCATACAGGTAGGATTGTGAATGACTACCTTCAAGAGATGAACATTACTCGTATGGAGTGGCCAGCGCGCAGCCCGGATATCAACCCGATCGAGCATGCTTGGGACGAGCTAGGCAGATGCGTAAAACAACGAAACCCTCCCCCAATCACGCTTCGTGAGCTCAAAATTGCTCTCACAGAGGAATGGGAGAATATTCCCCAAAATCGTATAAGGAACTTGGTGTACAGCATGCCAAACCGCGTAAACGCAGTAATGGAAGCACGAGGAGGCAATACGAAGTATTAAAATTCAAGAAAATCGTAATAAAGTTCAAAAATTTCATGTTTCCTATTTTTGTTTTAAGGAGAGATCAGCAGTTTTTTTCTTTATGTAATTTTGTGTTAATAAAATGTATGGTGACTCATATTTTTTTTACTTTCATTTAAGGAGTATTACATTGTCTATTAAATACAATTTATTGCATTAACCTATCATTTTTAGTTTCCGAGATTTTTAACATTCTTTATGTGACCCGGATTCATTGCTCTCGAGTGTATATTAATAAATAGTATATTGAATTGATGTTCCAAATTCAATCTTAACAAACAGACATATTCGGAGTAATGTCATTATTCCCGTATTCAAATGTTGACAGAAGAAATACGAACTAAGAAATCTCATTAGATTTTTTTAAATTTGGTAAACCCTTTACTCTTTTCAGCTAAGTATTGTGGTGTGAGGTGTCGCTAAAATTACGTGTCTCTGACCATACTAAATGTATGAGAAGACATATGCGTCATAGTTGATATGACTGAGTAGGCTTTCATTATCCGGGCGTATTTTGTCTCCGGGGAGATTAACTAGAGCACGAGCACAACATGTAATTTACTTTATTGCGTTAGAGCTAGAATCTTTAATGTTTTTTTTCGCTAGGTAAGCTAACGCACTACCAGTGTAAAAACCCCCTTTACTGGGAAATCGTAGGGAAAGTTTTAGCCCGCTGACTTTAGTTGAGTGGAAAACTGAAGTCATAGGCTTAAACATTAAACATTAAACCGTGTCTGTAACTACATACATTAAACACTCGTTCAAGTTCAATCAACCAAAACTAATTACTTTTCAGTTCAGCCAACTCTCTTGTATCTATATTGTTTGTAACATTGCAACAGTCTGCATTTGTTCTTTTTCAATTGTAAATGCCTACTAGTTGTAATTTGTTTCTACTCATTTTCCTTACAAAATGAAGGAATAATTAGATTGAGAATTTAATTTTGTAAATTTCTGAATAACATGAAAATGAAAATTATTTTCTTTTCCTCTAAAGCACGGCTAGGAGTCGAGAGTCACGTTGAGTCTTATGTTGCGATCAGCGGAACTCGTCTTGAAAATTGTCGGAAGGATTTATTTCTAAAAGTGGGATCTATGCAATATTCGCTACCCAGAGAGCTGTAGTGGTAGCATGAGCTTAGATTTCACGTTCGGATTTTGCGGTCCGCGGTATTCCGTCAAGTATTGACGAGTCGAGTATTGATAGGATGTTGACATATTTTAATTACCTAGCCAAAACTCAGGGATTCAGGCCGGTTCTTAAATTTTTAGATAGAACGCATTTAAATATGTTAACTATTTTATAGATAGTATAAAGTAATTAAGTAATAGTTTGTAGATTTTTGTTGTAATTTTATTATTGTAATTTTTTAGTAATAAGTGTATAATGTATTTATTTTATATTTCATTGTCGCATTGGTGCCATACTGTATAATGTCAATTTCAATATGAAATAAATGTCAATAAACAAATAAATTTTAGTGACATTAGGGTTACCGCATACTCTCATTTTGCTGCCGCTCTGAGGCGCGCGAGAACCTACTCCGTCAATCTGCACGAACCTTATTGGTCGATGATATTTACCGTCGGCAAGTGGGCTCTTTATCGCTATAAATCCTGTTTCTAGAAACATTTTCTTTATTTTCCCCTAAGCATACTTTTCTAAACCTTTATTTGTATCTTATTTAGAGTTATTCCTAACGTCTCATTTGCTCATTCCCAACGTCTCACGAAAACGAACTTATGGCCAACGTCTCACAAAAAAATATTGATTATTTAATTCTCCTTTAAGACATCAACAACGTTAAACAGCGTAATTGGTTATTTATACAGCTTCATCTTCTTCAAATCATATGAATCCTTAGTTTTTATTGGAATCACCTTATCTAAGAAATAATAAGATAACCTACCTATCTATTTTAGGTTCAAGCTTCGATGATGTATTTCACGGCACCTTGCGAAAGCCTTGATCAATGGCTTCGAGGCATAAAAGTTATCATAAGTTGAAGTTATATTTTGGGCAATGAAAAATCTAAACATTAGTCTTCAAAGTCAAACTTATATGGCATTGAACCTAGGCACGGTAAAGTCATCTATACAGTACTGTAACTCCGCCCTATTCTTGAAATAATTACCTACAGCCGCGTCAGCCGCGTAACGCGCTAGGGCTGCCTACCTGCAGTATTTTAATGTCATCTACCTACCTACTTATTTTTTTTTCTTTTATTATTATATTTTTAAAAAATCGTTTGGAATGAATGAATTTTCTTTTTGCCATTTAAGGCGTCTGAAAAAAAATCTCGTATTCTAAGTAACAAAAAACCGCTGTCGTCAAACTCCAATCGACAACAAAAACTTCAACACCTACCTACTCAACCAAAATGCAAGAAACACTAACGATAATAATATTTTTTAACCTTAGCTTATTAAGGTCCCCATTATCACAAACTATCGAAATTCCTGGAATCAAACATAAGCTACTTTTAATCCCATAAATCAATTCCCTTGGGATAGAAATCACCAAAGAAACAACGCGTACGAAGCTAGGGGCAGAAACTAGTTATAAGTATAAAAATGTTGTTATCTACCTACCAACTGCGATCTTTACAACGATACTCCACCGGGCATGGACCACCCAGTCAAAAGTTCTGAGCTAACAAAGATAAAAAAAACACAATATAAGAACCTCCTATTTTTAAAGTCGGTTAAAAGAAACTAATCAACTAGTGGGTATAAAAAAGACGTGTGGCACTCGGGGACTGCCGCGGTAAAGCTATTGCAATGCCATCTAGAGGCGAGTTGCTGAACTAAAGAGACAAACGTCAAGGTTTTTTCGTTACGGAATTTCTGGATTCGGTCCCCGCGCTCAAGGCCCGCGATAGAAGCTATGCAATAGCTTAAAAATATTTTAGTCTTACCTTTCGGAGTTTTCAGGTACCTAATTTAAAAAATGTTATCTCCGGGTGCGTTATTGTCGAATTTAAACACCCAAAAACAGCACAATATAGTCTATACTTTCTTTTCTCCATATTTATTTAGTATTTTTAATATAATATATGTAATTACAATACAAACTGCTGGAAAATCTCACGTGGCGTGCGTGAGGTTTTGAATTTAGAGTTTAGAATTAAGAATTTGAATTTGAATTGTGAAGGCGGCGCGGCGCGCCCCGCCCCGTTCGTTCGTTACTGCCAACCGCGACATGTCACGGCTTGTTGTGTACCGAGAGTGTACCGAACACGAGGCGCGTCGGTATGACACACGTTCCGGCCATTTGTATGAAGATACAATACAGTATAGTTATCTTTACAGTGACCTAGGCGTCAGTCGCGCTTTGACGTAAATGAATAAAAGATCCGGCAATTTATTTGTCAGTATCAACAAACAAACGTAGTCGCCTCGTTTCGTTGCGTAATAGGGTATATGCATGTGATTTCAAAATGGCTAAAAAAATATATACGTATTCTCCATTGAGATAGAAACAATCTACATATTTATTTTAGCATATTGAGATGTTTTTATTGTAGAATTTAACCATTGAAAAATTGATATTTTAAATCTCAATCGCAAAATTTCAAAACGCTACGCCATTGACTAGAACGGACGTGACATCACTGTACACATTTCTTCTTTTTTATTCTGCTTGCTGCACCATGATTTGACACTATTCTGCCCACTTCACATTTCGTATGGTCGGTTATTTTCAGCTTTTTTGGAAAACCTCTTTCCTGAGATGATCACTACCGAGGTCGTCACAAAAGGTTTTAATCGAGTGTGAACGTCGACGTCAAATAAACATGGCGCCAATATGGCAGCGTTTTTATCACCCGAAAATGATTGTAGTTTTGATTTGTTTTTTTTTACCTTGTTATTGCGAAATTCAGTGAGCGTCTTATCATTTCTCGGTTAAATAATGACCTAAAGAATCGATTAAAACAATAAAAAAATCGATGCATATACACTATTGCCTCTAAAGATTCATGCATATGCATCGTAATTTCATTGAAATAAATAAACGATTACTTTTTAAAAGTCAATAATTTATTTATAACCTGCGTACCAAAAAATATCACGGGGGAAATAAATTTTTGCCAGATTTGAAGCACTTTACCATGATTTGAGTTTTAGGCTTTTCAATATTTTGGCACCCTATCATCAGTTCCCTTCATGACGGCGCATGAAACTGTGCCGAAATACTCGTATTGGAAAGCTTAAACTCAAATCATGGGAAATATCCCTATAGCGTGTGTTGTGAATAGCTTTGTTTATTATTAACCTGCAATTTGTTTGTAGTTTGGATGTATGGATGGGTGTTTGTTATTATAAAAATCCATATCATTTGTATTTATAAAAATCCATATCATTTGTATTTATAAAAATCCATATCTAAACGTTAGGCATAAATTACAACTAGATAAAATGTAGGTTCGGCCTTGTGCTTTTACACATTTAACCGGCATTAACTTTTAATTTACACGTTACATTTTTTATATTCTTATCCCTTAATTCTTTTCTATGATTATATATATGTGCTTTTGAAACTCAATTAATCAAAATACCTATTTGACTCAGTGTACCTTATGATCGGAGGGTATTAATCAAATAGATTGGATTGAATTTACTGTACTGCACAAAAGCTGCACCCAGCGCTGATTGTCAATCTACACCACTCGGCAAGTTGGTCACCGCAGGGTTATAAGTGAAATCGGGTTAAAGTTTTTTTAAAATACAAGCAATTAAAATGGCTTTATGGATACTAATTGAAAACACCACTCAGCCGTTCCAAAAGCTTTTAGAGTTTCTTTTCCATGAAAATTTCAGTTCAGCACACGCATATATATACATAAATGCATAAATAACGGCTGTGTTTACCCAGTGCATCCACTTTATTTAAAGTGGCGGTGTAAGTGGAGGGGAAATAAGATTCAATATTTCAAGGGTTGAGCTAGCTGCTCATATTTTCATAAAAACGTGGAGGGGTAACTTCTAGGATCATATTAATTCATATCGTCATTATCTATGTTTTTATACAACCAATACACCAGTAAAAAAATCTAACTATACATTTGAAAAATACAAGCTTCTAAACTTTCCTATTTCAACACAAATGTTAGCCTTACTACTCTCGGTCTAACTCTAGGCGATAATAAATAATACTCGTATACGGAGAAAGAAAATCCAAAATAAAGCCTTTACCGACATAGTTTAGATATTACATTGGTCAACTAAATTATTTTGAAGGGATACACTCAATAGCCTTTCTATGATATGTAGATATCCTTGTGCTAAGAGTCCGTTTAAATTTTTTAAACGGCATCTCATTGTATCATATCATTGTGCATTTCATTTTATCGCGCGGGTATGTCTATTATGTCAGGTGAGATAGCATACATATAGGCCGCGCCCACTGATGAGTTCCTCGCGACAAATTGTGTACTCTTAAGTTACTATCCTATGTATAATCCAGTTGTTTGATTTTGTTTGACGACGAAGGACGGGTACGCCAGAGTTAATTGAGTGAGGGATTAATCACGTAGGTAAACTTTAAAAGGCTGGCATAAATCAACATTAAAACTTCAAATATTAACTCAATATCCTACTGATGCTAGAACAAAACTGACCTGTCCGATCGGACCGCATCATAAACATTGCCATTTCCAAAATTAGTTATCGTATTCAAACACTGAATTCCACTTCCCGCATATATGACAAACACTTGGGATTGCGTCACGGTGACGTCAACCTAGAAAGCTTTATCCATTTGTAAAGGTAAAACGGGTTTTGTACGTTTTCAACGAAATATAATAAAGCTGTTATTTATTAATATTTCTGGGCAACACCAAGGTTAAGAATCCGTAATTAATGAGGAGGGGTTAATAAGGTACCCGAAAACTAACATTTTTTTTAGTCACCTGAATGAAATCAGGAATTCAGTTTATCGTTATTACGAGTAGGCCCCCTGGAACGGGTTCTGATTGAATCGTAGTGCCGTAGGCAGTAAATTAGTTCAGGCCAGTGTTTATTTTCTTTACGTATCGTTTCATTGTTTCAAAATCAGGTTGGTTATTGGCAATATCAACTAGGACGTGACGTGTCAGGCAAGTTAGGATAAGCGGCCATCCATAAATTACGTGGGCTGATTGGTTTGTAAACATTAAGGCCCGTATTATGAAAGCATGCTCAGTCATCAACCTGTGCTTGAGTGATGCTTATGTATAGTTTTGAGTAAATACTAATTTTAAAACAATGTTTGGGAACGGATGTCAAAATCTACACTCACTCATGTAACCCTCAAGTAACGATGCCTTCTTACTACTTATTACGTATTATGGAACGGTTACCAAGCATTACTCGAGTGAATGCTTATTTTAGAACGATTTATCCTTGAAATCTCTGCCTAGTGATTCTTTGAACTCATATTTACTCAAGTGTGGTCTGGACCACGCTTAAGTACTGCTTGGAAAGGATTTCTACGCGTGAAAGCATTTTTTTTAATAAAGCGCCAAAAATGTTTGAAATGGTGTGTTTCGTTTTACAAAAACCATCAAATCCACAAAAATAGATTGTGATTCTCAGGTTTATAAGGTAAAGGAACGTTTTCCTTTTAGATAAATGTGTAGAACATAGACAAATGCCTACTCAATCAAGTAGAGATTTTGATAGTGCAGCTAGCTAAGTAGCGTCAGAGTTACGTTCTACAATAAAGATTGACTTGAGCAGACCGTGCAATGGAACATCTGTAGATGTCTCGTTGCACGGATGCGACATTATGCGAATCATTATGACTGTGTTGGACATTTTTTAAATCCGTCTAAATACTAAAGTGTCAATTTGCTAATTGGCTAATATGATGATGTATAATTTTACAAAAGGGACGTTATGCGATAAAAGAACAGATTATGTTGGTCATTATGCATCAGAAGGGATTTCACGACATTCGGTCTAAGTTATCTTTTTCCTCCTATTCGTTGTGATTTTGCCCTTGCATTTTTAACGTAACAAAATTTTTCAAAACTTTTTTTGATTGTGGTTCAACAAAACTGTTGTTTTATCATGAAATTTTACTTCAATAAACATAATTGATTTTGTTTTAAAAAACTATAAAACGACTTCAATTATATAGTTGTTTTATGGAACTTATTGTCAACAACTGGACCAAATGGGACCACACGGGGAACACCAGCTATAAAATAAAAAAAGAATCATGAAAATTGGACCACCCGGTCAAAATTTCTGAGGTAACAAACATATGTAACAAAAATAAAAACAAAAAATACAGTCGAATTGAGGACCTACTCCTTTTAAGTCGATTAAAAAAGAATCATCAGAATCGGATCACCCAGTCAAAAAATCGCGAGGTAAGAAAAATTGAGTTGAATTTGCTTATCTTAGGTTGAACGGGTAAGCACTCGAGTTGATTCGAACAGTAGTGGAATAATTGATTCGATTAAACCCAGTGGTATGAACGTACATAGTAAATGCATAGACAAAGGCATACCATGGTAACGTTATGTAGTGAGAAAAAATGAGGGGTAACAGGCAACATTATGCGAAGGGCAGAATATCATGTGACGACAAGAGTGTTGGGTTTGAATGTGAAGGGATATAAGGGGAGGGGAAGACCGAGGAGAAGATTTTATTAGGAAAAACTTACGGCTAAAAAATGTATAGTTAGGTACATAAATGGTGTACATAGATAATCTTAGATGCAGCCCACGAGGCAATTCACAGATTTCTGTGTGAGGTAGTAACTAAAAAGAGTATCCGCTAATTTTTATAAACAAACAGAACAAACGTCGAAACATTAATATGAATGTTGATTCTAGATAATTTAAAATTAAATATAAAAATCTATAACTTGGTTGATAATTAAAAAAAAGATCTTAGGAAAAATACAAAATAAAGACAAATTTAAACGTTCTATTTTGTGTAAGATGAGCTTCTTAAATTGACTGTCACTGCATACAAATATATCAATGTCTAGGAAATATTTGATGGATGGATTGTGTGAAAGAAAAGAAGAAAAAGAAAAAAAAAAGACATGACGGCTGAAAGAGCAGAGTGGAGGAAACAGGCATGTTGTGCCGACCCCACCTAGCGTGGGAGATAAGAACCGGAAGAAGAAGAAGGTGCCGATTCAGATGTCGCCAAAACTAAACTAAACTGACAGGAATAAAAATGACGCTTTATTACTCTCG
The DNA here is from genome assembly GCA_955876795.1 of Eupithecia tripunctaria. Lineage (NCBI taxonomy): Eukaryota > Metazoa > Arthropoda > Insecta > Lepidoptera > Geometridae > Eupithecia > Eupithecia tripunctaria. Next base: position 10,706,235 of record OY041599.1, read on the forward strand.
ATATAAGACATGGCATTATATTTAGTGCTGTCATATGAGTTTAGTTTTGGCGACATCAGTGACCTTTTTATTTTGACCTTTTAACTTTTTAGTGAAAATTTATAGTTTATGTATCAACATAATCAACACCTACGTCAAGCAATTGAAGATGTTTGGGTCGTATAATAAAGACTCCCTTCTTAAGTTGATCCCCACGCATTGCCAGCCTGGGGATTTAAGCACTATCCATTAATGAGAAGAAGTTAATAAGGCGCTTTTACGGGACGTTCAACTCCAGGTGCCCTATATTCCTGCCCTGTATTCTACTAATTGCTTTACTATGATGAATAAATGTTCGTCGTAAGTAGTTTTTGCGTGAAAGAGCAACAAAGATGTTTACAAACATTCGCGTTTATAATATTAGTAGGTTTGTGATGTTATGTAAGTGTTTTGTTAAGTAGCTGGTTGTTCGCAGGCTCTAAGCGGTCACTCTGGGCACGTGCTATCTCTCTACAACTGGGGAGGTGCCATGTTCGTCTCTGGGAGTCAGGACAAGACTGTACGGTTCTGGGACCTCCGCACGGGCGGCTGCGTCAATGTCATATCGCCGCCCACAGGAATACCTAGTAAGGTAAGTCAACTAATAGGTTTAATGACTTTGGAGCTGGTTTGATTCATGCCCAGGTATGTTTATATCGTGATCGTAGGTTGTTATACTGAACTTATAAGCTAAGGTCGTAAACTCGATCTTTTGGGGCAACACAACGGTATTGACGACATTTGTGGCGTGGCGGGCGATTGTAAAGGTCCGCCTGCGACACAGAAGGTTGCGGGTTCGATTCCCGCCTCGGGACAAATGTGTGTATGATCTGCTGATACTTGTTCAGTTTTTTACGTATAATAATAATAAAAATATGTATCTATGTAGTGTGTTGTATTAATTATATCAGTTATCTTGTACCCAAAACATGCCCTGCTTGTGTGATTGTCCAACATTATTTATTTATTTTTGAGCTAGGTACCTTACCTACTGTTCTGGGGGCCTACTCGGAAATGTATTAGTGAAGTTTCGTTTGTAGTGATGGTTGTCGTGCAAATCAACCCTTATGTCGATTGCATTTGAATAGCGTTCGCACGAAAATGAATCAAACTTCGATTTCGTTACGGGCTGACTATCTCTATTAGGCATGCAATTTATGTATTGGAAAGATGATTGGAAATTTAAATTTCAGATTTCTAATTTATTTATTTCATACATATACATTATTTTAGTTTAGCAAACATAGTTTTAGCTTAGGTGGTAGTTCGGTTAAGAGTAGTACATGTACCCTGTAAGGGCGATCAATGTACGCACGTATACAATTAAATTTCTTAAATAACAGATAGTTGTCCCCATTGGTATTATACATTTAGATACATTTTTGTTTGTGGAGTTGTTAACAATGTTTTTCAAAATGCTTGTAGGTACGCTAACTTGAATACATTCAAAAGTACCGATATTCTTCCGCTGTCCTTTAATTTGGGCTAGCATTATAATATTCTCATTGTTTTGTTCGTTCCCCCGACTCGTGTGTTTCTACAAATATAATTAATTCAAGCTACATAAAGCTTTATTTGTTGTTTTTCCTTTGTTCTCGTAACAATGTGTAATTATAACCAACAAGACAATATTTGCCTTAAAACAACAAGTGCAAATCGGATAATAATGATATCATTTATACAAATATTCTGAAATCGCGTCTATGTGTCGAAAATAAACGTTTTTCACAGTGAAGTGAGAATAACATGGAATGTATCGTGTCTGAGAGTTCTATAAACTACCGCGCTATGAAACGCGGTTTAATAGTCAGTAGTCAAACATTTATTGTATTCTATAAGGTAATGTTACGAAACTGTACCACCGAAACCAAATTGAGACTAATACGTGATTACGTCCCGTTATAATTATCTCAATTCCTTTGGGAAAATCCACCACTCGTAAAGTAGTTCTACTGGTTTTTGATACATTATTACTTACACATTATCAAAGCTAAACGTAAATTATAGAATACAATAGCTGCGCCCCGAGGCTTCGCACGTCCAACCCACGGGAACTGATTTATAAATGATAAAAAGTAGCCTATGTGTTATTGTATCTTGATTTTGTAGAGCGTCTACTGTATTCATTTATTTATTTATGGACACCTATTTATTTACTGTACTAACATGCAACGACTCGGTATCTTAAACATATATGTATCTAAATTGGTGTCTATTCAGATGTTGCCAAAACTAGACTAAACTAATCTGACAAGACTAACAATGATGCCATCCTTATTATTTAGATCCGTTTGACAGGGACAGCCAGTATCGACATTCTGAACTTGTAAAGAATTTGCGTATTTTCATGTCTGCACGCCGCCAGAGGCGATATACACGAAATCGTATAATTTTGGTGCGTCTAATAATCGAGACGTGCTTTCAACCCACCAGACTTAAGGCAGAGGTAATTTAATAAGTTTTTGTAATAGGGTGCAGCTGTGACGTCACTGTCGGTAGACCCGAGCGGACGTCTGCTAGTGTGCGGGCACGATGACGGCTCGTGCGCGTTGCACGACGTGCGGGGATCGCGCGCGCTGCAGCGATTCACTCCGCACTCGGGGGATGTGAGGAGTGTGCGCTTCTCTCCCGGGGCTTACTACCTCCTCACTGCGGGCTACGACGGACGCGTGGTGCTGACTGACTTGCAAGGTATGTGAGTTAGCACGGCTCGTGCGCGTTGCGCGACGTGCGGGGATCTCGGGGGATGTGAGGAGCACTCGGGGGATGTGAGGAGTGTGACTTACTTCTATGTGATCCTGCAGCCGTGGCGGTCGCGAGAATCGACCCCTCCAACTCGGCCCGCCCATGTTTGAAAAGTTGACTGAGGGAATCTACTAGAGATAGGCCAGTAGCAGCTGCTTTTTGTGTAGTCTTAACACCTATTGGAAAAATCGTACCTACATTCACATGCATCTTAGTAGTCCTGCAGGCTGGGCAGTGGCTGCATTGATCTTTTTTTTTAATATAAATTAGGCGGTAATAGGCGTTTCCAAAAAAAAATATTATTCATCCGCCAGTCTGATGATCAGAAGATATTGGACAAGTTTTTTTTTATGATAAAGATAGCTCGTTAAAAGTTCCGCATGACATCCCTTGCAACACTTTTTAGCAAGGTATGTCAAAATTAAAAAATTAAAGCGCCTTTGGTAATGGGGGCTACCCCATTACCAAAGGCGCTTTAATTTTCTGTTAATTGACAAAAGAAAAAAAAATGTGTTCAATATCTTCTGATAATCTAATTGACGGACTAAATAGAGATTTTTTACCCAGGACACTACTCTATTACTCTATAAAAACTGTAAGGGCGGTATGCTGACGTAATCCACGTTTACAGGTGACCTGACCTGCCCTCTGCCCAGCGTGCCTGTAGCCCGACATCCAGACAAAGTCATCTCGGCGAGGTGGCATCCGGACGACTTCTCATTCCTCTCCACGTCCGCGGACAAGACCGCAGTGCTATGGACGATACCCCCACTTTAATATAAACTAATCACTCATCAAAAGCCACACTCTAACATAAAAACGAGGGGCCCAATTCAGATAAAGAATCACTTCTCTATGACTGTGGTGTTTTCGCAGAATATTTAATTGTTTCTAGTTTATTTTTCTAAAGATCTGATGTGGTAACTCTAGAATTTAACTTTTGTGAAAATTATCCTGTGTGCAAGTGAATTAGCCGACTCAAGTTAACTTGCCCGTCGTGCTTCACGGAAAAAGTTGGCATAGTATCTAGTGACTAAAAAGTTAGGTAATCCATCTCTTTTACTGTAGTGCAGGTGCAGCGGTTTTTGTCTCGATTAGAATACAAAAAAACGACATGGAATCTTTTTGTCTATTTAGTATAATCTAGACAACAATGGCTGTGCTTGGCCTTATGTCAAGATTTTCTTATTATAGTCGAGGTTGTACTGTATTGGTTGTTGTTACTGTATTGGTTTTTTCTCACATAATGCCTTATGTATAAATCAGGCTTCTCCGTTCATAGATGAGCAAAGGTTTTGAGTTTTCAACTTTTCGTAATTTGACATCGACTAACGGTATCGCTTATTTGCCGGAAAAGTTTTTTTTAATAGCCTTTATTTTTATTGTGATCTTCGCAATCCAGATGCAGTTGTCTAATTATTTTTTCCGCTGGCAAAACATGATATTCTAATATAGCAAATCTACTAGTAGGTAAATAGAATCATGAAAGTTCTGCCAGCGATATATAAATAGATACAGCAATTGGTACATATACGAATAAGTAAGTATTTTCACCGGATTATTACCTTAATTGAATAACAATATATTTATAATAATGTTTAATTCATTTCGTCAAACGACGATAAGACGCGTTCAAAATTTTGTTTTTTATGTTGATATGTCAAAGAATTTTTTATTTATAATTTTTGAATTATGATTTTATTTTTGACGAAATATATGCAAATAAATACTTCATGATTCACTGGTTTAAAGTAAAACAGAGGAGTATTTAAACATCGTGAAGGTTAATGTTATATTAAGTTTAATTTGGTTAATACTTGAACATAATATATATGTATAAGTTATGTAAACAGGTTAACTTTGATTATACATAATAAATGTCATAGCTTAGATATGTACCAAACTCATGTATTTCATAAGCTGGGCTTACGTAACAAGTAATATAGAATTATAAATATTTTTTAAGAAAATGTTAAATTATTTAGATACAATGACTTAATATAATACTTACTGTTACTTATATTGTATGAGCCGACTTTAAATGACATAATATGCATTAGAATTATGTTATTAAAAATTCATGACGTAAATAATATTAGACACTTTAATAATATAATTAACTAATCATTGGAAAGCGACGTATGTTCATAATATTTTTTAAAATAGTTCTAAGAGCTTTCAATAGTAATGGTAAAAAAAACTAAATTTATAACCGAATTTTGTTAACAAAATAACGGAAGACATTATTACTTGAATATAATCTTTAATTATCTAAATACGTTGTTTCATTTTGTCCTCTTTAAATATTCATACACATCTTATTTTTACAGCTAGTCCTTATAAATATCAGAAATTTACTGCACATCCCCTAGGGGTAGTTTTGTAAAAATATTAAACACACAATTCATATTTTTTTATAGTTTATTTATACCGAGATTTGAGTAAATCGAAACTTTGCCACCTTTTTAACCCACTAGCAGCACGTCGCGGTTTCAACCGCGTAGATCCCGTTCCCGTCCCAATTCCGGGATAAAATATAGCCTATTCCTAGAAAGTAAGCTTTTTAACCGACTTCAAAAAAGGGTGGAGGTTCTCAATTCGACTGTTTAAAACTGTAAAAATTGAAGTCGGTTTATAGTTTTTTAAAACAAAATTAAGTATATAATGTTAGTATAGATGAATAAATCCTTTATGACTAATTGACTGAAGTATTGTGTCATTGTTGAGTTCTCCTCCCCGGCGAAAACTTTGATCGATGTTGAGATGCTGTTTTTTTCTTACGTAGTTAATGTATTCTCTTGTTGAGATGTTCATAATTGTTGGTAGGTTGTTGATAGTTTCAGTTTATTTATTTAATAATGGAATGTGCATTACATATAAGTATTCAACATTTATTGAAAAACAAAGTAACAATAAAATAAAATAAATTAAAACTAGTGTTTACGATGGAGCTAACTGCAAACAACCTACAGGTAACTGAACTGATCCATATCAATACCTGTCGGAAGCGTACCCAAGACGATGGCTGCATTGCTCCGCTGTATGGCAATGTTGATGCGCCAGAAACTCCACATGTTGTTGCTTCGAACAGACACACAACCGAAGTTACGGAAAGTTACGGGTTCCAATAAAGTCCCACTGTTATATGAAAGAAATGTTTTTTGGTTTTAACAAATGTTCTGACTCCCATTTAGAAACAGCAAGGAGGCAGGCACGATCTGCAGAGCGGAAGCACGTTTGTAACAAACGATTCCATGTCGACTCACACAGAGGCCCGTCCCATTGGCGTTGGGATTAAAGTGATTTTGGGTGAGCAGCATCAGGCCAAAACGTGTGCCAAACCGTCCAACCTTCTTCGTCTAAAAATGAATTTTTAATGACATTCCAGGTGGGACAAAACGATGGATTAAATAAAGTCAACTTAAGAACTGTGCTGTAGATAGATGACAAAAACGCTGGTAGGGCTACACTTGAAATTTTGTGATTAGGGCACTTATTGGGCCTCCTAATTTGACAGGAATCCATATACATATTTAGTGTATTCGAAAACTTCGTTTGAAAATGGTTGAAGCAAAGAGATTATATAAAATCTCGATAGGTTGTATATATGCCTTTGTGTCAGAAGTAAGTACCATTGATTTGTACCCAAGTTTGCACCATTGATTGTACAAGTGACACAACTTTGTATCCTTAGTACCAGTAAAGAAACATGAGGATATTCCCCCGTAATGCTAACCGATAAATATAAACTCTATGGGTTGAAGAGTGTGAAAAAAACGGCTGAAAAGTTTTTCTAAATAAACATTTTCAATACCTATAAGAAAGTCCGGCAATATAAAATAAGTGAAGCTTTGTATAAACTATAAGAAATTGAAATGCAACGGAACCGTAACAGTAAAAGTAAGTTCTCTGTCCTCATCTGCATCATCCTTTCGTATAGATAATAAAATCCGTTCATTAGTTTCACAAACATTACAATAGAACAATCAGACAGAAAATAATTCTAAAAATCGCTGATCAGTGTTCAATCTTTAGGGGGTAGCCCCCTTAACTTTTTTTACTTGCCTTCAATGCACAGACATACCGGGTTCAGCTATTTTATTAAATAAGTGCTGAAATTATCTTCACTTATAATATCTCTTAGCTTAACGCTCGCGGCTTCGTCCCCTAAGTAAAGGACTCAAGGACCCGCCATAGGTACATCTATCTCCTTGCCAAGTTTCATTTACATCCATGGAGCGAGAATCGCATTTTTAATATAAAGATTAAGAAGGAATTGCGATATGAATCTAAATCTATTAGTTATGGGTCATAAATAAATCACATACGAATCTAAGTTGCATTTAACGCAAGGTTTTTGGGTCTTGTTGGGGACTAATCGTTGTCTTCAAACGTTGCGGTAAGAAGTGTTTATTTTTTTCTGCACAGGATATCCCATGACCATAGGACATGGAGGGCAAGTACCAGAATTTTTAACGTAATATTTCTGATACTTACCTACCTCAAAAGGCAAAAAAGCAAATACAATGTAGTAACTATTTATCTCCCTACTCTACCTACTTCGTTGTCTATCTTACCACGGAGCGCGAGTCTAAGGGTCGGTTCACATGTGACGGAAGATGCATCGCGCAGTGATGTTAGATGCCAACTTAGGAATTATGACATCGGCCTGTCAAAATTATGGTACCTACCTTCGGTTTCTATAAAACTTACACTGATGGTTGAAATAAGGCTCGAACCTAGTAGATTTCCGCTCTAGACCTCAAGAACTTTGCGGTCTATAGATTTTTTTGTTATGATTCGTAGGACTAATTCTTTAGTTCCTCGGTTGGGTTTTTGCCAAGGTACTGTAGTTTTCTTGTAAATATACTACATTATGTGGTTTTACACTGCAAGCGCACTTTTTATCATTTCGGGTCTGAAGTCTCGCTCAGCTTGCAGAATGTAGAAAGAGATGCCCTTTATTTTATTTTATTTTATTTTACAATTTCAACGCATAAGCATAGGCACAAGCTGAATGAAACTGAATTAACACCTTTTTGCCTTGAAACTAGAATCTAGAATGTATTTTTATCCGGCCCAGAAAGCTAGGCCAGAAAACTTAAAGGATTTTGAGTATGGTCTGGACCCACCCTAACGTACGTCAGAAAAGTTTGGGATGATAGGAAATTAATGGAAGAACTATGGTACATGGTACGAACACCTGGATTATGGTACAAATACCATAATTATGGTACGTATAACATCCCTGGCATCGCGTATTATCGGTCGCGTAACACCGCCAGAACAGACAATTATTATGAGAAAACATTCAACCTTTGAGGCGCATACCTGAGCCAATCTGACAGCAATTCCTATTTTATCATATTTTTACGTTTATCATAGGAATTTCTAAAAATCCTATGTTCAGTTTGTGGTATCTATTATAAGCTATTTTTTAATACCTACCTCTTTTTAATTTTATCTCATATAGTTTAGGAGGAGATGCAAAAATAGAGTTTGGTGGCCAAAAAGCGCAACTTCGTATCTCTTCCTAAGCTTTACAAAATGAAACTATTACAAAGGCATTAATAAGCTTATAATAGAAGATAGCACAAACTGAACGTAGGATTATTAAAAATTCCTGCGTTCAACGTAATAATAAGATATAATAGTTGGGGGCGCCACTTTCGCTGGTGTATGGGTCTTAACACTTAACCGATGATGCGCTAGTGCGTGGAGCGTACAGCGTCTCTTCCGTTTCAGACAAAGCATTGTCGGTGTGCTCTGTAGATGCTGAATGCAGAAACTGAATAGACACATCTTCCGTCAGATGTGAACCGACCCTAAGTCGCTCTGGGCCGGGTTTTTTTCTTTAGTCTTCTTCGTAATATTGTTTTTTTTATAAAAGCATACCTTTTGACAACCATCGGATTTTTTGTTCTCAGAGATGCTATAAACTTAGGTAGGCCGTCCGCACATGGCTACTCACTATTGACGGAACTAATCAGTAATTGAAATTACAAACTAGTTAAAAACTGTACCTCGCACACGACGCTACTCAAGTTGCAAGGTTTCAGTGACTTCTATAATGTGCGATCCTTTTCGTAGGAAAAAGATCGCAGTTGACTGAATAGTAGGTATGTAGTGAAGTGCCCGATAAATAAAATATTCGTAAAATATCTAGAATCTTAAAACACCTTGACAACTTCATAATTGGTGGTCTACGTGTAAATTGTCATTCTGATTTGTCAAATTATTATTAACGTTACTGTTAGGCATCAACTTTACTGTTGGGTAAACGTAAAATACAGCTAGAATACAATAACTACGTCGTAAAATGGGTAGGTACAAGAATTAAAGGGAAACGTAGTGAAGTTTAAGCGATGGATCATAATCATCATTTCATAAAGATAGATACTTATCATAAATAAATAAAGAAAGAAAGAAATAAGTTTATTTTTATCTACAACCTATTACACAGTTAAACAAAAACTTAAAACTAGTACATTAGGGTAAGTGGTGTGTATGCTGTAGCTATAAATTAGGAACTGGCTCAGCAAGAATGCTACGTGTACTGGTAGACCAAAAACGCGCAACGCTGATTTTCCGCCGGTTCCTACAATCAGTAGCAGGCAGTGCACAATGATAGGAAATTAAAATATAAATGACAATGTTCAGTGAAAAACTTTCAAAAAAGCGTCATTCCACATGACGACCTTCTCAAATCTGCTATGCGTTTGCGTCGGGCGCAAGTCCTGGGGCAAATAACCATAACGCCATGTCCTCTGTTTCGCGGCTTGGCGCATGCCCTAACTTTCCTAAGTAAGCGGTGATTCATACTCCACGGAGTACTATATAAACTCTATGCTCCACGGGGTGATGAGATGAGGTGGAGCGTCTTTCTATTATAGTTCATTATAGTTCTGTCCTTAACTTGACTTTTGTTTATCGTTTTGATGTCCTCGTCCCTCCATCGTCTCGTCCTTAGCTTTGTGCCGTTCGCAGCTCTGACTTGACATTTCTATTATGCTCAGTGTGCTGCAGTTAATATTTGCCAAGAGTGGTTTAAGAAAATACCTCCGGAATAGGTACTCAAACGCAAAACAAACTTCAGTTGGTCTCAGGTCTCGATTTTTTGATAATATTCAATTAATATCTTTCAAAAAAAGCGTCACATGGGGCCATCTCAAATCTTATTTACGTTTGATTCGGGCGTAAGTCCTAGGGCAAACAACCATAACACCAAGTCGTAACAAAACAACACACCTTCATCTTGTGTGATGTTTCGCTAATGCGCTAACTTACCTAAGTGGTGATTCATACGCCACGGTCATGAGATGAATAAGGTGGAGCGTCTTTCTATTATAGTTATGTCCTTTGACATTTTGTTTATCGTATTGTTTGCCGTTGTCTCAACGTCTCGTCCTTAGCTTTGTGCCGTTCGTAGCTTTGTCCTGACATTTCCATTATGCTCCGCGCTTTTAATTTAAGTGCTGCAGTATCTGAAGTGGAAGCGTCAAGTGTCTGCTACTGTTTAATAACGTTTTAAAATAATAGTCGGCGCATTTTTTATGGGTAGGTTGGGTATAGCAGTTTGCCTCGAACTTAATCGTGTAAGGGATATACCTACTGTTTAAATTGTCCATCATTTTTTTTTTATTAGCTATCTAGTAAGTAATTATACAGTTTAATTATCGAATTTTTTTAAAGTAGGATTTAAAGTCTGACCCCTTGATGTGCTTAAACCCAAATCAGATTAAAAGAACGTCTTAGGGGGGATTTCACCGTTAGTATCTTAAAACAAGTTCAACTAAACTCGTTTTTTAGTAAATGCGTTCATATATCAAGTTAAATCTCGTTTAAAGCCAAACCGATTTCACCGGCTTTTTGAAGATAAATTTTGATCATGTTTACGTAAGCGAACATTTACCTCAGATTTACATAAAATCATAGACAATAACGAAAAAAGAATACAACGACAACTGTCAATGTCGTTGCATTCTTTTTTCGTTATTGCGCTTATGAACTCTTAAGCGCGTTTACAGATGCTGAACCGCTGAATATCGATCGTTCAGGATGTTTAAACGAGTTCGAGTTAACTGCGTTTTGTTCATTCTGTGAAATGTAAAATGTACCATCTGAACTCAGTTAATGCGTAAGCTAGTTTTAACGGCAATTGAACGCGTTTAATTTCAACTGTGAAATTGGACCTTAGACAAAAATTTTGTAGTTTGGTACAAATTGCGGCTTAAGACTGGTTTAAATGTGATTTGCGTTTGAGCATTTGGGGAATGCTTTTAAATGTACCTATCGTTCTATGGAAGGCTTTATGCCACTGTCATACTTGACCGCTTGTTGTCTGAAACTTGTTACGAGAGTTTTGCTGCGGTCGACAGCGATATTTCACGTCCGGACCCGTAGAGTTCGTGTCTGTGGTTCGTACCCTTTTCAAACATAACTTTGGGAAGTCGAACGCTTTTCCTTCAGCATTTTCGAATGTCCTGTCTGGAATTGAATAAAACACAATATAGGATGCTGAGTTTTGTTTGTTCAAGGTATAAGCTGTGGGTTGGATTACATGGGGTTTGAGTACACGAATAATAATTTTCTAAGTTTAACAACAATATATAGATATCTACTGATTATAATAATGTAGCGTTTATAATAATGTAGTGATTATAATTATGGAATATCAGTTAACATAGTGGAATCTTTCTCGCAAAATCTTATAATTCTGAAAACTAATACGAAATACGTTCATTTACACGGTCAATCAGCCGGGTTTTTTTGCAACATTGGTAACTATTCCGATGTCGCCAAAACTAAACTAATCTAATTTGTTAGTACTAAAAATGTCACTGAAACAATAAGTACCTAAATATGGCATTCGTTTTAATCCTGTCTTATTAGTTTAGTCTAGTTTTGGCAACATCTAAATACCTACCCCTAAACCTAATAAACTAACCTAAAACCATGTCATAAGAGTTACAAAAAAGAAAATTGAAAAATTACTCAAGTAAACCTTAGCTCTGACTAAAAAGACAGAGTTACAAAAAAGCTGTTATCATTTTAAGATTTCGTAAGAAAACTGAACACGAGTCTATAAATAACTATTTTAACACACAAAATATTATATATACAAAATATTCCTAAAAATGTTATTTTCACTATGAGAAAAACAGACTCATACCTATGGCAATAAAATTAACGACTACATTTAATAGTTATATCAAAATTTATCATCGCGAAGTAAATACAAAATATTTATTCAAGTAAACTTATATTAATTTACAATGTATGGGTTTGGGACCCTCTTTTAAGTATAGAGATACCTGTGTTAGAGGGTTCCGCTCTTCCGTAATAAAATGTAAATATCTGACTACCATAATTATTTAAAATCAGCGGATGAAAAAAGATTCCTGAAAAAGTAAACACCTAATTTTGCGCAGAAAATACATGAATAAATAAACGAAATAAAAAAAAACACAAGTAACTACACATCTGGCTAGGTACCTTAATTATAAAAAAATTGCTAGTGAAAAGCTCATACCTTATCATCTATAAAATTTCGTTATTAACACAATTATGTACCTGCCTATCAAATTTACCACATCTTACATACATACATACATGGACAGTAAATACAACACATTATCCAGTGTAAGAGTTGAAAAATACTGTAACATGATGTTTCCAATTTTCACGGTCAATTATGACCACCACGGATTCTATTTCCGCTCTACCCTGCGTATCCATCCATCACCATCACTTCAAATAAGTCCATCAACGCATTCGTTCCATTTGTGAAAACCTACCCTTACCTATATGTACATCTGCCAAAAAACATTCATTACATTGCATTCACTAGTTCTTTTTGATCTTTTATTACCTACACTGTTTACAACCCACGTTGCTCAAACAAACTCATGTACTTACTTCATAAAATCGGTAGAATAAACAAAGCGCAAAGAGAGTTATGGCACCGACCTCAAAATTTTATTCATTAAATTGATCCAGGGCATTGCCCTACTTCAACTAGTAGTCAAAAGTTGGTACGGGATTTGTTTCAGCGACCAGGGGATTCGAAAGAGATTTTCTTTAATGAATTTATCTAAGTACCTTTATTATTTATTTAGAAACTTTTACAAAACCAATCTACAATTACGCCGAAAACGAAATTGGTATACACAATTTCGTCTTCGGCGTAATCGTGGATCAGATCAGATTCGAAAACCTGGATATTTTTGGATACAAAGGGGTCACAAAATCTAAGAAATATTAAAAAGATTAGAAAATATTTAATGACATTGGTATCATCGAAGCTAAGCACGGAAGCTCGAAACAATATTTGGATTTGAAAGCTTTCATTCGTCATTTAAATGACCTCTTTCGTTTTTGAATTTAAATTCAAACTTTTTTCGCTGCACATGTAAGTTTATGCGTTGTGATTGTGACGTATGTAGTGTTTTAGTTTTTAGTGATAACCTTGCTTTTACCTTGTGGTTTTCTGTTATTGTTATGAGATTTAGATAAGTTTTCAATTGTCTTCATTGACAAAAAATAACTTGGATTCTGAATGGGTGAATAGGTATTTAACTGTGTATCTATTTCTTGGTTTTGTCAAACATCAAGAAATAAAAACAAAATGTAGCTAGTGATGTTAAGAAAAGTCTTCACAATCTTAGACAATCTTAGTTGAAAAGAATTACGAAAACATGTAATCCACGATAGCTAGCGTAGGTATCCATGAACGAGATTGTCTAAATACGTATAACCAATGACAAAGAGATTTAAATTTGCAAACGGTCCGAAAGTAATGTTCAATTTAGTTTTAGAGGGTATAATATTAAACATGACTAGATGTAGAAGACCAGACGGTCGGTGGCCGCTGGCATCGGTTCGAAGGTCATCATGTCCCTGGAATTTACCTATGTAGACACGGACAATCCTAAAACTGCACGGCGTGGTGTAAAAGAATTTTAAAACGTTAACATTTACAGGCAGGTTCATCTTGTTTGTGTCATAAAGAACTCGGTAATCCCCGGTGATTCAATCGCAACACAGATCTGAAGTCGCCTTAAAAACAGTTTTCTAGGAACATCTGTCTAAATCTGTCTGTGTGTTACTATTGAGAGGTTAAGGTGCCATGGAATTTAAAAGAATCCCTTTGTAAGACATTGAGTTTAAAGAGGGAAACACTTTTATCTTCCTCAATCTATTTAAAAGATGAAATTCCGACCAGAAAACTCTAAACCATTATGCTCATTTAACTTGGGAAATAGTAGGTTTATAGGTAAGTGGGCTTAAAAGTCTTTACATACTAGTTCTAATTTGTAGAAACAATCTTTTTGCTCATTATGCATAGAACCTATATGCACATAATTATTTTCAAAACAACATAGAATTCGAAATACGAAATTACATTGCGGGACACGCGACCCGAGAGTAAAGAAAGTTTGCCCACCGCTCTCGAGTAGACCAAAACGAAAAATTACGTAAAGACATGTTTGCAGTTTGCTTCTGGGGTTAATTATGACTCACTCAACTCATTAAACAAATGCACAGACTATTAATGAAATAGTTAAAAAGTCAATATTTTATTGGTCTATTATTATATATCCTCACCGACTAAAATGCGAGGATGCGTTTCCCTCCGGCTCTCGTGCCATAAAACTTTTCCGACCGGAATAACATCTATCGCATTTCGCAATCGTTGTCGTTCCATCGTATTATTGTTTGTTCGACGGTATCCGGAGTCCGGAAGTTGTTTGACGGTCGTGCGCTTCCATTTTACACAAATAATATAAATCTGAATTGGTAACAGCTTTAGAATTTGGATGAAAACTTTTATATTATATATTAGGAAAATATATGTAGAAATGTTTTTCTCAAGCTGTGTTTAGGTCTTTATATAATATGTACCTCTATGAGACTTGGGAGACGATCAGACTTAGGCTTGTGTCCATTTTATTTTCTTTTGAATAATTTATTTATATATTATTTCATAGTATTAGTTATTATTATTAGTTATAATATCGATCAGTTGAGCTACCTCCAGATTGTTGCAACAGTCTGCAGTTAGCTCAACTGTTTAAAATGTAGATACTAGTTCTTAGATGTAGAAGTAATCATGTTTAATTATGATTTGCTTAATTAATAAAGACATCTAGTAAGCAAAGCAGTTCATTTTGCTTTCTAGAGTGATATGAAGGTTCACTACGGAATGGCCCTAACTAACGATTTAAATCTAAAGTTTTCAGTATCAAAGAAACAATGACATGTTTTGTGTACTTATAACTAACATTTTTATGGACTATCTACCTTCATTTTACCGCATCTCTAAATAACATAAAAAATAACTATACCATTAATAATTACAACTTTGGTAGGTACCTTATCTATTGACATCAATCAGTTGAACTACCGCTACATTGTAGCAACAGTCTGCAGTTACCTCAACTGTTTGAAATGTAAAAAACACTAGTTCTTATTATATAGAAACAATTTTCTTTGAATATAATTTGCTAAGTTAATGATAGCATGTAGGCAGGTCTTGAGGTGCTAACTAACTCAGGTTTAACTATCAAAGAAATACTAATAATAATGTTTTCTGTATAACTAACTATCATAAAAATGAACTATAACATTAGTTATTTCTAATTTGGTAATGATTTTGATCAGTTGAGCTAACTCTAGATTGTTGCAACAGCAGTTAGCTCAACTGTTTCAAATTTTACTATTATTATTTTAAGAAACAATCTTCTTTAATTATAATTTGCTTGGATAATAATAGTACATTACATCCGAGGTCAGTAATAGCTGGGTTGTGGCTCGCGTTGGTGACTAAACTTGAAGGCCGAGACCTAGCAAGATTACCAGATGTTACCCATACCCATAAAATACCTCTATATTAACCAAAACCTTAAATATAATAACATTTTTTACCCAGGACACAAACCCATTATAAATCTATGTGTGATGTGATCGTCTCCTAGGGGCATGCTCACTTTAGAGACGATTTCATCCGAATTTAATTCGTACGACTACGCACGAATGATCGTAACCTTGCAAGGACTATGGGAGCGCTCACATTGCGTGCGATTAGTCGGACGTATACTTACGATGACGTCCGAAAGTATAGAGTAGGTAAACGGAAAAAAACGCACTTCCTCTCGTGCTCCTATTAATAATAAATAAATAAATAATGCTGGACTATTCACACAGCATTATCTAGCCCCAAGCTAAGCAGAGCTTGTGTTATGGGTACTAGATAACTGATATACATAATACAATACACTACATAGATAGATATTTTTTTATTATATAATAGAAAACATCCAGAACGCCCTGAACAAATACCTGCAGATCGTACAAATATTTGTCCCGAGGCGGGAATCGAACCCGCAACCTCCTGCGTCGCAGGCGGACCTTCGCCCACCGCGCCACAGAGGTCGTCAAGTACTCCATACGTTCAGTAGGAGCATCAGGGGGGTTATGCTCTATGACCAATTCCACGTCTTACACAGATACGACAAGATATCGGCGGGGAATGGGACAAAACCGTATTCTGTATGCCTTCGTTGGTTTTCTCAGCTGCGTCACAGCGCGATTCGGGCAAGAATTGAACTGTCAAGTAAACACGCGCTCTGCCAGCGTGTTAGGGCACAGATTAGCGTGTTTTTGCGATAGTTACTACGGCTCACTTCTTCAGATTGTGAAAGACATGTCAAAGTGAAATCAATAACAACGCAGTGTTTATTTAATGCGGAAAAGGCAAGTATTATTCAATAATTCATCACAAAAGACGTATACATATACATAGCAGCGACAATAGCCGTATGGCGCCGGTTCAGAATTTGCACCACCCCAACTCTTCCCGCGGGGGTCGTAAGAAGCGAAGAAGGAATAACCACCGGGGGCAGGCAGCAGTCCCTCCTGCAGAACCATTCTACCATCGACCTGCGATCCCCAACCCGCGTTCCAAGCTTGGGGATTATAGGCATCACCCCACATGAGATAAAAGCTAAATGGCACTTATATCTGGGGAGGTCTGCCTACAGCCAGTGGACCACAATAGGCTGTTGAGGTTGAGGAGACTCGCCTATCCAAGCATTGATTATTCAATGCCTAGTTTGGTTGAGTGTTTTTTTTTCAATGTGCCGAAAGAAACACATGGCTTATTGATCAGTTTCATTTGCAGAATGCAAGCAAGTACCTACCCGCACGAAGACCAGCTCAGCCTAGCTTTGACTGAGCACATGTAGGCCCGCACGGCAGTGGCTGCAGATCAGCAGTAGCACCATAAAAGGCCGTGCAAATATATGAAGAATTCTTGGAAAGTGTCTATAGTCTTGAATTGTATTTATCAAAGAGAATTCAACTACGTGGTGTATATCCATCATCGCCAAGCTGGACTTGGCCTCGCTGCCTCCATAGGCGCGATGGAATTTGTCTATAAATTCTATCGGTGCTCTTTATATAGGATATTTCAAATAAACTGGATAAATAAAATAAATTTGCTACTTATAAATCTTTTATTTCGTTTTTTATTCGCAATAAATACACCTACAAGGGAGGCCTATAGAAAATTAGACATAGGTAGGTACTATTATTATCGTTTACAAACACAAGAGTAAAACAAGAGTTAAATTAAACACAAATACATCATTAATGTATGATGCCACATAGGCGTCATCGACCATCGTTTTTGGGATAGCCAGCAGACAAATCCACCCACTTTGAGGAGTCACTATCCTGCTTACAAGGATCCCTCATAAAAAATAATAAAGATGCCTAGTAGGTAATTATTTGTTTTGTTCTTTGCAGCAATTTAGGGTCCATTGATAGAGGGTCCGCAGTAACCTCCTGTTAATTTATACTTGTGCTTTGTTGGCGCCAACATCTTACCCGTCGTCTTTGTATAAATTATATAAATTTTTATTTTGCTGCTTTGAATAAAATTATGCTTAGGGCTCGTTTAGACACGCGGGAACCTTGCCGCCTATCGCGCGTTAGGGATCCGCAAAATTGTTTTATGAATGCAGACAGTTGCGGCAGGGCTCGTGATTCAAATGTATAAGTTATTATACCTATATAGTTATATAATGTTAAATATCTATCTAGGTACTACGATTTTCATAAATTTATATTTTTTCCAGACGGCGGCGCGGCGGTGGTGGCGACCGCTCGTCACCCTAAACTGTTATACGTGTATGCATGTGGTTCGTAATGGTTAGCCTTACGCATCATAGGTAAATTACGTTGAATAACCTAGTAAAGCCTAGTAAAGTGACTGCTACCTAAACTGCATTTGTCTTAATCGCTGATAATTTTAGGTAGGTACTTAGACTAAGTATGTTTATTTTATGTATATTTTCTTTAAAGTATCTTTATTTTTATCTCTATCTTCCTACAACTTCATGGCAAATTTGTGGCAATACGCCGTAACTGTCGACACTAGATGGTTTATAATGTCGTATAAATAAGATTAGAATTACCTAGTTTTGATTAATAAAGAACTACAATACTACTAGGCCTAATTAAATTGATCGGGGAAGATATTTCGACCTCTTAAGTAATAATAATAATAATAAATCAAGAAAGATATAATATGAGGGCAAGCATTTTCTAGCTGTTGGCTGTCGGTGTCTGAACTAACTACGGGGTATCTACGTGTAAACGATTACGATAGTAATAATATACATATAAATAAGACCGCGCGATTCCCACACCATTCTAAAATCATGGTATCGCCGCGTCTGAATGTAGCATTAGATAGGAACTTTTACTGTCTATTTGACACTAAACAACAATGAAAACTGCTTTTTCGTTCCGAAACTAGCCATAAATGACTTGAATGATAATATAAATCGTTAATTTTGGGCTGCAAATTTTTAAAACACACTAATATATTGTAAGCTCAACAATTGATGGTTAAGCCAACATATAATTTTTATTTAGATACAAAACATTAAGTATAATAAAACCGTTAATTTTCCGAGTGAACCGGATGTAAGATTTTGAACGAATCATGTGAAACTCAAAACGAGGTATAGACAACTAGTCTTGTGGCATGCAGAATACAATTTTTGAAAATCACACCACGGCACGGCCAAAAATCGCGTTTGTGTTTAGAGCACGCTGTGACGTCACACGATTTGGGCAAGAAATCTCTTAGGTCATAGAGCATAACCCCCCAGGTGTCCCGATGCTCCTATTAGGAGTATTTAGTAAGAGCCCGAGGAGAAAGCGGAAAAACGTATTCAGTGTGAGTGCTCAATTCAGAGGGCCTAGACAATGTAACAATCGATGTCGAAAGCATTGATTTAAAAAGGGAAGATAGGTTACGTCCTCCCAGCGCTGACTCAAAAATTGGCATGTGTTACAACTACACGCAAACACATACGCTCACAGTTATATTTCCAGTCCTGTGCAATACAAAGAAGAACAAAGACGGAAAGACGTATCTAGGACCGAAGTAAGACTGAGACAACAATATTTCACGCGAATCACGACCGCCCGTGCCGCCGGTCAGACGGTGACTGATGTGGGAGAACACAATTTTACACAATTTGAGGTTGCCACTTTCGAGCAACCAGTACTTACCTCATCTTCGTTTTTAATAAATCAATGGTCGAAAGCGATTGTAGAAAAGTCCATAGATGTAATGGTTTGACATTATGCCTTAGTATGTCACGTGATCTGTTTCCAATTTTTCCCTACGAATCTTTCAATTGTTTTCGATTCGCTTCATAGCGAATGCCGGTTGGCTAGGCGTAGCCAACCGCCATTTATCGACTTTTCTACTATCACTTTCGACATCGATTGTTACATTGTTAAGGCCCTCAGGTTCGTTAACGTATGAACAAATTCGGATCCAAAGTGAGCACGCCCAAGTCTCAACTTCCAGTCTTAGGATACTGGGCACAATGAGTCTACAGAGAGGAATCTTTGACCTCGCTGTCCTCGGTAGCGGGCGGTAAACCAGCGACGGACATCTTACGGCGCTCATTGCGCGCGCGCGTCACGGGCCGGTAATACTGCTCGCTGCGCCGGCGTCAGCGGTCCGGAGCTGGCGTCTCCGACTCTAGCTCCATCCACAGCGAACTGAAGACGCGTCCTTCTGCAACGAATACTCACTTATAGATACCATCGCCAAACGTAACGCATATCCAGTGTGTTTACCATGAGTTTTCACAATCTATACTCGCTTGCGATTGTAGTTTAAAAAAATTATGGAAACTTCTAAAGCGCCTCTAGCGGATAGTTGGGTACTAAAATGCGCTGTGGATAACATTATGTGTATGTCGCAGCCGGAACGTAGAATTAGCCCGTTTGTAAAACGGCTAGGCCGTTTACAAAACGGCGCCATTCAGCTAAATGCCTAGGCCGATTGTAGAACGGTCGGTGAAATCAACGTTCTACAATATGGCTGATCATCTGAATTAGCCCGTTTAGGGAATGGCTAGGCAGTTCACCGCGTGCTTAGGCCGATCGTCAAATGAAGATAACTGTTTCTGTGTACGAGGCTCCGTCTGCGCAGAATCTACAGTTACCTACATATTATATTTTATTACCGGCTATGACATCAATTATCTGCCAAGGAAAGTTGCTTAAAAATTGGGTTCGGAGGTTAGCTCAAACAGAGACAGCGATACCTAACTACCCACAGTAGAACACAATTTTAAAAGTTGGTCGTTTGGTTCCTACCGTGCATACCATAACATGCATTTAAAAAGCTGTTATTTTATCTTTACTAAATCCTCAACCTCAAAGCTAGACGCAGTACAGACTTCCCCTGATTAGCTCCTTATTGGCGTATGTACCATGAGGGGTAATGACCATAAACTTCACGCCTGTGCTTGGCATAGGGATTAGGGATTGCAGTTCGGTGGAAAATTGTTCAGCAGGGGCGCTGCTGCAAACCCTCGGTGGATATCCCTTGGGGTGGTGCAAATTCTAAGCCAGCACCACACGGCCACATTATTACATCACCTACCTACTTCAATTTTATTGAGGTATATTAAAGATTCGATTTTACAGAAGCTAAATTTTATGCACTGATTTTCATTATTAAATAATATTATTAATAATCTGAGGCACTGTGACACTACTATGGGATTCAATTAAAATACGTTTTACTTTAATCCCATAAAATACATTTCTTTAGTACCTACATTTCAGTGTTCTGAAGTTTGGTTAGGAAATATTTAGGCAGGTATTTCTCGCACAAGCAAAACCGCGCGCCATTACTACTAATTAGTAATCCATGGTATAAAAAGATATAGGTAGCCGTTTTACAATCGGGCTAGGTTTGAGTCAGCCAAATCGTTGAACGTTGAGCGTTTTACAACTGGCCTAGCCATTTAGCTGAATGGCGCCGTTTTGTAAACGGCCTAGCCGTTTTACAAACGGGCTAATTCTACGTTCCGGCTGCGACATGTATTTAGTAACTACTGTAGTAACGTCAGACGATTTAACTATGACTCATGGTCGGGTCAAATATATGTGAATAAATAAATAAAATAAGAAATGGTAGACACACAGTTTGAAACTATTTTGCTTTGCGTTAAGGCCCATATACCAGTGAAAGTGGTGCCCCCAACTATTTCATCTTATTATTACGTTAAACGCAGCAAGTTTTAAAAATCCTACGTTCAGTTTGTGGTATTTATTATAAGTTATTTAATAATGCTTCTGTAATAGTTTGATTTTGTAAAGCTTAGGCAGAGATACGAAGTTGCGCTTTTTGGCCACCAAACTCTATTTTCGCATCTCCTCCTAAACTATATGAGATAAAATTATTAGAGGTATTAAAAAATAGCTTATAATAGATTACCATAAACTGAAAGTAGTATTTTTAAAAATTCCTATGGTAAATGTAAAAATATGATAAAATAGGTATCGCTGTGATATTGGCTCGGGTATGCGCCTTAAAAACAAAAGATATAGAGCAAGCCGGGGTTGGCAAATATTCACTTTACAGAAAACACTACATTTCACAGAAAAATCACCCTAGTGGTGGCAAGGCGCAATTTTTGCTGACTATACATACCATAGCCAAGAACGAGAGCTATTCTAGTCTCTTGCGATATGATTCCACTACGGCCAATGTCAGTCCACTGCTGAACGACTCCCCCTGATGCGCCTTATTTGCCTATATATATACATACCTATATCTATATCTCATGGGGGCAAAGTGGAAACCAACACTAAAATCTATTTTATCGTTCGACTCTGAAATTTTGTATACCTACAGGTCGTTCTTAATCTGGAACTAAACATAAGTAAGCTTCATCGTCATCATCATCATCATCATCAGCCTATATTCGTCCACTGCTGGACATAGGCCTCCCCTAATGCGCGCCATAGCGCCCTGTCTTCAGCTCGACGCATCCAGCATCTGCCTGCAGTTTTTCGCAAATCCTCATCCCACCGGGCTGGAGGGCGTCCTACACTACGTTTGCCGAGTCGCGGTCTCCGCTCAAGAACTCGTTTACCCCAGTGGTTGTCGGTTCTTCGCGAGATATGGTCGAAATAAGTGAGCTTATTAGTCCATAAATAGATAGACGTTACCCTATAGTAATAATGCGTTCCGAAGCCGCGGGCGCATACTAGTCTAAATTAAATTCAATACGAATACGACCTACTTTCTCTACGCGTGCTAATGATCTGTCAGTTTATTTAAATAAATAAAAATTAAAATATTGTATTTCAAATACGATTCAAAAACTAAATAGCCAGACACGCAAATGTGAAAATAAAATTGCATAAAAGATTTTACAAAATGGCAAAAATTTATTTTTGTATTGGAATGAGTTCCTGTTTTTCGCGCTAACGAACGTTGATTGATCACAAAAGAATAAAGGATCCATTTGGATAGGTAGGTACCTTAAAAATTAATGAAGCAACGGGAAATGGAGCCTGCCATTCGGTCAGTGACACGTGTTGGCAGCAAAATATACCGAGATACTGATATTCGTTTTGACTTTAGTTATTCAAGTATATCCATACTATGTGTATTAAAACTATTTTGCCTATTAAATTATCGTAATTATCGTAGGAGATGTATTTATTAAACTAGTTAACTATGAACCATAGACGAAAATAGGGTGGCTTTTTAAATATGACGGGCGTGTACGGCCTAATCCGAAACCCCGTGAGATAAAGAAAACTCATGAGTAAAACTTAACTGCAAAGACCCATTTTATATGCAATTATTCGATAAACTAATCAAAATTCATACCGAATTCATAAATAATCGAGGATAAACTGTAAACACTAATTCAGAGTCAGAGTCAAATCGTTTATTTCTTTAGACTTACAAAATAAGTACTCAGACAAGTCAATTTTTTACTATATAAACAGCTTGATAAATAGTTATTACTATCAAACAAGAAATAAGGTGCAATTGACTCTAATTCACTTAAATTTTTTGTCCACTAGCGGAAGAAGTGAAAAATAAACTTTTAAATTTACGAATAGGGAGCTCAGTTGCTTCAGATGAAAGCTTATTGTAGAGTCTTACGCAATTGCCCACAAATGATTTCCCTACCTTTCGTAATCTATATGATGGGATGTGTAATTTGTTCTTGTTTCTTGTATTTTTATGGTGAACATCACACCTTTTCCAAACAGTTATCTCTGTTTTTGTGTGTATATATTAGACTTTCATAGAATTTGTCACCGCAAATGTATGAGTTATTCTCAAACCAAACGGTATTTGCGTCTTTGCGGTAAGGCACTATTTTCATGGGATTTGGGGAGGCCCATTGCGTGGGATGCTTTATGCATCACAAACTTGCGCACTGAGCTCAATTGCTATAATTGTAAATACTAATTCTAATTTATTGCCATTACTTCATTGTAATTTATTTATTAAAAAATTAATTAGCAACATCCCCAACGTAAAAATTAAGTCGTGTTTTCTGGAAAGTAGACAAGTAGCATTTGTTCGAAATTTTTACATACATATTACACATATTATGTAGATGCTTGCTTGGTAGCAGTAAGACAAACTGTTCATTTCTTGTAGTTTTGGATTGGGTAATACACACCCAAGTCAGAAACCAGTCTTGTGTGTGTTTTTAAAATACAGGATGGCATTTTGGGATGGGAGTCGGTGGCCAAATCCGAAACTATTTCATTCGCCCTGGTTTGCCGGGTACAATCGGTGTCGGATACCGGGGAAAATGATTGGGCATGTACGATAGCTTTCGGTGTACCTTCCGGCGTAACTTGCATACATTTGCCACCGGTACCCGGCATCGAATATCCGGTAAACAGAAAAGGAACGGCACGGTACGGTTCAGGACGTATGAAAAGGTTCTTGAGAAAGGTGATAGGAGGTATGACCTCGATTTATAAGAAAACAAAAACTTTTTTGTCGTTTACTTTTGCAGGAAATCGAACAGAAAAATATACAGTATCATATCATATTATTAATTCAATTTTTAAAATAATATGATACTGGTAGTGTATGATCTTCTACAGACCTCGACTAAGTAATTTAAAATATGTCTTCTAATTCTTGTCTTCTGAAAATTATTCGTTTCAGACTCCACGCACGCATTATGCACTTCTCAGTTTCAATCGTGTATCGTGTCGATTGATCACCCTGTGGAATAATAAATAAAGATACATGCTTGTCGATAAATTCGATGAGATATTGATATTGCCTTACATTGTAAATGAATCCAAATCCAATTTCAGTTGTTTCTATTATGTATTGAGTCGCGCACAATAGAGTCCAGCTCAGGTTTGGAAAGAAACGTGCGACGAAATAGCAGTGAGTATTTATACTTATTATTAAATTTTGAATCAAGAAATTATGATTATGAACTGCTATGAACTTAGCACCCATCTATATGAAATCAGCTCTTTAGTGGATGAAGCCACTATCTGAACTAACTTGTCTAGTTTCACATTTACACACATACATAACGGTTGTCCAGCTTTATTTTGATGCAAAAGCTACTTTTTAATAGACCACAGAGATCGCGAACATTCTAATGATCTACATTTAATAAAAGCTGTGTAGCCAACGAGCAATTTTTATTGCATACCGAGTGCGCTATCGGGTCAGTCGATGTTCAACCTCCATTCAGTTTTCTATCGGACCACCGACCATGAATGCTACAACCTCATTCCAAGTTGGAATCGTTGAAATAATTAGGTTCTAGAGGTTTTATTGGAAAAAAGCAGCACACACTGCTTGCTATTTTATTTTTCAACGGCGCAGAGGTTCTTCTCTGGAGGAAATAAAATGTTTGGTACACAAAGATTGCTAAACCTAAAGTAGTAAAATTTTTAACTGCATTTGTCAGTACTTTTACAAAAGAACAATAAAGGCGACTTCTTTTGTAGGCAGATATTTAACTGGTTATCTTAGGCGTAACTGGTTTTTAGCCAACTGAGTTAGTCAAGCTAAGCTGCCTGATAATATGTAAGGGCTCCTAACACTGCCCACCAAACAGTATTAAGAGCCCATCACCAATTCATAGATATCAATATCAATACTATGGTTAAAATGTAAATTGAATAGGTACTGCGTACAAACTATAGTGAGCACTTACTTTACTGTCTGCAATAAAATGCCTACTAACTTCTCAGTTCTAACTCGTGTTACACCTAACCTTTAAAAAGGTCTTCGTGAATGCTGTAAAGTTGTTGAAAGGACAAATAAATAAAGCACCCTCTTTAAAACAATTCTTGTTCATAAGTTAAATGTCTTCACGTACGTTCTGAAGAAAATGACCTACATTAATCATAGTCAGAGGTTTGCGAAGCGATCCCCGATCCGATCGAAGATTGTGTTCCGTGACCAAACGGAACACAAAATTATTTAATTTTTCTCCTCTTGGCTAAATCCACTAGGCAACCTAGTTAGTTTAGGCCATGATGAAGAGGTCTCGTACTCACCAGGCTTTTCGTTCTTATTTTCGGTTGATGATGGTGGTTCTTGGCCCTCTTCGATACAGCTCTGCTCGTCTGGGAACTGCACGTGCTTCTTTACGTTGGAGCGGCTCGGTTTTGAGAGAACTGATGCTGTAAACAAAAACTTTACTAAGACAAAAGAGGTAATTAAAAACTGAACACTTCAATACTTTTTAATTAATAAAAACTACTTCTGCCATCGGTTTCTGTACCGAAAATTTAGTTTTCTGCTAATTTGATTGAGAAAAAATTTGGTGTAACCTGGTTCTAAGTTCTGTTTTCAGGCATTTCAGCCTTCATACGCGTTGTTTATGAAAAGGTAAATTCCAGTTAACGACTTACTTATAATTTTAGAGGGTGCTTCAGAGAACTCCTCCGGATCGCATCGGCTGGCCAATGGCCTGCCAGCGGACCTGCGGCGGCCGCTGGGAGCGGAGCTGGTGGTGATTGTTTGCTGCGCCGTGGCCGTGTATTGTACTTCTCCCATCTAACCAGAAAAAGTATAGCTGTAGAAAAGTATTACTATATCCTCCATCCATAAAATGGGTGCTGGACAATCCGCCCTGCTTATCTGGGGGATGGATGATACTTCATCCAATCCCAAGCTTAAGCAGGGCTTGTGTCATTACTAGTGATTACTAGGCAACCGATAAACTAAAAAATACTTATTATATATTTACGGCATTATAAAATTGTGCCGACATAATTGCTTTGGAAATGGAACATGGTATATCTATCTATAAGCTTGTAGATCATGCGTCAGTATGCTGAGTGTGAACTGCCATACTGTTTACTACAAATGTTTCTATACTCTATCTTCTATACAAATGTGAAAGTTATGTAAACTTCTCGCTTGGAGCGCTGTCAGGTTTCTATTTAACGAAAACTTTGTAGTAAACAGTATGGTAGGGCTCTACACTCAGCATTCAGATCCATCGGCTATACTTTATGAAGTTTTTTGGAATTAACCTGAATAAACTATAAGTTTTGGTTCGTAAATAAACTATAAACTATAAGTTTTGATTGACGTAATAAACTATAAGTTTTGATTGTACGTTTTTTTGCATAAAATGCAAAATTAGATGATACACGTCATACGAAGTTGCGTTTTTGACTTGCCCAGCAGTTGCATTTTGAGAAGAAAAGTTATATCATCCATGAAATAGTAAAACAGTTTATTCATCATCTTAAACCAGTAACATACCAGTGTGAAGAAACCAAGTTGTTGCAATATGTAAAGTTAAAACGACAGAAATACGGACGAGCGCAAAAGACAAAATTAGAAAAATCAGACAACACAAAAAACACACACAGTAAAAATATAATAGTAAACAAAATAAATTAATAATGCTTACATGAAACACTTGAGGACATTATGTTCTGTTTTTTTTATTTGTATAAGTAAGTATCCTCAATATCCAATTTCATTGTGTACCGCGATAAAAAAGAAATGGTTACTCTCCATACAAAAATCTTCAAACGCTTTTGACAAAAAGACGAAATGGTCCACAAAATATCTGAATTCAAGGAAATTAAGTAATTTCGAGAAATCTTTTCCCCATTCATAAGTTGTGTTTTAAAGGGTCTTTCAACAAGGACGGGTCGATGTTAAAACAAGATGTGTGTGAGATATTAACGAAATTTATTTTTTATTTAAAAGGCCCAAATGGGCCTTTTAATATACATATATGCCATTATGGATCTCATCGTTTTTCATCATCGTGAATTGGCCACCAAGATCGTGTGATTTGACTCCGCTAGACTTTTTCTTGTGGGCCAATAAACCACATTCGACCGTTGCCCTGAAAGCCAACATAACATAGGCCATCGCTCGGATTCAGCCGGATCAAAAATATTTTTTACAGGCAGTTTTTTGAATTTGGGTTTTGGGTACGTTTCCTTATTCCAATTTTGATATGGATCAGTTGAGCTACCTGTAAAAGGGTTTGCAACGGATTGCAGTTAACTCAATTGTGAATTCTAGTTTTAATTTATTTCTTTAATTTGATTGTAATTTTCTTTTTCAACCTCAACCTCAACAACCTGTGTTGGTCCACTGCTGGACGCAGACCTCCTCCTGATAAGCGCCTAATTGGCGTTTATCTCACTATGTTACCCCATGGGTGTAATGCCCATAATCCCTACGCTGGGCATGCTGGTTGGGATTCGTAGATCGGTGGTAGATTAGTTCTCACGAGGTGCTGCTGCCCGTCCCCCGGTGGATAATCCCTTGCCATTTACGACACTTACGGGAAGAATTGGGGCAAATTCTATGCCAGCGCAACATAAATGCAGACCCACATAGCAATTTTCTTTTAAATTAGGTTTTTTACTATACACAAAATATATATAAAATATGTATAAAAAAATAACTATTGAGTCTACAGTTATTAGCCACAAGGCTAGATCATTTGCGACTACTAAACAATAACTAACAGCCTGCCTGGCTATCAATCCGCTCAGACAGTTCATTGCTAAATTCTGTATTTTTTATAAGAAAAGGTCAAATGTGAACACACATTTTTTAGCTTATAACTAGCGTATTAACTTTACTTTTAAAAAAATACACAGATAGTGGGAAACTTTTGCTAGTGGAGAGTCTTATTCGTCTCATATCACAACAAGTTCACAGTTACTAAGCTATATCTGTGGAGTATGAAATGATCACTGCATGACGTTGATCGATTACCATACCAGCTAGTAATGCTTTAACATGGACTAACACCTAACCATTACTCTAATGGACTAATGGTCAAATGTTGGAAAGGAGACGCTGATACCCATGTTAAAAGGTCGTCCTCTTATGTTAGCTTTGTTAGAAATATTAATAGAAGATTGGTATCACTGAAGCATTTTTCCGTATAATTTTTTTTTGTAAATATTGCAAACAAAATTTACATCTTCAATTAATTTTCGATTATTGTTTTATTGTGAGACTACATTATTCTTCAGTTCCGTTTTGTATCTGATAATTCAGGGAATCATAAACATACAATCAAAGCGTTAATTGGGAATGGTAAAAAAAACATATTCTGACCTACACGAAAGAGTTGACCTTGGTCTTCAAAAATTACCAGCTCCTCCATTCTTTTTCAAAGATTTCCTACGAATCATTAGGAAATTCTTCGAAATGAATTGAGAAATGCTAACTACTAAAACAATTTATTTATGTAATTATTTTTTTCTATAAATTTAAATTGCTTTTCACATTTCAATATTTAGTTATAGAGACCATTTAGGTAATGTGTGTGGTTTGATTTAGGATTTTTTGGTGTCTCGTCTTAATCGTCCCTATAGACGCAACAAGGCCGATATTATTGATGATAATTTAGCTATACGAAGTTTTCAATATCGAGCTGTTTGCCATCGTTAAAATTACTTTTAGTGCTCAAAAAAAAACTCTACGTGATTCGTGGTTTTATTTGTCAAATCTTTTTGACCCTTACCATTCCATTGGTTGCTGTTATTCGAACCCATACAGCAAAAGCCTTTAATTATACTGTGCACTCAATAGTCGTCATTTTCGCCTGTGGCTTTGTGTGTGTAAAAGTGTAGCTGGCAATTTGTGTCACAAAAACTGCATCGGGCCGCAGTATAGAACAGAGCGCCGAGTGAGGAGTGATAATATATATAAAATAAACCTAAATGAGTTTTTATTGTAACCAATATTTGAAATGTTAGTGGGGAAAACAATAAATAAGTATTTTTCTGAGAATTGTCATAATCTCTACTAACCTGTCACCACCAATGGGATTGAAAAGTGAAAAATGACAACTCTCAAAAAAGAATTGAACAATAAACTATAGATAATATTACCGTGAATAAACCGTGTTTGTTTTAATTTTTAGGGTTCCGTACCCAAAGGGTTAAACGAGAACCTAATTACTTAGGCTCCGTCTGTCTGTCTGTCCGTCTGTCACCAGGCTGTATCTTATGAACCGTGATAGCTAGACAGTTTAAATTTTCACAGATGATTTATTTCTGTTGCCGCTATAAAAGTTAAATAATTATAATAATCAAGGGGGGAAGCGTCGGACGCGGTCAGTACTTGGATGGGTGACCGCGTCACGTTGACTTTTTGTTATTTTACGAAGAAATTTGAAAATTTGTATCGAGTGCAACTCGCACTTGGTCGGTTTTTAATTTGTCGTCTTTTTTGTGCACTATTATTTTCCTAGAGATTTTATTGTCACCTCTTAGTATTTTGCTTCCATAAAGTTCAGACCAAATAAGAAAATGAGGCCTGAGCCATAAAGGGCTAATATGGTATAAACCAGTATCTAAAACACAATTTTACTATTAAAAATTGATTGCTAGGTAGGTTTAGGTACTTTATCAATTTTTGCAATTGCTTTGCATTTATAATTATCTCTCCGCACATCAGTGCCCTGAGTTGGGTTGATAGCATCAAGAAGTAATCGTGACGTCTTATATTGTTTGGGGTATGCGTAGTTCCCTGACTGCACCACAGAGGCCCTGCTGTGCAGTTAGCACGGCGTTTTCATCTCTACTCTACACTAGAATAGACAAGACAGTTTCTTGTCTTCGTAATCTTTCTTTTGTCCTAACACGGCGTTTCTCGAAGCAAACCCTTGAAAACAGTTTTTTTCGTAGACAAGCTCTATCTATAGCAACGGGAACGACCACTGATTAAGTATAAAATCTTGTAAAAAGTTTGTACGGTACGTTTCATAAGTCCATTACGCACAATTTTTTTTCTACAAGTTTTTTCAGTAGAGATAGTAGCGAGCTTGCGTATGATTTTGGCCAATAATAATGTCTCTCGAAAAAAGTCAGTGGTTCAAGAATCTATATTTAATAATTTGCACCACCCCTGTTCATTCCACGGGTGTCGTAAGAGGCGACTAAGGGATATTTACAGGGGGCGGGCAGCAGCGCCTCCAGCCTAACAATTCTGTCACCAAACGTTTATCTAAAGGGGGCCGACGAAAACTTTGATCGATGGCTCAAGCTACAAAATCATCGCCCGTTGACACGATTTAAAACACGATGCTGTATAAAGGATAAAAGATATAAGTATAAGCCTAGTTTTAAGAAAAAATCTGCAGGTATGGTACGTTAGATAACAGATGCAATGGTTGTTGTAAAATGCCTAGCCAGGAAAAATGTTGATTAAAATTGTTCGATGGAAGTTGTGAGCGTGTTTGGAATAAGAGACACTAATTGAGATCTACAATCAGATATCTCGCAACTTGTTAAAACTTGGAGCTCGTCTCTTAAATATGACGTAAAAAAGAAAATTTGTAGCAAATCTTTTCAATAACACTGTACTTTACCATAATATATATTTTTACCATAATATATGAGCATGAGTGCTTAATGTTTTAATTAATCATTGACACCATGATAATGATACGGAGTCTATAGTTTGACCGCAACCGCTTTACCGCTCCTTAGGAAAGTGCGGCGAGAGCAGGGAAAAAAACAGCAAGATTAAATGAGATAATTTATGAGATCGATATTGTCGGATAGATCTTAGGATATCGAGATAAACAAAATGTTTATTATATGTAACGATTACATTTTTTTTTAACTAAATTATTAACAGGTATTCTGACATAGATTCTGCTTCAACTTCATCTTCCGTTTCGCCATTATAACTTGAATCGGAGTCGTTCTGCAAATTTATTAATTATGGATTGATAAAAATATTAAATCTACTATCGCGATCACTTTTATATTCAAAGCTTTCTTCTTTTCTTTAAATATTCGGCCACTTTAAAAATGATGGTCTTGACATCACGAGATAGCGCTCGACCCATCTTTGGATATTTATCTCGCGTGCGTCTTACTACTTCCCCCCCGTCTCGCCGCGCGCATACCTCAGGCGCGGTACAGCGGTTGCGGTCAAACTATAGTCCTAATTCTGACAAATGTCATAAAGAGGTTTGATGTTTGGATCGGATTGATTTATTTTGTGTACATTCAAAACTCACGACATGGGCTGCAATGCAAGGATGGCCAAGCTTGAAGGCCGTACAACGGCGTTACTCGAAGAATGCGATAAATAAAAAAATAATAGTTATAATTACATATATTACATGAAAATTTGTGGAAAATTGCAAAAATTTCACAGCTGTACCAACAGCCAGCAGTGCATCCTGGACCAAGGCTTTGACAGTAAGTACCAGTCATTTCCATAATAATAATTCACGAAAATTGTTGCAAAATTTTCACAGCTGTAAATAACTGCATTTAAGTTAAGTCACTGTAGTCACGGGGTTTTGTATTCAAACACTAAGTTTACAGATTCTTATTCTAATGAGCTATTGGCATTACATCCTTTGATCGATATGGTCGCCAACTGGAGTAGGTCGCTAACGAAAAATCCTTGAGCTGAAATCATCACCAGTCTAACTTCGTGGTTTTGAAATAGGTTTCTATACCTCAAACTCGCATTCGTTACCAAATTGTCTTATTTCTAAATTAGTCCTTTTTAAATTCTTTTGAAAAACGATTGTTTACGAGAAATTTCGAGTAAATAATATAAATTGTCTTACCCGATCGTTGGAATCAAAAGCAGCAGTGCCGCGGCCGTCCATATACTCTTGAAATTGCGATATGACACATACCAGCGTGTATACCTGTTGAAAATTCATTATTTACATCATTGATGGCTGCTTTATTTCACAATGATAACGGCCAAACTGCGGTTATTAAAGGACCAATTAATTAAGCTGTCAAAAATGTCACGAATGCACTAATGGAAATGCTGTTTTTTATACATGATTAAACCGATGAGATTGTACGAGGCATTATTATGGATATGAGGTGCATTATAATTGAAGTGTGATTAAACAATTAAGTGAATTTGTTCTCCATTTATTTATTTAAAAATATTATAAACATCATTACAGGCACGCCTAATGCAATCGTGTACAATATTTTTAACACCATAATTGTAGGTATGTAAATATTGGTCAAATTTTAAAATATTTAAATTAATGTAATAATTTCATTAAAGAATAGAAATTCATTCAAAATAATAATAATAATAAATGAACTCAATAATAATATTATGAAAAAATAATTTATAAAAATAAGCTCAAAAACATTAATTGGGCACACGACATTAAAAACATAAAATAAACATTAAAATCTGCAAGCGAATTGAGTGTGCGGATGCAGCACGTCAAGAGAGCTTTTTTAGAAGATTGGTTCTTCCTCGAGGAAGAGCAAATGGGTGGGACGCCTCCTCCGTTGCACGAATTCCTCCGGGACATTCAGTTTCATCCCTCCCAAAACGCTCGGATTACGAATGACCCCCCGAAGAAACTTTACCACACAAGTAACAAGCGCTGCGTCTTGCCTTACCTCCAGCTTGTTGTATCCAACCATGCCATAACAAACAGGGTTGGATACATAAGTGGGTAATAAGGGTCTTATGGGAATAATAAGGGATCCCGTAGAGCTTGAGGTAGAGGAATCGGGTAAATTTGTTCTGAATGCGCTCTACCATAACGCCTCGTGTAGAGCCTATATCGCAGCGTTGAACTCCAGATGGCTTCGAAACAAAGCGTCGTATACAGCTTGTTTTGCTCTCAAATTGGCGAATTGCTTGTATTGAATTTGAAACAAAGCGTCGTATACAGCTTGTTTTGCTCTCAAATTGGCGAATTGCTTGTTTTGAATTTGAATTGCCGAAGAAAAAACCCAAGCGTATTTTGCAAATGTTAGTAATGTGTACTCGGAAATTTAGCTCTACATCTAGGTGATTCCCTGCCCCTAGATCCCTCACCGAGTTTACTCTCTCCAACCCGTTCAGTTGGCAGTTTTAGTGGAGCGGCGTCTTTGCTCAACTGAAGGTGATAATTGAGCATTTACTGCTGTAACACTGCAGTTCGTTACTACAAGTCTGTCCACATCGCGTTGCAGGCGTTCGCAGTCTCCTGGGTCTTTGATTGGTAAAAGCACTTTTAGTTCATCTGCGAAGAGTAACCCTAATAATCCTCCTAAGTACAAAGATTTTCGTCCGATCAGTATTCTGCCGTTTCTCTCTAAACTGCTTAAAAAGGCGTTCGTGCTGGACGGAACAGACCAGTCAGATAGTCGAGCCACAACCTGCGTGCTGCGCTGCACCGGTGACTCGTTGAATTGCCACCGGTTCCCATTCCATCCCGTTACTTCATTTCCCCACCATCTAGCGTTTTGGAAAATATGATTATAGTTATAGTTTGTCTGATGAATTTCTAATTCGCAAGTTTAAGATGCGTTTAGAGAAGACAAGGACGTAAGTTTGCAGCTTCTGCAACTACATCTCATCAAAATACACGATCACGGGATCTGCCATAGTTTATGTGACGTCAGTGAGGCTACTTAGTAACTGTGTAAAAAATGACTAAACAATACATCATAACATATACGTATGTATTGTTT
Source organism: Eupithecia tripunctaria (assembly GCA_955876795.1). Lineage (NCBI taxonomy): Eukaryota > Metazoa > Arthropoda > Insecta > Lepidoptera > Geometridae > Eupithecia > Eupithecia tripunctaria. The sequence continues at coordinate 10,740,312 of OY041599.1, forward strand.
TATCCTCAAAAGCTTATCGCATTTCGACATGAAGGAGACAAGCAAATACCATTAATACATTTATGGCACTGTTTATAAGGTTGTTAAGCTCCAGCTAGACCTTATTTTGCCATAAACTACAGACAGACATCTTAAATTCGTCTATCTCTATAGTATTTTCAGTTTTATTACGGCGCGGTGATCCATTTTATGAATATGTTTATGTGATTTGTTCTTAAAATAAACGAGTAATTTATTGTTGTCGAAGTAAATTAGTTTACCTTCATTATTATAACCAATATAGTGACATTCAGTATCTCAATAATAGAGAAAATTTCACTTTCTTTTCAAAATATATCGGTTTGTACTATAGAAAGAAAAAGAAACTAGTTAGCTAATACTCACATTAAGGGCGATGATGAAAAAGTCCAATGTGAACAAAAACGCCGTTATTGGGTTGAAATTCGTCTGTAACAATAGCATAAATGTACAGCAATTATATTGTAGTTCTTTCATTTCATTTCATTTATTCCACCATAGGTACATTCATATATACACTTGATATCGTTATAATCTAATTTTAAACATAATAAATAATAAATTATTTTATTGTAAGAATACAATTTGGATTGTTATGACTAACATGCAATAGCATAGCACAGTGTTGTTCAGTCTGTTTGAATACGCGGATTGAATAATGATATATGGATTGAAAAATTATCGCGTTTATCTCTCAGACAGACAAAAATTTAATTAAATTAACGTACTACCTACAGAAGTACATACGTTTCTCTATTTTGATGCCTACTTAAATTTATTATTATGACCTACATCATGCAAGAAGCCGCGAGAACATTGACACTAAGTCGAGGCAGTGATGTTAGATGCCAACTCAGAAATTATGACATCGGCCTGTCAAAATTATGGTACACTAACAAAAGTTATGGTACCTACCTTTGGTTTCTATAAACTTACACTGATGGTTGAGTTAAGGCTGGAACCTAGTAGATTTGCTAAAAAACTAGGCCTAGATCTCAGTAATCACGGGATCCCCGTGGTAAAAAACAAGAACTACATAAAATTTTATAATTTTTCTTCGGTTCCTTGGTTGTAAAAACACGATAAAAAAACATGAGAGTGCACTGTTTTGCACCTAATTTGCTCTAGACCTCAAGAACCTTGCGGTCTATAGAAAAGATTTTTGTTATGATTCGTAGGACTAATTCTTTGGTTCCTCGGTTGGTTTTTTTGTTTAAGTGTTATAGTTTTCTTGTAAATATACATATATACACTATGTGGTTTTACACTGCAAGCGCATTTTTTATCATTTTGGGTCTGAAGTCTCGCTCAATTTGCAGAATGTAGAAAGAGATGTCCTCTATTTCAACGCAGAAGCATAGGCACAAGCTGAATGAAACTGAATTAACACCTTTTTGCCTTGAAACTAGAATCTAGACTGTATTTTTATCCGGCCCAGAAAGCTAGGCCAGAAAACTTAAAGTATTTTGCGTATGGTCTGGACCCACCCTAACGTACGTCAGAAAAGTTTGGGATGATAGAAAATTATGGTACATTAGCGTACCATAATGGAAGTACTATGGTACAGACCTGGATTATGGTACAAATACCATAATTATGGTACGTATAACATCCCTGAGTCGAGGTTCTAAACCCCTTCTTGGACATATTGGACATTAAATTTAAAAATACTTTAATTAGTACATGATGATTATTAACATTTCAAAAATACCACTAAGATTTGTGTTTTTTTTTAATTAAGAACATCCTTCTCGCTGTAGTTGTTTTTTTTTGTAGGGTCGCGGCCGATTGAAAAACACTGGCATAGCAGGAAACAGAAAATCAGGCCGAGAGAGTAAGGAAGGCGGGCGCGTCATTGTTTAAGGTGGTTGGAGTAAACTGTCTACCACGGGATTAGAACAAGGAAAATTATTTCAATCTCTCGTCACTCGCTGCTCAAAAGCCGCAATGACCTCGTTTGCATGTGTTGGAAGAAAGGAATCATCTGTACGACCCCGACTCGACTTTGATGCATGCACGAAGAATACACTTGAAGAAATACATTCAATAGATTTTCATTGATAACCCTTGGGCTAAAGTCTGTTCGGCGGCATTAATCATTGTGCATTTCATTCTATCTCGCGGCTATGTCTATAATGACAGGTGAGATAGCATACGTTTAGGCCGCGCTCAATGATGTCAAACAGTGTACTCTTAAGCATTTCCAGTGAAACTTTGCTACTACCCCGAGAGTGCCGGAAATTGTATAATATTAAATAATGTTAGGTTTGTTGTTGTATAATTATTAGTAAGCCTAGCTTTTGGTCGGATGCAATAGTTTAGTGTCCTAAAAAATATAATAAGTACGCCACTTAGATTATCACAAGATATTGGACACTTTTTTTCAGTTTTGTCGATAAAATTAATATACATCGTATATTTTTGACCCTCACTCATATTTGAGATCGATTCACCATCTTCGGTGAATCAGGACATCATCGGAGGAAAAGTAGAATGTTAAGTCCGAGCATCGATCAAAAATATTATGGGCAACTGTAACATGTATCAAATATAAACCGTTAAATAATGATTGATTAATAATGATATTTTATTTTTTTACTGGTTATTAGATGTGTTGATCAAAAACAAATACAGTAGTCCTTGAACCTGATTTAAGGGCCTAATAAGTGCGGGTTTGGGACTCGTGGTACTTATAAGGCATGAGTTCCTCTTTCGGTAACTAAAGACTCTTTCGGAACCCATAAATTGGATTTGCCCATTCCTTATATTTTATTACAGTAGATTAATCCGTGCTTTTCAGAAAGGTCAGAGCCAATCACTATATTAATCAAAGTTTAATTAAACGTTCCATTATTACTACCCCTTTATCTTTACAGACTCATAAAAGTAATAATTCGGTCCCCATTAACAAAACCGTGGTATAATAAAATTAAGTCCGCCAACCTTCAGCTCCTCGGCCGAATCGATAAATGTGCTTAGACTTGTATACGTATACGTTTTATGAAGAATTGGATCTGGCATTAAAGGATCTTACAGTAATAATCGATATCTTTTAGTATCACATCAACTTGTATTGTGTGGAGTAACTAAGTAAAAGCGGAAATCAAATATGATTAGATTAAGTACCTAACTATTCGTTCAGCAGCGAACTTATGGTGTGGTACGCTGATGAGTAAAATATATTTCTATGCAAAATTCTGAAAAGTCTGTGTGTGTCACATTTATGTATATATATATGAATACTGGATTTTACACAGCATCCGAGCTGCGCGCGTGTGGGATTTAGCATTCCCTCCGACATATTGACATACGAAAAACGAATTGATAAAATATCAAAGTGAGCATACCCCACTCACAGTTTGCAAGTAGAACAAATATATCACGTTTGCGAACTCAATCATTGTTTCCAAGCCCATGTTGAAAATCCAAGGGCACAGCAGAAGTTTCAGGTCCTGTAACAAAAAACCGAGTTAAAAGCACATCAGACAAATATTAAATATATGAATGAGTGTCTGGGTGTGACTTATTTGCGTCAAAAGCGCTGAAAAGTTTAGGCTTAAATTTTGCACAGCAAAGGAATTCGTTTAGATTTAGAACACCTTATATGTTAACCAGTGCCTCGAAGGTTGATTTGATAGCGGTTGAGCAAGAACTTCTCTGATAAACCAAATAAAATCACAGATTATATCCAGCAGAAACGTGGTTTCCGAAACACAAAGTCAAGATTTATGAGCTTGTTTAGTAAGTTAATTTATTTCATAACAGTGAATAGTGGTGTAGCTAAATTACAGTTGTTGTTTACGCAGGCCAGGCCACGTCAGTAGGCAAGACGGTTTGCGTTGGTCCGATCCAACAGATAGGATCAGTTTACTAAGTTACTTGCCGACATGTGTGAAATATCTCGTGTTAAAGGTAGGTAGCGGTGTTGGGAAACCGCTTGGCTGTTAGCAGCACAAAAAAAAAATATTATACTATGCTTTGCTATGCAGTCATCTCTAAACTAGTCTCTCGGTGCTTGTATGAATCTTCACGTCACTCTTTTTCGCCAGAGCTGTCCTAAGAATCCCAGTCTTGAGAAAATAGATATCATTATGAGTGTAAAATAACCTCACTATAACACTGCCAGTATCATATTCTTCGCTCGCCCCTCGCATACCTTTTTAGGTCTGGAAGGTGATTAGCTCTCGTGCGAGGACTGTATCTCGCACATCTCTGGCAAGAACAGACCCTTAAAGGTCTGTCGAACATCGATTTGCTACCAAAACTCAATTTGCGCCTCAAACCTGGCACCGTTCTTGAAATTGTAATAAAGTTTGCTTAACCTTGTTTATTTAAGAATATGATGTAGGTAAGAATTTAAATCATGTTTTTTTATAAAGACCGGTTAAGGATAAGGCGGTTAAGATGGTGTATGCCAGACGTTGTGATTTCCAGAAATATTGAATTTCTGGCTTAATCGCCACAACATATTTTGAACTCATAACAAAGTTAATATTCTTCTGCTAATTTGACGTTGTTTTGGTCTATTGTTTCCTTAAATTTTGTATCAAGGATACTATGCATTTAGTGGTATCTGAAAGTTGCGATAACTAGAAAGTACCTATTGTTCTTATCACGCATGTAATAAATTCTACCCGGAATGGCAGTTTGGCAGCTGAGCAGTGCTAATAATTTAAAGTTATGAAAAAGTAATGATATCGCACCAAAAACATTAATGTGAAAACTAGGTCATGTTTGGTCAGTACCATCTTTTTTATTGGTAAAGAAGTGGCTTTACCGTTTACCATCTTTTTTAAGAGAGAAAAAAGATAAAAAAGATTTAGAAGAATTAGATAATATGAAAATGCCAAGTTCCATACTCATATCTTACTCTCAGACCAAATAGATCGTCTGAGATCATACTATAAACTCATTAACTCTACAGAACTAATCGAATATCTTGTAATTTTAAAGAAAAAGCCTTCCTATCTCCGCCCATTTACACCGATCAAAAAAGGTATTTAATTACTGATTTTTCTCGGGTTACCCTAAAGCCTTGTTTACAGAGGCGCGGGGCGTGCGGCGACGCGTGCGGCGTCGCGTTGGGAGTTTTGTACTGTTTACAGAGAAGCGTACAGCGGCCCCGTCATCGAACGCGTAAACACAAATATATCGCAATGTACGGTGATGTTTATGGATAGGCGGGGCGTGCAGTGTCGCGCTGCACGCCGCGTAAACATAAACAAATCGCAATGAACGTTGATGTTTATAGATAGGCGGGGCGTGAAGAGAGGCGGTGCACGCCGCTTGCGACGCGTCATATAAGACAAACGCGTGTAAAATTCGCTTCTCCGTAAACACACTCTACAAACGCCATTTGTTTGAATTAAGTGTGGGCCGCGCAATTGCACGCGCCGATGCACGCCCCGCGTCTCCGTAAACAAAACCTAAGCCTGTCTTTAGAGACATCTAAATAGTGATTACTCTTTTTAACCCCCTTTTCCTCGAGACGTCTCTTGTTGCTTCCGTAAAGCCAACCGTTTGATCTTAACTTCACATTTTGCTGGCTGCTGACGGACAACGCAGGTTTGAAAGAAACATAAAAGTTATGTGACTCCCAAAATAATGTGTATTACACTCCACATACGTCATTGTTTAGTATGAAATAAATATTAGAAAATTATAAAAACTGTATTAGTTTTGTTGTGGCATTGACAACCGATAGTCATAATAATAAAAACTATTATTTTTTTCTTTATTTTTAAACTTGTATTACTTTTAAGTTCAACAACTTTGATCTAAAAAAAAAAACAATTTTGTCTGCTTTGAATGTTATAATATTACACCATAATCACGAAAGAGATCCCCCAAAGATTGATGATGGAGTTCTCTCCATCATAGAACTCACGTAAAAACTGACTGTAGAAGCCCGACTTTATTATTGACTTTGTATGGAAGTAAGGCTTTACTTCAATACAAAAATATTACTATCTGAATAAAGCACCTGTCAATATCTTTTATATTCTTATAAATCACTTGTCTAGCTTCAGAACACTTGAGCAGTATCTCAGTATAAAGTTACTGTTTGTGCTCTGTCAGCAAATAGGTCGCTTGCAAGTAGGCTCCACGCAACACAAAGACCGTTTCTCGCCGCGTTGGCGACGCTCATATTATAGCCAGACCAATGGTGGTCGCTCTCAAACTCGCACTAAGAACACTTGAACTTTGCGAAGCCGTTCTAAGATCGCATAATCTCGTTTAGACGAAACTTGTTGCTGAAGTTATTACAGCAACAAACCGGATTAGTCATTCATATCGTATTAAACTAGTATACCAATATTGGAAGCGAGACTCTAATTAAGCGCGAAAGCTTTCAAGGGTTTTTAGGTCCAATGATATATTGAAATGCCGGCCTTGCATTTTTTGTAGAGCTTATAATGTTATGTGAGCAAATATGTATATCCGCTAGATAGATGTGCATCGATCATGTCGCTGTAAAATCTTCCAAGAAGACCCTCTTAGATGGCGCTAATTAGTAAAGCGTAAAATACAAGGCAATCGCTCTGCTTAACAATAGATTCATCTTTATTAGTATCTTCTATGAATTTATGCTCTCCTGGTACTCGAGTTCGACTTCGTATCGTACCTTAGGTATATTAAGGTGTGATACACGAGCCAATATGACAGAGCCACCTATTTTATCATATTATTGCATTTAACACAGGAAATGTTAAAAAACCATCGTACAGTTTGTGGTATCTATTATCAGCTAATTTGTAATACAAATGTTATAGTTTTATCTTATAAAGTTTAGGAAGAGATGCGAAAACAGAGTTTGGTGGCCAAAAAGCGCAATTTATCTCTGTCTAAGCTTTACAAAATGAAAGTATTACAATAAATAACTTATAATATATACCAAAAACTGTGCGATGAATTTTAAAACTTCCCATGTTTAAAGTAATAATAAGATAAAATAGGTGGGGGCGCCACTTTCACTTGTGTATGCGCCATTATACGGTGAATACTTTTTGAAGTACGTACGTCTCCGCTGGCTCATCAACATCCCAAACTCACTGCTATCACCCTACGAGCTATGTGGTCTGCCCACTGCCACTTCAGTTTTGCAATTCCGAGAGCTATGTCGGTTACCTTGGTTCTTCTGCGGATCTCCGCATTCCTGATTCGATCTCGCACGTTGTGCGAGTTCGCTGTGCGACCTTGAGCTTTCTGACGAGACCCATAGTAAAGGACCACCTTTCAGTGCCGTATCTCATCACTGGCAACACACAAACAAAAGCCTACGTACTGTCATCTATGACCTTCAGCGTCTTATAGTGTAGTACGGGGACGTACTGAAGAAGCATTTCCATTTACGCAAACCGGAGTAAGTGTCGCGCCTTACCATTATTAACAAAAGACGAGCGGGCAGAAGAAAAAATAGAAATACCTGAATTTTTCATTTCGGTCTGCGCGACTCATCATATTTTGGCTCCAAGTGGAACGTTCTAAAACGGTACCTAGACTACTTACACTGATAGTGCTCGCGCGTCGCTGGCGGTAGCTGTCATTCCGGTGTGAAATTATTCGCTTGAAGCTGACATCCACTCAGTAAATTTCAATGTAAGTTTTTAGTCTCTACAAAAGTTAATGACTCTTTTGACATTTGAAACTACACTTATTTGACACCACTAAAAATAGTTTCATTCCTTGCTTTGGTTTTGCAACTTCTGAATTGATACCATTGAAAGAATTATGTCAAACCAGAGGACGCAAAGGCAAAACTAAAAGAGAAATTAAAGACCCCTCTATCTCGTCACATCGCTTATTACATCCGGGCTGAAATGCTAAAGATTAAGCCGCATACATTAGTTTCATTGTAATACGTAAGTGAAGACATCGGGTTATAAATAAATCAATTAATAAATAATGCGGGACAAATCAGGCACTCATTAGGGCAGGCCTTTTTTCCTGATCGCGGCGTCCGCCCCGCTTCGCAGTCGCTTTGGTCGCGCAGGTGTGAGCCAAGCTTTAAACTGATAGTTTTCTAACCTAACCTGACCTAACCCGTACGTACATACCTTGAAAACTCCGATCGCCAAAAGTATGCATGAGAGAATCCCTAAAATACTGGCAGCCAGAAGCAAAATGTTGAATGTGACCGTCGCTGAAACAAATTGTCAGATAAATAAAATAAATACTATTGAGCAACTTGAGTGAATAATGGGGAACAAAATAAGTTCGATAAAGATCCTTTTGCTTAATTTGCTCAACTGAGTTAGACTACATATTAAGAACCTGGTTTCGAACAGTTGAATGAAATAAAAATAAAAGATTCTGGACAATTCACACTAGGTGTCATAAAAAAACCCCAAAAAACAGAGCTTATGTTATGGATGATAGATTACTGTTATAGAAAATATCTGTGCTATATTATGTATTAAAATTAATTTGTATTAAGTAAGTATTGTTAATATACGCATAAAAACTCCCAGAACAACTTGCAGTTCGTACAACAATTATCCTGAGGTAGGAATCAAACCCTTCTCATCTCAAGTGGACTTTCACCCCCGCGCTTCAGACGTCTTCAATTGAGTAACGTTGGCCTGTATCCGATACAGTTATATATACATCTATAGTTATTGGAAGCGGCAAATTTTGCGGGTCACTGGTTACGTTTTCATATTTATCCCGTACATGGGCCATGTTGCTCACCGACCCGGATACACGTTCTGTAGAATAGTACATTGTTACCCAAGGGATGAAAGTAACTTATTTAGTCCCGAGACTACGCGAGGGTGTTAATAGTTCGAGGGACTAAATGTTGCTTTCACCCGAGGTTAACACTGTGCTTTTCATTACGAATACAAGGAAAGTAAAAATAAACATATGAATCAGCTGAAGAACACATTCGTAAATTTTATTTCACATAAATCAACAACTGAATTGAGGTATTTTTTTAACGTCTATGGTAAAATTAGAGTAATAATATACGACATAGATAGTGAAAGGTTTTTTCCAGGTACCTCTTGAGAAGTGAAAACTTTGGATTTTTTTGGTTAAATCCATCATTTTGCCTTTGAGAAACGACGAGGTCTCTCGAGATTCTTTGAATGTACATTATGTTTAGTACTTAATGTTGTCTTTATCATAAAATACACGCTCCATAATGTTAAAGGTTTGTAAGTCTTTGAGAATTCGTTAAAATATATTAACAAAGCGTTTTCTTAGAACGATTTCTCTTTTTTCTCAGCGTGCCATTTCATCGGTACCTTAATTTTGATTCAGGTGGTAAAAGAATTTCCACTACTGCTTTAGCCTCTTCTTTTATAAAATCCTCATTGTAATAATCAAAACAACGAAAAATCAAACCCAAACTCGAAAAATCAAATGAAAATAGGATTACCGTTTTCCCGCTTTCTTTTTCTTGGGCATAAACAATCTTTTTGATAGATGGCATAATAGCCATGGTAGCTCTTGCTATTCTACCATGGCAGAATAAACATGGAAGAATACCGAGATATATTCTACCAATCGTTTTTATCATATAAAAAGTGGTTAATATTTTGCCGAAATCTATGTTATTTGAAAGAAATACTTGAAAGTAAATTATAATATAGTATTTCACCTCTAATTTATTTCAAGTTTACATTACGCTGTAATTGAATAGCCGTATGAATTGCGTCAAACCAGACGCAAAAGCCATCTCACAAGAAGTTGAGGTTGAGTGACTGTATAGAAAGGTAGAATGAATGGTTCAAGAGAAAGGTCAGGTGACAGCTGTCATTTGTTTTGTACTTGTCTTTACTTTTCGTCCCCAGGGACGAAAGTATAATTTTCGTCCCGCTGCGCAGGTAACTTCCGACCTACTTTCAGAGTATGAGTAATGAAAAGTAATTTTACTAATCTGTGCCTATCTTTCATTGTAGTTCAAGGTAACGGGCTTGATTCCCGCCTTGTGACAAATGTTTCTACGATCTACATATATTTGTTTTGGGTGTTCTGGGTCTGTTCTATGTATCAAATATATCTGTCTGTGTAATATATTGTATTATTGATGTATATCTGTCATCTAGTACCCATAACACAAGCTCGTTTAGCTTAGGCCTGGATAATGCTACGTGGATTATCCAGAATTAGGTATTTATTTATCTTATTTTATTCCCTCACTCTGATAATCCGATGGGACGGTAGACCGACACGAGCGAGGAGAGGTCAAGCGCAAGACCATTTTGACCAAATTGATGATGATAGAGTTGGTACAGGATGATGACAGGTGCTGGGTATCGCAAGCTGGAGACGCAGCCCTATAGGCGTTCATCTGGGGAGCCTATGCCCAGCAGTGGATAAACGTAGGCTAATTATGTTGAGTAGGTACTTACTGTGAGTTATTTTATCGGGCTCCAAAAAGCTTTCCGATTCAGGCTCCACCAATTCACCATTCAAATAACGCTGCTCCATATCGATAAAGTGTCCCATGGTGACTATGGTGATTGCATAGTAGAACTGCAACAAGTACGACTTAGTTAGTACGACAAAGTTTCTATGAGTGAAGCAGGCATAGACCACACTACAATTAACTATAACCATGGAATAATTGAATCGGCTGTATTGATTTACATCAAATTACGCATCAAAACAACTAATAGTCGGTCTTTATCACCTAATCGATAGGTACGTAAAGTGTCTTCTACCAAACATACGCTGGTTATAGATGCCAGTAAAATAGGGTAGTGTTCTGAATAAAAAAAAATACATTCTATTCGGTATGTCCGTTAGATAATCAGAAGATATTAGACATGTCATTTCTGTTATTTTGTCAATGATACAAAAACTGATAAAAATAAAACGCATCAAAGTTTGGGGGCGTCCCAAAAAAAAACCACCTTGCTAAAAATTATCGCAAGGTGTAACGCGATAATTTTTAGCACGCGTGTTATTAGGAGACGTCTATTTGCCCAATACGTGTTGTTCTGTTTAAATTGTACTGGCCACCATCGCAGGCCGCGTCTTCCTGGGAGAGCCTAAATATCGCTGGGTTTTTGTACTCAGCGATAATATTATTGGTTCCAAGCTCTCAGGTAAGTGACCTGTGTATTTCATTGGAAGAACGCTAAGAAAATCCTTTGAGACACCATTTATAACAAACGTAGCTTAAGTTGAGCGAAAACCTGCAGTGCAAGAACAACGAACTGATACACAATTCAAATTAGATTTTCAGTATTGCGATACAGGGTGAAAGTGAATTAATATGAAACTAAATTCTTATTATTCTGTTTGCATTTCACAGACACAGACAAATATTTGGATGTTTTTTTATACGTACAGACATACGAGGTCTATACGAGGCGTTAAAGAGTTTTTTAAAATGTCAATGGTTAGCAGTTTTTTAGCTTTGACCGTACCCTTTCAATGTATTCAGATTTTTCTTAATTACAATGTGGACCCTCTGTCGTAACGGACCCTGGTAAAGGGGATAATGGCAGGGACTCATAAATAATAGAATAAGTGTGATAACTCACTAGAGTATATACAGCAGCGGCGTAGCATCCTTTCCGTAAACTACGCCAGCAGCAACAGGATTGGATGAGGGCCATGACCGCTTCTGTTTGAAATCTGCGAACAAAAGAATGTTTAGAGTAAGTTTTAATGTAAGAGTTTGAATAATACAACTTAACTACTACATACGCAGTAACGCCCAAATACTAGAACGAAACTACTGAATAAATATATACTATGTAAGGCCACTCAGATTTAAGCACGCTTCAAGTGACGAATTTTTGACACTTTTATTTTAACTAGCTGCGCCCCGCGGCTTCTCACGCGTTGTTCCTATGGAAACGTTTAAAGGTGATTTATTCCCACGGGAACAGATTTACGGGATAAAAAGTAGCATATGGTTTATTCCAGTACTAGAATTACCTGTATGCAAAAGTTCAGCCGGACCCGTTTAGTAGTTTTGGCGTGAAGAGGTAACAAACATCCATCCATCCATCCATCCATCCATACATCCATACAAACTTTCGCATTTATAATATTAGTGTGACTGTCAGAAAATTACGTATTTGTCGTGCTTGCGCATTATGTCTCTTGCCATAGACTCGTAACGTAACACAATAGGGAAAAAAAATCTACTAGAAACGAAACTAGCAACTTTTTTCAATGCGTCATTATTAGGATAGATAGATAGATAACTCTTTATTGTACCACACAAACATAAAATACAATACAGAAGGAAATGTACAGAATCAAGCAAGTACACATGGCAGCCTTATCACTGTACGTGTCACGTCAGTATAATTGTTTATTTTTCGTTATTGATTTAAATTACTGAGTTTGAGAAAACTGGTGATTATTGAGTGCGTAAAATTTAACAAAACAATTAAAAGCAGTGCAGATAAGTGATTTATAAGGTTTATAAAATTTAATATTTTGTTATATTCCTGCAAAAAATAAAGATTTTTTTTCTTTTCATGTTTTTCTACACGGATTCTTGCATTTTATTTAACGTTAGAAAATATTACAGAAATATTATTGGTCTTGTGTCTCTAACAAAATCAGCATTTTGCCATGAAATAAATACAAAAAATATGTAAACCCTTTGAAATATCATAGGAATGAAATTAATAATGTAAGAATACACGTAAAAGAACACGAATAGAAAGAATAACGTCTTTTACTTTTTTCAAAAATATTAAAACAGTACATTCCATATGTTCCAAAATCGTAAAACAAACGTTAACTCCTCGATATTTAGAATAACCCCCTTTCGGCTCACTTCCCTTTCGGTTTACTCTCTGCCACAACTTACTTTGTATTGGGTGGGAGGTTTTCTATTATTCAGCAATATGCATGTGATTTCAAAATGGCTAAAAAAATATATACGTATTCTCTATTGATATAGAAACTTATCTACATATTTATTTTTGCATTTTGAGATGTTTTTTATTGTAGAATATAACCATTGAAAAATTGATATTTTAAATCTCAATCGCAAAATTTCAAAACGCTACGCCATTGACTAGAGCGGACGTGACATCACTGTACACATTTCTTCTTTTTTAATTCTGCTTGCTGCACCATGATTTGATACTATTCTGCCCACTTCACATTTCGTATTGTCGATTATTTTCAGTTTTTTCGGAAAACCTCTTTCCTGAGATGATCACTACCGAGGTCGTCACAAAAGGTTTTAATCAAGTGTCGTCAAACAAACATGGCGCCAATATGACAGCGTTTTTATCACTCGAAAATGATTGTAGTTTTGATTTGTTTTTTTTACCTTGTGCGAAATTCAGTGAGCGTCTTATCATTTCTCGGTTAAATAATGACCTAAAGAATCGATTAAAACAATAAAAAAAATCAATGCATATACCCTATTGACATGACACTGAAATTTCGTTTGGCTGACCATAACCTAGTTTTGTATTGGAAGCATCAATCAAAGTTTCCGCCGTCCCCCCATAGATTAACAATGCCTCTTGGCATATTAGGCCACCATTTCAACTAAGGTGTCATTTTAGCGCCCTCGGACAGACAGCACGCCTAGCTAAATTGCAAAAGGACGATTTCCAATTTTCAGTAAAAAAAATATGCATCTTTACCACTAAAAATGTACTTGAATTTTATAAGAATTGAAAATACTAGTTTGTAATTATTACTGATTCAAACATCATCATCATCATCATCATTAGCCTATATTAGTCCACTGCTGGACATAGCTATGGCGCTCATTAGCCTCCCCTAATGAGCGCCATAGTGCCCTGTCTTCATGCTTGACGCATCCAGCATGTATAAACATACTCGTATATTATATAAAATATATTTAAGTTTTTCCTTCCACTATTCTCTTGCTCCGTGTGCATAAATCTTGTCAGGCTCCGTGGAAACTGGCTGCGTCAATACAAGTCGTAGACAATTTTGAGTGTTATTTTGAAAGGTTTTATTTAGGTATCGGTACGGAGGTACGGAGAAGGCCCTGAAATACCTGATCGAAGATTAGAAAGCATTGGAGCATGTTATTAAATCCTTGATAACCGTAACTACGTTTACAAAACACCCATATTATCCATGCCTGCCTGGTCTGTCTGTTTATTGTATAACTAGCTGCGCCCAGCGGCTTCGCACACCTAGTCCACGGGAACTGATTTGTGGGATAAAAAGCCTGTGTTATTTCAGTCCTAGAACTACCTGTTTGCAAAATTTCAGCCCGATCCGTCTGTAGTTTTTGCATGACAGAGCAAGTCAAACATACTGTTTACAATCATTCGCGTTTATACTATTAGTACGATTGTAGGATTGTAGGGCGGAGTATGTTATTATTCCTAGGGTAACAGAATGTGCTTTTATGAAGAATCAACGAATTCCGTGGGCACAAAAAACGAGTTTATTTATATATTTCACTAAGACACTGCTTTCGATGATGATTACTAGTTATTGGTACCTAGTAAAGTAAGGACTTTATTTTTTTTCCCTTTTTTATAATAATAACATTTTTATTAACAAAGAATAATGTTAAAAATGTATTAATAAAAATAAAATATATAAAAAAATATAACTTAGATTTGGTAGATGGTGATCGATTATGTGAGATGAGTGAAAGTGAAAAATGAACAGAGTTACCATGTTTTTTTAAGGTCTTTTTTGTAACCACCTACTTATTAGCTACCTCATACCTATCCTGGCCTTACCTACAAAGACGTTCCATATAATAAATAATAAAAAACAGTTTTCTTTTTAACGGACTTCAGAAAAAAGTTCTCAATTCGACTGTTCTTATGTTTGTTACCTCTGAACTTTTTACTGGGTGACCGAATTTGTTGATTCTTTTTTAATTTAAAAGCGGGAAGCACCACTTTCCGTATGGTTCCATTTGGTCCAGTTCTGACAATGGCATCCATGATAAAACCATATTCATTCAAGTTTATAGTTATTTAAGACGCATACCCGAGCCAATATGATAGCGAAACCTATTTTATCATATTTTTACGTTTATCATAGGAATTTTTAAAAATCCTACGTTCAGTTTGTGGTATCTATTATAAGCTATTTTTTAATACCTCTGTAATAAATTTTATCTCATATAGTTTAGGAGGAGATGCGAAAATAGAGTTTGGTGGCTAAAAAGCGCAACTTCGTGTCTCTGCCTAGGCTTTACAAAATGAAACTGTTACAGAGGCATTAATAGATAACTTATAATAGATACCACAAACTGAACGATGGATTTATAAAACTTGCTGCGTTTAACGTAATAATAAAATAAAATAGTTGGGGGCGCCACTTTCACTGGTGTATGGGCCTTAAAACAAGTTGAATTATTTTAAGGTAAAATAATGAATACTAGCTTCAGCTGCTCGAATATACGTGTCGTACTGATTCTTTTCACAAAGCACATTGAGAAGATAAAGCGAAGAAATTTAAAGTGCATCACTTTAAATTTCCTCGCTTCTAGGAGTTTGTTTGATCAACTTAATAGATAACTTAATGATAGGTCGAAGGTTGAGTGCCGGAATAAAGCATTGCACTATACTTAAGAACAGAACGGATACCTTAGCCCCCATACAAACGTACTTCCCGCTTCATTTGGAAACTACGTTTCCGATCGTATTGAAATTTTCCATACATAATCGGATGACAAATAGCTATGTTTGTAGTGTTTTCGTTTTTTAAAAAACATTATGATATTTGAATGAGAGTGTAACTAATTTGCCATATTTTGACCACCAAATCGAGTCATTTTCAAGCTATTTTTTATGCATGTTAGACACTTTTATTCGAAAATCTGTCATACTGCAAACATCCTAAATATATTCACCATTAGAAACAAACAAAAATATTTCTGAAATCAATCGTTTATTCAAAATGAATCGCAAAGTACGAAAATATACAAAAAATTTAGAAATTCCTTTAAATTTCTGCAACCGCTCGCTCAAAAGCGGGGGGCAATGCGACACAGGGAGCACAATTCCAAAATAAGGCGAATGCCGCGGAATGGCCAACACGATGCGATTCTACGTGAAACAACAACAAATTCACTCGGGCCGGCCGCTGAGATTTGGGAGGGGTTCGTAGCCTTCTTAAGGCGGTACCCCGAGGCACACTAGCGCCGCCGCCTATTTTATCTTATTATTACGTTGAAAAAAATATAGGTTGGTTTGTGATACCTACCATAAGCTTTCTTTTAATACCTCTGTAATAGTTTTGTATAGTTAAGAAGGAAACAGAAAACAGAGTTTGGTGGCTACCAAGTGCTTTGCAGCTCCTCTTGAACTACATATACAAAAAAATGAACAGAGTTAACATGTTTTTTAAACTTAGCTAAAGCTCATGATAGGTATCACAAAGCAAAGAATTTGATTGTTAAACTTTATAATAAGATAAAATAGTTGGCGGCGCTAGTTTGAGTCGTGGTACCGCCTTAATTCCAATAAACGCAGCCTCAATTCCATTCATTGACGCGGAGAGACGGCTTATTAGTTGTTAATCAACAGAGAGAGGGTATTGTACACTAGGGTGTTCTAAGAAACTTTTGTTTTAGAATTTTGATACGCTTGTTTTATGGAACGAATATACCTAACCTAAATATAAAATTAGTTCTCTCTACGATAGCAGGAACCCGTGCCGACAGGACCTCAAGTTTTCAGAAGTGTAGATTCTTATTATATCATCAAAATGTTTTTAAATCATGAGAAATATCAAAAAAGGTTAATAACATATTCACAGCAATTTACCTTAACAAAAAAAAGAGTCATTCCCGCAATTAACACACAAAGAACACCGTATAATATATATATGTATGTGTCGAAATAAAAGATATTCTAATCTATTCTATTATATAAGAAGTAAAAAATAAGTAAAATTAAAGTGTTATTTTCCTCTAGGAGTTTTTTTTAATACAATGAGTATACAAGTTTCTGGTCTCTTGTACGCATCGCAAAAGGGTTTTGCTCTTCATCAGCTGTATTGAGACCATGAAAATCCTGCATTCATTTAACAGTTCTTTCCACAAGCTCCGTTGAAGCGGCCGCTGTTAGGTTTTGTAGTATAACAACACATTATCAGTAAGAGTTCAACTCTTCATTGAGACTCCAGAAAGCGAATCTGAAACTCTGCCCTAACTTGGTCTTCGCCTGAAGAACTTTTTGAAAACAAAAGCCTACGTACTGTTATTTATTACCTTCCGCGTCTTAAGGTGAAGTACTGAAACCGCGGGGACATACCGAAGAAGCATTTCCATTTACTCAGCTGGGACGTCCTGGCTCCCTCTGTTTCTATAGAATGTTTTAACTCCCAATTTTTATTAATTTTAATTAAATTTTTGAGAAGACTTTTTGAGAAGGAGGCCAAGAGGAGGATCCAGCTAGGCTGGGCAGCGTTTGGAAAACTACGTCGAATCTTCTCGTCATCCATACCGCAATGCTTGAAAACGAAAGTTTTCAATCAGTGCGTCCTACCCGTCATGACCTACGGAGCTGAGACGTGGACACTCACGATAGTGTTGGTCCACCAGTTTAAGGTCTCAGAGAGCCTTGGAAAGAGTTATGCTCGGAGTCTCTCTGAAGGATAGGATTCGTAACGAATACATTCGACAGAGAACCAAAGTTTTCGACATAGCTCAGAGAATTAGCAAGCTGAAGTGGCAGTGGGCCGGCCATATTTCGCGAAGAACTGACAACCGATGGGGTAAACGAGTTCTTGAGTGGAGACCGCGACTCGGCAAACGTAGTGTAGGGCGCCCTCCGGCCAGGTGGGATGACGATCTACGAAAGATTCTGGATGCGTCAAGCTGAAGACAGGGCGCTATGGCGCTCATTAGAGGAGGCCTATGTCCAGCAGTGGCCTGATGGCATAGGCTGATGATGATGAAATGTTTCAAAGCTCTGTTCACAACCCTAGTAAATGGCCTGAGGTCTCTTACATTTTTTTGCAGCTGTTTCCAAACGTTATACAAATACAAACGTTATTCACAATTTTTTTCACGCAATTAGGAAATGTTCTTGCATTTTCCTAGAATAAGGTGCATTTGATTGTTAGTTTGACTATGCGAATGTTTTTCAGTATTTATTTGTACTTCGTAATTCTAATCCTTTTCTTGTACATAGTAATTCCACTGACATTGTGACTAAATAAAACACAACACTCCAATAATCTAAGTATAGCACAATAATTCATGTTGTTGCAGATCGCGCTATTTTACCCATAAAACTTATTTGAACAAGATTCAAATGCGCCTTGGCACGAGTTCCCATGCATTGAATTGGTTAATATTTTATTTTCCGAGTGATAAGATTAGGGAGAAACAACAGAAAAAACAACTTTGAAAAATAAGGGACACCCCACGTGGATGGATCAAGCTCTGTGTCCGTTGTTTTTTTTTTGGATTATATTGATAAACCGGACACCCGAAAGAACATTACACTTAGAAGTAGGTAGGTAGGAAATATCTGTGTTCTAGATTTAATAACATCTTCAACTTAATTCAAAGGGACATCTTGCTCGTTTTAAATTATTGGACTCGAAACTGAAAGACTCAAGTAAGTATTTACAACATCACACCCTAAACGCATATACCGCCTCCGTTCTGTACCGGGAACAAGTGGAGTACATAATTTGATCATAAAACACTTAAGGTGGACCAAATTTTTGACGTTTATTACGGTTTAGGCGAGCGTTATTAATGTACTAACACTTTCATGGCCCACGATGCAGAGGTCGTCCTCCAGTCTCGTGTAGGGCGGCGGCGGCGCGCCTGCAAAAAGCAGCACCGAGATTGGGCAGTGAATGCGTTAAATCCTTCCCTGAATATGTTCGTCATGCTCGTGTGGTCATTTAACTATAACGCGGCGTTAGCAAGTGGAATTTCTGTGGTCCTCCAACCCTGCCGCGACATTAAACAATCGTTCTACGATATCGACAACGAACTTAACATGTGAGTTATATAAGGCAGCGACAGGTGATAAAGATTCGATTCGATTTTAAATAGGTACTAGATCTGTGTTCATATTTATAATTTTATAATAAGTATTGTTTTTATATTTTTTGTTGATTGTTGTATAATTAAATTAGATTAGGTTATTTTTTAAGACTATTCTATAGCTGAATGTTTGAGAATCTATCACAATACCCTACTGAACGGTGTATCAAATTGGTTTGTATTCTAATAGTAAAATCGTGTGATATATAATAATAAAAAAAAATATACTGGACCATTCACACAGCAACAACTAGACCCAAGCTAAGCAGAGCTTGAGTTATGGGTAACTGACATACCTACTTAATGAAATATACACTACAATTTTTAATAGACATCCTAGCACGCCCTGAACAAATATCTGTAGATCGTACAAATATTTGTCTTGAGGCGGGAATCAAACCCGTAAAAAATCATCGTAGTAAATCCTCCGTATGTTTGAAGTATTTTGAAAAAAGTCTTAAAACTACTTACAAGGGCCCTCTACCTCCGAAGTTTGTAGAGTGATCTATCTGAATGTATTAAGCGTTTGTAGATATGGATATTTATGGTCAAAATGGGGATTATTTTCAAAAAGGCTACTCCACCGAGTTAGGTATCAGTTTGTACATATCAAAAAAGTTTTAGAAATATCAGTAGGTAAATTACCTACTTTTTGAAAAATTTGGAATAAAGGCAATAATTACCCCTAATCTTCAATCGGTATCTATAAATCTATATATTTGTAATCGACCAACGTAAATCCCTTGTCGCGCGTGTTTTACTCGCTGTTGAAGGGTTTTGTCTGTACCAACTACTTTCTGTGTAAAACTGTACAAGCACTTCAGAAGCTGTGATAATGAAAAAACTTTGTGTGTTTTAACTTTGCTTATTTTATTTTTTTTGCTTAGCGTCTACTACTGGCATGTCTTATTAAACTACCAACTATTTTATAATGAACTCTTAACCTATGTACATTTTTGTATGCATTTTTGTTGAATAATCTTACTAAGCAACAATGATACGTCTAGCGACTCTCTTTTGGGTTCCTAAGGTTTATATTTTGACTTCGCTTGAACAGAAGCACCGTTAAATTTGAAATTAAAATACAGACAAAACATTGCCCTAATACAAAAAGATTACACAGATTGTGTGCCCGTAATTACCACGCTGGGCATGCGGGTTGGTTCGGTGGTAGAATTGTTCTGCAGGTGGCGCTGCTGCCCGCCCCCCGGTGAATATCCCTTAGTGGCCTCTTACGACACCCACGGGAAGAGATGGGATGGTGCAAATACTAAGCCAGCACCATACAGCATTGAGACCTACACAATCGATATTTAAACATAAATTATAGTATATTATTAATATTTTTATTTTA
The DNA here is from genome assembly GCA_955876795.1 of Eupithecia tripunctaria. Taxonomy (NCBI): domain Eukaryota; kingdom Metazoa; phylum Arthropoda; class Insecta; order Lepidoptera; family Geometridae; genus Eupithecia; species Eupithecia tripunctaria. The sequence continues at coordinate 10,760,633 of OY041599.1, forward strand.
CAAAACGTCCAGGTTTTATTCCCGAGCTGAGTACAAGTTTTCTTAGAATGTATGAAGAGTTTTTACAGTTTACTTTTTACAAAAATCGATGGATATTATGGAAGCTACCGTTAACTATACGATTTCGGTGAAGATAACTGCGAGCAAATTAGATAGCCCGATAAGCTTGTAGCTATCCTTCACCGAACAGTAAAACCGATCTAGTCTTTTTGACCTATTCATATCGAGATAAAATAAATAAATAACTGGACAATTCACACAGCATTATCTAGCCCCAAGCTAAGCAGAGCTTGTGTTATGGGTACTAGATAACTGATATACATAATACAATACACTAAATAGATAGATATTTTTTTATTATACATATTAAACATCCAGAACGCCCTGAACAAATGTCTGCAGATCGTACACACATTTGTCCCGAGGCGGGAATCGAATCCTGCGTCGCAGGCAGACCTTCGCCCACCGCGCCACAGAGGCCGTCGAGATGTCGTCATAAAGCTTCTAAACCCAAAAAAAATAAAAAACTGTCTAGGTTTGTTGCAGATAGATCTGTAAAATCTAGACTGTTTCTAATGTAAATGCTAAACTGCTTGTAATTTGTATCATAATCATCAGGCCTTGTCCACCCACAAATTCTTTAAACCCATTTCTTTGTCAATAAACGATTTGACATACCTACATAATGTTAAAAAAGCAATCCTTGATTTGCTTTGGGTGTAAGCAATCCACGCATACAATTCCCACTACAATACTCTATCACGTTGGGTTTCCCAATAGTTCGTGGAATTCCAACAAATAGGCAACGTAAGATTTTTGTTTTTCATCTCTATCGGCTATACAAAGTGAGTTGAAACAAATCAAGAGTATTTGTAATACGTGCCTGAAATTCGTATAACTTGTAACGCTCATAATAGAGCCCGGTCTTAATACCCTCTTATTTAGTTATTTAGGAATTATCATTTATTTTTCATCAGTAGCATACTCAGATAAATGTAACCATCTACGAAAATGGAAAAAACGTGTCATGAAAATTACCCATTTTAGAGCTACCTGCTGAAGCTAAAAATAAAAAGTTTTTTATAAGTACATAGAGATCAATCTAGTAGTGTTTTTATCTATTACTGATACTTAGCTTTAGAAACTAGCAGGGCCGGATTATCCATTAGGCGGATTAGGCAACTAACTAGGGGCCCCGAATCGATTAAGGGCCAACCAAGAAAAAAAAAATTGAGTACCTACTTCCTAAATATTATGTTTTTTTTTCGACGCAACACAACAACGACAACAGTGTCGACAGTTGATGAAATAGTTAATAACATAGGTAATCATTAATTCGGATTCGGAACGCAGCCGGCGCGCGGTCAGCTGACGGGTACTAGACTTCATTCACGTTAGGCGGGAAATCACTGATTCGTTGGATGCCTTCCGTAGCGTAATGTAAACAAAATCATAACTTTCAAAAATGCTTGATCTTTCATAACGATTTGCGAGTTTGTCGACCGTAAATTCAATCACAAAAGTTTTACTATGCTCCGTGTTTCGAAGAACGAGTATAATTAAAAAACTGAAGTTATAATCAAGTAGGTAAGTAAGTTTGATACCTAATTGATTGCGAGATTTTATTTTACGTCATTCACTTATTTCATTTACTGAATAATTAATATAAATTCGAAATGCCGATTTTTTTTTGAAAATCCGATGCGAGGTGGTGGCAAAAGCCGACGCGACTAAGACTTGTCAAAAGGAGTTTTCAGAAAGCTTTGCATTCTATTGCTGACGATAAGACTCAGCAAGCAACATCGCAAGCAATTAACGAGGCTAGTCATCTAATAAAGGATTCCGAAAAAAAAGAAAATGACGTAATGGTAATATTCTGTGCTGCCATACTGGATCGAATCAATGGAGTCAGTATATCTTTACAAAACCAACTATTGAACTTCGAACGGCAGTCGATCTTTTAAAATCGCTTTTAATTTTTTTGCTTTCAAAACGAGATTTATTTGACGACTACGAGATGAAGGCAAATAAGAAAACTGATACCGATTATAGGGATGAAAATCAGCGTGTGCGAAGAAGGAAAAGGCATTACGATGACGGATCTGCAGAAGAAGTTGTGCTCAGGGAAAAAGAGAAGTTAAAAATAGAAACATATTTTATGCCTGTACTAGACATGTTTCATGCAGAATTGTCGCGACTAGAAGCATATCAAGAAATTAATTCTCTGTTTGGATTACTAACAGATTTCATGACAAAGTCCAACGATGAAATTAAAGAGGCTTGTACAAAATTTTGTGAATATTATTCTGAGGATATTGAGCCCGAGTTCATAAACAAGGTGGAACATTTCAAGAACTTCATCTTACAATTAGAGGATGCGGGGGTAGATAACATTGTACCTGCCGAGATATCGTTTAAATTGATTTTTGACAATATGGTACAATCAACTTTCCCGAATGTCATGTAATGATAGCATTACAAATATATAGAAGTCTGATGATATCAAACGCAACAGGTGAGCGAAGTTTGAAATAATAAAAATTGTATTCGCTCAACAATATCACAGAACCGTTTAAATTCATCATCATCATCATCATCAGCCTATATTAGTCCACTGCTGGACATAGGCCTCCCCTAATAAGCGCCATAGAGCCCTGTCTTCAGCTTGACGCATCCAGCATCTGCCTGCAGTCTTTCGCAGATCGTCATCCCACCTGGCCGGAGGGTGCCCTACACTACGTTTGCCGAGTCGCGGTCTCCACTCAAGAACTCGTTTACCCCATCGGTTGTCAGTTCTTCGCGAAATATGGCCGGCCCACTGCCACTTCAGCTTGCTAATTCTCTGAGCTATGTCGATAACTTTGGTTCTCTGTCGGATGTATTCATTACGAATCCTATCCTTCAGAGAGACTCCGAGCATAGCTCTTTCCATAGCTCGCTGAGCGGCCTTGAACTGGTGGACCAACCCTATTGTGAGTGTCCACGTCTCAGCTCCGTAGGTCATGACGGGTAGGACGCACTGATTGATAACTTTCGTTTTCAAGCATTGCGGTATGGATGACGAGAAGACTCGACGTAGTTTTCCAAACGCTGCCCAGCCCAACTGGATCGGGTTCGTGGCTTACGCCCCCGGTGTCTGACGACCCCGTGGTGGAGGCACCCGATTTTCAATTAAGTCATCACAGCTGATTTCGTCAGAATAAAAGTAATTTGTACCAGGTACAGTCGACAAAAAAGTATTTTTGAATATTATTATGAGTATGATGAGTTACATGTGTAATTATCTGATTTTGTAGGTATTTTATAACTAACGAAGTAATAGACATTATATTGAGGTTGTTGTTGCAGTTTATTTTCTTAAAATACATTATGTTGCACCTTTTCAAACGAGCCGTCCGACCAAAATGGTTTTTGACAAAAACCGAATCACTTTCTTATCTATCTCTTTCGCGCAAAGAATTTAAAACAATAGCGTTCAGGTAAACGAACTAATTGACAATGCTAATAGAGCGGTGGACACTATTTCTAACCCATTTCTCGCAAAAGTCAAGTTATTGTTGCAATAAGTTTAGTCGGCCATGTCATCTCAAAATGGCAAGTCCAGATCCTTCGCAGGGCTTAGCAGAAAGTAATTATAAATTAATTTCAAATAGACTTGGTGGAAAAACCATATTACATGTTGGATTTGCTTACAATCTCCACAGAAAGAATAAAAAATCGAGTGTGTGGACATGTATAAATAAAAGATTTTTTGTGATCTGTTATTTTGAATTTTAATTGTATCGCTATATTTTTATGTTTAATTGTTTTGTTATCAATGTTCTAAATATTTAAGTAAACACCTTTATATTGAGGAGGTTTCAATAACTTAAAGTATATACATATTTAATGTTTAATACATATTTTAAGTAGTTCAAATAACCTTTATATTTAACTGTGCTTTTTTATTTTAGGATCTGTGATTTTTCATGTTAATTTTGTTATATTTTAATATTTGACTATTTTCTTAACAATGTTGTTAATATTTAAGTGGATACCTAGAATAGTGATTTTTTATTTTAGGACCTGCGATTTTGCATGTTAATAGTTAATTATTTTGTTAGTAATTTTGTAAATATTTAAGTAGATACCTGGTACAAAGATTTTTTATTTAAAAACTGCGATTTTGCTTGTTAATGTTGTTATATTTTAATGTTTAATTATTTTGTTAGCAATGTTGTAAATATTTCATATATACTATATACCCATCATTTATTAGGTATTCAAAATTTATTTAGCAAGAACATAATAGGTACTCACACTTACATATGACTCATCTTAATTTTTAAATTGTATATGTGATATTATTAGACAAGCTAATTTTTGTTTCGTCAACACTACTATTAAAGATTTATATTAAAAAAACTGACTTTGAATCACTTCATGTAGACACTTATAATCATTTCTATAATTTAGGTTACACTTTGCTATCTGACTGTACTTTGGATAAAAATATTCAACTAATACTTTTTATCTCATTAAAACGAAATCGGGTGCCTCCACCACGGGGTCGTCAGACACCGGGGGCGTAAGCCACGAACCCACTGGATCCTCCTCTTTGCCTCCTTCTCAAAATTGCTTTTACCCAACTGCAGAACAGTTTAAGATAAGGTTGTGCAGGTATTGTAATACCCACACAACAAATATAGATATTATTTATTATGAATAGAAAACATCCATAACGCTCTGAACAAATATCTGCAGATCGTACAAACATTTGTCCCGAGGTGGGAATCGAACCCGAAACCTCCTGCGTCAGACACAGCATTATGACTAACTGTCGAACTTTTATATCTGACAGTCACACACCCCGTCCTCGGATTGCGCCTGTTTCCTAACCTTGAAAAGAAACCATAAAAACATTAATGAAATAAAAGTTTCGAAGTTTGGTAGCAAACAAAGTTTTGAAAATGTCATTGTTTTCGCAATACTGACCTACTTAGGCCGTAAGCGCCTAAGTAGGTCGGCATTGCGAGTTGTTGCCAGTTGCCTTTACAAATAGTAAACAAGAAGCCTTTAAAATACTTAACTTAACTTTTTTATAAAACAAAGCTTTTCTTTGAAAAATTTCGGTATTGTATTTCACAATGTTTTCGTAGGAACCATTGATTTATTAAAAAGTGAAGACGAGGTACTGGGTTCTCGGAAGTGGCAACCTCAAATTGTGTGCTCCCACCTCAGTCACCGTCTGACCGGTGGCACGGGCGGTCGTGATTCGCGTGAAATATTGTTGTCTCGGTCTCACTTCGGTCTTAGATACGTCTTTCCGTCTTTGTTCTTCTTTGTATTGCACAGGACTGGAAATATAACTGTGAGTGTATATGTTTGCGTGTAGTTGTAACACACGCCAATTTTTGAGTAAGCGCTGGGAGAACGTAACCTATCTTCCCTTTTTGATAAATCAATGGTAGGAACTCACGTTAATATCTAAACAATGTACTTGATAAAAATAATGCAGTTCTTCTTGTTAATAAAATCGATGACATGGTTCTTATGAGCTCGTAGGTGATAGATAGATCTGAACAAATATCTGCAGACTCTCCCATACTAACCGATCTAAATGTGCCATTCAAAGTCAAAGTCAAAGTCAAATCGTTTATTTCTTTAGACTTACAAAATAAGTACTTAGACAAGTCAAATTTTTACTATATAAACAGCTTGATAAATAGTTATTACTATCAACAAGAAATAAGGTGCAATTGACTTTCTGTATAATTTTCTGTATAATAAAGTATCCCCAACAATATATTTTGAATATTTACGATGATATTTTCTCATCTCTCTTTATTTGTATTTAATTGCTTGAATTGAATGTAACGAAGCCGGAAACGCGCACGTACACGCTCAAGCAAAATCTAGTTTCAATCCATCCACGATACGTTTAATATTGTCAAATTTAAGACTAGTCTTAGATAGTTTTCTTCAATTTGGATGCGTTCATAAACTGTTTGCAATAAAAATCTGGTAAGTATTAGAAATCTCCTCTTAAAAGTTACGTAAATGGCTTTAGATTATAAAAATTACTTACATGTCACGCAAGGGGGTCAAAAGTAAGCAAATGGTAAAGGAGAGGGGCCCCGAGAATCGCATTGCCTTTGGGCCGTGATAGGGTTAATCCGGCATTGGAAACCAGCTGGATAGTTCGCTTATTTAATAAACGCTACGACGCGACGACGCATGGTTTTTAATAAATCCTGAATATTTGCCACATTTAAGTAATTTCCGGCATATTTGCCAAAGATTACGCACTTTTTTCGAAATAAATACGATAATTTATTATTAAAAACCGTAAATGAACAAAAAAAAACATTATTACCGCCTCAGTAAATTGAACAATAAATCGCGTGCCACTTGCAAAGCGATGAGAAATTGATTATACCTATCAGGTAGCAATTTATTTTCTATGACCTATCAGGTAGTAATTTTCTATTAGTTGAAAATTTTATAAGACTTTATTTTTTATAAATCTGCTGGATGCGGATAGTAAATTTTTGTAATAACAAAACTATCTCTAGGTATCGCTTTTAAGAAACAGCTGGGAAACGAGGAAAAATGAGAATCGCAAACCCATGAAAATCTGATCCTAAGTAGGTCCTAAGGTGTAATGAAAATATCAGATACGCGGAAAAAAGTTTTAACCAGTTTTTCTTACCTTTGAAGGAGAAGGGCCGTGTGACCTTACACTCGTAGCTCACTCATAACACTTGCGGGATTCTTTGACTGTCTGTTTTGTAGCAATCATTCTTAAAAACGCGTAAAACTTGAAAGCTTTCGTAAAGTAATCAAAAAAAAAACTAAATTAAACGCGCGTAGAAGTAAAATATTTCGGTATCGTTCCAGTCGGGGGAATTGTATTTTATCGATGTACGCAAAAGCAAGTGTTTCGGAGGGTGACGATTCCGGCGAGGGCCCGGACGTTTAACCCTCCCAGCGCGCGAAAGTCGACTGTTCGTTTGGTATCCAAGCGCCGCTTTCCACGCTACTTCCACGACTAGTGAGGTACACCTTCTCCTAAGCTTGATATTTCCACAAGTTCACTATGCCCTAATACTCGGTGAGCTCGTGTTCGCACATGACGTAGGATGGGTCGTCAACTGTTTTTTGATGAAAATATATGCAATAAGGGTATGAGAAACTGCTCATTAGGCATTCGTTTTTAGGGTTACCCAAAGGATTAAACGGGACCCTATAAGTCTCCGCTGTCCGTCTGTCACCAGGCTGTATCTCCGCTAACCGTGATAGCTAGACAGTTGAAATTTTCACAGATGATGTATTTCTGTTGCCGCTTTAACAACAAATAAAAATAGTTAAATACTTGTAATAATTAAGGAGGAAACGACCTTATCACCTTGAGAACCGATCGAGGTTGAGCAACGTCGGGCGCGGACTTTTTGTTGTTTGACGAGGAAAGATTTGTATTTTTTTTATTTTTATAGATAATGTAAATGTAAATGGTACGGAACACTTCGTGCGCGAGTCCGACTCGCACGTGGTCTTCTTTTTTGACTTGGTTAACCCAGAAAATATCGTTGAGCCTGAGTTTCGTCTAGATTGACATAAAAAAATATAATTACCAAAATAAACGGCATTTTAGGCGACAAATTTGTTTTTTGTCAATCGGTCCTGTTTCTTACTATTGATTAAAAACTTCTATCGAACTAACATAAGTTGGAGTACTCACAAGTTTTTGAAGCACGGAAACGCAAAAAAACTTTTCCTATATATTATGGTAGTATAGGAAATCATCGCAGCAGGTTCTTGAAGTCTGTGCTTGGGAATGAAAATTTATCTTTAAAATATGGATAATATCCTAAGGGCTACCTGTAACGGTTGAACCGGTTAAAGTAGATGCCCTTACTGCTCCGTCCAAAAAATGAGCTTTGTATATAGATGTCACACTTTAGATATTCCCATATTGTTTCAAGTTTTAATTAATTTATATTATTTGTATGTATTTTTCTTTTATATCACTAAAGTGAATTTGCCGGCCAAAATAATAAGGCCGGATATTTCCCCGCACTAGTCGTTTCGGCCCGCCCGCCCCTCGTCCTTGTCCCGGGGTCCTGAACGCGGCCTTAGCAATGTCAAACAAATAGATATGTATGTATAGCCTGCTTTACGAATCCTTAAATGTGTATCTTATATTTATTTAAAGGGTGTCCCATAATTAGTGGATAACCTTGAAGGTAACGGCTGTGGTGCTGGCTGAGAATTTGCACTACCTCATCTCTTTCCGTGGGTGTCGTAAGAGGCGACTTAGGGATATCCATCTTTGGCGGGCAGCAGCGCCCCCTGCAGAATAATTCTACCACCGAACTGAGATCCCCAACCCGCATGCCCAACGTGGGGATTATGGGCATTACCCCCATTAGATAAACGCCAACAAGGCGCTTATCAGGAGAAGGCCTGCGTCCAGCAGTGGACCAATACAGCCTGTATTGGTCCACTGGTTGAGGTTGAGGTTGAGGTTGAAGGTACTTGTGCGGGGGGAGGGCAAGACCAATCAGTTTTTTTTTATTTAAACTTGTTCCGTTCAGAAAATATTTAACGTTGTTAATTAAGAAAAGGCTTATCAGAAGAAGAAATGGCTTATCTGAACATCACTGTTTGAATAATTTTGGTACCCAAGTACTATTTTGGTAACTAGGACAGTGGAAAGTCGAAAAATTATGCAGCATTATTATATTATTGAGCATCTGTGGTTATTATTTTTTATAAAAACCTAAAATCTCTGCAGCCGAGGGATTACCCAGCAAGAGTCACTTTTTACAGATAAATAGTTAGGCAACATCGAAAAGGACTCCGAGTTTTATGCGAAAATTCTCTGGAGCTATGAATCAGGCAGTCAACAAACCCACGTTTGGTGCGCAAAGAAAGGATCCATAAATAATTGGTCTGGGATCTTAGATGGAAAAATAGAAGTACCTACCTTATTGGTTATCCACTCATTATGGGACACCCTATATATACATATATTTGTGAACGTCTTTATTGACAAGAAAATTACAATCAAATCATCAACATCATCATTAGCCTATGTTAGACCACTGCTGGACATAGGCCTCCCCTAATGAGCGCTATAGCGCCCGTCTTCAGGTTTGCCGCATCCAGCATCTGCCAGCAGTCTTTCGCAGATTGTCATCCAACCTGATCAGCGGGCGTCATACACTACGTTTGCCAAGTCGCGGTCTCCACTAAAGATCACATTAACCCCAGTGGTTTTCGATTCTTCTCGAGATATGACCGTACAATCAAACAAAATAGTAATGAATTAGAACCAGTAGGTATTTTAATTGAAACAATTGGGCTTGCCGCAGAACAAAGAACGGGGTAATATGTAATGTAAAGAATATTTTTTACGAATTACTTATTCTCAATATAAGTGAACTTGTATAGTTTTTATGAGAAATAAAGCTTCGTTAACCTCTTTAACCTCAACATTGCAAACAATCTGTAGGTAGCTCAACTGATCCAAGTAAGAAGTAGTTATGAATTTTAACTAAGAACCTTCGTCCGTAATCGTATTTGGTGGTTTTATAATAAAACTATCTTCCGCCCATGGCTTTGCTCGCTCTTTTACAGGATAATATAATTCTGTCCCCAGGATGCCGCCTACCTCCCTGAGAAATTGCATTTAGATTCATAAATGTGTAATGGTAACATACATACAAAACTTTTTTTCCGATTTATACTAATTTAGTAAAGAATGGGTATTAATAACAATAGTCACCGACCGCTTTAGCCAAGCTATGAATAAACAAGTGCATAATCCAGCTGTGTGGTGCTGGCTTAGAATTTGCACCACACCATCTCATCCCTTGGAGGTTGTAAGAGGCGACTAAGGGATATCCACCGGGGGGCCGAGCAGTAGCGCCCCCTGCTGAAGAATTCTACCACCGAAATGAAATCGCCAATTCCCATGCTGGGTCCTGCCTTGTTCGTAGTAAGTGTGACGATTAGCTGTAGTGTCGTTCCGCCCATCTTTCCACCTAATAGCCGGTTTCTAGAACGCAAATCATCTTCATAATTAACTAATCAATGTTGAAATCCCTAATCAAGTCTCATTTGGGTTGCTTGAATGTTGATTGAACAGAGATACGAGTTCGATATATTGATTAGAGCCACAGGGTTGATATAGAAGAGTCAGAGTTGCTGAACATTTGGAAAGTTTTTCTTTAACTGTACAAATTATTATCTCAGGGGTGAGTCTATTCTTCGGGCGCGAGGCCTTGGGGAAAGGCCGCTGCCGCTCGAAGAGGAGAAGGGTTGTCACCGTACCTGTGTCCTGGCACGGCGTCACTATGAGGAAGGGTGAATGTGATGACGTATGAGTGGGCTATGAAGCCATAAGGTTGACAGATAGTGATAGGTGATGAATGGCACGAGATACGCGGGACGCAACCTGCAGTACTTGTGCACAGGTGTGGGACACGCCGGGCAGTGATGCGCGCGCTCGCCCTAGCTAAGTGTGCGCGGCACTGTACCCGCGTGACTAGAATACATGAGAAATGTATGATATAGAACAAGTGTGAGTGAGAGATTGAGTATGTGTGCGTGTGTAAATGTGAGACTCACACCTGGTAGTATGGGGGGAGAAATGCTCATTTGGGCACAGCAGTCGACATAAGCATTCAAATTCTGTATGTCCTGTTGTGTCCCAATAAAAGGTAGGAAAGGTGACGGAAAAATGGGGTCGGCGAGTGTGTGAAATGGTTGGGTCGCCGGCTAAGTATATGGGAGGAAGAGGGGACGCCAGTCGGATCGCGGAGGTTATATGTTCCCGTGGTTCGGCGAAAACGGCGAAAGATGGACACCGGAGAGGTTTTTAGTGGGTATTACGCCCTTCTCAGGGCGTCGGTCGAGTCCCACATAATTCTGGTCTTCCCCAGACTACACTGTCTATTCATAAAATAATTTTCCTCGCCGAAGAAAAAAAAGGGGTGAGTCTATTAAACCAGTACCGAGACGTAATCGTGACTTATATTTTTTGTACAGGGATTTGCGTAGTTCACTAGATAATCTGTATACGTTATGATTCACGCACGTCTTAGCGTTTTTATTTCTGTACTACTGGAAACACTTATTAGTTTAGGTGTATTAATTTGGAGTCTGAATTGTATTCAATGTTATATATAAATATGTATGTACTTTTATTTATGATAATATACTTATAATAACTGTTTGTAAAATAAAAACAAAACAAAAAGAAGACGTCACGATTATGTCTCGTTACGAACGTTAAATAGACTCAGCCTCGTGAAATCTTACAGTCTGGCTCTGAAGCAATTTCGAATCGCAATTTCAGCGACTGAAAGTGGTTCTTTGTGCGAGTGGCGAGAAATTCAAAACTCTCAATTTTCGTTTTCCAGTCGACAATTTATTGCAGGAAATGACATGACCATGTAGGTACTCGAAAACGGGAATTGAATCGAAGAGAGCCTAGTTGACAAGAAAAAGAAATACAATGGTGTAAATTCAGATGTTGCCGAAACTAAACAAATTTGACTGCACTCAAAATTATTTCATCCTTTTTATTTTGATCGTTTTTGACACCAAAATACGCTTTGACTAAAATTTATAGAACGCAGCAAATATAAAAAACTCAATGAAACGTTTAGCTATCTCCATTTTTTATTTCAGATGGAAAATTAACCTCTAACGTTTCCATGCAGCTTTGTTCAGAATGAAATAAAAGTTTATGCCGCTGTAAAAATGTTCGTTGCGCGCTGAAATGAGAAAGAGCATTACAAAGTATGTAATGTTATGACTAGATAGAGGCTTAGAGGTACTGTTTGTTCTTGTTATTCAGCGGAAAATGGTACGCCTGTGCGCGCAAACGACCTTATCCCATATCCTTTCCACCATAGGACCAGCAGACACAAAATCATACCACCCATAGGTACCTGAGCGACATATAATAGAATACAAAAATTCTTTATTGTACCTACTTACACCATAAAAATAACATGAGGTAGGTACATGGGATACAAAACATAAAACTAGTACAATGGGCGGCCTTATCGCTTAGAAGCGATCACTTCCAGGCAATCTTTGTATGGATAGAATTATGCGAATTTAAGAAAGGCAGGGTGTAGCAAAGACTGTAAAATAGATTATATATACCATTTTAAATATATAAAAAGAAATAATATATAAATATAAATAGATAAACCTAACATAACATAATATTTATATATACATATGTGTTTAACGATATAAATACATAAACAAATGAGTAGTAAGTACATGTAATGTAATGTACTTTATTCACCTCTCTGACAGGTAAAACTCCTTGACACGAGCTTTAAAAACTGGCAAAGATACTGCTTTTTTAACACCTCCATGGCCCAAGACGCAGGTGCCAGTCTGCAGCACGTGTAGCTGCGGCGCGCCCCTGCGGGTCGCACCGCAGAGCTGGGCAGTGAATACGTTATACACTAACACCTTCATGGCCCAAGACGCAGGTGCCAGTCTGCAGCACGTGTAGCTGCGGCGCGCCCCTGCGGGTCGCACCGCAGAGCTGGGCAGTGAATACGTTAATAGACTCTGGTAGTGCATTCCACAACCTTATGGCATGGATGGAGAAGGATTTGTCGTAGAAACTGGTTCTGGACATACCACAGGGTCGAACCAAAAAATCTGCTATACTATCATAATATCCACAGTCAAAGAGTGGAATGAGCATCCTGCGTTTGTTTGTCCATCTTGGAGTCTTCAAATCCAGAGTAAATAAGTTCCTTGTTGAAAAGCGTGTTTCAACTTAGGCTTGGCCGTCATCAATAAAAAAAGGACTACCGACCACATGACATCCACCGGTGGCTACCAACACATTTGCAGAAGTCGCGGAGTCGCGCGACATCTACCGGTGCAGTAATTTTGCACGCCTAGCAGTATTTTTTTATAAAACAACTGTGTGGCGCGACGGGCAAAATACCGCCTGCGAAACAGGAGGTTACGGGTTCGATTCTGCCTCTGACAAATGTGTGTACGATCTGCAGATATTTGTTCAGGTTGAGCTGGATGTTTTCTATGTATAATAAATAATAACTACTCACTAGTACTAAAAGCTTGTATTACGGGCTAAAGACAATAGTATTAAGTATTTTTGTTATCTAGTACCCATAACACAAGCTTTTTTTAGCTCGGGGCTAGAATAATGCTCTGTGAATTGTCCAACATTATTTAGGTATTTATTTATTAATTAACCGGGGCGGTGCGACATTGGCGAGCGTCCTTGCGTGGCGCGTCGGCTTCAAGTAGCGAGTCGCAGACGCTGCGGTAACGAGTGGACGACGCGTGGGCGACGTGTGTGCGGCGAGTTCCTACGAAATGTATGAAAAAGCGTGTAAACAGCTTGTCGCTCACCACGGGTGGCTGTGGTTGGTGCTTCGTTTGCTCCTTCCTCAACCTCAACAGCCTGTATCGGTTCACTGCTGGACGCAGTGAACCGATACAGGCCATATTGGCGTTTAACTCATGGGGGGTAATGAACATAATCCCCACGCTGTGCATGTAGTTAAGGATCGCAGTTTATCATATGGGGGTAATGCCTATCGCTTATCTTATAAGCTGTAATGCCTATAATCCCCACCCTTGGTGTTGGAGCAGTTCGTTGGTAGAATTGTTCTGCAGGGGCCGCTGCTGCCCACCCCCCGGTGGATATAGGTACCTTAGTCGCCTCTTACGACACCCACAGGAAGAATTGGGGTGGTGCAAATTCTAAGCCAGCACCACACAGCTAGCCAGCACCAGACAGTTTGCACCTTATCCCACAAATAGTCGGAGCTTAATGAACTCAAAAGTTTTGTATGATCCGACTGGGATCATGAGGAAGGAGCATCATGGAATAAGCCAGCCTATAAGTTGGCTGAGTTTTTCCGGAGCCGCGAATAAAAATGGAAATTCATTTTTAATGCAAGCGGAACTACGAACCGATTTTGCGGTGTATTCCTATTAAAATTTTGTCAAACTTCGGAACACATTTTTGTACAAACAAAATCAAATGTTAAGTGGATAAAGGACAGCAAAATAGAAAAACCGAATAATATTATAAACGCGAGAGTTTATTTGGATGTTTGGATGCTTGTTACTCCTTCACGCAAAAACTACTGAATGGATCAAATTTTGCATACAGGTAGTTCTTAGCCTGGAATAACCCATCAGGCTACTTTTTGACCCTTAAACATTGATTTAAAAAGGGAAGATAGGTTACGTTCTCCCAGCGCTTACTCAAAAATTGGCATGTGTTACAACTACACGCAAACACATACGCTCACAGTTATAATTCCAGTCCTGTGCAATACAAAGAAGAACAAAGACGGAAAGACGTATCTAGGACCGAAGTGAGACTGAGACAACAATATTTCACGCGAATCATGACCGCCCGTGCCGCCGGTCAGACGGTGACTGATGTGGGAGAACACAATTTTACACAATTTGAGGTGGCCACTTTCGAGCAACCAGTACCTCATCTTCATTTTTAATAAATCAATGCCCTTAAATCAGTTGCCTTGGAATAAAGATAACCTTAAAACTTCCATAGAAACAACGCATGCGAACTAGTACACTATATTACATTTATACACAGCTGAGTTCAATCGGTTATTTGTATAGCCAAACAAGAAGATAGCTTCATCATTCGATCTCGATTCTTCGATCAGAAAAAATATAATTCACACAGAAAAAATAGTACTTACCTAGCCCTCCTTATGTTTACATATTACTGATGTTATTTAAACGGGATTTTTAAGTAGGTACGTAGTTGTTTGAATACCTCCTACCATGTTTTTTGTAATTCCTGTTTGTAGGTAGGATTGGTAGTTTGATGCACCACAACCTCAACTCAACAGTATTGGTCAACTGCTGGACGCAGGACTCCTGATAAGCGCGTTTATGTCATAGAGGGCCCATAATCCCCACGCTGGGCATGCGGGTTGGGGATCGCAGTTTGGTGGTATAATTTTTCTGCAGGGGGTGCTGCTGCCCGCTCCCGGTGGATTGGATATCACAGTCGCCTCTTACGACATTACACACATTACTTGAGGTAAGTACGCTTTTACCGAAATGGTGCTTAAACACAGCTCGGTTAGTTAGAATACCTACCTACCTAGGTAGGTAAAGATTTCATCTTTGTAGGTAGATATATTTTACTATTAACACAACGCGCCAGCTTCAGTGACTACCTACTAAATAAGGTCAATGAAAAGCAAATTCTGTACCTACCTACCTATCTATGAATAGTGCCTTGGTCCATCTAGGTACCTGTTCCATGATTAAACCAAGTAGGTACCTAAATGAATGAGAGTCGTTTGTAAATGGCAAACATCTTTTTAGTTTAACGTAACAATGTTGTAACAAAGTTTGTTACCTAATTAATTTATAAAATGTAATTATTCAATAGACTTCACTCTCATGGAATTCTCTAAATGTTACTTAGATGATAACAATAGATAGCACTGTAAGGCTACGGACACGAAGTCAGCGGGTGTGGGCGATGGCATAGTAGACCACTCGATCTCGAAGCGTTACAAATATTATCTAATAGATGGCGCTGTTGATGGCGGTTCTTTTGGTTCTATGAATTTATTTTGCTTGTCATGCCAAAAACCGTGATCAGATCTTTACCAGTTTTTGTATGAGAATTATGATTATTTTTTATCTTTCAATTAAAAATATATTCATTGAAATCAGATGTCTGAAAGCTGAGATATTTAAAAGCTCCCCTTCTTGCCTTTTTTGGGGAAGTACACCTTTTATCAAAAAACCCCGACGACAAAAAATTCTATAAAATCGTTGAATCTGTACACGAGATTTCGTAACGATCGGTTGTAAAATACGACCTGTAGAGGAGTACAGACATACTGACAAAAAAACTAGAAGGACCCGGAGACCTCATTACATTCAGTCAATCAAGCTGTTTAAATAGTAAAAAATTTACTTGTATAAGTGCTTATTTTGTAAGTCTAATGAAATAAACGATTTAACTCTGATTCTGACTCTGACTCTGACAGAGCATGCTCTCATAATACGGGCCTACGACCGTACGTAACTATACTGACGACGTCCCTATGAAAAAAATAATAGATACGCAGCTATCTAGGAAAGTTCTGTGACGTCACTAGATCGATCGTTTGTGGCGCGTAAAAAGCTTTCCCCGGGAAGTGAAAACTAAAGTTGGAATTGGCAAACTTTTGCCGGCGTGTAATGGATGGGATTTCGCTTAAATTATAACTCTTCATCAGCAAACATCCGTCCACTCCGGAAAATGCCTATCCAAAAAATCCCCTTTTTGGGGTAGGCATTTTCATATCATATATATATGTCGCAGCCGGAACGTAGAATTAGCCCGTTTGTAAAACGGCTAGGCCGTTTACAAAACGGCGCCATTCAGCTAAATGGCTAGGCCAATTGTAAAACGCTCAACGTTCAACGATTTGGCTGACTCAAACCTAGCCCGATTGTAAAACGGCTATATCTTTTTATACCATGGATTACTAATTAGTAGTAATGGCGCGCGGTTTTGCTTGTGCCAGAAATACCTGCCTAAATATTTCCTAACCAAACTTCAGAACACTGAAATGTAAAATCTAATCTTTAATATACCTCAATAAAATTGAAGTAGGTAGGTAATGTAATAATGTGGCCGTGTGATGCTGGCTTAGAATTTGCACCACCCCAAGGGATATCCACCGAGGGTTTGCAGCAGCGCCCCTGCTGAACAATTTTCCACCGAACTGCAATCCCTAATCCCTATGCCAAGCGTGGAGCACAGGCGTGAAGTTTATGGTCATTACCCCTCATGGTACAAACGCCAATAAGGAGCTAATCAGGGGAAGTCTGCGTCTAGCAGTACAAGTTATTGAGGTTGAGGATGTAGTAAAGATAAAATAACAGCTGTTTAAATGCATGTTATGGTATGCACGGTAGGTACCAAACGACCAACTTTTAAAATTGTGTTCTACTGTGCGTAGTTAGGTATCGCTGTCTCTGTTTGAGCTAACCTCCGAACCCAATCTTTAAGCTACTTTTCTTGGCAGATAATTGATGTCATAGCCGGTAATAAAATATAATATGTAGGTAACTGTAGATTCTGCGCAGACGGAGCCTCGTACACAGAAACAGTTATCTTCATTTGACGATCGGCCTAAGCACGGTGAACTGCCTAGCCATTCCCTAAACGGGCTAATTCAGATGATCAGCCATATTGTAGAACGTTGATTTCACCGATCGTTCTACAATCGGCCTAGGCATTTAGCTGAATGGCGCCGTTTTGTAAACGGCCTAGCCGTTTTACAAACGGGCTAATTCTACGTTCCGGCTGCGACATATATACTTAAATCATCAGTTAGCATATCGCCGATATGCCGATACGACCTGTCATACGTTTGCCGATATGATATCGGCAAACGTTTGACAGGCCGTATCGCAGTTGAGGTACGTAGTAGCATAATCAGTCTTCTGTGGTAATGAATAAGTATAAAGTACGTTGAGGTGATACGGCCTGTCTTTATAGATTTTTCTAGCAATTTGCGCCTGAAAAATTAATATTTTGAATTCTATCTGCTACGCAATAAAGTTTACTAGAGCTTGTTGTACTTTTTCGTCGTCTGACGGAGAGCTGTCTTCATAGATCTTTCTGGGCTAGCTCCAGGAAATATATATATTTTAGATTCTAGCTGCAACGCAATAAAGTTAGGGCGCATACACGATTGCAAGTGGTGCCGCCACCTATTTTACCTTATGATACGAAGTTGCCCTCATTGGCCATCAAATTCTATGTTCGCATCTCTGCCTAAACTATACAAGATATAAATATTATAGAGGTATTAAAAAATAGCTTATAGTAGATACCACCAACTGTGCGATGGATTTTTAAAATTTCCTGTGTTACGTAAACGTAATAGTTAGATAAAATAGGTGGTGCTGTCATATTGGGTCGGGTATGCGCCCTAACTACAGCGCACAGTGGTCCTGTAGTAGGTCATAGGGCTCGGATTGCAATGATTGACCTAAGCTTTGATATCTATCTCAGTAACTTACAAGTTGTCATACTACCCGATACAAAAACAGGTATAAAAAGTTTTGCAATCTACTGTTCGCAACATAATATTTTCGGTATCGCAAGTGAACACATCTAATAGTCTATCTATCTAGTCACCAACCAAACGTTAGCCCAAAATACGACGCATGTTATCGAGTTCTAACTTGTCTATGACCATTGCAATGGAAATTCAAGTTACAGGTATGAATTATCAATTAACTTTAATGTTTTGCTTTTCCCATCTACCTTTTAAAATTAAAGAGGGTGCTAGCTACGCCACAACATTTCTTGTTATTTTTTATGCTGAAGATTTTACGCATGTTCGAAAATACTTAAGCCATTGAATTCGGTATACAAATGTTGCTCATAATGTAAACTATTAGGTTTCAAATATAAATGTATCTACGGCTAGCTACATTTGTATGTAAAGGGCAGCCGGGGTCTACGCCGCGCGTAGCACTTGCTACGAAACATTTCGTGTATTTTGATTCGCATCAAAACCATTGTTTTAGGTACTAGTAACGAGTCTTTTTTTTATAGAATACTCGTACGAGATACTTTAGTAAATAAAATAAAATATAATTTATTTCTGTGACAGTTTTACATTTGGTGTTTATTAAAGACAGCAAGTAAAATACTGTTACTGTACGATATTCTTGGTACAGTTTCGCCTCGCCTGTACATACGCTTACCGGAGCCAATATGAAAGCGCCACCTATTTTATAATATTATTTCGTTTAATACAGGATAATTTAAAAATCCATCGTACAGTTTGTGGTATCTAAGCTATTTTTTAATACCCCTGTAATAGTTTTATCTTAAATAGTTTAGAAAGAGATGCGAAAATAGAGTTTGGTGGCCAAAAAGCGCAACTCTGTATCTCTTCAAAATGAAACTATTACCGAGGCATTGATAAATAACTTTAAAAATCACAATGTACGATGGATTTATAAAAGTTCCTGTGTTTAACGTAATAATAAGAAAATAGGTGGGGACGCCACTTTCACTGGTGTATGCGCCTTGTTACCACGGAAAAGAAGTCTATGCTATCAAAAGAAGCGTTAAATTTGTTGTTAGTATAGAATAAAATGTATACATATAGTGATTTAATAACCACCAAATGTACATTATTTTAGATATAGCTCATAATATGTAACTAATTGTTGTACTAATTTCAATTGATCTTATACCTTTATACGGCTCCAACGATTTTTATGAAATTTAGTATACAGGGGGGGTTTCGGGGGCAATAAATGGATCCAGCTAGGATTCATTTTCAGAAAATGTCGTTTTATTCGTGTTATCAATAATTTTTCATCAATTTTATCGTAATCAATTTACTCTTCCTGACATCTATTGGCGAAAAGTAATACAATTTTATTCGTGTTTTCAATTATTATAGCTTAAAAACACGTATTTCTAGATTAAAGATCAAAGTCACATTTCCCTAACTATGTTGGTGGTAGCTTTCACAGATTTTTGAGTTACATAACGATTTTAAAGTATATTGCACACTCTTAAATCATAAGGTTTCGCGAAGGTCGGACTATCGTTAACAATACTAATTAATATATTTTACTTATATGTTATACTGTACGTCATAATATAATGAAAGCTACAAATTACCGTTAAAAAAACTTATTTTATTCGTAAGAATCGTTGCATTTATTATATTTAACAAAATACACACCAAAATACACAAAATTTAATTTTGAAGCCTAAAAATCGACTCGGATTTGCTCGCAGGAATCTTTACCGAAATCATAAAGTTTGCAACAAAAATGAATAGTTCCGATGGTAAATCAATATGAATATTAGAAATTTAACCTTTTCTTTATGTTAATCTACTGCGAATTTAAAGACACCGTCGCTTTGTACCTGAAGTGTTTCTATATCAATGAAAATCGTTCTATACTGTTTCGGCTTGAATTCTTTGGAACGCGCCACATGAAGATGTCCTTAAAATATCAAGGATACGACAATTTCCGAGATTTGCTTCCAAATACCATTTCAGGCTGCCAGGCACAGATCATCAAATAAGCATAGATTGCGTAGTCGTCGTAACTTTTCGATTGAAACCTTAGCTTAGTACGATATATTTAGGTCGACTTAGATTTTGAATTAGGTTTTGAATCCAAATAGCAAAAACAGAACATTTAGTTTTGTACGGCCACACGTTTCAAGTGTCGTAGCAGGTGCTACGTGATGCTACGAGGTAGGCCGCGTAGCAACTTCGTAGCGTGCAACGAGACTTCAACACGAATAATGTGTGTTAAAGTCTCTTACGCACGCTACGAAGTTTCAAGTGTCGTTTTTAAAATTTTTAAAGTGGGCGTAAAATGTTCTATCTTCAATATTTAAAATATTCTCCCTACATGTGTAGTTAGGATCGTTATATTTTCTGAAGGCCCAAAAAATATATAATACAGTGTAAAGTTATTTTTTAAACTCAAACTGAAACGCAAACAATTTTTTTAAAAGCTAGCTCGATTCCGTTTATGTATATGTTATACTGTACGTCATAATATAATGAAAGCTACAAATTACCGTTAAAAAAACTTATTTTATTCGTAAGAATCGTTGCATTTATTATATTTAACAAAATACACACCAAAATACACAAAATTTAATTTTGAAGCCTAAAAATCGACTCGGATTTGCTCGCAGGAATCTTTACCGAAATCATAAAGTTTGCAACAAAAATGAATAGTTCCGATGGTAAATCAATATGAATATTAGAAATTTAACCTTTTCTTTATGTTAATCTACTGCGAATTTAAAGACACCGTCGCTTTGTACCTGAAGTGTTTCTATATCAATGAAAATCGTTCTATACTGTTTCGGCTTGAATTCTTTGGAACGCGCCACATGAAGATGTCCTTAAAATATCAAGGATACGACAATTTCCGAGATTTGCTTCCAAATACCATTTCAGGCTGCCAGGCACAGATCATCCAATAAGCATAGATTGCGTAGTCGTCGTAACTTTTCGATTGAAACCTTAGCTTAGTACGATATATTTAGGTCGACTTAGATTTTGAATTAGGTTTTGAATCCAAATAGCAAAAACAGAACATTTAGTTTTGTACGGCCACACGTTTCAAGTGTCGTAGCAGGTGCTACGTGATGCTACGAGGTAGGCCGCGTAGCAACTTCGTAGCGTGCAACGAGACTTCAACACGAATAATGTGTGTTAAAGTCTCTTACGCACGCTACGAAGTTTCAAGTGTCGTTTTTAAAATTTTTAAAGTGGGCGTAAAATGTTCTATCTTCAATATTTAAAATATTCTCCCTACATGTGTAGTTAGGATCGTTATATTTTCTGAAGGCCCAAAAAATATATAATACAGTGTAAAGTTATTTTTTAAACTCAAACTGAAACGCAAACAATTTTTTTAAAAGCTAGCTCGATTCCGTTTATGTTTTACCAACTACCAATGAACGGACAAGGGTTATTGAACCGAGTGAACGCAGTGAATGAAGTTCTACCCGGGTCAACATTCTCGCAGTTTTGTCAGTATGTCTGTACTCCTCTACAGGTCGTATTTACAACCAATTGTTACAAAAATTTCGTGTACAAGTTCAACGATTTTATAGATTTTTTTTGTCGTCGGGGATTTTTGATCAAAGTTATACTTCCCCCAAAAAAATGCAAAAAAGGGGCTTTAGAATATCTCCGCTTTGAGACATCTGATTTCGATGATTTTATTTTTAAATAGAAGATTGATATTTTATACGGTTCTCATAAAAAATTGGTAAAGATTTGATCAGTATCTTGGGCACGACCAGCAAATCAATAGACGCAAAATGCAATATGCAAGCGTCGCGCCCGCCGCGTAACATTTCAAGAGTATTATACCTCCTATCACGGTCAAGCGCATACTTGCAGTACGAACTACATTGATTTTTACAGAGATGGCGCTCATGTACCTAATTGAAAGAGTTTTGGTTTCAAAGATTTTTTCATAGTAGTAGCACAGGTAGTAGGTAAAGACTATAGAGGTAAGTTACACTCATAAATAATTGGTGGAAATCTGATGAGGATTATAGATCTGATAAACAGAGTAGCTCCTCAAAAAATATAGTGACTTGCTAATGCTACCTAACAAATTCAAATGGTTCAATTAGTGTGCTGTGATAACTGTAGGCACTGTCGTTAGCTTCCTAGCGCTACCTGTTGGTTCATCTAAGTAACATTTAGTGTTCCATGAAAGTGAAGTCTTATACCAATGAAACTATATTATTAAATACATTTTCAATTATGGAGCTTCAAAAAGCAAATTCAAAAATTGAATCAACACAAAAATATTCTTTGCTATTTACTAACGACTCCTATTCTTTTACTTCAATCTTGAATTATATAGGTACAGGTACCTACTTTACCTTCCTCAACTCTCTCGACTCGAAGCATGTGAATTTTAATTTATGTTATTACGATCTGTTGACATAATTTGCAGCTATATGACAAAATATAGATCATAGTCGCAAATTATTATAGCAAAAATTGCAAATACCCGCTTATATGAAAAAATTTACCCGAATACACGGGGTAATAAAAAAACGGGTAGGTACGGTTTAAAAATAGTTAGTACTCGCGAGGTTCACTGTTCGGAGAACTACTTTTGGGGGACAGTATCGCTCACGTCCGTAGGTGTTGACCCTCTGATACCCTACACGTGTCCTCTGGGTGGTGCTAAGAGCGATACCCTCTGGTGGTAGGCTTCGGCCGTGGCTTGTCACCACCCTCCGGACTGGGCCAGTCCGTGGAGCAACTCAGTTGTGTTTCGGAATGTGGTCCGGAGTAGCCATCTTCTAGACCTTCGTGATACATCGTCGGCCGCATCTTCGCTTTCCATCATGTGAGAATTGTGAGATTGCGGTCAAACGAAGGACTATTTCTGATAAAAAAAAAAAAAAAAACTACTAGTTTTATGAGGTTGGCACCATGTACATTGTGTTTATAATCTTTGTTAAAAATGTAAAACAAAAAAAATTACAGCGGTTGTGGGATCAAATCCAAGTATTTTGTTAAACACACACCCTTCACACATTCTTTTTATTTATTTCTGATCTTTTCCATAATAAATTATCATAAAAATAATTAATTTGATTCGGCCTAGGCGATTTAAGCGTTGTTGATTTACCCCTTACCTGTACCAACAGGTGGGACAGAGATGAATAGATTTCAGAAGAGTTTGACGTCGGTAGTCTGACTGCTGTCGAGGGCGCATGCGTGGCGGGCAGCTTCAGTGAGACGCTCAAAACAAAGCTCAAATAACACGATTAATCATTTAAAAGCAAAACTAAAAATTTCCTTTTCCTTGGCAGCTTCATAATGATACGTTGATTTTACAAATTTATTCCTGTAGTAATTCGGTCGTGAATAATGGTTTTTAAGATAATTTAAAGTTGGGAATATGTTGCTTGTATTTGCAGAAGCTATGTTGAACCATAAAATTACCATTTGCATCGCAGAGATGGCACTAACTGTAAAACTTAAAGTTGTTTATTGGTTTTTAGGCTTTTTAGGCCTAACAATAGTCAAAAAGTGCAAAAAGTGGAACTTTATTATGCAAAAATGGTTTCTATCATACAAAATTAAGCAGTTGTTGCCTTGATGGCTGACATCAGAATAATTTCAGATATTTCCTAGAACGCGCAAGCAAGAAAATCTTTCGTGGTTTTAGGCGATGAAGTTCTAAAGTAAGGCTGTTGGGAGGGTCCGTAGCTACTGCGTAAACCGGTGTTTGCGGGGCACCGGTCTAATTCCCCACTGCCAGGATGGCACACAAAAATAAAAAAAATTAAATACAAAAAAAGACTTTGTCACAAACCCCACGCTAGTAGCTAATTTGACCTTCCTTTTGTTTTTCTTGCTCTCGGTATTAAAAACAAAAGGAAGGTCAAATTAGCTACTAGCGTGGGGTTTGTGACAAAGTCTTTTTTTGTATTTTATTTTTTTTATTTTTGTGTGCCATCCTGGCAGTGGGGAATTAGACATAGGTCTTTTATTTTATTTTTTTAATGGAATACCCCAATTTTGTTAGAACGTATCAATGTCCTGTTTCTATTAACTTTTTTACTTTTGATTATGTTACCCAGTGTTGTAATGATTTTCACCATGTAAAATAAATATATAAATATGATTTATATTTTGGAAGTTTCAGCCTTGTACGTTTTTCGAGATCTTTTTTTGTTGTGTTAATTTTATACTTGTATGTACCTTCTTACTTATTTTTTATTGTTTGTATAAGTTCATTATTCTGTAGTTTTGGGATTGTATAATTTTTCAACGCTGTTTTCTTGAATACGCGACTTGACATTATACTACAAACCTAAAATTTACAGGTAGAATACCCGAAACACTTTCTTTCCACTAAACGTCAAACAATCAGCGTGCATTATTAAAATGGTTTACCTCTATCTTAATAATTTACAGTGCTTATTGGCACTGAATATAAATAGTCACATAGTCACGATCAGTTTTATACAGTAGGTAGGAAGCTCTAAGACCGCCTGATCGATGCCATATCAGGTAGATAAGTATCAATGAAATGATGAGTTATGACAAAACACCGTTTTTAAACCTATGTGTCGAAGACGATTCTCTTCTCCTAGTTTATCTCTATTTTTCATGCTTCACAATTCATTTTAATATGTATGTAAAGATATTCGTCGTATATCGTCGATCAATTTGAAAGATATACAATATAAAGTTTTGAGAATGTACATCTTCGATCAATTTGCAAAGTATACTTACTGCATCATGCAGTAAAGTTCTTCAGGACCTTGTTCTTAAAGATGTCTTGGTGGGACCAATACTTCCTTCAGTCATGGATGTTAATCTCTCTACTTCAATTGTGATGGCATCTTCGAGCGATATTAGTTGTGCCCGGTTTATAATAATATTTATCATATTATCAGCACCACTTTCGAGCTGAATAAATAGGGTATTCATAAATACGTAAATTCGTTTTACTTATGATCATGTATACAACACCGAGTCTAATGATCTAAACATGAATAAGGTTTTCATGTTTATCTGCCAACACAACTAATTATCCGCGAACCAAGAGGTTATCTAGTAACGGGCTTTTTCACTAGAGGGAGCTGTTTTTGAGCTAGCACAGGGTATTCCGTATATTATATATATAACTAGCATTTGCCTGCGGCTTCGCACGCTCTATTCAAGTAGCTATATCCGTCCCGTGTTGTTTTTTATTATGCAGATATCATTTACTAAAATGTTAATACAAATGGCTAATAAAACATACCATAAGTAGGTACGTTTAAGATTATGTTTTAGTCTGTATCAATACCTAGTAAGTTATCTTTTTGCCAACAAAAAAAGGAAGGTCAAATTAGCTACTAGCTTGGGGTTTGGAGAACATTAAGGCCCGTATTTATAAATCGCTCTTAATACCGACCTCAATAGCGCTCTCAGCTGATACGCTCTCAAGTTGGGGGCAGCAACTTCAGATATACGTTAATTAATAGTCCGATATTGAGAGCGTATCAGCCGAGAGCGAACTTAAGATGACGATCTCAAGTTGCATATCTTGAGATCGTCATCTTATGATCGCTGTCGCGTATTGAACGAACTATTGACCGAATGGGTTTGCGTTCCATTTTTCGTTTTACATTGAATGACAATGTGAAATATTTTGTGTATGCAAATGGCCTCAAAATATTTACAGATTTAACGAAAAAGAAGTGAAATATGTTTTATAACTACAATTTTAATGTTTTTTAATAAATTATCATCAAATATGATATTTAAAACATAATGGTTAATAAACGTGAATATTGTTAATTTACGAAACGGAACGTAAAGCGGGCATAGAAAATATTTCAGGTAGCTTTTGACGAGATCCGTCCTCTGTTTCGGCGTGTTTACATCACTGTTGATTTCTTCCAAAGAGAATACAATAACTATTTCTTCCTGATTGATTTCCTTTATTTCCCCTATAACCTGTAATCATATGATAATAAACATATGATAATGGCATCCAAAAAACATATTTTTAGCCCCGGAGAAAAGAAGGTTTTTACGGACGTTATAAAATTTTATGCAAATGTAATTGAAAATAAAAATACTGACAGTGCAAGTTTGCGAGAGAAGAATCAGGCATGGGATAATATAACAAGGGAGTACAACGCAAGTCCTCATGTAACATCCGAGGTAAATATTTCATGTCAATTTCTTGTATAATTACTTTAGCCTTCTTACTTTTACTTCAGTTGAATAAATTAACTTATTATTATTTAATTTCAGGTTACAAATAAACAACTAAGGCGATTGTGGATGAACCTAAAGCAGCGCCAACGAGAAGCCCTAACAAAAGAACGGCAACATCGTATGGCCACTGGTGGAGGGCCTTCAACCAGTGGTGCAGATATTGACCCGGACGTAGCCCTTATAGCTCCAGCGTTAATGGTTGAAATTCCTGATGCAATTGATTCGGATGACATCTTCCAAGGTAGGTATATGTTTTATTATTAGCCTACGTATTATGTGGATTAATTTTATTTAATAGTGTTTTATGTCTGTTCATCTATTATAAAATTAAATAAGTATAAGCGTTCCTGGCCATTTAACACAAATACATACCTATAGGTAATTTAACTAATAAATATTACTACAATATTCAATAACTTGTAACTGAATATATTTTATATTGTAGGCACACTGAAAAGCACACTGGTTTAATATTGTATTTTTTTTCCAGAGTCTATATCTATAGATATAGACAATACCCAGCCCTTGGATATCCAACTAACATCAACTAATAGTGTGCCTGATCCGTCTCCCGTACCCTCACCTACTACAACTCCTCAGCCTCCTCCTCTGATTGTGACACTACCACCTCCTCCTCCACCACTGCGTACAACTCAACCGCCTCCGTCCAATGTGTCTACTCCTCTGCCACCACCGTCAACTTCTACATCCTCCCAACTGCGCAGGCAAAACATTTTGGAAAAGGAGTACGCGGACAGATTGAGTCGGGCTACTGAAATCCATGCCTTGGAGAAGGAATTGCTCGCATACAAGATACGGGAGGCAAAAGCCAAAGCTGAATTAGCCGAACTAATATTACAAAGAGAATGCTTACAAAGAGAAGGTAAATACCTAAAAATACATAATATTGCAATCATTAAAACTCTTTTACAATTTACATGACTGTTCTTCTGGTTATTATTTGGGTTGGTTGTTTACAATTTTAAAATAAAATATGGATTTTTCAAAAATCTTTTAGTACAACCTAGTTTCTGTCAAGTGACCTTTTACCATCAATATTTGAATAAATTGGTTTGAAGATTAATATTATCAATGTTTCTTTTCCAGGTACTGAATGAAGTAGTAGGCTAGGCACAATTAATTTAGTTTACTTTAAATAAAAACACATGTTAAATTTATATGATAGTTTTATTTTCTGTCTTCAAAATCATTATTGCCCTTGTATTTGGGATTATACAGATGATGCTGGTAACATATAGATCTGAATAGGTAGTAAACTTCTTATTGGTAATAGTTTTCTATTAATATATTCCTAAGTAGAAAGCCTGCTCTAGTACTTGGTACTTCACTGTCTCTGTTGTGTGTCTCTTGAAATTCCTCTTCGGAAAAAGTCATGACATCATTCAAAATTAATGATATATTGTGCAAAACTGCACAAGCCACAATAATATGAGATACTGTAGCTAAATTATTTCCTAGGCCTCTTGATAAGCAAGGAAACCTGCGTTTCCAAATGCCGAATGTTCTTTCAACAATGTTTCTCGTTTTTATTTGTGCTCTATTGTATCTAATGGAAGGTGGATCTTCTGGAGGTGGTCTAATAGGAGTCAAGACGAATGGCAATGTTGGGTATCCATTGTCACCTACTAGCCTACCAGTTAATATGCCCCGTGTGTATTTCATGAAGACTGATGAGACTTGCAAAATTCGGGAATCATGCATGCTGCCAGCCCATTTAGCTACGATGTCTAAAATTTCAGTCCTAGGTCCAACTATAACCTGGACATTGATGGAAAAGTCAGATTTTCTGTTACGATAGACTTCATGATGTTGGCAACCTGGGGTTGAGACTATTTTAACATGAGTACAATCAATGGCTCCATCAATGCCTGGTAGTCCAGGCCAATGCCCACATGTTCCCAATTCCTTGAAGAGCTGCCTGTTAACTGAAGCCTCTTGTCCTGTGGGGAACTTGATAAAATGTTTATGTAGCTGGGCCAATAATTTTGAAACTTTTCTTATTATTTTGGAGGCTGTAGGTTGAGAAATTTCATACAGATCTCCACAAACCACCTGCAAAAAAATACAATAAACCACTAGCAATAATGTAAAATTAAATTATAGGAACCTTTACTTTGTGTTGGTACTAACATAAGTTTGGTAAAATAAACTCACCTGAAATGATGCTGTTGCATAAAATCTTAATGTTAGTAGAACCGCTGCTTCAGGAGCAATTGGAAGACCCCTGTTGTCCTTTTTTTCCAGGTCACTTTTAATCAATGATGTTATATACAGTACGGAATCCTGTTGAAATCTGTATCTTTTTTTAAACTTCACTGTGTCCATTTCAAAAGGATTTTTCACATCCCTTATGTATGTTTTCGTTAACCGATAGTTCCGATCCGGCCAAAATATATCTTCATAGTGATCTAGCACGTCATAGTGATTAATTTCATCTAAAATAGATTCAAAATCCATTTTGATTCACCAAAACAACACATAAATGCATGCGAATGTCGCGCCTAAACCGTAGGTAGGTAGGTATCTCAAGTCAAGGTTCGACCGCGCTTGGAAAATAGGCACTTGAGATGACTCTTGGAAAAGCTCTTGAGTGCCGAGTTTGATTTATTAATACGCGCGTACTCAGTTGAGACACTGAACTCAAAACTCTACTAAAGTGTGGTTTATTAATTAGAACAGCATCTTAAGTTTACACTCAAGATCGAACTCAGAGGTAAGAGCGATTTATAAATACGGGCCTAAGTTCTCGCTATGCGGCGGCTGCTTTACCTGCTGGGGCCCTAAGCCCTATCAACTTCTACAACTCATCTAGCGGGTAATTAGACCGGCTACCCGCCACCACCGGATCACGCAGTAGCTACGTCCCCTCCCAAATACTACGCAAAGCAACTTCCATACCTGTTACAAACCGAAAACGAACGCTTGCGCAATCTAGGAATAGAATTATGGTCCCTGTTTTCGGGTATTTTTATGCTGAACACTTATGAGCAAAACAACAAAAAACGATGTAAAAAACATGAAAAAAAAAAAATTTTGCAATTAATTTAAGGTATTACAAAAGATATTTGAAGAATTAATCATAAAAAAATGTGGTATCTATTATAAGCTATTTTATCTCATATAGTTTAGGAGGAGATGCAAAAATAGAGTTTGGTGGCCAAAAAGCGCAACTTCGTATCTCTTCCTAAGCTTTACAAAATTAAACTATTACAGAGGCATTAATAAATAGCTTATAATAGATACCACAAACTGAACGTAGGATTTTTAAAAATTCCTGCGTTCAACGTAATAATAAGATATTAATATACAGTCCTTAATATACAGTCATTAATTTGCAGTGCTTATTTCGTGTCGGTACTGAATATAAATAGTTCTTCGGAAGTTAAGCGCCACCTAGCGATTCCGTTCCTTACTCGGTACACAAAAGGGTTTCAATCCAGCAAGGTTGCAAAGAGTGAACCATCCCCTGAATCGAGTTTTCACTACAAAGCTGTAGGTGTCGCGCTATTAAAAAATGGCATTTATAGTTTTTTTGGCTCGTAATGCTCGTAACTTCTTTTCGTGTTACTTATTTTATATAAGCTTTATGCGTTTTTAAAAATTAATGTTAATGAAAAAAGCTATCATTATATATTTATTTATTTTACTTTTTATTTATTTTATTCGGATTGCCATCAGCTTAACTAATTACAATAGAAATTAAAATAATCACAGAAAGCTAATAATAGGCATTCGCTAATAGAATCGTAATAAACTACCTAAATGTGAACACTAACAATTTTATCGTCGACATCATCTAGACATGTAGTTGTATTTGTTATATTAGGTTTAATCATCGGCCAAAAGTTTGCCACGTCACAGGCACAGCATAATAACAATACAAGATGTAATACGATGCGTGGATCATCGGTGCGGGGGGGTGGGTGAGGCGGTAGTCGAACACGCAACCTCCTGCGTCACAGGCGTACCTTTGCCCACCGCGCCACAGAGGTCGTCAAATAATTATAATACGTAATTTTAAAAATCTAAAAAACTTATACAAATCAAAACTATATAGTCGGATGCATAAACAATTATAATTAAATGATCAAACGAACTTACCAAGTGAAGTTCGATCTTGATTCATTGATTGTTATGTACTAACCCTCACTAGAAAAAACGTGAGCATTTCTCCTTGATATCTTGTCTTCGTATTTACGTTTTTTTGACGCCACTTTTCTTCTTTACCACTTTGTGACTTCCTTTTCGGCATTTTAAAGAAACTTTAAAAATTGGAAAAAAAAAAAAATATATTTTTCACTACTCGTACTCTGAAAGTAGGTCGCAAGTTGCCTGCGCAGCGGGATGAAGGTTATACCTTACAAAACAAATGACAGCTGTCACCTCACCTTTCTCTTGAACCATGCATTCTACCTTTCTAAGCAGCCACTCAACTTCAACTTCTTTTGAGATGGCTTTGGCGTCTGGTTTGACGCAATTCATACGGCCATTCAATTACAGCGTAATGTTAACTTGAAATAAATTAGAGGTAAAATACCATAATATTAGGTCCTTACATATGAAATTGGCGTTTTGTATGGGAGGAACAAAAAGTCGAATATTTTTTAATATAATATATTTAATTAATCAAAGTATGAACCATTATTTTCTATGCACTTTTGCCATCTTATAGGTAGTTCATTGATCCCTTTACTAAAAAAACCAGTCGGACGGGAATCAATAAAATCTTTGAAGGCGATTTGGACTGCCCCATCGGAGTTGAATTTTTTCCCTTGCAAGAAGTTATCCAAATTTCGAAAAAAATGGTAATCTGTTGGAGCAAGGTCCGGGGAGTACGGAGGATGTCTTAGACTTTCCAATTGAAGCTCTTCTAATTTAGTAGCCGTCTGTTGCGCAGTGTGTGGTCTAGCGTTGTCGTGAAGCAGCAGTGGCGTGGAGCGATTGACCAGCCTAGGTTGTTTAGCCGCTAGCTTTTCCATCATGGTTTGCAATTGCTGACAATAGACATCAGCCGTAATAGTCTGGCCAGATTTGAGAAAACTGTAATGAACAATACCGGCACTAGTCCACCAAACGCTTACAAGTAACTTTTTTGGGGTTAATTTTCGCTTGGGGCAGGATTTGGCTGGCTGGCCAGGATCCAACCATTGCGCTGAGCGCTTCCGATTATCGTAAAGAACCCATTTTTCATCACAGGTAATGATTCGGTTTAAAATACCTTCATTATTGTGCCGGTTTAGTAATGTAACGCAGCAGTCGACGCGCGTTTGCCGGTTTGCTTCAGTCAATTCGTGAGGTACCCACCTTTCAAGCTTTTTAATCTTCCCAATTTGCTTCAAGAGAATTAAAACAGTTTTATCACTAACATCGCAGCCTGCAGCTAACTCGGACGTGGTTTGCGATGGATTCGCTTCCACAATAGCCTTCAATTCTTCATTATCAACTTGAGTCTCAGGCCGTCCACGGGGCTTGTTCTGCAGGTCGAAATTTCCAGAACGAAAACGTTGGAACCAAAAACGAACTGTGTTTTCTTTTGCAACACGACCGCCATACACATCATTCACCCTTCGAGTTGTTTCCGCAGCACTAGTGCCACGGCGGAACTCGTACTCGTAAATAATGCGATATTTTAAGTTTTCCATTTTGTAAAATGAGTGACGCAAACAGAAAAAAACAGAGGAAAAAAAACAAATGAATGACGATCATCGAAGCACAAATACATGAGTCTATAGCTGTACAAATTTGAATTTGGAATTCCTTACCAAAGAGGAGAAATTTGTGATTAAAGTGGCCAGTACGAAAAACGCCAATTTCATATGTAAGGACCTAATATAATTTACTTTCAACAATTTCTTTAAAATAACATAGATTTCGGCAAAATATTTACCCTTTTTTGGTGTTGGTATGATAACATGGTAAAAATTAATGAAAGAAAAGTTCCCGGTATTCTAGCATGTCTATTCAACCATGGCAGAATAGCGAGAGCTACCATGGCTATATTCTGCCATCTCTAAAGAGGTTTTTCTATGCCTAAGAAAAAAAGCGGAAATACGTCAATCCTATCTTCGTATGATTTTTGGAGTTCATTATGAATGTAAGCGGGTTAACTACGAACCTAACTACGTTGGAAGAACACCAACATTTTTGGAGTTGTACAATGTTGTGTGATTATTACAATAAGTTCAGACATTGTATTGTATTGTATTCATTTATTTCAGATAATAAAAATCAATAGCACAAAATTGAAATAAAAATAAACATGATTTAATTTTAATTTTATTGACAAAAATTAAAATTAAATCAAAACTAAGTTAAAATTAGAATTAAATAACATTAGCTAAAATTATATAACCTTAAAATAATTTAGATTACAAAAAGACTTTCAAACCTTCAACATAATGGAGCGTGTATTCTACATATCGCACGTTCGGAAACAAAGGGTCACTTCTGCATGTTTTCCAACTTTACAGGAGGAGCATTTTAAAGTTTTTTTTGACGTATTTTTTTAATAATTCTGTGCCGTTTTAGAGTATTGCGGAGTTACTCATAGTTCTAGATTGATTCGTTTTTCAAGGATAATCGGCACTAATTATAAAAAAAATACAAGTAGACGTTTCTGAGAAACAAGCCATAAACTGAGGGAAGGGTACCAAAAGTGTCTTTTTGTTACAAATCGTTAACTGTAGTATTGCAGAAACGACCTTTTAAAAAACTAATAAAATCATGAAAGTACTTATAAGAACATGTTTTAGGATGGCTTAAGTTTATTTGTAGTAAAGATATATATTATTAGAATTCAATATAAACTGAAACGAGCACTAGAAGGAGAATAATCGCTAAATTTAACGTTATAATGGAGGATTATTAAATAAAGTAGGTTATATTATCGAGTTTTTTATTTGAAATTCAAACAAATGGCACATAAATGAGGCAAAGACAGTAAACATTACGAAATAAATTACAAAAAATGGATTTCGAGTTATACAACGTATAAAACCTTAGTATAAACTGAATAGGTAGTTATAATAATGCTGAGACGCTGTTCTAGTATCTGCAGTCTTTATAAAAGTTAAAGTTGTACTTAATATTTAATAGAAGATCAAAACAATCCCTAACAGGCGTGTCTTAGGGGCGTAACATGTAAAATCTAAACAAAATAGGCCTGAAATGTGGGGCATTTCAATTTAATAATCTATCTAATCTTTATTTGATACTAAAGAAACTTACAATCAAAAAGTAGAAAAAACTTAAAAGTAGTAATTATATTTGAAACAGTAAAGCTTCCTTTAGACTGTTTCCAACAGAATGCAGTTAGCTCAATCGTTTCGATTGTAAATACCAGTTTTACGAGTATAATCTTAAACTAAAGTCAATCATCATCAGTCATCATACGAAAGTAATCGTCTTATAGAACGAGAATGGCGGACAAAATCTTAAAAGATATTAATAAATTCTAAATTGACATAACAATATTATCTTAATTTTAAACAGTCACACAAATATCTTTAAAACTTTAACATCTTATATCCGTTATAATATTTATTTCTTATTCATAAGTACTTAAATCACATTTTCACAGCGTTATGGACTTTATTATCCAATAGGAACTACAACTTTGGTAATAAAATTATAAATGAATCAAAAAGAAATGCTTTCAACACCCTCAAGTAGGTAGGTACCTAAACAAAACTGTTCTTAGTAAAATAAAGATATCTCATCAGAATATTGTGTTGTAAACAGTTTCATAAACTTTCGGTATGATGTTGGTATCAATCAAGTTTTGAATATCTGCCTTCTTTCGTGCAGCTAAGGGAATTTTACTCTCATAAGCCTGCTTTAAGTCAAAGTCAAAGTCAAAGTCAAATCGTTTATTTCTTTAGACTTACAAAATAAGTACTTAGACAAGTCAAATTTTTACTATATAAACAGCTTGATAAATAGTTATTAATTTTTTAATGTTACTTCGTGAGGTTGTTTGACTCTTGTGCTTCGTGTTACTGTATGATTACGATTTACTTCAATCCAATCGCCCTCGTATGAAGTTTTGAAGTAATGAACATCGCTATCTTTGGTAAATTTCAGCTGACTTATTTCAGTTACTTTAACAGCTTGTCCATTTTTGGATTTGGTAACATTCAAACTGATATCTTCGGTGAGACCCTTAAGATCATAAAAGTCAGTGAAATTCATTTCTTTTACATAGAAAGGATTACCTGTCTTTTTGGCAGACCTTATCAATTGACAGTATTGGGCTGGGACGTAAACAGGGCCAGATTTTTTGGCCCGTCTAACAGCTTTCTCTATTACAGAATGGGCGTTATCAGCCTCACTTTGGGTATGCCCTCGAATGAGGAATTTATGTTTGATCGAATTTATTTGCAGTTTTTTTACTGCATAATAATAAAGGTTAATCATAAATCTGGAATCAAAACAAAACAATTACTCAATAGATTAGTTTACACTCAATCGGCGATCTAAATAATAATGTAGGTAGAAATGTAGTAATGATTAGTTCATTATGATTAATGATTAATGAATGATTATTTCAATAAAAAAACTAATTATTTCAAAAATAATGTCACTTGTACACAGATGTGACGTTTTGATTCCAATTAAAAGAAAAGTTTTAAGCTATAATGTCATTTATAAAGAGAAGTGACGATATGTTTACAGCAGAGAAATGCCAAAATTTGGTAACAAAACGTCATTTTTATTCAGAAGTAACATAATAGCAAAAAGTAGTATGTAAGCAAATATGTCATTACTTACCGTAGTGCCCCTCCGTCGCCAACGCACAAGGTCATCCTTCGGCTGTCAACATTCTACTGACCAGAAGACACGTTTCGTTTCAAGCAAACGGGCCAATCACGCAAAATAACATAACGTCACATCCGCCCTCAAAACGATGTTATTCATGCGATTGTCACCGTAATTGCTGAGTATATAGAGTCGAATATGGCGGTTATTTCTGCATATTTAAGTCGTTTTGGTAAAATGTTGCAAAAGTGACCCTTTGTTTCCGAACGTGCGATATTATGTTAAAGACAACACACAATGTACATTTAAAGGATTTCGAGAGACTAACATCGTTTCTCAAAAGGCGGTATGATGGATTTAACCAAAAAAAGGTTTTAACTTCTCACGAGGTACTTGGAAAACACCTTTCAATATCTATAACTAATAATTGCTCTAATTTTACCATAGACTTTAAATAAATATCTCACTTAAGTTGTTGATTTATGTAAAATAAAATTTTCAGTTTTTTTCATTATCTCATTCAACTTTTTATTTTTACTTACCTTGTATTCGTAATGAAAAGCACAGTGTTTACATCGGGTGAAAGTAACATTTAGTCCCTCGAATTATTAGCGCCCTCGCTACGCTCGGGCGCCAAACCCCGTCTCGGGTCTAAATAAGTTACTTTCATCCCTAGGTTAACTATGTACTATTACTGCTGTCATCACGTGCGGTGAGCGCCCAAAAGACAATGAAGCTATGGTCAGGCTGTCACAGGTTCCAGGGATATAGAGCTATTTCTTTCTTTCTTATGGACCTATACTATGTGCGAGTGGAAGCAGCGTAGCAGGGCTACTTGTTGTACTATAATACTTGTAGTATTATTCAAATCTCGAAGCCGAAGACAATACAAATCTCTGCTATACGGAAGCAGGTATAAACAAAACTCTACAACTCGATAAAACAAATGAAGATCAGATGTAGATCGGCTTTCCCGCTTTTTTTTGGTCTTAGCTCTCTTCTCTAGAGATGGCAGAATAGCCATGGTAGAATAGCTCTCCGTATTCTACCATTCATTTTCAAAAAAAGGTAAATATTTTTCTGATTTCTATGTTATTTTAAAGAAATAGTTAAAGAAAATTATAAATAAGATGGTAACTTTATGTTATTTCAATTATACATCGCGCTGCTGTATGAATTGCGTCAAACCAGACGCAGAAGCCATTCAACAAGATGTTGAAGTGTCTATACATATAGAAAGTTCGAATGTTCAATGTGTGTGTTCATTAGATATGTGACGTGACAGCTGTCACTACTTGTAACTTTGTCCCTAGGGACGAAATCCCGCTGCCCAGGCAACTTTCGACCTACTTTCCGTATGAGTGATGGAAAGTAAATAAGATAATTCAATAAATGATTTCTGCGGTGGTGGGCAAGTTTATTTGCAACCAGGATCAGGTTCTGATGCCGGCATGCGTAGCGAAACATTTTTGCTCCTTTTAGGTACCTAAGTAATTTTTTTGTGGTAGACAGTAAGAAAGAATTGAAAGATTGCACTGCACAAAAGGCGGAAGCAACAAATGTTATCGGCGAGCGGAGCAAGTTGTGCAAAATCTATTTGTTTTATTAGGTAAATATTTTGTTAGGTTTGCTGGTTGTGAAACTGCTTTTAAAGCCACCACAATAGCGAGGGCGCTGAACTCTTATATAAGACTAAGGGCTCATATACACGGACTGCACGTTTGAAATACACGAATGGCAAGTGGCCGACTTCAAGGCTAAACTGTAGGCGATTGCAGTGGACGTACAATATTGCCGTTCCTGTATTTTGAGACGTGCAGTCCGTGCATAAGAGCCCGTTAGTAAAAATAATTAATAATTAGCTAAGCAAACTTCTCTCTGTTTCAGACTTTTGTAGCTTTTGGCAAAAAAATTAAGGAACATAAAGCGGGCGGTGCGAACCGAAATTTTATTACTGAATTTTTTCTTTGACCGTACCGCAGCGCCATCTATACGTGAAATGAGAAACCACATTAAATGTGTAAAGGATATAGATAAGCAACAGTGCTGTGCACAGTAATATGAGGCGGGCAATTGAACGATGTAGTTTGTGAATATTGCGCTAGATGGCGTTTTAAATTGCTATTGAGAACGACATCTAGCGTGATAAACACAAAATACATAATACAAACTTCTTGAGCAAATAACTATCTGAGATTTGATTGTGGACATTTTCGACAAGGAGTTGTCGACATGTTGTCGTCCAAGAATGGTCGACATTTTCGAAAGATCGACATTCATTTCATCGCATTGGAATAGAAATTGTTTTGTATTCATTTGCTGTCATTAAGTACTAAATTGAAAAAAACCATTTTAAAAGAAAAGAAGAATGCATTTAAGGAATGGAAAAGCGTGGATGACCAGGATGTAAATACGAGAGAAAGTAAAAGGATTGAATACATGGAATGCAAGAAGAAAGCTAAGAAAGCGGTAGCTGTTTCTAGGGCAAAAGTACAGGACAAACTGTACCAATCCCTAGAGAGCCCGCACGGACAGAAAGACCTCTACCGACTTTCGAAAGCAAGAGAGAAGAATGCAAGAGATATTATTCGCATTAAATGTATAAAAGATGATGAAGGAAAGATTCTGACGAATGACACAGATATAAATGAACGCTGGAAAGGATATTTTGATAGATTAATGAATGAAGAGAATGACTGGCTTGGAATGTTAGATAATCCACCTATTAACATGGGTGTAGTAGAAGTGATAAGTATAGAAGAAGTTAAGAAAGAGGTTAGAAGCATGAAAAATAGGAAAGCAGTCGGGTCAGATTGTATACTTGTAGAAGTATGGAAGTTTCTAAAATCAGATGGATGGAAGTGGCTGACTTTATTCTTCAATAAGTTGTTACAAGAAGAGGCGATCCCGGACGAATGGTGCAACAGTCTGCTGGTGCCCATTTTTAAAAACAAGGGTGATGTACAGGACTGTAACAACTATCGGGGAATAAAGCTCATGTCACATACTATGAAAGTTTGGGAGAAAGTCATTGCGAGACGAATGAGAGGGGAAAGTGAGATAACCCAGAACCAATTCGGGTTTATGCCGGGTCGAGGAACAACGGACGCCATATTTGCACTTCGCCAATTATGCGAAAAATACAAACATGCGCACAAGAACTTGCACATGGTGTTCGTTGACCTGGAGAAGGCGTACGATAGGGTACCCCGTAAGGTTCTGTGGTGGGCGCTGAAAGAAAGGAGAGTGCCAGGGAAATACCTGCAGCTTGTTCGTGCAATGTACAGTAGAGCTTGTACCTACGTCCGAACCGAAGCCGGAGTTTCCGACAAGTTCAATGTGACTGTAGGTTTACACCAGGGATCGGCGTTAAGCCCCTATTTGTTTCTCTTGATTATGGATGCTCTCACAGCCGACATACAGGAGGAGGCACCCTGGTGCATGCTTTTTGCTGACGACATTGTTCTTGTCGGGGAAGATGCAATGGAGGTCCAGAGCAGACTGGCAAAATGGCAGCAAAATTTGGAGTGTCGGATTGAGAATTAGCCGGTCAAAAACTGAACAGCTGTTCCTCGACTACGGCGGAGCCTCCAGTTTTGCCAATATTGCCTTGGATGGTGTATCCCTACCAGTCTGCTCAAATTTCCGGTACCTTGGTTCATTGATCCAAAACGACGGCGAGATAGACAAGGACGTCAAGAACAGGATAAGCGCAGGATGGATGAAATGGCGACAGGTCACAGGCACCATATGCGATCGGCGAATGCCCCTTAAGCTGAAGGGGAAAATCTACAAGACCGTGATAAGACCTGTCGTACTGTATGGATCTGAATGTTGGGCAACAAAAGGAAAGGAGGAACGAACTGTACATGCAGCGGAAATGCGAATGTTGAGATGGATGTGTGGAGTGACAAGGATGGATAAGATAAGAAACGAGTACATCAGAGGAAGTTTGAAAGTAGCGCCTGTTACAGAAAAAATGAGGGGTAACAGGTTAGCGTGGTATGGGCATGTTATGCGGAGGGAAGAGCATCATGTGACGAAAAGAGTCTTAGGTTT
This sequence comes from Eupithecia tripunctaria, assembly GCA_955876795.1. Taxonomy (NCBI): domain Eukaryota; kingdom Metazoa; phylum Arthropoda; class Insecta; order Lepidoptera; family Geometridae; genus Eupithecia; species Eupithecia tripunctaria. The sequence goes on from OY041599.1 coordinate 10,799,788, forward strand.
GAATGTGGAGGGATATAAGGGGAGAGGAAGACCGAGGAAAAGATGGATGGATTGTGTGAAAGAGGACATGGCTAAGAAAGGTGTATGTACAGAAATGACGGCTGATAGAGCAGAATGGAGGAAACTCACATGTTGTGCCGACCCCACCTTTTTTTTTTTTTTTTTTTTTTTTTTTTTCTTCGGCGAGGAAAATTCGTTTACGAATAGACTGGTCTGGGGAAGACCAGAATTATGTGGGACTCGACGCCCTGAGAAGGGCGTAATACCCACTAAAAACCTCTCCGGTGTCCTTCTTTCGCCGTTTTCGCCGAACCACGGGAACATATAACATCCGCGATCCGACTGGCGTCCCCTTTTCCTCCCATACTTAGCCGGCGAGCCCACCAATCCACACACTCGCCGACTCCATTCTTCCGTCATCTTTCCTACCCTTTATTGGGACACAACAGGACATACACAGTTGATTGCTTATGTCGACTGCTGTGCCCAAATGAGCATTTCTCCCCCCATACTACCAGGTGTGGGTCTCACATTTACACACGCACTCATACTCAATCTCTCACTCACACTTGTTCTATCATACATTTCTCATTTATTCTAGTCACGCGGGCACAGTGCCGCGCACACTTAGCTAGGGCGAGCGCGCGCATCACTGCCCCGCGTGTCCCACACCTGTGCACGAGTACTGCAGGTTGCGTCCCGCGTATCTCGTGCCATTCGTCACCTTTCACTATCTCTCAGCCTTATGGCTTCATAACCCACTCATACGTCATCACATCCATCCTTCCTCATGGTGCCGTCGTGCCAGGACACAGGTACGGCGGCAACCCCTCTCCTCTTCGAGCGGAGGCCTTTCCCCAGGCCTCGCGCCCGAAGATCGTCTCTAAATTCGGGTGCTACTAGTTAGCACCCAATTCCTACAGGCTCCCGGGAGGGCGTCAGCGCACGCGCAAATGCGCGGCCGAGCACACTTCCAGCCCGCACAATACGTGCCAACAGCACCATCCGCGCGTACCACGCAAAGGGGCGCGCCTCCGGGCCCCGCCCACACGCACGCCCGCGCAATAGGCTCAACCGCTTGCCTGCAACAGTCACAAAAGTGCCGACCCCACCTAGCGTGGGATAAGGACCGGAAGAAGAAGAAGAAGAAGTACTAAATTGAAAATATTTTAGGTACCTGACAGGTTTTTTATACTAGACTAGCTGCGCCAGAAACGTCACGACTCTTCTCTTTTTGAACAGATTATATAGATTTTAGTAATTGTTCCGATTGTATTGTCCATTTTAAGATCCTTTACCTTCCTGTTTTCTTTATTGTCACTTATTATTTCGTCTATTTTTGCTTAAATCTTTCTTTTTCTCGCTGTCACGGTATAAAGTATAGTATGCCACTCTTGGCGGATTTATATCGACGTCTATGATCACTGGCGTCGCTCAGGATTATAACACTTGAATTATCATGAATCACTCCCTACGGTTCGGATTCAGTCGTCATCCTTTACTAGCTCGTAATTCATCTATGGCCCTCGCTTTAAAGCCGTGCCTTATTTACTAATTTCATACGTGGTATAGTATTTTATGCAACCTGGCTCGTACTGCCATACAGTAAGTCTCCCTTTGCTCACCTTGCTGTAACGTGTGGCTGATTGAGTTAATAAATAATAATAATAATAATAAATAACTGGACAATTCACACAGCATTATCTAGCCCCAAGCTAAGCAGAGCTTGTGTTATGGGTACTAGAAAACTGATATACATAATACAATACACTACATAGATATATATTTTTTATTATACATAGAAAAACATCCAGAACGCCCTGAACAAATGTCTGCACATTGTACACACATTTGTCCCGAGGCGGGAATCGAACCCGCAACCTCCTGCGTCGCAGGCAGACCTTCGCCCACCGCGCCACAGAGATCGTCGTAGTTGCGGTAACTGTTGCGGCACGAAGAGTAGCTCGCTTCGCTCGCCTTGCTGAGTTACAGAAGTCGCATTGACGACACTTGTGCCGCAACAAAAAGCAAGGCTCGCTTCGCTCACCTTGTTTAATCCTCATCCCCATGTAACTCGGACACGATACCCATATCAATTTATGGGGAGAGGGTTCAGGGGGAGCTGGAGCATAGCAGGGCGAGCGAATGCAGTTTTTTTTTACAATTACTTTCTTTTATGTCCTTCATGTCCGCAGCCCGTTATTAGTCCACTGATGGAAATCGACCTCCCCTAATGAGCAGCTTAGCGTCCTGTATTGCTGGCCGCATCCAGCGTCAGGCAGCAGTCTTTCGCAGATCGTCATCCCATCTGGCCGGAGGGTTTCCACACTAAAGCTGAGTAACAGTGACCGTCCTCTCATGAACACGTTTACCACAGCGGTTGTCAGTTCTTCGTGTGATATTCCCGGTCCACTTCAGCTTGCTAATGCTTTGGTTAAATGGTACTGTGTGAAACAGGTCATATTTTATTTATATAAATAAAAATTTATTTTCTTTACGAATTTTATTATTTATATCAATGATTAGAAAAAGGTATGAAGTGTAACTAGATATATAAGGATAAGGAGTATAAGATAAATGGATAAATGTCGAATAGAAACACTAATTCGTCGTGCGTTATGCACCCGAAGTATATCGGTTCCCTATGTTTATGTATCCCCGCTATTATCATTACTAAACTTTTTGTATGGAAACGTTTTGTATCTCTCGTAACACAATATACAACTCGCTTGTAAAACCACATCTGCTATACCTTATTGAAATTTGGGGTAACGCTGCCAAAACTAAACTAGCTGTCCTGCAAGTTCTACAAAATAAAATTATCAAACTACTTTTTAACTATCATTAGGTACCTTACTCCTACTAGAACTATGTATATACGAAGAAACAAATTTAATGTCTATTAATCAATTGTAAATTTATGATTCATGCATTCCGTAAAATCACCAAAAACTCCATTCATTCTAACATATCGTTTTTAAAATCAAAGCAAGTAACAAAACGTAACACTCGCCGAGCTAGCTTTCTTGTTTTGCCCAAGGTTAGAACGAATTACGGCAAAAAAATGTTTACTTTTGAAGGAGCACAGCTTTATAACAAACTACCCGAAACATTGAAAAATGTAAGTTCCTTTCAAACTTTTAAAACTGAACTGGCTAGTTTTGTTAGAGAAAATTATCTTAAAATTGTGACATTGTAGAGTGTGCCTAGTTTAAATTATTCGTAGTGTGTGTTTAAGCTTCAAGTCTTGTGCTGTGATGTGAATATATAAGAATGTGAAAATATATAAGAATAAGTGAGTCAACCTTTTACCATTTTTGTACCTATCTGTTTATTTACCTATGCAAAACTGTAATAACTACCTACAGACCGAACAACAACTTAAATTTACTATTATAAATTGTTAACTCTAAGCTAAATTACTATTCTCATGTAAGTGACTGTGTCTTTTTTGGGAATAAATATCTTTAAACCTAAACCTATCTCATGGGAACTGATTTATGGGATAAAAAACCTGTTTTATTACAGGCCTAGAACTATATCTATGCGAAGTTTCAGCCCGATCCTTTTAGTTGTTTTGGCGTGAAGAAGAATGTACTGAACATCCTTGGAAACTTATCATTAGAACCTTTTACTTGTCCATAGAAAAATGCAGAGGCAGATGCTTATTTGAAAATATCAAGGTTATGAACATAAATTATGTGTTTCAAACTTCGATCGGATGCCTATTTCAAAAAGCCTGATTGATGGCTTCAAGCCATTCTAAATAACCAAACCAGAACTTTATGCTCCTAATGCGACACGAGTCACGCACGACATAATAGTGTTTCAAGAAAACTCCTTCTCAATTACTCCGTCTGCATTTTTTCCCTACGAATGCGTTCCTCGTACATCACCACTAAAGGGTCCCTCGGAGGGCTAATTAGATAGGTATTTAAAGAGCGGACCAAGTAGGCGGCGGCGGTGTCGCGGTCGCCGGCATAGTCAGAGAGTGGGACGTCCGTGCCGAGCAGTCTTACTGACACGTGCGGAGGGCTGCCTCTGATGGAGGGCATGGAGCTCCAACGGGGCACGAGGCCTAGGACTGAGGCGGCGCATTCTGGAAATAAAGAAATGTTTAATATTAATAGATTTGAAAAAGGTAATAAGTTCATGAAGATTTTGAAATAAGAATTCCAGACACCAGCCTAATCTGATGTGTGATGTAAACCAACCACAGCAAGAAAATTTAAATGCACATCCATGCTATAAATTTAAACGCCAGAGTATGTGGTTATGGGCACTAAATAAAACTGTTATACTTAGGTAATACATTACACGATGTTGTACTTATATAAAATTAATAATTTGTTATTGTGACCTATAATGTTTTCACTATATTTTATGTAATAGAAAACACTCAGACCCGGAATAACAGCAAAAAAGACATTTGTTCCGCGGCTGGAATCGAACCAGCATCCTCCTGCGCCGCAGGTGCACCTTCGCCCGCTATGTCTCTATGAGGTCCTCAAATCTTTGTGTTTATCTCACCTAGCTGTTCAGAAGGGGGCTGCTGCGCGATGGCCCCGCGTTTCAGCGCCTCCATCGCCGCGATGCACTTCTGCTCCCCAAACTGCATCACCAGTCCGTGGCGAATATCCGCTATGCGTTTAGCCTTTGCTTGTTGTCCCAGCTCTTGATTTAATCGTCGCCATTGCTCGTTAATTGGTCGTTCCAACAGCTCTTCAATCTCGTCTTCAGGATCTATCTCCGACACCATCTGGTTTATTGCTGGTTCGGACCGCCCCATCCTCATTTTTCGTTGTCCCGGCTCTTGATATTTTCGTCGCCGTCGCTCTTCAATTGGTCGTTCCAACAGCACTTCCATCTCGTCTTCAGGATCTATCTCCGACACCATCTGGTTCATTGGTGATTGGTACCGCCCCATCTTTATTGGTCGCTGTCCCGTCTCTTGATTTTTTTGTCGACGTAGCTCTTCAATTGGTCGTTCCAACAGCTCTTCAATCTCGTCTTTCGGATCGATCTCCAATGCCATCTGGTTCATTGGTAATTCGGACTGCCCCATCTTCATTGCTCGCTGTCCCGTCTCTTGATTTTTTCGTCGACGTAGCTCTTCAATTGGTCGTTCCAACAGCTCTTCAATCTCGTCTTCGAGATCTATCTCCGACACCATCTGGTTTATTGCTGGTTCGGACCGCCCCATCCTCATTTCTTGCTGTCCCGGCTCTTGATATTTTCGTCGCCGTCGCTCTTCAATTGGTCGTTCCAACAGCACTTCCATCTCGTCTTCAGAATCTTTTTCCGACACCATCTGGTTCATTGGTGATTCGTACCGCCCCATCTTTATTGGTCGCTGTCCCGACTCTTGATATTTTCGTCGTTGTCGCTCTTCAATTGGTAGTTCCAACAGCTCTTCCATCTCATCTTCAGGATCTAACTCCGACTCCATCTGGTTCATTGGTGATTCGTACCGCCCCATATTTATTGGTCGCTGTTCCGGCTCTTGGTATTTTCGTCGCCGTCGCTCTGCAATTGGTCGTTCCAGCAGCTCTTCAATCTCGTCTTTGGCATCCATCTCCGATCCCATGTGGTTCATTGCTGGTTCGGATGGCCCCGGCTGTTGATTTCACTCGGGACCTTGTCTCGTATATGGATTAGTGCGTCTTTCTGTAAGATAATAAATAAAGTAAATAATGCTTGATGCGGGTTTTTGCAGATTGGGAGAGATAATGCACATGTGTTAGGTGCATTCAAATAAAGGCTTTAACGCGTGCGTAATATTTAAATCCATTAAACGTCAGTTAACAGACAGCTCGCGGGCCATGTGTAGTTCACGAATGAATCCTTTAAATAGTCTACTTCAGTTGTGCGCCGTCCTTCTCTCTCTAGTTCACTTACAATTCAACTAGTTCACTAACTCAGTTCAGTTGTATTCATTCATCGGTCGCGACAAACGAAACGAAAGCCTGTGCAGATAGATTGTGATAGATTATGCTGTCACGCTCTGTTGTAGGTACTGTGCAGTGATTGTATGTTTCACTTACTGGCTCGTTTACGTTCGTTTCGAACATGATCGTATGAAGGATTTTAGAAGTAACCTAAATTGCAATGTAAATGAAGCGACCAGTTTCAACATAGTTTTTTGAGCTTTACAGTAAAGAACATTTTGGCAATTTTTTACCAGTTTACCTAATTAGCTAATTACCTATCTCTTTCATCAGAATAATAATAATAATAACACGAGTATTTGCGCTCTTGCAAAAAATTAGTTCAAATAAACGTTTTGGAAGTAATAACGCGCGAACAAGAGCAAGCATTGTTTTCTTGAGTCTTATTATATTTAAATTGACTTTGCACTGTGTAAATAAAATGTATACCTACATAGGTAGGTAGGTACTATCTGTGTTAAGTAAGAGTTTACCCATACGTATGTTCCTGTAAATAACTAATGAATCTGCAATAAATAACAGATTAACTTAAAAATAAATAATGAATAACTACCAACCAAATACATTTAGGTACATTTTGAAATAAACTCGTGTCTAACTCATCGCATAAGCTGTGATAAGATGATTGATTGAACTGTTATTTTATATTTTATTCAATATCTCTTGATAAACTAGTGAAAAAAACCGAACCACTACAACCTTTGTTACTGTTGAGCAAGTGAACTAGAATGAACTATTGAACTAGAAGATAGATATAGTTCATTCTGCGGAAGGCTATGTAACCCGCTCGCTGTAATTAGTTAGGAATTACCCCTGTGTTCCTGTTATCGCAAATAAGATGTTATTATTATTTTTAACGCTTACTTTAATATTGAATTTGTCGTTAGTTATTATAGATTAAAATGTTCAAAAACTGACTTCAATTTTAATATGGTTTTTTCATAGATGCCAGTTTCAGAAATAGACCAAATTTAAAATCAACTTTTAAATAAAACAAAATCATCAAAATCGGTTTAACAGTTGAAAGTTTTGTACCTACCAAATACAAAAAAAAATCCTACTTTTTTGAAGTCGGTAAAAAATGTTAAAAGTAAAGCACCGACTATCGAGGTTTTTGAGTTTCTTGCTTCAAAGAAATCCAATGTAGACCTCACATATTTATAGATAGAAAGCCGCCACCGTGATTCTTTCGCCGCGCCGTCCTCCTGCTGAATACCGGGGCGTCACACGAGTATCAGCTGAAAGTTCAGGTCGATGGACATAAGCACATCTTACCTCAGCACAATGAACCCGGTTAATCCCGCTACAGACTCCGCCGTAGTCTGTCTCGGTTCGCCGCCGTCTACTGAATGCCGCGCCGCCGCCGCCCGCCAACGTGCGCGTTGTGCGCAGGTCGTACACGCCGGGGGTGGGGGGGATGGTATGGGGGGTTTAGTTCTCCCTGATGATCTGGGCTTGACCAAGTCCCTAATTTATGCTGAATTAAACCTACTACCTACTTACCTATGAGCCAATCATTTTCCAGAAATGACTTAACTTCTAAGGGTCGTCCTTCCGCAATAGTCTAGTCAACAAGTTCAAAATGGTGTTGATTGGTGCTTGATCAAACTCCTAAAAATAAAATATTAGTATAATAAAGTAATAGTATATCTACCTCATTCGATTCGGAATGATCTGAAAAATAAATCTAGAGGATTTATAAACACAAAAAACAAAATAAAATAGTCATAAAAATAATATGTTTAGGTTTTCGTAAATAACCCAGAAACTATTATTACAAATTCCAGACCAATATAAATATAATTACAATTACCAAATACCGGGTCCGTAGACCATCTACGGCGTGTAACATTTTCAGCGGCGTTCGTAGAGGGTCTACGCCGTAGAGGGTCTACGCCGTAGAGCGTCCTCTACAGCAGCGCAGCGTAGAGCCCCAACAGAGCGGGTATTATCAAACAATCGCAAATATATTTTTGTCGTCATTAAAAAAGGTTCTTAAAAATAGGAAGTTTTCAGCAAAAAATCGTACTTCCGGAGATCTAACTCCATTGTGTATACCTTTTATTCAACGCTGAACGAAGTCACCACCGCGCGGCCGTTACGGCAGAACCGCAACGCCCCTAGATACAGTAAAATAAAATATAATTTTATTGTATTAAATAATTATTATTTAAGAATTTGGAAATACTATAATGTCATCAAAAAACGTGAAAAAATTAAGCCCTGTTGGAAAAAAACTTTATGTTGATTGTCAAAAAGTTATTTTTCCAATCTCTGTCCTAACAGTCGCCTGTTACGACATCCGCAAGAAGAGTTGGGTAGGTGCAAATTCTAAGCTGGCACCACACAGCAAGAATAAGCACATGCATCAGTAATTGCCTTGTGTAGTCCTGATCTTGTAGTTAAAATAATTATCTTTTCGAAAACGAAATGTCAGGAATATTTGAAAAATAAATTATCGGTTTTGTGACCAAGTCTGAACCACCCCTTTAATGTATAAATATTTTCTGTGAGGGCTAAAATGCCGCGCTTTTTAAAGTATTTTTTTGCAGTGATTGCTTATAAAACTACGCAAAATATTGTAAAAATAAGGATAAACTTGTGGTGATCAGTTATTTGTTTAGAAAATGTTATGATTTAGAGAAATCTTTAGGACGGCAATGTATGTACTAGTGTCATATGTATGGCATTCTGGTTACCCTTTAATCTTTTATAAATAAATGACTAAATAATAATACTTTTATATACAAGTATAGGCAGTTATTATCACGAGATGTCAACATTATCTAGGTAAGTACCAAAGATGACGGCGTCGGTTTAACGAGCCTATTGGCGCGTAGGTACACTTAAAATTTAAATTTTTTGAGGTTATCATAGGACAATGTTAACTTAATTGATTGTCCAATGTAACCCTTTGGTCTCTTATTTCTTTAACCTGTGCAATTTCAGTATTATTAAGGTGAGGGCTAAAATTATGGGGAATCTTTTTTCTACTGAATTTAAGTTGGATTGGGCAATAATCAATCAACACACAGGTCACTGTGAATTGAACAATCATCTTTTCAAGACTGGAGCCACAGACAGCAGCCTATGTCGTGGCTGCTTCCAAGAAGAAGATACTCTGGAACACTGCACGGCCACAGAGAAGGCCAGACACAAAACAGGGCTGAAGTGTCTCATTGAGGAGTCCACCTTAGCCACACCTACAGATAAGCTGAAACGAAGCTGTCAGTCACCTAAAGTCCTGCTCTGATACTTAGCAGGGCTGGTTAGGGCCTGCAAGGGGATAATTCACAAAACACTGCTATGCGAGACGTCCGTGCAGATCTTAGTTCCCCCACTTAGAATTAGATTTAGGTGGATTAAGCAGCATTTTATTATGATTACACCCGGGGCGAATGCATCATTTGCTGGTATTGATCTTCTCGAATCCGGTGTACACCAGTAGAACTGCGATGAAGCAATTGCTGACTTCGAGACTAATGCCTTAGGGCTCATCCATATACTCGGACTGCAAGACAACTTGCACTACTCCCATCGATGGCAGACGCTGACTGCAGTTCAGTGAAGTCGACTACAGGTGACTGCAGTTGCCGACCGCAGTTGACTGCATTTGCCTGCAGTCGACGTCCGTGTATATGAGACGTGATGTCCGTGTATAGCTCTTACAAGTCAAAATAACTGCCCCCTAGCCCTTCGTTTAAAATCATTGTTGACAACTAATTCAATATTTTTACCATGGACCACTAGCTGCGAAAATGGTCATTCATAATGCAATTTTAAAGGAACCGGACCCCAATTCAATCGTCTAAAGAATCCAACATACGTCGAGATGAATACGGAGTACATATGCATTATGTTTACATAATTATGTATACGTAATGCATATGTACTTGTTGGGTTGTACTATGTTGGCCAACATCAATTTAACTATCCGTTACCTCCAAAACCAATAACGCCGTCCATCCCTATTACATTTGCCGAGTTACGGTCTCTGCTCTAGAACACTTTTGCCCGGTTGTCGGTTCTTCGTGAGATATGGCCACCCACTGCCACTTATTTTTTGAGATTATGTCGATAGCTCTGGTTCTTTGACGTATGTATCCATTACTTACAGAACTTGCAGGTCCTTAAATAGGTGCACATCGGGGATGCAGAAGAGTTACATTACATACGATACATTAGGTGGCCTTTTCGCTAAGAGCGATCACTTCCAGACCACCTTTTGGGGGTTGGACAGAGTCAGAGTCAGAGTCAAATCGTTTATTTCTTTAGACTTACAAAATAAGCACTTATACAAGTGAATTTACCTTCATAAATAGTAATTACTATCGAAAAAGAAATTAATAAATCACTCATAATAGATACCACAAACTGAACGTAGGATTTTTAAAACTTGCTGCGTTTAACGTATTAATAAGATGTAGTTGGGGGCGCCACTTTCGCTGGTGTATGGGCCTTAAATATGCCTACTATACACGCGCTTAATAAGCTATCCGAATGCACACCATTTTCGACACAGCACCCATTTCGTTGCACCTTTTTTATTTTTATAGCCATTTATACATTTCCAATATATTTTGTGTTTGATACACGCTACGTAAAGAGAAACAATCAAAATTATATATACTCTATAATAGTAGGAAGGTTTCATAAAAAATATGCAAATTAAATTTTAACAATAAATGGCTGCTTTAAGAGTTGAAGATGATGATGACAATAATTCATCAATATCATTTCGTACACAACACAGCCATTCAAATCTATATAGCATCAATAATACTGGGGAATACACGCAGCTAGTAATTCAATAAATTACAAATATTGAATCCTGACCAGACACCCTTTTAGTCATATAGTTGCTCATCAAGTTATATCACAAACGAAGCTTCATTGGAACGCACCCTCTCTCGAGGGGTGGCGCTGCCTAGCAACAACATTGGAAGGGCTTATACCTAACTGTCTAGACGAAATGTATAGAATGTTGGATGGGGTGTTTTAGAGCTGTACTCTCTCTAAAAGGGCCGCACTTCGTAGCAACCAAAAATAGATTTGCCAAATTTAAACGGAACAGAATAATTGTATTTATCATGAGATTGGTGTTTTCAGAGGAGAGTCCAGGCATCTTAGGGCTCGTTTACACGGACTCAACCTCAAACCTCAACTTAACAGCCTGCTGGTCCGGTCCCCCTGACAAACGCCTTATTGGCGTTTAATTCATGGGGGTAGTGCCCATAATCCCCAGGCTGGGAATGCGAGTTGGGGATCGCAGTTTGGTGGAAAATTTCTTCTGCATGGGGCCCGGCTGCCCGCCCCCCGACGGATATCCCCTAGTCGCCTCTTAATAAGTCTCTAAGCCAGCACCGCACCACACAGCTCGCATTTTTTTCTCTTACAATACTACAAGCTGCCAAATACGCGCGTCGACTGCAGGCAACGGCAGTCGGCAACTGTCGTCGCCTGCAGTCGAAGCTTGCCGCGATTTATTAAATAGTTCACTAGATTCCAATATGGCATTGATCTTATTAAAGGAATAATTTCAACATTTACAAGTACATTTACGTTAAGGCGATTCCTTGCTCAGCTGAAATATTTTTCCGCATCATAGTATCTTGACGAGATATTTAATTTTGCAAAATAGGCGTAAGCTCATCAAAATCAGCAATGCACATTCGAAAATAATTTAAAAAGTGTTTCTCATTCCTTCGTAAAAGTGGAAAGCGTGTAAAAAGTTTTCATCTTGTTCTCTATTCACTCATATTTTTGAACCTACAGTAAACATGTTTTTCTTTAACGTTTTTATCGCCGTGATTGGAAGAACCATGTTTCTTTTTCTTAATCGACAGCAGTCGCCATCTGCCGTCGTCGCCTGCGCAGCCGACGCGTGTTTTAGGCAGCTTGCAGTCCGTGTAATTAATAAAAAATAAAAAAATAAAAATGCTGGACAATTCACCCAGCATTATCTAGCCCCAAGCTAAGCAGAGCTTGTGTTATGGGTACTAGATAACTGATATACTTAATACAATACACTACATAGATAGATATTTTTTATTATAAACAAAACATCAGAAAACATCCAGAACGCCCTGAACAAATATCTGCAGATCGTACACACATTTGTCTCGAGGCGGGAATCGAACCCGCAACGTCCTGCGTCGCAGGCGGACCTTCACCCACCGCGCCACAGAGGTCGTAGAATTGAGCCCTTATAGTTACATTCGCAGTTAGTATGTTTCAATAAACATTAAACGATAACCTAATGGTTATAAGGGTAGGTATGCAGTTTACTAACAGACGCGTGACGCTATGAGGTGGTGAAAATCGATGTTTGCTCATAGCTAGAGCAATATTATTACGGAGCTCTAAGCTATACTCATTTGACACTGATACACACAAATATTTTTGTACAATATAATCCGCACTGCTTTGTATTGTAGGCTGTTAGTGTTAAAGCCCAGTTCCATATAACTAATGCAAAGCATGAAAAAGTCGAAAAGAATTAATTGTTTTCAAAGTTTTCATGTAATTAAAAAGGGGTAGTAGGGTAGGGTTAGCACTGATATGAGAGGTGCCTCTATTTTTTGTTGCTTCTTATATAGGCAATGTATTTTAATTATAATTGTGTGCTTGACGACCTCTGTGGCGCGGTGGGCGAAGGTCCGCCTGCGTGCGACGCAGGAGGTTGCGGGTTCGATTCCCGCCTCGGGACAAATATTTGTACGATCTGCAGGTATCTGTTCAGGGCGTTCTGGATGTTTTCTATATATAATAAAAAAAATATGTATCTATGTAGTGAATTGTATTATGTATATCAGTTATCTAGTACCCATAACACAAGCTCTGCTTAGCTTGGGGCTAGATAATGCTGTGTGAATAATCCAGCATTATTTATTTGTTTATTAATTAAGACAGACTTGCTGTGATATTGAGTTGCGGAGCAAAATAAAAAGAAGCGTTACTTTTTTCCAAGAGGGCGTGTAATTTTGATTAAAGTACAAACGTTGCGATGAGGTGAGGTAAGGGGAGAGGGGTACACCGGTACAATATTTGAAATTAGGCGCGAACATTTTTATATTCAAGTTATTTTAAATTCTGCCTCTTTGTAATAACGAAATCTATTGTATGTGTGTGTTTTAAGTAACAAATAAATATACTATGTATTATGAAATTGTGTTACGGGAAGATCATAAACCCAAACAAATGTTTTCAGTTTTATATAATATAACGTTATTGACAAATAAAATTACAATCAAATCACAGAAATATATTAGAAACAGTATTACAATTGAAGTAATTCAGCTAACTGCTGACTGATGAAAACAATCTACAGGTAGATTAAGTTTAATCAACAACTTTATAGAAGATAAATAGATAGAATATACTTTATTGCACAAAAGTTTTATACATAGGCGAACATAATGCTAGAAAGCATTATGTATCTGCTAACCTTAGGGTAGTGTGAACAACAATTTAGTAGGTAGTGCTAGAAAACAGAACAAAGAAGAATGCTAATAATAAATCATAACATTTACATAAATAAATACACATATACTACTTAATAGTTCGAGGGACTAAATGTTACTTTCACACGATGTAAACACTGTGCTTTCCATTACGAATACAAGGAGAGTAAAAATAAATAAATGAATGAGCTAAAAAATTTATATAAATTTTATTTTACATAAATCAACAACTTAGGTGAGATATTTATTTAAAGTCTATGATAAAATTAGAGCAATTTTTAGATAGAGATAGTGAAAGGTTTTTTCCAGGTACCTCTTGAGAAGTGAAAACTTTGTTAAATCCATCATTTTGCCGTTTGAGAAACGATGTTAGTCTCTCGAAATAGAGTTTGGTGGCCAAAAGGGCAACTTGCTTTACAAAATAAAACTATTACAGATGCATTAATAAATAACTTCTATTAGGTATCAAACTGTACAATGGATTTTTTGAAATTTCTGTTTAGAAGCTTTTATTTACTAAACATTTTCCATGGGTTTACTAAACACGTTGCGAAACACAAAATGTTTTCGTAAGACCTTACTTAAGAGCTAATGGTCGATTGTTTAGTCCCTTTTGAGCAAATCATTATTGGTTCGTTTTTTCACCATGGCACACTCAAATATTCTGGTGCTCCTTTGCATAGTTCTATGCTTAACTGAAATTATAGTAAGTTAATGTACAATTTTCTTTATTATTTTTAAAATTTGTTCTTTATGTTTGATACATTGATCAATTAGGTACCTAGTTTAAAACCCGTGTGCTTCTATGACTCAATCCTCAAACGATTTTTCGAAGAAATTAATATTTTCTGAATCTATATAAAACATATAAAAATTTGATATAGGAGCTGTCATTGTAAGTAAATACAATAAGTACAAAAATCCTAATATGCACCTAACAGATACCTACTATTTTTATGCGTTAGTTCCAAAAGCAAATTATTTTTCGATATTCTATCTTGCTTTTGCTCATACTGGCCGAGAGCCCCAATCTGCCGCCACTGCAGGAGACTGGAAATTTGCCCCACCCTGTATATAATGCATTGGGCCGCTGTATTGCAATCCTGATGCGCTGCGCTGCGCCAGATACCTCTGCTCTCGGGTCCCGCGCTGCTTCGACCAGACGCTCATTTTTAACCGACTTCAAAAAAGGAGTAGGTTATCAATTCGAATGTATTTTTTTATTTTTATGTTTGTTACCTCAGAACTTTTGACCCGGTGGTGGTCCGATCTTCACGATTATTTTTTTATATAAAAGCAGGTGCTTCCCGTGTGGTCCCATTTTCATTTTGTTCAGTTCTGACAATGGGATCCACGAAAATTCATGAAAAAACTATAAAAATTGAAGTCGCTTTATAGTTTTTTATAAAACAAAATTAATTATTTTAATACCCGGTGTGCCTCATTGCCCTACAAAACTAGGGTCTCGACTCCTAGGGGAGCAAATGTGAAGGCTCTGCCGAGACCTGGATATTTGCGTTTCATGAGATTTTCGACCAAATCTACCGCCGCAACAACCGTCACGGATGTCAAAAAATCAGAGAATAATACGTACGAACTTAATGTTTGTTTGCTGCTCCAGCACTCACTCGCACCTACCCTGATAAAGTCGACCACGTTTTTTTTTTGAAAAAAATAACTTGTTCAATTCATGTGTTATAAGTATAATTATACGTTACGGATGTGAGCTGGTTAACTACGAACCTTATTTAATTTCGTGTTGCAAGAACTCGCTTAGGTACATCTGTACTGAATTCGTCAAACTACGATAGTTTTTATAGTATGTACTTACCTATAGTTATAAAAGTTATTTCAATTACTTACTTTTTTGCAGATATGCAAAATAGTGCTGCCCCACAATCTCCGATACTTAGAAAACATGTTGAACGCCGACGTGGTCGCAAAAGCAGCTAAGATTCGTCAGAGAATGGAAGCCAATCCAAATATCCAAGACAGTGAAAAGGGCTGGCCAATGCTGCTCGCCAAATACCAAGCCGACGACAAGTCAAACTTTTACCCCACCAACTCTTTCGGCGGTATTTACAACCGCAGATATTCGAATTTTTAACTGACCTAAGAGCAATTGTATATTAGACGCTAACCTACCTTTAATAAAATATGATTATTATTAGCTGCCTTTACACGTAAGTTCCATCGCCCATTCTCAGAACGTACCTACCTACAGCATTGCACGCGGAATCATATGAGCATCAACACTGTGATGCTGTCTAAGCAGCCGTTCTTCCGCGAGCGATTACTCGACAGTTCTTGTCAAAACGGAAGGAGCGGCCATGTATAAGATAATCGCGCGCTTTGCGCGTGATTAAAATAATATATAAGATAATTATCTTACTCTAAGATTGAGTACACGGAAATGGTGAGGATGCTTGCTAGGTGTCATGACATTGTTTCGGAAGCCTGCCGCCAATATGAAACAAGATTTCCAAATTTACCGGAACCTTTTATATATAATTATCGCCAGGTAGGTATCTAGGTAACATAGATCCACAAAAGTCACGAGAGTAGGTATAATAAAACATATGTGATATTAATTAAAGTGTGCGCGTCAAGTTAGCAGCCATACCATGGAATTTGGTGGTTTCAACTAGGTGTGCCAATAAATGTGCCATAAAATAGTGCCTCTCGATGCCTAAGTAAAATAAATAGACCCCCAGTACTTTAGAAGATATTTAGGTTTTTCACTGTGATGCTATCTTGACGTCAAGCTAGCAGCCCCGCTGATTTCGACGAAACTATAGCGAGATAAGAACCGTGAATTATGCCAAATAACTCTTTTTAGGGTTAAGCTCGCCTTTGCCATTACTTCTCTACTGTATGTTTTCTATGTATGTTTTTTTAGTGCAATAAAGAATTAAGAATTAAGAATAACTGTGCCGTACGATACCTAGTTCTCCTGCAAAGCTTAGAATTAGACCTCTTGTGGTTTACGAGATATTTGGCTCTGAGCTACAGCTACGTACATTACGCAGAGTACAGTAGGTACAGATGAGTACAAAAGTTTACATCACGATTGCCACTTGTCGCTAGATGGCGTTTATTGCAGCTAAAGCGCTTTGATCACTCATAATTTTGTACCACCAAATTCAATAATGAATTTTCCGTCTATTTATCTTTAACCTCAACTTTTATCTTTGAAGTTAATCGGGTAATGTTGATGACGACGAATCTTGTCCCATTCTACTGTTATATGTTTACCTATCTACTACTGGTTCCTGCCCACGGCTTTGCACGCGTTGTTTCTATGGAAACGTTAAAGGTTATTTCTATCCCACGAGAACTGATTTATGGGATAATTAGTAGCCTGACATGACATGAACCTGATTGCGCATATTCTTTGTCAATCTTAGCACGATTCTTCTTCATTGTATTGAGCATAGGTACTTTTCACCCGATAAGTTTCCAGTCCAGGCTTACAGCAAACTTCGCATCATCAGTTTTTGGAAGAAATAGACTCAAATTAACTGTGTGGTACAAAGCTTTGAATAAGCAGCACTCCAACTTTTACCGCAAGTGTCGCGTAACAGGCCTAAGAGGAGACTGAGGGATAATAGGGATATCTACTACAGGGAGTGGGCAGCGCCTCCTGCGCACAACAATTTTACCATCAAACAGGATCCCCTACCCATATGTTCCGAAAACTGGTTCCAGATAGCCTCCTGATGTTGAAGCACGGCAGAAATGTGACGGCACCTAGCGAAGAACAGCTAATAATTTATCAACATGTTGATTTTCAGCAGTTTTTGTGGACACATTCCAACTTCTGTTTCTTCGTTCGTCTTCGTTCAGTTTTCTTTAACTAATAAGTACCTCTCGAACCACACTTCGTCATCAACTTGTAATAGTCCACAGCTGGACTTAGGCCTGTACTAATGATCGCCATAGCACCCTGTCTTCAGCTAGTCGCATCCAACAGCTGCCTCTAGTCTTTTGCAGGTCATCATCCCACCCAAACTACAAAAGAAAATCAATAAATAATGTTGGACAATTCATACTGCATCGCCTAGCCCCAATCCTGCAATACATGACGATCGGAAGTACATAACCGTAGCGCGGGAGCTGGAAATATAAGTCCATTCCTATGTTTGTCGTAATTGCTACTCTAATGACGAATCTTCCGAATAGTACTAAGTTGATTCTATTAGACTGATTATAATTATTTTTGGGCAACAAGGCGAACAAACCTTTCTCCTACCGCCCTATCAGCCTCCTCAGCTCACTGTAGAAGATCTACGAGCGACTCCTTTCGAGTCGTCTCTGGGCCTACGTCAATGAGCACAAGCTCTTACCCGATGAGCAGTTCGGCTTCCGAGCTCATCACTCTTGTCCCCAACAGGTGCTCCGCATCACGGAGCACGTCCATTCCGTGTGGCACCACACATGGCCAGCCGATACGGAAGCTATCTTCCTCGACGTAGCGAAAGCCTTCGACAAAGTCTAACACAATGGCTTGATTTGCAAGCTCTCCACTCTTGGTGTGCCCGACAGACTCATTCTCATCGTGCGAGACTACTTGTCGAATCGTAGCTTCGCTACCGTTGGAGGGCACTCTCTCTGACCCCAGACCCGTCCGAGCCGGAGTCCCCCAGGGATCCGTTCTAGTACCACTCCTCTTTACGCTGTATACTAGTATTTGTAGGTATACGGTTTTATTTTGCTTTTATTTACTTGTTTGGATAAATCTAGCCATTCTAATTTGACCCTCTTCCTGGTGATGGATTGGTCTGAAATTTGGTACGCACCTTTAGTTCTGATGACATTATATAAAAACCACTTAACCTAAAAATGAAAAGATCGTTTCCTAGTTTAAAGTTTTACATAAGGGAATTATTATTAATCATTATCCGTCTACATTGACGGAGAAATGGTCGACCCTTCATACAAAAATATAGCTACGGTTCGTATCAAACAGGCTAATTAGGTACGCACACTACTGTTATCCTGTGTCATGACATGACTAGCTGGCCGCACAAGAGCTAAGATAGGTGAAGGCCACTTAAAGTTTTTAGTTAAAAAGGACAGGACCAGTGTAAGTGCTATCAAAAAAATCGTTTTAGTGACATTGAACAAATACTACACTGACACTATTAATTATGAATAAAAACACGGGTAAGTAGCACCTAACAAAATACAAATTTATTCAGAACTACTTCAACACTAGTCAATAGACAATAAATACAAAATAAATTTTAGTTCTCGTAATTCTGCTAATTGTACTTTCTAATTACAGGTCTTCACAACAACAGAACGTAATTTATATAAAAGTTGATAAAATATTTCGTATAATAAATAAACTATATTCCCACTGTATTCAAAGTATTGGCATCAGATAGGTTGGTAATAATAAATAGACAGCAGCGTTCCTATCTATGCAAAAACATAACAAACAATAAAATACATCTTTAATCTATCTAGGTAGGTACTTATTATATTCATAAAAACTATATTATTTACCAACACGAAAAACTAAATACGTGGGTACAATATAGTATTTTAATATTCAATTCGTTATACTTACACATTTGTTATTACTAACATTTACTCATATTCAAACAAAATAAAATTTAAAACTGATTTACAAGTAACAATATTTACAGATAACATTTAATACAGCGTTTCTACGTAGGTACATGTCTTGGTAAATAAAATAAATACTATATGACTACAGATATAAAGCGTATCTACTGTTTATATATGGTACAATACCCAACGTATACGATGGCACATTATGTGAGGCGAATTTAAAATAGAGATGAACTAGACACAGAGTGATTTGTTCAGACAAAAGTGATTTGGCAGATTACTTTTTTATATATGAATGTGCGTATTCTGCTAGATCTATGTGGTTTGTGAGCAAAGGACGCTTAGGAGCCTTGTATCCCCCAAAACAGATATATCGACTTGCGTCTCCACGCCATGATCTTTTTATTGTGATTGGAGCTGCGTCCTAGCGTTGAAGGAGGTAGGCGGTTGAACCCCGAGGCACACTAGCGCCGCCACCTCTTATTATTACGAAGAGGAAAGAAAATTTTAAAAATGACGTAGGGCAATCTGTGATACCTTTTATAAGCTTTTTGTATGCTCCTGTAATAGTTTTATTTTGTATAAATTAGGCATACATGCGAAAATAGTTTAGTGGTCACAAACTTCATCGGCAACTTCGTATCTCTGCCTAACTAAACAAAATAAACTATTACAGAGGATTTAAAAAAGCTTAGGTAACATAAATTATCCAAACTAACTATTGAAATTTCCCTTTGTTCAACATAGTAATAAGATAAAATAAGCGGTGACGCTAGTTTCAGTTTCAGTTGTCGGGTAGCGTATAAGATATTCGTTGTCGCATAAGTGCAGTCGCATACGTAGCGTAGAGTAGGCGAGGAAATGCGGTAGATGTTCTAGTTAAGGTTCTAGTTAAAAGTGGTCCAGCCTTTGGGCACGGTAGATTTAGCCGGAGAGGCGCCAGGGCTCTCCTCAAACAGGCCGAAGCGGCTGAAATCGAGCCCGTACTCGTGTAAGAGAGCGCTATCCGTGGAAGTCTTGATCGGTTCGACTTTAACACTTTTACCGCGGCACTTGAGCGGATCAAACTCCGCGAGCTCATTCGGCGTATCGTCCAGTTTTATGAGATCGGAATCAGAGCTCGTCGACTGAAAAAGAAACAACTCGGTTAAACAAAGCTCCATCTTCACGTGCATTCCCGTAGGCGACCCATTACTACATAATTTACCAGTAGAAATTGTTATTCATTTCTCATACGTTTTGCAAATAAAGTTTTGAATAGATTTAAAATATTTAAGGTAATTATTTATTACTATTTATGTACATGGGTTATATGAGTTACCAACACAAGTAATGAAGAACTAAGGGCCTTATTATCATACTAGCGGTAAGCGAGCGGCTTCGGGGCGGAGCAGGCTCCCAGAGAATACGTTGCGGACGCGCGATGAACCCAC
Organism: Eupithecia tripunctaria; assembly: GCA_955876795.1. Lineage (NCBI taxonomy): Eukaryota > Metazoa > Arthropoda > Insecta > Lepidoptera > Geometridae > Eupithecia > Eupithecia tripunctaria. The sequence continues at coordinate 10,820,212 of OY041599.1, forward strand.
CGCGTATTGTAGTACACGCAACGAGATAACCGCGAATAGCAGCGTGGACGCCATTTTTAAAAGAAATTTTAGGGGTTATTTTTTATTCGTTTGCAAAACAACACAAAGCAGTCGCTCTCTTCCAGTCGATTAATTGATAATGGATCCTCCCGAAAACGTCGATGCTTTCTTTTTCGTCTCCTGCTTCTTCGAAGTAACAAAAACAACATCATTTCACATTTCCTCGTCGGAATCCATTTTGTTACTGTACGTTGTAAACTTGCTGCGAACACGCGAAAACGTTACGTATCCGCCACGCGTCCGCGGCGTCCTCGCTGCGGAGCCGCGGCGTGTTTACGACGTATTCGCTCTACGCCCGCCCCGCCACTCGCATACCGCTAATATGATAGGGCCCTTAGTATAATTACAAACATCACCTAAGACTATGTGCTATAGTTATTCACTGATGTGATATAGTGTTGGTCACATTAGCAAATATTTATAGGAGAATACAGAATGCCCCAATCAGAGGATCAAACATAATCAGGTCGTCAGCTTCAATCTGCATCATGTAATTTCAGATAAGAGGTTATGTTAAGTTTTAGATAATATTAAAAAGAAACGAATTATCGTAGAAAACATTTATTTGAAATCGAAACACGCTACTGATACATGCCGTTCAACATCATGTAGTGCAGATTGGAAACAAAGAAGATGGTTTGGACATCCTGTATACTCGTTCCTTGTATAAAATGGGTAAAAAAAAATCTATGAATTTGTTATTGAAAGCTAAATGCTAACCCCCTTATTCATATTAGACTGCTAACTTAGCACACTGCTAGATCTCGCTCTGTCGTCTTCTATTGACATAAATCAGACTGAGAATGAGAAATAACACTACTTAGCAGATGTTTTATGTTAGCAGACTAATATGAATAGGGGGGTAAATGTTTAGCGTAGTATGCAATTGCGGCATGCGACAGAATATAATAATTATTAACAGAAATAAGATCCACAAATCCAAGTCATGTACATGCATTTTTTTTACAACGACTTTTTAGTTTGGGCTCATTTTCATTGAAACAACTCCACAGATAATTTCCTTGTTTTCCGTATATTATTACAAAATTGAATAGATAATATATTTCTAGATAATATTTATTACACATAAATATTATCTACAAATATATTATAATAAGTACCAATAAATAAGAAAATGAGCATAATTCTTGCTAAAGTACACCAAACAAAAACGTTACACATTTTTATATGATTGGATGGTGTATGCATATGCATGCATAGGTAACTCATGGTCACATGCAATGAAGAAAAGCATGATGCATGCAACAAGCACAAAAGTAAATGTGCAAGTTCATAAATAATAATAAGATAAACAATTAGAACCATGAAGTATTAATAAATAAAACCCTGATCTGATTCGAAGGACTATTTAGATAATATACTTACTCGTTTGATATTAATGGTATAGTCCTTCGATTCACTGGCTTTAATTTCAAATAGTTTCTTTGTAGATACCACCACTAAATGATTATATTTGTATCACACCAAATAATCTTAAGTTTTTCAAGTTTCACTGTTTTCACTGTTTCTACATTATATTATACTTATCTACAGCTCCTATCCCCCAGAAATAAAATTAAACAAGTATTGAGTGCAAATACTAGAATGTAGGAGAAATATGAACTTCTCAGCAGCAATGACAAAACAAAAAACAAAGTGTACGTTGTTAAAATAGAAAATAGATCATTACTACTAATAAAAATTTAACTTAAGTTTGAGAATTGTATCATTTTCTATACTACCTCATTTTACCCTGCGCAGATGGATAGGTAAAGTTATCCAATGATCATATCACAGTGACTTGAGCAATAAAGGGACAAATTGTAAAATGTTACAAAGATATATTCTTATTTTATAATAATATAAATACAAAAGTACTAAGTTTATTTATTTTGTTAGTTAAAACATTTCAGTTGACATTTCAATGCAATTTAATCACGGCAGGGATAACTCGTAAGAGGTGAACATCAGTTCTTTCACATATAGATACATAATCGATATGAGAAAGAAAGTGCATACAATTACCTCTGGGAGGCGCGTGAATGCAGGGGGCCGCGGGGGGGCGGGCGACGGGGCGGGGTTTCCGTTGGCGGGCGCGCGCCGAGGCGTGGACAGGGTAAGTTTCAGCTGAGGCTTGTCGTTTCCTGCCGCGGTGGAGAAGGCGAGCGCGCTCGTGCGGAAGCGAGCCTCGGACAGCACCGGCGGCGGCTCGTGCCGCGTGACGTCACTCGTCGCGAAGCTCCCGCTGCCCGCTCCGCCCCCGCTGCCGGCCCGCGGCGGCGGCGCCGGCGCCTCTGACAGATCTATCAGAGTCCGCGTCGAGACGATCGGATACCGGCTTGGCACTTGCGGACGCTCCGTTAATTGCGGCGGTAGTGACGGTGACATCGTACTCTGAAACATTATAAAACAATGTGCCACGGTGCTCCTACGCCATGCTCACTGCGCTACCACGTGAACGACACATATACAGTGGAAGCTGCGGAATGAGGTGTACATTTTTCACAGTTTGATGGTGTTAGGTAAATACGATTTGTTAATTATTGTCAGGCCGAACACTCCCAATACCGATATACACACCCAATGAAAGATGTACATTTAATGGATCATGACTTTTGATTGACCTTGGTGCGTATCAAAATCACTCACATGCGAGGATGTTGGCTAGGTAAAACAAATTCGTAAGAGTCTGTTCAAAAAGAGAAGAGTCGTGGGAATTGAGGGCGCTCGTGTGTGAATTGACATCTTTTGTTGCGTGGACAACACTGCTCTGTCATTGCAGTACGTCTAAAAGTGTAAGTTCACCGTAACGCCACGACTCTTCTCTTTTTGAACAGACTCTGTAACGCGCATTTCGCCGTGAAACAAATGAAATGCAAACACGGTAAGCGGGAAAATCAATAAAAAAATATGCAACCAAGTTTATCGAAAGGCGTGATTCCACATTCGAGCATGAATTCAAAATAAAGGCTGCTAACACAAACATTGCGAATGAATTTACATATTAACAAAACCTTCTATTACTACCTGCTACTATGTACTATGTCCTAGTATGTGACGATCACTAACTACGTGAACAAAATAATAAAATGCACAGAAAGTATGCCCACGTAATCAAATTCATCAGCTGATCAATAATGAGCCTTGATGACGCTTGAAAACTTAAAAATATTCCAGATTCTGAGACCTCAAAGACCAGTGTGTCATAGTCATTACAAAACGAATGTTAAACCAGTGACAAAATGTCTAGAGACATTAGACAACCTAATCTTCAGATGAAGGTAGAATGAAACATACTGTTGTGTCGTGGCGCATCAGAAGCTTATTTCATACATCTACTAAGGTTAGAAACACAGCATACAGTTTTAATGTGATTCTAACTATAATGAACGTACGAAACCATTATGCTTCTAATGGTGGGTACAGGCCGAGCGAGCGAATGCCAAAGTAGGATTCAACTATTAGTACGATGATCGTTCTATTTTTCTTTGATGTAGTGACAGCCGCCGGAGTACTGCCGAAGGCGAACGAAGTCTTTCGTTTGGGCTCCTTGACATCCACACTGGTTCGCGTTCTTTCGTTTCCTTCGTTTGCTCTCGCTCGCTCTCGCTGGTCTGTACTAGGCGTAACGCGTCACAGCTTAACAAAACACAACAGTGTGTTTCAAGCTGGAAGCTGCACTTACCGCTTTTTCCATTCTAGCTGGCGAATTGGGCGGTAGGTCCGCTTCGCTATCTCGCCTCTCCTTGCTAGCGAATAGATACTCCATCTCTGTTAGCAATTCGAGGGGTAGTGCGGGAGGCTGGCAGGAAGGTGGGTCGTGCGAGTGGGACGAAGACGACGAATCGGACGAGACAGGGGTCGCTGACCCGTACGAGTACCTGGAAAGGAGAGACAGAGGGTGAGAAGTCATCTAACAACAGTGAACGATCATGCCGTAGTAAAGTTAAGTACCATTAATTTGGTAATTATTATTAATCTTACTTCTTATTTGGGATAGACGATGAAATAACGCGAAACACTGCTGGAAGATGGCCGGCAAGATGTAGACAGTGAGATAGTCGTGAAATCGAACCACAAAAGGTGAAATCAAACCTCAAAAGAAAATAAATTTCGTCTTTAATCGAACAAACAAAACCGAACAACATCGACGCCGTCTGACAAGATCATGACCTATGCCATCTGCGCTCCGTGTGTGCGCCGTACGGCCCTTGCATTTGTACCACAATTACATTTGCTTAGGGGCCAGCGGAGTGTGGAAGCTCCGCCAGGTGGGAGGCTAAGAGAATACATTCTATACGTCAGTATTATTTTATATTCTCTGACATCTGTCTGATTCCATCTACTATGCGTCGCTTAGAGAGAGTTGAGTCCAGTGAGTCAAAATGCTGTCCGATTCAATCTTCGGCCACGTCGTCACTTACCATCAGATGAGATTGAGGTCAAACGTAGGTCTATTGTATATTACAAGTATGTGTCGCTTAGAAAGAGTTAAGTCCAGTAAGCCAAAATGCTATTTATTTCTATCAGTTTATGGCATTTAGAGAAAGTTGATAACAGTGAGTCAACTTGCTGTCCGATTATATCTGTTGTATCGTTTACGTTGAGTCTAGTGAGACAACTTCGACGACCTCTGTGGCGCGGTGGGCGAAGGTCCGCCTGCGACGCAGGAGGTTGCGGGTTCGATTCCCGCCTCGGGACAAATGTGTGTACAATCTGCAGATATTTGTTCAGGGCGTTCTGGATGTTTTCTATGTATAATAAAAAATATCTATCTATGTAGTGTATTGTATTATGTATATCAGTTATCTAGTACCCATAACACAAGCTCTGCTTAGCTTGGGGCTAGATAATGCTGTGTGAATTGTCCAGCATTATTATATTAACTCTCGATTTTGTCCAAGTACCTCGTACCTTCTATGTCCATCGCGTCTTAGTTAAAGCAAAGTAAACCCATTAAAACTAATTACCGTACCTGCTGTCATCGTTAGTATTTGATGAGGATGGACGCGAACCAGATCCCGGCATCCTGCTCTTTAGGCCTTTGACAGCAGTCTTCATATTTTTACCACCTTGACGGACCTAAAAAGAGAGAATACGATTTTAGCGTAACATTGCATAGTCGGTAGGATAAATGGCATGAGAGCGTGGGAACAGTTCGTTGAGCGTTCTTGTGTGTTCGGACGAGCTCGCTCATCGGGGTGGTTTCTTCAAAGCGTTCTTGTGTTCAACGAATTCTTGTTCTCGTTTCTAATATTGCTCGTTGCTATTTTCGTGTTGACGTTGAAAACAAGCTTCGAACGACTTTCGTGTAAACTAAAAGATCAAGACAGAATGCTCTTGTTCTAACTCTAGTTCTTTGTTTGTTTGGTCTAAACCTACCTTTACATTCCAATAAGATTATATATTGAGCATCATAATGCATCAAAAACAACGGCTACAGTATACTGTAGCCGTGTTTAAACAACGTCAGACGATTTTATTATAAAAACTATCGTAGTTTGACGAATTCATTACGGATGTAAGCGGGTTAACTACGACCCTTATTTGTGTTGGAAGAACACCAGCGTCAGACGACTTTACGAATTGACAAATTTTTGTGTGTATTTGAACAAAACTAAAAACATCCAAACTTATTTTATAAATTTGAAATTAACTTGAGTGCTTAAAGTTGTCAATCTATTTGTTACCTTTCCACGCCTAAATGGCTGAATAGATCTTAATAAACTTTGGCAGTAAGACGGTATCCGAGGGGACATAAGCTACTTTATATTTCAGAAAAACGCGTGCAAAGCCGCGTGCAGAAGTTAGTAGAAGACAAAACCATGACGAATAATAAGTTTTTTTTGTCATAGTTTTTAAAAATAATCCATACCTAAATAATAAAGAAAAGGAGGTTAAATAAGTCCCACAAACAACCGATTATTTGCATGCAATAAATAAATAGACGTGTACAAATTTGTCTGCAATACCCGAGTCGAACATTATATAATTTGGAACCTTTGAACCCTTCATTCAACACTGGTAATGATTCTGTCGTTTAAGAAGCTAAAATTAGGATTTAGGATGTCAAACGATACGTTTCGATTCCTAAATCGATTCCTAACGATTCCTAAAAAATCCTAATTTTAATATCAAATAGAGGATAGCTGTTCAGTTTGAATGGCGTCTCTTCAACATTCTTAAATCCAAATTTTAGAATTAGCTAATATTACCTAGTTCTAAACTGTCGTTAATCTGACATATGTATAATACTTCAACATTATACACTAAACACTAACACCTTCATGGCCCAAGACGCAGGTGCCAGTCTCTAGCTTCGTGTAGCTGCGGGTCGCACCGCAGAGCTGGGCAGTGAATGCGTTATACATTATGTAAATGTTCATGTTTATCGTTCAGTTTGTGGTATATATTATGAGTTATTTATTAATGCCTCTGTGATAGTTTCATTTTGTAAAGCTTAGGCAGAGATATGAAGTTGCGCTTTTTGGCCCCCAAACTCTATTTTCGCATCTCCTCCTAAACTATATGAGATACAATTATTACAGAGGTATTAAAAAATAGCTTATAATAGATACCACAAACTGAACGTAGGATTTTAAAAATTCCTATGATAAACGTAAAAATATGATAAAATAGATATCGCTGTCATATTGGCTCGCCTTAAGTGGCAAGTAAACGTAAGTAATAAAACAAAATCATGGAGTGATTTTAAGGTATTAAGAATTCATCACGTCTTTTCACATATTCTTGATGATTAAGTACACTTCGTTGATCGATATCACTGTGTCAAGTTTAATGAATAACAAAAAAAAATCAAATTTCAGTGGCAACTTACTGGCTTTCTACATTAACCATACTAATAAAATAAATTCAAAAGTGAATCTGTTTTTCTGCCTTTCTGTTTCACCTTTTCAAGTATCGTAATCGGCTGAACTGATCTCCATGAAATTTGTCAAGAAGGCTATGGTACCCTGGGAAGCACCAGCCGCTCTACCAGTAGTACCGTTGCCAATTAACGGCACTACCAAGACTATTTTGGATTTAATTGTACAGTCAACACGGCAAAGCTTACTCGTGCTACACGTAGGTACAGTTAATCTTGCTTTCTTTCAATTAATGTTTTTAAATAAAAAAATACTTTACCTAAAAAACTAAAGAGCGCTCGAAGCCGCGGGCAAAGCACCTAATTGCAAATATTTTAGGTAGGTAACAGGAAACCGATCGAGCTACAACCAGATATAACTGTCTTTAATACACATCCTACCCATGACTAGCACAAACACTATTACAAAATATAACATCAATTATGAAATTAAAAATAGCAGAATACATGCCCACAGAGTAAGAATAACAGAGTTCAAAGGACGACACCGAGACAGAGTAGAGTTCGCTGTGACTCACCGATTTTACAGCCGATTGAACTGCGGGGTTCGCCTGCAAATATTCATATTTTAAAGCACAAAGGAAAAAACAACACAACTATTTACAGCATGCAAACTTCCAGGGTGATGCTCAGTCTACGAATGAATGGATGGTTTTATTGTAAATTATAACTAACCGCAGGTGGCTCGAACACAAACCTCTTATCAAATACTTGGTGGATTGATATTAAACAATGTTGACCTGTCTTTAAAATAATTCCTAATGAAAGCCTAATCAATCGCTAAACAGGCATAGATGCAATTCAAATGTCGCCAAGACTTATAGGTACTAACCTTATTTGACAGGACTCAAAATGTTGTCGTACCCTTCCGATCGAAATAAAAAGGATAGCATCATTTTCATTACTGTCAATATAGTTAAGTTTAGTTTTGGCAAGATCTGAATGGACACTATTAATTGTATTTTTTTCTGATTACGAGCGCTTGTCAAGATTTGCTTAAGGTTCGAGCAACCGGCTGTCAGACAGTGTTACTATTTTAATTTCGTTTTCTATGTTTGTCCTATAGTATACATACCTGCTGGGCAGGGGGTGCTAGGAATATATTGCTGAAGACAAGAAGGCGCTCATTAGGGGAGGCCTATATCCAGCAGTGGACTAATATAGGCTGATGATGATGATGATGATGATACATACCTGCCTTTGATGTCAAAATATATATTTTTGAAACGTTTCGTTCTAGCTGTGATACTAATGACATTATTATTAGTATTATTTAACGATATTTATCGAGTTTATTCACATCTTTTTTCCGAAGTTTCAACAGGTTAACACACTGCCGTCGTGGTTACGGGATGATGTCGGCAAAAAATAGGTAAATAAACGCGATGAATACCCGTTAAATAATACTTACAATAATGTGTTGAGATCGCGCAAGTTAAAAAATATTTATACATATTGCAGTCAAGGATAATACACAATATACGTACGTGCACAGTTAGTAAAGTTTACAAAATCCGTAATAAAATAAGTAAAACTCAATTAAAAGCATTACAACTAAACTCAAATATCGATAAATAAGACCAAAGACAAAAGGCTCTTACAAGATTTGTGTAGTGATCATTTGAAAACTGCGATGGATAGCAGATAGCAGAATGAAAATCTGTGCTACGGGAACCAGATGATATATGTACAGTCATTAAGTTATTTGACTAAGGGTGTTTGGTGGAACGATGTAGGGATTGAAGGAGCCGATCAAGGGATCCCATGTGATCATTTTAAACCACATATGCTATTATGAAAAGTCTCATGGTTTTTAAGTTATTATCAAAAGTTTCGGTAGGGATTTTTTTCGTTTAAAGGATAGTAAAATACCAAATAGTGCAATAATCACTTTTGTTATGGCTTCTAATTAATCACAACAATACAATCTTTCATCACAATAAGCTAAACCAATCATTGCGCAGGAAATTTTAAAGAAAAAATGACTTAAACTTGAAAAAAATATATTTTCATGAAGTGATGTAAACTCTAACTGTCATTTAAAAAAAAACTAGAGCTGCTAATGCCGCTCAGATAACTTTAAAAACTAAATTAGTTCATAAAAACAATGACACTTTTCATTAAAGCATATGTGGTTTAAAATGAGCACATGGGTACCCTTGATCGGCTTCTTCAATCCCTACATCGTTCCACCAAACACCCTGTATATAATATGATAATCGAAGATAATCGGCTACACTTAGTAATTATTGCATGATTTCATGATTACCGAGCAAGGAGATGAAAAAAAAACACCATTTATCATATAAACTAGATTTTGAGTTAACTGAAATAATTTATTTTTGTATGGAATTTAGTTTTAGAATGGGTAACTGTCTACGTGCAGTAAAACAAGGGGTTTTCTCTGTTGGTCAACTAGTTGTAGTGCCGTGTGTTGGGAACGGAATTATTATGATGAGGTTTTAGATACAGTCCTTTTAATCGACGTAAATATACTAAATCAACTGGGAACGACCACAATTCTAGCCAAAACAATGACGCACCGTTTGTGATAGTCCAACGAACTCTGTCAGTAAAAAAAAGACACATTAGAAGCTTCGTGTTAGTATAAGACGTTGCCGCCAAAAGAGAAAATTCTATTTATATATGGGATTAAGATTTACTTTTTAAAGTTTTGCTTGTATGCTGGCACTGTTAAATGCAGCATACAAGCAGAATACATGCAGCATGCTGTAACGTGTGTCAAATATTATGCTGTCACTGTAAAGTGTTCCCCAAGATTACGAGCATAAGACCATTTTCAATGTTCATTATTCATCTTTAATTATATTTGTGGGAACAAGCATCAGCTTCCCAAATAAAGTGTTAAGAAGTGTAACATAAATATTAAACTTGAAGCGGCAATAGTTGCAGAAAGGCTAAACTAACTTGGATTTTATAAGCACTGTTTCAGCCATGTTATAATTAAATTAAGGGTACCTTATCCTTGACGTTTTTGAAGAAAGCGCCGCCTTCTTTTTTGACAGTTTTGGCCCAGTCGCGGTACTGGTGCTTGAGTTTCTGCCCGCTGCCGGTCCCGATTTTTTCCGAGTAGATATTGCACTCCACTTCAAAGTCGTCGCTAAAACCTCGGCCTGAGTTAAGCAGGTCCAGCCTTTCTTCAATGAACTAGAAAATTACGTAAAATAAACAAGTAAGTAAATGTGACGACCGATGCAGCGCGGAGGGCAAAGGTTGCGGGTACAATTCCTGCGTTCGGACAAATGTTTGTAAGATCTGCAAATACTTTTTCCGGGTGCTCTGGGCATTTTATATGTATGCTAAAACGATTTTTTATGTAATTTATTGCATTAAGTATATCAGTTATCTAGTACCCATAACACAAGCTTTGCTTAGCCTGGGGCTAGATAATGCTGTTTGATTTGTCCAAAAAAAAAAAAGACGGACGACCTTGTGAAGGTAAGGAAACCGCTGGATGATAGTGATCTTTGGGCCTTTGGTGTGTTTTGTATTTATTTATTTACCATTCATAACACAGGTCGTTATACCAGGCATGGCAATTTTACATTTTGAAAAGAAAAACACAATAACACAATTCACTATACAGAATTAATAATTAATTTTGTTTTAAAAAACTATAAACCGACTTAAATTTTTACAGTTCTTTCATGAATTTTCATGGATCCCATTATCAGAAATGAACAAAATTAAAATGGGACCACACGGGAAGCACCAGAGTTCATATAAAAAAAGAATCATGCAAATCGGACCACCCAGTCAAAAGTTCTGAGGTAACAAACAAAAAAAAACAGACGAATTGAGAACCTCCTCCTTTTTTTGAAGTCGGTTTAAAAAAGACTCGAAACAAACAAATTTCAATTAATTCCAGATCATAAAATTCAATGTCATAGTTTCAGTATTATTTAGAGAAAGAGATTGTAATAAGTTAGTACTCACAAATTCACTGATTCTATAGAATGCATGGCTTTCAAAGAAATACTTGATTATGGTTCAAATATCATCTATCTATAGTATCGCGTTATAACAAAAGCTAGTGTCTCCCTTCGTTAACTGTGTAGTCTTCTCTCAACCTTCTCTAAAATGTCTTCGCTCCTGGTTTACAATCGTTATACATTATTGTATATTTTATATTTTGAGACGGCGTGTAATTTTGTATGACAGTTTTAGACCTACCTATTTTATCCGAAATTATCATCGTCACAGGGATTTGATCCCCGGTCTTTGCATTTTCTGTGTCGTTTTGTCTTGGGTTCGTATTAGTACATATTCTTTCAGTAACCTGTTTATCGTTTTGCCTATTTATATAAGGCTGCACATATGCTGAGGTTGGGCTGGACGATCATATATTTTGCTGAAGTTTGTGTTCTGTTTCCGTGATTTTGAAGTTAAGTTTCTCCTGTTGTTTTTTGAGATTTGTACATCTCTTTTGCAATATTCTTGATCACTTCTCTAGTTGAAGAAGTTTGTTGTTCTAGTAATATTCGTCCTTAAATTTTTTGTTTGTATTTACTAAATTGAATGCCAATATTGCCAATATCTTTCTTCGTTGTACTAGTTTTCTTACGATCTTTACTATTCATTTCCCCTTCCTTGTTTTTTCTATCTATTTGTAACATTTGTAAACTGTTATGAATTCTGTAAACATAGGCGCGAATGCGAAACTTTGCATGGTACAAAGTGCATCGCATAATCATTTATTCCCTCTGACATCTTAAAATAAGCTACTGCGCAGCCAAGTACGAAAATACCCATACGAAAATGCGAGAAAAACAGCATAAATACATACAGTAACTATGAATACAGTAACTATGAATACAGTAACTATGAATACAGTAACTATGAATACAGTAACTATGAATTATTGATAAGTGCCGAAGCACTAGGCATGAAAGTTCAAGTACCTACCTGCTGAAATATTTGAGATTGCAGTATTTTTTTCAAGAACGGTTCCATATTTTTCCTCGTTTTGACAAAAGCCTCCGGGGCGAACGTTATTCGTTGTCCATTTTCAATTCTGTAATTGAGAAACCATCTATTAAGAAAAATAAAAATAAAAAAAAGTTTTATTTGAAAATTGACTAATAGGCGGCATAGCATTATGTGCAAATCAGTGCACTTTCATGGATTTTTTTTCTCCATTGTCAATTGAAGTTTATGTAATTTGCGTTTTTTTACCATTGGGGCGTGAGAACTGAGTTCTAGGCCTAGCTTGATAACCAAACCCTTTATTGGTTGGCCCCTTAACGACACTCTAGCGTGACGGTACGGATGTGTGGTAGCACCCGTATTAGACCGCTTAATTTATCTGCATGCCTGCCTAATTCAGAGTACACTGTTTGTCATCAGTAAGCGCGGTCTAAATGCATGCTATCTCACCTGTCATTATAATGAAATGCACAATGATTTATGCCGCCGAACAGACTTTAGCACAAGGGTTATTATCATAGAAAAATTATTGAATGTATCTCTTCAAAATAAATTTATTTTAACTTATTAATAACTAAACTATGTCGGTAAACCCTTCATTAAGAGTGTTCTATGCCCGTGTTATTTATTTTCGCCCAAAGTAAAGCTAAAATTCATGTTGAAATACGAAAGTTTAGAAGTTTGTATTTTTCAAACGTATACTTTTTTTACTGTTTTAGTTGTATACAAACATAGTTCATGACTGTATAAATTGATTTCATCTTTAGTTTTGAATGGTCAACATCAAACAGCCTTGTAGTTACCCTTCCACGTTTGTATGAAAAAATAAGCGGCTAGTTCAACCTTAAGGTAGTCTGTTCAAAAAGAGAAGAGTCTATGGTGTTACGGTAAATTAACACTTTTAGTCGTAATGCAATGACAGAGCAGTGTTGTCAACGCAACAAAAGTTGTTAAATTGGCACACGAGCGCCCTCTCTTTTATAGACTCTTCTATTTTTGAACAGACTCTAGTACTGTGTACTAACTTACTTTATGGCGTCACGGTAGCCACCAATCAGACCCACCAACGCTCGTAGGAAAGCTCTTGAAACGGCGTCGCCGAGCGCGTTTTTATCACTTAATGCTTTTTTTAAGCATGATACCTGCGATGTAAACAATAAATTAACAAACAATTGTTAGGTTTCTTCTCGTTTCGAATAAATAAAGAACGCTGGTCACTTTCCAATATCAACGTGATTCGTTATTCCCATACAAAAGTAATTAGAGTACGATAAAAGTCGATGATGAATGTAGGACAGCTTCACTAACTAATCGGTAGGGATGTAGAAAGAAATAAAATCGGCCAAGTGCGAGTCGGACTCGCGCACGAAGGGTTCCGTACCATTTTCTATAAAAACGGCAAAAAAATAATTTATGTTGTATGAGTCCTCATAAATATTTATTTTATTCCAAAATTAGTATTTTTTGTTATAGCGATAACAGACACACATCGAAGAAAAGAGTAAAGTGAGACCCTATTACTAAGACGTTGTCCGGTCTTAGTAAAAGGGTTCCGTTTTACTCTTTGGGTACGGAACCCTAAGAAGTAGAGCTATGTCTCTTATTAAAGAATTAATTGTTATTTTATTCATATTTACTGAAGAATGAAAACAGAAGAAGTTATTCTAGGGTCGGTCCTATATAAACTTTCCAAAAACACACTCAAACGTAAACTTTACTTACAAACTCAGGTGGTAGACTTTCCAAATCATTATAAGGAGTTTTCAGTTGGTTTTCATCAACATCTAAAATCACCACATCTCCTATTTCTGACTGTTTCACATTCTGTAACAAAACAAAAATAATTAAAATCAGATCTTTTCATTTCACGAATTTACTACCCCTTAATAGTTACCTCCCGGTAGATCTCAGTGACATATAGTAGAATTAATGTAATAAACGAATGAAGGTAAATTACAATTCACGATCAAAGAAGAAAGGTACTTTACTCCCGCCGTTGCTTACATCAATCTGTGGTCGTGATGCCAATGCTACGTCGCAATAAAATTGGAGCGGTTATTTAAGGCCCATACACCAGCGAAAGTGGCGCCCCCAACAATTTTATCTTATTATTACGTTAAACGCAGCAAGTTTTAAAAATCCTACGTTCAGTTTGTGGTATCTATTACAAGTTATTTATTAATGCCTCTGTAATAGTTTCATTTTGTAAAGCTTAGGAAGAGATACGAAGTTGCGCTTTTTGGCCACCAAACTCTATTTTTGTATCTCCTCCTAAACTATACCTATGAGATAAAATTATGAAAGAGGTATTAAAAAATAGCTTGTAATAGATATCACAAACTGAACGTAGGATTTTTAAAAATCCCTATGATAAACGTAAAAATATGATAAAATAGGTATCGCTGTCATATTGGCTCGGGTATGCGCCTTAATCACCAAAGATTGTTTACAGGATGGAGGTTGATTGAATAACATCTGGAAGCTTCGATTTAAATCTTAAGACACAGAGAATTCTTCATAGTGTTAATCGTTTCTGTCTCCTTTTGCATAGAAAGTTTGTTCATGCACGAAACAGAGGTTGAAATCCGCTATATTTTGTTGTATATCTAAATCATGTCATCTTTTATCTTTAACTTCAGAGCCAATATTGAGGATTGAACCTTGAACCTTACGTGCCTCGGAAATCACGTTATGCTGTTGGTCCTGCGCCTAACCTCTCCCCGGTCGGGTTGGTCTGCCGTATCATCGGATTATGAGAGTGAGGGAATAGAGAGTGCATTTGTGTTTGCGCGCACAGTTGTGCACTATAATATGTCCTGCGCACCTGGCTAGTCTTCGTTGAGACTGGCCGCCATGGCCGAAATTCGGCTAGGAGGGCATTATTATTATTATTAATTCGAGATTTAAAAAAGTTTTATTTATATTAAAATTTATTATTATAAAAAATACAACAATACTGTTAGATGCGCGATTAAATGTATTATTCTATAGGACACTGATCACAAAAGATTGAATAAAAGCGAAATTATTGCCACATATGCATAGGTGCTCACTAGGGGAGGCCTATGTCCAGCAGTGGACTAGTATAGGCTGATGATGATGATGATGCATAGGTACTCTATTTAAAAAAATCACATCTTGTACGCTTTAAGTTCAACAGCATTAGCTTTAGGATGAGAAATTGAAATATTTACCTCCATTACAGTTCTTGGAACTCCAATTAGAAATGGCATGGGGGCCAGTAGATAGTCCACGAGATGTCTCGGCAGTATGGGTATGAAGATATGTTGCCACGTCATGGGAAAGAGCGTGGCGTTAGCGGCTTGCACGCAGGCAGATAAACGCGATAACTTCGATGCAACTATCGCGACTCGACGCTCGTGTAACAAAGCGGCCCATAGACCAGCCATACAACTGCTGTCCATAGCACTGAAGTATTCTGTCAGGTTGCACTGGAACAATAACAGAGCTTTTAGGTATTCTTTAAATGGTGTAGTAATTCACTTGTGTTATTGCAGATACACTTATTTATCCAGCCTATGATCTATTTGTCATAAAGCTGCAAATTTTGTAAAAGGATTCCAATAACAAATTAAAATTCACATGCTTGGAGTCGAGAGAGAGATATAATTGGACAATATTTATTGAAGAAAGGATCTCAAATCAGTTTAAAATTGTTTAAAAATCGTCAACAAGAATCGTCAAAGTTAATTTGAGGTTAAGTACTGTGGGTTTCTTTATCATGTGCAGGGTTTAAAAAAGTAACGAATATAGTTTGGATTTGGACATATCTGACATAATAGCAGTTGAAAATTCTAATAAAGTAAAATATTCATAATAGCATAAAATGAGCACTCGCTTAGTCAACCCCTATTTCAGCGCAGGGACGTGGAGCGAAGGTCACCCTTATTTTTTAAACTACCACCAATTTTTTCCTTTTGTTTATTTTTGTACCTGTGTCCAAATAAATGTTTTTTTTTTCTATTCTATTCATATTCTGGAAATATACCAGTAGGTACAATACTCACAGGATATATCTTCAGCGCCCTATAGTCTTTTAACACAATTGATTTTCCCTCAGAATTAACAACGGTAAACATTTTTGTGGAGAGAACTCTTTTTGCGCGCAATGACAAAATAAAATGCAACACTCCAACAAACTCCAACAAATCCTGAAGTGAAGTGAGGCAATGAAGTGAAGGTTGCTTGTATGTTTTATTAATGCGAACTTTCTGGCTCGAACACCGCAACAATGGACACAATTCACTCCGCAGGCAATCTTATAACGCATGCATTTATTTATTATTATTATATCTATTGTACTGCAACATGATCCTTTGAAACTGCTTGTGAAACTAATTCAGAGAGGCAATCATCCAATAGAGGCGCTAGGTTCCTGTTGGGAACGTCTGATAAAATACTACGTACTTTAAAATTGTATATTTGCTTTACATAAACCTATGATGTCAATAGCCTGTAAGAACACGTTGATTTCCTGGGAGAATCAACTACACCACTTAGTATATTGCCTTCACCTAAACCCTATGTATCAATTGGCTAGAAATAGCTATGACAAGATTACTATAGCAACAACAATAACAAGGCCATCACCGCATAGGCTGATGCTAGAGCTGGACAATCGGAGAGCATGTAGGTAAATTAAATTCAAACTGGTAGTTTGTGTCCCTATTATCTTTTCTGGTATACAGTAAACTTTCGCTTCGTGGTTACTGGGTAATTTGGTATAAACTTACGTTTCATAAATCATACTGTGAAGTTTTGTGTAAACTTAAATTTTCATATAAATATATCAGTTCTGTGTAATCTTACGTTTTCTGGGATACTAGGTAGTTTTGTGTCGGGGCACTGGCAGGCGAACACGCTGGCGCCTGCGTTGTAGGTCACCTTTAGCGTGTGCCCCGGCATGGGCGGCCGGATGCGACATGCTTCTAGGAACGAGTTCAACTCGCCAACCTCTGGGCTGTGTATTAGATTCGCTATGCAGTTCAGTAGTCTGAAACAAACGGCAATGCATTAATAATCTCAACTCTGACATAACATTAATTGGAAAAAATGAATTGAAGAATCGATGGACATTATATTTTCTACTCATTGCGCCCTGCGATTTCGCACGCATTGTTTCTATGGAAACGTTTAATGCTGATTTATATTCCATAGGGACTGAGTTATAAAATAAAAAGTAGCCTACTCGTATGCCATAATTTTGCCTACAGGTAATTCTGGAATCAAATTCCAGGATTATAATTACCTGTAGGAAAAATTTCAAGCCGTTCCGTTCAGTAGTTTTGTTGTGAAGAGGTAACAAAACATTCATCCACACATCTATCCATCCATCTATACATACAAACTTTGGCATTTAAAATATTAGTGTGGTAGTGTGATTTGATAATAATAGTAGGTATACAATTTGACGCATCTAAGGGCTTTTTGTAAGCTTTTTAGTTTATTGATTCGGATTTTTAAATTGCATAGAGTTTTTTTTTTCGAATCCATCGTATTTATAGAAGAAAGGAGCTCATATCAGCAAATACTTTTCATTATGTTTAAAAATCGTCAAAGAAAGTTCATTAATACTGTATCTGAATCTAAAATATTAAGTTATTTAGATGCCTTAGTATATCTGTAAAATAGTTTAACCAAAAATAACAAATCGATTACAAATTCTTCTAAACAAAATCGATTGTCATAACAGTCAGACAGTTGAATCAACTATATTTTGATCGTCTTTTAAACTATCGAACAGAAAATAAAAATGTGGAATGGTATTAGGTTTTTTTTACGTGCTATTGATTATCTTGCTAGTAAGCAGAGCAGCATTTAATAAAGAGCCTTACATTTTTCATTCAGCATGATTCTTATTTTAGCAGATTTTTTTCCAGACAGGACAATTCTCGAAAGGGTCCCTATATTGAACTAGTACATACTCCTAGAGTGTGCGCATGGTTAGCTAATTCAATTCAATTCAATTCAATACGTTTATTTCAGCTTAGATACATATGAGTACATATTTCAGCCATATTTATAAGATAGAGAAAACAAAATGAAATCAAACCAAGATAACAATAAAAAGATCTTAAATTAATGGAACGTTATCATAAGCGCATGACACTATGTGTGCGCGTCCAGTGCTCCATAAAAGCTAAGAGGGTTCCAATGGCACAACTCATGGGTATACTGTGAGTACAATATTAGAAGACATGTTTTTGCCACTATATTAAGTTTTGTCCAGTATTTAAATCCAACAGCACAATTAATTGTCATGGAACAAGATAATTCATAGAACTCAGCTACTTCTATTCCATCATATATCTAGAATTCTTGAGAGATTGAAAGTTAGTTACATAGTTTAATAAATGATTGCTTTGAGGGTTGGTACAATAAATTTCTGATAGCATTTTTGCACACGTTTTTCTTATACAAAATGTGCCATGGCCTATACATGTTATTCCTGATCTTCAACTTTGCCTGCAGTTCCGCCTTTATTTGCCTATTTCAGAATCAGGTCAAACTTTGCACTAAGTACCTTATTCTTTACATGCTTGTGATAAGAGACATCTTAATGGCTTAGATGCTTATGTAACTCGGTTCTCTATTCAATTAATCAAGGTTTAAAATTACAACAATATTATAAATGCGGAAGTTTGGATGTTTAGATGTATGGATGTTTGTTACCTCTTCACACAAAAAGAACTGAATGGATTGGGCTAAAATTTTGCATACAGGCAATTCTAATAGGTACATTTCTATTCCATAAATCAGATTCCATAAGATAAAAAATATTTCCATAGAAACAAGGCATTCAACTAGTAATAAATAATAATAAAAAAAATAAATAAATAATTGTGGTGAGGCCAAATGCAAAGCATCAGGCTAGATAACCTTAAAGCTGCCACACACAGAACCATGGCCGGACCATGGCTGGGATGGTCACGAAGGTGTGCAGGTTGTATCATATGAGAGACTGCATATACCCACATACACCAGCCAGTGTGTGTGTATGTGTAGTCCCTCAATTAAATGCGTTACAAACTGTATTTCTTCACTTCTGGCCACACCATGGTTTCTGTGTGTAGTGGCTTTTACATAATAACACACTTACTTGTAAAATATGTCGTGCCATGGTAGATGTGATAGTAAAACTAATGTTACATTACTTTTTGGATCGAAACGGCAATAGCAGAATGTATATTTTGAGTCCACGGATGTCAAAACAAAGGAATAATGTTGAGCAAATAATCTGAAATCAGAATAACTTGTTAAAGCTGTATTGAAGGTAATTTTTAACTCATACAGGATGAGGCAGATTTTGTAATCTCATATATTGGATTGAAATACCCAAGGCACAGGAAGTTGTTAAAATGTGTGCCTTTTCAATTTATTGTTGCAAGTAGACATAAATGCCACTTACTTGTCTAATTGACATGGGAATGCAAATTTAGGTATATTTCGTAGCTCCTCTTCATTTTTGTATGACTCAGGATATTTTTTCACAATGTGCGATTCTCTTACATGATCACCAGGTGACACTTCACAGTAAAGCTCAAACAGAAAGCGCACTGTGTCTCTGTAAGAAAGAAAGGTTGATGGTATTGGTCAAATTACTGTCTGGTAATAGAGATACTGGGTGTGAGGGCTATCTGTGATGAGTCTTTGCAAGATTTTGCATTGGGCTCTGTTCTGTTTTTCATGATATGGCTATTAAGGCAGCATCGGGATGAATTTCCAACAATCGAGTTGTAAACATGACGATCTGCCCCTTTTCAGGGAATTAGGTTAGGTCTTCAGTAGGAAAAACAATGAGTAGGCAGGTATTGTCTATTGTGATTTAGCATAGGCTATTCAAAGAGAACGTAATACATACTACGAAGCCACTGTTTACCTTATTCTTGAACCCATGTCTCGACGTGGAAGTTCCAAATTTTAATTACGATAGGACATTCAACTGATGATATAGTTGTAATTGAACGCCTATGAAACATTGTGTCGCGAGCCTTATGAACATTATGAACTAAATATTCTTTTTGCGAGTGAACCACATTTTCAATAGGTACTGTTGTTCTATTGAATCTATTATTTAAAATCAGTAGGTAAGGTCGGTAGGTATGTTTTTGTAGCGTAGCGCTATAGAATTTACAGAAAATACCTACATAGGGATGTAGATGCCAACTCAAGTCAGGAAATATGACATCGACTTGTCAAAGTTGTCAAAATTATGGTACATTATACAAATTATGGTACGATTTCTAAAAGTTACATGTATATTATTTAGTTTGAGATAATAGTACTTTTGAGGTTAACCACACCGTAAAAATAAGAACAACAACTTTTCTAGTAGGTACCAAGTCTTTATCTTTAACAAGTTTTCTAGTAATAAGTATGTAAACGTTATAAATATTAAGCATCGAGATAGAATCCTACAGAGTCCCAATCACAGAAATAAAATGTCCGCGCCAAAACTCGGCGCACGCTGCGCTCTGCACAGTGTTTTTGTTTAGTTGTAAGGCAACCGCTGTTCTCGTACAACGTCCGCGATGCCAAAGTTTTCGGTGATTTCCTGCCAAAATAACTGCAGATACGTGCGAAAACCGGATTGTATTTCGTATTTAAGGTAAGTATCATAACATATTTATGAATTTATGTATCGACAGTACGTATTTCCATTTAAATTTCAATAATTTTAAATGTTCTTAGAAAAATAAAACCCCTAGCACCTCGTAGGCGTGTCTCTTTCACACGTAAAACCAATACGTAGGAGTAAAAGAGAGCCAAAGTCTAGCGTGACTGTGTGACGCGCACATTGTGTCCAAACGACATAACTATGGAGTGGATTGATACTAAATATTTTTTCATATTTTTTTATTAAACAAAAGCTTTATTTTTTAACATTTCCGAACAAAAAGTAAATGAATCAAAAGCGTTTAATTTGAAAGTGTAAATTACTTTGTTTTTAGTTTTCCTCGAAACCCCATATGGCGCTCTGAATGGACAGTCATGATAGCAAAAGCCCGAAACTAAATATACCATAAGCCATGTAAAGGATCGGTTGTTTGCTCTTATCACTTTTCCGCTTCAGACATTTATTCAACAGGCTAAACAAAAAAGCAAAACCCAATTAGCACGTAAGTATATTGTTGTCTTTCCAATAAAAAAGCCTTAGGTCATAAATGACCCAGTTTTAAAACGTGTTCAAAAGCCACGTGGATCATTAACAGCCCAAGCTTGAATTTTTGTCCTCTAAGGCGCATACACGAGTCAATATGACAGCGCTACATATTTTATCATATTATTACGTTTAACACAGTATTTTTTTTTAATGTTTTCAGTTTGTGTATTATAATTATACGTTATTTATTAATACCTCTGTACCTACATTAATGTAGTATGTAGTAAATAAATTATCGTTATCTTTACGTCCTAAGTATGGAGCCACAACTAAACTCAATGGTTATATGATTTAAAGTCTAATTTTATCAATCTGGAATAGAAAAATAAGAATTAATTTAGCCTTTGTGAAGTCAAGAACATTAAATAAATACGCGAAATAACCTACTACTTCGATCTATTTCCGATTGTTTAGTCGTTTTCTCCCTAATTTGTTCACCGCAGTTCCTTTCCCACCCACCAGTAGCGCACGCTGACTCCACACACTCACACACTCACACTCTCCTAATAAATTCCCGTGACCTCACTCGCCCATTCATACCCACTGTCATAGCATCCTGCAGATGTAGAATTAGAATTGTAATTGTTTAGAATTCATTAGCTGATATTTAACTTTATTAATCTTAATTTTATTAAAACTATCATAATGCATAGTAATCTTGTTTTATTTTATATTATTTGCGCCCCGCTGAATCACCCGTGTTTTCCGGGATAAAAAGTAAGTAACATAAGTGGTAATCCAGGGTCTGCACTCTGCATATAAGTGTGACTAGGTGACCCGCCTGGGTAAATATAATTAATATAATTATATAATTATAGCCTATGGTCCTATGCCTATGTTCTACGTAAATACTGGCGAAATAACTTTTGAAACAGATGTTTAGTTCCGCGAGTCCTCCTAGGTCTCAGGACATTTTATAATAAACTCACAAGCTCACATTTCACATACACCAAGATTATAGTACGTAGGTAGTTATTTAGTACAAATAGCGTCTCCTCTCGCCCTGTTCCCCGTTCGTACGCATGGCCTTCGGTAATTTATTATGACATTGCGTACAAGCGACATTGAACATTATGCAACAAAAAACCAAATTATGAACTATATAATAACAAATATATAGAACGTATATAGAAGTAGAACAGCGACGGACATTTTTTGCGTCAGTTAGAGATTGGGACTCTATAGGATTGTTCTAACTCGATGATAATTAAAGCAAGTCACTCTTCGAATTATAACCTATATCATAATATTTTTCATAGCACGCTTAGGCCGGTAACATTAAGTGGTTTTATTGCAAGCGCACTTTTTACCTTTCTGAGTCTGAAGTCTCGCTCAGTTTGCATAGCGGAAGAGCACACTACCAAATCAACGAAACGAACACCGAACCGAACAGCCGTGAAACTTTCCTGCGTACGCAAAAACCACATTCAACGGTATTGCTTACTAGATTATAAATAAATTTGCCACATTTGTAGTTAGATATTTTACTTTCAAACTTACTCATTTATTTGCTTCTAAGTTAATTTTTTTCTAAAATTTTAGCTTAAGAATAATCTGTAAGTTTAAAAAAATCTTGTAAATTATTGGACAAGACGAGAGAAGTTTTTATGTGTTCCATAAATATTGAAGGAGCGGTTTTCGATTCTCATTTTATAGATAAAAAAAATAGTACCAAATAATCTCGATAGGTGGCAGAGCGTCAACTGAAAATTAGGGATGTCAATGACAAATGAGAAGATAACAAGTTAACAGTTATTTTTCATTACTCTTAAAGTAGGTCGGAAGTTGCCTGCGCAGTGGGATGAAAGTTATACTTTTCGTCCCTAGGGACGAAAAGTAATGACAAGTACAAAACATATGACAGCTGTCACCTCACTTTTCTCTTGAACCATGCATTCTATCTTTCTATACAGCCACTCAACTTCAACTTCTTGTGAGATGGCTTTGGTTTGACGCAATTCGTACGGCCATTCAATTACATAGTCATTTAATTACGTTATGTATAAGAAGTAAATAAAAAAATTGATAAACCCACGACGGATATAATAGCAGGTAATCGAAAAAGAAAGAAATATTTTTTGCAAAACCCCCGACTAAATGAAATTGAAAAAGACAATTAAATTATAATAACAATTATAGCTTCCCAAATTTTTTCAACTACCTATTAGGTACTACAAAGCCAAAAAAAACCGTCGGGGGTCTGCAGATAACAATGTGCGGTGATTCTATACCTACTTCTAGATTACGTAGTAGTCTTTAAATTACAAAAACGAGCTACCTGTAGTTTTTTTACAACAGTCTTCAGTTAGTTTTTTTTTTATTGTAAATTCAACTTTAACCATGGTAGAAAACTAACTATTCAACCATGGTAGAAAAGCGAAAGCTGCCATGCCTATAATTCTGCCATCTCTAAAGAGGATTTTCTATACTTAAGAAAAAAAGTGGAAATACGTCAAACCTATCTCGTATGATTTTTTCGAATTGTACAATTTTGTGTGATTATTACAATAAGTTCAGACATTGATATAGACATAGATTAAATGCTTGGTGTTATAAAAGAAGAGGCTAAAGTAGTAGTGGAAAACCTTTTACTACCTAAATCAAAATGAAGGTACCTAAAATCGTACAACGATTTTATGAAATGGCGCGCTGAGAAAATACTGAAAGCGTTAGAAGAAAACGTTTTAATAGTATATTTTAACGAATTCTCAAAGACTTACAAACCTGCAACCTTTTCAAAGTCTTACAAACCTTCAACATTATGGAGCGTGTATTCTATGTTAAAGACAACACACGATTTACATTTAAAGAGACAAGAAATTTACAGACGTACATCGTTTCTCAAAAGGCAAAATAATGGATTTAACCAAAAAAAATAGGTTTTCACTTGTCAAGTACCTAGAAAAAACCTTTCACTATCTATAACTAATAAAAGCTGTAATTTTACCATAGACTTTAAATAAATATATCACCTAAGTTGTTGATTTATGTAAAATATTTTTTTTTGTTAAATTTTTCATCAGCTCATTCATATTTTTATGTTTACTTTCCTTGTATTCGTAATGAAAAGCACAGTGTTTACCTCGGGTGAAAGCAAAATTTAGTCCCTCGAACTACTAGCCAAACCCCGTCTCGGGACTTAATAAGTTACTTTCATCCCTTGGGTAACAATGTACTATTTAAAGCTTATAGGTTTTTTATTATCCAAATTGGGCCATTTTGGCAACTTCACATAGCTCACAAAAATTTGTGTGTACTCAACTTATGCGTACCATAATGAAACTGGTACGAAGACCTGGATTATGGTAGGTACAATATAGGTACCACAATTATGGTAGGTACGAAAAACATCCCTTCCTACAGAATAATTAATCTGTGTGAAAGTGTTGTGAATAGAAAATATAACTTTACTCGAATAACCACTAAAATAATAAAAGGGTCAAAGTAATAATATGAGAATTATATTGAAATATTTCAACAGATATCAACATTTACAACTTCTTTTTTTATTGTTGGTATTATTTGAAATTGGCATAATCAAGAAGAATTTTGACTTTGACATCATACATATTATTTGACATTGAAAAGCTTTTGACAGAAACTATGCGTAATGTGATGAAATTGGTTCACGGAACGTGAATGTATTGTACCTACCTATCTTGCTTGGAATTGGAATTATCCTCATTTCTCCGAGTCCTCGAACCAATTCCTATATTTATTTTGTACCTTCCTTGAACAAATACTAAGCTCTCCGACCAGGCGACCACTGAGCTTTGAATCACTCCGTGTATTCTCAATTTTACCTAACTCCAGAAGAGCGGCGACGGATTGTTTTGCCATATTATTTATATGCAATGACACAAACCGTGTGTGTGACTATCAAATAGTAAAGTAAATAGCCTGGTCCTTCCATGAGTCTTCAACGCGCAATCGGTTGGACCTTAGAATGAGGTGTTACTGTTGATGTATCGGTGGCCATGGGAGGATCAACACTGCCCGAGAGGGTAGCCCAGATATATTACACCTACGGATTATTCTGCTCTTCATATCCGGCTACAGTGATCTCCGTAACATTATCCGTTGTGTTATTGTGTTGGTGAGTAAATACTGACCTTTGTCAATACACCTGGCTTGTCTAAAAGCTATCTACCAACCTTATCATCCTAAAATTAAGACCTAAAATACCATTGTTCCACATTATTACTCTCAAATATTGGTTAGACTTATCAGGGTGTATGAGTTTAGTTAACTATATTTGCCCATTTTTAGGTTGATACTACATGTGGGTTGAATAGGTAACAACTGCATCAATCAGAACAATACATTATAAACTTACTGTGCCTAAACTAAGCCCTAAAGTCTACTGGACATTTTCACATCTATTGATTGATATTCTCTCAAATATTATTTATTTAATAATTTATACTTGTTTCAGTTTCCCGTTGCTGAATGTCCCACTCCCGGGCAATATTCCAACAATTGTAAATTTTCCATTAAATGAGCATACAGGTCAACCTGAATGTTACAGAAAGAAATGTCTTCCAGGTTGGTGAAATAGAATTGTATTTAAATAAATAAATGATGTGGGACAAATCACACAGCATTATCTAAGCAGAGCTTGCGTTATGGGTACTAGATAACTGATATAAATAATACAATACACTACAACATAGATAGGATTTTTTTAACGCTACATACAAAACATCCAGAATGGGTGTTCTGGATGTTTTCTATGAACAAATATCTGTAGATCATACAAACATATGTTCCAAGGCGGGAATAATTTTCATGAAATTTCGTATACAGGGGGTTTCGGAGGCAATAAATCGATCTAACTAGGATTCATTTATAGAAAATGATGTTTTATTCGTTTAATATATAAAATATACCATATAAATTAAACAATTTTAGATCAAGTTATAAGGTTTCTGCCATTGTGAAGATGTTTGGCCAAAGACAGTAGCAAAACTACTGAATGGATCAAACAAAGATCTGAACCTTTGAATAACATAAAGGCTAGATTTTATGTCAAACAAGTAACAAGAATCTAGTAATTAATAATAATTGATTTTATACATATAAGTAATATTTTTAGTTACTTATACCTATATCATATCCATTTTGAATGGAGCATAAACGTAAACAAACCGCCCATACTTAACCTAAAATTCACTTTGTCGGCGCGTCCTTTTATACGTAATTTACATTACTTGTCGATTTTAGATCCTCCCTTCAATAAAAATTGCTTACAATTATATCTGTAACTTGACGCCAAGCAAGTGAGATTTTGTTATTTGTGTCGTACTTTGTTTACTAACATGCTTCATTCAAAATGGATAAACCATAGGTGGAAATAAGTGTGTAAAATGTAGTTGTTGTCTGACAAAACCATTTGATTTTCCAATAGGGTATATGCATGTGATTTCAAAATGGCTAAAAAAATATATACGTATTCTCTATTGATATAGAAACATATCTACATATTTATTTTTGCATTTTGAGATGTTTTTATTGTAGAATTTAACCATCGAAAAATTGATATTTTAAATCTCAATCGCAAAATTTCAAAACGCTACGCCATTGACTAGAGCGGACGTGACATCACTGTGCGCATTTTTTCTTTTTTTATTCTGCTTGCTGCACCATGATTTGACACTATTCTGCCCTCTTGACATTTCGTACTGTCGATTATTTTCAGTTTTTTCGGAAAACCTCTTTCCTGAGATGATCACTACCGAGGTCGTCACCAAAGGTTTTAATCAAGTGTGTACGTCGACGTCACATAAACATGGCGCCAATATGGCAGCGTTTTTATCACCCGAAAATGATTGTAGTTTTGATTTGTTTTTTTTACCTTGTTAATGCGAAATTCAGTGAGCGTCTTATCATTCCTCGGTTAAATAAAGACCTAAAGAATCGATTAAAACAATAAAAAAAATCGATGCATATACCCTATTGAAGAATAAAGCCCAAGAATGTAAATAAATACTTAATATTGGGCAATTCACAATATTGTTATGTAAAGAGGAGAGTTATTTATTCGCGGGTCTGTGACTCAATTCTAAAATTTAGTTTACTGGTACTATCTGTAAAAGCTACCTAACATAGCTACAATATATTATCTGAGTAATAGAGGCGTACATAATATCCAGATACCATGTTAGCTTTGTTTCTAACCCTGAGTAGTATATATCTATAGTAGCTCATTACCTGTGCATACAACTTTTAAACAATAAAGTAAGAATAGATTGACTTTACTTAAGCATTGGGTATAAAAAAACCAATATAATATTAACCTTTGATGTATTATTTACAGAAGGCCTTTCACAATTAGATCTTCTCTACAATGAAACTCAAAGGCTTCCGTACATATGGGCCAAAGACAAGCCCCTTCTTTATGTGCAGCAGATTATCATGAAAGTCGGTAAGCGCTGAATTAATCCTACCAATAAAAATAAAGGTGATTTCTGCAGTTGTGAATGAGATATTTTAACTTAGGCCAAAACTACTAAGATCAAGTTAAACTTTTGATTAGGTGTAGTCTGCATTAACATATTGTGTACATTTATGCTGATAAAAGTCTAATCAGCCTTAATACAAACCAGCAAATGGTGCCCAGTCGGAGAGACATCCAGATGACGTCAGATTTGGCAGATTAAGGCGCATACACCAGTGAAAGTGGCGCTCCCACCTATTTTATCTTATTATTACGTTAAACACAGGAAGATTTAAAAATCTATCGTACAGTTTGTGGTATCTATTATAAGTTATTTATTAATGCCTCTGTAATGTTTTATTTAGTAAATCTTAGGCAGAGATAGGAAGTTGCGCTTTTTGGCACCAAACTCTATTTTAGCATCTCTTCCTAAACAATTTAAGATAAAACTATTACAGAGGTATCAAA
The DNA here is from genome assembly GCA_955876795.1 of Eupithecia tripunctaria. Lineage (NCBI taxonomy): Eukaryota > Metazoa > Arthropoda > Insecta > Lepidoptera > Geometridae > Eupithecia > Eupithecia tripunctaria. The sequence goes on from OY041599.1 coordinate 10,848,193, forward strand.
ATAGTACATTGTTACCCAAGGGATGAAAGAAACCTATTTGGTCCCGAGACGGGGTTTGGCGCCCGAGCGTAGCGAGGGCGCTAATAGTTCGAGGGACTAAATGTTTCTTTCACCCGAGGTAAACACTGTGCCTTTCATTACGAAGGAAAGTAAAAATAAGAATATGAATGAGCTAAATAAAAATGACATAAATCAACAACTTACATAAGATATTTATTTAAAGTCTATGGTAAAATTTGAGCCTTCTCTAGCCATGTTTTTCCGTCGGTTTTTTTTTATTTAAGACGCACACCCGAGCCAATATGACAGCGCCACCTATTTTATGACAAGTTTGTACTTGTCATTACTTTTTACAGCAGCGGGATGAAAGTTATACTTTTCGTCCCTCGTAAAAACATGGCTAGAAAGGCTCAGAATAGACAAGACTGGAGGAGGAGGCATATACTCGAAAGGGACGTAAATAATAAGCCTAAAGTTATATTATAATTATATATTGTACAAAATTAGGTATGGAAATTAAAGGCTTTATTATTATTATTATTATTAAATACATGTGCTAGTGTCTAAAACTTCCCCACGTAATACGCACGTCTTCCAAGTTTAACCTGCGAATCAAAACAAGCCATTTCAATAGACCACAGGGTTTCTGGGATCTCGATCAAGTACACTTTTTTGGTTGTACATATTTTTCATCGTATCTTTTTTTCTCAGTGTGTTTTCTCATTCTCCTTGATCCAGACACACAAGGAAAATAAAACCGGCCAAGTGCGAGTCGGATTCGCGCAGGGTTCCGTATTTATAAAAAACAAAAAATACAAATCTTTTCTCGTAAAAAAAAAACAAAAAGTCAACGTGATGCGGTCACCCATCCAAGTACTGACCGTGCCCGACGTTGCTTAACCTCACTGATCGGTTTTCAAGGTAATAAGGACGTTGCCAGGGGGGCAACGTCATTATTAAAATTATTTAACTTTTATTTTTACTTTTGTTGTTAGAGCGGCAACGGAAATACATCATCTGTGAAAATTTCAACTGCCTAGCTATCATGGTTTATGCGATACAGCCTGGTGACAGACGGACAGCGGAGGCTTAGTAATAGGGTCCCGTTTTACCCCGTAGAACCGTTAAAAAGAAGTAAAATTATGAAATGCCTACTATGAAATTTGAGTTTTTTACCACCACCGGGACCCGTGAGAACCGACAATCGCTGAGGTAAACATGTTATTGAGCGGAGACTGAGACTTAACGTAGAGTAGGACGCCAGCCTCAGGCCAGGTGGGATGACGATCTGCGAAAGACTGCAGGCAGATGCTGGATGCGTCAAGGAGAGGCTTATGTCCAGCTGTAGACTAACATAGGTTGATGATGATGAAGTGAGTACTGAGATCTACAATTTGACAATCAAATTTATCCAAGATGAAATTGAAGGCCTTGGCCGTGTTAGTGATGTCTGAGGTGAGCGTCTCTTTGTTAAATCATTGATAAGCCACTTGTAGGATAGGTATCTACGATCTGTCGGTGAATGACCTTCATACTAGTCGTCGTGAACGATTCCATGATGTAGGCACCTTTATTTATTGCTATCTTGTACAGCTTCGCACAATTTCGACTTGTTTTTAATCGATTTCAAAAAAAGAGGATGATCTGAATACGGCTGTGTAAATGTAATGTAAAATAGTTACTTTTTTTCATATATTTTTTCTCCGCAAGTGATTCATTTATTATTGTCCTATTTCGTATATTGTTATCGTTAAGAATTCAGAAACACCTATGTACTTTACTACACAAACACAATAACTTTTACTATTACTGCACAACCACAATAATTCTCTGCTAGCTACCTATATACACGCTGTCTGTTTGTACTCGTTCTGCTTGCTCTCAGGTTTTGGCTGAAAATCAGCGTTTTGCTTTGATGCAAAAATTTCGCTGAGCCATGGTCTATTTGATGTGCTGCAACACACACAAACTTTTCTACACTAAGTTCTGACTTATCTAATTTTTAAAGTGCTTGTCTGTTTTATTAAACCTGTTGTACCTTTCTTTGTATTGTATCTCTATGTGTGTGTGTGTGTGTGTCTGTAGTACCAAATATTTTTTTTATCTATCTATCTATCTGTGTATTTTTTGTTTACTTCCTCGGAACTTTCGACTGGTGGAACCGATTTTGATGATTAGTTTTTTAATATGAAAGCTGCTGCTTCCCGTGATGTCTCATTTAATTTTTGTCCAGTTCTGACATTAAATAAACCATATACTTAATTGAAGTCAGATTTTTTGTTAGAAGTAGGTATTTACTTTAAGCCTGTAAATACTTTATTCAACTTACATCTAACTTTTTTTTTGAAGATTTAAGGCGACGCAATGAGCACCATGTTTGCAAAATGAATAGAAATTCTGTGCCTGCGGGACAGAGCAAGGTTTAAGGAAAATGCGTTCAAATACCAAATAATGAATAAAATAATAGAGTTTCTTTTGAAAAACTATAAACCGATTTCAATTATATGGTTTCCTCATGGATGCCAATGTCAGAGCTGTAGCAAATTGAAATCTTCTGTATTTTTTTTATGTTTGTTACCTCAGAACTTTTGACTGGGTGGTCCGATTTTACAGTTCTGACAATGGGATCCATGATAATCCATGAAAAAACTATAAAAAATGAAGTCGGTTTATAGTTTTTTAAAACAAAACTAATCATAATTTGGTCCATTTCGGACAATGAGAATAATATAATTGAAGTCGATTAACCTATAGTTTTTTTATAACAAAATTATTATAAGGGGCTTTGAGTCATGCTGACACATCAAAACTTAATTTAAATTAACTCGTTCCAGAAGATGGAAACTGATTCGTGCGACAGCGCCACCTCTTTTATCTTATTATTAGGTACGTTTAAAACAGGAAATTTTAATAAGCCATCGTACAGTTTGTAAACGTATTATAAGCTATTTTTGAATACATCTAATAGTTTTATCTTGTATAGTTTGGGCAGAGATGCGAAAATATAAAATGGTGGCCAAAAAGGGCAACTTCGTATCTCTGCCTAAGCTTTACAAAATAAAACTATTACAGAGACATCAATAAATAACTTAAAGATACCACAGACTGTACGATGGATTTTTAAACGTAATAACAAGATAAAATAGGTGGCTTTCACTAGTGTATGCGCCTATGAATTTTCCTTTTGTCTGCTCTAAATACATACTCTCGAAAAACATAAACCTTCCAGCGAAGTCGGGTAAAATACGTGTAAAGCTAGATTATGATAAGAACGTTACATTAAGGAAGAAATTTAAATTAAACAGAGGGCAGTTGCGATAACCTCTTTTAGATACTCGTCCATTCACGATAATGAACCTTATACAACTTTGATACGGTGTATAGTTAATTAAAATGACTCATTTGAAGATTTAGATAATGGCAGTACATGCCCGAATACCATAATCATTTCAAGAATAATTGATCTGATTTTGTTTTAAAAAACTATAAACCAACTTCAATTATATCATTTTTCTCATGGATCCCAGTTGTCACACAGGAAGCACCAACTTTAATATTTAGTAAAAAAAACTCTGACCACCCAATCAAAAGTTCTGAGGTAACAAACATAATTAAATAAATAACAGTCGAAAGTTGAGAACCTTCTCCTTTATTTCAAGTCGGTTAAAAGTAACTACAGGGTGTTTGGCAGAACTTGGGCCATATGGAACCAACACATGTCTTGGCGGTAACTCAGCCCTCAGCCTCTGGTCTATTCAAATAATAAAATTTGACAAGATCATAATAATAATATAAATGCGACAGTTCCGATTTTTTTTACATTATTTACAAAGAAAATAAAAATCAAATACTAAAAACCAATTAGAACAAGTACTTACCTATTTACAATTAAAACCATTGAGCTAACAGCAGACTGTTGCAAACAATGTACAGGAAGCTGAACTGATCCACACCGTCGATGTTTGTTAATTCTACACGCCAAATCTACTCAACGAATCGGGCTGAAAATTTACATACAGGCAGGTAATTCCAAGCTTGGAATCAAACATCGCCAATTAACCCATCAATCAGTTCCCATGGGATAGAAATCACCTTTAAACGTTTCCATAGAAACAACGCGTGCAAAGCCGCGGGTGGAAACTAGTTTGATTTTTATAATAAACACGATAATACATATTATAGTGTCAAAAATTTATTTAATGTAGCTAAGCTACGAGTACCATTACAACGAAAATTACAATCATAGATTAGAAACAAATTAGAATGAGTGTGATAAGTAAATATCACATCACACTATTATAAATGCGAAAGTTTGTATGGATGTTTGGATGGATGGATGTATGTTTGTTACCTCTTCACGCCAAAACTACTGAACGGATCTTGCTGAAATTTTGTATACAAGTGATTCCAATCCTGGAATCAAACATAGGCTTTTTATTCTATACTATAAATAAGTTCCCGTAGGATAGAAATCACCTTTAAACGTTTCCATAAAAAAAAACGCATGCGAAGCCGCGGGGCGCAGCTAGTACTCCAATAAAGTATTTATGGTTTGTTCGAAGGTGTATCGCCATGGAACAGTCAGCTGAAGATGTGGGACGCATTCCGAGCGCCTCTCCAAGAGGTCTTCCGCTTGTTGGAGACGATACGAAACCACGAGGACTTAGATACGTAAGTAACTTTGTTAACACTTTCATGGCCAAAGACACATACGTGCTTCTCCTTCCCCGTGTCGTGGCATGGCAGTGCGATCCGCAGGGTCGCGCTGGGCAGTGAATGTGTTAACCCCTTACACAACACCCCGTGGGCAGGCCAGCAGCATCCTGCTGAACGAAAATATCCACCACCGATGCGATCCTCAACGTTCATGCCCGGCGTCGGGAATAGGGGCCTCACCGCTTAACGGCTTCACACACGGCAGCTATGTTTATTAATGTACATTAAATGAAATGAAATGAAATAGTGTTTATTTGCATAAATATAGGTTGACAATGATGGTTTTAAAAAGAGTAAGTATCACTATATTTGACTAGTTAGCCGTGCAAATCTTTAAATAAATAGATACATTGCAGTTAGCATATAAAATTAACAAAATATAATACTGACGAATAATTGTACACATTTTAAGGTTTGATAATAATTATAAAAAAAAGAATGTCAAAAGTATGCATAGGGCTGTCAAAAAAATTAAATGAAATAATATAAAATTAAATATAATTAATTAAGTACATGTCAGAAATATAAATTAGGTTTTTTTTTTTTTTTTTTACGGTACCTTTGTTTGACCGCAATCTCACCTGATGGAAAGCGAAGATGCGGCCGACGGTGTATCACGAAGGTCTAGAAGATACCTATTCACCCTTGTCTTGAAGAGACCCAGGTTGTAATTGGCCGGAAAAACAGAGGCAGGGAGCGAGTTCCATTCCTTTGCGGTGCGAATAATGAAGGTGGAGGAAAACCGCTTAGTGCGAGTGGAGGGTACATCCACCAAGTATGGATGGTAATGCGCTGTGCGTCTGCTTGTCCTGGAGTGGAAGGGGGATGGTGGGATCAGGTCATGTAGTTCGAGTGAGCATTCACCAAAATGTATCCTATAAAAGATCGAGAGACAAGCAACCTTGCGGCGGTGTTCGAGACTTTGAACTTTAGTCTCTGCAATAGGTGAATTTAAATGTCAAATAATCAATTATATTATAAAAACAGTTATCACAGAGCCAATTATATATTTTACGATTAAATTCATTATCATTTAGTTAGATTACATTCCTTCTACATGTAAAAATATACATTACTACTGTTGATCTTATGTTGATCTTATGAGAACGTTTAAATGTGATTTCTATCCCACGGAAACTGATTTTTGGGGTAAAAGGTCTATGTTTGATTTCAGGATTAGGATTAACAGTATGCAAAATTTCAGCCTGATCCGTTCAGTAGTTTTGGCGTGAAGATGTAACAAACATCCATCCATCCATCCATACAAACTTTCGCAATTATAATATTAGTGTGAACTGTGATTGCTGTATTATGTAGTCTCCTGATGATTTCTTTAGAAAGATATAATCAGTTGTATCGTGCTAGAAACTACATCTTTATATTATAGCTGCCGTCCGAGTAGAAGCCTGACTGAATGAAGAAAATTTAACCCAAATATCCTGAAGATATTGTAAAATTAACCAATTTAATTATAAACATTAATAACTGAAACGTCAATAATAAGAGTCTACTCTGGGGCTCCCAAATATGTCGTTCAAAATAACATCACCAACAATCATAATTTCTACGTGTGTTCGAAACTCTACATAAATTTGTGGGTGTAATCATTAAACCATTATTAACTTTAAAATTTATTTTGCTTGCACGGTCCATGGCAAAGATTCTCAGGTAATTGTTGTTAGTTTTTTCCCTAGATGTTTATCCAATACACCGTGGGTCGCTTTTCAACGACTACGTGTTGAAGGTCAACTACGTCAGTATGAAGACTTTAGGCTGAGGTGTCTATTCGATTGCGCTATTACTGATAGAGATCTATACTTATATTATAAAGAGCAAAGATTTGATTATTTGTTTGTATTGAATAGGCTCCGAAACTACTGAACCGAATTAAAAAATCTTTCCACCATTAGAAAGCTTACTATTCAGGGAGTGACAGGCTATATTTTATGCCGGAATTCCCACGGGAACGTGAACTACGCGGGTGAAAACGCCAGGCGCTGCTAGTAACAAATAAATAAATAATGTTGGACAATTCACCGTTCATTATCCACTCAAGCTAAGCAGAGTTTGTGTGATACAGTGCGAGTATTAGTTAGTCGGTCAAACAAAATAGAACTCTAGTAGAGCCGTTCCAAAATTTCTTCTTTATCAACTGCGCCACAGGTCAAAAGTTTTGCACTGCATTATTGTTTCACAGTTCTCAGTGACCAGAATTATGAATCGCTCGATCGATTTTGCTGGACGAAGTGGTCCAAATTTGACACAAGTTGTTGAAAATTCGCACGAAAATCAATAGAGCTATGTATATCAAACGCTCGTAGTGCGAGCGATTTTGAAATAGTGAACGTCGAGCAAACTTTACTTACTTTGTCATTTATTTTATCTTGCTGAATGGATCGCAGTAAGATCGATTACGATAACCTGAGATTAATACGAATAACTTTACATTCGATCAAATGAGTTCTTCGAAAACAAAGAAGCGTTTTGTTTACGTCGTCGGTAACTTAATACGAAGACATTCTAACCTGTGAAAATTGTCTTGGGCATGTGTTATGTGCCGCATTGTTTGGCCGTTAGCATTTCGTTTCAAAAAACATTGCTGTCATATGCTGTCCGTTTATAAGGCATGCGTTTTTTCCGTACCCAAAGGGTAAAACGGGACTCTATTACTAAGCCTCCGCTGTCCGTCTGTCACCAGGCTGTATCTCATGAACAGTGTTATAGCTACATAGTTGAAATTATAGAATATAAATGATAGAAGTTAAATTATTTTAATAATTATGGGGGTCAACGTCCTTTTCACCTTGAGAACCGATTACCGAGGTTAAGCAACCGCAACCTCAACAGCCTGCATCGTCCACTGCTGGACGCAGGCCGCCTCCTGATAAACACCTTATTGGCGTTTAACTCATGGCTAAGCAACATCAGGCGCGTTTTCATTCCATTCCGTTTAGCCATTACGTCGTAAGGATTTACACATATAGTTTTGCATGCATTCTAAATTGTTAACATTGGGCTAGTTGTGTACCGTAGGTACGTAATTCAAGATTTGTTGTGACCTAAAAGATGCATTTGTTTACATAACCCAGTAATGCCTAGTCAACAAGGTGCTATACACACATCATGACTTGGTGCTTACGTAATATAGTATTTTACCTATAGATATAGATATATCTACGCCACGCCTATATATATATACAGGGTGTAATCGTTAAGTGTGCACAGGCAATTATTCCGTAACTATTGCAGATATCAAAAAACTTTAAACTGATATCGAAAGTACTTTACCTAATGAGTAAAATGACATTAATAACTTTTTAAAAATAAAACGAGAAATATCCAAAAAAATTACCTTAATCACTCCCATACATTTAGTATGAGATAGTAGAAAGGTTTTAGTTTCCTTATTTTAAGTGGAATAGTACCTACTCATTTTACCCTTGTCATTTTATAATTATGTACGATATGAAGGTATTAATGAATTTCAAGTAGATACACGTGTAGATTAATTATCTTACCACTTCAAATTTATAATAAACCTTGTTTCAATATTGTATTGATTTGAACTAGCTGAAAAGCAACATACTAAATAAAAACAAAAAGAAAGATACTCTTTGGTGTTCGTTCTAAATTCAAATTCTTTATCGCGGGTTCTCGTTCCCGCCAATTTATTGTATTTTTCAATTTGCGTTAATAATCGTGATTGTTGCATTTATTGATTGAAAAATGGCATATTCCAATACAGAAAAGAGGGACATGTTAAAAATGTACTACAAACATGATTGTAACAATAGGGCGGCCATTATCGCCTACAGAAGAGAGTACCCAGATAGAGAAGTTCCTTCTGGTACGTATTTACGTAAGTTGGATAACAATTTGATAAATTATGGATCTTTTAACAGAAAAAAAGGTTCGAGAACAAGAGCTCCGGAATTTGATAATGACTTAGATAGCAATATTATTAACTACGTAGTAGATAATCCACAAGAATCAACGCGTTCAGTGGCCCGATCATTTTCAGTGTCCCACAATTATGTACACAAGTTATTAAAAAAACACAACTTCAAAGCATTTAAGATAAAACCTACTCAAACGCTGCACAATGATGATCCTGCTCGTCGGCTGGTCTATTGCAATTGGCTAGTCAATAATTATGTCAATGTAAGGTCAATTTTATGGACCGATGAAAGTAATGTTTCAAACTGCGGCATTTACAATAGAAAAAACTCGCATTATTGGTCAATCGACAATCCTCGCTTAACTACTGAAGTTAGAGCTCAGGTGCGATTCTCAATTAATGTGTGGTGTGGTATTCTTGGAGATCGGATCATTGGGCCATATTTTTACAGTGGAACCTTAAATGGACAGAGATATTTCTCCTTTGTACAAAACGATATGCCAAGTCTCTTAGAACCAATTCCAGACGATGAAAGAAGGTCGATAATTTTTCAACAAGATGGAGCACCTGCACATAATACAAATGTAATGAATTTCTTACGAAACAATTATAATGGCTTAATAGCCAATAATAGTGCAACCCCTTGGCCTGCCAGATCCCCGGATCTCACGCCTTGTGATTTCTTCCTATGGGGATTTGTCAAAGACCACGTGTACGCTGAGAGAGTACACAGCCTAGAAGAGTTACAGAATCGTGTACGTCGTGCAATTGCTTTAATTACTCCGCAAATGTTAAGGAAAGTTCATTTAGAAACTGTAAATAGAGCTCGTCATTGTATTGCACAAGGAGGACGTCACTTCGAACATATGCTTTGAACACAAAATGTTGTGTGATTAATGTAATTTTTTTGGATATTTCTCGTTTTATTTTTAAAAAGTTATTAATGTCATTTTACTCATTAGGTAAAGTACTTTCGATATCAGTTTAAAGTTTTTTGATATCTGCAATAGTTACGGAATAATCGCCTGTGCACACTTAACGATTACACCCTGTATATATATATAGGCGTGCGAATAGTACAGCGGAACTGATACATAGGAACTGATAAAAGGGATAAAAAGTAGCCTATGTGTTATTCACGGCCTAGGACTACCTGTATGCAACATTTCAGCCCTATCCGTTCAGTACTTTTGCGTGAAAGAGCAACAAACATACATACAGACATGTACAAACTTTCGCGTTCATAATATTAGTAGGATATACATATAGTGGAGTATTCCGAACTAAGTACCTATGAGGCAATAAATCTAAAAGATGAACTAAAAGATAAGATAGTCTATTAAAACATGGGAGCGCCTGAATGCTTTTCAAAACGCTCCTTACAAAAGCAAAAATGTATATCAATACATGCAGGTTTTCTGAATGCAATCTGACACATACTATAAACTGATTGTCACCGATTTCTTTGAATTTAAACTTTGTTAGTCATTCGCGTCAGAAATGGTCCGTAGCGAGATTGTTCCAACGAATTCAGCAAAAACGTGACTCACCAAAACAAACTTTTTGTCTCTGTGGGTGGGCCGAACCGGCTTAACGTAGGTAACCTATAATTTGAGAAACATGCCATGCTACCTATACAATACGCGTAATTAGCAAAATTATTGTCTTAATAGGTAACGTTGACTGTAATCTGGTCAGAATTTGCATGATTACCAAGGTGTAGGTACCTTTTATCCTACTAATATAAACGCGAAAGTTTGTATGTTTGTTACTCTTTTACGCAAAAAGTACTTAACGGATCAAGCTGATATTCCATATCAATCACAAATTCCACTTCCACACCCACTGTTAATTTAGAGCAGAGTTGTAGTAGAGTAGCCGACTACCAACGGACGGTTAATTTTATGAGATTGCCACCCTATATATGGGTTTGTATGTAGGTATGTACATATGTAGCCGACTTTTATGTGGGTGGAGTACTCGTTCGATTACATCAAATGAGGTATTGATTAATTCGTCTTAATTATGGGTATAATTACTTACGACATATAGCCTATACCGGGGTATAGGGTATATGTCGTAAGTAATTATACCTACATTAAACCTAAGTAAGGGTCGAAAATTTCATTGTTAAAATAAATAATAAGCACAATCGCTTAACGCCATAGTCGGGTTTTAGTTTATTTTATCGTGTTAAATTTAGTTTCAAATGAAAAAAAGCCTCACTAATAAACGATTATTAAATGGACGAGGGTACCTACTAGGAATACCGAGAATTAGACTTTAGAATTAAAGACCAAGCGTCTGTACGAACGTAATCGTGATGATGGTCAGAACCTTCATTTTACGCAGTGTCAGTGACTTACCATAGGTAACCCCGTTTTGTACCCCCATTCGTAACAGTTTTAATGTGTGCTCCATGGACCAAGAAAATAATACGGATGTAACCCTAACAAAAAATTACGTCAGTGCGAACGAACACACACTCACTTTGGTATCATTAGAACGTGGGTTTACTTTATTGGTAACACTCTAAAAACTTACACATGATAAGAACCTAACACACCTGCCATTTATTCTATCCGTATTTATTCTACATCTATGGTGTAGCCATAGAGTGATTTTCAGGCTAGACTAGACTCTATCTAGGCTAATTCTCGTAAAGGGCATCTGGTGCTGTTGGCCGTCCAGCTGGCTCCAGAAGATCAGATAACGTTATGTAATGGCTTGAAATAACGGGAACGATCAATATAATACTAATAAAGTCTTATATTATTAATATAATACAAGTATTCTTAAGTTAATTTTAAAGTATAGGTGTTGCTATCGACATAATAAGGATTTTTGTTAGTCTTTTGAGAAAGGTACTTCGTTTTTCATATTGTCAATATCCTACCATATTTAAATTGCCTCCTTCGATTTCTTTAGCTCAAAGGAGAAATGTAGGTTATATCAGCCATAAGTGCAGAATGAACTTTGACCACATAATGTTCAAAGTCCAACAAACACGATTGTGAGTGAGTGAACTTTGTTCGAAATGGTAATAAAATCTCGACTGCGACAGACGACTGTGTTTTTTTGTTCACCTTTGTTTAGCCTATCTACAATATCACCTGATGGTAAATCGCAGGTCCAGATGATACACTCGCCTTGAAGAGATTACTGGTCGTTTATTTTTGGAACATTGTAGCTGTCGTCTCTTAAGACACCCACGAGAAGTGTTCGGGTGATGGAAATTCTAAGCTGGCACCCCACGGGGCGGCTTACGGATACCAGGGGGTTTACAGTAACGCCCCTGAATAAAAGATCCACTACCGAACTGCGATCTCCAACCCGCATGCCCAGCGTGGGGTTTGTGGTATAAATATGGTAATAAAGCGCTTATTAGGAGAGGCCTAAGTCCAACTGTGGTCTGGTAAAGGCTGTCATAGTAGCAGAAGATTCCCACTAAGAGGGCCGAATCTTAATAGTACTTTCTTTAAACTTGATTATTAATATATTATCTAGGTTATATAAGTCGCTCATTTTTCCATACACACGTGGAAGGTTAACTACTACGTTTGATGTTGACCATCCAAAACTAAGAATAATATCAATCTATCTCGTCATTCTCTATGTTTCTATAGAGCCAAAACCGTAAAAAAGTACCTAAATATCTAAAAAAAAATACAAGCTTCTAAACTTTCGTATTTCAACGCTGATTTTAGCCCAAGCTTGGGCGAAAATAAATATTATACGAAAACTCTAAAATAAAGCTTATATAAATAAAGTATAAAAAATATATAAATTCATTTTGAAAAGATACACTCAATAGTTTTTCTTTAATAACCCTTGTGTTTAAAGTCTGTTCCCATGTTTTTTACGTTTATCTCAAGAGGGTAGTGCCCATAATCTCCGCGCTGGGCATGCGAGTTGGGGATCGCACTTCTTATGTAGAATTATTGAGCAAGGGCCGCTGCTGCCCGCCCCCCGGTGGATATCTCTTATTCGCCTCTCACGACACCATTGGGAAGAGTTGGGGTGCTGCAAATTCTAAGCCGACACCACACAGCTAGAGATGATCCTTGACTACGAACTCTCTAAAAACTTTTAAACAACGATCTTTTTTTATTGTTTCAGGAAAAGCACTTTACTGCAGCACTGCTATCAAATAGGCGGCATTAAGAGACAGGACAGCAAGGCCAGCGTGGAAAGAGTGTTGCCCGAGTATAGCTGTCTCCTTCTATCACCTGCCAACTTGTGGCAGCAAAGCTTACAGACGTTCTCACTTGACGCGACGATAGTCAACACCATTTACAACTATCAGGTTGGTTTACGTTATTTTTACTTTAAATATGTTATGGAGTAAAGCTGCAATAAAAAAAGTACTTAACTTTTTGGGAACAACATCATCAAGAGCCAACGTTGAACGATGACTGATGTACTTAGTGCAGTCCGTGTTTAAGAGCCGTTAAACACCCAGACCTGATAATATTTAATTTGCATTGCATTAAATAATTGCAATTTCGTAAATAATGAATAGCCTTACAGGCTTATAAAAAGGCATTTGAAAATTATACCTATCTAAGTCCATATTTGTTCCAGAATATGCACAAAAGCAAGGCATCGCTGGCAGAAATAGCGTTCGGTATGCAGCTTCGTGATACCGGTATCAAACGATACCCGCTCAGAGCTCGCTCGAGGACACTGCAGTACGCTGTCACTATATTCTATGACCAGCCTGATGATAAGTGAGTAAACTTTACAAACTGAACCATGGAACCTCATTTTGGCTTTCACTGGCCCAAAGGGGTGTGCTGCCGCCAGAAAGAGCTTTACTTTGGCATTATGGTGTTGGTATAGTGTGTTTACGGAGAAGCGTTTTTACACGCGTTTGTTTGATTTTATGCGTCGTGCACCGCTTCTATTCAAACCCCGCCTATCCATAAACATCACCGTACATTGCGATATGTTTGTGTTTACGCGTGCGATGACGGGGCCGCTGCACGCGCCGCTGCACGCCCCGCGTCTTCGTAAACAAGGCCAAAGTGTTAACATCAGGAATAAAAATAGTCTTAGATAAAAATAAAGTTAAATTCATTTTTTTTTCCTAAGACCTTGAAAGAGAAGTGCATACAAACAAAAAGGATATAAAACTTAATACCTAGTACAAAACATTAAATTTTTATTATAACCTCGACAAAATAATATCATTTATAACCTAACGAACCCTTACACCGAATAAAAAACACATAAACTAGGCCATAAACAAATAATTGAAACTAGGATAATATAATTTATACATTGAGTAAATTAATAAAAAAAAACTTTGTGAGATGCAGATACCATACTTATATAAAACATGAAATAACGAAAAAACGCAAAGACATAACAAATACATACATACATACACAGCCTGTATCGGTCCACTGCTGGACGCAGGCCTCCCCCTGATAAACGCCTTATTGGCATTTAACTCATGGGGGGTTAATGCCCATAATCCCCACGCTGGGCATGCGGGTTGGGGATCGCAGTTTGGTGAAAGATTTGTTCTGCGGGGGACGCTGCTGCCCGCCCCCCAGAAGATATCCCTTAGTCGCCTCTTACGACACCCACGGGAAGAATTGGGGTGGTGCAAATTCTATGCCGCCGGCACCACACGGCGAACATAACAAATGAATAAAGTATTTTTTTTTGTTTTTTTTTTATTGCTGATGGATTAGCGTTTGGCTACCAACTCACTTTAAGAAAGCGAAGATGTAGCCTAAGATGGAACACGCTTTACCAGAAGGAACTAGTAGTAGAACCAGTTTACACTGTTCAATAAACCAACTGACGTGACATAACTTCTTGCATTCTTTGTTGAGACAGGTTTATCAGTACCAGATTGGTACTGATAACGCAAGGGTTATATTACACTTACGCTGATGGTCAGCGCTGACTATCATGGACTTGTTAATGTTGTAACAAAGTAGCATCTTCCAAAAAGCTTGTACTGATAGAAACGCGCTGTTCGATATAGTCGCGAAATGCACTCGGCATTGTTTTCATCTTTATTTTTACCACCCTATACCTCTCGCACGAAAGCTAGATATATCTATCTAGCTTTCGTGCATTCTTATATTAACAAATGTATCTATCTATCGATAGATACATTTATTAGGGTTATCTTGATTCTAGACACTAGGGTTCTCTAATATAAACATTAAACACGCTTAAAAATAAGAACTCTTACGCACAGAGACACCGCTGGCTCTGTGCTATAGAACGCGCTATCTCATAGAACACAAGACACGCTACGGACACTAGTCACCTCTTGTGGTGACTTATAATAGTGACGAAAAATACTTACATTTAACGAAAATATTGTTTAATTTTAGGTGATTTTGTTTGTCCCTTCACGCCACTTCGTTTCCTTACGTAGGAATGCCATAGGTCTCGGTAAATACTGTAAATGACGTCATTCCTAAACCTTCTTTAATTCAACAAACTATAAGGAATTTTCGTCCGGCCTTTAGAAGAACCGAAGTTAAAAATTTGTCTGCCTGGCCGGATTTGCCGAGAGTTTTGGCAATGACTCACGCTCATCAAGAATCTGATAAGACAAGCATGTTTCAGTCATGCAACAGGTGGTGTCTAATTACCTAATTGATAACAACCCATAGATCTTCTGATAGCCGGATTTTCGCGGAAAATATAAGTCATGTCACAAAATACTATACGACTGATCAATCGCCATGTAATTATTACATAATTAACTCATTAACCTACCTTACTATACTCCAAGGTTACAAAATATAAGGAACATTATAGGAATATATTTAACGACTTTGGTATCATCCAAGCTGAGCACAGAAGCTCGAACTGTTTTTGGATTTGAATTATAAGTTATTGTTAAATTTTCATTGATGAATGTCTTTGTTGACATAAAATATCTTGGATTCTGCATTGGAGTATAATTCTTTCCATCAGCACCGGTTTGTTTTTATCACGCGTATAGAGGTGTAAAAAGTTACATGTCAAAGAGAGAAACGTGTAGTCTCACTTATGACCGGTGTCGCTGTGTCAATTTTAAAAATGATTTCCTTTGTTACAGGTTTGTGAAATCCCTCTCGCAAAAGTTGAAAGACATGTACCCTCTGTACAATGATTCACCCTACACCGAAGTAGACGAAGTAACCCTTATCTACTACCCAGGACAGTTCAACTACTACGAACTAGTGCCGCTAACCATCACGTTCGTCGGCTTATTTCTCTACGTGTACTTCTCTGTGAGGAAAATAGAGTTTATAATGTCCAAGCTGGGTTTGGCAGCGTGTGCTGTACTAACCATCGCAGCCAGTCTGTCTATGTCCATGGGAATTTGCTTCTTCTTCGGATTCTCGCTCAGCCATCAAGGCAAAGAAATATTCCCCTACCTCGTCATCATCGTCGGGTTAGAAAACGTCCTGGTTCTAACCAAGAGCGTCACATCAACGGACTCGCGGCTCGACGTCAAAATCCGCCTCGCCCAAGGCCTGACCAAAGAAGGCTGGTCCATAACAAAGAATCTGTTGATTGAAATAACAGTTTTCACCGTCAGTTTCTTCACATTCGTACCTTTCATACAAGAATTCTCGATATTCATGATAGTGAGTTTGATATCAGATTACTTTATACAAATGGCGTTCTACGCTACGATACTCGGCATCGAAGTCCGAAGAATGGAGTACTATCCAGATCAGAACAAGTTCTTGAAGGAGTATTTTCATTCGAACAACGCTTTGAACTGGAGATTCAACAAGATCGGTCCTGAAGACAATTTCTCTCCGCAACGGATGACGAAGTCGAAATCGCATCCACGGCTGAACGGGCTAGCGAATAGCCCGACCGATGTGGTGGCAACGAGGAACACCAGTCCGGGAAACCAAGACAACCGTGTACCGAAGCGTATACGACTTGTCAACATATGGGTGCGCACGCGTTTCTTCCAACGCGCCTTCATGGTGTGGATGATCGTGTGGATATCTATGATTATCTACAACTCTGGAGTCGTGGACTATTTCATTGTGACTGAAAAGGCTGAAAAAACGGAGGGTAGTAAGAGAACAAAGAATGAAATGAAGCCTGTTTACGAGTTCTACAATAATAGTGATAAGAACTTACTTTTGTTTCCGCCGATGCTTAACTTTGCTGAACCGACGAGCACGGCTAATTCCAACGATACGTTCATGCTGAAACACTCGCCTAACTCCCGCCCTTGGTCCAGGTAAGACATGTCCACTACTTTCATCTTAACCCCTTATTAATATGTAAACAATTGAGTTTGTTCTAAAAAAACTATGAACCGACTTCAAATACATGGTTTTGTCATGGATGCCACTGTCATAACCGGACCAAATTGAAATAGGACCACACGGGAAGGTTTCAAGTAAAAAAAGAATCATTAAAATCGGATCTTCCAAAACTTGACGAAATTCAAATTTTTTGGATGATTATCCGTCATCGTAAGAAATTGTAGCAAATCAACTATCAAAAACATTTGAATATTATTAAAACAAAACCCTCTAAGTCCTAATTTCGAGTGACTTAATTAATTCTGTAACTACCATCTACCATATATGAACTTCATGGTATAGTTATCTTTATATTTCCATACATTTTTTAACAACAGACGCTAGCGAGTAAAGATTGTGAAAACTTATGGTAGAAGCACTGTAGATCGTTTTCAAAACCGCGCTTACTCAACAACTAGCCTGTTTTACACAACTACACGCAAACACTAGCTCACTTCAAAGTTAACAAATACTAGGACATTGCTGTAGTTTTTTACTAAATAAATCACACTAAACTACCTCGGAGCAAGCACGCGTAACATGAACGCCGGTGGTGAAAGGGTGAACCTAATTAATTCCACTTTAGAGAAGTTAGTACCTCATCCTCATCCTTTCTTAAATCGATGCTTCATGGGTGCGATTTGACTTCGAAACCGGTTAAAAGACTAAAGCAAACAATATGTCTTTACCAAATATCAAATAGGCACATTATTGTATAAAAACAATGCGGAAACGTTTACCGCCGTTGACGTAAGAGCACTTATCATAAATGCATTTAGGTTTAGTACTGAATTATCTTCATGCCTGCTCTGACGGGTAAGAATTTTATCGTTTTCTATTAATTTTTTCATTGTTTTATGGAGCCATTGTCAGTATTATGTTTTAAAATGCAGTGAGGCCCTACCACACTGGTATAGATGAGGCCTCCTGGTGAGGCCGTAATAGAGCCCAAGCTCTCTTAGATCTATACTTATATTAGTATAGAGTTATCTAGTGCCCATAACACAAGCTCTACTTAGCTTGGGGCTAGATGTGTGTATTGTCCCGCATTAAATTAAATATTTTTTTGTTGTTTGAGTTTTGTTTGTTGTTGTTTGATTTTTGTTTGTTTGTATTGAATAGGCTCCAAAAACTTCTAAACCAATAAAAAAATATTTCATTATTAAACAGCTTACTGTTTAGGGAGTGACATAGGCTATATTTTATCCCGTAATTGTGACGGGAACGGGAACTACGCGGGTGTATCCGCAAGGCGCTGCTAGTGTATAATATTTTCGGAAAACTTTCTAGTTCAAAAGCTTGTTGTTTCACCTTAGATAAATAATTTATGCAATTCGTTAACGTGCGTGCAATGAATTGACTTAAACATCGGTTAATTAAATGTTATAGTAGCTTATCTAGCCGCTTGCCGATTGGTACCTTCATTGACATTGTGTCCTATGACTTGTGTCAAACCATCATAAAGTCACACACACTCAATTCCGATGTCACCAAAACTAAACTAAATTTATTTTACAACAGTAAAAATATTGCCGTCCCTTTCATAACGTAACCTGAATTATATGGTATATTAATTCTTTATAATTCCTGTTATTAAAAGATAAAATAGGTCGCACTCTAGTTTGGGTCGACGACCTCTGTGGCGCAGCGGGTGAAGGCCCGCCTGCGACGCAGGAGGTTGCGGGTTTGATCCCCGACTCAGGACAAATGTCTATCTATAGAGATATTTGTTCAGGGCGTTCTGGATGTTTCATATATATATATATATAATAAAAAATATCTATCCATGTAGTGTATTGTATTAAGTATATCGGTTATCTAGTGCCCATAACACAAGCTCTGCTTAACTTGGGCCTAGATAATGCTGTGTGAATTGTCCAGCATTATTTATTTATTTTATACTAGCTGCGCCCCGCGGCTTCGCACGCGTTATCCTATGCAAACGTTAAAAGGTGATTATCATCCCACGGGAACTGATTTATGGGATCAAAATTAGCTTATGTTTGATTCCAGGATTAGAATTACCTGTATGCAAAATTTCAGCTAGATCCGTCCAATAGTTTTGGCGTGCAGAAGTAACAAACATCCATCCATACATCCATACAAACTTTCTAATATTAGTGTGATTATTTTGTAGATTGTCAGCGCACCACTGGTCCGCGATCCTGTCGCATTATAACGAGTCGATAGCCGGGCGCTACGCCGTGGTGCTTCCGCCGGTGCTGCTCAGCCACCGCGTGAGCCCGGAGCTGGCGGCCGGCGTGAGGAACCCCGAGGAGCGGGACCCGCCGCCGCTGCGCTGGCAGACGCTGGCAGCCGCGCTCGACCCCGTCGACGTGGTGCCAGGTGAGCGACGCGACGTTACACCTCATATACAACTGCAATACAACTGCGGCCGTCAACGCGTCGACGCGCGCACCTCTTCAACGTTGAAATGTCGACGGCTACCGTTGACGGATGCAGTATTTATTTATTTGTATTTATTGGAACGAAGTTCCTTATCGCGCGTTGTGAAAGGGGGCTTGACGGAAAAAATTCTTACGAAAAGTTGTCACGACACTTTTTGCTATAGTAAGCTATTGTAAGCTGTGCGGCGTCGCATGTTTCTCTGTCTGTATCTCTCTCTCTTATAGAAACTTCGTTCCATCCGGGTGTCCCTTGACACCTCTCAAGTTTTTTTTTATTTACCATTTATAACATAGGTCGTTATACAAGGCATGTCAGAAATTTTACAATTTGTACAGTAAAACTCAGTAACACAATTCATTATACAAAATTAAAAACACAATTCACTTTACATAATCAAAACAAACTCAATACAATCAAATATCAATTCATTCCAGATCATAAAATTCAATGTCATAATTCAATATTATTAAGAGAAATGCAGTTGCAGTTGCCTTGCCGTCCGTGTATTATGCCCTTTTAGCCATTGGTGTCTATTCAGATGTTGCCAAAACTAGACTAAACTAATCTGACAGGACTAAAAATGATGCTATCCTTATTATTTAGATCGTTATGACAGGGACAGCGACATTTTTAGTACAGTCGAATAGGTTTAGTTTAGTTTTGGCGACATCTGAATAGACACCATTGTCTCAAAACCGGGCTTAGACTAGTTTTTACACCACTACCTCCTGCGGCACGCACTTTTCCATGATAGAATGTAGCCTATATCCGTGCCTATACCGTGTCCATTTTGAATGAGGCATAAACGTATACAAACCGCCCATACTTAACCTAAAATTCACTTTGTTGGCGCGTCCTTTTATACGTAATTTACATTACTTGTCGATTTTAGATCCTCCCTTCAATAAAAATTGCTTACAATTATATCTGAAACTCGACGCCAAGCAAGTGAGTTTTTGTTATTTGTATCGTGGTTTATTTACTAACATGCTCCATGCTGGATGGATAAACCATAGGTTACCGAGTACCTCCCAGCAAAATCCTCATTGTCTATCATTCATTAATATCCGTTCAGCAATTCAGCCGTGAAATGGTTGCAGACAATTACTTAGCGCATAAAATAACTTCATAAATTTCATTATGAATGTAAGCGGGCCTATGCCTAACTACGAACCTTGTTTGTGTTGGAAGAACACCAACGTTTCCAACACAAACAAGGTTCATTAGTTAACCCACTTACATAATGCATTCGTGAGACTACGAAAGTTTCTATAGTATAACTTCATAGTAAGTAGATAACTGTGACTCTCATCTTTCAGACTTCGAAGTGGCCGAAGGTATAGGAGCTCCACCCTGGGGCAAAAGCTCGGAGTTGCCTATCTACCCGACCACGCCGTTGGAGATATTGCTGCTGGCGATTCTATGCACCATCAGCGTTGCTGTCATTGTTTATATGATGGTCGTGCTTTACAGGTAACAAGCTAAAATAAAGACGAAAATATTTAATAACAATTCCGCGAAAATCTTCTCCGATACACTAACAAATTGTAGTCCGTGTAGCAGAACATAATAATAATAATAATATAGCCTTTATTTCCGAAATTTTACAATGATTTCTTAAATTAACACTAAAATAAAAACTGTTACATTAAAATGTCTCTTATTTCGGTGTGCCTTACGGCAAAGGCCTCCTCCAACTCCTTCCATTGTTGTCTGTCTGCCGCGACTCTAGTCCATAGGGGTCCTAATGTCATTTTTAGGTCATCCTCCCATCTTATTGCTTTACGACCTCGAGTTCTAGCTCCATCCCTAGGGTACCATACTGTCACCTGTTTACTCCATTTCTCCTTTTTGCAACGAAGCATATGTCCAGTCCACCTCCATTTAAGTTGGTCAATACGCGACAGTATGTCTGTTACTTTGGTTTTCTTTCTGATGTCTATATTTCTTACTTTGTCCAATAGTTTTAAACCTAGCATGCTCCTCTCCATGGCTCTCTGACACCTTGCTAGTTTGTCTCTGTGTCGTTTTGTCAATGCCCATGTTTCACAGCCATATGTGATGCATGGCAGTATACATGTGTCAAAAGTTTTTTTCTTGATCTTCATGGGTAGTTTCTTGTTTTTCATGATTTCTTTCAAAGCCCAATACTTTTTCCATCCCGTTGCAATTCTCTTGTCTATCTCTTTGGATGTCTGATCATTTGGCGACATTATCTGACCCAGATACACATATTCAGGATATATACATACACGATCAGGTCTTCTGTATTTTCGTTTATGGGTTGGTAGTTTATTTGAACTGCTTTTGGTCTACGATTTTTTGTTACGTTTTCGTTTAAGCAGCTACGAACCATACGATGGTTAGTATTAAAGTTTAGGTTTTGTATTATATTCGTATCCTTGAATGATCTAGCTTTGTTGGTTACTATATAGTCAATTTCGTTTCTAGTATTGCCATCTGGAGAAATCCAGGTCCATTTGTTTTTGGGTTTTTTTCGGAAAACAGTGTTTAGAGGTGTTAAGTTGTTCTCGAGCAGAAATTCTACTAATTTTTCTCCATTTTTGCTTCTTTTTCCTCTTCCGTATTTTCCTATAATGTGTTCTTCCCCAGGTAGTTGGGCGCCTACTTGAGCATTGAAATCACCCATGAGCACAATATTGTTTTCCGCATATTTTTCAACAACTTCACTTAGTTTGTCGTAAAAAATATCAATGTCTGTTCTTGTCGCTTGTTCTGTCGGGGAGTAGACTTGAATGACTGTCCAGGTTTTCGAATATTTTGGTAATTTAATATGAATGACTGCTAATCTGTCTGTCACTCCTTCAAACCCAATGATCTTATTTTTGAGTCTTGGTTTTACCAGAAATCCTACACCTCGTTGTCCAGCAGTTTCTCCTTTGTAGTACATGATGAAGTTGCTTCTCTCTTCTATCCCTTCCCCTATTCTTCGCATCTCACTTATGCCCAAAATGTCCCACTTGATGTTTTTGATAGCTAATATAATAGCTAATAAATTCTAATTCTAACAAACTTTCTGATGTTCTTAAGGTTCGTGTGTTTAGTGTACATATATATAGAATCTCTTGTTTTCTCTTTTTCGTGTTGGATTTAGTTGGCAGGTTTTTTTGGAGGGTTTTGGTCGACTTCCCCCACGGTGACCAGCCGGCTTGAGGGGTTGATTTATTGAAGTTACGTTTATATTTATTGTTGTGTCTGTTGGTAGGTTCCGGTTGGAGAAGGCCTTTATTTGTTTTTTGGCAGCTCTGACATGGAAACAGATCTTTCTCGTGTTACATACGTAAGGATACTTGGTTTAATGACTCCCCTGGTAGAACTTTGGGATGCCTTCGTATTTTCAATATTCTTCGTACTTGGCTTTTTCTGGCATGGGGTGGTTGGCGATCCTGAGACCTCTCTCTTCCGTTTCTCGCGGCTGTTCTCTGGTTTTTTCACTATAAGCTTGTCGTATTTTATTGTAGCAGAACATACCAACTACAAAATGAAAGAATATCTATCAAAGTAAGTCGTCAACTAGTTTCGTTTCTCCACAAGACATCATCAGGACACCACAACAATCGATCTTGACACTTGAGAGTCCTAACAAAGATGTTGCCACTCGGAGTTCCGCGCGCCAAGCCTTGGCGAGAATTGTTACTCAATATTTTCGTCCTTATATTTACAATGGATTTCCGCAAAGTAACGCCTGAATCTATTATGTATCTAAAGTAACAATTGTTAATTTGACGATAACTTGAAGACCATCGACGATATTATTTTGAAATTCAGTACAGAAATATACTCTGTCGAGGCACCTTCTTAAACGAGACTAAAACTGATGCTAGAAGTATAATATATGATGCATATACCTCTAGCTTGTTATACAGCAAACATGACTTATTGCTGATGACAACTGGAGCCGAGTAAACGTGATTCGGCGTTAGCGTGACTGACCCGAGCGTGACGGTTCGTCTTCGTTTACTGTTGAGAGATGGTTCAGAGAGCGGTACGCGCCAAGAAGTTTTCATAAAAAAGTATTTATCAAAAAAAAATGTTTAATAAACGGTTTGTAGATTGTCAGCGCACCTGCTGTAATGTAGTAAAACATCATAATTTCTTAAGTTTTCTATTTTAGATGCATTTGTTCTCGACACTACGCCGAATGGCGAGCTTCGTGGAATGAAGATGAGGAACACAAGAGGAATATTGCAAAGCAGCCCGCTATCCAGGTAATTTTTTAATTTTCTTTGGCACACAAAACAGAAAACAATCAAGACATTGACATTGACTTCAAAAATTATAACAAAGGTTCTTATGCTTAATTGGATTCCTAAACATGCATGCACAACATGATTCAAAATTAGAGCAGTAAAAAACAACGAAATTCTGACTATAAAAATAAAAGAAATTAAAATATTGAAAATTTAAATAAATGTAAGATGTTATACAATAAATAATACCATAACCTAGTGTTAAAAGTTAAATAACAAGTACAGTAATTTTTAAAAATAATAAAATGAATACTTACGTGCAAAATGGATTTAGCTTTATTGTTAAGCCTATTGAATAAATGTCTGAAGCGGGAAAGTGATAAGAGCAAACAACCAACCCTTTACATGGCTTGTAGTTTCCTTATTTTTGAGCTTTTGCTATTATGACAGTCCATTCAGAGCACCTTATGGGGTTTCGAGGAATAATAAAAACAAAGTAATTTACAATTTAAAATAAATCGCTATCGACTCGTCTACTTTTTGTTCGGAAATACTAAAAATAAAGCTTATGTAAAATAAAAAATATGTAAAAATATTTAGTATCAATCCACAATCCATAGTTTTGTCGTTCGAACACAATGTGCGCGTCACAAAGTCACGCGAGACTTTGTCTCTCTTTTACTCTTAAATATTTGTTTAACGTGTTAAATAGATACGCCTACGAGGCGCTGTGGGGGTTTTATTTAGCTAAGAAAACTAAAAATAAATTGGAAATATGTACGTACTGTGGATACATAAATTCATAAATACGTTACGATACTTTACTAAAATACGAAACACAATCCTTTTTTCGCACGTATATGCTGTTATTTGGGCAGGAAATCACCGAACACTTTGGCATCGCGGACGTTGCACGAGAACAGCGGTCGCCTTACAACTAAACAAAAACTCTGCGCAGAGCGTAGCGTCCGCCGAGTTTTGGCGCGGACATTTTATTTCTGTGATTGGGACTCTATAAGATTCTAACTCGATGACAACGATACATTTACTTATCACTCCAATCTCAATTTTCATGGTTTCCTGTCCAGCTGGTGATGGAAGCGGTGCCGCTAGTAGTGGCAGGGCATAGCCAGGAGGTGGAATGCTTGGTGACGGACGGAGAGAAGATCGTCAGCTCCTGTCTGCAAGGCAGCATCAAAGTGTGGGACTCGCAGAACGGAGAAATCATCACCAACATCGACCGAGGCGCGTGAGTATGCTGTTACCCATTTCAAATATATTTTTTTATCTATTTATTTTCCAAATTAAAGTACATGACATTCACGTTCCTGCCAAACTGTACAACAGTTTGTAGGCAGTAGCTCTCGTAGACACAATTGACATAAGTTGCAAAATAAACTAATCAGTAACTAAAGTAATTACTTATCACTTATTCTAACTAATTTGAAACTTATGCTTATCTGCGTAAGCCATACTAATATTACAAATGCAAAATAAATCACTGAGTTTTAATTATACAAATTTATGATTAATCTCTGTCTTTTTGGTTACTCTTTCACGAGCAAAAAACGGCTGGACGGAACTAAATAAAATTTTGCCAGAAAGTAGTTTATATAATTTTTAACTACTGAATGCACCTCGCGGCTTCGCATCCGTGGAAATTTTGTATATCACGTCCCACGGGAACGGGATATCCTATGTCCGTCTCCTGGTGCTAAGCTTCTACATTCCCGCAAAAGTGGTCTGGGCTCTGATCCCAGATAAACAAACGGATACCGTTTAAGATTAAAATAACATTACACACAACATTATCTAGCCCCAAGCTAAGCAGAGCTTGTGTTATGGGTACTAGATAACTGATATAAATAATAAAATACACTACATGGATAGATATTTTTTATTATACATAGAAAACATCCAGAACGCCCTGAACAAATATCTGCAGATAGTATACACACATTTGCCATTTCCCCCGAGGCGGGAATCGAACCCGCAACCTCCTGCGTCGCAGGCGGACCTTCGCTCACCGCGCCACAGAGGTCGTGAAGAGTCCTTTTAAAATCTTGTTTTTCGGTAGTAGTTCCATAAACGATATAAATGTATTCTCATAATTCTTCTCCACATTTTTCTTTATTCACAGACGTTTTTCATAAATAGGGTATATGCATCGATTTTTTTTATTGTTTTAATCGATTCTTTAGGTCATTATTTAACCGAGGAATGATAAGACGCTCACTGAATTTCGCATTAACAAGGTAAAAAAAACAAATCAAAACTACAATCATTTTCGGGTGATAAAAACGCTGCCATATTGGCGCCATGTCAATGTGACGTCGACGTACACACTTGATTAAAACCTTTGGGGACGACCTCGGTAGTGATCATCTCAGGAAAGAGGTTTTCCGAAAAAACTGAAAATAATCGACAATACGAAATGTCAAGTGGGCAGAATAGTGTCAAATCATGGTGCAGCAAGCAGAATAAAAAAGAAAATATGTGCACAGTGATGTCACGTCCGCTCTAGTCAATGGCGTAGCGTTTTGAAATTTTGCGATTGAGATTTAAAATATCAATCTTTCAATGGTTAAATTCTACAATAAAAACATCTCAAAATGTTAAAATAAATATGTAGATATGTTTCTATATCAATAGAGAATACGTATATATTTTTTTAGCCATTTTGAAATCACATGCATATACCCTATTATTAACATACTTAACTTACTCGTACTGTTCAGTGGTAGAAAGGGCAACTTACATTCATATTTTGATTTCAAATTGACCATCGAAGCGTCAGTCATTCTAGAGATTTGGTCAGTAAATGGTTAGTATTTAAAAGGGTTATTGTTAGTAAAAGACCCCGAAGTGGGTCTTAGCATCCGACACAATAGATCGCCACGGGCTTCTGTCCTATGTATAAGAAATTTGACAAAGAGATACTTATTGTTGAGCTAACAAATGTAGCTTGAACTGAACACAAGTTTTTTAGTACTCAGATTAGTGTTTTGAAACCTTATTATTGAAATTCGTTTTAGCTGTTTATTGCTTTATAGTTCAAAACTTTAAATCGTAAGATCGGGCTGTAAAATAAAGCCTGAATAATAATAATAACAAAAATACTTTATTCAGAACACTTAAATATCTATTGAATCGATGACACTACCGTAGCTTTACAAACTGTGGTAGTGTCAACGTCCAACTCCTAGATTTCTGAATAATATTATAGTATAAGAACAATAAAGTATTTAAGAAGTCTGTAAAGAGCCCTGAATATCAATTAAATAAATACTCACGCGAAAAACTGAGCCAATTTTATTTGTATTATTTCAGTTTCTTCAAATTGCAGAAAGAACTGTATGACAGAGTAAATAGCAAGAAGTTCGTGCAAGCGCCGCTAAATGGTAATACCTACAGTCATACATTGTTGTAATCAATGCTTTTGCACCAATAACATTTGAGTATTAATGTGTTGTATTTTTACAGTAAACAAGACCGGGAAACTGTCTCCAAATAAAATTGAGGTAAGTTTGTGTTTCTATACAAGGTTATTGGTTACTCGCTGATAATGCGTGAACTGTGGTTTGTGTCGACCATCTCGAACACTTACCTGAAAACGCCGTGTCTTAATCCTTAAAATTGGTAGAAAGGAAATGTCATTAGTAGGTACCCTCTTAATGTAAATCCTTTATTGGCTATAACTTTTTTCTCTAACAGCTGTGTATTTTGTTTATGTCACACTAATATTATAAAGGCGAAAGTTTCGATGGATGTATGTATGTATGGATGTATGGATGTTTGTTACCTCTTCACGCCAAAACTACTGAACAGACCTGGCTGAAATTTTGCATACAGGTAATTCTAACACTGGAATAAAACATAGGCTATTTTTTATCTCATAAATCTGTTCCCGTGGGATGGAAATCACCTTTTAATGTTTTCATAGGAATAACGCGTGCGAAGCCGCGGGGCGCAGCTAGTTAATAAATAAGTAAATAAATAAATAAACTTTATTGCTAAAAGTTATCTGAGCATCTGGTTAAAGCGACGACCAGTGAGCAGGTGAGTATCTGGCGCAAGGTATCAGCATTGCCATACAGCAGCGGGGTAATGCCAGCGTCTTTGGAACGGTTCCTGCTGGTATTGATCAGTTGAGCTACCTGTACATTGTTAGCAACAGTCGGTAGTTAGCTCAATTTTAGTTTTTATTGTAAAGACTACTTCTGATTTATTAGCAACTAGCTGCGCCCCGCGGCGTCGCACGCGTTGATCCTATGGAAATATTAAAAGGTGATTTTCATCCCACGGGAACAGATTTATGGGATAAAAAGTAACCTATGTTTTATTCCAGGATTAGAATTACCTGTATGCAAAATTTCAGCCAGATCCGTCCAGTAGTTTTGGTGTGAAGAAGTAACAAACATCCATCCATCCATACATCCATACAAACTTTCGCCTTTATAATATTAGTGTGATTTATATTTTCAATTTAGTTTTTTTTAATACTAGCTATTCAGGTTTTATAAATTTTGTATTTAAGTACCTATCTTAGAAGTATAATGTGTACTAAGTAGGTATATCAGTTATCTAGTACCCATAAGACAAAGTCTGCTTAACTTGGGGCTATATGATGCTGTTTTTTTTTATTTTGCTTTTCTCCCATGCTCGGCATAGGCTTCCTCCGCACTGCTCCGTTTTTTTCTTGTAAAGTTTGTTTTTTAGAAATTATAGTATTATTTTTCACCAACAGATGTTGGAACAGTCATATTTTTCAGTTTAGTGTTTAAGTTGATGACGATAAAGTTCATTATTGAAAACACGTATAAAATAGTATTACTATTCACCGATACATGTCAGGAAGAGTTAATTGATTACGATAAAGTTGATGAAAGTTTATTGGAAACACTAATAAAACGACATTGGATGTATGGATGTATGTTTGTTACCTCTTCACGCCAAAACTACTGGACGGATCTGGCTGAAATTTTGAATACAGGTAATTATAATCCTGCAATCAAACATAGGCTACCCCATAAATCAGTTCCCGTGGGCTGAAAATGACCTTTTAACGTTTCCAAAGAAACAACGCGTGCGAAGCCGCGGGGTGCAGCTAGTAAATATATAAAAATGTTATGTGATATGCAAGTATTGCTCGTTTAAAGGTATAAGATTATGTATTTATATATTTTCCAGAACATGCATCGTCTACGCACAGTGCTCAGCAATCACCTGAGCGGCCTTCGCTTCCGT
This sequence comes from Eupithecia tripunctaria, assembly GCA_955876795.1. Taxonomy (NCBI): domain Eukaryota; kingdom Metazoa; phylum Arthropoda; class Insecta; order Lepidoptera; family Geometridae; genus Eupithecia; species Eupithecia tripunctaria. The sequence continues at coordinate 10,876,968 of OY041599.1, forward strand.
CCGTCTGCGCGGGAAACTCCTCAGCATTTCTCCGTCGCCGAAACTACGAAGTACAACTTTGCCAAGAACTACAGGTGACTAATAGTTTTTATACCATACCTACTCAGAAAGTGGCTTATTCCATTTCCAAACATAAGGGAGAAAGCCCGTCTTTGCTGGCGTACCGAAACGCGGAAGGAAGAACTCTATAGAATTTCATTTCTCACGCGTTCAGCTGGAGGGAATAGTGTAAAATATCAGCTGTTATATGGTTATTTTCATAAAAGTTCAGACGACTAAAAGTTTTTATTCCAAACCCGCCATATGTTATCGGTCCCTACGTTTATCTTCTTGATATCGTATTCGGAACAATAATTCAAAATCACGTCCAACGAGAAAATAAACAACATCACACCCTAAACGCATATTATTATACTGTCTCCGCTCTGCATTATACTGTCTCCGTTCCGTGGCAAGTAAAAAAAGAACCAAATGTAAATTACACGTGAGTTTGACGGTATGTTATTATGTTTTTACCATGTTTACATACAATTTGAATTTACTCGGGTGATTTTGAAGATTTTAAGTGATGATTTTGTTCGAGTGTTTTGTATAAAGCACTATGTATCATTCAGGCGAAAGTGCGATTCCTACCTCGTGTGTTTTAAGGCACTCGGCTGTGGCTCGTGCCTCAAATGACACACTCGATAGGAATCGGTCACTTTCTCAACTCGGTGTACGTACAATGTACTATTTTAAGACATCTCTTATGAGATAGGTGTTCTCGGGGGGAACTAAACATCACTCACACTCATATTTCACAAATCGCACATTTTACCGTCCTGTTAATCAATAAACTAGATATAAATGTAAACGGGTTAACTAACCTTGTTTGTGTTGGACGAATAACAACGTTTCATCCCTTAACGAGGGACATCATAAAGGCGAGTGCTTTTCAGACTTCTTCCAACACAAACAAGGTTCGTAGTTAACCCGCTTACATTCATAATGAATTCGTCACCTACGAAAGTTTCTATTGTAAACTAGATATACCTAGAATTGATGTTAGATTTTAATACATTAAATAGAACTAAATGTAGATTAAAAAATTACTTTTGCTCTGTTTCTGTTACATTAATATTATTTTATGTTTGAGACCCTCTAATACGAGTTTTTTTTATACCTTAATGAAGGTCTCATCAGCAACGTTGATGGTGGAGGCTTCAATTACTGTACTATAGTAACTATAGTAACCCTAAGCCAAAATTCTCCCTCTGTACCGTATCCATTGACCATGTAGAATGTTAGTAAACAAACCACCCATACTTATTCTAGAATTCACTTTGTTGGCACGTCTTTTTATACGTAATCTACATCACTGGTCGATTTGAGATCCTTCTTTCAATAAATATTGCTTACCTCTGAAACTGGACGCCAAGCAAGTGAGCTTTTAAGCTATTGCATAGCTTCTATCGCGGGCCTTGAGCGCGGGGACCGAATCCAGAAATTCCGTAACGAAAAAACCTTGACGTTTGTCTCTTTAGTTCAGCAACTCGCCTCTAGATGGCATTGCAATAGCTTTACCGCGGCAGTCCCCGAGTGCCACACGTCTTTTTTATTATTATTTATGTCGTGGTTTATTTACAAACTTTCTACATGCTCGATGGATACGGTATAGTATGGGTGGTTTGTTTTCTAATATTGTATCTTGAATATAGCTGGAGTATAGTTCATATAGCAAAGCATCCTCTATTAAGCTTAAAGCAGGTGTGTGTTGTTTAAATTCAGTAGTAGCTTATAAAAACTAGCTGCGCCCCGCGGCTTCCTCTACGAAATTTTAAAAATTTATTGCTCACTATCTAGGATTCGTTTATTTTATTCCACAGGGATCTATACTGCAGCGAAACGCCTGACATTTATGACTGCGAAACCAAAGAGAACGTAGACATAAGCAATATGAACCATAACTCCAAAGACGAAGACATACTTTACATAAACAAGAATAATGAACCAGATGATATGAACGGGGACGCACAAGTGCCTTTGGAATCGATTGGTTGGAGCGGGAAAGCAGTAGAGGTATTGATATTGTTTGTTTACTTGCTACTTTCTACTAGAAACAACATTACCTTAAACAATTTACCTATACCATTACCTCAGGCGGCCAAAAAAGCAGAGGTGCCTCTCGATAACCATGTCACAGTGTTACAGAGACATTAATAAATAACTTATAAAAATGTTTCCAGACCAAAATAAGGCACATTGTGTCTTATTTTGGTCTGGAGACATTCTTTACGTATAAACCATCGTCGTTAGAACGAACATGGCTAGGGGCCTTCGAAATTAGCTTACTTGATTTTTAATACAAATAAAAAATACACAAATAAAAAGTAAAATTTAATTCCTGAGATGCCTTCAAAATTAGCCTACCAACTTAAAAGAAGTAGTTACATACGAGTTTAAATTAAGAACCATTGAATGAGTGAACATTGTTGTTTTCACTTACTCGTTTTTTCATAGAAAATATATGGGAATTGTTTTTTTAATGTTACTTTCGGAAAAGTGTTCCTGGTTAGAAATAGAGTCGATTAAGACCAACTTGTTTTTTCTGACAAATGTCTTTTTTGGGGCGAACCGTACTTTTTTACAAAAAACTAAAAATGGCAATTTTTTTTTCTTCAAAATAAAACAGAAGGTTCCTAAGAACAAAACCTTCTAACTACAAAAGAAACGGTAGCTACCCTTAAGGGACCAAAAAATTGCCCCACCCTATATACATATTTATTATATATACAAGAATTGCACGTTTAAAGGTAAATGATACTATACCACAAACTGTACGATAGATTTTTAAATTCCCTGTGTTAAACGTAAAAATATGATAAAATAGGTGGCGCTGTCATATTGGCTCGGGTATGCGCCTTAAATCATCATGAATTAAATCATTATAATGTTAATCTTTCTGTTGAAGGAATCCCCTGTTTGGTGCATGGACCTCTGCAATGATCTTATCATACTGGGCTGTGCGGACGGCAGGCTTGAGATGTGGGAAGCTAGCTCCGGCAAATTGTTGGTGAGAGCATTTTCTACTTAAACTTGCACCACCGCAATTTCAATCCCTAGGATGTCGTAAGAGGTGACTTAGGGATATCCACCCGGGGCCGGGAAGCTGCGCCTCCAGCAGCACCATTCTAAAACCAGACTGCGATCTCGAACCGGCATGGACAGCGTGGGTATTACCACCCATGATATAAAAGCCAACAGCGCTTATCAGAGGGAGACCTGAGTTCGGCGTGGACCAATATAGGTTGTTTAAGATGGGTAGGTGTCATCTTCATAGTAAGAGATGATGATGAGATAATGAGACTCGCTTCGGGCGAGATTTGCAGGCCAATCAGCTATTGTTTGGTATGGCGTAATACCGAGTCGCGCAGTCGTAACGCAATGGGCTACACGCACGTGCTCTGACCGGCGGTCTGCGACTTTGTATCGCATCTCTGAGCGGCCACCTCACTTTACTTTTGAGTAATGATTCTGCCATAAAAATCCTTACGTAAGCATTGATCGATGACTGAGCAAGCTTTTACAATACGAGCCTTAATCCTCATTCCAGTGCGTATGGCGTAATTCAGAGTCGCGCAGTCGCAATGCCCTGGGCCTGACGCACGTCCGCGCCCTGTCCGGCGGTCGGCGACTTTGTGTCGCATCTCTGAGTGGCCACCTCACTCTACTGCGACTGGACGCGTTCAACGCGACCAGCGGCGCGCGCGTCGACTGGCGGTTCAGCACTGCGCATCGACGGAGTAAGTAATGATACGTTAACTATTCTTATGATTCTATGTATTAAACGCCGGCAGATTAGCAGCGCCTTGCGGTTTCACCCGCGTTGTTCACGTTTCCCGTGGGAATTTCGGGATAAAATATAGCTTATGTCACTCCCTAAAAAGCAAGTTTTTTAATGATGAAAGAATTTTCAATTGGTCTAGTAGTTTTGGAGCTTATTCAATACAAACAAACAAATATTTCCTTTTTATATTAGTATCGATTTTCACAAAAAATTACGACCTATAGATAAGGTGACGAATTACGACGGCGCGAATTTCGTCGGCGTTTTGTGTATGTTGTTTGGTATTTCACATCTGTCAATGTCATAAAAATCCGGCACGACAGACCAAAAAGACAACACATGTACTTACAGAGATAGGCTGGCGGCTCGGGATACTGTGTCACACGCCAATAGGGTATATGCATCGATTTTTTTTTATTGTTTTAATCGATTCTTTAGGTTATTATTTAACCTAGGAATGATAAGACGCTCACTGAACGACGCATTAACAAGGTAAAAAAAACAAATCAAAACTACAATCATTTTCGGGTGATAAAAACGCTGCCATATTGGCGCCATGTTTATGTGACGTCGACGTACACACTTGATTAAAACCTTTGGTGACGACCTCGGTAGTGATCATCTCAGGAAAGAGGTTTTCCGAAAAAACTGAAAATAATCGACAATACGAAATGTCAAGTGGGCAGAATAGTGTCAAATCAAGGTGCAGCAAGCAGAATAAAAAAATAAGAAATGTGTACAGTGATGTCACGTCCGCTCTAGTCAATGGCGTAGCGTTTTGAAATTTTGCGATTGAGATTTAAAATATCAATTTTTCAATGGTTAAATTCTACAATAAAAACATCTCAAAACGCAAAAATAAATATGTAGATATGTTTCTATATCAATAGAGAATACGTATATATTTTTTTAGCCATTTTGAAATCACATGCATATACCCTATTGTTGATTTATTGATTTTTGATTGTAAATTTTGAGGCAGAAAAATTTCTGATCTCCAGCCTATCTCTGTAAGTACTTGTGCTATTACATTTTTGATCCTTAGACCCCAGATAAGACAGAAATAGATTTTGTTGAAATTGACTTAAAATCATCACCGCCATTGTGCCGTGTCTTTCACACAGCAAGAATGACTGATCGATAGTTTGCAAAGAAATCGATACCCATCACTAGTTAAAATTGACGAAGCGGGTTAACTACGAACTTTATTTATGTTGGAAGAACACAAACGTGTAATCCCTTAACGAGGGACATCTTCAGGATTGGTGTTCTTCCAACAGTAAGCGGTATACAGTTAACCCGCTTACAACCCTTAAGGACATATAGGTACTTGAGTGAATCTCAGGAAATAATGTTATAAGAAACTCACAACACATAATTTCAAAATGCTCGCTTTGACGACGATGATATTGAAATATATACATATAAAATAATAATAAAACCAGCCAAGTGCAAGGCGACTCGCACATGGAAGATTTAGTACCATCGTATTCATTATGAAATTATGAAAAAAATTCTTTGAGTATTGACAAGTACTTACTGACGTCACCATGTATCAAACTTTCTATACAGCCACTATACCTACTTCAAGTTTTTGTGAAATCTAAATAAGTTGATTTTATCCCTTTGGTAACAATGTACTATTTGTACAAACAAAAAACAAAAAGCCGACATCACGCGGTTACATAACTATTTCGCAAAAGAAATCCATTCAATGACTAGCCGCGCCCGGACATGTTTACTCCTTTAAAAATCACACGATATTCATACTTTTTTGTTCTTTTCTGAAAAATAACATGCGCTATTTGTTTTACTCATATTATAGAACAATTATTCACTGTAAATTATGCCGGATGATCGCCAAATATCCGCACAAACTCAAAAACAATTTGAAATTTTGTAAGGCACATTATAACTTACCGTGAAAAAGTAATATCGGGTGCTTTTTATGTTTGTTTGTTTGCATGGAATAGGCTGCTAACAAATGGATGATTTAAAAAATTATTTCATCATTAAAAAGCTTTCTTTCCTGTTTAGTGACATAGGCTATATTTTATCCCGGAATTCCCACAGGAACGTCGTGAAACCGCGAGGCGCTGCTAGTATGTAATATTTTTGTTTTGTACTGTGTAAGTAGCAAATAAACGATTGTCTATGTCTTTGTCTGATTAAATACAGTCGTTCGTTTGTTTCAGCGCACAAACGCACGGGATCTGCCGGCTCGCTGCGCTCCAGAGATGAATCCCCGCGCTCACGCATGAGCTTTAGCTTCGACTCGGAGCTTAGCGACAGCGATGGTAAGAGCATTTAAGTTTATTTTACACTGTGCCATGGAAAGGGTGTACTTTGTTGAAAAAGGGTGATTCTAAAACCCGAGGGAGCCAATTTTTTGAAAAATTATTTTGAAATTTTGTTTGCAAACTAATTTTCTTTTTGCTTATTACTTGTGTTCATACACACTACTTTAACGTGACAAAATATTTCTTAAATGTTTTTTGTCATCAAAATCAATGGTATTACTTACAAATATATATAAATCCTTTGAAAATGAAAAACAATAATAATAAGGAAAGAACACAAATATAAAAAAAGTCAATAAATTGTATCAAACAAGTAAAAAATAGTTCGGAATTCAAAAGATTGTAAAACTTACCTTGATATATTGAATCACCGCCTTAAGAGGCCGGGGAAGGGTGAATTGCCCATACAAACGCAATACCAAAATGATTTCTAATTCAACCATATTTGCAGTATACCATTGTATTATTTGTATTTGAATCGTATTTATCTAGGTCCCGCCGTTGTTTTTTTTTTCAAAATACTTACCTAAAACGAAATATAGACAATCGCATTTTGCACATTTTTATGCCAAAATAGACCAGTTTTCTTCCTATTTGATTCGTATTAAAAACAATAATATCTTACGCGTTCTTAACGGTCGAACATAGCTTATATTGTCTAGTTACAGAATAACAATACTATGTGAAGAATACAAAAAGTTTTCATTCATCATTTTTGGTATTACGGAACACAACCAAATTCATACCATTTTTGAACGGCTACTATTGCTATCGCGCACGCACGGGGCGGGATTACTTCGGTTGTGTGATCGCTCGGACAGGTACGCACGCCACGCACACACGCTAATGCAACGTGTATTTACACGGTGCGCCCGCCGCAGCCGCGCCGCTCAGCCCCGTGTGACGACCGACGTGACGACAACGAACGACGATCTCCGAGGTCGTTGTCGCAGGGACACCTTATTAGGTACTTACTATGGATGGACGTTAGAATAGAAGGAAGAGTACTTCTTATTTACTATTTTCTAAACTAAATCAAGTGTTGGGTAGGTACATGGTTTCAAAACGAGTTTGTATGAGGGCCTCATTCTATTTTGTGAGGTGGGACAATGTCATGCTTCAATCAAATGTCATGTCATCAATTTCTACACAGTAAGGCGTTTTGTTGGATGAGTAGGTGCATTGTTTTCACTATTCACGAAGACCTCGGCGGGCAAGCGAGGTTCCGCCGGAACGCAACGGGGTCGCAGGTTCGATTTGCGGCTCGGGACAAATTTCTCTATAGATCGGGTGATTTGTGTATTTTATATGTATAATAAAAAAGATATATAGAGTATAGTACAGCAGTAGGTATATAATTAGTTGGATTGGGATAGGAAGGTTAGTTAGGTGGTATAGTACTTACTACCTACTCAGGTAATTGAGATGTTTTTATGTAGTGTTGGCGTACCTACCTACGTTTAGTTTTTAATAATAATAATACATGTGTTGTGGTTATGACTAAATGCAATGTTTCACATTTACCTACCTAGCTACTAGTTTAGTATTTACTTACCTATGTCGATGTCTATTAGAATTACTATAAGATGATAGGTAGGTAGATAAATTATATTTGTAGATAAGGTGCGTATTATAGTAAATTTTATAAACCTGTGTGTAAGTACCTATACCGTGTCCATTTTGAATGAAGCATAAACGTAAACAAACCGTCCATAGTTAACCTAAAATTCACTTTGTTGGCGCGTCCTTTTATACGTAATCTCCATTACTTGTAGCTTTTAGATCATCCCTTCAATAATTTTTTTTACAATTATATCTGAAACTCGACGCCAAGCAAGTGAGATTATGATATTTGTGTCGTAGTTTGTTTACTAACATGCTTCATTCAAAATGGATAAACCATAGGTAAGGTAGTTGTAAAGGATCTACAATGACATTGTAGTCCGATCACTCATTCATTACATTACCTACTCAAACAAATAAATATTTTTACAAAACACCTAAAAAATACGTTAGTGGCTGTTTTACTGCTTCAATCAAACTTGCACAAATTGTAGGTATGCAGGTACAAGTACAAACATATTTACAACGAAAGTTTGTTGTGTTGTCATTCCAACAAAGGAGAACTTTTGTTGTAAGTTTCTATCTAGGTAAAATTTCTGCCTCTTTTTGACGTAAAGAAGTAACAAACATCTATCTATCTATCCAAACTTTGAATTATATTTTAATTTTTTGAAGTATAGGTAGGTAACTGCATACTACTACATAGGCATTTCCTGGTAGATTTCTTGAGATATAAGTACCTACGTACCTTACCTACCTATTAGGCCTTGTAGAAAAACTTGGAAAAAAAACGGATAAGCAAACTAGTAGGTAGATACTTCGGGCACGAATGTAGGAATTGTATGTTTTATAAAATCCAGGAGTTTGTTAAAAAAATCTAAGTAAATGTAGGTGTAGGTTATGTTATAATAAACATTTTCTGTGACGTCATCCTAGGTACGTACACATAAGGTGAACTTATGGTGCAAATCTTATTTTCGTCACTAATTGCAACCGCTCCGTGGCGAAGGCGGACCTTGCCTGCTTCAGACGCGAGAAGAACCGAGTTCAAATCTCCACGTCGCGTCGCGGCGTTATAATTATTTTTCTTTTCTTGTAACTTATTTGTCTTCGAGTCAACTCGAAAAATAATAACAACTAACAGTCTAAAGGTTTCTTCGTTGTTTCATAAATTTTAGTCATACCGAAGCGACTGATATCAAAAATGTGTCAGTGTATTTCTTGATATGATTTGACCTTTTCTAAGTGTAGGTACATTTACATTTATTGTATTTATGATAATAAAGCATTTTTGATTTTTGAATTTTGATGTTTTTATGTATGAGATGGGGGACCTACCTTACCTAGGTTTAGGTAATTATACCTCTGTTGTAACTAAATGCAATGTTTCACATTTACCTACCTAGCTACTAGTTTAGTATTTACTTACTTACCTATGTAGGTATCTATTAGAATTACTATAGGATGATAGGTAGGTTAATTAATTATATTTGTAGATAAAGTGCGTAGTAATAATAAATTGTAAAAACCATGCACCTACTCAGGTACCTGTGTGTAAGTAGGTAAGGTTGAGTTGTAAATGATCTACCTACTATGATATTGTAATGTAATCAGATCACTCATTCATTACACAACAAATAAATATTCTCACAAAACTCCTAAAAAATAAGTACAGGGCATTTTATGCCTGCTTCAATCACACTTGCACAAATTATAGGTAGGTAGTTAGGTAAGTAGGTACAAACAAATTGATGGATATTTATAACGAAAGTTTGTTGTGTTGTAATTCCAGCAAAGCAGAACTTTTGTTGTAAGTTTCTATCTAGGCATAATTTCTGCCTCTTTTTGACGTAAAGAAGTAATAAACATTAGAGATGGGCCGAATATTCGTTTTATATTCGGTATTCGGCATATTCGGCAGCTTTACCGAATATTCATATTCGGCCGAATATTCGGCTGAATCACCTAATGTTCGGCAAAGTGATACTCAAAGTTTTTACTGTTAAGATCCGTGTATTATCATGATTTGAGTGTACAGTGTAATGAAGTAAGTATTTTAGAGTGTAGCTTTCTGATTTTGTCGTCAGTGAAGCTTTATTTTCAATTAAAGTAGGTTGCTAAAAAGATAATAACTTCAATCAATATCTTCACGCCGGATCCCTTGCAGGGTAGGCAAGGAATCCATAATAACATAATGCCAAATATAGGTATCTAGCTGTTTTGGGATTAAGCTTCTGTGTTAACTCTATGGAATAATATATTATACAGGCCTTAATTGAAGGAAAATAAACAAGATATTTATTTCGGTCAGTCTTTAGTGTGTTAGAGAATAGCTGAATCAAATCACAACACCTTAGTAGATTATGAATATTATTTTTTTATAGTTTCTACTCAGCATAGCGTCGCAAAATATATTTATTGATATTAAACGTTTAAACCTATCCTATTAAACCAATATAGTTCTTTATAAAGAAAATAAGTAATTTGTTTGTACTTTTCGGGTTGCAATTTAAGAGATCAATCACGCAATCTACACATTAAGCATTAGGAACTTAATTATAGTCTACTGAGATATAAGACAAATATGACATCGTGATTTAGTATTTAAAATTCACAAGTGGCAAGTTGTGGTGTAAAAAACAAGCTGCTCAGCTTTATTTGGCAATAGTTTGTTCCGTTTTTGCTCATAAAAGTTGCCTGCTTCGGAAAACAAACGATCACTGTAAACAGAGCTTCCTGGAGCTGAAAGAAACATTTTAGCCATGTTGCTCATAAGATGAAATCGGAATTTATTTTCTTCGGGTCTGGCGGCAATCCGCGCGCTTGGCGTAAACAAGTTTAGACTTGCATTTGTGCGACGGAACGGAATCAAATGTACCGAATATTCGGCCGAATATTCGGTTCGGTAAAAGTTTTACCGAATATTCGGCCGAATGTTCGTATTCGGTGAAACTCATGTTCGGCGGCATCTCTGATAAACATCTATCTATCTATCTGTCGAAACTTTTCCCCGTGTAGCGGACTGGGCATTGAATGCGTATATTACTATACATACTAACACCTTCATGGCCCATGACGCAGATGTCCCACCCACCACGTCTCGACCAAGAGATATCCACTGGTGGGCGGCCTGCAGAACAATTCTACCACCGAACTGCGATCAACCCAACCTGCATTCCCAGCGTGGGGATTATGGGCACTACCCATGAGATAAAAACCAATAAGGCGCTAACCAATAAATACACATCCCTAAAGAAATAGGTAGCTACCGCCTTTAAATTGTTATCAGTGGCAGATGTATAGATAGATACCTAGCAACCTACATTTACTCACACACACACACGCATAAGACGGCACGGCACTATGGTTGTGTGTTCCCTTCACGTATTGTAGTACCGCGTCCCGTGCCCCGCGCGCGCCTGCATCAGCTAACCTGAGATAGCGATATTCGGAGCGGAGTTTTGTACGCGACTCGAATAGAATCTTTGCCCGGTGTTCTCCGGCCCCTTAAGGCGGCCCTTCCCGGTCCTATTATCGTCCACGCGAGCGTGATTGAAAAGCTTGTTGTTTCATTCAGCGCAATGTTGGAAAAAAAGAAATGGGTTTTCTACCTTATGTTTGGTAAAGGAATAAGCAACTTTCTAAGCAGATTTAGTATAAATATATTTCTGTACTAGCTCAATAAATATTAAATAAAATACTCTTTCCTCAGAGGTGGTATGCGTTAGAGTGGCGCAATGCAGACCGCACCAGCAGCCAATAACAGAGCTGCAGAGCGAAGGTGGCCGCATCCTCACAGGCGGGCAAGATCATGTGCTTAAGGTATGTAATGTATGTGGTGATTTCGTGTTTGCACCGGCCAGCCTGTCTTCTCATAGCTGGAACAAAACAGAACATTCTAGACAGAAGTTTGTCTCAGAATATTTGTTGTCTATGGACATAACTTGAACTAAAACTTTTAAATCCATTATGGTTATTAATACTAAAGTTATTTACACCGGGATATTTACCATGATTCGAGTTCTGAACTTTAGTATAACTTGAACTGCAATCGTTTTACATTTTACACATCGATCAAAGTTTTTGCCAGCCCCTCATTCTCATTTTAGGTACAATGTGCACCCTGAAACCGTTTGTATGAAAAGAGGTAGTTTTTCGCATATTAGACCAAAATTTTAACTACTGTCATTTTAGCGCTCGGACAAAAAGCACACCTAGCAAAATTGCAAAAAACGTACAAATTTCCTATTTTCAGTAAAGTTTTTACGACTATAATGTGCTTATTGCGCTAATCTTAAAAATATGCGTTGAAAATTAATTGTTTGTCATAATAATAATAATATGCATCAACATATTATGCTGATGGTTGTGCTCAAACGAAGATTCAAGATTTGAATCTTTGCAAATATTTGTTTGCGTCAATGATGGTATACTACAGGTGATATAGTTACAAATAATGTGCTCATGTCTCGTTATGTCTAGCATGCAATAATATAATTAACAACACCAAGAATAAGGATAAAAAATTAAAATACAATTATAATTTGGTACTTATACACTACGTTTGCCGCGACTCGGCAAACGTAGTTTAGGGCGCCCTCCGGCCAGGTGGGATGACGATCTGCGAAAGACTGCAGGCAGATGCTGGATGCGTCAAGCTGAAAACAGGGCGCTATGGCGCTCATTAGGGGAGGCCTATGTACAGCAGTGGACTAATATAGGCTGATGATGATGATGATGATGATTAAAAAATTCGTTCACGTCATAAAAACCTCTATACTTCAGCCATTTAGAAGGTCGAAGGTCTTAAAAATAAAAATAAATCAGTTTCTGCGACACCATGAGCCAAAAAGTTTAACCAGTTGCTTGTCGCAGGTGTTCTCAAGCTCGGAGCTAAGCGCGTTGTTCACACTGCATGGGCACTGCGGGCCGATCACCAGCTGCTTCATCGACCACGCCACCCCCACCATAGCCGGCAGCGGCTCGCAGGACGGACTGCTTTGTGTCTGGGACCTGCATACTGGTATGTCACTCTATTCCTAGACATATACAACCCGGTCACAATATCTGTGCACCTGACCTCGTGACGTCATATCGGCGGTCTGGGTACGGTGTGAAAAAAAGTTTTTTTGAGAAATGTGGAGGTAAAAAAGGCGTTGTACGCCCCGTATCTTCGTAAGCAAGGTATTACTGTTCCCTAGTATAGTGTTTAGAAATCTGTGTTATATACAATAGCCATATAGCAGGCAAGCGCGATTTGTACGCAGGGTTTGCTTGGAAGAGCATTGCTAATATTACACAGGTTCCAGGAACCGGATTTTGGACAATGTAGATGATCTGCTAACTAATCGGATGGTTTAAGCTCCACATGCGTCGTGCAAAGCGCGTTCACATTGCCAATTACTACAACGACATATCTGACTATTGAGGGTTATCTGCCTCAAAAAGGAAAAGGAACCTTATGGGATCACTTTGTTTCCGTTTTTCAAGACTTTTTCTCAGGAACCTCAACCTCAACAGCTTGTATTCGTCCACTGCTGGACGCAGGCCTCTTCCTGATAAGCGCCTTGTTGGCGTTTATCTAATCAGAGTCAGAGTCAGAGTCAAATCGTTTATTTCTTTAGACTTACAAAATAAGTACTTAGACAAGTCAAATTTTTACTATATAAACAGCTTGATAAATAGTTATTACTATCAAACAAGAAATAAGGTGCAATTGACTCTAATTCACTTCAATTTTTTGTCCACTAGCGGAAGAAGAATGTAGGCTAGTGCCCATAATCCCCACGCTAGGCATGCGGGTTGGGGATCGCAGTTCGGTGGTAGAATTGTTCTGCAGGGGACGTTGCTGCCCGCCCCCGGTGGATCCCTTAGTCGCCTCTTACGAAACCCACGGGAAGAGATAGGCTGATGCAAATTCTAAGCCAGAACCACACAGCTAATTCTCAGAAACGCGTGAAGCTATCTAGTTAAGGCTGTGGAAAAATCAAACTTCAAAGTCAAAATTGTCGAAAGTTACAGCCGCCTATACCTAAATATTTTGACATTTTCAAAGTTTTAGTGTGTGTAAATGTCTTACAATCTGCGTAAAACTTCTTATCCGTTAAGAAGATGACTTGTAGTACCTAGAAATAGTAAAAACCCATTTATTTTTCATTCCTCACCCACCCCTTCCCCCCTTTGACTTGTCTAAATACTTATTTTGTAAGTCTAAAGAAATAAACGATTTGACTCTGACTCTGACTCTGACTCTGACTCTGACTCTTCATCCACAGTTCTCTTGTATCTTTCAGGGGCATGCCTATACAGCATGCAAGCGCACGACGGCGCTGTGACGTCATTGGCGTACACAGCTTCGTACGTAGTGTCTGCGGGCGCGGACGAGCGGCTCTGTATATGGGACAGGTTCCAGGGACATATGCTTAACTCTATACATATTGTGAGTAAACTTACTGTACCTAATTTAATATAGTAGACAAGCGCACAACTCCGCGGTGACGTCACTGCCGTATACAGCTTCGTACGTAGTGTTTGTGGGCGCGGACGAGCGGCTCTGTAGAGGTATATAGATTAGGTTCCAGGTCCATATGCTTAACTCTATACATATTGTGAGTAAATTTACTGTACCTAATTTAATATAGTAGGCAAGCGCACAACTTCGCGGTGACGTCACTGCCGTATTGTGGGCGCGGACGAACGGCTCTGTAGAGGAGTATAGAATAGGTTCCAGGACCATATCCTTAACTCTAAACATATTGTGAGTAAACTTACTGTACCTAATTTAATATAGTAGGCAAGCGCACAACTTCGCGGTGACGTCACTGCCGTATTGTGGGCGCGGACGAACGGCTCTGTAGAGGAGTATAGAATAGGTTCCAGGACCATATCCTTAACTCTATACATATTGTGAGTAAACTTACTGCACCTAATTTAATATAGTAGGCAAGCGCACAACTTCGCGGTGACGTCACTGCCGTATTGTGGGCGCGGACGAATGGCTCTGTAGAGGAGTATAGAATAGGTTCCAGGACCATATCCTTAACTCTATACATATTGTGAGTAAACTTACAGTTCCTAATAATATAAAATAGCAAGAACATAAATCTTCTAATTAAATGAAGGAGTTTCTTAATTCGACTGTTTTTTTTTTTGTTTGTTACCTCGGAACTTTTCACAGGGTGATCCGATTTTGATAATTCTTTGAGACCACACGGGCAGCACCCGCTTTCAAATAAAAATAATCATTAAATTCAATTTGGTTCAGTTTCACATGGCACCCATGAGAAAACCATTAAATCGGATTATAGTTCTTTTTAAACAGACCCAATTATTATAATAATTCTGTTCTGTACGAGTAAGATTATAATTAATTTTGTTTTAAAAAACTATAAACCGACTTCAATTTTTACAGTTTTGTCATGAATTTTCATTGATTCCATTGTTAGAACTGAACAAAATTAAAATGGGACCACACGGGAAGCACCAGCTTTCATATAAAAAAAGAATCATGCAAATCGGATCCCCCAGTCAAAAGTTCTGACGTAACAAACATAAAAAAAAATAAAAAAAACAGACGAATTGAGAACCTTCTCCTTTTTCTGAAGTCGGTTAAAAATAAAATAGAACGTTATGATTTCAGGGTCTCAACTACATGAGTAAGATGCTACCTCTGACACACACGATGTTGGTGATGGGCGACCGCAGCGGGCTCACGGCGTATGACCTGAGCAGCGGTGACGTCATACGAAGGGTGTTGTTAGGTAAGTTGCAATTTTTAGACGAAGATCGAATGGTTTGGCATATTTCTTGCCCCGTTGCTGCTCCCCCAAAATCTCGTTGGTCACAACGGTAATGGGACGGGCCTCTGTCCCATTGCCACGAAATAACGAATATAAAAGTCTAGTGTCCCTAAGAAATTTCTATTCTGTGTCTGTTTTTTTGTAGATTAAACAATTAAAATTAGTTAAAGTTCCGCGTGACGTCACCTTGCGACACATTCAGCAAGGTAAAATGCGACACGCAAAAGGGCCACCACTGGTGCGAGCCTCGGCTTGGGCTGTCGCCAGATGCTACGAGAGGGCATGGAGGTTACGCCTTAGGTGCACGAATGCACCTACAGCCGGAAGGGCGGAATTCTTCGACTACCGGCGGGGTTGGTTTTGGTCCGCTGTGTAGTGTGCGGTAACGAATCGGTTGACGTCACCTCCGGGTTAGCGACGGTGAGTGGGTCAACGGGGTCACCGAGAACGTGTCTCGGTCTACGGAGGAGAGAAGGTTCTACGTATATACGGGGGAGGCCTTGAAATAATTATATAATAATATAATAATAAAAGCCTTAATCGAAGGAGTTATTCCTAAAATCTCACGTGCGACGTGCTCATTTTATAAGCAATGACAATGGTGTCTACCCATTGTCATTGCTTATTACTATGTTGCCAAAACTAGACTAAAACTAATCTGACAGGACTAAAAATAATGCTATCTTTATTGTTTTGATCGATGTGGCGACATTTTTAGTACTGTCTAATTAGTTTAAGAAAATTACTCAGTTACCTTGTTACACTGAAGCAAATGAGGAAAACATCAGTTTGTGGATAGCTCAGTGGCCTGAGTCTGTCATAGTCTTCTTGTCCAGCCGTGTCCCAAAGTTGTTTCGTTTTGGCGGCATCTCTGAATATACACCAATAACAGTCGAGCCTTGCAGTCGGCGAAATGTCGCCTTTGTATAAGAGCGCTAAGGAATCCAGCGTGCTATCTTATAACTATTATATTTTCTTTGCAGGCCAAAGCGATGGGTGCATCCTGGTAAGGCAAATCCTGCCTCTAAAAGACGCGATCGTATGCGACTACGCCAATCAACTGAGAATCGTACGATTCCCGCTTGTGTCAAAACTCGGTGATATAAAGAGCGACTGAGACAGTCTGCTAAAAACTATTATCAAACACGAGTGCGAGTGGGACAACAGATTTTTCTTCCGTGGCCGATTTTTAGTGCTTTCTAGTTCTACCGGTCTGACCTTACTATGTGAGATAGACATGACAATGTTTAGCGTATAAATCTAATTATGATGTTATCGTAATTAATAGTAATGTAAGTTTATAAGTTTTCACGAGATTTCCGAAAAATAGAACCTGTATTAAGATATGACATCGTGACTGTTATTCTAATAGGCTGTCGACTTTTAAAAAGATCGAACGTCAAAGACTTTCTTTCTTAAAGCGCTGTACTGTACGTACGTCAACTATTGCTCTTTAGCGTGTAGAAAAAAAATACTTCCGAAAAAGCCATGTCTCCAATTTTTCTTTATATTAGTTTAGTAGGAACCCGAACGAACCTTTATTCTAGCTAAGCTGAAAACATGATAGCAGAAACTTATCGTGACAAAGCAATTTTTTTAATATGATTCTTTTAGAATTTAAAATCTTATTCATATTTCCATAACTGCTATGAATATCAACTTGGGGCTTTTTGTTAAAAACAGGTAGGTTGATCAAATTTCTTCCATAGATATTTTTTGATAAAGATTCATATTTAATTGAAATCAATTTACCATTTTTTTTTCAATTTATTCAAAAAGCTTCAGGTGCAATGCGCATTTTCATGTTGCATTTTCAGCCTTATTGACCTGATTAGCGTAATAGCGACATACAGCGCCTTAATTCATAACATGCGTTTCGGGTTCAAACGTTTGGTTACTTCGAGGGACATTTATTTTGATGTTATAAGTGTAGACTAGTATAGAATTCGTGGTTCCCTTGATTTGTATTACAAACTTACTTTTGTGTTAATTATATAGCTACCAATGCATTGGTATCAACCATTGGTGTCGATTGTTTTGTTTTAGAATTAGATTAAATTAGCTAAAATTAGGATTTACGATAGCTTTTCAAATTGAATAGTTCAAAACTAGCTCAAATAAGGATTTAGGAATCGTTAGGAATCGATTACGGAATCGAAATGTATTATTTTTCCTAAAGCCTAATTTAAGCAAAATCTAAAACAACAGAATCGGCACTATTAAATTGTTTAATATCCTATGGCCGTATACAGACGTGTGTAAGGTATAAGTTCGTTTCCACGCATACCGTTTGGACACATACCTCTGGGAGCCTACTCAGAAAACTAAAATAGACGTTTCTTATCCGAATCGCGAAAACTGACATAACTAATGTCAATTGAAGAAGAAAACATCGGATATCATTTCCAAAAACGAATCAGAAACTTTTATTTTTATTTATTAAAGTATGGGCCTTGATAAAATACGAAACGATAGACTTTTACAGTGTCTTATAAAGTAGTCTAGCTTTTCCACATAGTACTTATTTAAAATAAAATAATATTCAAATTATTAACGCCCGAATACTTTAACGCAACTTACATTTATGCACGTCTCAAGTTGTGTTTTTTGACAGTTTTCAGAAATTCTGACTTAAATTTTTCACTTGAGACGTGCATCAAGTTGCGTTTGACTATTCGGGCATAAATCTATTTTTAAGTAAGGAACAACGAACGAACTATTATATTTATCTATAAGTAATTTATTATGGCTATAAAAAACTAAACTTTTTACTATGAGCCGATATTATGTAAGTCGTAACAAGAACATTGTGAGAAAACTGCTTCTAGTCCTAACTAAAAATAATTATGTTTAAGTATACTATTCTTGCGGTTTGTGAATATTGTGGGTCCACCCCCTCCATGGGGGATTGTGTCGTGGCGAATATGTCGCTGTGTGAGACACGCTAATTTAGTTGTTAATGGCTGCGGTCCTTAAACAGATAAAATCGATTTGAGCGCTCACATCGCTGGTCCGTTTACCCGTTAGCGCGTCTACAGTTCACTGTGAACTGTAGACGCGACGCGAATGACGTCATAACCATGCCATCTTTGCGCTCACACCGCCTATGCTACTGAGCATGGTCGCTGTGAGCGATCTGTCAAAATTTACATTGTGATATTTGCAAAAACCTAGCTAGCTATCAGATGCAGAAATTGTATAGGGCAAAAGCTTTAAAATAAAATAAAAATGTATGATATTCCAAATTATCAACCAAAAAACGTAAATTTTCAAATTACTATAAACTATTGAGGTTATAATTTACGTGAGCAATGTGAGGTCCATAGCCGGTCCGTTGATGATAGCGCGATAACTGTCGATATCGCGCTAAGTGAATTTGGACCGACTTTTAGCACTTTTAGCGCTAATAGTCCTAAGAACTGTAAACGGACTGTAGCCAATGTTATAAGCATAGAGTGACTATTAATGTCATATTTTTGTCCTACGATGTGGATTTGGTCTCTATAACTGAAGGCTTATTCGAGTTTATCTATTTCTAAACTCGGTTCTAGAAAATAAGATATTTATCGCAAACATTTTTATGTATAGCCCTTGACGAACATTAATTTATAAAATAACAGACAACAGAAAGATCAGCATCATTTTTTGATAATTCCTAAGATGAAATTAGTATTTCATCTTAGGAATTATCTGAATTATCAAAAATGATTTCGTAGTTTATTATATGTATCAAATAACTTTAGCTTTTTTCGCCTTCTGTAAAAGTTTTATTTCGTGTAGTGTAGGTGGCTACCAAACTATCTCTTCGCATCTTTTCTTATACTATACAAAACAAAACTATTGCAGAGGTAAAAAGCTAATGATACGAATAAGTAGCACAAACTGGCCAATGAATTTTTGAAAATTTATTTGGTGTGGTAAAGATAAAAATATGTTACACGCTGGTTTGGGTCGAAGTAACATCAACAACGCATACAAAAATGTGCAAAAAGTAAGACCAATGCAATTAAATGTTGAATGGAGCTCACATTCGAAATTATATTGTTTGAAATTTTCCTAAGATGCGATGATTCCAGCGACAAGCAACATTTTTCACATATCTTTCTATGGTTTTGTAAACTAAAGGGGGTACTCAAATATCTGGGTTTCTTGAACCGAGTCTAGTATTCAGGCATATTATATACTGCAGCAATAATCAACTGATTGGCGTGTATCTCGAAATTAACGATCGGTCAAAGGCCGTCAATGTCCTAAAGCGTCAGGTATCAGAGACATGAGCATATGAAAAAACATAGAACTTTAAATAAATAATGCTGGACAATCCGCACATCATCATCTAGCTCCAAGCTAAGCAGATCTTGTATTATGGGTACTAGATGACTAGGTTTTCATCTGTAAATATCTTACAAACCTGACGCTTCAGGACATTATATAACTTATAAAAGTATTAGTCTACCATAATTATATATTTAATTTGTATTAATGTAGCTATACAAATATATAACAATCATTGAGCACGGTGATTTATAATGATGACCGTGTTTTCGCCTCCCTTCCAACCTTCTTGTTAAGTGAAAAATGTAAACCATCAGTATCGTCCTTACATTGATCTCCGTAATATGAATTTATGATTTGTGATTGATTGATATGAACATATGATTTAATACAGTTTCTGAAGCGCTTTTAACACATTTTTTTTAAACTCTTGAGCTTACGAAAAGGTTTTTGTTCGTGTTATATACTTACTTACTGAACTCATGTTGTTTATTTATGTAGATGTACATATATGTTCTTAAAACTATGAAATCTTTTGAACATACTCGTTTATTTGTGAAGGTTATATGCTAGTTTTGTGGTGCTCTTATTTTTTTTTATTGAAATGGATCTTTAGATATTAGGTCTTTAACCTAAATAATGGACATTTGACCTATACTTACGGTCTAAAGGCCCATATAAAACCTCCTGTTTAAAATTATATAATCATGAATGATTTATATATTTTATGCACCTACCTACGTTTATTTATGTAGATGTACATATATATTCTTAAAACTATGAAATCTTTTGAACATACTCGTTTATTTGTGAAGGTTATATGCTAGTTTTGTGGTGCTCTTTTTTTTATTGAAATGGATCTTTAGATATTAGGTCTCTAACCTAAATAATGGACATTTGACCTATACTTACGGTCTAAAGGCCCATATAAAATCTCCTGTTTAAAATTATATAATCATGAATTATTTATATATTTTATGCACCTACCTACGTGTACGATTTGCAATTTTAAAACTGGTACCTAATTAGTTTTATAAAACAATCTAAAATAATACTTTGACAGAATTATGTAAGCACTTATCACAATATTGTCCTACAAAATTTATAATTCAAGTTTCATCGCGTCAATGTATTGTTTTCATAAAACTCCAATACCTGCCAATGATCATCCTTCAAACACAAATAAGTAGATGAAAAATATATACATAAGTGCCTTTAAGTTTTATAAAACTGTTTTCCTGTTCATGAATTATTATGATATTCTCAATACAAGTATGATATGTGTAGTGTAGATAGTTGCATCATCCTTCCAACACAAATAAGCAGATAAAAAATAAATACTTGTAGGTTTGTACCTTTAAGTTTTATAAAACTGTTTTCTTGTTCATGAATTACACATATCATACTTATATTGAGAATATCATATATTCTCAATACAAGTATGATATGTGTAGATAGTTGCGATTACATATTATGATGATGATTACATATTATCATAAAAACATGTAAATTATTTCTAGTTGACCGATTTTTTATTCCGTCGTTTAGTTGACTCTTTGCATTCCCCAACAAAAATAAATCATTGTTATTCAAAATAGGTAAATAGGAAACTGTAACTCAACCGTTAAAAAAAATAAAAATATCTATGTAGTAACAAGGTATTTATTATACTAGCGAAGTTATTGTATTCTCTTTGATACTAGTACTTATTTACATTTTAGTGTGGTTGATACCATCGAGTTTGGCTAGTACAATATAAAGTCTATGGGTTGATGATACTCATTATCATTATCTATGCTAATAATACATTATGCACCAAGAAGGGTTCAAATGAGTGTCTTGCGTCACGGGCGTCATTGAAATCCGACGTAACTCTGGATTCCAGTAAAAATCACAAGCGAAGCGAGGGTGTTACAAGAATTCTGAGCGCGACGGGGATTTAATTACACCTAAGACAAAGACAGCTTTGTGCATGAGCCAGTTGGTCTACCATAAGTTGTCACAGTTAAATCGCCTGACGTTACTACAGTAGTTACGTAAATACGCAGATAGTTTTCTACGCGAATCATACGCGCATTTTAGTACCCAACTATCCGCTAGAGGCGCTTTAGTAGTTTCCATACATTTTTAACTACAGTCGTTTGCGGGTATAGTTTGTGAAAACTCATGGTAGACACACACACACACATAATACTTTTCTAATTTTCACACTTTCTGCGAGTTAATAGTTAAAGATTTGTAAAGTGTTCCGCTACATTTTTTATTTCGCTTTCTGAACCTCATCCTCAACAGCCTGTATCGGTCCCGTGCTCCAGCGGGCCTCCCCCTGATAAACGCCTTATTCACGTTTACCTCATGGAGGGTTTCAACTGGTTGGACAGAATAATAAGGCTCTGGGGGGGTAATGCCCATTATCCCCACGCTGAGCATGAGGGTTGGGGGATCGCAGTTTGGTAGAAGATTTGTTCTGCAGGGGGCAGTGCTGCCCGCCCCCCGTTGGACAACCCTTAGTCGCCTCTTACGACACTCACGGGAAGAATTGGGGTGGTGCAAATTCTATGCCACACAGCTAGCCAGCAACAGAGTCAGCTTTCTAAATAGGGCGAATTATAATTTTGAAGTTGATGTCGCGTACGGATCTTTTTTCGTAATTCGGAAACGGACGAAAACGTTTGTTGTGCATTTTTTTTAATATCGATTAAGTATTTACTACTTTTGAAAGAAAATACAGACGTTTTATTTTAAATTTATTGTTTCCAGTGATGATAATGATCAGGCAGCAAATTCATTGAAGGTTGTTCAGTATTCGTTTATGTTGATTTTATTGTTTGTTCTTGTGATTTTGTGCAGTACCTATTCCCTGATATTAGTTGTTTCTCTTTCGGGTCGTCAATCCCGAAAAAAATGGAGTTTGCTCTTTTTATTGCTGCTGCCACTGAATGCCTGTATGAATTGCGTCAAACCAAAGTTGAGTCGCTGTCTAGAAAGGTATAATGCATGGTTCAATAGAAAAGTGAGGTGACAGCTGTCATTTGTTTTGTACTTGTCATTAATTTTCGACCCTGGGGACGAAAAGTATAACTTTCATCCCGTTGCGCAGGCAACTTCTGACCTACTTTCAGAGTTTGAGTAATGAAAACACATTTGTAATCTGTACCTAACCAAAAATAAAGTAGAAAGTCAACGAATTTAATTATCAGTAGCTTAATTAAGTTCAAAAACCAAGCAAATAGAACAGACAAATGTTATCAACAAATCAGTTTGTTTATTTATTGCATAGACTTTGAAACAGATCGGAAGTTCTGAATATAAAAGGATAGTATAAAGTAATTAATTTGTGTAATTTAGGAAGTGAAAGCCTCCTCCAAACGTTCAGTTAAGTAGTTCTGTTTCTTACAGTTCTAAACTAGAGTTTTTTCTGCAGTCTGCCAGTGGAGCTGCAGAGCAGGCCGGAGCTGGGCCGGTCATGATGTCCAACGGCTAAACGCAAAAAGATGGAGTCATGTCACCACGAATTGGTACTCCCGCGACTTTCGGAGTATGGTGCTGAAAAACATTTTTAACCGACTGCAAAAAAAGAGAAGGTTCTCAATTCGACTATATTTTTTTATGTTGGTTACCTCAGATCTTTTGACTGGGTGGTCCGATCTTTATGATCTTTTTTTTATCTATATGAAAGCTGGTGCTTCCCGTGTGGTCCCATTTTAATTTGGTTTAGTTCTGACAATGGGATCCATGAAAATCCATGAAAAAACGAAAATTGAAGTCGGTTTATGGTTTTTTATAACAAAATTAATTATTTAGTTTACTGAGCGGCAACGTAAATGAACCTATTGCTTTTTTCATAACAGGTAGGAAGGTACCTCTTCGCAGCCGGAAACAGATATGGCGATGGGAAATAAATAAAACATTTATTTTATTAATAAATACGATTAATATATTGGTTACCACAGACTACTAAGGACTTACAAATATGGCTACCATAAAATCAATACATTTCCTCAAAACCAAGTCCAAGTTTTCCAAGTCTTAAATTCGTTTTTTTTTCTATTCCATAAATACATACAAAACTATAATTATACAATATCAATAGGTACTAGTAGTAAGAGAAAGATTCGATAAATACCTACGCTCTAAAGGGTATAGAAGAAATGTAGTACATACATATCAAAAATTCTATCCCAACAATTTTGGTTCCCTACCTACCTACTTACATGAAATAACTAAGAGGCGGAAATAATCAAAATGTAACTTGCGGTTGTTACCTATAAGTATTTGACATTTTTAAATTGTAAGAACTAAATTGCCTGAATATCCGCTGTGCGGATATTATATATACAGCTGATATCATAGAAAGCATATTATGTAGGTATATCAGATAACTTGGATCCGTGATCCTTTGCGCATATCTGCATTCAAATTTCAAATAATTTAATTTTTTTTTTTACTTAAACCATTTCAAAAATATATTCACTGTAGGTAGGTTTAACGAGTCTTAAATACCATACTTAGTTGTATTAATCCTTTGAAGGTGTTACAATGATAGCGTTACCTAAACACTACACACATAAAATGGTGCTTAGTCGAAGGGCCCCAGACCAGTTTGAATTCCTCTTGAATATCTCAGACGCACGTCCAAGGGAATTCTTACAACTTGTACTCCAACTTCTACGGTCTCATGGTCTACGAAACGTTCTGCCATCTCAGCGAGCGGTGGCTCCAGCACCTTCATCAACACGTGACAAGATTCAGTGCCTTCAATGAGCCATGGTGTCCGCTGCTGTACGGTTGCCAGCGCGGCGGCGGTTGCGGCGGCGGCTGCGGCGGCGGCCTGCACTCTGTTTACCGCCTGACCTGCGAGTAGTTCGAGGTTGGCCAATTCATTAACTTCCTCTTGCTTTTTTGGAACAACTCGGAAAGGAAAGACCAACCTTGCTGGCTTTCCATTGATATAGAATACATCGTCGGTTTGGGACGACATTGTTCGACTGACAATGTAGTACTTCTGGTTTGAGAATCCGATCACAAAATGGGGATCCGATTCACTAGTTTTGATGGTCTCCATATGCTGTAGATCCAAACGCTCCTGCATGTTATCTGCAACAAGATATGCTCCAACTTAGAATTCAATTAACTAGCACAAAATTTTCGTTGATACCACAGAAATCGTAATAAGTACCTTATTATTAGGTACGATTTCTATAGTTGGACCTGCTATCATTTAATAAAACTTCAAATTAAACACTAATGAAACATATGGGAAGGTTCCTACATTAAGAGGTAGGGAGAATAATACTTCTGATTTTCTTCTTAAATATAGACAACGAATCCGTGAGGTGGTCCTCGGATTTAGATTTAGAAATCCTACAGAGTCTTGGCAGAGATGCATTTTACAGTATCGATATGCAATTTTCCTGGGTAGACGAGATGGAGCGTGTATATTGTATAAGAAGATTGTTAATCAATTCAGAACAATCAATGTGTCCATTGAAGAGCTTATGTAAGAAAATAAGATCTAGCATAGATCGTCGTGCGGATATAGTGCGTGCATGTGGTAATGTTTTAATCTACTTTCATAACTAGATCGTTTTTTAATCACCGTAAGCCACGTGATACAGAAATTTTTATATTGTACTTAGCAGGGATCTGAATTTTGTTACGGCTAAAGTGGACATGAAAGAATTTACCGATGTTCAGTGGCATGCTATTTTCATCTGACCAAACAGACAGTCTATTTAAGTCTTCTTGTAAAGCTATGGTGTCCAAGTGAGAGCGGATGGGGTAAACAATTTTCATGTCGTCTGCGTAAAGGTAAATTTTAGAGTGTTTAAAGCTATCAGTAATATCATTTATAAAAACGTTAAACAAGATTGGCCAAGATGTGACCCTTGGGGTACCCCAGAAGTGGCCAGAAACGATGAGGACTTATAACCGCAACCTAACTATGAGGCGCCTCTCATGAAGATAGGATGACATCCATGTCAGGAAGTTACCGGATATACCTAGTTCGGATAGTTTTTGTATCAATAGACCGTGATCAATTCTGTCAAACGCCTTGCTAAAGTCCGTAAATATAACATCAACAGGTATCCGGTTGTCTAATTAGTAAGATTAGACGAGTAACAAAGAAGATTAGCACAGGTAGTATCGAGATTTCATGAAACCGTGCTGATTTTCAGTAGGTAGGTACCTAACCAACTGTTTCAAGTGCCAGGTTAAGTGCACAGTAACTGTTTTCTCTAAAAGTTTACCAAAAATAGAAAGTATAGCTATTGGTCTATAATTGACAATGTTATTTCTGTCACCTGATTTAAATACAGGGACTATGTTCGCTACTTTCCATTATCGAATGTACCTACATAAACAAACATAAATTAATTTGCTGCGGGAAGTAGGTAAGTACCTACTATACCTACTACAGTACAATAACACTAGTATTAAATTAATACCGATAAAAATTGTATAGTAGGTACCTTCCTATCAACTTATACAATACCTAATACTACTAGTATTTATACTAATACATAGTAGGTAGGTACCTAGGTACCTATTACCCAGCGTAAATGCTCGCTGGGTAGGCTAGGCAGGCACTATGCCCTCAACCTGATAGGTAAAATACTAGACGAGCCTCATTCATAACCAAACCTAGCCGAAATTGTCTCTACGTGAGATTTGGGTAGGTAGGTACCTACTTATTTTAACAAAGACAATACCTGCGTAGGTAGGTATGTAACTAATTATAGAACCAATTCCCTCCCGCTATTGGCTCACTTCGCAGACAAAATCAATGAAGTTGTCTCGGATCTCTAGCTAGCTAGAGATGTGTATATGATATAGAGATGTGGTAGCTTCATCCCCCGCCCACCTCCTGCCCGCCCCCCTGCATAGAGCAATGCACGAGACGAGAACCCTGAGCACAAGAATATATCTAGATAGGTATAGGCTATTATGTGATCCCGAGCCTGATTCTACAAAACCCTCATTTACTGCACAAGCTAACAATGACATCACATCACGCATAGATTGAAACAAAACTCAAACAGACTAGGTCAATATTTAAGTTGTAGACGAGGGTCAGCTCCCGCCACTGATGCAGCCGCCTTTCATTCCTGTCATAATCTCCACAAAACTCCAAACAATAAGAAGACTTGAGGACTTACTTGCTGACATTATGTCCACTGGAACCACCCAGTTGCACCCAGCAACCTTGACTGCTGTTGTCCAGGATCTTCACCAGGAAATAGGGAACTCACGGCACTGTGCGATTACCACAACGAAGCTTCCGGCACAAATGCGGCAGGCAGCCCTCAAGCGCGTAACGTCTGGGTATACGGGCTACGCTTGCGCACAACGAACCCTTCGAAGCATCGATTTTAGGGGTTGCCTAGCTACGATCCGGTACAGCCTTTGGATTAATTACGTAATTAGTATAGTATAGACATCCGTATTCTGTATAGATAGGCACTGTAGAAGTGTACGTACATAGCCGGAGCGGTACAGTCTGGTACAGTTAGCTTTGATGGTAAAGGTCCAATAGCTGTTATTTACTAATTTCACTGACTAGATTTACCTGCCTTGCTATTTAACTATAATTAATCTTAGTTCGATTGGAATTACCTAGGCACCTTCGTACCTAGATTAGATAGGTTCACTGAGTGCCTACCTTTAGTAGATATAGGTAAGGTTGCCTAGAAAAGTAACTACCTACCTACTTACTGCGATTTACCTGGTAGCACAGAACTAACCAGTAGTGCTATGAAATGGAAGAGGTAAGGTAGGTCAGGCTCGCTCGGGGTTAATTTATGTGACGCGACGCCGCCGCCGCGCCCCCCGCCACAGGGTATGCGGGCGTCTAATTCTAATTCTAAGTGGGGGAACTAAGATCTGCACGGAACGGACATCGCATACAAGTGTATTGTGCATTATCCCCCTGCCTAAGCAGGCCCTAACCAGCCCAGCTCCTTGAAGTATCTGAGCAGGACTTTAGGTGACTGACAGCTTCGTTCAGCCTTTCTGTGGGTGTGGTGGGGTTGAATCCTCATTGAGGGACTTCAGCCCTGTTTTGTGTCTGGCCTCCTCTGTGGCCGTGCAGTGTGCCACGACGTGTTCCACAGTCTCTTCTTCTTGAAAGCAGCCACGACATAGGCTGCTGTCTGTAGCTCCGGTCTTGAAAAGATGATGGTTCAATTGATGGTGGGCATTATCACAGTGACCTGTGATGATGCCCACCATCGTTCTGAGGTCCTCCCGGCTCATCTTGAGCATCGTGTTGGTGGTTTTCCTGTCTTTGGAAGGGAATATTGATTTGGTATGCTTGCAGTCTATCCGACGCTCCCATAGCTTTTGGTGTTCTTTTTCATAGTTAAGTTTTAGTCTGTTTTTGACTTCCGCTGTGGGCGGGTTTAAGATATTCAATGACTCTCAAAATGGTTTTCGAAAAAACCGCTCCACCTCTTATGCTGTCTACAAGTATATTAACGAAATATTAAACATCCTCAATGATAAAAACTACGCTGTGGGGGTCTTGCTTGACATGAGTAAAGCCTACGACAGAGTCTTGTATAACATCCTTCTAAATAAATTACTAGGAATAGGTGTAAGAGGCCCGTGTTATGATTGGTTCGTCTCCTATTTCAAAAATAGAGTGCAATACGTAGAAATAGAAGATTATGACCATAAAACTGGCACAATAACTAAAATTATGTCAAATAAAACAGATGTCACTAAATCAATCCCTCAAGGCAGTGTCCTTGGCTGCATATTATTTCTCATTTATACTTATTAATGACGGGAAAGTTATCGAATCCACATGTTCGCTATTTGCTGACGATATATCAGTAGTCATTCCAACTAACTCAGGCTCTAATATAAATATCCTTTTAGAGACCACATTTACGAAAATAGTTAGCTGGCTGAATGACCACAATCTACAATAAAATTTTAATAAAACTAAACTCATTCAATTTAGGCCTTATCAGAAACGCCCTTTGCATATAAAATATAATTTTCAAAATACTGAACTAGAAAATGTAAACACCTATCCTCTTTTGGGAATGCACATAGATTCACATTTAAACTGGAAAGAACATATAAAACAAGTAACAACCAAATTGTCCAGGTTTACTTAATGCACTATTTGAACTTAAGAGATCTACTGATATAAAAACCGCCACTACTGCATATTATGCCTATGCGCATTCATGGTTACAGTATGGAATTATTCTTTGGGGAAATAGCACGGACTCTAACAAACGATTTGTCTTACAAAAACGCTGCATTAGAATAATACACAACCTTGGTCAAATGTCTAGCTGCAAACCATATTTCATAAAAGAACAGATCCTCACACTAACTTGCATTTATATATTAGAAATAAGTTTATTTGTTAAAAAGAACATAATTTTCTTCAAGCCATACCACCGACCACAACAGTTAAGACCCCAAAATCGTTTAGATATGCCGTTTTCAAAGTTACAACTCTTTCACTCTGGTCCACAAGCCATGTCAATAAAAATTTACAATAAGATCCCCCAAGATATAAAGAAAGAAAATAATTTACCTAAATTTAAGCTACTTTTAAAAAAATATTTAATTAAAAACTGTTTTTACTGCTTGCAGGAGTTTTTGGGTCTGTAAATTTGTATTTAGTGTGTTTATTTGTTTATTATTCCATTTTTTTTACTAATTTAATTTGTTATTTTTGTAATTTGTTTTATAAAAAAATATAGTACCTACCTAGCATTTAATTTTTTTGCTATGACATGTTAAATTTAAGTCTACGACTCCTTAATTCTAATAGGTACATAAGTACCTACTAT
Source organism: Eupithecia tripunctaria (assembly GCA_955876795.1). Taxonomy (NCBI): domain Eukaryota; kingdom Metazoa; phylum Arthropoda; class Insecta; order Lepidoptera; family Geometridae; genus Eupithecia; species Eupithecia tripunctaria. Next base: position 10,906,549 of record OY041599.1, read on the forward strand.
GTTACTAATATTAATATTGAAGTGCCCTAACCGGGTCCATGTTTGAACTATTTGTACCTATTTCCTTCTTGTCTAACAGCATGGTCTCAATAAACATTTTGAATTTGAATTTGATCCCGAGGTGATCCCTTAGAAAAGTTATTCCCGAGGGATTAGTATTTATCCCGTAAAACTTAAAAAGCGAATAATTTTCCCAATTATTGGCAACTAATGTGTCCATGGCAACGGGCATAAACAGGAGACCTAATGGTATCTAAAAAACAAATTACGTATACAAACGGTTGACGGTTAGCGGACTGCATAACACGAAGGATGACCGTTTCTTCAATGACTCTGATCCTTACCCTGACTCGGATGTCTAAGATATAAATGTTTATTATCATTTATTTCTTAGAGATCCGAAAACAAATGAGTCCAGTGTTTCCAGATTCGTAAGATAAGATTATTTATTTATTTATTTGAACCACCAACAGTTAATACACCGCAAAGTTACACAATGGAATAGACTAAGATTGGTTTAGAGCGCTTGTGCTCAACTAATTATAGGCGGTTACATGGAAAAACATTATTTAAATAGAGTTGACAAGGAAAGTTACAACTAACGGTGACACAGTTAATCTGATACTAGGTAATACTTAGGGTAAAATTATATTAAAAAAAATCTGATGGATTGACACTTATTTAAAGTACATTTAAGTAGGTATAAGGCAAGACAGATTTATATAATAATAATTGACAATTATTTAAAGAAAAAGATGATAGAAAAAACTTATAATTGCTATAAAATATCTGAGACGATGAGATCTACATTGATGTCTACAGATCTTCTGAGGAGCAAAGAGATGAAACTACATGTTTGTGCTTACTTAGTGATTGACCTAGGTCAAGATCACTTTTTTGAATAATACATTATAGGATTTACAGAGTCTTGACATGACAGCATTTTGACCAGTTTGTTCGTGAGAATGGAATGGAGAATAAATCATTTGTTGAATCATATCGCACGACTAGATCTAAAAAGGTGCAACTCAAAAAACCACTTTTTTCACAAAAGGCGAAAAACTGATTACCATGTCTCTATGAGCTGTAGGAGGTTTTAGTACATATTTATGATATTTATGGGCTGCTAAGAGAAAGATGTTTTACGATTTTTGTGTTTTAGGCATGTATTTTGGGTATATTTGGATTTTATGAGTTATTTCCCTTTTGCTTATCAAGTTTGTGTATATATTTATATCATTTAGAGTTGACTCTATGTTGATGAATTAAGTTTTGAGTAACTCTCTTTTGATGTGACTCATTAATTGAAAATGTAACAGCTTTTCGGATTATAACTTAGTCCAAATCATAATGGTAATTTCCAGCAGTATGGTTGCAACTGTAAATGTAGCATTGATTAATTTTGCACTCATCATCGATACGGCGGCGTCAACTCTAAATAATGTAATCCTAAATATTTAACTGTATGGATGCTATGCTACTCAAAATAATTCTTTTTTGTTCACGACGTACCCGTGCACTCCGTTTCCCATACTAGTTGCAACTGGCAATGTCCCCGTTTAGATGGGGTAGGAATGGGACCACTCGATCATCAAAACGGAGTTCTGACGCCATCTAGGGCCGAGTAGTGGAAATATTTTAAAATCTGTCTTATTGGTCGATAGGTAATGATATTTAGAATCCCGTGGTAAGCTTAACTAAAAAAACGAGAAAGCGTCTTTGTACACTTTCTATTCTTTTTTAGAATACACGTCACAACGCGGATTCCAAATAATACTGCCATACTCTAATATGGGACGAACTAATATTTCAAACAGTCTAATTTTGGTACGGCAGCATTTAAATTCTTTGCAGTTTTTGATGACAAAACCCAAAATCATAAAACTTCTTTTAACTATTTTTAGAATGTGAACGTCGAATAAAATAAAATAAATAAATAATGCTGGACAATTCACACAGCATTATCTAGCCCCAAGCTAAGCAGAGCTTGTGTTATGGGTACTAGATAACTGATATACATAATACAATATGGATATGGATAGATATTTTTTTTATTATACATAGAAAAACATCCAGAACGCACTGAACAAATTTCTGCAGATCGTACACAAATTTGTCCCGAGGTGGGAATCGAACCCGCAACCTCCTGCATCGCAGGCAGACCTTCGCCCACCGCGCCACAGAGGTCGTCATATAATTTAAGTTGAGAGTCAAATAGGTAGTACCTATGCCCAGATCACGAATCAAATTACATGAGAAAGTTGGCTATTATTTATGAAGTAAGAGTTAAGTTGTGCGTTTTTATTACGGTTAAACTGTATGTAACTAATGACATTTGCTGATATTTAGTGACATATTGATATTGTTGCACCACTGTGCAAACTTGATAAATCTTCTTGCAGACGCACAACATCAGTGGGTTCTTTAATAGCCTTAAATATTTTGAGGTTATCTGCAAACAAATACATGTGAGAGCTTTTAAAATAGTGCGTGATATCATTTATAAATATATTAAATAATATTACTTAGTTCAAATACTTCACAAAAGTTCATATATTTCTGCCGTTAAAATTTACAATAGTCTACCAATCGAAATCAAAGAAATCGAAGATAATACGTTCAAAATAAAATACTTAGTATTAAAAACCCATTATAATATTAAAGAATACTTGAGAGTATTCCTCCAAAATTTTGATAAATATTGACTTCCTATTGTTAACATTGGGTAATAGAAAATGTGCAATTAATTTAATTTTTAAGTATATAACAATTATTGTATGTCCGAAAGGACAAACTGTTGGAACAATTATTTGTAGTTCATAAGACCAACTATGTAAATACAGGGCACAATAAATGATTCTTATTCTTATTCTTATTCTTATGGGACCTAGATGGGAGCCTTGTGGAACACCCGATGTGGTTACAAAACCCTTTGAAGAATAACCACCAACAACTACTCGAGAAGGTCTTGACGAAAGATAGGAGCTAAACCAATTAAGTAATGTTCCGGAGACGCCAATAGGACACAGTTTATTAATTAATAGAATATGATCTACCATATCAAAAGCTTTGCTGAAATCAGCAAAAATAGCATCGACTGGAACTCGTGCATCTAATGATTCGGCTATGTGAGATGTAAAGCAAGCTAGGTTAGTTGTTGTTGACCTAGATTTAATAAAACCGTGTTGGAGATCAGTAAGATATGACTTAAGATGTGACATGGCATCTTATCAACTACTAATTTTTCTAAAACTTTAGAGAAAACTGCAAAAATGGATACAGGTCTGTATTTGGAAACTTCATTTTTGGCTCCTGACTTAAAAATGGGTACCACTAAAGCCTCTTTCCAAACCTCAGGAAAAACACCTTCATCAATAGATTTATTATATATGCGACAGAGCGGTAATGCGAGAGATTATCCTAGATTTACTGGAAAATTATCGTGTTTTTATCATGTCATTCAGAACATTCAATGCCAAATTTTATCTTCCCACAAGTGGTACCACAGCCTCGCTGTAGAAATAAGACTCGCAAAAGGCATCTGTTTTTCAAAAATTCTTCGATTGTCATTCTGACTTACAGACACAAACGAAAAACAAAAGAGTTGGGCTAACTCGATGGAGTTGGGTTTGTGTACGCATGACCAACCGTTGCGCGCGTGCGGCCAACTACCCCGATACAAATTTAAATTGTTTCGAACTAATACTCGTAGACTGGTTAGGTTAACTAGCTTAACAGGCCTCCTCCCATTCATGTCTAATTACAATCGCAGTTTATGTAATCTAGCTTTGTCCTAGTCATTCGCCATGTTTTTCATTCAAGCATTCAAAATGTCAACAAAATATTTTGAATGCTTGATTCTTTTAATTTAGCATGATTTTTAAATAAAATATAAGCAAGAGAAGGTAAGTATCTAAGCATGACGATACTTTATCAAAAAATACGTGCATAATTCAATTTTGTAAGGAAAAGCTGTATCTGGCCACAAACTCACTTATGCGGCCACACTGGTCTTTCATAAAGAATTGCCAGTTTATAGTAAATTTTAGTTCCATATTAATTAATTTCTACTCTTTCTGGTCCATTTCTGGTCGGACTATACCTACTTACAAATATAAAGACTCACGCACACGGCGGAGCCCTGAATGCTATAAATTTCAATAACAACTGATAATAACGAGCATTCTTTTCATTGATCGGTCTAAGATGGTCCTCGTTGTTTGCTAACCGCCATCATAGCTCCCAATCCGGAAAAGACCACTCGACAGTTGTCAATATTGAACGTCGTATCCGTTTCATAAAGATTGTCTGTTACATTCAGAACCTCTTCAGAACCGTTGATTTGGACGAACAGAACCATAAACACCCAAATATTGCAAAGGCTTACTGCAAAGAGGTTAATCAGCCTTAGAATTGTCTATCATACAACCCCTGTAGGCTACCTAGAATACAGGCCTCGTCTACACGGCCAATGCCTGACAATGCGTCAGTCCACGGACGCTATAGGGTAACTAATACAGCTTTTGGCCACCACGCCAGCAGACGTATCAGAACCGACACAGTTGGCCGACCTTACGATACTTAGATTACATCCGGTTGATCCAAAATAATTTCCCCTTGCCCTTCGACAGGCGCAAGGTCGATTCGAGACGGTGGTTTCTCTTCCATCTTGAGTCTCACATATGAGTAATCTGGATTCGCTTGAAGCAGCTCCACTTCTTCCACCACAGGCTGATACTTATTAGAACGGTCAAAACAGCGCATGAGGACTTGCCCCGAATTGGTTAGCCATGTTGGAATACTGTGACCATTCATTGATCTTTGCGGATGTGTGAACAGGCTCATGTGGCGTGCAGTTAGTAGCTGTGCATAAGAGCGATGTAATCTAGTGGAGAGCCACATTAAGTACATGCTCCCAATTTTCTATAGGCATGTTGAGCGAACGCAGAGAGAGCTGTACTGTTTTCCATAGCGTGGAATTCAATTTCTCGACTTGGCCGTTGCCTTGAGGATTGTAGGCCGTAGTTCTACTAGTCGCAATGCCACGTGAATGTAGAAACTAATATCATATCTGTATGGTGCCAGTACCAGCCGCCATCTCTGGATCTTCTCATTTTTAATTTTACTTGTATGTTTTGCAACAAACATGAAGGAAACAAATCGTTGGTCCGTGATGAGTTTGAACGGTCTAGCGATAAGAACATGGCGCCATTTCTTCAGAGCTTCAACGATGTCATAGGCTTTTTTCTCTACCGCTGAGTGATTTCGCTCGCTCTGATTGAGGGTCCTTGAGTGAAAGGAGATGGGCCTCGAATTCTGTGATAATGTAGCGGCGATGGAATGCCCGGAAGCGTCAGTCTCGACACTAAAAGGTTACCTTTTAGTGTTGTCGTCTATGGCGTGACTTTGCTATAACAGATTTCAGGTCCTCGAAACATTTTACTGCGTCTGAGCTTAAGGGGAAACTTTTGGTATGCACCATAGGATAGATTCTCTATGAAAAACTAGGAAACCACTACAAATAGTGTGCGAACATACCGAGAGTCCTTCGAAGAGAAACTACATCATTGGGTGGGGGCATATTTAGAAGCGGTTTCAGTCGCACACTAACTGGCATAATAACATGATTTTCAAATGTATAGCCAAGAATGTTTATAATCGACTGTGTGAACTTGCTCTTTTCTTTGTTTAGGGTAAGGTTGTACTTCTCCACAGCTTTGACAAATAGTCTAAGATTTTTATCGTGCTCTTCCTGTGTCTTTCCACATACAGTAATATCATAAATGTAGGCAAAAGTACCGTTTAGGTTTTCGGTTCTGATGAGCCAGCCAGACAGTTCTTTGGAAACTAGACACACCGTTGGTAACACCAAACGGAATTCTACGAAAATGATACAGGTTACCACATGTCTCGAAAGCTGTGAAGGTTTTTTTCGTCAGGCAAGATGGGCACGTGGTGGTATGCGCTCTGTAAATCTATAGCGCTAATAATCGCGTATTTAGCTACCTTTGTTATCATCTCTTCAATGTTGGGTAACGAGTAGGCAAAGGCATCCAATTGTGTATATTTGTTGATGGTTTGCGAGTAATCTATTACCACCCGCCTCTTGTGATTGCATTTTTCGTGATTAAAACCTGCGCTCGCCAAGGTGACAGACCTTCTTCTATGATTCCTTCCTTTTTTTTTTTTTTTTTTTTTTTTTTTTTTTTTCTTTCCTTCATTTCGCAGCGATAGGTTTGCAGTCCGCCGTGACATTAGAAAATAGGGATACAGCAGGGACAGAGGCTGCAGCTACGCTGCAAACCTTTAACTTATCTTTCGGTCCACCAAATTTGAATTCTAGCTAGAGTCGAGTGTGATTCTAAGACGTCATGGCCAATTATAACGTCGGCACATAAGTTATTCACAATCGGGAGATTGACGTTGTTAAAGGCATTGTCTCCGATCCTAACATTCTGGAGAGTCGAGCCGTTAACCTATGACTTGTGAGATAAGGAAGCCATAGAAATAGTTTGGTCGCAACGCCTCTTCTTCAGTTGACAGAGACTGGCAGAGTCCTCATTGACGAAGCTCAGGGAGCTCCCGGTGTCAATCAAGGCTTCTGCTCGAACTCCCTTAGTAATAACTGTCACCATTGCCTTGCGCAGTGAAGTCGGTGCCGCCGCAGATATTATACTGCAGTGGCCGCAGTCATCTGTTTCCGTTGTTGAAGCAGGTGTCGGTGTCCTGCTACGACAGACTTTTCCATAGTGGCCCTTTCTATTACACTTTATGCATGTAGCATCTCGAGCTGGAATGTCGTTGCGAGGGTGTATAGATGATGCTCCACAAAAAAGCATTTTCGTTTGGGGACAGCAGCGGCAGTAGAAGTAAGCACAACACTGCCAGATCCATGCCTGCACTCCGGAGAACGAAACAGCTATCGCCTCGGCCAACCGCCGCGAGTAGAAATGGTCTCGTTAACAAACTTAGCGTATAGTTTGTTTTTGTTGAACATTGCAATACAATTGAAGATAATAAAAACAGACTCACTCTGGAGCATCTGCACTCCCTGTACTTACCACGGGCGCACAAATAATTAATAAAGAACGGCAGGCTCCGATAAAGTCATAAAATCGCTCGTCCAACCTGACATCATTCTTCTAGGTATGATCAATGCACAGACCAGCAAACGCATGTCTGCACCGTCGCGTCGCTCTTGTCACCGCAGCCCGGTTACTCCACCAATTCCCTACACCTAGCTTCAGTCAGCTGCAAACAGACAAATCATCAATATACAACAAACATAAGAACTCCGGCCAATTGTTTCATTTCTCGAGAACAACGTACTCTAGGCACGAACATACCAACAGATCAACCAATGGTAGTTACCGACCACAGATGAGATCCGCGGTGGCACCACCAGATATATCAGGGGACCCAAAACAAGGAACTGCTTGACCACAAGCCAACAACAAATTTACTAAACATGACACTAGGTCAGACGACAACAAACTTACAATAAGCAACTCAATGTCACAAAACAACATCTAGCCAGACATCCACCGTGTATGTCTGGAGTCTTGGGTGTAGGGGGACCCAAGACGCCCACAACAGCTCTGCCAAGCAACGCCGTATGCTTGTAGAACTAATATTGAGACACCGTCCTCAATACGCACACACACATCCAAGCAGACGGACACGGTTCACGTCTGAAGGATAATCTTGGGTGTAGCAACCCAAGATGCTCACAACTGTTCTGCCAAGCAACACCGTATGCTTGTAGAACTAATATTGAGACACCGTACTCAATACGCACACACACATCCAAGCAGACAGCCACCGTGCATGTCTGAAGGATAATCTTGGGTGTAGCAACCCAAGATGCTCACAACTGTTCTGCCAAGCAACACCGTATGCTTGTAGAACTAATATTGAGACACCGTACTCAATATGCTCACTCACACGCGTCTAAGCAGACGGCTACCAATCACATCTCAAGGATCTATTCTGAGTGTAAAAACCCAAGATGTTCACACCAGTTCTGCTAATCACCACCATGTCCAAGATACCACAAAAAGACCTCAACTTCCAGCAAAAACAGCATAGCAGAAACAAAGATCAAAACCAAACAAGTAAATACAAGAGTGTTACAAAATAACACACAACAGAACAACATAATGCGAGACAATATTAAGCAGTAGGGCAGTAGGTATAACAAAATAATCAACACAAACAAATTTTATTGTTTCACTTTTTTTTTCAAATGAACAACCACTAACTTTGGAACTGAAACCATTCAGAAGTAGGTAGGTGTGCGCTTAGCGTTGTGATGAGGACCCTTAATTCCCAGTCGTTCCAGGCAAAGTTAATCCTCTGGCTGGTATCATCACCCGTAGTTTTGGCTCCAACCAATGTCAATCATAAAATCTTTATTTGCCTCTATGATCCATGTGACCTGCAAGCATGTACTGTCTGGCATCCTCCACTTCTACTGAAGCCTGAAACCAATAAATCACAACAGAAAAATGCATCCGACAGGCATGTTGTGCAATTGACACGACACAGGCTATATCAATAACACTATAGGACACAATTATCTTTACCTGCTATGCTTTATCCTTGGGAAAAGCCACTTGTTCAGCTTTGGCTAGCTAGGTACGAACTGTACGAGATATTTGAGTCATTTCTTTCTCAAGATTAATTAACATCAAGCAAACGTTGGTTCATATCACAATAAAACTCATGAAAATTGAACTGCTTACATAGTAATAACCATGCTACCTAGTCTAGGTACCTACGTACAAATCAATCCAGGTGCATTATAAAAACCGGTAATTTTAGTGTAAAACAGCCATACCCTTATCAGTCATCACATCATTACAAACCAATTGTATTACTGTACATCCATAAAGCTTCTTAGTTAAATTCTCGTAAGAATTCAGGTTTGGTCGCCAGCTCAGATTTGTCACAGCATAAAATGTCGACCTGTTGAGTGTCATCATTTTGATGTGAATCCATCGAACTTTTCCATTCTTGGTAAAACATCTGTGAGCGTAAAACATGGGTTTATCCCACTTCTGATAAAGACTCACGCACACGGCGGAGCCCTGAATGCTATAAATTTCAATAACAACTGATAATAACGAGCATTCTTTTCATTGATCGGTCTAAGATGGTCCTCGTTGTTTGCTAACCGCCATCATAGCTCCCAATCCGGAAAAGACCACTCGACAGTTGTCAATATTGAACGTCGTATCCGTTTCATAAAGATTGTCTGTTACATTCAGAACCTCTTCAGAACCGTTGATTTGGACGAACAGAACCATAAACACCCAAATATTGCAAAGGCTTACTGCAAAGAGGTTAATCAGCCTTAGAATTGTCTATCATACAACCCCTGTAGGCTACCTAGAATACAGGCCTCGTCTACAAATAATTTAACTTTTGCAGCAAAAATTTAACATTTCAGGAAACGAAACGTAACTTACGACTGACTCAAGGGCCTTGGGAAAAAAAAAGACAAAATGGCTGAACTGTAAAGACAGAAAGTATTTTCTTTTTTATTTTCATATTTTATTTTCAAAGAAAGATTTCTGATATGAAAATTATTTAACGAAAGACAAGGCAGTATGGCCACAATATGGCTTTAGCCTAATTTGTCCAAAGCGACAAATTAAAATATAAATAAAAAAAATATCAAGGGCCTTGGCAACACTGCGGCCCGGTCCGGTCAAAGGTTCATTTCATTCATTCAGGAAATATACTGTGTGTGTTGGTCAAATCAGTCAATCAGTCAGACAGATTGCTTTTCACTGAAGTTCTGTACAACTGAAAATATTTTCGAGCAAAATTAAAAATATTTGAATAAATTAAAAGAATAATAGCTAAAAGTGAAAGTTACAAGAAAGAAACTTAATCGCAATTCAAAATGACACAGTAAGTACCTATAGCTCTTAGTATTTTCCCAATAAATCTACCTTTATTATCATAGAACATCTAATTCATGACTAAAAATTAGTCTTCAAGTTTAGGTTTTTAATTTTTCTATCCTAAATTTAAACATCATAAAGTTAAAACTTTTCTACAAAGAAAAGTTCATAAAAAAGTTCAGTGAATATAGTTGGAAAAACTTTGCAAACTTTTAAAAAGTTTGGAGAGGAGTTTATAAACTTTTTCAATGACAAATCTACAAAAGGGTGCCAAGTCCATTGGCTTTTGCAGCATGCATGTAAGAACATGCTGTAGGTACCTACTATGCAAAAGTACTTAGTCTTTTATGGAAAGCCAATATTAAAACTAACCTTGCTGCTAAGTAAAACAAGGTTATTCAAGGTGAATGTCAAGTGATGCATACATTAATAATGTACTTTCCTCAACATTTTAAACATAAGTTTTATAGATTAACTTAGAGTTTGTTTCATGTTTATACTATTTTTATACAACTATTACAGCTTGTTTGATTATTATTTATATAAAAAAACCCATCTTTGCCTCTAAACTACTCAATGAGCCTTATAAATTGGCTGTAGGTTATCAGGAACTAATAATTAATTTCTTTTACAAATGGATAAGAAAATGAGGTGAGTATTTCAGAAACATTTATTTTATATCTAAACACTGTACTGTACAAGTTAAAATTAAGACATTTTGGTGATGAACTTTGTACTTAAACGCTAAGAACATATATTTTTAACTATGAGTTAAGCAAACTCACATTGTTACCATCATCTCAAAACAATTGGCCTGACAACTAAAAAATATATATATTATAATAATGCTATCAGTTAGATTATCAGAAAATATTGGTCACATATTTTTACATTTGTTGATCACACAAAAGATGATAAAGATGTAGCCAGTTAATGTTCCATGTGATGTAACGGCTAAGTAAAAACTGTCACACATTTTACTTAGCCATGATGTCACTAGCCTAAACTTTGATGCACTTGCATTTTCGTTATCTTTTGTTGATTGTAATTTTTTTGTGTTCTTTCTCAGAAGAACCTTCTATTCATTCAACTTTTCCTCTCTTCCCAGACCGAAGGCTGATATAGCTCTCATTGGTTTGGCTGTGATGGGCCAGAACCTGATTCTTAACATGGATGATCATGGATTTGTAGTCTGTGCATACAACAGGACTGTTGCCAAGGTAAATTCAATGTGTACTTACCTACTTATTCTTAATTACTTTTATCCTTAACTTAGTTTGTCAACACATTATAAACTTGTAACTGAAAATGCACAATGAATGAATTTTTAACAACTGGCATAATATAAAATAAATACAATAAACTTTTTTGAAACTTAAATCTAAAAAAACTCTTTACAACAAGACAACTTAAAACTAAGCGCCTAAGAGCGATCTCTACCAGACAACCAATAATCATCATACTCTATTCTTACCTAAATAACCATATTTAATGTTACTTAATTCTCTCTTTTGTAAAAAGTTGCTAAAAGTCCATCACATTGATGAACTAACTGAAGTCAGTGAATATAATTAAATTAAAATTAAATAATGCTGGACAATCCACACAGCATCTTGTAGCCCCAAGCTAAGCACAGCTTGTGATACATATGGGTACTAGATGACTGATACAATACATACCTATACATAATACAATACATTACATTCTACTAATACTATTAACACAAAAGTTTGTAAGAATGTATGGATACATGTTTGTTACTCTTTCACACAAAAAAAACTGCATGGATCTGGCTGAAATTTTGCAGTACCTGTCTGCAAAATTTCAGCCTGATCTGTGCAATTTTTAATTCTAATCCAGGAATCAAACATAGGCTACTTTTTATTGAAAAGGTATTCCTGGGATATAAGCTATTTGAAAAGTGCAGCGAAGCTGCAGGTCAGCTAGTATACATGTGCAGACATAAGTTATAACGAAACACTATGAATTTTTACAGGTGGATCAATTCTTACAAAATGAAGCTAAGGGAACAAAGATTATTGGAGCAACCTCACTAGAAGACATGGTTGCCAAACTGAAGACGCCCAGAAAAGTCATGCTCCTTGTGAAAGGTAACCAGCTTAAATCTCCTACTGAGTTTACTATAAAAACATTCTTAATGTGACAAATTAATTATGGTAAGTATGTGTATTGTGTACTTCCAACACAAACTCTGTTCAAATTTAACCATAGTGCTTACATTCTTAATGAACTACAGATTTAATTAGAAAGGAAGCGGTGTTCTTTGTTGTTCTCTGATAAAAAGACACCTTAATCAGAATACAAGAAATTTAAACTATTTCTTTTCAGTGAGTTAATCAAGAAGATGATCAGTGATGACTTGAAAAAGTCTAATAATTTTATTAAAATAATCAAAGTACAATGTCTAAACCTACATGTTTATTATGTAAGATTCATGCTAAGGTCATATAGATGTCATTTGTTTTCTATCTTTATAATTTGTTGGCCTTCTGATCTTTAAACTGAATGTGCTATAATCAATATTGATAAGTTTTTTATGCATGAAAATATAATAATACCTATATTTTCAGCTACACACACATTTTTCCAGGATAAAATATAATTTCCTTGGGTGGTTGGAAGGATTTATATTATTGAAATTTGACAGATTTCATTAATATTCATCCTCTCAACCAGCCTGTCTAATAATTATGAATTATTTTAACACAAGATTTGTAAGTACATTAAGTAATTATCTATTGACTCTCAGTAAATAATATATATATGGTAATTTACAAGTAGAAGTAATAAACTATGTACCTACAATACTTTAAGGATACATTATTATATACATACACATATACATTACTATATACTACTAAACTATTTATGGATCAGTCTTATCCGACATATATTTCCCGGATTTTTGTATAATAAATAAGCTTCCATTTTGTATGTCGGGTCATCATCACTACCTTTGCTCACATGTCTACTGCTAATTGGTCTTATCATAAAGTTCTTTGCTGAATTCTATTACAAGCTACTGTATGAACATGAATAGTTCTATTTTATGGATGGTTGCACTTGACCTTCGTATAATAAACATAACAACTCGCCCACAGCTGGATTTGCAGTAGACGAGTTCGTGAAGAAGCTGGTTCCTCTGCTATCCAAGGGCGACATCATCATAGACGGTGGTAACTCCCAGTACACTGACACTCAGAAGTGGTGCAAAGAACTCGCGCCAACTGGCATACATTACATCGGCATGGGGGTGAGTAAACTTTGAAACTGACTGTACTATTGCTTACTACCTTACCCTTACCTTACCTTACCGCTGACGCCTATCTCGACGGAACATAACACGTTTTTTACTTTTGTGTCTGGCAGCGTACTGCAAAGAATAGTACAAAGGCTTTACTGGTTATATATGCTCTGGAATCTTTAACCTACTCCGTGACTGTGCAGTACCGATGACTCGCTTGCAGAGTCTACCAAGCCTCAATCACAGACGGCGCGTTGCCAGTCTGGCAACGCGTGATTGAGGCTTGTTCTATAAGTACCAACATTTTGGTGATTGTGAGCAAGCATTGCATTTCACGACCTTATCCCATGTCCTCCCTTCCCCCATAGAACTAGCGGACTCAAAATCATAGCACCCATAGGTACCTGTTCGAAATAATACCAATAGTAGCAAACCAAATAATTCAACTCTACTTTCATAATATCAACAGTCCAAGAGTGGAATGAGCTGCGTCATTTTCCTCGATAAATTACAATTTTGGAGTCTTGAAATCCAGGGTAAATTATTTCCTTCTGGAAATTCGTGCTCGATCTAAGGACACATCTTCACTTTCTTATAGTGAGTTGGTGGCCAAACGCTTGACTATTATGTTATCAATAGTCAAGCAATATCGATATTATATTATCAATAAAAATATGTGGCTGTAATAACTGTAGGTAAAAGTCACGTAGATATGGATTAGGACTTAAGAGTACACTGGTCGCGAGAAACTCATCAGTGGGCGCGGCGTATGTATGGTATCTCCGTATATACTAGTCTCCCTATACATATAGGTATATTAGAGATACCCGCGCGATAGAATGAAATGCACAATGATTTATTGGTAAAAAGGCCGTCTATAAAATTGGAACAGACTCTTAGCACAAGGGTTATCATAGAAAAACTATTGATTGTATCTCTTCAAAATAAATTTATTTTAACTTTTTAATATCTAAACTATGTCGATAAAGGCTTTATTTTAGAGTTTTCTTTTTCCGTATGTATATTTTCGCCCATATTTCAAGTTGAAATACAAATTTTAGAAGCTTGTATTTTTCAAATGTATGCTTTTTTTACGACATTATTGGTGGTACACAAACATAGATAATGACGATACGAATTGATATTATCCTTTGTTTTGGATGTTCAATATCAAACAGCGTAGTATATACCCTTCCACGTTTGTTTGAAAAGATGAGTGGCTTGTTTAACCTTAAAAGGAACGAAATTGTCTCGCTAAGATAATATGGATCCAAAATGATCTAAGCTGAACGAATTTTTAATAACAATCTTTATCTGCGTTTTATACAGTACATTATTATACTTTTTAGAGTATAGATAATTGAATTTGTTTTCCTAACAAACTGTAAACCAACTTCAATTATATGGTTTTCTCGTGGATGCCATTGTCAGAACTGGACTAAATGAAAAAATAACCATCAAAATCTGATCACCCAGTCAAAAGTTATGATGTAACAAACATCGGGGTGATCCGATTTTGAAGATTCTTTTTTATTTGAAAGCTGTTGAAGTCCAGCTCTGACAATAGCTTCCCTGAGAAAACTATAAAGTAAATTAATCGTTCTTTTAAAACAAACCCAATTATTTGAAATCTGTTTAAAATTGACAAAATTCAATAGTTCTTATCCGTTAGTTTAAGGCTGGGCAGTAAATACGTTATTGGTAAAAACCAGTGTTTGTCTAAGCATTATTAGCTGTATTTGAGGAGCTGGCATGACATAGCACTATGTTATTGTATATCAGTGTTAAGAATTGGCTATAAATTTCTAGTAGGTAAGGTTCTGACCTGTTTCTGACATTTCTGACAGGCATGACTTTGACGTTTCTTACGCCGCGTACATTTATGACCGTTAGGTTTTCCCGCGATTTCGATAAAATATAAAATATTTGACATTACGTCTTGAACATTCGAGTTGAGAGGACACAGTTCTGTACTCAGTATTTTTAGCGAAATTATAATTTATTGTCGTTGCTGTAATTTTCCTAAAAGTTCCTATTAAGTTCTGCGTGCGTGTAATTGTTTACGTTTGGCGTGAACTTCGACGGCTTACGAGACTCCACATAATTATTAGCCCTACTGCTCCGACCGGCCCCTCAAAGCTAACGCTAAGCTTGCCCGCCCAGTGAAGTGCCGATCTCCAAGGTATAGTTTTAGCCGTGACGCCCCGAGGATCTCTGGAAGGAGCTGAGTAATACTACATGCCCATGATTCAAAGGTTAGTGGTTTTTCGTAACATCCTCGATACACCTCATACATACAATTCACGCCTACTCTCATACTTTCACTCCAAGATAGAATCACTGTCGTTGCACTTGTGTCGACACAATTCGAGTCAGACACAATCTCACAACAAAAATAATCTACAGTCCACTTCTCCACTATTCATACTTAGCAATCGTACATTTGGCCCTTCGGCCGGATTTAATTAGCTTACATTTTCGCTTTATCATTTTGCATCTTTGTTTTGTTTACAAGATACTATTGAAATCGGTAAATGTCGTGTGTTACCGTTCGTTCCAACAATATTATTTAGAATTCGTTTCGCTAAAAATATTGAGGGTAGCTATCTAAACAATCCAACGGTCATAAATGTACTTTTTCGTTATATTTTTTTGCATTGTCCAACTTGGTTGACACTTATACGTCAGTTGTCACGGTTAATTGTGTGTCTAATAACTAGACGTCAGTTGTCATAATCATTACGGTGTGTTTTCAAGCCATTAAGAAAGAAGTTGAAGTTGAAACGGCAAAATAGCCGTTGTACTCGTATTTGTTTACATTTGTTTGTGATAAAGTTTATTGCACATCAATAATGGAAAACGAAAGCGGAGATAAATATAGGATCGCTCGAGATTATTCCTATATGCGGGTGGAACATCTGGAGTCCTCGAATCTCGAAGGGGTAACAGAAGAAGATCTCAACATGATGAGTAAAGAGTTTCACTCGGCGCAAATCCACTTATTGTCAGGTATGTCTAAGGCAGATCATAGCAATGAACTCTCACACACTATTGCTTTTGATAGGAAATTATCAGGTCTCAAGTCAAGGTTGCTAAAAATACGAGAGCAGAGAAACAAACAAACTAACCAGAATGGTAGTATGTTGGCAAAGCTGCCTAAGATCGTATTAAAGCCATTTGATGGTAGGTTGGATAACTGGGTGTCTTTTAAGGAGCTATACGACTCGCTCATACACAGTAGGGAGTTGCCAGAGGTAGAAAAGCTACACTATTTGCTGTCAAGTGTACAGGGTGCTGCTTTTGATCTTATAAAGAATTATCCATTGACAGGCAGCAACTATAAAGCAGCATACAATGCGTTACACAAATACTATGACAGGAAAAGGAACATTGCCAACACCTACTATGAAAAATTATTAAACTGCGAATCGGTGAAGAATAAGAGTGCTTTGGAGCTGGAACGGGTTCATCGGACATTCATGGAGAATTTGGCCATATTGTCGAGGTATGCCCTTCCAAGTCAGGATTTCATGCTGTTCCAGTTGATATGGTCAAAACTGGACGGAGCTACTCGAGAAGCGTTCGAGCTTCAACTCAGCCCGGCTGTTGATATTCCGTTGTTTGAGGACATAATGGACTTTTTAGACAAGCGTGCTCGAGCACTAGAAAATTGCCATGGGCAACCTCCGACCTCTAAGCCAGCTCCAAAAAATAGAACATCATTAGTTGTATCCCCCGACTCCACTTGTGAGTTCTGCCCCAATGAAGGCCATGGTTCAGGAAATTGTCCTGAGTTTCTAAAACTGACTCCAGCAAATAGGTTCCGGGATGTAAAGGTAAGGAGACTGTGTATATTGTGCTTAAAGCCTGCACATTCTGTAAAAAAATGTAGCGTCCAAGTGACATGTGGAAAGTGTAGTCAACGGCACCATACTTTGCTGCACTTTGATGAAGCTGCTCCTACCCGCTCTGCATCCCAAGAATTGGCACAGCCGCCCGTGTCTCTGGCTGCATATTCGTCTAGTACTGATTCATTATTTTCTACTGCGGTTATTTTAGCAAAAAATAATAATGATCAATTTGTTGCTATTAGAATCTTGCTGGATAGCGCCAGCGCTTGTAATTTTATGACCTTGTCGTGCGCACGTCGTCTGGGACTAGAACTGAGCTCAAATGCCCAATCTGTTGATGGAATTGGCAGGGTATCTACCAGAACACTTGGGTCGGTTATGTGTGAATTGGGTCCCAGGAGTCAGGACTTCTCAAACAATTTGGTTGTGGAAGCTGCTGTACTACAGACCATTTGTCAAGACATGCCGCCGGGTTTTATTGATACCTCATCATGGGAACATCTAGATGGTTTGGATCTTGCTGACCCGAGTTTTTATAAACCAGGGCCTGTTGACATGCTTGTAAGTGTCAACATTTTGGCGTCGGCACTTAGACCTGGGTTAGTTAAGGGCGCATCAGGTCAACCCGTCGCTATCCCCACTATCTTCGGGTGGATAGTGATGGGTGAGTGCACTATGGGCCCCGGATTCGCTCGCCTTGGCAATGATGTTAATCGTCGTAAAAATTGTTTTTTTGTTTCCAACCTGTCACTAGACAACTCAATAAAAAGGTTCTGGGAATTGGAAAGTATCGAGCCGCCCAGACCAGTCACCTTATCGAAAACTGAAGTGGCTTGCAATAGGCATATGGAAGCAAATAGTTATCGGAATTCTGAAGGAAGATTGGTGGTTCCGCTGACATTTGCTGATCCACAACTTAAACCAGTCTTCTCTAACTCTCGCGATATTGCTGTGAAACGGTTCCTTCACTTAGAGCGTAAATTTAAGGTGAATGCCCAGTTCCAGTCAGCCTACGTCGACTTCATGAGAGATTATCTCGAGAATGGTCATATGGAGGAAGTGGACCCTCCTTCCACCAATGTCGGTCCATTCTACTATATCCCTCACCATGGTATCCTGCGCCCAGAATCGGTGACCACGCCACTGAGAACAGTGTTTGATGCTAGCGCCAAAGATGCTGAGGGTAGGTCGTTGAATGACGTGTTGTTGCCAGGTGCCAAACTCCAGAAAAGCATCTTCGATATTTTGATCCGTTTTAGATGGCATGAAGTGGTCTTCACGGGAGATATAAAAAAAATGTATCGTCAATTCCTGGTGACCCCTGATGATGCTGATTACCAACGAGTAGTATGGCGCGAGTCCGCTGACGGGCCTATTCGCGACTTCAGGCTTCTTACGGTCACATATGGCGTTTCATGTGCGCCGTACCAGGCTCTTTGGTGCATGTGTCGTCTGGCGTCGGAGTTTAAAGCTCGTGTTCCCCTGGGAGCATCGGTGTTAGAACGGGACACTTATGTGGATGATGTTGTGTCGGGAGCAGATTCTGTGGAGAATGCGATTCAAATTCGTCGGGATCTTACGGCAATTCTGTCATCAGCAGGTCTACACTTGAGGAAATGGACTTCGAATTCTAAAGAGTTCCTTCGGGAATTGCCACCGTCCGAGTTGTACTCGGAAAAGATGTGCAATTTTGAAGACCTACAGGATTTGTCTTTGAAAATCCTCGGAATGTTGTGGATTCCCACCGCAGACCAACTAACTTTCAGAACAGCTGCGCTCGAAAAGAGGTGTACCAAGCGATCCATCTTGTCAGACATAGCGCGGATCTTCGATCCTTTAGGCCTGTTGTCCCCTGTCGTTTTTCTCGCTAAATATATAATGCAGCTATTGTGGCTATCCGGTGTCGACTGGGATGAAGATGCTCCTAAAGTCATTTCATCTGAATGGCTTAAGGTCAAGAACCAACTGTCGTCGCTGAGTGCTGTGGCACTTCCTCGGAGAATGGTTCCTTCGTTTAGCTCTCTTCAACTTCATGGCTTTTGTGATGCCTCTGAGCGAGGTTACTGCGCTGTTATCTACTGCCGTGCGTCGTGTAGTGACGGGACGACTGAGGTCCGACTGTGTTGTGCCAAGTCGAAAGTTGCATCTAGATGTCCGCAAACGCTCGATCCCTCGTTTGGAGTTGATGGCGGCTGTCTTGTTGACTGAGCTCATGTCTTCTTTAACTCACGCCCTAGATGGTCTTCATCGTCTCGATAGTATCTTCGCTTGGTCGGATTCCAGTGTTGCATTAACCTGGATCAATTCCTGTCCATCGCGATGGAAGACATTTGTGGCCAACCGCGTTACGGAAATCCAAGACGGTATACCCCCTGAACTATGGCAACACGTTCCTACTACCGACAATCCAGCCGATCACGGTTCGCGAGGTTTATTGCCCGAAGATTTAATCCGATGTCAGTCATGGTGGTCGGGACCCAACTGGTTGTTGAATCCTCGTGAAGAATGGCCACAAAAGTCGTATGCTGCAAACAATGAGTCCGCACTCGAGGAGCGACGAATATTGACGTTCATGACAGAGAACAACATTAGTTTTGTCGACGGACTTTTAAACAAGTTCTCGTCATTATCGCGTATAGTTAATATCATCGCCTATTGCTACCGCTTCTCGAAAAACTTAAAAGCACCAGTGAAATCCACTGGCGCCTTGTCGTCTGTCGAAACCAACCATGCGTTGCTGTTCTTGGTAAAGCATGTACAGGAAGTCGTGTTCGCTTCGGAATTCCGTATGCTAAATAAAGGTACCCCAAATTTGCTCCCCAAAGTCTTAAGAAAACTATGTCCTTTCGTAGATGCCAATGGGTTGCTCAGGGTGGGCGGCCGTCTCGCGCACAGCGATCTGAGTTATAGCCAAAAGCATCCGCTGCTGCTTCCTCGAACTCACCGTATGACCCATCTACTAATCGACGAGTACCATAAAAAATTCTTACATCCAGGGCCGCAAACATTACAGAGTCTTCTCGCACAGGATTTTTGGATCCTCTCGTCAAAGCGAGCGATTCGTTCCGTGGTGTCGTCTTGTGTCAAATGCTTTCGTGCAAAACCACGATTGGCCGCACCTCCCCTGATGGGAGATTTACCGTGTTACCGTCTAAGTCAGCTGAAACCGTTTTCGTCAGCTTCAGTTGACTATGCAGGGCCATTTGACATAGCCCTTGGCCGTGGTCGTGGCGTCAGAACATACAAGTCGTATGTCTGTGTCTTTGTTTGCACGGCTACCAAAGCAATCCACCTGGAGCTCGCATCGGAACTCACTTCGGAGGCATATGTGGCATGTCTAAAGCGGTTTATAGCTCGTAGAGGTCGTTGCTCTCGATTGGTATCCGATCAAGGAACGAACTTTGTCGGAGCCAGTAATTTATTAAAGGATTTAATGTCGCAGGCGACGCAGGCCGAGAAGGTAGAGTTCACGTTTAACCCTCCTGGTAGCCCACACTTTTCGGGGTTAGTCGAGGCTGGAGTTAAATCGGTTAAGACTCACCTCACTCGTGTCGTTGGTCTGCAACGCCTGACTTATGAGGAGTTTAACACACTCCTGATCCAAATAGAGGCCTTGTTGAACTCACGGCCACTTTCGCCTCTAAGCTCCGACCCAAATGATCTTGCGGCGTTGACCCCAGGTCATTTTCTTACACTCGAACCTTTGACTCTTATGCCTGAGGAGCCGATCCTAGAAAAGCACGTAAGTCCGCTTCGTCGATGGAGGCTCATCCAACGAATGCACCAGGACTTCTGGCAAAGGTGGCACCTCGAGTATGTGCACACGCTGCAGCAAAGGCATAAATGGGTGGATGCGCGCGAGAATATCGTCATTGGAACTCTGGTGCTCATTGCAAACGAACAATGCAACCCGATGAAGTGGAAACTTGGTCGGGTAACACAGCTCCATCCTGGAGCCGATAACGTCTGCCGAGTAGTCACCCTAAGGACGGCTTCAGGAGAATGCAAACGGCCTGTGGTCAAACTGTGTGTCCTTCCCATGATCCAGGACCTCGAATCTGATGCCCAGTCCAGCTAATTCCAGCTGAAAGTCTTAGGTAAATCTAGTTAGGCTAATTGTAAATAATATTTGATTTTGATAAATTGTTTCGTATCGTAATTAATTAATTAAAAATGTATAATATTGATTCTTTATAAACCTTAATTTTTTTTTATTATTCTGTGGAAAATACTGCGCATTTTGGTGGTCGGAATGTTAAGAATTGGCTATAAATTTCTAGTAGGTAAGGTTCTGACCTGTTTCTGACATTTCTGACAGGCATGACTTTGACGTTTCTTACGCCGCGTACATTTATGACCGTTAGGTTTTCCCGCGATTTCGATAAAATATAAAATATTTGACATTACGTCTTGAACATTCGAGTTGAGAGGACACAGTTCTGTACTCAGTATTTTTAGCGAAATTATAATTTATTGTCGTTGCTGTAATTTTCCTAAAAGTTCCTATTAAGTTCTGCGTGCGTGTAATTGTTTACGTTTGGCGTGAACTTCGACGGCTTACGAGACTCCACATAATTATTAGCCCTACTGCTCCGACCGGCCCCTCAAAGCTAACGCTAAGCTTGCCCGCCCAGTGAAGTGCCGATCTCCAAGGTATAGTTTTAGCCGTGACGCCCCGAGGATCTCTGGAAGGAGCTGAGTAATACTACATGCCCATGATTCAAAGGTTAGTGGTTTTTCGTAACATCCTCGATACACCTCATACATACAATTCACGCCTACTCTCATACTTTCACTCCAAGATAGAATCACTGTCGTTGCACTTGTGTCGACACAATTCGAGTCAGACACAATCTCACAACAAAAATAATCTACAGTCCACTTCTCCACTATTCATACTTAGCAATCGTACAATCAGATTACTGTCAAAGATTATCAAACTGAATCAGAAGATTTGTTCTTTGCTGAATCATAATCGTAAATCAGAAGTGTAATCATTTAGCTGTGTATGTTCTTCTATTTCTGTCATTAATATTAAAAAAAAAATTAAGCTTTTTTATAATGAAATATTTTTTTCAATCGGTCCAGTAATTTCGGAGCCTATTCATAGTTTCACAAAGAAACAAACTCTCCTCTTTATAATATTATATAAAGTACAGACTAGCTTATGCCCGCGGCTTTTAACTTTTACTTATATCAATCCCCAGGATCCTGTCAACCTCTGACTATCATTAAGGTCCATTCAACCTTTAAAGGTTGAACCGGCCGGTTTACCAAATATCTGCAGATCGTATAAACATTAGTCCAGATGTTTCTACTGGGTGCTTTCTATGTTTAATAATACAGTATTTTTCTATGTAATACAAATTAATTAAGTGTATCCTTCTTTTCCTTGTAGGTAAGCGGTGGCGAAGATGGCGCAAGATATGGACCGTCGCTCATGCCTGGAGGCCATTCGGCGGCCTGGCAGCACGTCAAACCTATCTTCCAGGTAAACTTCCTCAACAGAAACAGACTATACATTGGTTCACTGCTAGACGCAATCCTCCTCCTGATAAGCGCCCTATAGGCTTTTATCACATGGGGGTAATCCCCACGCTGGTTATGCGGGTTGGGTATCGTAGTTTGGTCGAAGAATTGTTCTGCAGGAGGCGCTGCTGCTCGCCTTAGTTAAGTAGTTTAGTTTAGTAGCTCTCTTAAGACACGCGAGAGGAGTTGGGGTGGTGCCAATACTAAGTCGGCACCTAACACGGCGCAGATATATGTACTTAAAGAGAGCGCAATGCCGTCAATTTGTAATTTTTTTAGAAAAGCGCAAGCGCAAAATACAAGTTTTTAATTATTTACAAGAACACTACGCAACCTATGAGGAAACTGGTTCAAGGAGCAAAATATTTATTAATAACATTACCTACACTTACGAACTACATTTCAAAACGCATTTCATACATTCAGACCGCACAGTTCCTGAGAACACGGCCAAATGTTGTGTGTTCTTTCGTGATTTTCTTATCGTATTGTTTTTCTCTTACGTTTTTTTACATGGAAGTAAAGAGTTATGTAATTTTTTTTGTAATTCGTGTTGTTTTACCACCAATGAGTGCTGAGATCTAGGCTTAGTTTGACAACCGAACTCGTTAGGTTAACTCCTTATGTAAACTTAATCCATTTAAATCCTCTGTTGGTAGTGCTCAATAAAAAATTCTATAGTTTCCTTTTCAATGTATATTAAAATAGACACAGTTTGGTCGAATCCGATAATTTCGCATTCAATTTTAACGTCTTCTTAAGTACCTACGTACTTGAATTGGTACCACGTGCCTTAATTAGCGAAAGACGCGCTTCGGAAATATTAATTCCAATGAATTTGTATAAAGACCATGTAAGTTCTTGATACCAATTCTTGCATTAAACGTGCCCAAATGAACAGCGATATAAAATTTCTTAAATACTTTTGCGATAATGATACTTTGACGAAACAAATACAAAGTTTGAATGTTCAACTTTCACTTTCGAACTAAATTTTATATTAACGTAACTTTCTCTCGTATTCCTTACGTCACAATGTTAGCAAAAACACTGAAAGTATTGGTGTACTTAGGAAAAAAACTTGCTGTTGTCTCTTTTGATTAAATCCAAGTTTTAAACGCGTTTAAAAGCTAGCAATCTATTCAACTTAAGTAATCTAGTTCAAGTATTATAAACGACTCACGAAACAAGTACCTATGTACTTTCATCATACTTCACGCTATCACACTAATATTATTAATGCAAAAGTTTGGATGGATGTTTCTCACACTTAACGTTTCGAGCTGAAATTTGCATATATTTAGTTCTAAGCCTGGAATAAAACATAAAGGCTGCTTTCTATCCTATGCTAGCAGCGCCTCGCGGTTTCACCCGCGTTCCTGTGGGAATTCCGGGAAAAGTATAGCCTATGTCACTAAAGTAAACTTATTAATGATGAAATATTTTTTTAATCGGATCAGTAGTTTCGAAGCCTATACAATACAAACAAACAATCAAATCTTTTCTCTTTATAATATTAGACATAGACATAGACATATCATTTATTTGCCACCACAATACACACAATATAAATGAACATTAAATGCATAGTTACCAAATTAGAATACAGGAACAATATACAAAAAGGAATTAACAAAATAAATAGGTGACCAATGTGTGCTGCAGTAGCAAAATGGCCTAGACTCAGCATAATGCCAACTGTTGTGTACAGAAGTATAGAAAACAGTGCCCATGGCAAAGAAATAACCTAAAAATGTACCCATAGAAACAACGCGAAGCCGCGAGTAGAAACTAGTTTAAGTAGGTACTGTTACCGTTTTGAGGTCAATACAACTTGCGTCATTATCACAGCACACCGAATAGTAGGTACCTACCTTCTTTTACATAGTCATTATCGTGATCATACTGGCTTCAGCGTTACCTGACACGTGATCAACACATGTGATCAATACAGGCGTAAGTCGAAGTGCGCTCATATAGGCAATATTGGTAGATAGATATTTATTTATCATTTCAAAGTTATTACAATTAACGTTAATAGCGTCTTTAATCACAACAAAGGTTTATCTGGACACTAGAGTTCTCTTCTAATATATAATTATAATTTATATAAGCTAGTACGGAAATTTATGCGGTAGGCTCCAAATATATAAACTTCTTAACAATCTACTGTTTGCTTGCACTGTAACAGTCTGCACTTAGCTCAATTATTTCAATTGTTAGTACTAGTTCTAATTTATTTATATGATTTTATTGTGATTTTATGTGTCAATTAAGGTTTTTTATACAAAATAAAAGAATAAACTAAAAATTTAACATATGCTCTGTCTGATGTTTCCAGGCGATTTGCGCGAAGGTCAACAACGAGCCATGCTGCGATTGGGTCGGCGAGGATGGAGCAGGCCACTTCGTGAAGATGGTACACAACGGCATCGAGTATGGAGACATGCAGCTCATCTGCGAGGCTTACAACCTCATGAAGGATGTGCTAGGTAACATTATCATACTTTAAATTATATTTTCTGGATAAAAAGTAACATATTTGTTATAACATGTCTAGATCAGAAATGTCAGCCAGATCTAATCAGTAGTGTTCGCGTTGTCTCTTAATCTTCCACGCCAAATGTCGCATGTAGATAATATTACTATTACTTGTAGTAGAATAAAGAACCCACTTCGTGAAAATGGTCTACAACGGCAACGAGTATGGTGGGTGACATGAAGCTCATCTGCAAAGCTTACAACCTCATGCAGGATGTTCTAGATAATCACATCACACTTCACACTATCACACTTCACACTAATATTATAAATGCGAAAGTTTGTATGGATGTATGGATGGATGTTTGTTACCTCTTCCCGCCAAAACTACTGAACGGATCTGGGTGAAATTTTGCATACAGGTAATTCTAATACTGGAATAAAACATAGGCTACTTTTTATCCCGTAAATCTGTTCTCGTGGAATAAAAATCAGCTTTAAACGTTTCCATAGGAACAAGGCGTGCGAAGCCGCATGACGCAGCTAGTATTATCTAATACAAACTTTAACAAAAATTAGCATCTTAGCCCTTCCAGTTCTAGTTAGATCTACATCAATTCAAAGTTTCGTATATCTATATTAAATTACGTCGGAGGTCATTATTGGCTGGGTTGCGGGCCGCGGTGATGGATGGCCGTAAGAGTCTGAGTCAAATCGTTTATTTCTTTAGACTTACAAAATAAGCACTTAGACAAGTCAAATTTTTACTATATTAACAGCTTGATAAATAGTAATTACTATCAAATAAGAAATAAGGTGCTATTGACTCTAATTAACTTATTTTTTTTGTCCACTAGCGGAAGAAGTGAAAAAGAAACCACTAGCAAGCTTATCGCTTATCAACTAATACAATCTTTGCATATCTAAGTTTAACACAACTAATTTATGTTCTTACATACTTACATGAAGCGTAGTTTACCGTTGGTCCAGGCCATCAAAGCGCGGTCAGCATTTCAGCCTTTGAGACTTTTTTAGCGCGGAAAGCAAGGGTTGTAATGGTAACCGAGCTTGAAAGCCGAGACCTAGCAAGCTTAGCTTGAGGCCATCATAGCGAGGCCTGCAGGGCTGTCACTGTGGACCAAGAGTGTAGAGCTTTACTCAAATGATGCGAGTATTTTAAAACATTTTAGATTTCACTACTTGAAGTGATATTTTTTAGGGTTCCGTACCCTATTAAATCGGGACCCTATTACTAAGCCTCTGCTATCCGTCTGTCACCAAGCTGTATCTCATGAACCGTGATAGCTAGACAGTTGAAATTATCACAAATGATGTATTTTTGTTGCCGCTAAAAAAATAAAAGTTAAATAATTTTAATTATGGGGGGCAACGTCCTTATCACCTTGAGAACCGATCACCGAGGTTAAACAACGTCGGGCGCGGTTAGTACTTGGATGGGTAGCCGCGTCACGTTGACTTTTTGTTTTTTTACGAGGAAAGATTTGTAATATTTTCTTTTTATTGATAATAGTAAGGAACCCTCCGTGTGCGACTCCGACTCGCACTTGGCCGGTTTTTACAATTTATAAAAATTGATAAAAACTTAACTTGCAATTTTTTTACCGGTATGCTCTTTTGTGACTTTCCCGCGTTTTCTGTTTTTTTATAACCAGCCAGTAAAGCTTGTGCTGGTTAGCCTAATTATAAACTATTTTCAAAACAAGATAGAATTCGAAATACGAAATACATGGCCGCAAAAGAAATGACAGTAACAAAGTGTGCTTGAAGAAGGTTGACAAAAGTTTACTCAAACATCATACGTAATCTTCACATAGATTACGTATGATGTTTGAGTAAGCTTTATTTAATTTTAATGGAATCAGATTCCTATTTGATTCTTTCTATGATGAATAGATGATGTTTCTAATTAGAGATGATAATTGACAGGTCTTTCTTAGGCTAGGTGTTACTTCTGTATAAATTAGATTATTGTAAATATAATAATGCTAGACACAATTCACTCAGCATTACCTAGCCCCAAGCTAAGCAGAGCTTGTGATAGGGTGCTAGCTAGATAACTAATTAAACTAATAAAATACACTACATAGATAGATATTTTTTATTATAAAAAGAATACATCCAGAACGCTTTGAACAAATATCTGCAGATCGTACAAATATTTGTCACAAGGCGGGAATCGAACCCGCAACATCCTGCGTCGCAGGCGGACCTTTTCCCGCTGAGCTACAGAGTTATATTATGTGTATAATTAGATACGTATCCCTAACAAGAATGGACAGAGTGAGACAGTTAATTGTCAAGAATGCCCACACCTACAGGAAAGCTGAAACGAAGCTGTCAATCTACATAGGTCCTGCTCCGGTTATTCGAGGAGCTGGTTAGGTTAGGTTTATGGATTTTCTAAATTGAACTTCGGTACTATAATGAATTAATGACCTTAGTATAATTTTGTTACCACCGTAAGTACACCTTTGTGAGAAACAAACCTGAGTTAGCCAGATCAGGAGCCCACGTTTCATAATTAGTTTCGTTTTCGTTTCGTAGTTAGTGCTTTGGTGTAAACTGTTAGCTAACTACTGTTTTATAAAATAAATAAATAAATAATACAAGTTTCTACTAAGAAAGAACGAGGAACTCATTAGCGATGCCTAAAATTGGGTCTTTTACACACATCAGGTTCCAACTATCATAAGAATAAATCTGTCCTATAATTATGTGTGACTTAGACGAAATAAACATTTTTATCTTATTTATTTTAGGTCTAGAGCAAGGAGAAATGGCGCAGGTCTTCGAAGAGTGGAACAAGGGTGACCTCGACTCGTTCCTGATCGAAATCACCAGAGACATCCTGAAGTACAAGAATAAAGATGGTAAGTCCAGGTTCTATACATCTTTCGTACCGTTCTTGGCAGAACAGTCGTGGTCGGCGACCACGACTGTTCTGTCGACGAGCCTTTGTTGTATGGGCTGATATCGCTCGCCTCACGATGTATCGCAATCTCTCTCTGTTGTTGGTCAATATAGAGCATTCTATGTATATACGGGGTGTAACATAAGGGGTGGATCATCGGTGGCTGGGGAGTGGGAGACCTCAATACCTATCGATTTAACCCCATGTATGTTCTGCGATATTCGATGGTTCAATAGTTAATTGGATTCGGTAAAATTTTGATCAAACTCAGATTTTAAACTGAATTTCGCGATAGCAGAAAAAAAATTAGGTCTACGACACTGTCTTTTTTTAAACAAAATTGTTAGTGAGCCTTTAGTACCCTTTAACCTATCAGTCTTAGATTTATAAAAAATCCCAAATAAGAAAATTATAGCCAAATTTATTTCAAAATTGATTTTTTATATAAACTCTCAGTGGTTTTAACCCCCAGCTATCGATGATCCACCCCTAATGTTACACCCTGTATACATAAGATAACGTAATAAATTAATTCCCTTCACGAGACCAATGAAAGTATGGAAAAAGAAAAAATGCTTTAATAGTTGGCAGGAATACTGTCAAATTTTAAATACGTAGCATAAACCGTATGCTGAATGTGTACTGTAATACTGTTTACTACAAAACTTTCCGCTCCAAGCAGAAAGTTTCCATAACTTTCGCATTTCAAAATAAGGTGTTTTCCCGGCAGTTATTCGAATTTTTCTCGCCGTAAAAACCATCCATGAACTTCAACGAACATTTAAAAAAAAAACAGCCAAATCGGTCAAGCCGTTTTCATGTTATGTCCTGACAACGGAAAATGGGTTTCATTTTTATATATATAGATTAATCATATTTATATATAAACGCGAAAGTTTGTAAGTTTGTATAGATGTATTTTTGTTACTCTTTCACGTAAAAACTACTGAACGGATCGGACTGAAATGTTACATACCTGTATGTAATATAATACTAACTATGCTAGTACAGGTGCCTCATCTCATAGTAAGAAATGGGACTCGCCTCGGGCAAGATTTTGCGGGCCAACCAGTTATTGAGTTAAATTCACTAGATGGCGCAAGACTTGGCCCGCAAGAACTAATATAATCGCTCTTGTCGTTTTCTAATCTCAACAAAAAAACAAAGGAGGAGCAAAATATTTAGAAAATATGGATCAGACAAAAAACTAAACGCATTTCAAAAATAAAACCCGATACGCCATCTATCAAGGAGTAGTGTAATGTATGAATGAAATTCTATATTATAATGTTAATTTATACAAACCTCGATGCATAAGTGGTATACACTTCAAAAAAATTATTTATTTATTTATTTATTTATTTATTTATTTATTTATTTATTTATTTATTGCATACATGTCCATTATAAGTTGTTAACAATTTTATAGGTAGAATCTACATGAACCCTGTAAGGGCGTTGCAACATTCTGGGTTAGAGTTCTTATGTAGGTATAAAAGTTTTATAGTTGCGATACAAAGGAAAAGAGATACATATTATGTTGTCAGCATTAAGTAGGGCTATAACAATTATTATGTCAGAAATAAAATTAAAATAAATAGAAAATTATAAAAATTAAAGAATGTGAAAATGTCAATAGTAAATATAAAATGTCAAGATTCATGCTACGTGTTTTAATTAAATAAATGTCATAAAATTGCTATATTCCTACTAGGTACTTTTAAAGTTTTTGTCACTAAGGAATTCATTCACTGTGTAATAACATTTGCGTATAAGTAATAATTTTAACCTAGTCTTAAAAATATTGTCTAATTTTTCATCTTTTATGTCAGCAGGCAATTTATTAAAAATAGTTACTAGCCTAGATTCTGGGCTCTTACTTACTATTGTTAGGGTACTAGGTGGTTTAATTAACATTTTTCCGTGGCGTCTATTGTACTTGTCATCTTGTTCCGATTTCGATTTAAACATGTGTCTATTTTTTCTTACAAATAGCGAGGCTTGCAATATGTATATACAGGGGAGGGTCAGGATTCCCTTTTCAATAAAATGTGGCTTACAGCTGTCCCGGGTTGGGATGTTTACCAAAATTCGTATGCATTTTTTCTGTAGAATAAATAGATCGATGACATTAACACTTTCACCCCATACAACGATTCCGTTAGCTGACAAGATGGCGTTAGCTTCAAAAACTTTTCTATGGAATGAGACCCCATCTACCTACATGTTATTCTAATCCTGGAATCAAACAGGTTACTTTTTATCCCATAAATCAGTTCCCGTTGGATAGAAATCACATTTAAACATTTCCATAGGAACAATGCATCCGAAGCCGCGGGGCGCAGAATGTAGAAAATAAAGTTAACGCAAACTTTGTACACAATACGACAGTACACACTCATCACACCGGTTGTTCTTAAAGCCGTCAACTGCAACGAACACGCTACGCGCGAATACAAGGTTAATGACGTCATCGTTCGTGGCTTGCTCAAACATGGCGCCCACGCAACTCAACGCCATCAATCACAGGATAAAAACTATCTGAGCAACTGGTCGAAGCGACGCGAGACCCGAGAACCTTGTATAAACACTAATTGTTATAGAGTCAGAGTCAAATCGTTTATTTCTTTAGACTTACAAAATAAGCACTTAGACAAGTCAATTTTTTAATATATAAACAGCTTCATAAATAGTTATTACTATCAAACAAGAAATAAGGTGCTCTAATTGACTCTAATTCACTTCAATATTTTGTCCACTAGCGGAAAAAGTGAAAAAGAAACCACTAGCAAGTTTATCGCTTATCATTATCAACTAATACAATCTTAGCATAACTAAGTCTAACTGTTCTTACATACTATTGTCGGTATAAGATTGTGAATTAATAAAATCTTAAATCTGAGCTGGTGAGTATCTGGCGCAGCGCATCAGCAGACTTTGGCTGACATTGAAAATCACTGTTTGGCGAAAGTCTTAGCGACGCTTCCGACTGGCATTGATATGGCAGTTGAGCTACCTGTTCATTGCTTGCAACAGTCTGCAGCTCAAGCGTAACTAGTTCTAATTTATTTCTATTAATAGATTCTACCCTAATAGATTCTGCTTCGCACGCGTTATTTCAAGGGAAACGCTTTAAGGTGATTTCCATCCCACGTGAATCACGTTTGATTGCAGGATTACTCGTTTGCAAAATTTCAGCTTGGTCCATTCAGCGTTTTTTGCGTGAAAGAGACCTAAAAACTTTCGTGTTTATAATATAAGTAGGATTTTTATAATTTTCTTTTTCAATAAAGATACTTTGTATAAATAAATAATAGTTAAGTCTCTTCCTAGATTCAAACATATTAATTATGGTCTATGAATACTTCCTTACCTCTATATCATACTGTTAATGTCAAATTAATATATTTATATACACCATATTTATTTTATATATTTATTTATCTGCCACATATTTATATAACTGTCATATTTATATTATATTTTTATAGGTACAGTATTTGTTTACGTATGTTTTACCCAAATACTATTACTATTACTGTATGACACGCCACCGTCTACTTGTTCTACCACTTCCTGTCCATCCAAAGGTTGCCTGGAAGAGATCGCTCATAGCGAAAAGGCCGCCAATTGTGCAACGTTATTTGTATATTCCTGTCCTGTGTTTCTGTTTTTATTTGGTGTGCACAAAAGGATATTTGTATTGTATTGTATAATCCATGTTACAGGCACATATCTACTCCCTAACATCCGTGACACGGCCGGCCAAAAAGGCACGGGTAAGTGGACTGGTATCGCCGCCTTGGAGTATGGGGTCCCCGTTACGCTAATCGGAGAAGCTGTGTTCGCTAGATGCCTGTCCGCTCTTAAAGGTAAACCAAACTACAAACAGTGGTATCATATCAGTGTGTCTACAATGAGTTGTCACAGTTAATTCGCATGACGTTACTATACAGTAGTTACGTAAATACGCTTAAAGTTATGCTAAGCGCACTCACTGCGCATTTTAGTACCCAACTATCCGCTAGAGGCGTTTTAGAAGTTTCCATACATTTTTTAACTACTGTCGCCAGCTAGTGTGGATTGTGAAAACTCATGGTAGACACACACAGTATGCTCAGTGTGAACTGCCATCGACTACCATACTCTCTACTACAAAGTTTGCGTTACTATATTTTATATGATAAATTAATTTTGTATTAAAAAACTATAAACTGACTTCAATCTTTATAGTTTTTTCATGAATTTTCATGGATCCCTTTGTCAGAACAGAACAAAAATAAAATGGAACCACAAGGGAAACACCAGCTTTCATATAAAAAATAATCATGAAAATCACCTAGTTATGAGGGCTTTGCAATGCGACCTTTCAAAAAATGTGGTTGATATAGACGATAAGATAAATGGCGCTGTATAAAACTCGAGTGTCAAAAATGTATGGAAACAATTATTTCGTTGTTTATTTTATGACACTTGACTTTTGTGCAGCGCCATCTAATGTCAAAATATAAAGCGTAATTGTTTTTTTTTAAAGATTGTATTGAAAAGCCCTCATTTTAGTCTTATTTTGTTTGATGACACATGGATGAAACTGAAGACGCCCATGCCTCGCTAGGAGTTTAGTTTTATAAATTTCCCTGTAAATATATTTATATTGTACATTTAAGAGTGCAATAACGCCGGGTTCCTCGTGAGTGAGAAGTACAGAGCAGAGACGTGCACATTATTTTCTATGCGCCAAAATGGTTATACTCGTACCTAAATAAAATTTAACGAAACAACCAATCGAATAATTAAAAGACATAATTAAAGAAACATTTCTATGTTTCTTATCAAAACCAAAACCTCTGAAAAAGTGTGCTGTAATTAACATATAAAATAATATATAAACCTTCCTCTAGAATCACTCTATCTATTAAAAAAGAACCGCATCAAAATCCGTTGCATGGTTTTTAAGATATAAGCATGCATAGGGGGCAGGGGCAGACAGACAGCAAGTGACGTTGCTATTCGCCAATAGATGGCAGGAAGAGTCATATTTTTCAGTTTATTTCTTATGTTGATTAGGATAAAGTTGATTATTGAAAACACGAATAAAATAGTATTACTATTCGCCAACAGATGTCAGGAAGAGTCAATTGATTACGACAAAGTTCATTATTGAAAACATAATTAAACTAATAAAACGACATTTTCTGAAAATGAATCCTAGCTAGATCGATTTATCGCCCCCGAAACCTCCTGTATACTAAATTTCATGAAAACCGTTGGAGCCGTTTCCGAGATCAGTACAAGAATTGCTCGTTTAAAGGTATAAGATTATTATTATTATCGATTACTAGCTGTGCCCCGCGACTTCGCACGCGTTGTTCCTATGGAAACGTTTAAAGGTGTTTTCCCGGCAGTTATTCGATTTTTTCTCGCCGTAAAAACCATCCTTGAACTTCAACGAACATTTAAAAAAAAAATCAGCCAAATCGGTCAAGCCGTTTTTATGTTATGTCGAGACAACGTAAAACGGGTTTCATTTTTATATATATAGATTATTATTTTACTTTAACTTTTATATTATGTCTTCCCCAGACGAGCGTGTGAAAGCGAGTAAAGTGCTACCCGGCTCCTCGATCAAATTCACGGGCGATAAGAAGGAATTCCTGGAGCATCTGCGCAAAGCTCTGTACGCCAGCAAACTCATCTCATACGCGCAAGGGTTCATGCTGCTGAGGGAAGCTGCTATTGTAAGTTTACCAGCCCATAATAGTCCACTGCTGGGCATACCTCAACTCACCTCACTTTACCTCAACAGCCCATAATTACCATGCTAGAAATGTGGGTTGGGGATCGTAGTTCAATGGTAGAATTTGATTGTTCTGCATGGGACGCTGTTTCCCGCCCTGCTGGTTATATCTTAGTCGCCTCTTACGACACCTACGGAGAGTTGGGGTGGTGCAAATTCTAAGTCAGCACCAAATAACTCGACATACGCATACCCTAATTTGCATCATAGTGCCGCAGTTTGCCTTCAGCTTGCGGCATCCAGGTTTTGCATCGATCTGCCAGCAGTCTTCCACAGGTCTTCATCACACCTGGCCGGAGGATGCCTGACCACCAGTTCTATTCTTGGGGGTAGGCTGCCAAACCATACCATAGTCCTGTCCTAGACATTTTCCACCACAAAATTTACACACTAGCCAAACTCGATGTAGAATTTTGTAAACAAACCACGACTCTTAAATCTAAGCTGGCTGGCACAAAACCGTGCTACCATAGTCCTGTTAGTAATTTTCCACAAGAAGATTTCCTTAACTAAACACTAACCAAACTCGATGTAGAATTTAAACATACCACGACAGAAAAAAACTAAACTAACTTGCTTGGCATTGAAAAGAAAAATTAAAAGCTATATTTAAAGGTATTTCTGCCAAAGCAACAATTAAAAATTAATACAGTTAATTGAGTTTCAGATAATTGTAAGCAATATTTTAGAAGTAAGAATCCCAAATCAACAAATAGGATACCCAACCCAATGTAAATAAAGTTAAAAAGACGCGGTGAAAGAGTGAATTTAAGGTTAAGTATACAAACATTCAAAATCAAAATCGGATAGTTCTAGATAATATGGTAACATAAGCTGTGGTTCTTTTTAGGGCTAGATATTGCTGTGTAAATTGTCCAACAG
This sequence comes from Eupithecia tripunctaria, assembly GCA_955876795.1. Classification (NCBI taxonomy): domain Eukaryota; kingdom Metazoa; phylum Arthropoda; class Insecta; order Lepidoptera; family Geometridae; genus Eupithecia; species Eupithecia tripunctaria. Next base: position 10,941,197 of record OY041599.1, read on the forward strand.
TATTTACATACACGTTTAAAAAAAAAAAAATATGTTTGCCGAGTCTCGGTCACCACTACAGAACACGTTTACCGCAACGATTTGCCGTTTATGTAAGATATTATGGTGTATTCAGTGAACGGATTTTTGCGTGCCCTCATAACATGGACAAAAAATTGAAGTGAATTAGAGTCAATTGCACCTTATTTCTTGTTTGATAGTAATAACTATTTATCAAGCTGTTTATAGTAAAAATTTGACATGTCTAAGTACTTATTTTGTAAGTCTAAAGAAATAAACGATTTGACTCTGACTCTGACTCATGAAGATTTTGCCAGCGCAGCTGGATCGGTGAATACGGTGAAAGTCTTATATAAGCAGTTACCCTTATGCTGGGTACAGACCAATCTAGCAAAAGCAAGCTAACGAAAGATCGCGAAACGAGCAGTGTGATCGTCTTTGCTAAAGCATGTGAGTCCAAACGAGGGCCTTTGTTCGCCTTCGGCCTTGGCTCGGGCTGTGTGCCGGCCAAGTGCGAGTTGCACTCGCGCACGAAGAGTTTCGTACCATTATCTAAAAAAATCAAAAATTACAAATCTTTCCTCGTAAAATAACAAAAAGTCAAGTGACGCGGTCACCCATCCAAGTCCTTACCACGACAGACGATGCTTAACCTCGGTGATCGGTTCTCAAGAACGAAATAACTTTTTGTTTTTTTTCTACATATCGAAAACTTCTCATTTAAAACGCAATGCCCTTTTGTCTATTTCGCGCGTTTTCATTGCCAGTGAAGCTTGTATCAACTTCTCACAATGCATATAACCTGACTATTATCAAAACAAAATACGAAACACAATGCGGGCCGCAAAAACACGACAGTATTGAAAATTTGCCGACCGCTCTCGAGTACGCCGGAAAGACTGACTTTGCTCAAAGAAGGTTGCAAAAATAATGTGCAGATTACGATGTTTGAGTACAATTACTTTATGAAAACTATTTTTTCCAAATCCAGGCTAACAAGTGGAAACTGAACAACGGCGGCATCGCTCTCATGTGGCGCGGTGGTTGCATCATCAGAAGCGCTTTCCTCGGAAACATCAAGGTGGGTCAAGTTAAAATATTTACAATACAATACTATACAATACAAATACTCTTTATTGCACACCAAGATACAGAAATACAGAGAAGAAAATCACAAAAACAGTTGCACAATGGGCGGCCTTACCGCTAAGAGCGATTCCTTCCAGGCAACCTTGATGGATACGTGATTATAGTACAGGTATAGACCGTAGCGTATAACATACATATTATACGGAAAATAAGTACATACATAGGTAAATATATTTACCATTTATAATAATATTAATTATAATTATTAAGAAATGTAGGAGTTGGACGTTGACCTAATTCGATAGATAGATAGAGTTTTTCTTTGGTACACACTTACAAGATGCACAGGAAAAGTAACAAAATAACTAACTGTATTTAAGGTGAGGTACGCAACTATACAATTTTAACACATGAACGACATGGAGTGGTAAAAGAAGGTGAATGCCAACCCAATTTATTAAAAACTCGCAGCGCCTCGCGGTTTTACCGTAGTTGTAGCGTAGTTCCCGTTCCCGTGGGAATTCTGGGATAAAATATAGCTTATCTCACTCCCTGAAAATGAAGTTTTTTAATGACATCCAGACTATCTTTGTTCTTCAAAAAAGGGCGGTACGCGCTATTTATAAATTAAATCCATGCGACTCGTTGGGGGAAATATTTAAAGAAATAAATATTTTAACAGTAATATCGCAATACATTCATAAAAATCTAATGAAAAGAATAAACTTTTTGAAAAGGTGTGATGTTCACAATAAAAATACAAGAAACAAGAACAAATTACACGAATAGATTACGAAAGGTAGGGAAATCATTTGTGGGGCAATTGCGTAAGATTCTATAATATTTATTATTTAAATTTACGAAAAGGGAGCTCAGTTGCTTCAGATATTCCATCTGAAGCAACTGAGCTCCCTTTTCGTAAATTTAAACTGTACATAAAACGAAATCTTATCAAGAAAGCCTATTACTCCATAGATGATAACATTAATGATGTTAATGCTTGGCCGGATGTCGCCCAGTTCCACACCGACAATAGTATGTAAGAACAGTTAGACTTAGTTATGCAAATATCGTATTAGTTGATAAGCGATAAACTTGCTAGTGGTTTCTTTTTCACTTCTTCCGCTAGTGGACAAAAAATTGAAGTGAGTTGGAGTCAATTGCACCTTATTTCTTATTTGATAGTAATTACTATTTATCAAGCTGTTTATATTGAAAAAGTTGACTTGTCTAAGTGCTTATTTTGTACTAATTTTATCTAATAAACGGGCAAAAAGTCCAGCTTTTATACCTAAGTCGATCCTTTCTATAAAATTATTTACTTTTCCGGAAGCTATATAGCTATCCCTTTCTTTATTCTAGAACATTTTATTTTCTTTGTCTGTCTGTCGCAATTATAAAATTTTAACACATGAACGACATGTGAGTGGTAAAAGAAGTTGAATTCCAATTAAATTTATTAATAATTAGCATCGCCTCGCGGTTTTACCCGCGTAGTTCCCGTTCCCGTGGGAATTCTGCGATAAAGTACAGCTTATGTCTAGATTCGCAGGAAAAAATTAGAAACAGAAAGCTTACCTAGACAGTGTAATAATCGATGTCGAAAGCAATTTTAGTCCAAAAAATGTATCGGTTTGACATAATATGCCTCAGATAATTATGCTCAATAAATCTTTCAATTGTTTTTGATTAGCTTCATAGCGATTGCCGGTGGCTAAGCCCTCAGATCACGTGACATATCTAAGGCATAATATGTCAAATGACCTATTTGACATTGTGATGCGTTCTAGAAGTTCGCGCCATGACTCAAGTCCTTTAGACGCGGCGCTGCTATCGCAGAACTATGGTAAATATAACAAATATTTCGTGTTTATTTACAATAAATTATGCTCTTCTGGTCTAAGAGGTCTTATTCCGGACATTTCTCAGTCAAAATCGATCGCAGGTATCCATTATTTTCACTAACGTTATCGGAATTATGTAGTTGTACCCCTTTTGCCGTAAGACTTGAGTCGTAACTCAGATCTTTTGTTATCTTAAGGTCTTCTTATTTTACACGCTACCTACATTTACTCAGGTTTCGAGCGAATATAGAAACTCCTTCATTTTTACCTGACTACCAAAGGAGGAGGGTTTAAGGTCACCTTATGTTTGTTTGTTAATATGTATGTATGTTGCCTACTTTATGTTTATTTATTTATTTAGGGCAACCAAGTAAAGATAACACAAGGAATACAAATTATAAAACAAAATACTTAAAACTAGTGCTCTCTAAATAACAGGTTAGCCACAACATGCGTAAATATGAAGGCAACTCAACTAAACATGTAAACTTATGGTAACATAATGTCTTATTTAATTAGAATAAGTACAGTTTTTCTAATTAGATACGCGTGGGATATCTACGTGGACCGTAGGCTAGAAATACATAATACAAGTTACAAATACCTATATAATATAAGTAAAGAATGGATGTGAGTAGGTACTGATAGGTATTAGGTAGGTGGTATCGAGAGAAACAAAAATGCTTACACGTAGCTCAGACTCGGAATTCGGTTTGTAAAATAACCTCTCTGACATTGTTCTACGTTCACTCTCAGATGTCTTGTTATCTCAAGGTCTTCTTATCATACACGCTAACTACTCAGGTTTCGAGCCGATTACTAATAGTTACTCAATTATACAATGACGGGCCATTATTATAAATATCTACCAACATTCAGAGCTGACCGCGTGATAAAGTTATTGTTAGTAAATATTTATCTATTTGATTGTTAAATATATTTTGTTGGTCTGAGTTTGATTGAAAGAAAGAAAAGAAAATATAGATCAAATAAAAAATAAATGAAAACTACTATTTACAAGAAACAATTGCGCTAACTGCACAATCTACAGGTAGCTCAACTGATGCATAATATATCAGTACCAGTCGGAAGCGTAGGTATTTTTATATGATTATTGTAATTACATATAGGTACACTAGCCAAACTCGATGTGGAGTGTTTGTAAACAAACCACGACAAAAGAAACTAAAACTTACTTGCTTGGCTTTGAGTTTCAGATATAGTAAAAGCAATATTTAGTGCTGGAAGGATAAGAAAACGACAAGGGTAGTGCAGGTAAATTGCGTTTATAAAAACGCGGCAACAGAAGGAATTTTAGGGTAGTTTTTCTTTTTAGAAACTTTCACATGGAAGTAGTTTCAATAAAGGTTTTCAGGGATTCATTTTCTACGAACCAATGCTGTTTTACATCCGAATACGTATCAAATACGCTATATAGGTAAATAGACAAAAATAACTTGAAATCACAACGACTTCAAACTGAGTTTTGCACATAGATTTTTGACATTTTGTACCTTTTTGTACTTAAATCGATGATTTAGCACATATACCTATAAAAAGTGACTCATAAAACTCTTAACTCTGACTAATAAATATTTGCTTATCTACCGAACAATCGCAGGAAATGTCGAATTTTTTATAATCATCCGTAACGACTACTTGATAACCTGTTTACTTATTGTACGCTTACCAATTCCTGTTTTGATGTTCAATGTCAGTCTTAAAGATTATGTAGCAATTTAAAGCCAATTAACTTAAGACAAGGTCACGAAACGTCACAGGAGATAACGTAAAGGCGGTACCCCGAAGTTGCATTTCATGGCCACCAAACTGTTTTCGCATCTCCTTTTACTTTACTAAACGAAACTTTACAAAATAAACTATCAAAGAGGTATTAAAAGAAAGCTTATGGTAGGTATCATAAACAGGCCTATCATTTTTTGAAAATTCCTTTCTTCAACGTAATAAAAATATGAAATAGGCGGCGGCGCTAGTGTGACCTCGCAGATTATTACGATATGGAAACGCACGTCCAGTCTAAGCACCCTGTTAACGCATTCACTGCCCAGCTCTGCGGTGCGACCCGCAGGAGCGCGCCGCTGCTCCACGCAGATAAAGACTGGCACCTGCGTCTTGGGCCATGAAGGTGTTCGTGTTTAGGAAATCTTGCTCAGTCATCGATCCATCTAGTCACGCTTCTCTATGGCATACACGTCACTCAAGAATAAATCTATGACTGAGCAGGCTTTCTTTGGGCTCATTCATATAAACGGAAGGCAAGTTGCCGACAGTGCCATAAGCAGTTTACTAATATAATAAAATATTTTCTTTTATCTTTTATTACGTGTTTTATAAACACGATTGGTTTTTTGAAATAGTTTTGTACACTTTTTGCTATTTATCTCAGGAACAGCCAACTCTTTTCTTCGGTTTTTGTTTTAGTAAGAATAATATAAGTTTTTTTAGTTATTTCTTCAAAGTTTTCGATTGGTTGGTGCATAGAAAATTCGGCACACGTTTGTACTTCTAACTCGCGAGAAAACCATATCTTGTCATTCGGCTCGAAATCCATCTCGTAGCCGCGTTATTACACGCCTAAGAATATTACATTATTTCCGTACAAGAATAAAACATCAAATCTTTTAAATCCATCAGGGTTAAAAAACAGTTACCATAATAAAACTCAATTATAAAAGTAACATGTGTAGTTTAGCTAGTTCCTCTAAGCTAGTAATGAGCTTACAAGACTTTCACAAATTTCAATTTCAACCTTCTCAATATGTTAAGCATTTTCACTAACTGTTAAGCATAGATACTTTGAAAGATTTTCATGATCGGGCCCTCACAGCACACGCACTTAATCATGATAGGTACCTACCTAAATTCCGTTGTAAATACCTTTAGCTTGTGTAGGTAGGTGTATTATATAAAACATCAGTGACTTTAGTAAGAATTTAACATTCTGGTAGTAAAGTATCGATGTTGATTGCGCTTAACTGTTTCATAGTAGGTACTGCAGCATTCCTTTGTTTAATCACCACATTGCCTGCGCAGCTTTATACCTGGTGCATTGTCGACCCAGCACCCTATACCTACTAAGGGATTACGACAAAAAATATGATCCGATGGAATGCAAAATCTAGGGGCAATGGATACACGAGAGTTTCGCTCTTATAATAATGTGAGAAAAGGTACCTAGAGTGCAAATGTAAAAGAAGCGAGGGTCGTGTTGTTTCGGGACCGGTCCCGCGGTCCCCGACCGTGACGCATCATCAGGTAGCATGGATCCTTGTTACTAAGTAGAAGGACCCATTACCAAAGGTTTGAAATAGTTTATGTACTTAGTACATATACCTTTTTTTTAAGCGTTGGGTCAGGATGGGATCACATTAGAATAGGAAACGTGAACTATTTTGTACCTACATTTTTAATAAGGGTTCTCAAGCTATTGAAAATGTTAGGGATAGGGTCGAGGCAAAGGGACTTACAACAAATAATGGTTACAATAGAACCACCAATTTTTTTTGTCTACGGCGGCTGCCAGAAAATGAAGGGAAACAAGGGTTCTTTTCTCGTAGGTATAGGATCTTTTTTTTTGTTCTGTCTTTATTCAAAATTTTGGGATTCCTGGGTTTCCTTATACCTGATGCTTGATATTTCACATTCTCTCGGACATAAGCTACCCTTCGATAGAATGCTCTTCCCTTAGATTCGTGCAAAATCACCTTCAAAAATATTCTAAATTCATCTTCAAAAAATGCTTTATCAGCGTTATTTATTCTTGTTGATACGAACTAGAATTCGCGAATTTACTCCACTCGACGTCGCGTCGCGTCTGTAACTCACGTGCAGCTTACTCCGTATTGCGATGACAGAAGAAAGTTTGTGTTACACGAGCGGAGTTGGTTGACGAACAGAATTTCATGCTTCTCGGATCGCCAGAGAACTTACTCGGCGGTTTTAAAGTACGCGTACTCCAAGTACCACAAGTAGCCACAAGTTCTTACTCGCACGTCACCCATTTTATACACCTTATTTTATAAAGTTTTTTAAACTTACGCGATCAGAACACATAATTATAAATATTCACGGGACAGGACGGACACGGACACGACAGAGTGTAGGTAAACCTGTTGAAACTGTCGGGAAAAATAGGTAAATAAACGCGATAAATACCCGTGAATATTTATAATAACCTTATATTATGTTTATGTAAGTTTATTATTTACGGTAAGTGCCGGTTCCGCAGCAACATCAGCGAAGTCTCTCAAGCGGCGAAAATACGTTAACTTTGACCGAGGTTATTTAAGCAGTTTGGTGTAGGGTCCTGGGGCACGAGCAATTTATAAAGATCTTACCTAACTTCGAGTCCACAGGTGATCAGATCGCTTCTATAACAACGAACATTACTATTAAACGTGGCGTTCTGGGCACACTGCCTTATGGTGACGTTTAGATTTTTAAAAAATACTTATAAGTTACTATATCGTATCCATTTTGAATGGAGCATAAACGTAAACAAACCGCCCATACTTAACCTAAAATTCACTTTGTTGGCGCGTCCTTTTATACGTTATTTACATTACTTGACGATTTTAGATCCTCCCTTCAATAAAAATTGTTTACAATTATATCTGAAACACGACGCCAAGCAAGTGAGATTTTGTTATTTGTGTCGTACTTTGTTTACTAACATGCTTTATTCAAAATGGATAAACCATAGTTGTAATTGTTTCATTGTTATTATTATGTTATTGTTGTTATACGAAATAAAAACATAAATTGTTTGTAGATACATAATGGTATGTAGTGTTGATATCTGTTTTCCCTTTTTTTAAGTACTTATCTTTAGTGTCCTCGTCTATTTTGTCTTTTCATGTCAAGGTTGCCTGGAAGAGATCGCTCTTTATCGTTCTAACCGCGATATCGTATATAAGGTTAAAGGCTGCCCTTTATTCTTTCTTTCCTTATATTCTGGATGTTTTCTAGTAGGTATAATAAAAAATATCTATCTATGTAGTGTATTGTATTATGTATATCAGTTATCTAGTAACCATAACACAAGCTCTGCTTAGCTTGGGGCTAGATAATGCTGTGTGAATTGTCCAGCATTATTTATTTATTTATTTATTCTTAGCATTTTCTCTGTATTGTTTCCTGGTTTTGTGTGGTGAATTCTATCTATCTATCTATAAGTAGCGTATTGCATTAGAATTACTACATACATATGTACCTACTCTTCACCCTTTAATCGGTGATTGTTGACTGTTCATGTACTTATGGGAAGCTAGCCTGTTATATATGTAGATATAGATGTTTGTTATATTGATGCTATCAAAGAAAACAATGGGGGTGGAACACTGTGCGTGTGCCAACTCCATTCTTACACTTATTTTTGAAATAATCGTAATCTACACTACCAGTATTGATATGGATACACAATTCTAAATAATGTGGATATGGACTAGTTAAGCTACGTGTAGATTGCATTCAACAGTCTGCAGTTAGCTTACATTGTTTATAAATAGTAAATACAAGTTTTAATTTATTTCTTTTATTTTGATTTTAAGTTTTAGCACTTTATTGACATAGCAAATTCAAATTAAATAATAGGAAATAAGATAAAGTAATACCCTTACTCAGACCCCTCTCGTTAGACAACGAATATCGTCTGACGTCATTATACCCTATAACCACTGGGGTATTGAGACCAATCAATCGATAAATAGGCTGTTTGAAATTTTTCATATCATAACATTTGTTGAAATTGAAAGAGTAATTTCAGAGCTGCATGGGAACATAAAAGTTGGCTACATTATGTTCATGCAAATATAAGGTGCCTTCGTCATAACATAACCCTTCTCAACCTTAACAGCCTGTATTGATCTACTGCTGGACGCAGACCTCCCCCTGATAAACGACTTAGTGGCACTTATCTTATGGGGGTAATCCCCATAATCCCCACTCTGGTTTGGGGATCGCAGTTCGGTATTAGAATTGTTCTGCAGGGGCGCTGCTGAATATCCGGTGAATATCCCTTAGTCGCCTCTTACGACACCCACGGGAAGAGTTGCGGTACTGCAAATTCAAAGCTGCTGCTGACCATACAGCTAAAAACCCTCCTCCATTGTTTGTCAATAAATCCACCTTCAACTTCTTTCAAAGTCAAAGTCAAATCGTTTATTTCTTTAGACTTACAAAATAAGTACTTAGACAAGTCAAATTTTTACTATATAAACAGCTTGATAAATAGTTATTACTATCAACAAGAAATAAGGTGCAATTGACTTTAATTCACTTAAGTTTTTTGTCCACTAGCGGAAGAAGTGAAAAAGAATCCACTAGCAAGTTTATCGCATATCAACTAATACAATCTTAGCATAACTAAGTCTAACTTTCAATAACGTATCCTACTTACATATTATATTCTTAATCATTTTCAGGATGCCTTCACGAAGAACCCTCAGCTCAGTAACCTTCTCCTGGACCCTTACTTCTGCGAGAAGATTGCGTCCAGCCAGGGTGCTCTGAGGCAGGTGGTGGCTCAGGCCGCTCTGGTGGGCGTCCCCACCCCGGCATTGTCAGCTGCCTTGGCTTTCTACGACGGATACCGCGCGGCCGTGTTACCGGCTAACTTACTGCAGGTAAACTACATGCGGATTGCGTATAGCTGAGGCTCCCTGTTTTAGATCTAGGCGCATTTACAGGTTTACCCCCTTATTCATAATAGTCTGCTAACTTAGCACACTGCTAAATCTCGCTCTGTCTTCTTCTATTGACATAAGTCAGACTGGGAAATAACACTACTTAGCAGCTGTTTTATGTTAGCAGACCATTATGAATAAGGTATTACACCTACACAGAAAGTTGCTTATTCCTTTTCCAAGCATAAGGCATAAAGCCCGTCCTTGCCGGCGTACCGAAACGCGGGAGGAAAAACTCTATGGAATTTAATTTCTTACGCGTTTAGCGGGAGGGAAAAGTGTATGGAAATCCAATTCTAACGTTTATTTTTTGTTAATTTTCTTAAATAATAGCTATGATTATTTTTATGATAGATCAGAAACTTTTTACTCCAAACCAGTCATATGATATCGGCCTCTTTGGTATTGGGAACAATGATAATTTAATTAATTAATTGGCACTTCCCAACTCGGTGCACAATGTACTATTGCCGCGGCGCCTCGTAGTCTTTAGTACTCGAAGAAGGAATAAGGATACTATACCGTGTCCATTTTGAATGAAGCATAAACGTAAACAAACCGCCCATACTTAACCTAAAATTCACTTTGTTTTCGCGTCCTTTTATACGTAATTTACATTACTTGTCGATTTTAGATCCTCCCTTCAATAAAAATTGCTGACAATTATATCTGAAACTCGACGCCAAGCGATGAAGCGAGTGAGATTTTGTTATTTGTGTCGTACTTTGTTTACTAACATGCTTCATTCAAAATGGATAAACCATAGGTACCTAGATAGGCTCAAACATTTAAAAACATGCGCAATATGAAGTTATGTTTTTATATTATCATTGTCACGCGGAATAAATAAGATGTTGCAAATATAATGAGAGTTCATAATACTTAAGAACATATAACCGAAATTCCACCAAATCGGAACATTTGAATCATGTTTTTAGTTTGTAGCTTCTTATTTTTACCACAGTAATATTAGATAAAATCAAAGAAACGGCAAGCTGAAGTGGCAGTGGGCTGGCCATATCTCGCGAAGAACCATCAACCGATGGTGTAAACGAGTTCTTGAGTGAAGACCGCGACTCTGCAAACGTAGTGTAGGGTCCCCTCCGTCCTGGTCCGATCTGCAAAAGACGCTGGATGCGTCAAGCTGAAGACGGCGCTATGGCGCTCATTAGAGGATTCCTATGTCCAGCACTGGACTAAAATAGGCTGATGATGATGAATATAAGATAGGTTAAAATGCCTACTTTGTTAAACACAATTGAAATTTAATAAACTTTTTATTTTTAAGTACAAATAAATAATAATGCTGGATTCACAACATTATCCTAATAACAGCCCTAAGGTATCTGTCTCGAGCGCGGTCTAGTCCACTGCAAGACCCCGATTAGACTTCAGGTTTTCCACATAATCAGTGCATACCTTAACATATTCAATAGACCACGAGTGTTGAGCTTTGGTTTAGCCACGCAAGCTCAATCCGTCTTATACAAATCTCTCGATACCGTCCGACCATCTTAGCATGTAGTTCTCAAGAATTATCACTCTTCACTTCATGTATACTACAGGTATTAATGCGTTCCCCAAACGGAGGGAGTTTTGCCATAATCCACACATTTGGCAGGCGGATTGGTGACCTCCTCAACCTCAACCTCAACAGCCTATATTGGTCCACGGCTGGACGCAGGCCTCCCCCTGATACGCGCCTTGTTAGCGTTTATCTAGTGGGGGGGTAATGCCCATAATCCCCACGCTGGGCATGCGGGTTGGAGATCGCAGTTCGGTGGTAGAATTGTTCTGCAGGGGCGCTGCTGTCCGCCTCCTGTGGATATCCCTTAGTCGCCTCTTACGACACCCACGGGAAGATATGTGGTGCAAATTCTCAGTCAGCATCACACAGCTATTGGTGACATTCTAAATGCATCTAATGCAGGTCCATTTTAAATGAAGCATAAACGTAAACAAACCGCCCATACTTAACCTAAAATTCACTTTGTTGGCGCGTCCTTTTATACGTAATTTACATTACTTGTCGATTTTAGATCCTCCCTTCAATAAAAATTGCTTACAATTATAACTGAAACTCGAAGCCAAGCAAGTGAGATTTTGTTATTTATGTCGTACTTTGTTTACTAACATGCTTCATTCAAAATGGATAAACCATAGGTACCTAGATACCTACCACGGTAGGTACCTAGATACCTACCACGACTACCACGGGTGCCATTATGTAGATATAAGTTACTAAGTTAATTTTGTGGTTCCAGGCCCAACGTGACTACTTCGGCGCTCATACATACGAGCTCCTGTCGAAGCCGGGAGACTTCGTGCACACAAACTGGACCGGCCACGGAGGAAACGTCTCCGCTACCACCTACAACAACTAAACCCATCATTTGTGCACAGCGGAGACCATTCTAGAACAACAAACTCAACTGTTATGTTATTCATAAAGACGAAGTCGTCGAATAGATGTTTTTGTCGGCGTATAATGTATGACAAGTTCTGTCTAAATGAAATACGATCATATTGTAAAAATGATTTTAATTAATTATCGGATTACATTTAAATGTAACTTTAGAGGTGATACGTCACACTTTTATTATGAAGAAAATAGGCCTTTTCTGATTTTCTAAGGTTCTGGTTCACTCATTCTAAATTAGAAACAAAGCTAAAACATATTTCTAATCGATAGTCGTGTTAGAGTCTATCGAAATTATGTTGATTTAATACATCAGTCACATGTCAATAAACTGCCAAACTATTGATTGAAAGTTTGTATCAGCATACATAAGTTCATAGCAAATAGCGTACATGGTCGCAAAACAACCTATTTGCAAGCATTAAGGCTTTAAGCCGGTAATAAACCGTAACCATATTATTTTGATTAAGACCTTTTGTAATCGTTAAACTATCACTCTTTTTTTTTAATATAAACGTCTTTTGTTTATAGAAAGTCTTATGTACAGAAAATATTTTGTTTGTTGTGATTTTGAATTTGAAATAACAATGGATTAGGATTCTTTATTATCACTATCCATCCTAGTAAGAAATGACGTAGATGTTGAGTATGGAAGAAGTTCTAGAATGCGTTCCTTGTGTTTTATGTTGTAGACATGAATATGTGTAGGTACTAAGTAATTTTTTTCGGGCCTTGGATTTTTTTTTTTATTACGAAATCGTTATTCCATGTTTATACAAGTGTTGAAAACATTCCTTACGTATTTATTATGACGAAGTTCAAGTTATAACTTGGCGATATATTATATTACAATTATATACATAATTTATAATAATGTGCAGAGGTGGTGCTTTATACTGACATTTTTTAAATAAATTGTATTTGAATACCTAGAGGTACATAGCATTTTTATTTAATTTCTATTACCTACCTCATTTATCCACACATACATAGTATACATGTACAGTTAGTACTTTTATCTCGGGGGGAAAAACTGTTTTTTGATATACTGATATATTACTCGTACTAACGCGAAAAAAACAATCTGAAACGGTCAAAGAGGTTTAGCTAAGTTTTTTGTAAAATGCTGTATAAAAATCATCTGTTTCAAAACAAAACAAATGCAATGATTCTTACGATTTCCTAGAATATATCTTGCCAAACAATATGAGCTCATTGTTGCTGCTATTTTTACAGTAAGTGTTGGAATCACGATGACAGTAGGTAGACGTAGCTAGATGTTGATAAGGTATCTATATCAACATCGCGTCAAGTCGTCCACTAGGTAGAACGTGAACGACTGTTACTGTGCCATTTATTATACCTTTACATAACTAAGAATGCGATTAACGACATAATCATCTAGCACCAAGCTAAGCAGTTCTTTGGATAGGTAGGTTTTGGTAGGCGTGAGGATAGGTAACATACTTAAGTAAATACCTACCTCGGTATACAGGGTGAAATTTCGAGACGGGACAGTAAGGGCAGGTATAGGCAGCAAAAATTGCGCCTTACCACCACTAGGATGATTTTTCTGTGAAGTGAATAGTTGCCAAGCCCGGCTTGCTCGATATCTTTTGTTTTTAACGCAAAGCAAAATAGTTTCAAACTGGATAGGTATTACCATTGAGTTTGTTGGCTAGTACTATATAAACTCTATGGGCATTACGTTAGCGATGGTACCTTAACCGAGACTATTCATAAATGTTCAAGATATTCTAAACTGCACTTACAGATTTTGGAAAAAAATTACAGTCAGTAAGAAAATGGTCATTTTTCACAAAAACTCTTTTGATGCCAATCGATCTGTTTCTTATAAGGATCAAAAGTCTCTACTGGACTGACTGAGGTTTGATTGAGTACTAGAAATGTCAGAAATCGTAAAAAAACTTCCTATAGGTACATTTGTTCAGAAATACAGGGGGAATAAGATTACAGTTTTTGTCAAGCTGGCCTCGTGTCTTACTGTACCTACTTAGTACCTACATACTGTACCTACTTAATAGTAAAAGCGCCTACCTAAGTAGAAAATCATCATAATGCATCGATACTCTTAAACAACATTAGAACTAAAACAAATAAAAATAAAATAAATCATTTTAATTAGGTATGTATTTAAGACACAGACGAAAATAAATCAAATTTAGATGATAAAAATAAAATGCTCAAAATGTTGTGGTGTTTTCACGAATACATAAGTTCACTCACTTTTTGTACTGAGCTAGAACGTAGCAGCCGATAATTTTTTTGGGTGGATATCATTTAGAATCCTTGTTAATGCATGCTCCTGAATACAGTTTTATTTCTTTTTGTAAACTTCATTTTTAGGTAGCCCCACAGATAAAAACCGAGAGGCATTAGATCAGGGCTGCGAGGTGGCCACTTAGTTGAACCATGTGTACCTATCCACTGTGACCCGGACTTCTTATTCAAACTGGAACTCGTAAGACGGCTGTTGTGTGGCGGAGCGGATCTACCCATAACACAAAATCTGCCTAATTTAGAGGCTTTACCACAGGGCTTAACTCTTTTACCGAAATGTATGGGAAAAGTTTTTCGCGATTTCTGACATTTCTAGTACTCAAACAAACCTCAGTCGGTCCAGTAGAGACTTTTGATCCTTCGAAGAAAATGAATCGATTGGCATCAAAAAAGTTTTTGTGTAAAATGACCATTTTCTTGCTGACTGTACATTTTTTCCAAAATCTGTAAATACAGTTCAGAATATCTTAAAATATATGGTTAGTCTCCTGATAGCGTTATCCTGTAACTACCACTCTACCTCGTTCGTATAAATGTTAAGGTAACGGCCCTAACTGTCCCATCTCAAAAATTCACCTCGTATAGACTAGCAAACATGGTATACTATCTATTACTTTTCTAGTCATTCAAATTGATAAATTGGGATCCACCTACATCAGTAAGAATTATTCTTTTTGTCGTTTTAACCACCGAAGATAAATAATTCGTTGATTTGTGTAACATACCTACATAAACATAACCTTAAAACTTAAAAGTGAATTGAATGACTCGCCGCCGCCGCCGCCGCGCCGCTATATTGTAGTAGTATCTAGTAGGTACCTACTTGGCATGTGGCCGCCGACGCCCGAGGTCGCCGCGCTATGCCACGCCGCGCCGCCGCCGCGCCGCGCCGGCCCGGCCGCCGCGCCGACCCGTGCCCGTGGCCGCCGCCGTGGCAAAGGAAGGATAAAACATTACTCAGAGTAGGCGTCAGTGGCAGCACCGAGTTGCTTTTTGACGTAACTACCGTTCTTTCTTTCATTCGGTCAGGGTTCCGCTTTCATTAGTTATCAAAAAAGTTTGATTAATGAGGATCCGTAACATTGTGAGTTTGATCAATGATTTCTAAAATAACATAACGAAACAAAAGGAAAATTTACAGGGTAGAAAAATAACTGTACTTATAGGTAACTACTTTATTTTATACAAATATTTAATTATTGCCAGGTACTCTCTCTATTTAAAATTGTGGGTAGGTATAATAAGTCAAGGCCGACAATGTATTGTTTTAACACTCATCCTGTTACTTGTGACGTTATGACTCCCATTTTTTAATTATTATTATACTGAATAAAACAAAGGTATTCTAACGAAAATTAGGTTCTTATTATTGTAGGTAGGTATACAATTATTAGGTATCTATTTAATATTAAATCTTTTGCAAGCCGTTCATAGAGATGGTGTAGGTAGGTAGGTACTATATTATCTCTATGAACTTTGTGGTTGTGCTCACGGTACCTTCATTTATCGTATTCACTGCCCACCTGCCCAGCCGCTGCGGTGCGACCCGCGCAGGGGCGCGCCGCCGCCGCGCCGCAGCCTCACGTGGTGGCACCTGCGTCTTGGGCCATGAAGGTGTTAGTGTTTAACGTAGGTATTCACTGCCCAGACTCACGTGGTGTCGTCGTAGATAGAGCTGTTAGGAGGTAGGTTAGGTAGGTAGGATTGTGTAAGAAAATATGAACATAAGGTATAGGCACAGGGACGTATTTAGAACGTAAAAGCGCCATGATCACGTAATAACTCAGTTATTCCTTAATCATGGCGCATGGACCTGTGCCGAAATATTGGAAAGCTCAAAACTCTAATCATGGTCAATATCCCGTTGTAAATAACTTTAGTACCTATTAATAGCTGGGCTTGAAGTGGAAATGGGCAGGACACATTCAGAGACTAAAACCAAACAGATGGCCATACATAGTCACAAACTGGACACCACGTGAACAAAAAAGGAAAAAAGGGAGACCTTTTAAAAGATGGAACGACGACATAATACAAGTAGCGGGAAAAATGTGGTCACGGAAAGCCAGAGACCGAAACCACTGGAGATCCTTGGAGGAGGCGTACACCGCCGAAAGCGGTCCATATGAATGACATCAATCAACTGACATCGCATGACATAACATGAAAATAAGCCACCGGACATTTACTCAACAATTAAAATTTGCATGACATTTGTTTAAATTACTATTATTACTTTTAATCAAAACCTGATATGGAATAAAGCTCTTTTTATTTTATTTTTATTTTTTTATTTTATTTTATTTACCTATTAATAACCATAATGGATGAAAAAGTAAGATACTCATAAGAAACTTGTCGGCGTCGAAATTCCTAACAAGGTTTGTTACATAAAAAATAAAAATTAGATTTTGTCTTATGATTATTACGTAACTTGAAAAGGTACTTTTTTGTTTGTGGACATTTTGTCGTAAAAATAGTTTTAAAAGAAAAGGCTTAACCTAAAACCATGTTTAATAGTTAATTAATTTGTGTAAATTGGTTTAGTAGTTTTTAAGAATATGGTAAATGTAGTTTAACCAAATAATGTTTCTACTAGTTTTTGTAAGGTTTTGGAAAGAAAGGAGTATCAGGACTACGGGGAAAAGTCGCCACAGAGTTGCTGATCGTGCCGTACCAGCTTCTCCGCAACCCAGTACTCATTCATGCGTGACGGCGTGCGCAACCAGCATACAGAAGGACGCAGCTTCAAAAGCGCACGTTGATACTTATTGGGATACTTTCCCAGGGGCGTAGCTGGTCATCCTGGTGAACGCTGCCCGCAACAGTTGGCCCTTCGAGCCGGATCCCTGCAGTGGAGAATTCTAAAGAGCCTCGAAACCGGACGCAGTGAAGACTCGAGATGCCGGTCACCAGGTCATCAGTCACGCCTTCGGATAGGGCTGGGGCACCAGGAACGTCAGAGTCACATCGCGTCAGGACCGGAATCGGGAACCATGGGGACAACCTCGGATTCTTCGGGTAAATCTGCAACTACGTATATATCGGAAACCAAGGGTACTACGGGTACCACGCATACCTGGGATACCACTGCGACTACAGATACTACTACAACGATGGAGACGACTGCGACCAGGCTGCGTCCGGGAAGGGACATCCCGGTAAGGGACATGCAGCCCAAAAGGCGACCAAGAAGAACAGATCGGGCGTTGGCACAAGGTGAAGAAGGATCAACCACAACATTGAAGCCGACAGGAGACGCGAGCCAAGGAGCAATTGGCACACCGGGAGCTGAAAGAAGCCCAGACAGCAACGAAGCTTGCTTACGTCCGACTGGAACTGACACAGTACTATGATGAAGTCTCTGTGGATGAAGACCTGGAAGAACAAGAGGACAAAGCATCACAGGTGCGGAGATGGTTACGAACATCCATATTGGAGGACGACAAGGAGAAACCGGAGCAGCGAAGCCTGAAGCCCTCGGAGGTGCCCAGCAGAGGGTGAAACCTGAAGAGAACCCTTCAAGAGCCACAGTCGAGATACAAGCTCTCACGTCTACGTCGAAGGAAGCCTTCACCGGAGGAAGAGGTCCAGCATCCCAGCAAAGCTACATCCACGAGGTACCCTACTTTGACGGGAACAGAAGCGAGTGGATGGCATTTAAGGTCGTCTATGCAGATACCGCACCGATGTTCAATGATGTCCAGAACATGGCTCGATTAAGAAGAGCACAAGCGCAAGAAGAGCAGCAGAAAGGAAGCGCAAGAGAAGCAATCAAAAGTCTGCTGTACTCGGAGAAGCTAGAAGCCCTCTATACATAGATAGTAATAACTATTTATCAAGCTGTTTGCACCGCGCACGGCGCTACATGCCGGTGATTAGTGCTGCCAACAGTTAATCTAGCTCTCCACCAGATTAACTTAACTTGATCTCGATAACTTACCTACTTTAAAAACGGTTTACTGTAAAAATCGCTAAACGAAGCTTAGTTTTTACGACCAAAAACAGTTGTTTATATTTAACGTTATATTACGTTATTTACGTTAAAATATAGTTTATTGACTAAAATAATAAGCTAGTAAATATTATCTTTATCTAAAAACAAGGCAGTTATTTAACATGAATATCAAATTATTCAACAACAAACTGCTATTTTAAATTAATTCGTCTTCTGCAGATTAATTATTTTGGTCACCATTATCGTCGGTTTCAGTTTTATACGATTTTTGACACTGATTTCTTCTGTAACGTTTGATTGTTAGCTGAAGCTTGATAATCATTGCAGCATTGTCCTCCCTTCCGACGACGAAAGGATGACCAAGCATCAACATTTTACAAACAGGATAAGTCTTAAACCTATCTCTCAGATATCAATATCGACTAATAAATTTATTCCATTAGATCAAAGATTTAACCTATTGCTTGTTTCTAGTTTAATCAGACCGCATAATAGTCATTCAACATCGGCATTAGAATGTAGCAGTATTGCGAGTTATTATTGCAGAAGTCGCTAATTCCTCAAATCTAAATGCTCCTTGAACATTTTAAATGTAATACATAATTTCATTTATTTTTGTATCATTGTCGATACAATATTCTTTCATTCCATTTCAACAAGTGAATTTGTCGCCATTGATCATCAAAACCGAAACCTCTTGCAAAAAACACACTAGCAATAGAAGCACTATATAATTTTCACCTTTATAATATGTGGTGGATACCACCAGTTTGGTTGGAAAATCCACTAAGGTGGCAACACTGCGGGCCATTTCGGTTGAGGGGTGGGGAAGTGTGAGAGTGTGTTAGGTACGGCTGATGGAATGAAAGAACGAAAATCCTGTTTAGATTCGTTCGATCATTCATATGTTCTTGTTCGTTCGTTCAGTCTTTTGCAAATGGTAGACTACAGCGGCTGCGCGAGTTGAGAGTAATAAAACTTCTCGTTGTATAGTAAAGTGCATTCGAAGGTGATTTTAGTTAAAGTTCTATAATAATATTCGGATCTGTCCAATGATATTCGAAAGAAAAGTAAGCACATGCTTTTATTTTTTTATGGCATCTGATAGTAGGTACGTAATTGTTCTTATATTTTTTAGGATGTTAGAAGTGTTGTGAAGGTTGCAAACATTGGAGGCAGGTGGTGGAAATCTGTCGAGCTGAAAGTAGTGGATCTCTTATCATCGTTTAGAAGCGCTCGTCATCGTGGCTTTAAAGGATCGGTAAGTTTGACTATTCAACTACAAATACAGTCGCAATCACTTAGATGTGAAAGTCCATTAGCAACTACCTGCATTATGTAGACAATTAACAAATAAATATTTCACTTTCTGATAGAATGCATAACGCTGGACAACATGGCCGCCAGCCAACGCCACAGGCAGCGCCCCCTTCTGACCCAAGGCTTCGAAATGTGCCGGCAGTTCCAACGGATCCGACACCAACGGCCATCGCAACGACGGTTACGGAATCAGCAGGAATATGCAGGGATTTCATATGGGGAATATGCACCATGGGAGACCAATGCATTTATCGTCATGATCTCGAGTTCGATGCGATGAAAGAAACGTTGAAATTTTGTCATGATCACCAGAATCGAACTGGCTGCACACGACCAGACTGTACCTATTTACATACATCTAGAGAAGAAGAAAACCTATTTTTGACAGTGGGCCAGATACCTCGCGTGTTGGTAGAACGCTACGCCAAGATGTCTTACCAGCTTTTGCCTCAATCCAGGCCAGAACCTGAACCTGGTCCTCCTCAAATGTACGAGTACGTGCCGCAAGCTCCGCCTCCGCCGCCGCCGCCTCCGCCTCCACAGGCACACTCTGGTCCCATGTTACATTCACCTCTACAAATACAACAGCAACAATTGCAGTCCACTCTGATGATCACCTCTATGAACGGCACCATCCAAGGACCCATGCCTTGCCCTGTGCCAAGTCCTATGCAAGGGCCTATGCCATGCGCTATGTCAGGCCCAATGCAAGGTCCCATCCAGGGCCCCGTGCCATGCCAAGCTCCCATACAAGGGCTTCCAGGTCCGATACAAGGGCTTCCAGGTCCGATACAAGGTCACATGCAAGGTCCCTTACCAAGCTCTATTCAGGGCCCTATGCAACATACAATGCAAGGCCCTATGATGGGGGCTGCCCCAATGCCGCAGATGCCTGCCCCAATGCAGCCTCCACCACCACCTCCGCCTCCAACAACATCTGTTTCCTCAAGCAGGATGTCTGCTCCTGTCTACACAGGTATGTAACATCTTACATCATTTTTCGTTTTAGAGGGTACCAAAGTCGAAAGTCGTCGTGAAGTGCGATTTTTTGCCGGTTTTTAATTTTGATTCGATCACTAAATAAAAAATTTCCTCTATGCCTCTATGGATTATTATTGTAGACTGACAACACTGAAATGCTCTTTCAAATAAACATACAACATCCGGTGCGTGTACAGATTATGCGTACTTTTGACCGATTTTGTGAAGAAACAAAAAAATTAAACCCATGTACAAATGCCCATCCGTGGTTCCGTGCCAGTCAGGCGTTAATATCGAAAAACCCATCCATGGCTCCGTGCCAGTAGAGAGGTTATCTGAAATCAAATAACATTATTTCTCCAATAAGACCACCCCTGGTCTTATAAAAGAATAAAATTAACATCAACAATGTGTTTAATTTACTAGGAGGTCTCCCCGTGTCATCAAAATTTGTCAGCACACACTACCAACCTGCCACCAATCAGCAATTGCCTCCCGCCATGTAAGTTCCTTGTTTTTTATTATTGTCCAGTACCTGATCAGCATACACGAATACCTCCACTGCTGAAGATGCCTCCTGAAATAAGGGGGTTTTGTCAGAATATCCTGCAGTTGGGGACATTTAGGTTGGTGGTGACCACGGGAATAATGTATGACGATTGGCAGGCCGATTAAGAATGTCCAGTATTATAATATAAATGATATTAAAAAGTATATTAGAAATAAAAAAAATATTAAGTCATTCTTCATCTATACTAATATTATAAAGAGAAAAGATTTGTTTGTTTGTATTGAATAGGCCCTGAAACTACTGGACCGATTGAAAAAAATCTTTAAGCATTAGAAAGCTTACTTTTCAGGGAGTGACATAGCCTATATTTTATCCCCGAAATTACCATGTGAACTACGCTGGTGAAACCGCGAAGCGGTTCTATATTTTTGCAAGAATGTAATGAAACCGACTATGTAGTACTTGCATGCATAATAACAACAAACAACAATTATAAATAAGATTCTCAATTTTTGCATTCAGACATAATCAATAAACTTAACTTAAGTATCCTGTTTGGAAAATAATCAAGGCAAATGCTTAGGACCTGCACCAATAACTTTATTAATATTATCTGTGATACTTAGGCAGCTCTCAAGCATATGTATGTGTGTTTTGCCAATGCACTTCAAATATTTGTCCAGTTTTTTTAAAAGAGTACTGAGGCGGCACTGATCACTGATTGATCGGTTTTGCTGGTACTTGACCCACATTGCAGTTTCAGTGAGTGTCCTCTCTGGTTTGTGTTTTTGTTCTTAGTATAGTGTCTTTGACAAAATTTGGTATACTATTTGTTGGAGAGAGTTTTGAAGGTTGTTAAGGTATACTCTACTCTCTATGTTTCTGAAGAGTGGTAAACCCTAGTTCTTGCAGTCATTCTTCATATGCAAGTTCTTTGATACTAGGGACCATTTAGGTTGCTCTCTGCTGCACACACATTTGATATTAAATTACGTCTTTTCAGGTACGACCCAAGTAGACCACCACCACCTTTTCAAAAATCTTCATTACTCAAAAGATCTCTAGAAAGCAGTGAAGGTAATTAACTTTTGAACATAAATTAAAAATCCAGAGCAGATACATCACCCGACCAAGAAATATGCTCAGCGATATAGGTCATAAAAGGGCGTTAACCATTCTTAAACTTAAATAAACTAAAAAGACTTGTTAAACTTACTTATAGTTAAGAACAATTTCAGTATTACATAGCATAAGCGAATAAAGTTTGTAACGGTACAACTACTAGTAACCTAATTTCAAAATTTAACTACAGTCTGGTATTGATGTAACCATTTATTTTGTCTACTAATGCAATTATTTAATTGTACACAGTCGTGGAACATTAAAACTTGTCAACTTTTGTCATTTTGCTTCTAAGAATTTTGGGAAATTAAATATATATTTAATTCCTGACTTCCGAACAATAATTGATTGATTGTGAAAACCTGATTTTACCATAAATTTAATGCAAATTATAATATGAGAGCCGACTTTATTTATCAATACCAGACAATCAGGCCATTTACTAACCAAATAATATACACATGTTAATAAATACATTCTTAAAACTCAATTAGAACTCCATGGGTAAAAAAAATAGTAATCTACTATAGATGATGTTTAGACTTCCTGACAGGGTCAGCAAAAAAACAAATTTTTAGAATTCAATCAAACACATTGTAGAACTTAAAAATACACTTTATCTTGCATATCAAAAGCAATATACATAAAAAATATGAGAAAATTGAGCATACAGACCCACCTTTGATAATTGTATGTGCATGATTTTATATTGGTTTTTAACTATCTAAATGTTACAATTTGTAGGTAAATGTCATGTAATGTTACGGTGAATTTGCTTTATAGCAGTTCTCAATTTCAAAACAAAAGAAAATCACTCTCTAAGTTTCTATCATTGAAATTATTTGCATTACATTCAAAACAAAAGACGCTTATGTAATCAATTTTTTTTGTTTTATTTCTTTTAGTATATTTTGCTTATCGTAATGTTAGATTAGATTTATTTATTTTTGGAGATTACCGCTGGGGTTCTATTTAAAAAATCTATGTACAAGATATTAAATGCTTCGATTTCCGTGCCGCCTTTCTCGCCAACATAATGAGAACATTAATAGCTAAAGAGCCAAAGCAAGCTCAAGCTAAAACAAAGCTTTGCTAGTATACGTATATCTATTTAATTACGAAATTTCATTGGGATCTCTTTCTCAAGTCATCATTCACATTTGCATTAAGTATATATAAAATTAAAGAGGTAAGTTTCTGAAATAGTACCTATGAAGTTGACTATGCGCTATGTTTCATGGCAATATAAAAATTAAATAGTTGTTATGATGAAGCATTGAAGATTTATATTACCCAATTCAGTTCGTATGTGTAGTGCGAAAGAAGCAACACCAGGGGCGCGCAGCAATTTACCATCTGCAACTGCTGCTTGCACGGAAATCGTTTGCATGCATTTTTTTCTGAATTGTGTAAATTTCTATTTGCTGATGTATTTTCGCTTTGCGCTGATTGATTTTGTTCTCAGCGGGGCCAAGCAAATTGCGGAAATCGGAGACCTCCCATGAAAGCTCCTGCGAAAAATGTGTGCAGCGGCTTATCAGGTTTGATCTTAGTGATTTATTAATATTTGTTCGCATGTTAGTTTAATAAAGCTGAAAGAAGAGGTAAAGGACACTCGACCGCCGCCCGCCAACCGTTTGCTGAGGGGCTATGTGGATTAGCGAGTGTTTTGCAAGCAATGCGCGTTCACAGTCGCAGAACCACTTATAACGTCTCTTTTTCAGCGAATTTTTAGCAATCGACATTGTAGAATGCTGCTTTTTATACTGTACGAAAATTGTAGTTTTATTTCATATAAGTATATTGTGTATTTATTGTGTTTCGATAGTATTGTAATGATTTGTTTCAAACTACTTGGTGTTATTGTCGAGGTGCTTGGCTTCTCCAAGTGCAAGGGCTTGTTAGGCAATTGCTGTGCGATAAACAACAAACGAATCGTTACGATATTATTTTTTTACCAATATTTTCCGCTTCATAATAATTTTATATGTATTTTATATTTTAAAGTAATTTTTATATCATTTGCTGAGTTTGGCGTTAGTTGCATCGAATGAGATTGTAGTAGATAAGAGGACGAGAGGTGTGAAAAGATATATCTAGAATTAGGGATATTATTCATTGTCTTAATGATTCTACACTTACGAACATCGAAAGATACCACATGGTATTTGCATGAAGGTTAATCACACAGATATGTTTTAATTTAGAAGACCAATATCACGAAAGACAACGGATTATTATCTATCTAGTTCGCATGGTAAGAATAAAATCCAAGCGAAACCTTTTTTGAGTTTAGGTGCTAAACATTAAATATTCATATACATAACAGAACATTCCATTCCAGTTCGTAAAACAAGCCAACGAACAATATTTGACCTCTTTAACCTAGCACCTCTTGACGAATATTATACGCTTTATTTTGGTGCATCTGTCAGCAATCATCATAAAACGGCCAAGATTTATTCATCAAACGAGAAATATGGTCAGAACACCGAAAAATTGTTGGCTTCATTGTTCTCCCTAAAAATTAATTGGCATTGTCCATCAAACCTACAACTGGCATGAAACTAACCCACAGTCAAATACCACTTGGGGCCGTCCCTAACCTGGTCGGTAGGGACGGGAAATACCTCTAGATCAATGAATGAAAGAAAGTTCTACCGGCATGACAGTATTGCATTTCAATGAACGAATGAGAAGTTGTTTACATCGCGTTGAAGAAATGTCTAGCAATTGTTTTACAACGTAAGTATTAATGTAGGTGCTAGTATTGTCGTTTCTTTTTGTACACGGAGCTGATGGAAGAATTGTAATAGCTGGTTTACATTGGGCAAGCGTAGTAGCAAGAGATTAGCTAAATGTACTCGTATGTACTTATCCAAGTATCAAGTGCACGAACAGGACAGGCTGTTTTGATAACCGTTAAAAAGCAAGATTGAGTTTGTCGGTCTCCTATGGTCTTTTTAGGGTTCCAAGAATAAACCTTTTTATTTTTGTTGTGTTTGTCCGTCGGTCGGTTTTGTATGTTACGCCATTTTCTATGTTAGTACATTAGTTTTACTAATACTTTACAAAATGCTCATGGTAATCTATCAACACTTTGCCCTCATCAGTACACTTATGCCCACTACTGAAGAAGCCTTTTGCCTTAATCACCACGCTTGTCAGGCGGTTTGGTATTCCCACGCAGCAGAGAAGTAGACACAAAAGGAAGCTGCTGCACTTCCTCTAGTAGCTTAGTCGACTCTTACTACATCCACGGACTGAGTTGTACCTAAGGATCGATTCTGAAGTCGTGATCGCGAACATGCACTTAGTCTCTAATACTTACTTAAGGCCAATTGTAAATGTAAAAATAAAGCCATGGTGCTTTGACTTTTGACGAAATGGGCAAGGAGGACATCATCATCGTTTTTCAGCATCAGTTTTTAATTTGTAATGTAAACTTTGAGTACAAACTCACTTAATCTTAAAAATTTAATTAAATTTATTCTTTATTTTTCAACTTTGACTTGTCAAACTCCCTGTCCAGTGTCCCATTCGATTACACTGTACTATTGACTACTTCACACTTGGCCAATGTAAACGAGCCTTTATACGCATGCATGGTTCACTCATTCGTTCTCCGTTCACTCGTTATAAAACGAGTAACGCCTGATCCTCTCGTTCATTTTGCGGAGGGACCGATTCGAGTAAGCACGCTGCACACCGAAAGAAGTACGTAATTTTTATTTAATTTCTTATTCTCCCAAGCATTTAAGTAGAATGTGTTTCATACAAATATGATGCATTTTATCAGTAATATTGCGTTGTCAACGAAGTTGCGATGATTTTTCTCCGTCAGAGGGTGGGTAAGCCATACTATGCTCTCGTGTGACGTACATAATTCACATAACATAAAATTAACCTTTCCAATAGTGCGCTGTCGACATAATAGGTAAGGTTCAGTGCAAAAGTTAGTATTGAAGTAATATAACTATTTCATTGTGACAGCGCGCGGCAAAAATTTTGTGAATATCTATAACGCGATACTTATAAAGCGTTTCAATAATGCGTAGATTAACATATTCTCATTGTTTAACGGTTCCGGAATATACTAATTCTTCATAAAGCGAATAACTGCTTGGAAATATTAAACTATCCTCAATATCTGCTTCGTTTTATCCCCTGCTTAGAGAAAGCTCCCGTAAACGCAAATTGCATAAAATATATAAAATCAAGCACTTGTTTTTGCTATAGTGGATTTTAGTATATTTTCTTGCTTGCTAAAAAAAGCTGTCGCAAAATATTGCGAAAAGCATAGAATCTTAAGAAATAAAACGTCAGATTCGTCACTGTTTAAAATAAAGGCGAACAAAATTGAAACCGAGAACTACCTGCAATAATCAGAAAATCGTATTTGCCACGTAATTAATTGTGTTTTATTGCTGCATTTAAACTAGAATCCGTACATACAGTTACTCGTACAATGAAATCACAATAAAAATTGGATGAATTTCCAAAAATTTTAAAACGTGCTTTTGTATTTTAGGATAGATTATCTTCATCAACAAATCGATATACTTAAGAACGACAACGAGGTCTTTCGAGAAGATTGGAAAAACAGACAAACAAATTTCGAGGACAAGAAACGCATACTCCAGGCCATGCTGAACCCTCGGTTGTTCCTCACAGCAGAAGACTACATTGAAAATGTAAGTAGTAGTTTTTTTTGTTTTTCAATCGTTTATGTAGGTTAATACATAACCGAAAAAAATATAACATCCACAAAATTTAAAAATATTGAGGTAAAAAACCAAAAGTAAAACTGCACTCGGTTTCGGGTGATAAAAATTTCGCTGTCATGTTAGCCCTTGCATTTTAGACATCACGTTTCATCGAATCACCTCAACCTCAACAGCCTGTATTGGTCCACTGCTGGACGCAGGCCTCCCCCTGATAAGCGCGTTGGCGTTTATCTCATGGGCACAATCCCTACGCTGGGCATGCGGGTTGGGGATCGCAGTTCGGTGATAGAATTCTTCAGAAGGCGCTGCTGCCCGCCCCTCGGTTGATTTCCTTAATCGCCTCTTACTCGGCTACCAATAACATTGTATTTAGAAATTTGAGAGATTTAAAATATCTGCTTTTCAATGATTAAATTTCACAATCAAAACAATAAAAAAATACTATATATAATATATTTCTATATCAATAGAGACAACTCAATATAAATATTAGCCTTTTTGAAGTCACATGCACCGGTTTAATATAATAAACTTTTTCTTTAAAATATCAGATTTCCTGAAAATATTTACCTACCATTTTTTCAATGATGAAAATGAAAATAGAGATGGCTATTCTGCCATCTATATAGACGAGAGCTATTTTACCATCCGGAAAACACTAGTTTTTGAAGAAGAAAAAATAACGAGGAAGCGTCAATCCGATCTTCATTTGTTTTTTCGAGTTGTAGAGTTTTGTTTATACTTGCGTAGAGCAGAGGTTTGCAGTTTCAGCAGTTCATCTTATTTAGAATGGATTTAACGTCTGATTTCGCTCATGTTCTCTAGCTAATTCATGTTTTTATTTTATGCTTTGACTGGTACGTAATATGGATCAGTTGAGCTACCTGTAGATTGTTTACGCTTCCGACTGGTATTGATATGGATGAGTTTTTTAAATTACCTACATATTATAACTAATTTATGACTTAGCTATTTTTTACTTATTTATTTTAACTTTCCTTGTATTCGTTATGAAAAGCACAGTGTTTACCTCGGGTTAAAGTAACTTATTTAGACCCTCGAACTATTAGCAGCGCTACTCTCTTTTTTTTTTTTTTTTTAGATGATCTTTCAGCACAAATATACATTATAAAAGATGTGTAAAGATAACAAGAGGCTATTAATAAGTTCCCAATTAGAGAAACAAAATACAATTTCTAAAACACTATTACATTAATAACAAGCTATTTATTCGCATTTACCACAAATAAATTCACTTTAAATCTATTTAGTTATTTAGCTATTATTATGATTTTAATAGGAGTACACTCATGTAATAATATCTAATGTATTCGTTCACTTATTGTAAGCTAAATTGTTTAAATTGTAAATACCTACTAGTTTTAATTTATTTCTTTTATTTGGTTGTAGTTTTCCTATTGTTTATCTATCTGATATTTATCAAAGAAGGATTTATAAAGTTTGTTTTTTTTTAAACTTGGGATGCTGTTATTGAAGATTTCAAGGTCAAGCTCAGTATTCAAAGGTTATTTTTGTTTCTCACTCTACAAGGCGGTAATTTGTCGATACTAGAGGTAAATGAAAAAGATTAGTTCGTCGAAAAGACCTGTTCGGAATATAGAATTGGATTTTGCTCAGCAACTGAGGACAGCAACTCGGCAACTGAGGACTCTCGGGCGCCAAACCCCGTCTTGGCGCTGAAAAAATTACTTTTATCTCTTGGGTAATAGTGTACTTTTTTTTCCAGGGGCCATCCAAATCTGCATCGTCATTATCAATAAATACTGCTTTGAATGAAGCCGTCTCAAACTACTTTAAGTTGGTAAGTTCGACTTCTCGTCGTTTTAATTTTATTTTGTTTTTAATTCAATATTATAAGATCGAAGTTATATTTCCCCAAATTGTTTTAACTATTGGGGCGTAAGCAAGCTCACCCGTGTAGGTACTATTAATACGAATTGATTAAGCTCTACTCTACTACACAAATTAAGCGCAACCTGTGTCGCGCAATTTTGTTTTATTTGTTTGCAGTACAGTACCTTAACTGTAGCTTGTTGCGCCATGCATCTTATGAAAATGACATTAATAAATCTTTGACATCCATTATTTCATGGCTTAGTAATAATAATTTAAAATTAATCTCAAGAAAACGAACATCATGCATTTTAATCAAAGATCTAATAATTTATCAGAAATGAATGACATAAATTTTAATGATCATTCCATAGCCGAAATAGAGACGGCAAGTTTAAAGGATTATGGGCAGGATTATGGGCCGCATATTTTATAATATTTGTCTATAATACTTCTATCATGTAAAGAAGTATTAAAAAAAAAACATATTTTGCTCACAGCAAAATCCCTACACAACTCTGTGAGGTTTTGCAATTTTGAAAAACGTTTTAATATAGGTATTTTAGGACCTATCGAGAATACCATAATTTTTAGGTCTACTTAGCATAGAAAATTTGTTTTAGGAATCCTAAAACAACAGAATCGACACCAATATATAACTATGCTATTAACTAAGGGCCTTATGCATAATTTAATAAATCACTAGCACAGGTTTAGCATTAAGCTACCTAAAACGTGTGCTAAGTTAAGCCGACGATTGCGAAATTTTCCTATTCATAATAATCTGCTAAACTGTCTCTAAGTATAATATTATGAACATTGATTTATTAAAAAGGGAAGACAGTTTACGTCCGTTCGGGAAACCAGTACCTCATCTTCCCTTTTTAAT
Organism: Eupithecia tripunctaria; assembly: GCA_955876795.1. Classification (NCBI taxonomy): domain Eukaryota; kingdom Metazoa; phylum Arthropoda; class Insecta; order Lepidoptera; family Geometridae; genus Eupithecia; species Eupithecia tripunctaria. Next base: position 10,970,916 of record OY041599.1, read on the forward strand.
AAATCAATGATTATGAATAACGTTTTTTGCAATCAGTCTTCTAGTGAGCAGCTAAAGGTCTGCTAACTCATTATGAATACTACCGTTAGAGGTTATTGATTAGATACCAATAAATAACCCTGTATAAAATATCAAAATCTAATAAAAATGTCTGCAGACTTTACATTGATATTTTAGAAGTCTACTCCCTCAGTAAACGAATGTATGTAATAGGGTATATGCATGGTTTTTTTTATATTTTTTTCGATTATTTAGGTTAATACATAAACAAAATATATAAAAGCCGAAAAAAATTTGATTATTGAGGTAAAAAACAGAAAGTAAAACTATAATCATTTTCGAGTGATAGAAACGCTGCCATGTTAGCCCTCGCATTTTATGACGTCACGGTTCAACGGATCCCCTATGTCAAAGTCAAAACTTCATGCCCATACAGAAAATTTCAAGTATGACGTCACGCTTCAGGTGCCAATAGAGTTGCGTTTAGACATTTTGCTTTTGAGACTTAAAATATCTACTTTTCAATGATTAAATTTCACAATAAAAACATCTTCTATATAAATATAAATATACAGATATATTTCTATATCAATAGAGAATATGTAAAAAATATATTAGCTTTTTTGAAGTCACATGCATATACTCTATTGTTATACGTATAATCGTAGGTCAGGTCATAGGAAACTAACTGGATAACTGGAACCTCTGAAAAAGTGCTGAGTCATCACTGTACTGATAGAAAATGTACCTAAATCACACTAATATTATAAATGCGAAAGTTTGGATGGATGTATGGATGGATGTTTGTTACCTCTTCACGCCAAACCTACTGAACGGATCTGGCTGAAATTTGACACACAGATAATTCTAATCCCGGAATTAAACATAGGCTATTTTTTATCCCATAAATCAGTTCCCGTGGGATAAAAATCACCTTTAAACGTTTTCATAGGAACAACGCGTGCGAAGCCGCGGGGCGCGGCTAGTGTAAAAATAAATTTATTTTCAATCATGTTAATGAAAAATATAGTGTGCGTCAAGTTAGCATCCACACCATGGAATTTGGTGGTTTCAACTATGCCAATGAATGTGCCATAAAATTGTGCCCCAGTACTTTAGGAGATATTTAGGTCTTTCACTGTGGCTGCTATCTTGACGTCAAGCTAGCAGCCCCACTGATTTCGACGAAACTATAGCGAGATAAGAATCGTGAACTATGCCAAATAACTGTGCCGTACGATACCTAGTTCTCCTGCAAAGCTTAGAATTATACCCCTTGTGGTTTACGAGATATTTGGCTCTGAACAGCTAAGTACATTACGCAGAGTACAGATGAGTAAAAAAGTTTACATTACGATTGCCACTTGTAGCTAGATGGCGTTCATTACAGCTAAAGCGCTTTGATCCTTTTTTCTCTAAAATAACTCGTAAGTGTGTTTTCCGAATGCCTCAAGTCCCTAACTCCATTCAGTTCAGTTCTTAAAGTAACGAAGTCCAAAGCATTAGCCTACATTCGACCAAAAAGGAACTAAATTACTTATTTTTCATTTAAAAGTAACTAAGTCCTTAAATTTTTAGTCTACTTGGCTACACCAGGGACTGTTTTTTTTCACGGTTTATTTTTTTTACGCTCTGATAGAAAGAAAACGCATCAGCTCAATTAAAGATCAGATTTAAAAGAGGGCTCGAGAATCAATGATAAATTTTAGGTTGTATTTTTGGAAAAAAAAACCTACGTGACAAGGACATCGCTGGAGATCGTGTCTTGAAAATTAAAACTACAAGAGCTTGTATGACGCTCATATGAAATCCTCAATATTTGGATTATCTGTGTGTCGCAAAGCACGTTTTCAAAAGGACCACCACCCCGAATCGTCTGCATCAATGAGTGGTCAAAACTATAAGAAGTTGGTACTTTATCTTGTTCATATGGGTGGAATCATCAACAATGACCTGGATGACTGTTACTAAGGGATGATACCCATAAAACCATTAAAGCTTCCCGACATTAGACTATTTGTTATATAAGCATTTCCTTAATAATAAGCAATTATAAACATAAACAGATTTGATTATTAATGTATCTAAAGTGATGATTATTGAAAAATGTCACTAAATCCACAGAATATTGATAAAAAGTAACCAACTCTATTGATTTTGTGATAAGTCCATCGTTATAAACATTAGGTGTGTAAAACCTATTAATGTTCTTCTATTTTTAAGTACGGTATACTAAACAGTGTCCTTAGAGCTACGTTTTTCATTTTAATCAAAAATTTTATACAACAATTTAAGCTTAAATAAATAAAATTTATCACTAAAACGCTCCTATCCTAAAAACGTCATAATGGACTTGGTGACTTTAAGAACTAGGCCATTAAATTTAATTCAAACACTTATTTTATCTTATCATTGGGTAGTTTGTGATTAGGGAGTGCAATCTTGCAGAAAAATCATCTATCTCGGTATTTGCAAGATTGAAGAGCCCTAATCTTGCAAGATCTCGGTATTTGCAAGATCTTGCATATCTAGGAATTCTCTTTAATTATTATAAGTATCCTATTGTAATTTGGTAAAGTTATTATTCTATGGGCGAAATAATGAAAGCATATACAATTATACAAAAATACTGAATCATTTATAAAAAAACTACAGATTATTCTGAAAAAAAAAACTCCTAAGAAAACACAACATATCTAGAGTGTCGTCTGCCAACTGGCTTCGGATGTTCCGTGCCAAATAACCAGCAGCAGAAAAGGCCCGTTCTGCCTCCACGCTGGTTGGCACCACTGATGATAAGCATTGATAAACTGACACTTACGGACGAAGCTGACGAAACACACAATTTAATTTAAAAACTTCACACTCAAAAACGTTCTCTCATTGTCATGTAAGTAAGCTCTCACTCGCTCGCACTTGAATCTCGAATTCAACCTTTCACTCAACTCAACCAAAACATAAACCAACCAAACGACAACGTTGGGGAAATCCCCGTCCAAAAAGTAAGTAGACTTTACCAACCGTGCGTTCGGTCCGTGCCGATGTAGGTAAATAAAGCGTTCAAAAAAACCCGTGGAATGCGTTGCTGTGCAATCTTGCAAATCTTGCGAGATCGCGCACGCTTTTGGGTGCAAGATTAATCTTGCATAATTCGTGCAAGATCTCGGTATACCGAGATTGCACTCCTTATTTGTGATACCATCATAAGCTTTTTTTAAATATCGCTGTAATAGTTTTATTTCGAATAGTTTAGGAAGAGGTGCAAAGTTGCACTTAGTGGCCACCGACCTCTGTTTCCGCCGTCAATAAATTCAAATAAGCACTTTAGATGCAATAAACGCCATCGAGCGACAAGTGGCAATCGTAATGTAGTTAATGTGGCTAGCCGTTGTGTGAACACATTTTGTCTTACAAACGTAGGCACCAAAACGAAATCCTGCCATCTATCGAGTGATATATTTTGTACAATATGGCTATACAACGGCAGAACAAAGTAACTACAATATTATTATAAGTGATCAAAGCGCTTTAGCTGTAATAAACGCCATCTAGCGACAAGTGGCAGTCGTAATGTAAACTTTTGTACTCATCTGTACTCTGCGTAATGTACGTAGCTGTTCAGAGCCAAATATCTCGTAAACCACAAGGGGTATAATTCTAAGCTTTGCAGGAGAACTAGGTATCGTACAGCACATTTACTTGGCATAGTTTACGATTCTTATCTCGCTATAGTTTCGTCGAAATCAGTGGGGCTGCTAGCTTGACGTCAACATAGCAGCCACAGTAAAAGACAAATATCTCCTAAAGTACTGGGGCACTATTTATTTTACTTATGCATTTCATTTCATTTCTTTTATTTATTCACAAACAATTGTTAAATTTTGTCGGAAAAGGTACACTAACATTAACATAGTAGGTATGATAAAATAATATATAAACGACTAACATTAACATAGTATGATACAATAATATTAAAAATAAAATAGCAAAACAATTAGATGTCAAACATAACATTTTAAATTAGTGTACAATAAGCAAAATGTCAAAAGTAAACCTATATTAAGATATTGAATATATAAGTAAAATGTCTAAAATACAGAATAATTAAATGTCAAAAGTAAACTATATTGAGAAATTGAATAAATAAGTAAAATGTCCGAAAATAATTATAAAATAATATTAGTACTTACTAACCATCACAGATCTCCAGTGTCAGATTTATCAACACAGAATTCCTCTACAGAGTAGTAACTCTTCTTTAACAAGAGTTCTTTGAGTTTATTTTTAAAAGCGTTTGGTTTATACAGGGTGGGGCAAATTTTTGGCCCCTCAAGGGTAGCTACCGTTTCTTTTGTAGTTAGAAGGTTTAGTTCTTAGGAACCTTCTGTTTTATTTTAAAGAAAAAAATATTGCCATTTTTAGTTTTTTGAAAAAATGTACGGGTCGCCCAAAAAATGACATTTTATTATAAAAACTATCGTAGTTTGACGAATTCATTACGGTTGTAAGCGGGTTAACTACGAACCTTATTTGTGTTGGAAGAACACCAACGTTTCATCCCTTAACGAGGGACATCTTCAGGGCGAATGCCAACACAAATAAGGCTCGTAGTTAACCCGCTTACAACCGTAATGAAAATGACATTTGTCAAAAAATCAAGTTGGTCTTAATCGACTCTATTTCCAACCAGAAACACTTCTCCCAAAGTAACATACCAAATCAAATCGTAAGTTTTGGAAATAATAAAAAAAACAATTCCCATACATTTTCTATGAAAATACGAGTAAGTGAAAACAACAATGTGTTCAATACATGATTTTGAGAAATGCGTAACATTGTTCTAATTGCTCTTTTTTGCATAATAAATGCTGAATTAACATTATAGTTATAACTGTTTCCCCAAAATAATTGCTATATCGAAGTTTTGACTCAACAAGGGCAAAATAAACTACTTTTAACTGCTTTAGTGTCACCTCATCTTTCAGACTTCTTAAGGCATAGCACGCAGAGCTTAGATAATTTTCAATACATTTTAATTCAGTTTTCCAATTTAAAAGCATGTCAATATTTATACCTAGAAATTTAACTATTTCAATTGATTTAATCATTGTGTCATTAAAGTTAACAAAAAGCTTTTCATCATTTCTGGAAGTGTTTTTAGCTAATTGATATTGCATGTACTATATAAGATCATTTGTAAATATTATGAATAAGATTGGTCCTAATATAGATCCCTGTGGTACCCCCCTAGCAATTTTAGTCAAGGCTGATTTGTAAATAACTTCTTTGCTACCGTTAGCTGCTCTTATCTCTATATATTGATGTCGATTGCTTAGGTACGAGTCGAATAAATTTAACTGTTTCCCTCTTATTCCATAATGTTTAAGGTTTTCAAGTAAGATAACATGGTCTACTGTATCGAATGCTGTACTTAAATCCAAGAACAGACCCCCTACTCTCTGCTTTTCATTTATTTTACCTATAGCATCATCTAGTAGCCTGCCAATTGCATCATTTGTACCTACTCCATGCTGATAGACGAATTGTCTATCATTAATTATATTATTTAATATTAAGTGTCTATTTAGTCTGATCTTTATAATTTTTTCATAAATTTTAGATAATATTGGAAGAAGAGAGATTGGTCGATAACTTTATTTATGTTATTGGGATTTCATCATAACCATAATTGAGTTTTTTCTAGGCATGGCGTTAACTATTTTGCAAATCTCTTTTCAGTTTACTGAATTGAATTGCATGTCTGATTCTATACGAGCAGTGCTATTTGTTAATAAAAGCACAGCGGACTCTCCAACTGGAGCGATACGATTCTTACCAAGGTCAAACTTTTTCATGAATGTACTAGCAATTTCCTGTGGTCTATTAAGTACTTTGTCATCTATTTTTAATTTAATCGAGTCATTTTTATAATTTTTATTCTTAATGTTCCTATGCTTATTTACTATTTGCCAAATCGCTTTTACTGAATCTTTTGCTTTCGTTAATTCTTCTTGTACTGTTAACTGTTTAGCCTTTCTAATTACCCTTTTGTATATTTTAATATAAGACTGTCCGTAACTTGATCCTTGTGGATTTTTAAAATTTATTATTAAAAATCTTTTCATTTTACTGGCATCGAGAGGCACAATTTTGTGGCACATTTATTGGCATAGTTGAAACCACCAAATTCCATGGTGTGGCTGCTAACTTGACGCACACAAAATATATTATAAACTTCTCTAAATTTAAACTTTTCTGTATAAAGAAAACTGCAGATCTCTGGAGCATTTCCGTTAGAATTATTAAACCTTTGATTGATACCATAGCACCTAATGGTTAAATGCGCCATAAATCTATGTAAAAATGATAGCGGGACGAGGACTAAATTAAATTACCGCATCACATACCACCGGTTAGAAATTTAGTACCCTAAAATAAATAAATAAAAATTCGTTTCTCGGGGGTGAAACAGAGGTGGGACGCGGGACCACATGAACCCCTCGCACTTCACCGCTACCTGCCGATTTGACTAGTTATGGGATGTTGTCGATAGTCTCTGTGGTATAACTTTTCAGTATTCTCCGAACCGTACTGCAGCCAATTCCAGCGGTTTCGGCAGTTCTTTTTACCATGTCCAGTTTATAGGGGTTTTGGTCTTGAGGCTCAGTATCTTACATCAGTTTGTAAATATTGATAATCGTTTGATTCTCAACAGAACTGAGAGCCGATTGCTTTTGGCATTTCTTCTTGGGCGAAGTAAAGAGCTTCGACGAACTTGGGCCAGTTTCATTGCTCATTGTAACAAAACAAACAAACTTAACCAACAACCAAAACTCATCAGCAACAAAAACTCAATAACGATAAACTCAACGAAAACAACGTAACAAAAGCAGAGCGCACTCAGAAAAATATTTACTTAAACTAACCACAACAAAGCAAGAGACCACTTCTGTCAGAAAAACAGGGAAAATAAATATTCATTCAGTCATTCATTATATTGCATTGGTTACCGTCAAGTGTTTGCTGCACACCCGGGTATTCACGAAGTCTGAAGGCTCCGCGTGTTTCGTTCCCACACGGGTATACAATTATTGTGCATAAGATTTCGGTCCAATTAGACCGGATTAACAAGAACGGACTATCTTTGCGCCCATTGAATGCACCAATGTCATAGGTCAAATTCTGCAGTTAGGATCCAGCTTGAAAGCGTGACGTGGACATTGGCATAAGATTTCGGTCCACGTCACGCCTTCAAGCTGGATCCTAACTGCAGAATTTGCCCTATGTAAGTGTAAACAATTTCGAGAGGGTGGCCATGTACGAAGACAGGTCTTAGATCAAAAAGGCCATTGATCATGCATGACTTTAGTTTTATCCAAATTCATGCCGAGACCGATGCGTGGCCGACGAAAGAATTCGGCTTTTTGACTCAAAAGGATTCTGAATCCCGCTTTGCCCGATAAAAAACCTGGCATCGCTGACATACAGACCTAAAATAAAATAAAAAATTGAAAGATGGCCGGCCTCGGAGCCACCACCCCCCGCGATATTTGGCAATTTAATTCGGTCAGAATGAATTCCGTATCTCAATTTCTCTTTAATGGCTGGCTGTATTTCGTTCCGTATTTAATGAAGCTTGACATTGGTGCATTCAATGGGCGCAAAGATAGTCCGGTCTTGTTAATCCGGTCTAATTGGACCGAAATCTTATGACAATCAAGATCTGCAAAAGATTACAGGCAGATGCTGGATCTGTCAGACAGAAGACAGGGTGCTATGGCACTCAATTGGTGAGGTCTATGCCCAGCAGTAGACTAATATAGGCTGATGATCAAATAGTTCAAATTTCGGAAAAAGTAGAACATTTTAAAAATAATATTAAAAAAAGGCGGGAGGCTTTTGAGGGTTAAAAAGCCCGTGTGGGTCGTTTCAAATTTATATGGGATGGTTTAGTCCCAGTAGTTACACAATCTACTACTCTAAAGGGTATTGTTTTAATTTGGTTTCTAATAATTTGTCTTTTTCCTCGTCTTTTATAAATCCATTTTTTTTATATATGATGCCATTCCGCTTGGCAAAGAACTTTGATTGTTTAGTTTTGTTTGACCCTGTTTTAGGAGGATTCCTTTACTTAAAGCGCTCTAAAACTACACAAAATAGGGTAAGCTGAGACCAGCTAGCAACACTCGCTCTGTGTTGTGTTTACGTTCCAAAGCTTTGTTCAATAATCCGGCTGAATTAAAATAATGCTCTTTTTATGAATGATGTTAGGTTAGAGGAATCGTAATAAAAAAGAAAACAATTGCTTACCCCGAACATCAAAACTTTAGATTCGTTATGGTTGGCACGGCTACAACGTCAAAAATCTCTGGTCTTAAAAAGATGATGGTTCAATTCACAGTGACCTGTCATGATGCCCACCATCGTTCTTAGGTCCTCTCGGCTCATCTTGAGCATCGTGTTGGTGGTTTTCCTGTCTTTAGAGGGGAATAATGATTTAGCGTGCTTGCAGTCTGTCCGACACTCCCATAGTTTTTGGTGTTCTTTTTCAGAGTTAAGTTTTCCTTCCTTCCTTCCTTTTCCTCCTTTTGCCGTTAAGCAAGCTCAAATCTGGCTGCTTCGGCGACGCGACATAGAATTTTTTCTAACGAGTTTATGGGTTTCTTGTAAAATGTCCAGTAGAATGCCGAGTCGTCGCAGTTATCACCAAACAAACAAAATTCAATCATATTGTATTAGTGTGATGTGATGCGATTATTGCGATTAGTGTTACTAATCGAATAACTTTTAATTAGTTGACGCTTTCGGTTATAATTTGATCGAACTATTTTAACAATTTAGTAAATCAGACAGTAGAATGAACTAGTAATCATTAGGTGTCCATAAAGGTTTTTTTTTAAAGAAATCGCAATATAATAATCAAATAAAATGAACTGTAATACATTTTTGTTATCATGAGGAATAAGAATGAACTTCGTATTAATATAATAAGTACACGGGTGAGCTTGCTTGTGAATTTTCTAACACGCGAATGACGCGTAGTGGTGATGGTTACGAATGGTTTCGTTAAATCTTTATGTATGTATCGTTTATCGCTTTTCTATCATATTTTTCGTTAATTATCGCTGGCTAAAGTCTGCCGATTACCGATAATTTATAGATTATCGATTATAGGTTTGCATGCGCTAGCGTACACACTATGAGGTCATTATTTCTTAAACCAAAGAGACGCTATTTATTTCATTTTTACACTATTTTTTACATTATTTTACTCCATTAATTGCATATCAATAAACGTAATATCGCTTATGTGTACGCTACCTTGACGGACACGATATGGTTCTAAAACAAACATTTCACATATTATTTTTTTCTAGAACCTATTTTAAAAACTACTAATTTCATGAAGAATAAACCCTGCAAATTTACCACAGTCCAAATAACTTTTGAATCGCTGAATATCTCTGATAGGGATATTCAGGGGTTAAATTGATAGGGATCGAGGTCACCGATAAATTAATGGAACGTGTTACCCTGTATATATCAGAGCATAACAGGCTCGCCCTGCACTTGGTGCCGCTGGCTAGACAATGAATGCGTTAAAATTGTTTTCTTTGTTTTAGCAATCCAACTCCACTACGAGTACCTCTTCGGCCTCGTCAGCGTCGATCCTCTCATGGTTGAACGCCTTCAATAGGGAACGCGACACGGAACGGGTTAGTATTTATTCTGATTTCTTTGACAACACACACACACACACAAGAAAGTTGCTATACTTCCTCTGGTAGGTTGTCTTGATCGGCTCTTGCGACGTCCAAGGGATAAGGGGTCGATTCTTTGCCGCGGCCACACATACACAAGTCAAGGAAACTTAAACGCAAATCATATTTGACCAAGACTTTTGTCGCCGCTTTATGGCAGTTTTTATAGGAATCTGACAAAAAGAGTATTCGGGGACCTACACCTAGTTTTTGGGGTTCCGTGCCCAAAGGGTAAAACGATACCCTATTACTAAGACTCCGCTGTTCGTCCGTCTTTCCGTCTGTCTCCAGGCTGTAACTCATGAACCGTGATAGTTAGACAGATATAATTTTAATAGATGATGTATTTCTGTTGCTGCTATTACAACAAATACAAAAATATGATTTTATTTGCCTTTTTATAGAAAATGGCATGGAAACCTTCGTGCGCGAGTTCGAATCGCACTTCTTTTATTTTTCATTAGTCTCAAGTTTAAATAAATGAAGTACATTCGTTGGTGATCGCTAGAGTTATTACTATACATTTATTGCAGCAGCGGAAAATAATGTACAATCTAATATAAGTTTTTCTTTTAGCTTCCTATGAAATCGGACGATTCGTTACTCCAACAGCTGACTACGCGGTTGCGGCCGACAACGTCAGCGAACGGGTCGACTGATTTTTTGAATTCTATCCTGGGTATGATAAGCAGATGTAAGTTTGTCCATAATTTTATTCTATGATATTTTATATAATGTTGATCTCCGCAATTTTAAACGTATTATCATATATAAGCGTCCCAAGTGAAAAAAAAAATGACAGAATTTTAGGGTTTCGTATCCAAAGAGTAAGAAACAGAACCCTATTACCAAGACAACGCTGTCCGCCTGTCTATCTGTCTGACTGTCCGTCTGTCACCAGGCTCATGAACCATGAAAAAACAGTCGAAATTTTCACAGATGATCTATTTCTGTTGCCGCTATAACAACAACCTGAAATAAAATAAATATTGATGGTGGTTCCTATACAACAGACATGATTTTTTGCCGAATTTAGGGTTCCGTATTATAGATAACGGTACGGAACCTTTCGTGCGCGAGTCCGACTCGGCTTGGCCGGTTTTATGTATATGATTGTTATGTGGTGCAGAACTTCATGCTTCCAAAATACATTCAACATTATCAGTATTTTACGTTGTTATGTATGATACATGTATTATGTAACCACATTAATTACCTACATATTCGTATTGTAAACTTCTAAATAATAAATATAAATAGTAAGTACTTTTTAACATAAGGTCGACAATAGTTGTGTCAGGAGGCGGGCGTAGAGACTACGCCACAGTTTCTAACATTTACGGTCTCTTTATTTGTCAACCTATGTAAGCTGTTACCAGAGAAGAAGTACATGTGCAAACAAACGACTTTGTTGATTTTTTTGTAGTGACCACCAAGTATTTAACATTCCAACCTTTACCAGCCGTTCGCTTATGCTCCTTCACCAAAAGGACAGCTTTCATAGTTTCCGGTGTATCTAGTTTCAGGCGATAATTGTGATTTATTGTTTTATTTCAGCGCCAACGAATATAATGTCCTCGGAGAATCGCAACTCGACTGGGTCCATGGGAAACTCCGCTCGCTTCTTCTCGGAGGCCGTTCCATCACCAGTTCGACCCTACGACGGCGTCGGGCCTTCGTCATCTCGCCCCTACGAAGGCACTGGGCCTTCGCCATCTCGACCCTACGAAAATGCCGGGCCTTCGCCAGCGCGACCCTACGAAGGCGCCGGACCTTCGCTATCACGGCCCTACGACGCCGCCGGGGGTTTACCATCTCGGCCTTACGACACTGGCGTGAATTCTATGCCATATACAGAAATGTCGCCGTTTGAGCCGGTGCGCTATGCGCAGCCGGTGTCGGCGGCGGCTGTGAACGGCCAGTACCACCCTGGCATGGAGTTGTCGGCGATAGGCCAGGGTCCGCGGCCGGTCCCCGCGCCGACTGTGCATTTCCCGGGACCGGGACCGGTCCCCGCGCCGGCTGTGCAGTTCCCGGGATCAGGGTCGTACAGCTCGCCGCAACCGCAAGTTCAAGCACAAGGCTCGCCTTCCAGACCGCCTTTCTACGTCCAAATGCCCACTTACAGTGAGTACATTCACAATAGGTAATATTTATTTTTATAACTGAATATCTATGTCAAGTACTTACTGTATTAAAGTTATTCTTATTTCTTCTTATTCTCTTATAGTTTTCTACTACCCGTGCCTAACAGCTTAGCTTCGCTTGGGGCTAGATGACGGTGTGTGAATAATACAGCATTTTTTATTATTGGCTAAATTCCATACAAAAGGTAGCCTTTGTCGATCCCCAGATCTGTCAGCTGCATTTTTGTAAGAAGATAGTTATTGTAATACTCGCCAAATTTAATTTTGATCCGATCAGCCGTGGAGTTATGTAAAGTTATGATTATGATTATTCAAGTACGTCCCGCACATATACGTCTGTATATAATTTTTTAATAGAAAGGTATTAAAACTAGGTTTTTAATAAATAGTAGGTAATAAACGTAAACTTATCCAACCTTCTGTAAAATATACCTTCAGCGTGAGAAGAATAACTTTTAATTTATTAATTTGTTTATAGCCAACTACACTGGACAGCACATACTACGGGCCACCCGCTACTACGGAACTCGATTCGATTTTCTAAAAAGTATAAAATTCACAACTATCAAAACTACACCATTTGAAAGTGCTTTTCATGATGATTAAAATGAAAGGAAACTCACTGAGATCAATCGATTTATTAAATTTTTATTGAGGATTTTACAAAGAAGGGTCGTTAATCAGTTGTGTTAATCGTTACGTTAGTAATCATAAAATAAAAAAATAATAAAGCCAGAAACAAAAGAAAACATAAATAAAAAGTTTTAGATCAATAATTAGTATTTCCTCCCCTTGCTTGGATAACTGTAAGCATCATCGAGTTTATCAACTTCACGAGCCTGACGATGAAATCTTGAGGAAATGCATTGCATTCCACTTCAATAGCGATTCGCAGCTCTGGAAGCCTCGATGGAGCAGGTACCCGGACTCTGCCTCGACGTTTTAGCTCATCTCGTAAGTGTTCTGTCGTATTCAAGTCCGGGCATCGAGCTGGCCAGTCCACGTACGAATGTCGACGTCGCGTAGATACTGAGTCAGCACATGAGCAACATGAGGCCGTGCATTATGATGCGTTAACTGCATATCCTGCCCGATATATCCTGCGTAAGGTACCACATGGTCTTCAAGGATTTCAGTAATGTAGCGATAAAATCAATCCACGTGTACGGCCCGTCGTCGGTTCGATGAAAACTAACGCTGTATGTGCGGTTAACGAGATGCCGCCCCAGGCCATTACAGATCCTTCTCTATAAGCAACAGTTTCTTCGATGTAACACTGAGAATAACGTTCTCCAGGACGACGATATACGCTCTGACGTCTCACGGAGGAGTATTTAACCTCAAAAGCTGGCCAAAAATCAAATTTACTATTGTTTAAAATTAAAAATGTAAAGGATATCCCCAATCTGGTAGATAAATTCCGCATCGCAATCCGGTTTTACTACCCACAATGGTTGACGTGCTCAACCATTTGTTGTTAATACGCTCGTCTCAGTTCTCAGGAACGTATTTTTTCATCACATTTCACAGTGATATTTTGTATGAGTGAAGTGTTTTTGCCGTAAAAAAATATCATGGATCTTCAACAACAAGGTATGAACAATATAATATATTGTAAAAATAGATTATATTATATAATCGATTTTTAATACTAATTATTCCTTATTATGATAAAATATAGTAATGAACATAGTATACTGCATGAACAAGTTTTTTTTTAACCTATCTCAGTTTAATTAGTATTTTTAAATGGTTTGTACTCATTTGTACAGCAACCAACATATATTTTATGAAACTGTAGGGTCTCTACTTTTAGTACCGTTAAATAAAGTATCCCCGAACTGTCCACAGTAATTTAAAAAATATATATAGTATCAGCAGTTATAGGTCAATCAAAATCGTAAATTTTGTTTCCAGGGTCTGGCGACACATTCAGAACGTTTACTCCAATGGATTTGCATGATATCGTCAGAGCAAGCACTGAGAAGTTTTTTCATCGTAAATTGACCGATCTGGAAGAGAAATTAGTGACTATAACCAAGTTTTTGTTTTAATAAACTACTTTGTAAGAGACACACGACTTTTTAATTAAACTTTCATACAACAGCTTTTAACAACATCAAAAACATGGAAATGGCCACCAAACTTGGCCAATTACATGTTTTTCAAGAAATTTCTAACCATTATATTGCTTAATAAGCAATTAATAGTATATTTTCTTAAAATAAACAAGTAAAATATTTGTGGCCAGCTTTTGAGGTCAAATACTCCACCGTCGTCTGTCACTTCCGTGTAGACTCACCCTGGTCTCATCAGCGAAGAGTACATTACCCCACTGCTCGACCGTCCAATCCTTATGCTCTCCAGCAAATTCAAGTCGTGCTCTACGGTGGGCTACAGTTAATGCTGGACCTGTTGCAGCTTTTTTTGGAGTCAGGTTCCATTCAGTAAGTCTCCTGACGGTATCCGAACTTATGACCACTTGGCGCTCGTCACGCAGACTTTGTTGGACTTGAACTGCGTTGAGGCGGCGATTTAGCAGAACAAAAAGATGGATATAACGATCATCGACTGCTGATGTAGCTCTGGGTCTGCCTGTACTTGGACGGCAATCAAATGCTCCAGTATCTGTCTGTAAACTCGTTGCACCGAAGATCTGCTAATTCCAAGTCTTTGAGCGACCTCACGTTGCGCAACGCCTGCTTCAAGTAGTAAAGTTGAGCTGCTATCTTAGGTGTCATATCCATTATTGACTGAAAAAAGTCTTAAATATATATGTGTCCGTCATGGTAGGACATAAGCGATATTACGTTTATTGATATGCCAAATAATAGATTAAAACAGAGAAAAAAATTGTGTAAAAGTGAAATAAATAGCGCCTCTTTGGTTTAAGAATAATGACCATACTTAGTGTGTACGCTAGCTTGACGTCAAGCTGGCGTACTCATGACACATGTACGTAGGTAGTAAGTACCTATCTATGTAAGTAATGTTCATTCACGCAATAATCCTAAAATATAATTATATCTTGCTTTGACTCGGAGCAATGAGCAATGTATTGGTCACAATGAACTATCACAGTCTCCGACATATACAAATATCAACAAAACCTAATGAATGCTTAGCCATAGAAGTAGCTAAATATAGACAAAAATACAATACAATACAAATATATTCTTTATTGCACACCAAATCAAAGTTTTTTGGTTTAGTGGAATAAAAAACAAATACAAATTAAAAAAAAAAAACCTACTCATGAAAGTTTTTGTGTTTAAATTTGTTGCTATAGTATAAGTAGTTTTCGAGCATGGTCATGTGTACGCCAGCTTGTATAAGTAAACGAAGTAAAAGTAGCTATAGCAACAAATTTAAACACAAAAACATGAAAGTTTTGTTGCTATAGTATAAGTAGTTTTCGAGCATGGTCATGTGTACGCCAGCTTGGCGTCAGGCTAGCGTACACACTAAGTATGGTCATGATTTCTTAAAGCAAAGAGGCACTATTTATTTCACTTTACACAAATTTTTGTTCTGTCTTACCACATTAATTGGCATATCAATAAACGTAATATCGCTTATGTGTACGCTACCTTGACGGACACAAAAATACACGCGTCTGAGCAAACGATAAACAAAAACTAAGGAAATTATAAGAAATATCCGAATATCCTCAGTGTAGAAAAAAAAGTGAAACCTAGTCAAAACAGAACCAATCGTTAGCATTGTGTTTGTTGCTTGATTACAATGTGAGTTGTAGGTTAGGTTACTTTAGAATAATTGTATAATGATTTTAATCAACATAAAACACACTTTCTGTAGGTATGTATCATAGTTGTAAGTTTTATACTTTTTGAGAAAATCGAATCAGAGTTCCGGAATAGCGGGTTAATTTGCTGTCCAGTGTAGTTTCTGCCCGCGGCTACGCACGCGTTGTTTTGTTTAGAACTACCTGTATGCCAAATTCGGCTCGAGCTGTTCAGTAGTTTGGGCGTCAATAGGCGTTACCTACATACATTTATAATACTAGTGTGTTTACCTTTCGTCATGGACATCGCTCAAATGGCACTAGAGTGTCGTCACGTACACGTCTCGTTACTAACGTTAAATAGACTCCCATCTGGTTACAGCATAGCCCATAGCACTGAGGGATAGTGTCACGAGTTGCCTGATGGTGTAATAATGCTTAGCATCGGATCAGTTGGACCTCTTCAAATGAGTAGTTTGTCTGCCTACCTGTAAAAAAACGGATTTTTTTTCAGATTTTGTAAGAATTTTGTGTATTTGTAATGTTTCCTAATCTGCTTTTTTTGTTGTAGACGGCAGCAATCCCCCTTACCCCGGAATGATGGCGCAAGCTGGACGTCCGCAGATGCAGCCGCCGCCGCAGAATCCTCAAAATGACATTTTTTTTGGAACGCGCTACCCTAACTATTACCCTCCCTACCAATAGGGCAAGGTAAGCCACGAGACGCGGCGTCTGTCGGTGATGCGGGCCCCCGCGAACTGCACCGGCGTGTGACTTACGTTGGGGCGGAAATCTCAATGTAGAAAACATAATGCGAATCGAACTTGACGAATTGATCACTCAAGAATTTTTATATTTTAATAAATTGTAACTCGCATTCCTACTTATTTCTATCGTCTTAATAATATGTTTAAAAAAAGTCGATAATTGTATTCTAATTGAAAATTCCGCTTCAACGATCAACTAATAACGACTTTAAAATGAAAATAGTAATAAAAATTAGTTTATAATAGTATAATTGTTTTACATAATTGACGAAATCAAACAGATATTCAACAGAATATAAATGTATGAATTGACTTCGAATAGTATTAACTATATACCTCAATAGTTTTAATTATATTTGAAGACTATTTTTTATAAAATTATTTTTAACGTCGTCATGATCCAGAGCTTGTAACACTTTACTAAAATTATAAATGTCATTTTTAAGCTACTAAATACAGTTTAGTTTGTTAAATGGACATAATACATATCATACGTTATTAATAATTACAGAACATTCACCGTAAGATGTCTACTGATGTGATGACATTATTTCATTATTAAAAAAAAACATTAAATGTACCCAACATACAAATTTAGATAATTTTGCCGGCAACATCGATCACCAAGCGCGTTAAATGCTACATATTATATTAAAGGCAGCATCGTGAGCAATGCTGCCAATTTACAAGGCAGGGGGACATCTTACGGTGAACGGACTGTAAACAAACAAACGGGTGTATGCATTTTTTTATTTTATTTTGGAATCGATTATTTAGGTATAACCGATTTTTTTAATTATTAAGATGAACATCAAAAAATAAAACTGCACTCCGTTTTGGGTGATACAAAGGCTGCCATGTTCGCCCTTGCATTATGTGACGACACGGATCACCAGTTCACCTTTGTCAACTCAAAGTCAAAGCTTCATAACAATCTGACAATACAAAAACGTTGAAGCATGACGTCGATTGAGATTTAAAATATCAACTTTTCAATGATTGATTTTGTTTTCTTTGTAAATCATGATTTATCAACTCTGGCGTGGAGATGACGACGTTCGTTTAGGAGACCCTTTACCCCTTGTCCTCTATTGGTGAACGACAAACGCTACTAGAGTCTGTTCAAAAAGAGAAGAGTCGTGGCGTTTCGGTAAACTAACACTTTTAGTCCTACTACAATGACAAAGCACTGCGTCAACCCAACAGAAGTTGTCAATTGGCACACGCGCGCCCTCAATTCCCACGACTTTTCTCGTTTTGAACAGACACGTATATGACATATTATCATTCATTTTCATTTCATTTCCGAATTAAAACAAAGTCGCGTTTATCGTTCATCGTGGATAAAGGTTTATTGCTCAAAACTAGGATAGGTTTATATGTAAGAGAATTTGTTTTTAAGTTTAGATATAGACTGAATAGATAGTAACACGCTACTGTGTCTGTCGTGTTGAGTAAGCAACAAGCATAATATCGGTTGCACACAAAAAAAGCATTGTTTGCTAGCAACTCGTGCAATAGCAGAGCCTACTTGATACCAAGTCTCACGACTGTATGAAGCTCACTATTCTATTATATTATTATATATAAATGCGAAAATTTGGATGGTTGGATGGATGTTTATTTCCTCTTTAAGCCAAAACTACTGAACGAATCAAGCTGAAATTTTGCATATCGGTAATTCTAATCCTGGAATCAAACAGAGGCTTTTATCCCGTAAATCAGTTTCCATTGTTTTTTAGTTTTTTTAGAGTATTCTATCCAAATATATAAGTTTTATTGAGCGCGGTGGTTTTGAAAAAAAATACCGTAGGGCCTCAACCCTCCATCCAAAAATCTTCAAACCTCTTTATGAAATCGAATTAAGGAAACACTACATGACATGAAACGGTAGCGTGTTTCTTCTAATTTTAGAACATTTTATATGGGCACTTATGTAATAATTTTAATTTGATTTAATTTGATGTTTTTTTATTATTTTATGATTTGCGTTGCTTTTTTAATTTACTTAAGCACTCGTGTATCGCGCACTCAGAAGAACTAGTTTTCAAGCTAAATTTTGCACGGAAGTATTTCCCAGATTTCATAGCTCTAGTTCCAAATTATTTTTTTAATGATTATTATCCTCCACCTGACTTTAACCGTGGCAGCTTAGAAATGGAAAAGCCCACAATGAGGACGGCATAACATCATAGCTTTTGAAAGCCGGAAGAGCCCCACTTGGAACTACAGAACCTCTTTAACGCTGTCCTTCACAGTGGGAGAAACATAAGATGACGAGTGGTCACAAACCGTATCGCTAAGAGACTCGACGAGTTCTAGCCACTATGGCACAATGACGCAGTCGCTGGAAGAGCTGAACCAGATGCTGTAAGGCCTAGCTTTAGCCTCGCGATACATCGGTCTCGGCATGAATTTGGATAAAACTAAAGTCATGATCAATGGCCTCATTGATCCGGGACCGGTCGTCGTACATGGCCACTCTCTCGGAAGAACAATTTGGAGAAGGAGGCCAAGAGGAGAAACCAGCTAGGCTGGGCAGCGTTTGGAAAACTACGTCGTCTTCTCTCGTCATCCATATCGCAATGCTTGAAAACGAAAGATTTCAATCACTGCATCCTACCCGTCATGACCTACGGAGCTGAGACGTGGACACGCTGGTCCACCAGTTTAAAGTCGCTCAGCGAGCTATGGAAAGAGCTCGGAAGTCTCTTTGAAGGATAGGATTCGTAACGAATACATCCGACAGAGAACCAAAGTTATCGACATAGCTCAAAGAATTAGCAAACTGAAGTGGCAGTGGGCTGGCTATATCTCGCGAAGAACCGACAACCGCTGCGGTAAACGAGTTCTAAAGCGTAACCGCGACTCGGCAAACGTAGTGTAGGACGCCCTCTGCAGGCTCTGTAGGCAGATGCTAAATGCGTCAAGCTGGACTAGCAACAGGGCGCTATCGCGCTCATTAGAGAAGGCCTTGTCCAGCAGTAAACTAGTATAGGCTGATGATGATGACGACGTGGACCCCCCACTGATGGTATGCCTTCAAACTCATGTGCTACTCTACACGGTCCTGTGCTAATTGCATCTAGGCCCCTTATAGTTATTATCACATAAAAGTCACATAATCTATAATCTAAAATATTATTACATAAAGTTATTATCACATTAAAATTCCCTAGGGACAAAACTTATGTATCCATTTTTTATGTTCAGCAGGAGGCCAAATTTATTGACACATTTAGTTTTGCACAATTTTTTTTTCAATACCGAGTTTAATAAATAAACTGGTGGTTTTGCCTTCAAAATGAACATTTTGCCTCATAAGAACACAAAATCGGATTTTCGTGACTTCGTGCTAAAATAATTTTCCTCTGAGTGAGCTTTTTTTTTCCTTGAACCCTATAATCTGCAGTCCTTAAACTTAACCAAGTCGGCTCTTATGAACAGATGAAGTGGCATTTATTGTTTCTGTGCATTTATTATAACGCTCTCAGCTGTTGATATAAGCCAAGATTACCCAATCATGGCTTTTTTCCAGCATTGGTATGAGAAGCAGTTTTCTTATCTTCATAAATTCCTTTTAAAGGATTCTTTCAAATCGCAGGCGTGATGCTAACTTTGTTTAGTATTGATAAAAGCTGACTTTTTATACATTTTAGATTGGACAGTTAGTCATTGGACTATACTCAGTCCACTGGTTCATTTTACTTTTTACAGCTGAAGTGACAATAAGAGATTTTTGAGATTATTGGGTTTCGCTTTTTTTCTATAACATTAAGGCAAAGCGAATACGTACTTAATTTAAAGTTTTACTTTGCAGAAAGCATTTGCTATGGAGATAAAAATGTGGTGATTAATTAATTGATGTTAAAGTAAGTATTATTACATAAGACTACTGACGGAAAAAAAAACAGCATTTAATTTTAAGCACATATTATATGGGGCACTATAGTACTAGTCCAAATGTGAAAGCTAATAGAATTCTAACATTCACCATTTGCAATCACAGATTTAAATCGTTAGATATGCCTTTTCCATAGCGGGGCCGCGCCGTGTTTGTTTACAAGTAAAGACTCGCTGTACTTCTTCGCTTGGAAACAAACACGGCGCGGTCTCACTCATTTGTGTGGTTTTTCATAAAAGTTCGTGCGATGTGATCGCACAATAAATAGCAATAATCAGTTAGGTTTATTGACAAAACACTAATTTTATCAACTCGTAGTGTGCGAGCGTTGGCATTTTGTTAACGCACGCGTTCAAAAACAATGCCACAGTTTGTGGACGTAAGCCCTTAACGTCTAACGATTTAAATCTTTGGGCTCAATGAAATAAGTTCACATTATCTAGTCACTTTGTTGGAATTCCATTAATTAATTTGTCAAATATCTTTAGTTTTTATGGTAAATGAGCTTTACTTTTTACCATTCGGTTTTTATCGTTATATGTGGCTAGATCGTTTTAATTGTACATACTCTTTATGTATAGTTTTTTTTATTATTGAGTAGCAATCGATAAAGTCTAAATGATGTAATCAAACCTTATTGTAGGAATTTGTATCACAAATGAATATTTTATGAAGAATATATTGAGTAGAGCATATTGAATTCGATAAAAAATTACAATATGTTTAGATAAGATACCGATTATCTAAGTCATTATTTTTTTATATTAATATTTACACATAGCTTAACTGTAACAAGACTGAATGAGTATACTTAATGTTAACTAGAGCAATTGACTAGAAACAGAGTATTCGATGATCTAAAATTAACTTAAGTCACACTAGCAACATGAAGCTCGGATATTTTGTCACCGCCTAATTTTAAAAACCAACGAGCGTTTGTTTTAACATTTTATATACAGTTAACTGCTCTCTCGCCGTGAGCATATTACGTCAAACAAAAGGGTCGAGCATTTGCAAGAACGTTCCATTACATAGAAGTTGATAATTTGTCTGTGTTATAATATTTGTGAGAACGTTACATTACATGTAATGCTCTAGTTTATACTCGCCTTAATGTAAACCATTATAATTTTGTAGTTTTATTTACTAAGTCCTTTATTAAGGTTTATATCTGATCTCAATGTTAGTATATAGTAGTTATAAGTTAGTAAGAGGTATTTTTTTCCAGAACAAGTAGGGTCAAGGACATTGAAAGCAAATGGAAGGAAATTGTAGTTATTGATAGCCAGCCTACTTGTTAGCTATAGAAAACTACGTCCAAAAATCGACTACAAAATTTGCTTTGATTCTTTTTCAAAGCTCATTGACCTGACTTCTCATTTTGATTAATTATTTTTGCTCAAAATCAAGATTTTCGATTTTGTTGATTTATGTGCCCGGAGACGGTCATTCCCCAATTGTAAATTTTACGTCATTGATGTTACAAATGATCGTCGATCGCGAATGACACCACGTCTTTTTAAACAATCGGTCTATCAGAGACGTAAAAATTTACAATTGTGAATGACCATGAATGACCATAGTGCCTACACTATTATCATATAAATATATTGATAATATATCAAATAGTTAAATTAATTCATATCAATGTACCTGATTTTTTTTATAAAACTTTGTTTAGTTTGTTACCCTGCAGCATTTAGGTAAAAAAAAACGTTTTGATATCAAAGTAATAATTATATAAAATTGTAATTATAAATGTTGTGAGCCTGCAACGTTAAGGCAAAAAAAAACGTTATGAAAGACTATTACCATTTACTTATACTATTTTTGATGAAATTATACTTAATAAAATCAATTTTTTCAAGTCAACGTTTTATTTGCGCACCCTGATAAGCCTGTATGCCAAATAGCGTAAGCGATTATAGATAATATGCATTGCAAATTCCTCAGGACTAACCACGGTATCTCTTGACGGTAGGTTAGTTACATAGTGTAGGAAATAGGTGTTATTAGTTATTTCTAACGCAGCAGGATTCCAACTCGCAGGCAGGCTAACCCAATTCATAATGTAATACTTAACTTAACATTATAATTGGTGCATAATAGAATGAGTTATTACATTATGAACCTCTGTGGCGGAGTGGGTTAGCCTGCCTGCGACTTGGAAGGTTGCGGGCTCGATACCTGCTGTGTTACTAATATTGGTCAGATCTGTAAATTCTTCATCGAGTTCAATACAATTCCCCAAAGCATACAAGATCCTAACAAGTATGGCACAATACATAAGCAATTCCAGCCTCGGGATAAAATCTAGCTCCTTACTTAGTCATTTAATCTTTAGTAGTAAAAAACTGCGTCAGTAAAGATTGACTGATCTATAATCTAAAAGAAAAGGTTTACTACCTTTTCTTTACTGTAGTAGTTAAAAACAAGACACTAAAGGATAGATATATGCATACATGTTGTTACAAAAAGGATCCAACTCGGCATAATGCTGGCTAAGCTCCCGTAACATTTATATTCAAATTAAAAACTGATTAATTTCTAAAAATACAATAAATGTACACTTAGAAAAGGTCAAATCATATTAAAAAAATAAAGTGGTATTTTTGCCGGCCGCTTCGGTATGTAGAAAAAAAGGTTGAGGTTTCTACGTCGTTTCTTAACTTTAGGTTTAGCCTGTTAGTTGTAATTTTTGGAGTTGGAGGAAAATCCGTCTCAAGCCTTTTTTATCCTCTAGATAATCTGATATTGTATAGTAAGCCTTTATACACTACTCAACAAAGTTTAGGGAACAAGGGTATTTTAGTGTATATTTTAAATTCAACGTTTTTTTGTCCTAGATATTATACATCAATAGAACCCTAAATAATTCTTAATTTCAGTTAAGTATGTAATTAAATAAAAATTGTTCAAGTAAAAAAAAGAAGTTAAGTCAAACAAACTTTTATAGTATCAAAAACGAAAAAATCAATTTTCTGGAAATAACAAAAACATCTGACGCTTCAGTGAAAAATAATAATCGATACTCGAGAAAAATCACTCAACACTATTTATGCTAGCAAACCCCTTACTCTGCGACCAAGCTAGATTTTCCCTTCCGATTGAAAAAGTTTTTGTATTTTTGTTATAATTTTTTGAATTTAGAACAAATAATTTAATCCTCTGCCAGCCTATTTCTTATATTTCAATAGTCAGTACTTTTTTTGCTAGTTTTCACAAATAATGTAGAAGTACGAATTGAAGTAGCTATAATGCTTGTTCCCTAGACTTTGTTGTGTAGTGTACATAGATAGACCTACCTGGTCTATCTATGTGCAAGTAACTCGTGCTCAAGTGATTTTGAGAACAACTACAATAACTAACCAAGTCAACATCCCTCGAACATCTATACTTAGTTTGAAGGTTAGCGTTATTGTAAGTTACAAGGGAAGCTCGAGATTTCTACTATTGAGTGGTATGTGACAAATGACACCTTCACCCCCGTGTAGGGGCTGCGGGCCCCCGCGGATCTCGGCCGGGCAATGAATTCGATATACACTAACACATTCATGCCCCAAAACCCAGGTCGCCAACTCGGGGATGGATAAAAACATGTGTCATATGAAAAGACATGACATGACCTGTAAAAAACATAACAATCAACAACCGACTTCAAAATCGAAAACGCTATCTACCTTGCACTAGTTTTTAATACAGATTTAAACTTAATGAAATTGAATTTGTTGAATTAAGTTATTCCACGCCTATAAGAACGGGCGATTATAAGGTAAAGGCATAAAACCAATGAATACCTATAAACAATAATACCAAGTCTTTATTTTGAAGTCGGTTATACGGCTTTGCGGTTAATACATTTTTCATTCTCCATTCAACCACGCTGAGTAACGGAAGGCGAAGGTAAATTGCTCATATATTTAACTGCATGCTTTTTGCGACTTTCTGCAATTGAACAAGCACTCATTTATCTTTTGTTTTTAGGCTACGCCCCGGCGCCCGCGGCGGTTGGACGAGTGCTCTCGGTACAGTAAAGTCTTCGTGGAGTCCTATGACGAGTTTCTTATTCCAGTTTTAAACAATATTAAGCAATGGAACGGTATTAGTATGAATCGTTGCTTACGCCTCGGTGCTTAGCAGCCGCAGTATAGAGGCGAGAAGATGCCTTATAAGGCTCACCTAAGCGCTAGATCTTGGTATTTATATTCTACGACGCGTGAGTGGTGATGTGACAATGGAGCGATGAAGAGTGACGTCACATTATCGTGGTTTTGTGCCTGCGCTATTGACTATCTGAATAAAATGTAAGTATATGTTTCTGTGAATGATAGAAGTACGGTTGGTAATGGCATCAACCTTGCTATATGTACTTTATTGCCTATGCCGATTGTTGGTCGATTACCGTTTTATACAATATGGCTTTATGATGCTTAGCCATCTCGTCGAATGAAATTAATAAGATATTCCAAACGATTCAGCGTTCATTTTGTAATCGTCCTAACTATTCTACAAACAAGCTGATTATACGATCCGTCGGCGACATCAACATAGCCCAGCAAAATGGTAAATAATTAAATAGTGAACACTTAACTGAGAATCATCTGGCATCAAACTAAGCAGAGCTTTTGTTATGTTCTTACCTACAGTAAGGTCCCTGGTATGTCAAATGTAATGAAACAATCGTATTTTTATGGCTTTTACCGGCACCGACTTTCGTATATAGTGCAAATTTACCAAACAGTCAAATTGAAAGATATAAATAGTTTTTGTCCACTACACAGATTTATGGAGGGCATCCATTCGCATAGGTACCTACCTACTCAACTGCTAGGTGATAGACTGCAAGATAAAGAACTCATCGTTACAATAAAAAAATACCATCGGGACCTACGAAATATAGAAGTTCCAATTGTTGTAATATTTGACCGAGACAAGGACCGACTAAATAATCCGATTTCCTTGGAATTTAAGACAGGGAGAAACCATTAATTCACTTTGGATTCAATAATAATAGTGCTTGTCTATCATCGTGCTCCAAACGTAGCATAGCGTAAAGGGGGATGGTCCCGCCAAACTCCGAAAAATGCCATCTTGGCACCCCCTGGAATGACAACCCTCTGTGCGTGTGACGTTTAGTCAGATCAGATTTTGTTGTTAATCGCCAAAAAAACTAAAATTGTTCTTAGCTCCTTTGTCTTGCTAAGCATTCCTTACCAATTTCAGAAAAGACTGCAGCTCACTTCATTTGCCGGTATTTATTTTGTATTGGTTTCATAATTTTTTTTATTTTTATTTTCTCATACTCTAACTCGTTTGCGTAGCCGAAAAGGTAACCCATATTTCGGCGCTCGCTCCGCTTTTCAAAGAGACCGTGAATTTGAGTAACTAATTGCCTACTGTAATTTAGCCTAAATAAAAATAAAAATAAATTACTAAGACAATAAATAAAAAAAGAAAAAAAATACAAAAAAACCGTTTATTCAAGACCCATAAGTTGATCCTATACACATTAAAATACATAAACACAAATTTTAAAATGAAATAAAAAGTACATAATCAAATAAATCTGGCTAAAACTATATAACAAAGGCAATAAATAAAAAAGGAAAAAAAACACAAAAAATCATTTATTTGAGACCCATAAGTTGATCCTATACACATTAAAATACACAAACACAAATTTCAAAATGGTATAAACAGTACATTATAATCAAATTAAATAAAATCAAATAAATCTAGCCAATCCAGCATGGCGGCCTAGACGGGCCATTGAGCCTCCAGCATAAGAATAGAGACTGACTAGAATGGTCACTTCTTTGATCGCGTCCTAAATGCCGCCATTTATATACCTACTTCCCGCTTCATGTCGTTACACCCCTCTGTCATCCAGGAGCGTAGCCAGGGTTTATACTGTCGAATATTGCTTACGTTTATATTGCTAAAATTTTCATTTTTCTTTACTTGAGCGTGTATGTTTTGGTAGTTATCATGCCAAACAAGGCTATGAGTTTTTTCTTTTTTTCGGCGCCGACCATAGAGTATCAATAGCCTCTAGAACCTAGTAAACCATTGAAATGCAGTAACACCATTCTCAATTCAAATTACTTTTTTCAACTTGGAATAATACATCCTTTTTCCCACTTGTGAGCAAAATTCGATTTTGCTCACTGTTTTTGAGCAGCAAAGTTACTGTTTTCGAGCGTTTTCACCACTGTGAAAAATAATTTCTTCACGTCACGCACAAACAAGCAAACGAGCTTATCGCGACGCCCCGCCGGCTGTGTCAGCCCGACTCACGTTCTACATGTAGGCTAATATCGTGACCATGAGCCGTTCGGAGGCGAAGTGTCCGTTCTAATCAGTCTCTATTCATAAGGTACCAGCCGGTTCCTGTTTCAGTACCTACCTATCATCAATATCATCATCCAGTGGTCCATGAAACTGGAGCGGAGGTACTGCTCTACGGCGCGTCGGCCAGGAGGCTGTTGGAGCTGCGGCGTATGCGGGCCACCAGGGATGCGACCCGCTTGCGCAGGATTACGTAGAACCCATCCACGTGCGCCATCGCGAATATACCTGATGCGCTACAGTACCGCGGCAGCCCCAACAACATCCTGAAACCGGTATTACTATATACAGAGATACCCCAATGCCCGGATCCGATCTCATAACTATCTTAAAGTTCTGGTACTCAAATCAGAATAACATGGTAAGGTGGTTGGGCTCGCACTCTGAGAAATTGAAGTGCAGAGTGGCGCAGGGGGATTACATCTCCAAGCGTTTTTATTTGTACACTAAACAGCTGATAAATGAGCTCCAATCATATACCAATCAGCTGATTAAAGTACAAATAAAAAAGCTTTGGAGAGGTAATCGCCAATGCCTCACCCTGCACTTCAATTTGTACTCCTCAAAGTGCAAGCACAACTACCTCACCATGTTTGTCTGATTTAAGTACCAGAACTTAAATAGAAACTTAGATATTAATGAGATTACCGGACATTGTGGTCCTCACAAGCATATCCTACGGGATGTCATAAGAAACAAGGTCGAATGCCCTTGATAGGTCCAGAGAACAGGCATATAAGTGCCTTCTAGCTTAATAGTATTGGACAGTATGTTTGCGGCACAGGATCACAGTTTCAGTGGAGATACTGCGTTTATCTCAAATATGAAACTGTTCCATTAGGTGTATGTCAAGTATACTGTCCAATACTTTTGCAACCACTGTGGCTGGAGGTATAGGCCTGTAGTTGGACTCATCAGAGGCAAGGACAGTTTTTTCTTAATGACAAGTTCACAGTACACAAGTGACCACCAGCATGTTGCAGGTGCTATATACTGAATTCATCATGACCAGGGGATTTTCCCCTCTTCATATTCCTAATGATCTTTTTTACTTTATCGGTATCAAAATTCACATGGGAATAAGCAATTTGGAAATCAGGCACCTGCACATGCTTGGTTGACAAACTTGGCTCAAACTTAAATTGATCCATGAAGACTTTGGCAATACATTGCTAATCAGACACGCCACTCACACAACGGTTTTTGGTATGATTCCAAAAGCTGGTGAAAGTTTTAAGAGCTTATTGGCTAATAGCTAATACATATGTCCATTTTAATTTGGTTTTTGATTATTCTGACACTATTTTAATTTCCTCTTAAACCTTTTCTGGTCTAAACCATATTGTTGGGAAACATGCCCATTATGTGGCCTTCCATACATGAGACATGTATGACAGGCCACCTGGGCCTCTTCATGAGTGTGTTTGACGTGCCTGTTCCATCCTTCAACATGGACTTGACTCCTATTCGTACCCCGAGCGGACTCAAAACTTTCAACTGACTACTTTCCTAAGTATACAAGTCTAGTTATTATAAGCACAATTTGTCTATTGCTAACCTACACAATTTATCACAACAATTAAAAAGTTCAACTGGCAACTCTATTTTGCATAACAATGTGTGGCAAAGTGAATTATAAAATTCTATTTGACTGCGATATCTTTGCCCCAAGCTACTTTACTGTTAGTTTGTACACTAGAGATGAATTTAAACATATAAGCCTAATTAGAATTATGTTTCAATGGACTTGGAGTGGATAGTAATCTGACCAGCATACACCATGCCGAACAAATACATTATTCACTGTGGCCTAGGCTACAAAGCAATGATCTAGCCATGCTATTTCTACAAAATACTCACATTAAGGTTAGCTGGGTGTAGGCCCAGTCTTTCGAAATCCGCACATATCCAATTCTGTCCACAGAAAAAGTTTATAAGGTGGTGCAAATCCTCAAGTATGTACACAGATTCTGCATTAAAACTTTCCACTATAGCACTTATTACACCAAGACAAAATTCAGCTTGTAGAATTTTCAGAACAATCAGTTGGCAGAAAACAACTAATGACCTCTGCCAAGTCAGAGTTATTTTTATTGCCGAAATACGGACGTTTTAACACTGAACCACTGTGACATCCTGGAACACACAAGTCTTCCGTAGTATTGCTTCACCTCCTCGGGCTTTCCGCACAGAGGCCCCAATGATCTGTTCGCCGCCGATGATCGCGTATAGCTGCAGCCTTGATCAATAGTCCCCAAGAAAGAAATGTAGCAGTAGCAAGAAGCCATGTTTCTTGTAGTGCCATGATATCAGCATCCGCACACATCGCTCATATGAAGTCAACCGACCGCATTACAGATTATAATTGTAACTTCACATTTTTTCAACTTTTCCAGACTATTGGGATAAAGTAATCAATATCCGTGCCTCGGCACGTCCCTTTCGGCGGTTCAAGAAATCATTTTAATGACGTTAGGAGATTCCGTCGGGCCATAACTTGGGATCTATAAAAATACACATCTTTCCTTCAGGTAGGTACATATTATTATTGAATTAAACTCTCCTTTTCTCTCTTCATATTAACTTGTGCAGCAGTTATCTTTACACCCGTCCGGTTCAATCGGTATGCACTGATATTCTTCCACTCTTCAGACGGCACTTCCCGAGGCTCTTCCTTTTTCCAATGCCCACCTCGAAGAAGATCAGCTAAAGCGTCTATATTGTGGCTATTTGTCCTAACTTAGGTAGGCATTTCGTTCAATCCCCTTTTGTACGACAGTATTAAGCCGCTGTCGGAAGCGGGTCTTGTAAAGCGCGACTTCGGCGATTTTGTAGCGTTATTTCTTACACACTTTCACTGCAGCCTTTTTGTAAGCGCGACTTGTAGGCTCGAAATCGCGCAACACAAGACGCGTTTCAAAAAAAGCGTCCGTGTGCGTAGGGTTTCAGCAGCAAGCTCTAGTCGCTAATCATGGTACACTTGGTTGTTCTCTTCGGTGAAATAGCCGCATCCGCAGCGCTGTTGCGTGACAAGGACGACTGCTTAGTCATAGTCGCAGCGTTGCGCTGTTGAGAGACAAGGTCGGATGCTCAGCTTGTGGCTGCGTTAGAGGCGGCGAAATTTCGCCGGCGGCGGCGCTATTATTTGTAGTACCCATAGATTTAAATCGTTAGATACGCCCCGACCACCAAAAACTGTAGCAATGTTCGTGAGACATGTCGCATCATGTCTAAAACATGTGCAATCTACACAAACAAAACAAGCGTACTGAGAAAATAGTGTCATCTCTTTTTCTCACACGTTAGTAGCAAACACTACTTTCTCTTTCATGCACTCGCCATTTAAATTTGTTATTATAGTCATTTTGACAATGCGGACGATAAAATAAAAGTTATTTCATTAACTCGCAATACCTACGAGTGAAATGTTACACCTCTGGCTTTGTTTGTGTTTCTAGAATTGTTGTTGCGCTTTTGAAAGGCACACGTCATTTTGTGACGCTATAAACTGCTCGCAAACGTCCTTCACAACACGTCCGGCTAACACTGTGCTTAGATGTACACTGAGTCCAGGTTTATGCATGCATAAGGTTCGACTTGGACATAATACGGCGCGGTCTCACTGCGGTAAGGGCATATCTAACGATTTAAATCTATGGTAGTACCTACAAGCGTCCACCGATACCACAAATATGTACACTTTCTGGAGATGTCGTTACAGATTTTTCTAAAAAATGATGTAGTTTCATACGCCGCCCACTATCACATTATAAAACTTTCCATGACACATGCTCCCTCTTGGCGTTAACTTTGCTATAACTGAACTCATTTGCGCTCCGTTGTGACAGTGTATTTTTTAGCGAGTTTAATTGTTCTATTAAATTATCCAGTACCCATAACACAAGCTCTGCTTAGCTTGGGGCTAGATAATGCTGTGTAAATTGTGTCCAACATTATTATTATTATTGTAGCATAGCCTAATTTCACGATTTTCATCTCATTTTGCGGCAATAAAAATAACATTTCTTTGAGCAATTTACTAGCACCGATATGGTCAAAGGTGATCGGAGAGAGCTTATGTAGATCGCGAGCAACAAATATTGGCACTGAATCCGGATCCGTTTCATACAGGCAAATCCTGTTCCGATTTTCCAGCCACTATTCAACACGTAACAATACAGTCAAATAGCTGTCGAATTTCCTTTGCTGGAAATACATCCAGACGAAGTCGAGCAATGCCTTCATACACTATGTCGGCTTTATTTGAATGAAATCTTTCACAGATCACGATCTTACAGTGATCATTAATTACATCATTAGGTACCTACATTTAATTACTTAACAATCCATTTTAGCACGGTCGGCACAAATTCGCTTGGTGATTACAGAAACCCCGCCGTCGTCGTTGTTTGGGGAGACATGTTCAGATGTGGACGTAGGTTTGTGTCTGATGTCTGATGAGGATTGGATTAAAAATCGCTGTAGGTAGGTAGATATAACACAAATTTTTGTCCCGCGCCCTGAATATATCTCAAACCACTCTGCGCAGCCCTTTGCAATATTAAAAACTGTTTTTGCTGACTATAGGTCTCTTCTTATATTTTAAACTTCAGGCAAACTGGTTAATTTATTATCCTCGGCAAATGTTTCAACATTGTGAGCGAGCCATCATACCCACGTAATAGCAACACCACTTGTAAAAAAGTTCTACAATGTAAACCCTAATCATAAAATACATTTCATTAACATGCTGGCGCAGCGCATCAGCATTGCCATACAGCGTGGCAATGCAGCGCCCCAGCGTCTTGGGGACGCTTCTGACTGGTATCGATACCCTATCAGTTGAGCTACTTGTATATTGTTGCAAGAGCCCGCAGTTAGCTCAATCGCAAATACTAATTTTAAAATGTTTCTATTCTTTGATTGTAGGAATACATAATAATATTTTGTGTTTCATGCATGAGATCATCCATGCGATTCGTTCTTAAATTTCTAACGATTGTAGACCTATAGGTACAGACTTATTAAGCATGTATTTTTTTAAATGTTTACTAATCTTTTAGCAAATACCTATCCACATCGAATTGGTCTGTGCTCTTTTAAGAACAAAACTAAAGCGTACGATGCTTATTTTCATTTGGTAATGGGTCGACTAATGTCACAACATACTAAGGGCTCATATAGCAGTCGTCGACTGCAGTTGACTGAAGTCGACTGCCGTAGAATCAACTGCAGTCGCCTGTTGTTGCCTTGCAGTCGGCAAGATGGCGTCCGTGTATTTGAGAGTTGCAGTCCATGTCTATGAACGCTAATTACTTTAAAGCCGCACTCTAGAGGTGTTAATGATTGCTTTAACTATCACTTATTAATCTTATTATTGATTTCAAAACAAAAAGCTTTACTTAGTGAGTTTAAGTAAACATTATATTCGATTAATTAATTTATCCTTCAGTCGGGATAGGCATTAAAATATTCAAAAAAACATTAGCCGTACTTCTACCTCTTACAGAAACATATATCAACATTAATTAAATGTAAGTAAGTAATTCTAAGTCATAGTTTTAGAAAGGTAGGTGTTTTTGTATCTACTCGACATTTAATATCATAGTGCATGGTAGTTTATGTTATTATTAAGTAGTTAGTTGGTGAGTACGTATGAACTTTATATATGCATTTAGGTATAGTATTTTTGCTTGAAATATAATACATCAACTTGTTTTTACCATTAGCACCTACTAGGTACAAGTCAAGCTAGTTTAGTAGGTATTTCTCTTCATACTTAGTAAGTACATTCAAAAGGTTATTATATTTTTACACTTTTTACAGTTGTTGCATTGACATATAAAATATATCTAAAAAAAATTCAATATATCATAAGTTCATAAGCATTGAATGAAATTCTTAAGATTAAGTTTAAGCTACTAATTCACCCAAAATGTGTTTTATGTAATCGTAACACCAATGTCTTACAAAGTTTGAATGGTGAATATGAATTATTTATCATCATGACCACCATGAACGAGTTGGTCCGTTCGTCCTCCAAACTTGTGTGCCTTCGCTTTGTTGATTTTTAAATAGACAGCCAGGTTCATCTGACTGCGATTAATGTTATTCAACGGTTTTGCGTAAAGGCTTGAAAAAATAAACACATTTTTATTTTTAAGTTTAATAAAATAACACTTAGGTATAATAATAATGTGTTCGTCAAGTTAGCAGCCCCACCATGGAGTTCGGTGGTTATAACTATGCGTATTAACGTTCTATAAATGGTGCACTAAGTAAAAGGAATAGTACTTTGGTACTATTCATTTTCAGTTCCATTTAGTACGTTAGGAGATAATTTAGGTGTGGCGTATCTTGACATCAAGCTGGCAGCCCGCTCTGTTCGACTATACTATACTCGTAGTAGGGTATGAATCATAAACTATGCCAATTAACTGTGCATTATGGAATCTAGTTCTCATCCAAAGCTCAAAAATAGACCTGCAATTCAAGATATATTTCGCTCTGAACATCTTACATACATGTGTCAAGATCCCTATAATGCACGGCTGAATAATATAGACCTTGATAATCCGTGTCAAAAGAGTTCCAAATTATCGGGTGTACAATATCGGCCCAAGCAATATAAGCTCGTGAAAGCTTGTCACGTGTCAATAATGCGCAACCCTATATATTAATGATGTACTCCTTGTTAAGCTGTGTCATGGCTTCTAATTTTGTGTACAATAAATGCACAGTTGGCATAGTTCATGATTCATAACTTGCTATAGTTTCGTCGTAATCAGTGGGGCTGCCAGCCAGCTTGACGTCAAGATAGCAGCTACAGTGAAATATCTAAATATCTCCTAAAGTACTGGGGCACTATTTATTTTACTCAGTGCACCGGGAAGCACATTTATTGGCATAGTTGAAACCACTAAATTCCATGGCAAGGATGTTAACTTGACGGCCACAAAATAAAAGTAATAAATTCGGTAATAAGTTAGATAGGAATTTATGCGTAAGTAATGTTTATTTTTATATCAGTTCATCCTTTATGTATTAAGAGCGTTATACCTAACCAAATATAAACCTTTAAAAGGGAAAGTTTTATAAAAGCTAATCGCTATGAGGCAGCCGAAGGAATCTACTAAAGACCAATGGGATTAGTTGAAAAGACAAGTGAGGCCTGATCGAGTGAGGTCCTATCAATCAAGTATCACCTTTTTCATGTTTTTCTGGAAAGTCCAAGATTTGACAAAAAACTTACACCTCTGTCATTAACTTTAGTTGTGTTGTGATAACATTATAGTTGTTTTGTTTATACCTATCAGCCAGTGTACCTACATCGGCAATGAACACGAAGGTCATTATGACAAATATGAGTCCCGGTCAACGACAAAAAAAGCGAAAATGGTACCTTAACATTTTTGTATGATAAGCTCTTCAGAATTTCTGGTCGTTAATATAATATTCACATATTCATTTTTCATGGACCCATTGTCACTGTCACTGAACCACATTAAAATGGAACCACACGGGCAGCACTAGCTTTCAAATAAAAAAGAATCACGAAAATCGGACTACCCAGTCAAAAGTTCTGAGGTAACAAAAAAATAAACAGCATTATCTAGTCACAAATTATGCATAGCGAGTTTTGATTACGGGCTTATAGGTGATAACATCAAGGCAATAATAAATAATAAGTCACTAAGATCAGATGAAATTGTGGTCCAACGAAGTTTTCGTTTTTTCATTACAATTTTCTAATCCTCTTGCCTTAAATGGAACCACTAGCTTTCAAATAAAAAAAGAATCACGAGAATCGGACCACCTTGTCAAAAATTCTGAGGTAACAAATATAAAAAAATAGTCTAATTGCGAACCGTCTCCTATGTTTAAGTTGGAAAAAAGATTTGAAAATGCGATGACTTCGGCGCGTTCGGCGCGGACATGTGCGCGTTCAGCTAGGTATAGGAGTAAATTAAAACAATTTAAGACACCCGACACTTTAGTTCTACATTGACGCACGTTTTTTTTCGCCGTGTGATGGCACGGCCGATACTGTTGCATGGAAGTTTATTGACGATGCCGTCGTTCATAAACACCACGAATTAACCACTTTCACTTGTGACCACCACCCTACCAATTTTATCTTATCATTACATTAAATGCAGGAAGTTTTAAAAATCCATCGTACAGTTTGTATATATTAAAGGATTCCTCTGTAATAGTTTCATTTTGTAAAGCTCAGGCAGATATAGAAGTTGCGCTTTTTGGCCACCAAACTCTATTTTCGCATCTCTTCCTAGTTTATAAATGATAAAACTATTACAGAGGTCTTAAAATATAATAAATAGATACCACAAAGTGAACGATGGATTTTTAAAATTTTCTATGTAATAATTATGATAAAATAGGTGACGCTGTCATATTGGCTCGGGTATCCTATTTACAGCGAAAAAACCGGTGCGCCCATTCTACATTGGCGAAGGTACGGTGGGAATAACGATGTGAAATGTATTAGTATAGGTACAGGGGTGAACTTGTTGATTGGACATGCGTAGTAAATGTTGTTCATCTCAGGTAAGAGGTAGGTGCTACTTCATATTTAGCATTAACTAAAAATGCAAACCGTTTTAATTCTGGGATAGTCTAAAATATTGTGACGTGTGCCTCTAATGGCACGCGTGCCATTGGGTCGCCATCCCTGGTATAAGTAGTTTAACGGTAAGGTATGGTCATGAAAAACATAAGTTGAAAATTTGGTAGGTATTCTTTTGTGCGTGTATTAATTTTATATATTAGGATATAATTACTCTTTCAACTAACCCAAAATTTATTCGCAGGATTACTACCACTGAAATCTGTAAATTGTCTGTATTACCACTTAAATCTCTAATGTATCTGGATCTATCTCGTTTTGGTTTGAGGCAAGATAGACAGTATAACATAGAATGCGTAAAATATTTGAAATAGATATTTTGAACTTCAATAATTTACGCATTGTATGAATTTTTATTAACTAGTCTAGACTTGACGGAACTATGTCTAGGCTGATCATACTATGCCTGGTAATAGGTCCTTTGTTAGAGTTTAGTATCTATAATTTAAAAACTAGGTACCTACCTACGTAGGTATAGTAAAATAGGCATGTTAAGAGATGCACCGTTACATCTCTTAACATGTTTGTTTTCATCCCGGACATAAGAAATACTGGATCCTCGGTAGGTCAGCCAGCTGATGTATTGCTTGGAATTATCTCGCTCTTCTAAATCACTCTAAAGAATTGCTAGGAGTTGTTAGTTGCTGAAGTTGTTCAAACAAAGAGAAAACATTGCGCACTGTATAAATATGTTGAGACAGGTTTAAAAAGTGTCTGCGTCTACTCTCGCTTACATCCTTACACACCTCGTTTGACTAGCCAAACACGATGTGGAATATTTATACCACCCCATAATTAACCTAAAAATCATTCCGTTGTCGAATCTTTTTACACGCAATTTATATTGCTTTGTCGATTTGCGATCCTTTCTAGATAGGTACATATCTATTATGTATGTATAAAACTAAATTATGTATTAAAATAAATTTTAATTGAAACTCTACGCCAACCAAGGTCATGGTTTATTTACAAAATTGCAGTTTGGCTACTGTTTAACTACTTACTTTCTATGACAACCCAACTGATAATGAAATTTTGTGCATGCCTAGCAAATCACGATTTTGTAAACGCACTTAACTGCGATAATTTTATTTATTAAGTAGCACCTATTCTCCGCGTGCAATATTCTGTTTATTTTGCTAAGAACGATTTGATGTTAACTTATCGTGATCAAATATAATTATCATCTTGAAGAAGGAACTGCTTTTGCTTGCTATCTGTTTGTATTTTATTTTGCATACCTACTTGCTGGTTTTTGTGAACAGTGTTTGTAATATCTCGTACCTTTATGAACACGGTATCGTTTTGAGCCTTGAGCCTGTTTTACAAAAATCAGTTAGTCGGTTTTTTTCGTGTATCGTAGCGAGTTTTTTTAATAGAGTTTTTCTGATTATACTATTTATTTTAAGGTACTTATTTAAGAATTTAGGCTAATTAAGTTTAAGAACAAACAATTTAATGAATGATTAATAAATGTCTTAATGTTTATGTTTATGCGTTTGTAATTAAAAAGACGAATTTTATCTTCTTCTTGAAGTTGACAAATTGCAGTTTGGCTACTGTTTAACTACTTACTTTCTCTGACAACACTAACTTATAATGAAATTTTGTGCATGCCTAGCAAATCAATCAATCAATCAATCCCAAATCAAATCAATCAATCCATAATACATTGCGTACCCCTGACGCACATCAGGAAGTCCAGCAGTGCACTCTGCCACACCCGCGCCTTTAGCTCACAGCATTGAAGCTGAGCAGTTGACGCGTTAATCACTACATAACGTAGTCCAATAGTTAGTTTTAAAGGAATAAAGGCGAAAGGAATATTATGCCTTCCAAAATGCATTACAAAGGCATGGACATTAAACTGAATGTGCTTTGCCTACATCAATCAGCTCTATTGCATTTGTTATTATGTTCCTTAACTAATTAATTATTCAAGACTAAAGATAATGAGTTGAGGGTGTGAAATATCAGTTTACCTACTGGCAGTGATTGATGACCGTCATACATAAGTTACGCCCAAACTTTGACTTACTCGCAAGTGAAATTTATTTTCTCTAGACTGATAAAAAGATTCAATTCAGGTACCTAGTACCTACTGAAAGATTTCATAGTAGGCTGAGCTTTACTTTATCTCTCTTAGTGATATTATATTATTATTGTAGTAGAACTAGCTGTTGCCCTTAACTTTGCACGCGTTTTCCCGGGGTAAATCGTTTGGTCATGAAAAGTTAAATTTAATCAGACTGAACAAGTTACACCTACGTGCTGAATAAAGGTTGAATAACAGCAATCATCAATAGGGCAAGCAGAATCACGATGAGAACCGTTTATTTAGCTGTACATAAAAAGATTGGCCACAATTTGAGACGCTTGATACTGTATAATATCTGTGTAACATCTAAAAAGAAGCTGACTAACCACACACTTAACTTTTTTAATTTTATATAACCGAGTTTCAACCCTCAGTTACGCACGCGCTAATCAGCGATAAAAAGTAGCTTATTTACTGGAGATATCACTTCTAAATCTTACGAAGATTGGTTCAGCCGTTTAGTCCAACAGACAGACAGACATAAGTACCTACAGATTTATTTTATAGTATGTATAAATGAAGTAGTAGGTACCTATACTTATTCTAAGAGCGAAAGCTATTCTGTCTTATCAACTTTTCGGGAAAATATGAATATGTATGTACCTACCTAAATAAGTACCTAAGTAAAAGTATATATTATTATTACGTGTGTCCCCAACACGGGGATAAGGAGAGCCCAGCCTGGGGATAAGGCGCACTACCCCCATATGGTAAAAGCCACACATAAACGGTTCCCTGTTCATGGCCGCTGCCGACTCGCTTATGGCCTGGGTATGGTTGAGGCCATGGTTAAGGCCATGGTAGCCCCGCGATGCATATGCCACTACATGAGTTTAGATCAAACCATAACAAATGGCCATATTGATCTGAGACCCGTCATCGTACATAAGGTATGTGATATTATTTGAATGTTCTCTTTAGAATCACACTAATATTATAAATGCGAAAGTTTGGATAGATGTATGAATGGATGGATGTTTGTTAACTCATCACGCCAAAACTACTGAACGGATTGGGCTGAAATTGCATACAGGTATTTCTTATCCTGGAACCAAACATCTGTTACTTTTATCACAAAGAAAGTTCCCATGGGATAGAAACGTTTCCATAGAACAGCGCGTGCGAAGCCGCGGGGTGCTGCTAGCCTACAAAAGCAGAAACTATAACTAAAGTAATGAAAGACCTTTCAGCTTTATGAATGAAAAACTAAACCGACTCCAATTTTTATAGATTTTTCATAAATTTTCTTGGATCCCATTGTCAGAACTGAACAAAATTATAATGGAACCACACGGGAAGCACCAGCTTTCATAGAAAAAAAGAATCATGAAAATCGGACCACCCAGTCAAAAGTTCTGAGGTAACAAATAAAAAAAAACAGTCGAATTGAGAACCTCCTCCTTTTTTTGAAGTCGGTTAAAAACTAGGGTATTACAATTGCTAAATATGTTGGTAAGCGCATAGCTCAATAACGCCTGGACCAATTTAGCCAATACCTTTTTTTAAATCGTTGAAGTTCAAGGATGGTTTTTAGGGCTAGAAAAATTCTAATAATTGCCGGGAAAACACCTATATACGTTTCCATAGGAACAACGTGTGCGAAGCCGCGGGGCACAGCTAGTATAATTATAAAACTACTTTGATTGATTGGTCAAAGTCGTACTCAATTGTTTTTTTTTTAAGTTTATAAGCTTTTTCAAATTCTATAATGTGGGTCACGCAAGCGAACCTATTGAAACAATATTCGTTGTATTAGGGCTATGGCAGGCGTTTTTAATAAATCAATGATGGCACGTAATTATTTTAGTTAGGCATGCCCATTGTGGCGATTATAAGCAATAAGTACACTAGATTAAAGCCAATAAGGCGCTTACCAAGGGGAGGATGGCGTCCAGCAGTGGAGTATAGGCTGTTGAAATTGAGATTTAAATAATTAAGAATACCTTTTTACTGACCAAACCTACCAGATTAGTTTTAATCGTAATAAATTCTTAAAAAAGTGTATTTTAAGCAATCTTTTGTATAAGGTAGGTAATTGAATAGTTCCCCTTTAGGCATTGATTAATTAAAAAGGGAAGATAGGTTACGTTCTCCCAGCGCTTACTCAAAAGCTTAGCTTCAACGCGGTTAACATCATGTGGTATGGTGACATCAGCGACCTCCGATCGCACTGATCTATAGTATCAGTACCTGTAAATCATATAAGGTTTATTCGTCAAAATAGTCCCGTCTGTAATGTAATGATAGATCGGTCCCAATCACAGAAAATGTAGCTGTGTGTATAGCTTATTATTACGATTTCTGTGTCCCAATGGAGCAAGGCACGGCCGTTTTCGAGAACTGGCGCTCCGCCGGTCTGTATTTATTGCCGAGTAACGGTTCATCACCAATGCTATCACACTAATATTATAAAGGCGAAAGTTTGTATGGATGTATGGATGGATGTTTGTTACTTCTTCACGCCAAAACTACTGGACGGATCAGGCTGAAATTTTGCATACAGGTAATTCTAAATCTAAAAAAATAAATAAAACATAGGCTACTTTTATTCCCATAAATCTGTTCCCGTGGGATGAAAATCAGCTTTTAATTTTTTTATTTTTCCTTTCCATAGGAACAACGCGTGCGAAGCCGCGGGGCGCAGCTAATTATAGTATAAAATTGCTAAATATTTGAATAGTTCAAGAAACCTCATAGTTTTGTTATCTTTTAAAATAACTTCTCTATTCAATTGTCCCGTCCGTTCAATTGACTGACCCAAAAATAAACAATACATACTTTATTTTGTAAGTACTTACGTAGGTAAAATTACCTACGTGAGTACTTTTCAAAAGAAATCTTTTGAAAAGATTGGTAATGCTTCCTTCTAATTAGTAACAAGGATCGATGCTACCTGATGGTGTGCCACGGTCGGGGACGGCGTCACCAGTCCCGAACAGGTAGAGTGGAAACAAAACGAGCCTTGATCCTTTTGCATGTGCAGTCTAGGTAGGTACCGTTTCTATATTCCGCACGATAAGTAGGTACGTATTTTATGAGCGAAACTCTCTTGGAGTTATTATTTCCTCTGCATTTTACTATGCTGTATTTTGAAATATTTTGAAATATTTGAAATATTTGAAATTTTTGAAATATTTTTATTCATATAAAACTTTACAGACTTACGTAACTAGTGACTTACTAACTAACTTTATTTAAAATTTACCTAGAAATCTTAAACTAGTTACAATTAAGGATCAATTTTATAATAATGACATATGACTATGTCAGTATTTTATTAGGATAGGTAAGTTGTAATACAAGGCCTGAGATACTTAAGTGACTTTCCTCCGTACGAGTTTACACTGAATGACGGCAGGGAGTCTCGCTCTTGCACTCATGGCGTGTTCACGGGGTTTAGAACTTATATCATAATAATGATGTATTAAGTACTAAATTCTTGTGCATGTTATTATTACTGTTCTAGTTTGTCAACAATTGACGCTTGCTTGTTATAACAGTAGATTAAGAATATAGTTTAATATTAATGTTAATGTTAAAGTTAAAGTTGATTGAGAACAAAAAAGGCAAAAAATATATCATGATTACTATATAAATTAATTACTTTGATTATGATTACCTATTACTTATTTGGTATATTATTGAGTTAATACAATATTGACATTTAAAGTTTTTCTATTTCTTGTTTGTACTCATCATGATTTAATTCGTAAAAAGTAGGTATAAAAAAACGTATGTATAATGAATGGTATGTAAATTAAGATAGGATTGTTAAAAGCTCTTCGGTTTTTGCATAGTCTAGTGTTTTTAGGAAATTTTCAACTTTTAACTTGCATGAGTAGAATGTATCATTTTTTATGTTTATTTGTTTGTTGATTTTGTTATAGAGATATGGAGCAAGAAAAAAGGAAAACCTGTGAGAAAAATTCGTCCGGCAGTTAGGAGTTTTAAAGACAATATCACTTCTTCTTTTGCAATACCGATTTGCATCACTTTTCATTTTGTGTTGATTGAGAATCAAAGTCTTTAGAAGGATCTGACGGACCGAGAGTATACTGGATTCTTGGTAGAGCATGGCGGTAGGGTACATGAATGGCTTATAGAGCATTACTTTGAGGATCGCCCTTTGGGCTCTTTCTATGTCAAGCATACGAGTTTTACCTGTACCACCCCATGCCTGTATTCCGTAGGAGATGATAGATTGTCCTAAGTATGTATGAAGCTACAGAGTACATAGTTAAAAAGGAACCTACCCAAGCATATATAATTATTGTACCTTATTGACCCAAGCCGAGCCCACCCAAGCCATATCTGGAAGAATGAGTTCCAGAGAACTGCGATCCCCAACCCGCATGCTCAGTGTGGGAATTATGGTCATTACCCTTTATGAGGAGAGACCTGCGTCCATCAGTGGACCAGTAGGTACCTTATAAATACTGTGTGAATTGTAAATATGTACATCTTTACATCTTTACATCTTACTACAATGTAAGTAAGTACATAGGTACTAAGTATATATCCAAAGAAGAGAAGTCATAGAATCTGCTTTAAGAGAGATCTTGTTAGATGGTTCGTAGTTAAACTATACAAGCTAGAACACGTCAGGTGTACGGTAGGTTACAATTTCTGCCTCCGTTGAAGTTTTGACCGACGTCGTCGTTCTATCTTGTCATTTTAATGTAGTCAGTAGTCTTATAATAGCTGTGAATGTAGGTTACTCAAGTTTTAAAGGTGTACCTCGTTATGACAACTTGATTTACCTAATTGATTGTTATTACTGCTGGTTGAGGACAGCCCATCTGTGTCTTACCGGCTGCACTGCATATCCGTCAGGTTCACTTCATTTTTAATTAAATCATTGCTTCTTACGTAGTTAGTAGGTACAGCCGCCACTAAAGGTGTTGTTCCGAACTATAGAGTGTTTTAGGTTCCGTACCCAAATTGTAAAACGGAACCCTATTACTAAAACTCCGCTGTCCGCCTGTCACCAGGCTGTACCTTGACAGTTAGACAGTTGACATTTTCAC
The DNA here is from genome assembly GCA_955876795.1 of Eupithecia tripunctaria. Taxonomy (NCBI): domain Eukaryota; kingdom Metazoa; phylum Arthropoda; class Insecta; order Lepidoptera; family Geometridae; genus Eupithecia; species Eupithecia tripunctaria. Next base: position 11,013,360 of record OY041599.1, read on the forward strand.
AGATGATGTATTTCTGTTACAACAAATACCTACTAAAAACAGAATAAAATTAATATATAAGGGGGCTCACCATACAACAGTCATGACTTCTGTGTCGTTTTTATAGATAATGGTACGGAACCCATAGTGGCGAGTCCGACTCGTACTTGGCCGGTTTTTTTAACTAGGACAGAACCCGTGTTGTATTCTCTTTGATGGTTCTAGGTACAAAATCTTACATAATATGTCGGACTAATTTCTTCTTTTGTGGCGTCTACGTCTGGTCGACAAAATTTTACCATAGTGTCTAATGAATGTCTATTCAGATGTCGCCAAAACTCTATTATTTTTTGGTCATTGCCAAAACTAGAGTCCGCGCCACAACTCAAGTCCTTTTGACGCGGCGCTGCTATCGCAGAACTATAGTAAATAAAACAAATATTTCCTATTTATTTACAATAAATTACGCTCTTCTGGTCTGAGAGGTTTTATTCCGGACATTTTGCAGTCAAAATCGCTCGTAGATATCTATTATTTCACTAACGTGATCGGGAATTATGTATTTACACCCATTTTGCCCTAAGATTTGAGTCGTGGTGTGGACTCTAGACTAAACTTTGATAATTTGACAGGACTTAAATGATCATCATCAAGGAACAGCGACATTTTCAAATTTGTTTAGTTTAGTTTTGGCAACATCTGAATACTAATATAAATAAAATTATAAAGCGACGTTGATAGGTAACAAAAATATAGGTAGTGAATTCTTCAATAAAAATTTTATCAGTTTATCAGTAATTTCATAATCTTATTCGTTCTATCATGACATTGTTAAATACGCAGAAAACCTCCTCAACCGTCGAAGGCTCTAAGCGCAGCGAATGCGTTGAAGTGGTTTCAGAAACGCTATCCAGTCCGCGATGTAATTACCGATCCACAAAATAAAAAAAAAGAGTTTTTATAGACTATAAACCGACTTCAATTATAGGTATGGTTTTCTTGTGGATGTCATTACCAGAATTCAGAACTGGACCAAATTGAAATGTAACAACACGGGAACCACCAGCTTTCTTATAAAAAAGTCATTAAAATCGGATCACCATCAAAAATTCTGAGGAAACAACATAATTAAACAATATACAGTCAAATTGAGAACCTGCCACTTTTTTAGGGTCGGTTAATAAGGCAAGGTTTCCTTAAGAGACAACTTCTGAAGATTTATACGATACCTAAGCAGCTGAAAATATCGGTGGCCATGGCCACTAAAAGTGTTTTGAAACGTAGGTACCTACTTGCATACAGCAACATGAGTGTCATATTGAAAGAACATAGATGTTCTATCGCAATAGATTGCAATAGTGGCGATAGTTTTGTTGGGTACATTGATTTAAAAAGGGAAGATAGGTTACGTTCTCCCAGCGCTTACTCAAAAATTGGCATGTGTTACAACTACACGCAAACACATATTCTCACAGTTATATTTCCAGTCCTGTGCAATATAAAGAAGAACAAAGACGGAAAGACGTATCTAGGACCGAAGTGAGACTGAGACAACAATATTTCACGCGATTCACGACCGCCGGTCAGACGGTGACTGATGTGAGAGAACACAATTTTACACAATTTGAGGTTGCCACTTTTGAGCAGCCAGTGCCTCATCTTCGTTTTTAATAAATCAATGGTTGGGTACCGTTTTTGTACCAAATTACCTACTAACAAATTATATCTAAGAAGAAGAAGGTGTAAGATGTTTATCTTATACCTTCTTGCATATATATTTTATACATTATGTATACTTAATCCGGACCTCGGAAACGGCTCCAACGAATTTCTTGAAATTTAGTATACAGATATGGCACTACTCACGTTTAGATTTGGCCCATCTCAAGTAAGGTAAGTATATAGTGAGTTATACTGATTTATTACCAAGGTTTCGGCAAGAAGATAACAAGTCCACGCGTATATTCCTCCTGGATTATGAGAAACTAAACAAGAGTGTCACACAAATATTCACACATCACCAATTCACCATTGATTATTTAATAAATCAATGCACATCATTAATAAACATTTAAACTTCCCGCGGAACTTCAACTTATTGTGTGGCTTCTACCACACAAGAAGTTGACGTCTGGGTTGACTTTGAAGGGCACAATTTTTGGGTCCTTCAAAGTCACTGTGTGGGAATAACGTTCCGTTTTAACAGTTTTACCATACAACCATAAAGTCAGTGTTGCCAGGGCCCTTCAGTCGTAAGTTTCGTTTCATTTCCTGAAAAGTTACCCTCTGGAAACGCGGTCTGCCTTTGTCCTACTGATCGGACCACTGCACAAACTTTTTTGCATATTTTTTTAATGACAAACCACGTCAACAGTAAACGACGGCGAGCGGAGCGAACCACAAATATTTAGTGACTCTTCCGGATTTTGGAGAAAAGTTAGTGTGCAGTGGTAGAGAGCTATGAAAAACAATCGGCAAGTGGAGAGAGACAAGAAAGCTATACAAACAAACATATACGAGTATACGAAACAACAAAATAGATGAATAACAACCCTGCCTTTCAGAATCTACGAAAATGCTACGATAAGGCTACTCGGAAAAGGAAAATCGAAGTTTTGTGTCGGAAGACTGTCTCTTTTGTAGTTTTGTAGATATTTTGCAGTTTTTTGCATACCTTTTGAACTTAAATGAGAGTTAAGCTCCAGACCACTTCAAGAAGGCAAAAGATACACCTGTTAGTTAGTTTAACACGGAACTTGCTATTGAACTGAACTTAATAATATTCAAACTTACTATTACTAACTTACCCACTTGTTTAAGCAGAATCAAGGTTTAATCCATCCAGGAATACATTGTTTCATTTTGTCATGGAGCGTCCATTTTTTAGAAATGTAACCTACTGGCAACACTGGATGAATAGATGACTTGCATGCGTGCCAGTGAGCAAGACCGAATATACGAGGTGGACCTGAGCATACCTCCGTGAAGTTGGCCTTCCCGATCTTATTTTTCTAACCTATTGTAATGCTTATCGTTAGAGAATCGTTAGAGAGAGTTTTAGGGTTATTTTTTTTTTTTGTTTGACGTTGGCCCCTAATTCTGAGAAAATGAACTTGAACCTGCTATTTTTTATAAAATCTTTAGTGATTTTAGTTTTCAGAAAGATTGCGCGATTCTCATCTTAGAATCGGTAGAGAGAGACTGAAAGTCAAACAAAATCGTAAGAGAGTAATTAGTTTTTAAGTAAACAGCTTAATTAATAATTAGTGAGTATTCGAGTAAAAAAGAGAGCGACGTGGCAACACCAGATCCACACGTTCCGTTTTCGATTTTGCTTGTCAAATGTCAGGCTGACTGACGTTTCTCGTTACAACTTCTTCTTTCCGCCCTTATGGGGCACGGAGGCCTCTCGGCCTCTCGGCCTCTTTACCCCGGCTTCATCTCGATGGGTGACGACCCCTCCTCGGTCCTTGGGTTGAGGAAAAATGCTCTTTTTGCGTTTCTCGTTGTTGGCAAGGTAATGTTGCCTTCATCGTTTACCAGACGCAGCGCAGAAGCCACACATCATACAAGAAGTTGAAATGTTTGTTTCATAGAAATTAAATTGTTTGTATGGTTTGTTTGTTGTATTCGTCTCCTCATTGTCTGTATTTATTAATTTGAAGTGCAGGTTAGTAAAAGAAAACTATGCGAGTAAAGTTCTGCTGTGTCTCGGTATTGAATTTAAGTCTAAATCAGATTTAAATAACAATTATTATTATTTAATAATTTCAGCCTGAACTTCGTTAATGTAACCAACCTATTAGATCTAGGACTCTGTCTTTTTTAGACAAGTTCTTTAATGAACCCATGGTAGAAGAATGAATCTTTTGTACCCCTATAACCATTAGAGTATTTATAAATATCCAAATAAGAATGGCAACTTATTTTTAGTCACTGACGATCCACCCCTCTATTTCACAGATCTCTTTCATCTGTCCTCTAGTTGCACCCTCTTTATATTTTTTGTACTTATATTTAACGACTCTCTCTAGCTAGTCACACAAAATAAAAAGCAAAAGAGGTGACAAGTTTACTGAGTATATCTTAATTTGTTTGTTTAGATAGATAAATAATTTAGTACATATATTAATACATATTACCTACGAGTAAATCTATGATCAGATCAAACCCCTTATGCTATAGCAATCTATAAAATTACATAAGTGGTTGGATGGATGTTTTTACCTCTTCATGTCCAAAACAGATTAGGCTAAAATTAAAAGAATTAAAATTAAAGTACTTTAAATCCTGAAATCAAACATAGGCTACTTCTTAGCCTATAAACCAATTCCCGTGGGGTAGAAATCAAAATAAAAAGGTGGCAGGTTAATGACCTCCTTCTAGTATATTGCACTGATAAACTTAAATAACAACCTGTATAGCATCAGTCCGTCGGTCATCGGGCTGTTTTGTTTTCTGTTGAATCCAATGAAGTACCTAACCTACCAAGTAATTTAAAAAATTGTTTCAGGAAGGTGATGAAGACAATTATTATTATGATGAGTTGCTAGAAGAGGAAGTGGAAAAAGTAAGTCACCCATCACTCATGTACATACTCATATATTTATTCGCCGTAGGAGCACAAACTACACTTGGTTATATCAATTTACATTTTACATTATATTATTAAAAATAATTAATTAAAGTAACACAAAACATAGAAATTAGAATTTACTTAAATAGATCTGCCGTAAAAGAGCATTGTCAATAAACTGAATAATTTTAAATAAAGACTAGAGCTGCTGTAAAAGGGCATCATCAAAATTAAGACTAGATATATAAAAGTATAGAGAGAAATATCACAGAACACGGGGTATGCATGTTCATAACAATAGTGTCATGGGACAGTCTGACCTGTCGATTGATTCAGGTTCGAGATTCATGACCAGGAAAATTTAAGTAAACTGGGAACCTAGGTATTATTAAAAGTTAACAAATTAAATAAAAATGTCTAAATTTTGAATACCGACAAATACAAGTAAATAATAGTAGTAATAGTAAATAAAAAAAAAAACTCTTATTCTTTAATCTATAAACACTCTATATTCTTTAACCCTTTGCCTGACAAAGGCAAAATACTTGCCACCATTAAAATACCCAAATACCGCCTGATTCCTGATTTGCGGGAATAAGAAATAAAAAAACACGTTAGAATGGATTTTCATACACTTTCTCTCCCACTAAACGCGTGAGAAATGAAATTCCATAGAGTTTTTACTCCCGCGTTTCGGTACGCCGGGTTTTTCTACGTTATCTTTGGAAAAGGAATAAGCAACTTTCTGAGTAGAGGTGTAGTATAAAGATAATACCTATTTTAATCTAGAATTCACTTTTTCCAGGGAATACGAGGAAAATTGACTTTGAAGCCACAAACGATTCCAGCAAGGATGAAATGCCCGGCTTCATCAAAGTTATCTATGTACCTACCTACCTTTAAGTGATTCCAGAATGCCAGTGTCCTGTACATCGTGTTTCTGGCACCTCTGTGACTGAAAAGGGTGAGTTTATGTATAATTGCACCCAAAGCCCGACATATCTTCTAATATTTTTTCTCTGACTGTACTTTTTCATAGCTTAGGCTCTTTTATAAATTTGAGGTTTGAAACGAATTCTTAAAATCAGTTGGTGAGAAATGAAACATATACCGTATAGGTGGTGGTGGTAAGTACCTACTTATAACATGTGCGAAAAATTTGGTGCGAAACAGCGCTACACCCTTCTTACCTTATAAATAACACGTATTCACTATACGGTCTCATTCATAATGAGTTAGCAGACCTTTAGCTGCTCACTAGAAGACTGATTGCAAAAAACGTTATTCATAATAGTTTGCTACCGCTTGCGGCGACTTAGCAGCCCGCTAACTTTAGCAAACCTAGAACCCTACTTTACGTGTACTAGAGCGAGAAAAAATGGCCGAAATCAGTCAGCTGTTTGGTTGTCAATGATTATGTTGTTTGTTTACAATTTGAAGTGAAATCAATAATATTCTCTATAAGAAAATAATACATCGTATTATTTCCTTCTATACAATAAGTCTACCTTAGGTACTTTATTTATCCACAATTTTCATTCATTAATCATTGCATTAACTGCAGCAATGCTATGCAAAGCTTGTAAGCTTTGTATTGTATAGAAGAAAATAATATGTGTAAATCCAGCACTGGCCTTACTAAGGCCAGTGCTGGATTTACACATTTGCCGCCCAAAGCTATACAATTTTTGCCGCCCCTACTGACTTCTAAAACTAGATACACTGTTTATAATAAAGTAAATTCCTTTTTAAAGGAATAAGCTTGTTTCTAGATTTTTTTACAACTTTTTGGATATATTTTTAAGCTAAGAAAATCAAAGGTTTGTTTTTACTTCAGTACTTATAAAGTGTGGTGGGCTAAGGAATATAGGTACGTAAGGCACGATACTGCACCTGCAACGATGTGCGACAGGTGCAACCATGCACCTGTCAACGTCAATATATCCAAAAGTTGGCCGTATTTGGTCTCAAAAACTCAAATCTATAACTTCTTGGAGCCGTGATATAAATAAATCTTCCAAGTCAACGCAATCAAACGTTACACCCGTTTATGTCCGATTTTTTTAAAGTTAACAAGCGAGGCACATATACTTCCCGTAGAACTTGAATCGTAGAACCGTAGAATCATGAAATTTATCAGTTTTGTCTATTAAGTCTCTTTCGGAATCAGAGATTGTCATCACAATGGCAACATTCTATTGTTGTAAGCATAAATATAGTTAGAGACAGTTTAGCAGAGTATTATGAATAGGAAAAGTTAGCAATCGTCGGCTTAACTTAGCACACATTTAAGGTAGCATGATGCTAAACCTGTGCTAGTGATTTATTATGAATAAGGCCCTAAGTACCTACATTTTTAGATTTTTTTCCACAGACGTTCTTTTGACTATAAAATGGTAAAAAAATACAGTTTCTTAAATTTTACGTAAAGACAAGGCTCAAAAATGATGTTTTAAATAAATTTTTAGTTATTCTACCCTAACATTACGAAAATTTAGGGTTAGGTACCTGCACTCGACGATGAAATTCCCCAAATAACGCATTGAAATATTTTTGAATACCTACCTACATAATGACCATAATATGGCATAACAAAAATGTTTTTGTTTGTTACAGATATCCAGAAAAAGCCACGGGTCGCCGGTATGCGCACAATAAAAGAAACCTAATTGAACGTTTTATTTGTATGCTTATATTAAATGTTAACCGCCCTCTGTGACAGCGCAGTGAGCGAAAGTTCGTCTAAAAAAACTATGTTGTCTATTGAATTAAGTATATAGAGCGCTTGTTCAGCCTTTGATCGAGTAGACACAAGTGTGAACATCATAGACTTGTCAAATGAATGACAATTCTCACATGAATAAAAAAAGCTGTGTGAACAGTCGTTATTACAGATTTACTTTTTAGATTTATTATATTAAATCTATGTAAAAATGATAGCGGGACGAGGACTTAATTAAATTACCGCTTCACATACCACCGGTTACCAATTTTTTACCCTAAAATAAATAAATGAAGATTCGTTTCACGGGGGTAAAACAGGGGTGGGACGCGGGACCTCATGAACCCTTCGCACTTCGCCGCAACCTGTCGATTTGACTAGTTATGGTATGTTGTCTGCATTTTTGTCGATATTTTTTGGGATGTTTCCTAAGAAAGGTTAATAGAAGTAAAAAATAAAACATTCTATGTGTATTTTAATTTAGAGAATTTTATGTTTTTATGTTTACCTAGGTACATCTATTGTACCTATTCATAGAAATAAAGATATTTTACCCTTATCTTGACTTTAATTTACATTTTCCTTTGATCTAGCTTTTGCTCACTAAGTTTTTTCATAATTAGATAGTGTATGTCTGAAAGTCTGAAATTATAAACTATTGAGACCAATTATAGTTTTTTAAGACTTAACCTAGTTAAAAAAATATAATTCAATTCTTGGGAAATTGAGTAGGTACGTACCAGCGCCAAACGTAACCTTATTCTATATACTCTTATACCTTAGTCACTAACATTTAATATAAGAAACTACCTACTAACAAACTATGGATTAATATATCTGAAATAAAAGAATTTGAATTTGAATTCGTAACGCCTATCCAGTTTGGAACAATTTTTCTTTGCGTTAAAAACAAAAGATAAAGAGCAAGCCGGGGTTGGCAACTATTCACTTCACAGAAAAATCACCCTAATGGTGGTAAGGCGCAATTTTCGCTGCTATACATAGTCACCATGTACGTACTCAATTTCACAAGAATTGAATTTTTATCGACATATTTACGCATATTAGCGCGCATAATTGCCCATCCCTATCCGTTACAGCCGTTACAGGTGTCAATTGGGTTCTCCTGTCTACGCTGGGCATTGGGAGGAACAGGCCATAGTCTCTATGGCTTGTACTATATAATCTCTATGATATTATCTCTATGAATAAGTATATCAGATATATAGGTAGCTATATATATACCGTGTCCATTTTGAATGAGGCATAAACGTATACAAACCGCCCATACTTAACCTAAAATTCACTTTGTTGGCGCGTCCTTTTATACGTAATTTACATTACTTGTCGATTTTAGATCCTTCCTTCAATAAAAATTGCTTACAATTATATCTGAAACTCGACGCCAAGCAAGTGAGTTTTTGTTATTTGTATCGTGGTTTATTTACTAACATGCTCCATGCTGGATGGATAAACCATAGTTATCTAAAGCTTGACCGCAACCGCTGTACCGCGCCTGAGGTAAGCGCGCGGCGAGACGGGGGGGGGGGGGGGGGGGGGAAGTAGTAAGACCCACACGAGATAAATATCCAAAGATAGGTCGAGCGAGCGTTATCTCGTGATGTCAAGACCATCATTTTTAAGGCGCATACCCGAGCCAATCTGACAGCAATTCTTATCATATTTTTACGTTTATCATAGGAATTTCTAAAAATCCTATGTTCAGTTTGTGGTATCTATTATAAGCTATTTTTTAATACCTCTTTTATTATTTTATCTCATATAGTTTAGGAGGAGATGCAAAAATAGAGTTTGGTGGCCAATAAGCGCAACTTTGTATCTCTTCCTAAGCTTTACAAAATGAAACTATTACAGAGGCATTAATAAATAGCTTATAATAGATACCACAAACGGAACGTAGGGTTTTTAAAAAATCCTGCGTTCAACGTAATAATAAGATATAATAGTTGGGGGCGCCACTTTCGCTGGTGTATGGGCCTTAAAGTGGCCGAATATTTAAAGAAAAGAAGAAAGCTTTGAATTTAAAAGTGATCGCGATAGTAGATTTAATATTATTATCGATCCATTAATAATAATTTTGCAGAACGACTCCGATTCAAGTTCCAATGGCGAAACGGAAGATGAAGTTGGAGCAGTTATAAAAAATATCGGAACCTAAAATCGGGAAGAAAATAGCATGGCAACTGGGCAACATCTTCTCCCCTACCACCTCGTACCTATAGGAGGTCTTGCTCACCGGCACGCATGCAAGTCATTCTTTTGTCAGTGTCGCATCTGCGTAGTGGTGGCCATCATGGAATGAATGAATGAATGAAGAAATGCATGAACACTTTTATTGTACACACAAAATAAAATAACTTACATCTAAATAAAATAAATTAAATAAAAAACGTACAATAGGCGGCCTTATTGCATTTATTCCAGGCAACCTTATTAAACAATAGATAGTAGGTAAGTAAAGTGTTGGTAGCACAGGAGCAAACTGTATAAAAGTTTTATCATTAAAAACTTAAGTAGGTACGTACAATAAAAAAATAACAAGAAAACTTTTCTTTTCTCTATCATACTCATGGACTAAATAGCAACGACGCGTCTGTGTCGGCCACACTGTGGCTGCCACACTGAAAGGGATCAATAAGCAAAAAATCATGATTTCTCCGAGTTTTTGTATGCGAAGCCCTAGGTTATATTAATTTCATATTAAAGTTTCGCCTTCAGCATTACCTAAATTATTCGGTGTTCGGCTAGGCTGGCTAATCGGCATAGGATCGATCTGCAAAAAAATAAATATTATTTAAAATTTATATTGAGAATAAAAAAAACCGCTCACGTAAAAGTACAAGTACTAAGTACACTTCATGTCACAACAGTGCATTTTGATAGCATAACTATTTTTTTATTACGTATCTTATAAGTTTCTTCATAGAGTAAAAGAGGTCAAGATATTATTCCTATGCTCACGTTGTTAATAAAATGAGTTTTCCTTGAATCTAAATCCTATAAGAAAGTAATATCAACAATAACAAAGAATCTAATACTCCGGCGGAATCGTTTCCGACACTGAATGGCTGTCGGGAACTATCCTATGATGGATCCGAATGCGAATGTCAAAAGTTTTCGAATCCGACAGTTTAAAATAGCGTTCTTCGTAAAGAGATTCCGAATTCGAATCCGACGGCCTTTCCGACGAATTAAAATACCCCTGCAGGATAGCTCGCATTTTTAGGGTTCTCTAATCGGACAAGTAAAACATGCCGTACCGTTCCGAATTGATCCCGTCCGATTAGAGAACCCTAAAAATGCGAGGAATAAATAAATGTGGCCAATTAAAATACTATTATTCAGAAGTTAGAATAATAAGTCTACTCATAGCTTAGTAACTTGACCTGCGTGGACTTTTATTCAGCTTAAAAAATGTATTTATCGATCGCCATTAAAATATTTGATTATTTACTTACATACTTACAAGCAATTTATGAGATCACCAAAACGCTTAAACTGACAGCTATAACGTTTTCAACTCGACTGATGTTATTTTGTTGCGATCAAATTGCTAGAATCAGGAATTTCGTCACAAGTATTTTTGTCAGACCTAGTAGGTATGTGTGTTGGAATTGGAAAATACTATTTACAATCAGTTATCTTGATTATTCTCGCAGCGCATCAAAACTAATCGAAAAAACACATACATTTCACGACAAAATTACTTGCGCACTAATAATTAACATCTAGCAGACCTCTAAATCTTAAATAAATATTTACTTACCGATTTTGTACGTTCACTTGTCAATAATCACAAGGACATTACAATCTTATCTCAGTCTTCTTCGAATTTCACCATTAATAAAGCTTTTTATTTGAATAATTATTGTGAACATCATTTTTTAATTCTCTATAATCTCTGAATAAGTTAGCCAATTCAACATGAATAACTGAGTCGTTAGAGTTGAATAATAGCAACGACAGTTGTTGTTCAGAAGTTATACAGTTAATTGTACTCTTATACAGCTCCTTCTAAAATGGTACTCAGATGTTATTCAGCATTAAGCATTCTTAAGTGGGGCCTCTTTTGTTTGATTAACAGCTGATAGACGGTACTGAGTCAGAGTCAGAGTTAGAGTCAAATCGTTTATTTCTTTAGACTTATAAAATAAGTACTTAGACAAGTCAAATGTTTACTATATAAACAGCTTGATAAATAGTTATAACTATCAAACAATAAATAAGGTGCAATTGACTCTAATTCTAAACTCATACTAAGACGTTATTCAGATTAGTATTAAACTTACTCTCTTCATGATTGCTGCTATTATTCAGCACGTCGTGCGTGTTACTTGGGTACTAAATTGCATTGATTGCATGAAAAAAAATAAAAAGATTAGCTTCTGTTGATAAATCAAACTTCATGCCACGACAGCTGCAAAGCTAAAGTTCAAATGCATTATTAGAAATGCAAGAAGGTAGTCTCCGAGTGGCTCTAGACCCTCTCATAATGATAAAACCGAACAGCTATTAACACCTCTCGCTTAGCACATATCTCATTAAACCATTATTTTTATTATGTTATCTATTCCATATAAGTAGGTATATCCACACTGTTCTCCCGTTGCCCAGGCCCCCATGAGACTGGTGCCTCGGAAGAGCAAGTCCACACCGACACTGATCGTCCGGTGCCTAAACTCTCGTGAGACTGGTGCTTTGAGAGAACAAACACACGCTCACACACACACACACACACACACACTCTGTATTCCTGTTGCCCACACTCCCATGAGACTGGTGCCTCGGGAGAGCAGCAGCAACGCGGGACGCTATCATATTATACAATATCATTTACCGTGTGTATGTAATAATAATCTTTATTGAAAAGGAACATTACAGTCAATTAATAGAAAAACCTAAGGTAAAACTTGTAAGTATTTACAATTTAACAGTTGAGCTATCTACCGCTCAACTGATCCTGTACTACGATAATTCTGATCTCGATAACTTCATTATCATCACTTATTTTCATAATAGGTATATCTTTATAAGGTTAGTACCTACTATATCATAAATATCAACCCACCTTCCTACTTTATATACTTAGGAACTTATTTTGAGGAATTTTATATGTTATGCTCCAACGGAATGTGTTCACTGGTGACCTGTGCTACAGGATTTTCCTTCCTTTCTTCTCTTAATGGCGTCTACGTCTGGGTTGACATAATTTCGCCAATGTCCGTAATATTAGAGTAAAATAAAAATAAAAGCAACGTTGTTCGGTAATAAAGATACCTAGTTAAAGGAAGTAAATTCTTCGTAATCTATTATTTATATTTACCCAGCCTTTTGACGTACTTACAACTACTGACCAAAGAGAATACAAGACGTCGACATCTATGATCTATCCGTAACATCGTCGGGCTGGTATGAGGTTGGTAGGTATAGTTCTCTTTGGTCAAAGCAAAGAATAACTTTGACTTTGACTTACAGTAGATATAATAATTTCTACTCCTGAAATGGCAGCAAAGACACAGCAAGCCATGAAATAAGAAGTTGAAGTTGATGTACTGAAAAATATTCAAAGCAACGTGTGAACCTTTTGTGGTAGAAACAAAGTAAGTAGTGAAAATACAGGCGAATATGTTTCGAAATATTTAGAGTCCTTAGGTTAGTACAAGAAAAATATTAAAATTATCAGTAGGTAGTTTAATTATAATATTGAAAAAGCATTACGAAAACATGTACCTAACTTTGGGATTTTTTTCTATCGAGTGAAGTTCATTCGATCCTGTAACTGACTGCGATTTTGACTAGACTAGATCCTCAAGTAATATATACACATATATATATATATTCGGAATTATAAGAAATATATTCTGTCTCAAATGGTTTTAAAAGTCACAAAAGCGCGGCCTCTCCTCGCCTACGGGCGCATACCCGAGCCAATATGATATCGCCGCCACCTGCCGCCGGCCGGTATCTATTATAAGTTATAACTATTAAAGCTATTTTTTAATATCTCTGTAATATGTTCCTCTGTGTTTTATCTTGTATAGTAAGCGGTGATGCGAAAATAGAGTTTGGTGGCCAAAAAGGGCAAATTCGTATCTCTGGCAAAATAAAACTACCTATTACAGAGGCATTCATAAATTACTTATAATATTAGAAACCACAAACAGTACGATGGATTTTTAAAATTTCCTGTTTTAAACGTATTAATTAGATGAGCGACATAATCGCAGTGTGATATTTTGATGAATGTTTTCGACAACTTTTTGGCGTTTAGATGGTGTAAAGCAGTGTTTTTCAACCTTTTTCATGATGCGACCCCCCTGGCATGAAAAAATATTTCGCGACCCCCCAGACCCTTCGCTTTTTTATCATTTATGTATGTGTATGTTGTTAGCGTTACAAGTTACAAATATTCATTCCATACGACGATGTTATACGTTTCCATAATTAGGATTCGGATATAAATACGTAATTTAGTACGTAAAACACATTATTTTACAATTACATACATCGAGTACGTCACCAATTGATAACTCAAAATAACTTCGATTCATTTTCGTCGACACAATCTTTTACTGAAGAAGTCGGAAGTAAGATAAACATCAAGGCATTTATACCTGGTATGAAAACGGTGTTAGATAATTTGAAAGAAGAATTGTGTCAGTACTTCTCAGTGCAAGAGACTTCGGAAGACACTGTTCGGAGGTGGATCTTAAATCCGTTTTTAATAGCAGCTATAAATGAGGTCAATTTGCCAATTAAGCTCAAAGAGAATCTGCTTGAATTATCTGCCGATGGATATATCCCATAAATAATTGAAAAAAAAGATGAAGAGAAGAACTTTAAGCGACGATTTAATAAATAAATAATGTTTGACAATACACCCAGCATTATCTAGCCCCAAGCTAAGCAGAGCTTGTGTTATGGGCACTAGATAACTGATATACATAATACAATACACTACACAGATAGATATTTTTTATTATACATAGACCACATCCAGAACGCCCTGAACAAATATCTGCAGATCGTACACACATTTGCCCCGAGGCGGGAATCGAACCCGCAACCTCCTGTATCGCAGGCTGACCTTCGCCCACCGCACCACGGAGGTCGTCGATTAGGATTTTTTTGTAAGAAAATACCGCATAAAAATAAAATAGTAGTGCATAAGTACATAGGTTGGGCATGTTCCGGGTCACTGCGCGCCTCGCAGTTCGAAATTTTAGTAATAGTTCTTCTGTGCCGCAGCGATACTTACTCACTCACTCACTTACCCAACAGCCTATACTGGTCCATTGCTGGACGCAGGCCTCCCCCTGATAAACGCTTTTAATGGCTGTTATCTCATGGGGGTAATGCAAAAAATCCCCACGCTGGGCATGCGGGTTGGGGATCGCAGTTTGGTGGTATAATTGTTCTGCAAGGGGCGCCGCTGTCAAAGTTACGTGTGACTCGAGGGGAGCAGCTGACGAGTATCTGGCGCACTGCATCAGCATTGCCATACAGCGGCGCAGTGCAACCAGCGTCTCGGGGACTTCTAGATAATTTGCAACAGTCTGCCTGCACCTGCAGTTAGCGGAACTGTTTCAATTGTATATATCTGCTAGCTGCGCCCCGCGGCTTCGCACGCGTTGTTCATATGAAAACATTAAAAGCTGATTTTCATCCCACGGGAACAGATTTATGGGATAAAAAGTAGCCTATGTTTTATTTCAGTATTAGACTGACCTGTATGCAAAATTTCAGCCAGATCCGTTCAGTATTTTTGGCGTGAAGAGGTAACAAACATCCATCCATACATCCATACAAACTTTCGCCCTTATAATGTTAGTGTGATGTGATTAGTTTAAATTTGTTACTATTATTTGATTGTAATTCAAACACTATATCGAATCAAATGTTCCCCTTTAATGTTACAGGTGTCCAAAGATGCTCGCGGCAGTAATGGTAACCACAATACTTTTATTCTTGTGGTCTCCTTGCATGAAACAAGCTATCACGGCCTCTACTCCGAATGTGTACGCACGGGATTGCAGTAACAGATTATTTCGAGTAGTGCCAAGAAAATGCTGCTGTGAGATATCATGTCCGAAGCGGAGGGGTTTGGTAGATTGATGATTAAAGAATTTTGGATTAAAAATGATTCGTGAGATATATTTATACCGTCCGACACTACCTATTGTTTATTTATTTTTAACTGACTCCAAATAAAGGAGGAGGTTCTCAATTCAACTGTATTTTTTTCTTTTTTTTATATTTGTTACCTTAGTTTTTTTACTTTTGGCTTGATGATCCGATTTTTATGATTCTTTTTTATTTGAAAGCTGGTGCTTCCCGTGTGGCCCCATTTCAATTTGGTCTAGTTCTGGCAATGGCATCCACGAAAATAATATACTTGGGGTCGGTTTCAAGTTTAAAAAACTCAATTTATGATAAAATATTTAAGAATACGCTGCTTGCTCTGCTCGTAGTCCCGTTCAGCTGGTCCGGTTGACTGTACCACCGAAAATTACTTTTTCGCTAGATTCGTTTTTTTCGGTTGTTTCGTTCGTACTTGGTACCTAGTTTTTATAATCGCCTACTCTTCCTACCCTTTGTTTTGTCACTGTTAGCACTCGGCATGTTGGCACTTGGCACATTTTTGCCCACATCTTGATAAAATTATCACTAAACGATTTGCTGTAACTATACCAACTTAATACTTAATGTTTATTCATCTAAGTGAACACTACTAATGTTTACTCATCCAAGTGAACTGGTTGGTTATTTTGTCTACTACGTATTACCTAATACAAATTCAAAATGCTATGTAATGTATCTATCTAATCTACTATTCCAACTCTATGGAATATCATTTCAAAACCGGGGACAATTCCTAAAGCCATGTAACCACGGGTAATTTAATTGACACATGGAGCCGGTAATGGGTCAACCCACTACTGGGACTTATTTGACTCCTCTCTTTCCTGTGGTTGCTAATTTGGTCATATACAATAAATACCATCTCGAAATAACGGCCAGTAGGTACCTCAGAAATGCCTATTTATTTACCAAGATGAAAATGATCTCCAAAATTTTGAAAATACATATATTATTATGATTTGTCGTAAGGTTTAATAAAACAAAGATTTGATGATTATGATATTTATTATTTTGCTTAGTAAGTTTAACATTCAGACAATTTTATTTTAATAGATAACGATAGAAGTTTTTATTTATCACACAGAACACAGATTGAAAATAGTTAGGTTATTAACATTTATATATTTAAAAACATGTTTTTTTTTAGTACACTAGGTACTTTTATCTTGGTTTTAATATTGTTTTATTTACTTCTTAATATATATCTCTATAGTGACAATAACAATAACATACTTACAAAAAAAAGAAGATAATTTAAAAACATTTTCCAATACACCTACTGTGCTCAAGATGCAGAATATATTAACGCACTATACAAGGTGCACCCAATCGTCTACCTAGGAATAAAATCCCTTGTCAGGTTTTATTCCACGAACCTGCTACGGGAGAAAGAGTGTGGTAATATTGATTTATTCACTTCTTAGTAATTATTAACACTATAGTGATAATAACAATAACATACTTAATTTAAAAACATCTATTAAATTTTGTAATTATATACATATATATAATTTAAAAACATTTTCAAATACACCTAATGATGCATGGAGAAGAATTGAATGTGATAAAATCCTTTATCAGGTTTTATTCTACGAACCTGGCACGGGAGAAAGAGTGTGGCTACTGCGTGTTATTATAGCTCTTTATATTCCGCATAAGTTGGGGATAAAACCTTCATGTGGAAGGCTGACAAAAAGCTACACTGTTTCACTACTACACTGGGGGTCTCAGAAAGAATGAAAATTAGCAATCCTCCTGGACGAAGTACTTATCAAGAGTACGAGTTACCAATAATTAGAAACACCTTAAAATTCTTCTCTCTTAAAATATTAATATTTATTAAATTCTAAATTTCATAATTTCATAAAATATTTTGACCAAAATATTCAATCCAGATTTTTAATAAATAGAATTTCTTATAAATATTTAATATTCACCTACACACACCCTCACTGTATTACCTAGCCCTAAGCTAAGCGCTTGATTTAGGTACTAGGTAATTGACATTCAATATCAATTTACAATGATAATGCGGGTAAAGTATCGGAAACAGTCTAACAATAACCGATAATATATTAAAGTTTTTACAAGAATAGGTTATTTTAAACTACATATCTTCTTGTTTTAAGAACCTGCTTTATGTTGCATAATATATCACGTCATTTAAAAATTGCGGTTGCGCAACCGCAAAGCAGATGTGCACTTTTTCCGCAACAAGTCAAGCAAACGTCAGCCCTTGTTTCCCCCCTTTTTGGAGGAATCCTGGGACTTTGCATCATCTTGATCATCCGTAGTCGAACTGCCGGCATCTTGAGCAATACTCTCTACTCTCTCGCCTCTTTGTTTACGTTTCTGTTGATTTAAGTGATGGCTCCTGTCATCGTCAGCGTCGTACTCGTCATAGTTTGGGCTGTTCTGGAAGACCTTGGTCCTACAAGGGAAATTTACAAAAACATTATCTTCTAGTAATGTAACTCAGTTAATATCCTATGGTTAACAGTCGACTTCAAATGCATGTGTACCTATGCATACCTACCTACTAACTTCTCGTATCTTCACTCAAACATTTAGTAGAGTGATCGCAAAACTTATTGAGCTCTCTGATCTTAGGCACGGAAACAAAAATGCGCAGTCACATAGATAAGTCATATTTACTAACTAGCAACCTAACCCGGCTTCGCATCCGTCCGAAAGATAGACCTTGAGGATGGTCTTGTAGTTTTACGTTAAACTATGAGAGATACTGAGTTTATTGATTTTTAAGCTATTGCATAGCTTCTATCTTGAGCGTGGAAACCGAATCCAGAAATTCCGTAACGAAAATAACCTAACACTATGCAATAGCTTATGCGGGAGTGCTCGAGTGCCACTCGTCTTTTTTTGTAGTTTTTTTAATAACTAAAATCTATGATTTCACCCATATTACACGAGTACAAACTATATTAAATACCTAACGTCTTTGTGACGACACGCTTTCACTCAATGTAAATTTATAAGTTTTCAAAGAATATTATAATAAAACTTTACATACCTTTATTATTATTAATACAGTTAATAAAATATTATTTATTTTGCAATGAATACCTGCATGAAATATATGTATGCCTTGCCTACCTAAATTAGTAAGGATGTGGTATAATTATAACAGAATGTCATAATTATACCACATCCCTACTAATTTTACTTTATTTATATATTTTATTATTTTATATTTCTATAAATTTTTTTTATTGAAAAATAAGTTAATGTAGTACAAAATGTGCTTGACATAATAAAAATACGCCAAAATTCTTGCTGGAAACACTAGATTAAAAAACAGATCCCCTCTCCACCTGTTCTTGCCCCTCATCGCCTTATTTTCGGTTTAATGTTGAAGCCAACTTCACATAGCTCATAAAGATTTGCGCAGACTTTACCTAGGTACTAAAAGGCACTTATGTTTGATAGACTACACCAAAACAACGATTGAAATACCACCTGTGTGTGTAGAACACGGTTAAAAGCTTAAAATAGCTGGTAATTATATACATAGTATTTATATTTGTTGTGTTGTGATCGCAACGCGAAATAATCTGTACCTACCTCGTGAGGTTTTTTTTAGCGAGGAATGAGTTTGAATTTTGTGAAAAATGTAGTAAGTATGTCTATTTACAGTACCAAAATGGGCTACATTTGTTAGAGATTCTTCAATATTAATGCAATAGAATCTTGACAACCAAAATAAATATATATAGTTGAAAAACGATCAAGTGCTTAATTTTCATAAAAAATGTGTAACTCTATAAGTATATACAATACCTTCCTTGAAGGTCTTGATCTAAGGACAAAACCGGACGACTTTAGTCCAACCATCTATAAAGCAAGCATTCACAAAGCAACTGTACAAGTTTACCTTCCGAAAGCGTTTATTAAAGAGCTGTACTGTAGACGTCATAAATCTTCGAATCCGTTCCATCCATAAGCGGCCCATTCAAATCTATCAGAAATTAGGAAGACGATGAAAATATCCCATACAAAAAAATCAATTAAACCTGCCCTAATCTAGTCTAGGGCAAGTCTAGTTGCACTTTGTTCAGTTTCATAATTATGTCTATTGGGATTTGAAATAAGTAGAGTACCTACTTATTGATAGAAATTGATGTTTATAATAAATGTAGGTATTTCACAAGAAAGCCAAGGCTTTCTGCTGCATGTGCCAACCAGCACCTACAGAGACTAGTGATCTAATAACATTTAATCATAATCTGATCTGGCTGATGAAAACTTTCATTTAGGTAGGTTAGGTACCTACTTCGGAAGTATTATAGGAACACTTATCCAAACAATTTTGAGTTTGGTTATTAGCTATTCAGTTTGTATTTAATTATTATTATTAATTTGAAAAAAAAAATTAATCATCTATATCGTACCCATTTTGAATGGAGCACAAACGTAAACAAACCGCCCATACTTAACCTAAAATTCACTTTGTTGGCGCGTCCTTTTTTATGTAATTTACATTACTTGTCGATTTTAGATCCTCCCTTCAATAAAAATTGCTTACAATTATATCTGAAACTCGACGCCAAGCAAGTGAGATTTTGTTATGTGTCGTACTTTGTTTACTAACATGATTCATGCAAAATGGATAAACCATAGTTACTCTATTATGCCAATGAGTAATTTTAAAATAAATGAGTACATAGTTATTACATAAGATTTCTATCTAATAAGTATTTAAAGGAGGGTGGGCATTTTGGGCCTTTGTCCAATCAAGATGAGTCATACGTCATTGGATAGCTCTTTTCAATACGACAAAAAAATTATACCTACTACGATAAAACTGTTGGAGTTGTCCGTTTTGAAATATACTCGAAAAAAGATGTTAAATATTTATCAAATAGAATAACAAAATCCTATTAACACGTGGATCGTTTAATTAACTGGATACTTTATTATACATAAGAAAAGATATCGTAGAAAATATCTTGAATCTAAATTAAGTAAAAAAGTACAACGGGCGGCCTTATTGCTAAGAGCAATTTCTTCCAGGCAATGAATTCCCGTCAATTTTAATGTGGACCACCCAAAAAAGTTCTCAGATAACAAACATAAAAAACACTACAATTGAGAACCTCTTCCTTTTTTGAAGTCGGCTTAAAATAACATACTTATATTGGATAATAGAGTTTCAAACAGTTATCCGTCCTTTATTTTGTAACAAAAGGTAATGACGTACTTTTGATGTGCTTATTCCTTTTTAACCGACTTCAAAAAAGGAGGAGGTTCTCAATTCGACTATATTTTTTTTATTTTAGAACTTTTGACTGGGTGGTCCGATTTTCGTGATTCTTTTTTTATATGAAAACTGGTGCTTTCCGTGTGGTCCCATTTTCATTTAGTCCAGGTCTGAAATAGGATCCATATAATTGTAGTCGGTTTATAGTTTGTTTTTTTTTTTTTTTTTCAAAATCAATTATTCATTACCAGAGGTCGGAGTAGGTGGTACAATGGTTTCATAACATGGATATGGCTTTTTTTCCGAAAAGTTCCGAAATTACCGGATTCAGTTAAATATTACAATTAAAGTAAATAATTTAGTAACTAATAAACAACTTTCAAAGTGGAATAACTCAAAACGGACAACGAATCAGGACTAGCGCCTTAGATATTCTTATTCTACAGAATAAGAGCTTTACAACGATATATCATACATTTCGATTGGTGCCAGGCCCAGGCGCCATACATTTGTGCCCGCCCATCCTCCTTTACATATCATAAAGATCAAAAAAATTGTATCAAATTAAATTGTCCTAGAACTAAATTGTGATAAGCGAATAAAAATTAGGTATTCGCAGTTGAACATTAAAAGGTCACACAATAGAGACATTCACACAATAGAGACATTCCCTTTGAGAAAAAAAAAGAACGTGGTATCTAAGCAAACAAAAACCCAACACAAGCAAGAGAATGAAAAATCAAATAGAGAGAAGACGTGAAAACCGCGTTGGAAAGTTCAGAGTGTCTATGCATACCTATGGATGGATATGTTTATGATTTTAGCGCATTACCTCCTCATGAACAGCGATTTTTTCTTTACTGGTTGCTCGCCCGGAGGCCGTACTGCGCGGGGTATTGGTGAAGGCGATCTTTGTCGCCTCGGACTTTTAGCTCCGGTGGCCATGTCAGATTTTTCGGATCTCCTCCCGAATATCTAGGTAGGAAACATGCTTTTTGTTTGCGCATTCAACTTATTGCACATACTAACAGACGATTATACAGGGCTTCCCACGGCCACGCCACATGGAAGGAAAGTACCTTAAATATTGAAGATAGAACATTTTACTGAAACAGGTACCGAAATTGTTAAAAGGGTGAGAATTTGTATACAACAGAATGGGACACATTTTGAGCATTTGCTATTTAGACTAACTAGCTGGACTGCAAGGAAAACGTAATAGGGTATATGCATCGATTTTTTTTATTGTTTTAATCGATTCTTTAGTTCATTATTTAACCGAGGAATGATAAAACGCTCACTGAATTTTGCATTAACAAGGTAAAAAAAACAAATCAAAACTACAATCATTTTCGGGTGATAAAAACGCTACCATATTGGCGCCATGTTTATGTGACGTCGACGTACACACTTGATTAAAACCTTTGGTGACGACCTCGGTAGTGATCATCTCAGGAAAGAGGTTTTCCGAAAAAACTGAAAATAATCGACAATACGAAATGTCAAGTGGGCAGAATAGTGTCAAATCATGGTGCAGCAAGCAGAATAAAAAAAGAAAAAATGTGCACAGTGATGTCACGTCCGCTCTAGTCAATGGCGTAGCGTTTTGAAATTTTGCGATTGAGATTTGAAATATCAATTTTTCAATGGTTAAATTCTACAATAAAAACATCTCAAAATGCAAAAATAAATATGTTTCTATATCAATAGAAAATACGTATATATTTTTTTAGCCATTTTGAAATCACATGCATATACCCTATTATCTTCTTCTTCTATATTATACATAAAAGAAATGTATATATATGTATATATAAAAGAAAGTAGTGTTAGTTACACTATTTATAACTCAAGAACGGCTGAACCAATTTGGCTGAAAATTGGTGGGGAGGTAGCTTAGAACCAGGAGACGGACATAGGATAGTTTTTATTTCGTTCCCGGCTGAATGAAGCTTGATGAAATTTGGCAGGGAGGTAAACGGTATCCCGGGAACGGGCATAGGCTACTTGAATAGAGCGTGCGAAGCCGCGGGCAAAAGCTAGTTTTAAATAAAATGTAAAATTTCATGGTGGTCTTCCTTTTATTTAAGATGCTATATTACTTGAGAAAAAATAATCCTCACCTACGATTAAATCTTTTGATCGGTATCGTAAAATTAGGGGTGATTTTTTTTCCAAATCGTATTTATGAACCGGCAATCAAACCCGCCAAGGGTTTGATTAGTTAGGTTCAGAAATAAGA
Source organism: Eupithecia tripunctaria (assembly GCA_955876795.1). Classification (NCBI taxonomy): domain Eukaryota; kingdom Metazoa; phylum Arthropoda; class Insecta; order Lepidoptera; family Geometridae; genus Eupithecia; species Eupithecia tripunctaria. The sequence goes on from OY041599.1 coordinate 11,036,260, forward strand.
TTTTCAAAAATTTTGAATGTATTTTTATTGTTTTTAACATCAAGAATGTCAATCAAACAAATAAAGTTTTCTTTCAGAAAATGTTCTATCTACAATATTTCAGGTACTTTTACTTCCCTCCATGTGGCATAGCCATCGGACGCCCTGAATAAGGCTAATGTTCGATCTAATAAAACGGTTGCATAATAAAAATAAAAATTAATAAAAATATAAATCGCCAAATAAATTCGTGGAAAAAAATAACGCATCCACTTGATAACATCTCACTGTTAACGTCGGTTGGAAATGACGAAATATGAAATTATGAAAACAAAACCACGAACATTACAAATAGAAAACCAGAACCGGCAAATAAAAAACCTTAACCAGACAAGTAACCTCAACCGGATTAAAGAATAAGGTGAACACTACATACCCGACGAGGAGTCTCAGGCTGTGAAATGCTAAGTCGCTCAGAAACATTCTTTGAGCGCGTCAGCGGAGGGTGGTGGAAGGAGAATGACACAGCGTCGCCTCGCTGCAAAGCCCTGGAAATTATAATAATAATAAATAATAATAAAAGTTTTTATTTCAGGAAAGGTTTACAAAGTACTAACATAAAACTTATCTAAGGTTATACATGTAAAAGATATTTCCAACAGTAGTAGGTTAGGTACTTAGTAGGGAAAACCTTTGTGGATCGACAAGATTGACTCCTTGCTCTAACTAAGTTTTCACTTGTATGTAGACGCAAGGGCTCTCTCTCGGCTTCCGCCAGGATTTCATTAGTACAAGTAAAAATGTTGCTGCTTATTGGTAATGGTAACGCCTGTAAAAACAATAATAAGGAATTGTAAAGGAATTGTCTTTTGTTTTTAATTGTAGGTGTCCCGGAGACGGTCATTTGCCATTCGACTATTGGTAGGAGAATTTTACAGCTATTGCATAGCTTCTATCGCGGGCTTTGAGCGTGGTGACCGAATCCAGAAATTCCGTAACGAAAATAACCTTACACCCCCCACTCCGACTGGCACAGCGATGTAACTTTTTAGTTTTGCCATCTATCGATGAATAGCAGAACTTTAAATGACTTTTAGAAATATCACGCTTGTCTCTTTAGTTCAGCAACTCACCTCTAGGTGGCACTGCTTTACCGCGGCAGTCCCCGAGTGCCGCACGTATTTTATTATTATTTATTTATTTTAAAACTTTATAGCACTGAAATACAAAGAATGGTCTTAATGCCGAGGTATTTAGGCCTTATCTAAGTTTCACAGATAAGTACCTAACATATGAATATAATTATATATACCTACCTATTTATATACAAATACATACTCTTATACCTGCTAAGGCATAAGTTATATAATTAGCTACAATTAACAAACATTTTATAGAAGCTTAACTATTTGTATAACCTCTTAAGAAGAAGCCTGCGCACCATTTGCTTAAACGCATCACGTGGTTCTGCCTTACAAATGTCCAGAGGCAAGTCATTCCACAACCGCACTCCCATCAACAGACATAAAAATTCCAAAGAAGGAGGTGTTATGCACAGGATTTCTACTATGTTCATCTGCCAGGAAATTAAATTAGTATTACGGTACATGAGATACAACACGCATAATTACTGCAATAAACACATTGCAGGACACGGACGCTGGAGTCCTGCGACCATCGTTAGTTGCAGATGGAATTTTGTAGTTTCCATGTTTAGGTAATTTCTTCCAATTAAAACGTACACGCAAGTACAATCTCTATCTCATTATAGTTTGCTGGTTTACACATAAAATTAAAAGATTAGATCGCGACAAAATATGTACCTAGTAGGTAAGTATTTGACTATCCAAATGTTAACTTCGTGAAACTAATGCTAGGAATAGAATGATCTGATCACTCAATTGTGAACTAGACCTTCCCATTAGATGATTGTCTTCATCATTATACACACGCCTCTGCTGGACGTGCTTTCCCAAAAAAAGAGGAGGTTTACCTTCATCACCCACCACGCATGGCAGGTGAATTGTGCGGTGTGGTGGTGCAGGTGTAATAATACACAGGAGAATGCTCCTGCCCTGTTTGGTAGGTTCTTTTTGGTGACATCCATGGGCTGAAGTTTTTGGACACGATTCCGCTATCGCCATGGTAGGGTGGAAGTAATTCAAGAAAATTTTACCTTGGACTGGGGGGCGGGTAGCTCGCGCCGCGGTGGTCGGGCTTCAAATAATGATGCCCGCTTGCCAGTCGATTCCTTCTCATAAGTTCCTGATGTGATCTGTACAGCCGCTCTGATGCCGTCAGCGAAATGGGCTTCCTGAAATATTTCCTGATAGTTATCCTGGGTCGTCGTTAAAATTCTGATATTGCAGACGAAAGCCAAAAAATCCGGATCTATGGAAATAACAGTCTCGAGGTTATCATAGTTACTGAAGGACCGTCTGAAGTAGATCATAGTTAGGTTGACCACAAACCCGTCCGCGCCGCATACGGAATCCTATGTACCGTATATAATGCGACGCAGATAGGTGCGCGGGGTTGCATACTATACCATACAAAAAAAATGTGCGTAAAGTTAACTCACGGTTCCAGATTCAACGATGGAACGCGGTGAAATTCGGAGTTAATATCAGGCATGCTGGACACGAGCGTGCGAGGCGACGCGACCAGCAGCATGTTGTCGCCACTGCTGCATGCGCTGGCGCTCCGATGTACGGGAGAGTGGTTAGGCGAGGGTTCTTGTAATAATACCGCTGGAGTCTGAAAATTTCAATGCGATACAATTACTACCTATTCGAAAACGAACAGTGTGCTTACCATGAGTTTGGACAATCTATACTCGCTAGCGACTGTAGTTAAAAAAATGTACTATTATAATGTCTATGACCGATTTATACCAAACTGTTAGAAAACCTTTGTTTAATTTCGATGGTTGTCAATATTTTTATGTCAAAGTGATTTAGTGTAAAATATACATATAATATTTGAGAAAGCACTGATCTTGTGATTTATTAAGATTTAGTAACACCAGTAGCAAAGTATAACTGTGCTACACTATTTGATCACTTATTCTATCTAGGTTATGGGCCCAGAATTATAAATTTTACTGATTTTTTGATGTTATTTTTTTTGTGAGAAATTTTCAGCATGGAATTTTTTTCCGCATCATCAAAGATTGGCAAAAAGCTATTAAAGAGGAATACAACACTGATGTTGCATGATGTTTGGGAACTTGTAGATCGACCAAAATATACAAACATCCTAAAATGCAAGTGGATTTTTAAGGAAAAAGATTTCCTTAAAAATCCACTTGCATTTTACGATCCAAGTGGCGATTTTGAGAAGCTCGTTTGGTAGCGAAAGGATTAATGAAACGATATGGCATTAATAATGAAGCTACTTTTGCACCTGTTGTGAGACATAGCACTCCCCCCGGTTTCTCGAACGCTTATTATTTTGACAAATTGTTGACAATTTGTCAGGCTGTACACGCACTGCTTTTATTACTCGCGTGGTTTTTTTTGCAGAATTCTGTAACTTAATGGAAGTTCACTAGGGGAAAAATATGAATGTTTGGAGCACTATAAATTTGTAGGTAGCTAAAATAGCAAGGAATTTTATTCGTCGTACTTGTAAGTTACGTTAAGCAAGTAGGTTATATTCCGCGAGATTAAAATTCACGCTATAAGATTCCGCAGTGCGTATATAACAAGCCGTTGACTATCCATTCAATGTGACAAGCGTTCGAGAAACCGGGGGGTGGCTACTATTTGCAATTGGAGTTATAGACAATATGGACATAGAACATATTGACGTGAATACGGCATTTCTTAATGGAAATCTTAAAGAGCCTATTTTCATGGAGCATCCTACTGGTTTTGCGATTGAGGGGCAGAACAAGGTTTGCTTACTCAAAAAGAGTTTATACGGACTCAAACAAGCTAGTAGAGCTTGGAACGAAAAAGTTGATATAGACATAAATTTAACGACTAATTTTATAAAAGAAGAGGCAGGAAATCAAAAGAAAGGTACTTAAAATCGTGCAACGATTTTATGAAATGGCAGAAAACGTTTTGTTAATATTATTTTAACTAATTCTCAGACTCACAAACTTTCAACATTTTGGATTGTGTGTGTATTCTTTGTTAAAGACAACATTAAGCACTGAACACAATGTTTATTTAAAGGATTTCGAGAGACTAACATTGTTTCTCAAAAGGCAAAATGACTGATTAAATACAAAAAAATCCAAAGTTTTTACTTCTCAAGAGGTATGTATGTATGTATGTAGTCTAAAGTCAGCAAAAATTACGCCTTATTACCACAAGGGTGATTTTTCTGTGAAGTGAATAGTTGCCAACTACGGCTTGCTCGATATCTTTTGTTTTTGACGCAAAGCAAAATAGTTTCCAACTGGGTAGACATTACGTTTGGCGATGGTACCTGGAAAAAACCTTTCACTAATAATTGCTCTAATTTTACCATAGACTTTAAATAAATATCACAGCTAAGTTGTTGATTTATGTAAAATTAAATTTTCATTAAAATTCTCTTTAGCTCATTCATATTTTTATTTTTACTTTCCTTGTATTCGTAATGAAAAGTATAGTGTTTACCTCGGGTGAAAGTAACATCCGTCTCACGAACTATTAGCGCCCTCGCTATGCTCGAACGCCAAACCCTGTCTCGGGCCCAAATAAGTTACTTTCATCCCTTGGGTAACAATGTACTATTTTTACTTACAAAATGCACAGATACTTACAAAATAAAATAAAATCATTCGATTCCACGAACCTCTTGTTCTAAACTTGTCATTATCTCAGCGCAAATTGTTTGCGTCAAAACAAGACGTAGACAATTTTGAGTGTTATCCATGTAAGGTTCTAGCATAGAAATTATATAATACAAACTCGATGGGTTCTAGGTATCTTTTCTACGGGGGAGGCCGCGAAATACATGGTCGAAGTTTTCAACTTGACTAAATTTATATTCAGAATAGGAAAAAAACTTGCTTATTATACATGACGTTTTAAAGATACGAGAGATCTTTGCTAAAACTACCTTTTTATTTTATCTAGGTTATCTATATTTGCTTCTTTTAATCGGGCATTGCAAAAATCCCTCTTTACTTTAAAGCTCAAAATAATGCGTGGATATTTCCCGGAGAGGAATTATTAACCCTTATTCATACGCGTGCCTGTGAAAGGGGTAACTACTCTGGGGTAACCTCTTGTCCGGTTACGTCCACAACAGGAGCAATGTTTTGACTTACCCTAACCGAACGCGGGGATGGCAATAGAGTTTGAGTAGTTTCTGGAATTTGGAGTCTTTGCATTTGTAGTCCTGGCGACCGACGACCTGAAACAATATTTTAATATTCATCATCCGCAACCCGAATTTACTAACTTCGGGGTACCTACAACCCGGTCACATTAACTGTGCACCTGACCTCGTGACTAAATATTAAAAGACAAAACAACAACCAAGCGAAAATATCAAAATTCAAATCTAAATTATCGGGACATGTAAGCCGATACACGTCCTGATAATTTTGAATATTTTCGCTTTGTTGTTGTTTTGTTTTTTAATATTACGTCACGAGGTCAGGTGCACAGATATTGTGACCGGGTTGTATAGGCCTCCAAGCTTTTGTGCCACTCCACATGGAGTGAGGAATAAAATTTAGGTATCATAATATTTTTGTCATAGGTGATGATGATCACACATGATGATCTCTATTAAAAGAATCATTAAATGTTTTACATTGTTACAAAAGAAATAAGATAAACCGTTATTGTTATTCTATATTCATGCATGGTGTTGTCATTGTATGTCACACCCGATATTTCTCAAATTTTACTAATTGTACCTAAAAATTGTACCTATATCGTATTCATTTTGAATGGAGCATAAACGTAAACAAACCGCCCATACTTAACCTAAAATTCACTTTGTTGGCGCGTCCTTTTATACATAATTTACATTACACGTCGATTAAAATTTTTATTGAAGGGAGGATTCCCTTCAATAAAAATTGCTTACAATTATATCTGAAACTCGACGCCCAGCAAGTGAGATTTTGTTATTTGTGTCGTACTTTGTTTACTAACATGCTTCATTAAAAATGAATGAACCATAGTTGTACCATGTTAACTTGGCAACGGCAAACGAGCAACGGTGGAGCAATGAGGAAGAAAGTTCGTGTAAAGAATTGTCTTATTGCTCAATTGAGTTGCACCAAAGGACATGCGGTGTAATATGGTTGAGTTCGTGTTCGTACACGAACTCGACCATCTAGCGGCCAACCCGTCTCACTTTTCATACAAACGCTCTTACGTGATCATGGCGTTGTTGTAACAGATTCTTTGATACTTTTAACTAATTAGGTATCTTGTGCGCTATATGTAGGTTTCTATCACAACAAAAAATCTAAATTTGGAGTAACAAATTCCGTATAAGCCTCCAAAAATCTGCTTTATGTATACTTACCCCCGTCTTCAACGACGAATGGCCGGTCCAAGGTACTGCTTGAGCGATACGTAATATCTGGCTGCTCACAAGACCCGAGGCTGGAAACACAGCTTGATTTAAACATGTCATGAGACACAGCTACCCTAGTATAGTTCGACCGCAACCGCTATACCGCTCCTTACGAAAGTGCGGCGAGGTGGGGGGCAGGGAAAAAAGAGCATGAGTAAACATGAGATCGATATTGTCGGATAGATCTTAGGATATCGAGATAAACAATATGTTTATTACATGTAACGATTTTATTTATTTATAACTAAATTATCTACAGGTATTCTGACTATAGATTCTGCTTCAACTTCATCTTCCGTTTCGCCATTGGAACTTGAATCGGAGTCGTTCTGCAAATTTATTATTAATGGATCGATGATAATATTTATATACTATCGCGATCACTTTTATATTCAAAGCTTTCTTCTTTTCTTTAAATATTCAGCCACTTTAAAAATGATGGTCTTGACATCACGAGATAGCGCTCGACCCATCTTTGGATATTTATCTCGTGTGCGTCTTACTACTTCCCCTCCGTCTCGCCGCGCGCATACCTCAGGCGCGGTACAGCGGTTGCGGTCAAACTATAGCGTAAACAGCCTAGTAGACAGGGTCTTGACCATTTTGTTTGTCGTTAAGGGATGAAACGTTGATGTCCTTCCAACACAAACAACGTTCGCTTACATTCAGAATGAAACGGTCTTGTCTATTTATTTATTTTATAATTGATTTGAAATGAAATTAATATAAGCTACAATAATGCTGCGTCCAGCAGTGGACCAATACAGGCTGTTGAGGTTGAGGTAAAGTCGAAAACTTTTGTTTTTTTTTTATGTATAGTAAGTGCATTGTACACCGAGTTGAGAAAGTGACCAATTCCTATCGACTGTTCTGTATAGGGTAGTGGCCGATAACATATGGCAGGTTTTGAGTAAAAAAAAATTGACGTCTGACCTACTTTTACTTTGTATTATAGTGCTTAAAGTTAAAGTATTAAGCATGCTGTGTGGGCCTGTAAGGTTGGTGCAATAAGCATTACTTATTTGAAAAGCATGTAGAGTCTGTTCCAAAAGAGAAGAGTCGTGGCGTTACGGTGAACTAACACTTCTTCTTCTTTTTATTTTTGGCTCTGCTGCGTCATGGTTTGACACAATTCTGCCAATGTCAGTAATCAATTGCACAGAGACGAAGGAATTGAAATTTAATTTAAAGAGGTTGAGTTTGTATAGGGTCAAAATAAAAGAGGAACTAACACTATTATAGTCGTACTGCAATGACAGAGCAGTGGTTGTCAACGCAACAAAAGTTGTCAAATTGGCATACGCGCGCCCTCAATTCCCACGACTCTTCTCTTTTTGAACAAACTCTACTTACATGTAGGTTCTGCATGGGTTTTTGAATTTGTCGGAAAGGCTGTCGGATTCGATATCGGAAACTTTTGACAAATCAAAATAGCGTTCTGAGGTTTCGTCGGAATAGAATTCAAATTCGAATCTGACGTTTTCGCTTCGGAAACGAATCGAATGAATTAAAATACCCTTGCTGGTATAGACTAATTTAATAGTATATAGTATATTATAAAATGAAATTACCTGGGGGAGGGGGGGTCTGTTTAATTTTAATAACGAGACGTAATACCTTCAGGACCATTAAGTGGGATTTTAATAGTGTCGTCTCTTTCTTGTATGTGATTTGCATAGTTCTATGTCCACACGATAGAGGTGTTGCGAGGTTATGCCATTTTCGATTATGATAATTTACCGTTGAATCAACAATAGAAATATACACTCTGTCAAAATTTCCACGGCCTAACTATTACGGTTCATAAAATACAGCCCGCTGATAGACAGACAGGTGGCTTAGTAATAGGTTAAAAAATTTAGACCCTTACGCGTACTAAACCCTAATAAAATCATCAGTCCGGAACTGATCTTCCTTCGTTCTATACTATCCGTCTTCATTGATATAAATACTTTTTGGATATCCTCCATACATCAACTTTGTAAGCTTCTTGTTTACGTTCCTTGCCATGGGAACCGCTAGGGATAAATATAAAATAATAAATTATGATGAGTGAGAAGAGGATGTTTTAGATACTTTTTCAGTGCACATATAAATTTATCGTGAATCTTACTTTTATGGTACCAATTCAACCTTTAGACAGCAAAGAAAGAATCATCAAATTTCGATGATAATTGGCGAAGATATCACCAAAATTGTTGTAACTAGTCGTTATTTTTCTGAAATATTTTGTTGTTTTTTAACCTTGACGGGATAAATACTAATATACTTCGTGAATAAAAATTTTATGTTATCAATTCAGGACAGTTCTCTATAAAACAGTGAACATTTTTTTTAATCGGTCCATAATTGACGGAAAAATCGGTGAACTAAAGAAAAATAGAACCTCCCCTGAAGTCGGTAAAACGCCACGATCACGTCTCGTTACTAACGTCAAATAGACCCAACCCCCAGAATACTGACCTCGGAACTGAAAAAAGTAGCTCGGTGCTCGAACTGTAAAAAGAGCTGCAGGTGCTGTAACCATACAACTTCACATCATCTACCATACAACGGCATGAATAAAGACTGATCAACATTTTGCAGAGGTTACAACGACTGACACAGAAGGTGAACTGAACAGTACAAGGACTTAGGATAATACCATTTGCTACTAGGGCTACGTTCCAATTCACGCTTAATGCGCTGACGCGCGCATGAAGTCGTTTCTTCTCAACTTTTAGCGCGCTGACAGAGCGCACGGCAACGCCCACTTCGCCACGCCCCTCGAGCGCACGGGAGCGCATGAACTGCCTCACCTTTCGAGACAAGGCAGCTCGTGCGTTCCTTCAACTTCTTTGTGAGTGCCGTCTGAGCGTTTCGTTTCATTAATCGCGCCAACGCGCACCAACGCGCTCAGATGAATCGGAACGGGGCTTCGTGCGAGCATAGCTCGTGCAGTGCGTTAGCGCTTTAAGCTTGAATCGGAACGTACCCTAGGTTGTGTCTAGCTACAGAATGTCATCCACCCTGGAGTCTTTATTCAACCTATTTGTAATGCTCCTATCATTAGGCAACGCCACAGACCCTACGCTGGGCATGCATGTGGGATAGCAAGATCGCAGTGGAGGTGTTAGTTGTGGAGTGTAATACAGAAAAACATTACTTTGTTTTATTCCTGTAACTGCCCGAGTCTTTCATGCCGCTACCGCCTCGGTCCACCACCTACATTATACTTCATGGTGTTTTGAAAAGTGCGGCTATTGCCAAGTCCAGTTCTCCAATATTTTGGCTAAACAATGCAACTTTTACTAAAAAATGGTTATGTGATTAAATGCAAATGCTACTCTAAAGATTGCATATTTTGAAGGAATGTTTCTACATATTTCTTTATTTATAAAACTAAATCTACTTATGACTAAGTATTTATGTTTTTGTAACATGAAGTCTATAGATAAACTATAATACCTACGTAAGTTTTGATACGCGCCCTAGCTAGCTTCTAATAAGTTTTTAACTAAGTATGTTTGTGCATTCTAGGATTAAATTTACACTAGTGATTGTACCAGACTAATGTTATCTATGGTTTAAATAAAGCATTTTTGAAATTGAAAAAATTGATAATATATTGCCAAGTCCGAAACCACGAGAGGAAAGTCGTGAAAGGAGTCAAATCCTCGATTTATATGAAAACAAAAATTAGTTTTATTTCAAACCTTTTTTTTACTTTTAACGGAAATCGACACGTATTTATTTCCCCTGTACCTATGGATTTTGTTGCTGATAAGAATCAATCTTTGCAAAGAAACGCCATTCTAAAATGAAAAAAGAAGAAAAAGCATATTTTTTATTCTTAAACCCGACCATAAGGTCGATTTCCATCAAATGAAAAAAAATTGACAAATTTAAAATTGTATTGGCCTGATTTCGGACTTGTCTATCACCACCCTTCTTAAAAAACCACCCTTACCTGGACAATATCATATTTTGTGCCGTCGAAGGCAGCGGCTCCGCAATGCAATTAGCGATGCCTTTTTTCTGAATTTCTAGTATTTCAGGTCCATAGTAGGCTGAAATCATAACCAGTAATTAAAAATATAATTATGGTAGTAATCATTTTATTAATATACAAAGTGCGAGGACAAATTGGGCGTTGCGTTGTCTATACAAAAGGCTCCTCATCACGTAATTGGTACATAATGTACAAATGTAAATTAAAAAACTTATAATAATTCTTCTGTCTGGAGTGTTTTCCTGCTTCATGTAATCAAATCTAACTATTAGGCATGCAGGTTATTTATCTGGATAAACCTTCTCACGCTACTTCTACTCAACGGTGCTAGCTGAATTTGCATAGATAGGTAGGTAAATAAAGGAAATCAAAACTCAAAATTTCCATAAATTACAATAAGTACTCTTAGAAACAAAGGTCTACTTACTCACTATAACAATCACAAAAGATAATATCAATAAGATAAATCCTAACTAACTCTTGCAGTTATTTACCTCGTGTAACAGTGGGTATAATAGGGGAGGGTTTCTCGGAATTATCTTTTGGTATTCCGCTGGCAATGGCGGCCGCCATTGACGACCTGCGCCGCGGAGATATCGCACGAACTCTGGATTTAGCCTCGTGGCTGGGACCAGCTCGGCCTATTTCTGCATCTGTCGATGAATTGGGCTCTGATTCATCCTGATATCTCGCCATCCGCGCTTCTGTAGCTGCAAATTTCCAAAAAAATCCATTAGAAACCGAAAATAAATGTATCTCTCCTTTTCAAGCAAAAGCGGCTGAACGGATCTTTACAAAATTTGGCAAGGAGGTAGACGGTATCCACAGTCAAGAACATAGGCTACTTATTATCCAGCTTAAGTGCGTACATTTTATTTTCACATTTTTTTTAACCTTATATAATATAACGTAAGCTTGATATGTTTTTTGTAAAGAACCCATGGAATATGGTCCTCATTATAAAGGTTTATCCTAGTACTATATAAACTCTATGGTTTATCCCCCATTTGGGGATCAAAATAATGTAATAATTTTAAGACATAAGTAAATCTTTTTCAATAAACGTTATAAGTAATTATTATTCAAAAAGATAGTCCGCAAAGATATACCTAGCTAGTATAATACTTACAAATAGAGTCATTTATTGCTGCGTAAGAATCCAGGTCCTTGTAGTCGTAGCTTTCAGGGTACTCCTCATTGTACAGCGACATTAATTTTATTTGTAATGCGGCGAGTTGTAACTTCCTCTCGATAGTTTTGTTATTGACACCTTTGCGGTGTATCATGGCTGCTACTCTTTCTCTTGCTCGCTTTTCTATATCCTTTGCTGCAGTTTGGCGCTGTTGTCTGTATTTTGAAGGCGCTATCTCTGGCGTGTTGTGTTGGATCTGTAGAGGGTTAGTTATTTGAGTTCTTTCGATCGGAAGGAGAAATGGACAAGGTGACGTCCATCTAAAAGATGATTATCTAAAATTTCCATAATTTAGATCCAAAATTATCAGTGCGGTTGACGCGTTTATTTTTAATGTATGCGAACCTTTGTCAATCAAAGATTTAAATCGTTAGGCCCTTTCCGTAGTGAGTCCGCGCTGTTTTTTTACCAAGCGATTTGAGTAAGATCACTTACTTGGCATCAGTGAATCGTGTGTTTTTGTGGTGTGCTTATCCACAAAAGTTCATGCAATGTAAATAATATAAATAAATAAATATTAGAAATATTAGGTCTATGGTATTTGGTATTTTGTTAACGCTTGTATTTAAAGAGAATGCCACAGCTTTTGGGCGTAAGGCGTATTTAACGATTTAAATTTGTGTTGTCAATATCAAAGTATATTAAAATTTAGAATCGGATGATCTTTTGAAAGAAGACCACCATAAAGCTTGCCACACTCGATACCAACTGGCATCGGATCGACACAACCTCGATAAATAAAACAAAAAAGCGCGATGATGATGATGGTACCGTTACGAAGTGCGTTGTTATATCGTAGTAATCCGCTTTCGAGTTCATGTGTTTGTGGTTAAATTAACACGGACTTTTAGCTAGGTGGCAAAGTAAAAATAATAATAAAGTGTGTCCCTTGGATAAAGAAAGACATATATTATCAACAAGTTGAAAAAAGTTATTTGAATTTAGAATGGAACAGGGGTGGCCAACTTGATAAGACCCAAGATCTACTGTTTACTGACAAAATCCTGTGCGATCTACTGCGAATATTTCTCGTTGGAAAGAAATTACCAGAAATATTTATCAGAGGATGATCTTTATTTTAAGAATATATCGCAGAACAGATTAATAATTTCGTTTTGTAACATCATGTGGTCTATTTAAAAAGTATCTGCAATTTTTTTACCCACTTCATAGATGTCGTTCAATGTGTATGAGCAATGGAATTATTAAATAGGTTACTGAAAAATTCCACCAACTTAATTTTATTTTAAATCACTTTAGTTAATTTCGAAGTCGGATACCACTGCCTTAATTTCTGACTGGAATGAATTTATAGGTAGGTTATTTTTCGATAATGATCCTTGATAAAAAAAAAACAAATCGATGTTTTTTTTTCTTATCGATGTCAACTATCATTAGCGATGTTTGAATTTGAAATGCTGATATGGAACTCATCTTCTCTGTTACTTTTTGCCTTGTAGTTCTAGATTTCGTATGCTTAGTTTTTCTGTAAAATCTGCTAAAAATGCTAGATCACATTGCCAGTCCAAATCACGCAAATGCTGATAAATCATCACCCCTCTCTTCAAAAAAAATTATTATTTCATTTTATAGATTCAGAGTCAGAGTCAAATCGTTTATTTCTTTAGACTTTCAAAATAAGCACTTAGACAAATATTTTTTTTACTATACGGGCGTCCCACCGCCATGCCACATGGAGGGCATCTTAAATATTGCAGATAGAGCATTTTACTGAAAGAAGACTTTATTTTGATTTTAAAAACAACTTAAACTGAATTTAAAGATATTTGAAAAATCGCCTGTATGAACCGGGAACCGACACCGAAAATAAAAAAAAATCTCCGTTAATTTTACGATATTGATGTTAAGGCTCAATCGTATGGTTTATTTTTCCAGTAACATAAAATAAAAAAATCTAAATTAAATTTTACATTTTACAATTTTACATAATTGCATCTAAAATAAAAGGCAGACCATGAATTTTACATTTCATTTAAAATAATTACTGACCAACCGAACCAATTAGAGGGCCGCCGAGATCTCCAGACCTCACCCCTCTGGATTTTTTATAGGGTTATGTAAAAGATTTAGTTTACAAGAAGCAATATGAAAATGTGCAGCAGTTACGAACTGAACGTAGGCGAATTATTTTAAACATTTACCAAGAAAAGATAAATAAATCAATAGGTAGAGAAATTGTTAAAAGCGTGAGAATTTGTATACAACAGAAAGGGACACATTTGAGCATTTGCTAAATTAGATTAACTGTAAGGAAAATGTAATTATTTTAAATAAAATGTAAAATTTGTAAAATTTCATGATCATTTTCTTGAGAAAAAATTATACTCACGATTAAACCTTTTGATTGTAATCGTAAAATTACGGGTTATTTTTTTCAATTTGATGGGTTCGATTCCCGGTTCAGACAAGAGAATTAAAAAAAAAATGTGGTTTTAATTGTTTTTAAAATCCAAATACAGTCTTTTTTCTAATATTTAAGGTACTTTTTCCATGTGGCATGGCCTGGGGCCGCCTTGTGTAAACTTGATAAATAGTAATTAATATCAAATAAGAATTATGGTGCAATTGACTCTAATTCGCTTCAATTTTTTGTCCACTGGCGCAAGTGAAAAATAAACCACTACCAAGTTTATCGCTTAACAACTAATACAATTAAAGAAAAGAAAAAAAGACAAAACTCATCGCCTAGTTCAAAAACTTATTTTGGCACAACGATGCTTTACTTTATAACTACCAATGTTTTATTATTTTATTAAAAAAAGACTTAAAAATCGAATAGTTTTGTGAATTTGTTAAATTTGTATTACAAATATAAATACTATATCATGATGAATGGATCTCATGAAGTATTTGAACCGCAACTAAAAGTTACATGGATAGATAAAAAAAAATACATACACCTTCTACTTAAGAGTTAATCGCTACGCTCGTGACTCTAGACGGCTTCGCTAGCTCGGGATTTAAAACTGGCACGTTTATTGATTTCTCACCAATGACTCTATTTACCAACAAAAATAGGATTCTTTCAAAGCATTGGGTCTATTTAATGGCAATAAACACGTCAATCATGTCTAATATGTAACAGTAACGATAAAATAACAAATAAATCACAAACGAGTGGCTATCGTGACTTAAAGTTTAAGTTTTCTATTAAATAAAGTCTTTCTGAGTGACGTAATCAAAATTAAGCATTTTTATACAAAATTCAGCTTTAAATCACAATAGCCACTTGTTTGTGAGTTACTTGTTATTTTATCGCCACATATTACAAATTATTATGGTTTTGATTTAGTAAAATAGACCCACTACTTTGGAAGAAATACATATTTTTGTAAAAGTTATTAATTAGTAAGTCATTCAAATTTCAATGCATCAATAAAGTACTTACCTAAAAAAACATTATTAAATTTATATGATAATTTTTGATCAAGTTTTACCCTCTTTTGGAGATGCACTTTATCCAGGGATACACTGTATAGCGAGGCGTACCAAAGTACCTACGGCGCGGCGGCGTAGCGTGGCAGACTACGGCATAGTGTGACAGGATGGCCGTTTTTCCATAACATTGCACCGGCGACGACCCGGCGTGTGTGAGTGCGCGCCGCGCGGGGCTGCCGGCTCAATGGAAAAACAAAGCCCCGGACCGTGCCGTGCCGTCGCCGTGCCGTGCTGTGCCGTTGCCATGCCGTTACCGTACTGTCGTCGCCATGCCGGTGAGTGGAAGAACGGCCAATATGACGTAGCATACCCGGCTATGGTGTACCAAATAAAGGCGTAGCATACTACTCCAACCTCGTAATTCTTAAAATATCAATCATAATTCTATAAAGTTTAACCAAAAGATTGGTTGACACCAGGTATTTATGTCGCACCGCAAATTTTATCTCATTTATAAGATCTTCTGTAAAAAAATGATATGAATAGTTCATTTGTCTGTATCCTAGACATGGGTTCAGTTGTAAAAAATAACTACCACACTGTGATAGGCTTATTTATTACTAGTCGAAGGGAGGACAGGTGACGGAAGAATGTGGTCGGCGAGTGTGTAGAGTGATGGTTTCGCCGGCTATGTATGATAGGAAGAGGTGACGCGAGTCGGGCCGCGGTAGGTAGGTATAAATATTCCAGTGGTTCGACAAAAATGGCATGAGAAGACAACCGGAGAATGACGTTTTAGTGAGTATTATGTCTTTCTCAGGGCGTCGAGTCCCACATCATAATTCTATCCCCCCAGACCAGTCTACTGGTAATAAAATTTCCTGGCCGAAAAAAAAGAAACGCATAAATAACTCCAGGTACCTGCTCATTTTCTGCGATGCTGCATTCTTTCTCCACATCACCCTCTTCCAGAGGTGGGTGAACTACGTACCATTTGGTTAAGTTGTAAGCAAACATTGCTTCCAAAATTTTGGCCTCCCAAACCTGAAAACAATTGAGTAATAAGTTTACAACTACAGACTCTTAACCTTACCGAAATGATTCATTTAAGAATAATACTTGAAACTTCCAGATTTGGGGGAGGCCTCAGCCCAGCTGCAGTCGGATAGAAGCATATCCGCCGGGGGCGGGCAGCAGAACCATTCTACTACCATCGAAGTACGATCCCAACCAACCCCGCACAGTGTGGGGATTAAAGGCAATACCCCCAATGATATAAGAGCCAGTAGGGCACTTATCAGGGGGAGGTCTGCGTCCAGCAGTGGACCAATAGGCTGCTGAGGTTGAGGTTGAGGAGGCAGTTAGCCTATTTCTGGTTTAAAAGGAATAATTAATAACAAATTAAATACTTACTTTAAGAGTGTCCGAGCCATCCTTCGCCTCGGACAGTTGAAAAACTGACTGCGAACTTCCCAGTTCATCAACAACAACATATGCCAGAGTTGAAACATCTGGACGATATGTCTTGTGAGCCGGCCGCAGCCGACTTAACATTATCTTTGGTCTAAAAAAACAAAACCAATAATAATACATTCGCTTTTTAATTTATTCGCACTGGCGCAATTGATTTCTTAGCGGCGCCCTCAAAGATGTTAATGCTTACTTAAAATGTCAATAAGTAAAGGTTTTTGTATTGAAATCTTACTAAGTGACAGCCAGTTACTTCCATAGTGTTATGTCTTATGGTATTTTGCTTTGGGGACAGGCAGCTGACATCCACACTATCTTTGTTCTTCAAAAAAGGAGGGTACGCGCTATTTATAAATTAAATCCACGCGACTCGTTGAGGGAATTATTAAAAAAATATATATTTTAACAGTAATATCGCAATACATCTATGAAAATCTAATGTATACACACAAAAACAGAGATGTAAGAACAGTTTGACTTAGTTATGCAAATATTGTATTACTTGATAAGCGATAAACTTGCCAGTGGTTTCTTTTTCACTTCTTCCGCTAGTGGACAAAAAATTTAAGTGTATTAGAGTCAATTGCACCTTATTTCAATCTGCAGATATTTTGTTCAGGGCGTTCTGGATGTTTTCTATGTATAATAAAAAATATTTATCTATGTAGTGTATTGTAGTATGTATATCAGTTATCTAGTACCCATAACACAAGCTCTGCTTAGCTTGGGGCTGTGTGAATTGTCCAGCATTATTTATTTATTTCTTATTTGATAGTTATTCAATAAATAAATTAATCAAGCTGTTTATATAGTAAAATTTGCCTGTCTAAGTTCTTACTTTGTAAGTCTAAAGAAATAAACCATTTGACTCTTGACAGTTTTAAGTAATCATTAACGTCTCTGAGTACGGCTGTTAGTTAAAAATAAAAGGTAAACAGGTTCAATAGGGTAAGCACGGGGTTTGTTGTCTAGAGTAGATTAGAAAAAAAAATACGTCACTTTGTCATCAAATGCATGAATTATATATGAAATACATTTGTTAAACTTCAATAATGTCTTTAATGTATGAGGATTCGATGTTATTATTGTCTATTCTACCCTAGAAAACTGTCCCCGTGCTTGCCCTACAGTTCCGCTATACCAATCTCTTCCCTAAGACAGTTGTGTCAATTCAGATATCACCAACTAGCCTAAGCCTATTTAAGGCATACAGTCGTTTGACGAAGGCGTTCTGACAGGCAGTTATGCGGGGGCCTAAGGGACGGGTCGCGGGGAGGGTCGCTCTCGAGTTACTAAGACGGTGATGTATGCAACTCGGGAGCGCTTTCCTCGTCCCGTCCTTGCCTCCCGCACGTTTGCCCTATCAAAACCACATCAAAATGCCTTCGTCGAACGCAGGAGGTGCCTAAACAAAACTAGATTTTGAAAATAGAACCAGTTTAGTATGCTTTCTATTCAAATGATGCCATTTTAATGCAAACTAAACAATTTTAGTTTGGCACGATTGAAGTCGATTTTAATTACCCATTTTAGTAGCTAGGTACTTTACGTATTCGGTTGTACCTGATCGTGATCACATAAGTTACTTTACGTAAGTGTCAGATTTTTACTACATTCGACTATAATTAGTTTAGAACAAGGCGCGTTAGTAGGCATGACTCTTTCCCGCACAAATCAATTTCCCATCCGCAAAATAAGTTTTTTTCTTCATTAACAATTTCATGACCCAATACGCAGATGAACCTACCTATAAACTTACCACGGTAAACGTGCATGCCCAAATTCCCACATAATTCCATTCATTCAAAAATGGAGTAATTTCGTACGTTCAATATCCTAATTGCTCATTTTTATCATCTAGTTATCATATCAAGTACCCATAACACAAGCTCTGCTTAACTTGGGGCTATAATGATAAAATATAATGCTGTGTGAATTGTCCAACATTATTATTATTATTTTGTCTTAGTGGCATTTCTATTATTTATCTTATTTAGGTGCCTAATAATTTCAAAACTGTACTAAAACCGTGTCCAACTGAATACAGTTTTAAAGGTTTTAAACTAAAAGGTGAAAATTATAGTATTGTTTTGTGTAGGTACATCCTGAATTGACACCAATGTTTTTGTCCTGGAATACCAAAATGTGTTTATTATATATAACCCACAAAGCGCAGTAGAACTGTCGAGTTCTGCGATACAGAGGGCCCAGCCAACCGGCATTCGCTATGAAGCGAATCAAAAACAATTTAAAAGATTCGTAGGGAAATATTCGAAACGTATCTCGTGACATATCTAAGGCATACGTCAAAAATCACACATCCAAGACACAAAAAAGACGGGGCTTCCTATTTACAGTAAAGAAAAATAATAAAAAAAGTTGAGATTATGGCTATTAAAACTTCATGCAAGAAGAAAACATGTGCTGTCCTCGTATAATGTGCGAATTGATAGGGCAAAAATATAATGAAAATAAAATAAATATCCTATGAGAAGGTTTGTCAAATCCATGTAGTACCTAGAGTAGGTCTTTCTAGATAAACGATAAACGATTTCATACCTTATCATTCTCCAGTAAGTACGTTCCGTTTTGAGCTTCTCCTTGTCTTTTTCTTTGATTTTAGGAATATTTTTACAGATCAGCATCATGTCCGTAAAAAGCAAAAGGTAGACGTCGAACTGTAAAAAAGAATAAATCCGTAAATAAATATTTTTATTATTATTATTATCTTTTTAGTCATTTTATTCTCAGTTTTCTGTTTTTTTCTTATTATACTAACCAGATTCAGTTATCTTAATTAGTAGCAATTGGACTTGATCAAGTGTTCCTTGTGATTTTTTTTTTTTTTTATTCAGATTATTAAGAATGGTGTCAGTTTCGATGAGACGTTACATAACAAATTTCTATAAAGGTATTGATATGGGATACAACTTTTAACGTAAAATCTAGCCAGATTTTACGTTAAAAGTTGTATCCCATAACAAGTAACAATGGTGCTTGATGATGTTTGTGGTACTAACCTCTTTTAAGTTGTCTCTAAAGCGTATTAAACCGCTGTGTATAAGACAGCGTCCAACCGTGCCGCAATCTATCATCGGCACATGTAGATTGACGATGGCAAGCTGCTTAAATATTTGTTCGACGTCATCGTCGCCTTTGTACCACTGTTAATATTATAAATATAATTATGATATGCCTAAAGGTTGATGATAATGTTCGTTGCAGAATCCTTAGAAAAAAGAAACAAGATAGTGCGTGTGGTGCTTATGGCACTGAGAGAATGGGTAATGGTTTCATCCTTTACACTTTTGACGCACGTCTCTAGTTCTAAAGTTTATTTTATCTAAGGTATACCAAAATGTAGCATTCTGTGACGACATTATTGTAGTTTCTTATTATTTTATATTTTCTAGCATAAATAATTAACTACTTCGTTCTTAAATACGTCTTTGATTATCGGGACGTTGCATAAATAAAACAACTAAGTTTCTTGAAATTAGATGCGTACGATACTTTCTCAAGTAGGTAGAAGGTTAGTAGGTAATCTAGAAAATAGTTACGACTGCCTAACCATACAAAAATTTCCAAAGATATTTTTTAGTAAAATTAATTTAGGTACACTGTAGCCACATAATTATACTAAATTACTATGTTAGCTATAGCAAATTTCTATGAAGTCGAATAATATCCCAAGAAATTTCTACTTCAAAGGTACTTGAACCCGCGTTGTTTCTTCAGTATGGGAATACGATAACCAACTACACCACGAAGTCCAGTGACGTAGGCGTCGAAAGGCTCTGGGATATCACCATGATCTTTATAACAAAATGCAGCAAAATATTATATCGACCTTGTGACATAATTTTACTAATTTGCATTTTATAACGGGTTATACTACTACTACCTACCTTTACTTTAGTTTATGATGTCAAAGCCCAAGTCTTCAAGGTGCTTCTGACACATCTTGACATGAATATTTTTTTAAATATTTGACTATATTAATAATTCTAGGTCCTTTTATAGCCAACTATTTGTTATTTTATATGCATTTATGTATATAGGAATCACTGTTTTGCGTACCCTAAGGTAAAAATAAGAAGGATGCTGTTTTGGAAACTGAGCACAATAATGGAACGTCATATACCTACTACTCGTAGGTATATGACGTTCCATTATTGTGCTTTTCAAAAAACTTATTATTTATATAAATAATCATTATTATGTATGTAGGCAATAGATTATAACAAACATCAAGTGTACTTATTGATGTAAAGTGAAATTAATAAATAAAATAAATGATAGTGAACTGTAATGCACTTACGGGATCAAAGCTATCAATCTGCATTCCATCTAACTTCTCATCTTCTTCTTTTTGTCTGACCGCCCGGTTGACT
Organism: Eupithecia tripunctaria; assembly: GCA_955876795.1. NCBI lineage: Eukaryota > Metazoa > Arthropoda > Insecta > Lepidoptera > Geometridae > Eupithecia > Eupithecia tripunctaria. The sequence continues at coordinate 11,057,222 of OY041599.1, forward strand.
CCCGCGATATACGATTTTATTAAGTCCAACTGCAACAAGTACTTGGTTAATGTCAGGTACACATTTCATGTCAATGTTACCAAATGTAGTTGGTAGAGGGCCCTTTTTACATAGACTTATGCAAAGTTTACCTATTGTACACCTGGAGCAAATATCTGCCGATCGTACAAATATTTGTCAAGGGTTGGGTATCAAACTAACCGGTAAGCTCCTGGGTTGCATTGAAGGTGTACATATCCGCTCCGTGCCACAGATGTCGTCAATATATGTATCTCTAATCGTTGCGTTTTTAAGTCTCTAAATTTATTTCCTAATTGGTGACTACCAATTAGGAAATAATTTTAGAGACTTAAAAGTAGATTTTATCATCACCTTTTGATTGAGCTTTATGAATGAAACTCCAGCACAAGTAGTTTCTGAGATATGACTGTTCTATTTTTGACAACTGTCATCAAAAATGGAGATTCCATCCACATGTGTACCTTTCTTAATTTAAGTTTTTAGCGTATGTTTTTTACAGGCTTGTAAAAATTTGACTTGACTAAGGCCCGTATTATGAAATCTTGCTCAGTCATAGAGCTATGCTTGAGTGACGTTTAGGCCATAAAAAAGTGTTGCTCTAGCATAGATCGATGACTGAGCTAGCTTTCATAATACGGGCCTTAGTGTTTATTTTGTAAGCCTAGAGAAATAAACGATTTGACTCTGACTCTGACTCTTGAAGAGAGAAGGTCGTGATTATGGTTCTGATGCTTAGTAATCAATTTGTTACAACCAAGTTTTATATTTTTCGCGCATATCTTTGTACGTGGTCGTCTGCAACTCTGTAAATCGTTGAATCCAAATTCAAATTCACTTTTACTTATCACAATAATAAGTAAAAGTGAATTTGAATTTCATTGATTACTTCGAAACAACAAAACGTCTCATGTATTTTTTATGAAAGCGGATTTGTTTGTTCTTAGCTTCATTTTGGAAAGGCTTATTCACTTTGCGCCATAAAAAAGATTATACCTAAACATTGATTTATTAAAAACGAAGATGAGACACTGATTGCTCGAAAGTGGCAACCTCAAATTGTGTAAAATTGTGTTCTCCCACATCAGTCACCGTCTGACCGGCGGCACGGGCGGTCGTGATTCGCGTGAAATATTGTTGTCTCAGTCTCACTTCGGTCCTAGATACGTCTTTCCGTCTTTGTTCTTCTTTGTTTTGCACAGGACTGGAAATATAACTGTGAGCGTATGTGTTTGCGTGTAGTTGTAACACATGCCAATTTTTGAGTAAGCGCTGGGAGAACGTAACCTATCTTCCATTTTTAAATCAATGTACCTAAAGCACAAAAAGGTAAAAATATGAAACGAGACGAGTTTAAAAAAAAATCCACTATCTTATTTGCCATTATCCAATTCGATTTTAAATGATCCAGCTATAGCTCAGCAGTTGCTCAAAATTTTGCTTTATTTTAAAGACCTTACTTGAAAATGTCTTTAGTTTTGAAATTACAATATTCAATACAATTAATAATAGTAGGTATATTTGTTGTTTGATTCGCTACTTATTTATTTCTATCCGCAGCATTACAGGCGTCATACCGTGAAAAATACTTAGATAGATTGTGTTACTGTGGTAGGTACCTAATATACGAGTATGGGGAGTAATTATTTATATTCCATTTTCAATACTTTTTCATGAAAAAACATCTAGAATAATCTTTTCATGCATCTATGTTAGCTTGATAAATATGTAAACTGTCATAATATCCCAACATTTTTCGAGTTGACTAATTCGCATCGCTATCAGTCAAAAGTAACTGTGTCCATGAAATACTCATTCTGTCATTTTAATTCACTCACTTGTCAACAGTTAGGGAACTTCATAAGCGTGCATGTACCAAACAGTAAATAAGAGAGCGTATAATTACTAATTTGACTTTAGTAAAATCTGCATAAGTATTACCCTCAACCTCAAACCCCACCTCAACAGCCTGTATTGGTCCACTGCTGGACGCAGGCCTCTCTCTGATAAGCGCCTTATTGGCGTTTATCTCATGGAGGGTAATGCCCATAATCCCCACGCCGGGCATGCGGGTTGGAGATCGCAGTTTGGTGGTATAATTCTACTGCAGGGGGCGCTGCTGCCCGCACCCCGGTGGAAGATTTGATTGGGGTGGTGCAAATTCTAAGCCAACACAACACAACTAAGTATAACCCAAATCCCGAGAACTTCATTTTTCATATTAGGACAAAAAACGAATTGAATTCAATAACGTTCTAGAGACGGTTCAGAACTAAGTAATCAAATACAGCTGATGTCATCCGTACCTGGCATGCCTCACCCGAGGTATGAGTTAGTTTAGCTTACGAAAACTAAAAGTTTTACCTTGCACACATTAAACGCAGCAACCATACCGGATACCCACAGGAACTACTTTTCGTAGTATGACAGCGTTGATCTACTATTATAAATCATACGAAATCAATTATAGTTTACGTATGATTATGACTGATTTGTTTGCATTCTGTAGGCTTAATACCGGCGGCAGCATCAATAAGATTACGATAAAAGTAATCAAGAACCATTGACGTCTTAGAAGAAAAAGGATTAAAATGTTAAAAGACACAAACACTAAAAATGCGACAAGAAAATATTCACCGTGTGCGTGAGAGCACTGAAGTTAGGGCTGTCAACTCACTTATAGAAGCTGGAGAGTTCAAAACAGGAGACGGTTCTTTATTCGTCTGAATATTTTTTTTATCTTCAAATTCTAGAGAACTGTTGAGTGACACTATGCCTCTGCTGTGACTGCATGTTTTATCTCTTTGTTTGACGTGTTCAGATAGACTTGGTACGCTCATAGATCGAACTTTGACTTGACACAAGTACAATAACATACACACTTACATTGAATATTGAAATACGGATGGGACTGCCATTGCTCGGTAAAACAAATTATAAAAGGTAGATTTTTTTTTAACAAAAATTTTAGCTGTATACACGTGTGATATGATTTCACACGAGTTCTTATTTTTCTTAGAGCAACGGCTGACAAGACTGGAGACGACTTGTATCAGAGGTAAAAATGACATAACGTGCAGTACAAAGAGAGTAGGTAAGTAAGTGAGTCATTGGACTTAGTTTAGTCGGATCAAGGGCTGTTGGCAGTGTAGGCTGTCGTAGTCGGTAGTGTGCATCTTCTTATTTTGCATCATAAATTCTGCGAACGTGACTGCCACAACATGTCATGAGTTTGTAAGAATGGATCGTTGTCATATTATGAAAAGTTTTTATACTTTCGAGCCGGTAGGGTTGCACCAAGGCGCCAAAATTTTAGGAGGGACTTGAAAGCGACGGAAGATATTGCACAGAATCCATACAAAACACTCTCTCAGAACAACTTTTTACAAGTCTACTTTTTCGTTTCGTTATTGTGCAAACTCGTACTAGCTCTCTGATGTCCAGTCAATTTCCAGCCCGTAACAAAAAATAACGTCTGGCAGTGGATGCCGTAAAAGCTCTGTCTCTACTTGTGATTGATTGTGACAATATTGATAACTTTGTTAGTGGGTATTTTTAATGGACAGGTTTTAATTTACTTTACGTGCATTTGCAGGCATCTGCAGCAGATCTGACTAGTATATTAACTATTTTGGTGGTACTGGTACACATAACACAAGCCATTCTTACTTTGGGGATTGCGTACCGCCATGCTTAGGGCTAGTCCACCAGTTCAAAGTCGCTCAGTGAGCTATGGAAAGACCTATGCTCGAAGTTTCTCTGAAGGATAGGATTCGTAACGAACATATCCGACAGGGAACCAAAGTTGTCGACAAAGCTCGATGAATTTGCGTGTAGTAGTTATAGTGTACGACGCCCTCCGGGCAGGTAAGATGACCATCTCACCTGCCTGGCGAAAGACTGTAGGCAGATGCTGGATGCGTCAAGCTGAAGACAGGTGTGCTATGGCACTTAAACGGGGAGGCCTATGTCCAGCTGTGGACTAATATAGGCTGATGATGATGATGATAATGACCATTGCGCTGTTTCGTGCCTGTTCAAGATCATGTCGAAGAGAGAATTATGGTGACCAGGCTGTTACCACGGAGAAGGAGGAGGTGGTACCATGGCTTATAGGTGGTTCGTGGCGTTAGCCCCGGCTGCTCAAAAACCTAACGGTGTTTTGAGTTCTACGTGTGATTTGGCTTGCTTAGATATTGACACTTGATTCAAAATATGTTTTGACCTTTGAGTTGCTTGAGATGCTTTGAGGTCTCATTGTGTATCATCGTTGAACTGAGCGACAAACCTCCTCTTGTTTTGAAGAGGAATGTCCAGCAGTGGTCGCATGTGTGTGCTGGTATGGTAGTACCTACTCTAATTACCTGCTCTTGGAGAAGGTACAAGGGGAACCCAAAGAAAATAGATACATAGTGTAAAAATCTGCAGTGTGGTGCTTGCTTAAAATTTGCACTAACCCAACTCTTCCCGCGAGTGTCGTTAGCGGCGTCTAAGGGATATTAACCAGGGAGGGCAGTAGCGCCTCCTGCAGAATAATTCTACCACTGAACTGCGATTGCCAACCCGCAGGCAGGCGTGGGGATTATGGGTATTACTCCCCATGACATAACAGTCAATAGGCCACTTATCAGGGGAAGGCTGACGTCCAGCAGTGGATTTAGTATAGGCTGTTGAGGCGAGGGGCCAAAGATGACATCTATTGTAAACGTGTTAAACAACAGAGATGATGGGGGAGGCGGTGAAATGTGAGTGGAAGAACAAACTATACCGATATATAAGAACATGCTATACCGATCAAATCTTAAGTGAGATAAGAAAAATAAAATTAAAAAACTTACCACTGGTGTTAGTTTATTTATGGTAAGAGGATGAACGATGTTCTCCATGAGTCTCTCAATCATAAGACTATATTTTGTCAGACGCTGCATAGGCTTTATTAAGACATCGGCCAACTGGAGTCTGATAAGGAAAAATAAAAAAAATATTATTTATGTACATCTTATTGATAATAAGTACCGTGTACGCCATAACCATATATACCACCATACCATAACACCTAATAAATATATATTACACCTAATAATAATATATATAATGTAGGCGACATATTAGGCGTTTTTAGCGCGATTTTTTGAAACACGTTCGAAAGTTATAAAATATTTTCATTAACTGCGTTGATTTTCTGGATGGTAATCCAGAAATGCCTTTCAGCCTTGTTAGCGATTGTGTCTATTTGGATAAATGTATAAGGCTGGACAATTAACACAGCATTATCTAGCCTAAAGTTAAGCAGAGCTTGTGTTATGGGTATCTGCGAGATAACTAATATACTTAATACAATACACTACTTACTTAGATAGATATTTTTTATTATACATCGAAAGCATACAAAACGCCCTAGTGCCAAATATGTGAAAGATCTGCAGATATTTGTTCAGGGTGGTCAAAATATATCTACATATGTAATTTATTGTATTAAGTATCATTAATATTAGTTATCTAGAAGGTAACCATAACACAAGCTCTGCTTAGCTTGCGGCTAGATAACGCTGTATGATTTCTCCAGCATTATTATTATAATTTTTAATTGACGTTATTGTTAATACGCACTTGAAGTTTTTGTATGCACATTAATTGTGTATTGCACATTAATTAGTTACTTCTAAAGAATAAACCCAAGTATGATTACAATCTAGCCACAACATGGGCAAATTAGTAATATAAATTTAAAATAAATTGCTAGCATAGTTTGTTCTAAGAATGAGTTCATAACACCTTCTTATTGTCTCTATGTAAGATTTATGGGAAGACACTTTGTTCTTGTGTTCTTCACGTTTTTCTAGTTTGTTTGCTCTACATTTCACTAATATTAATTTATGACAGTACAATAACTCAAAATGATTTTTCCTATTAAGCCTTCTTATTAGGTCTGTATTGCTCTTAAGGCGCATACCCGAGCCAAACTGACAGCGATACTTACCTATTTTATCATATTTTTACGTTTATCATAGGAATTTTTAAAAACTCTACGTTCAGTTTGTGGTATCTATTATAAGCTATTTTTTAATACCTTTTTTATAATTTTATCTCATGTAGTTTAGGAGGAGATGCGAAAATAGAGTTTGGTGGCCAAAAAGCGCAACTTCGTATCTCTGGATAAGCTTTACAAAATGAAACTATTACAGAGGCATTAATAAATAACTTATAATAGAGACCACAAACTGAACGTAGAATTTTTAAAACTTGCTGCGTTTAACGTTATAATAAGATAAAATAGTTGGGGGCGCCACTTTCGCTGGTGTATGGGCCTTAAAGTTAAAAGAGGTTTAAAGAGAAAGTGGTTGCTATAGAAGCTTACCTTGTATACGCTTGCTTATTGCACCAATTTATGTAAGAACGAAAGTCTGGGTCTGTGTTCATTTTCCGAAGGTATGTGATTGCAGTGGCTTGGTCTTTCATATGATCCTCATAATATTCTAAAATTTCGGGAAATTGCATCAGTCCTGGAATAATCAGCCTCGGATCCAATCTGAAACAGTTGTGAGGTTAAGTAACTTGAAAGTATATCATACACGCACACGGCAGTTATTATGTAAAGATGTATGTATATTATCCCCTTGATACATTTATAAATAAATAAAATCTCATTGCATCTTTCCCTAGTGGTCAGGAGACCACACACGGCAGCTATAATGTATATTATTGCATGTATGAAATATGAAGGGATGTAATGTACATTAATATACATTTTAGCTGGTAAAGTTGAAACCACATTGCTCCCACATCGATATTCTCTAATTCGGCTAGAAAAAAAGCTTGTTTGTGTCGCGATATCGAGCTCCATTTTGCCACACGATTGCTTGACCGGCCTCATTTTGAAATATTGTTCAATAATAAAAACGCGTTGATCTTTCTTATGACCCGCCATTTTTACAAACCCTAGACATTCAGCTGTCAAACAGTTTATTTTTAGGGTTGCCAGCACTCAAGTACAATAATGGCGGCAAATTGAAATCTTGCGTCCTTTTTGGGACACCCGTTACTTCATAGAATAAGAATATGAAAATGATCCTTATTTGCAGCAGGCTCCTTCATTTTTAAAACCATTAGGTTACACACTGCAAAGCCAGAAGGTGCATCCTTCTTTTCCAAAAACATGTATAGCCAAAAGATATTAAAATGAACGACATGAAGTAAATGAACTGAATACTATAAAACTTTGACACTACAGTCAATTATAAAGAAAGAGCTCAATACTCAAATCATGGCAAAATATCCCGATGCAAGTAGAGGTAAAACGAAGCAATGGCAAAACAACCCACCAACACGCACTGGACCAGCGTGGTGGGTCATGGTCCAAATCCCCCCAATGAATGATGCTATGGCACTCATTAGGGGAGGCCTATGTCTATCTGTGGACTAGTATAGACTGATGATGAAGATGATGATATAGAGGTAGTATGTACACGTTCGATGAAAATAAATACTTACAAGGTGCCATTCTTTTCCGCCGCTCGCAGCATGGGGTAAATGGTTAGTTCAAAGAACTTCATGGCCGAGTTGAAGATGTCTGGTATTCTTGAGAATACCATGTACGAGTTAGCGTACGGAAGAAATCCTTGGCTTTGAAGGGCGTGCGCAGTGGCAAGGTATACCTGAGACAACAATACAATAAAATGCAAAATACTTATTGTACACCAACAAAACTACAATACAAAAGACATTGTATAAAACACAAGTACAAAGGCCAGTCTTATCGCTTAGAATTGATCTCTTCCAGTCAACATACTTCAACATTTATTGCTAAAGTATCGCAACGTATTATAACTTTTTAATCTTCGTCGCATTGGTCATTACAAGTGACCACCTCCTTTAGGGCTCTACTTAGCTATAAAATAATAATAATATTAACGCTGGACAATTCACACGGCATTATCTAGTTCTAAGCTAAGCAGAGCTTGTGTTATGGGTACTAGATAACTGATACATAACAAAGATATTTTTTTTATTATATTACTAGTTGGTTGGCTTGTGAGGGCGTATATCATAAACACAGACGGCAAGGCACCCATCAACTGCAGCTGACGGCAGTTGTCAACTTCCGTTGACTGCAGTGAACCGTAAATTTAAACTATACATAAAACGAAATCTTATCAAGAAAGCCCATTACTCCATAGATAATTACATTAATGATGTTCATGCTTGGCCGGATGTCGCCCAGTTCCGCACTGACAATAGTATGGAAGAACATAAATTAGTTGTGTTAGACTTAGATATGCAAAGATTGTATTAGTTGATAAGCGATAAACTTGCTAGTTGGTTTCTTTTTGACTTCTTCCGCTAGTGGACAAAAGATATAAGTGAATTAGAGTCAATTGCACCTTTTTTCTTATTTGATAGTAATTACTAGTTATCAAGCTGTTTATTTAGTAAAAAAGTGACTTGTCTAAGTGCTTATTTTGTAAGTCTAAGAAATAAACGATTCGACTCTGACTCTGACGCAGACTCAGGCTCAGACTCTCACTCAGAATACTCGTATATCAGATTTGTAAATTTACAACTACGAGTATATTGTCAATTTATTGTCATAAATTCGGAATTAATTTATAACTTCGCCATAGTAATGCCGCGCTAATCTTTGTATTTAAATTATATTTCAAATTCAAATTTGGAACCATTCAAAAAGGCCTTAAGGTTACTTGAAAAGATTTTAAAACCGGCCAGTAATTTAAGAGTTTATGAACATTAAGGTGGGATGACGATCTGCGAAAGACTGGAGGGAAATGCTGGATGCGTCAAGCTAGCAAGCGAAGACAGGGCGCTATGGCGCTCATTGGCGGAGGCCTATGTCCAGTTGTGGACTAATACAGGCTGATGATAATGATGAACTTCAAGCAAAATATCCCTAGACTGTGGTGTTGACGTGTGTAGATGGAGGTTCTTCCATTATTTTGGTGATATGAAAATAGGTTCAGCTTTGATAATGTTTGGATGTAGGTATTAAACTTTTAAATGCACTCGTTACGGGGTTTTGAATGTTTCTTCAATTACCTTGTTATTTTATTGTTTTGTGTGATTTATTGTGAGTTCTCTCACGTGCTGCTACGACAATACGTAACCTATGCCACATATGTCACGGATAATTGAGCTATCTACTTATGAAAGATTTTTCAAAATCGGTCTAGTATCTCCTGAGATATCTATTAAGAGGAGAATTTGTACCTAGGAGTACAAATTCTCCTCCTCTTATTAATATGTTGGTGTATACACCGGAAATTTTCAAACAGCGCGTCACCTAGCCCCAATGTATAGAGCTTGTGGGTAAGAATATATAACCGCTATACCCACAGCAAAATTGTCTTATGAAATGTACAATTAGCAAGGAAATGGACATTTCACAACAAAACTATTTAGATGCCAATCGATCAAAGAGAACTGCTGAGCTTTCCTCTGGATTGAGAGAAATGTGCAACTCAGCAGTTTAGCTGATTCTGAAATCTGCATTCTTGGCCAACGTCTAGGTCAAGTTACTGATGCTAGAAATCTTGGTATCCTTAACAGCCATCTTCGTTTCGAAACTCACCCGTTAAACTGACTGTTGACTGCTGACTGTTGACTAACTATTTTATACCTAAAATTTTATACCGAATTAGGAACTTAACACGGGAAAATTTATGGATTAGAATAACGGAGGTTTTGTCGGGAACTTCGGGAAGATTTACGTTTTATACTAATGGACGTTCTGGTTTTGTCTAAACTGAATTATGGTGACATAGGTACTCTATTGGCGTCATCTTCTTTCGACATCTCAACGGCTTATTTAAAGGTTCAAAACGCATGTTGATGGCATTGATTAATTAAAAAGGGAAGATGAGGTACTAGTTTCTCGAAAATGGCAACCTCATATTGTGTAAAATTGTGTGCTCCCCACCTCAGTCACCGTCGGACCGGCGGCACGGGCGGTCGTGATTTGCGTGAAATATTGTTGTCTCGGTCTCACTACGGTCTTAGATACGTCTTTCCGTCTTTGTTGTTCTTTGTATTGCACAGGACTGGAAATATAACTGTGAGCGTATGTGTTTGCGTGTAGTTGTAACACATGCCAATTTTTAAGTAAGCGCTGGGAGAACGTAACCCTTTCTTCCCTTTTAATTAATCAATAGTTAATGGTGTTATTTTGCTACCACATTCGCGTACGAGGGGTCGTACGAGCACATTTAGCGACTCTGGTGCATGACATAATACAAATAAAACAAATTATACATAATAAAAATTGCCAGATATGTTCAACCGAACTCATATCTATACTATAAAGGAACGATTTGATTGTTTGTTTGTATTGAATAGGCTCCGAAACTGGACCGATTTAAAAAAATCATTCATCAATAAAAAGCTTTCGTACAGGGAGTGACATAGGTTATTAAATGTTTAGGTTTCTAAACATTTTCGAGAAACTAGTACCTCACTAGGCGTTGCTGGTATTTAATAAAGTAAAAATAAGGTTTTATTTGAATTCCAACGTGCCAGCACAGATATTACAATTGCAGAATATGAAAAATCTGGAATTGGATGATGAAATGGAATACCTTTATGTACTCTCCCAGAATTGCATACAATTTCCGAGAGTTCCGAGCTGACAAAGGTGTCGGATGCAGCGTTACTGAAATCGTCATGCCAATATGATATTTATGGATAATGGATATTTCTGTCACACTGTTCACATAAAAGCGACCCGATAAAAATGTGTCCGGAAAATTTATATGAAAAATTCCCTTAAAAACGTGCGTTTTGTTTATAACTTTTTAGTATGGATCCTACTTAAGTATTTAGGTGAGTAGGTAGAATATTATAATAGTATTTATATGTGTATTTAGTTATGTGATTGTAACGATTTATTAATTGTATTTTTCTTTGTTCTGTTTTCTACATACTAAATTATTATTTACACTACCCAAAGATTAGCAGGTAGAGAATGCTATCTAGCATTATGTACGCCAACAACTTCAACTTTTGTACATAGGCGAACATAATGCTATGTAATAATTTAAATCCGATTTAAAACAGTGAAAATTCAACAGAAAAATGTGTAAGAACGTACTAGGAAACTGTGTTAACGTTATCTCAGCGAAATACTATGAACAGTAAAAACAATTACAGCACTACGTAAACAATAACAAACAGTACTTGCAAAGTGTGAATAAACTATAACACACCACAATCAGAAGCTATATACCAAAGTTAAGAAATTCAGTTTAAGAAAAGACTCAAAAACCAGTGAAGTCCAAAACAGCTTGACTTTGTGCTCCGTCATTTTTCATATTGACGGTGTCACATAAACTTTTAGGGGACCGTTAGAACATCGCAAGCAAGCCACAATAATTTCGATCTCTTTGATAACGTAAAAATAAGGTAAAAATAAGAGACCGCTTAACTTAGTTGGTTATCACGTTAGAGACGAACTCTTTCTCGAACGAGCGACTCCAGGTTCGAATCCCTACGTCGTAATGTTTTGCACCAATATTTTTGTTTCATAATAAATCAACTAAAATGGATTAGCTTATGGAGGCTATTGCTGAAATTGGGCAACTGATTCAAGAAACAGACGCCAAGATAATGATATGAATATAAGATAATTGGTTCATCAATTTTATAAAAAAATGATGTTTTGGATAGAAAGATAAGCAGCACGACTCGGCGAATTAAAAATAAAGAAGCAGATTCAAGAGGAAAGCTAAGACCATTTTGAGATCCTTCTAAAGTGTCGTAACTTGGTGTTTTTCGGTGTGACGGAGCAAGAGGAAACCTATAATGAACGGGAAACCATAATACTTAATATCTTGAACAACGACCTACGAATACATAGCAAGTCAGAAGAAATCTAACATGTGCGACGTATACGGGAAACGTGGCGAGAAACCTAGACCCATAAACGTAGGTTAAGCAAAATATATGGAAATAAAATTTTGATTCTGAAAAAATAAAAATACTATATAACATACAACATACTTTTCCGAACTGGCATCTACATCAAAGAAGATTTCCCGCCCAAAATTCTGCGAGAACGAAAACAAGAACAGCTAAAATATTAAATTGATAAAGGAAATAAAGCGTTTACCTATAAAATAAAATAAACTGATCGAGCTTGATCCTCGAGGTTCGAGGATCTCTCCACTCTCCACTCAAAGCATAAAGAAATAAACTCTAAGAAAAATATTCCACCTGGTGAAAATGGGCCAAGTAGCAACAAGGACTGTATCAAAGCAATCAATAAGAACAATGAATATAATGAAAATAGAAACATAAAGCGATACTTTACACATACTACAGATTATTAACAACACATAGCAATTAGCGCCGCCCCCGCCAGAACTCGAAAATCAATTATGAGCACAATAAACAAAACTAACCCAATACGGCTAATCACCGCGGGAGAGATAGACTACATACAACCCTCCAGCATATTTTCGTCTCACTGCCGGAGGGTGCTCCGGCAGTGAGACGAAAATATGCATGCAGAATTACGCAGAATCATAGTCTACCGAACCAAAACATTAAAATATAAATAACTCATGACATAAATGCGATATCCCTACTACGTACGACTGCGAAATTGAAAATAGGCTGCGACACAATACTGGATTTTGAGGAGGCCTTTACCCGATAGGGGTCCTAACCGAAAAACCTAAATTGAAATCAATAAAAATATGATCTACTTATTCATATTATTCAAAATATTACCAATGTATGAATACAAAATCAATTTACATTTAATCTTAGTACCTACATGATATTCATAATTATGTTATTAATGTGAAATAAGTCAGAGTCAGAGTCAAATGGTTTATTTCTTTAGACTTACAAAATAATCACTTAGACAAGTCAAATTTTTACTATATTTGATAAATAGCAATTACTATCAAATAAAAAATAAGGTGCAATTGACTCTAATTCACTAAAATTATTTGTCCACTAGCGGAAGAAGTGAAAAAGAAGAATGAAATTAATTATTTGTTTTGGTTATGGCTTTATTTATTTTATTATTATGTACAACTTTTGTGCCATAAACATTTTCTATCTAACTATACCCACAAACGATTTAGTGGTTTTGTTCTAAATCGTGACATCTCCTTCACGACTGTAGGGTGCTTAGCGCGCCCCACAATCCTAGTCAGTCTTTAGAACGTACCCACAACATTCATTGAGAACATCGAAGTTTACTAAGACAATTATCTTTCATGGACATATCATACTAAGAGTCGGTTCAGATCAGACGGATGATGCGTCGAGCGTATCATCGGTAGCGTCTATTCGGTCAAATACCTAGGGTGTTTTCATATATGACGGAAGATGCGTCGGGCCTAACTGCGTTCTGTCGCATTATAACGATTCTATTCAGTTTCTGCATTCAGCATCTACAGAGCACAACGACAATGCGTTGACGGAAACGGAGCAGACACTGTACGCTCGACGCACTAACGGATCATCGGTTAAGTGTGAAAGGTTGAATGTTTTATATAATACTAATATGATAAAGAGAAAAGATTTTATTGTTTGTTTGTTTGTATTGAATTGGCTCCGAAACTGCTGGACTGATAAAAAACAATCTTTCATTATTAATCTTTCAAAATGTTGAGGGAGTTACATAGGCTATATTTTATCCCGGATTTCCAATTCAGAAACTACGCGGGTGAAACGGCGAGGCGCTGCTAGGCTCATATAATTGTCTGTTCTGGCGTTACGCGACCGATAATACGCGACGCATCTTCCGTCAGACGTGAACCAACCCTTACTCTACAATATCTAGAGTACGTACGCTCATATACAAATATTTAACGATGGTTTACTTCTCTCATGCACAATCAGTTCTATCCTATTGTATTGCTGCTTGGGGTGGAGCAATAAAAACACAAGTGATAAGAATAGAGCAAGCCCAGAGAGCGATACTGAAAGTAAGGCATTCCAAGCCTAGATGATTTACTACAGATGCACTCTACCCACTAAATGAAGTGCATAATGTTCGGCAAACGGTTTGTTCAATCAACGTAATTGCGCAAACATTCTGAGCTTCAGTATGATCCCTGCCTACAAAAATCAAAGCGACGCTGATATTGTCTGCAGAGGTGAGCCATGGAGGGTAGATGCAGCAGGACGTCGGTACCATTTCTTGAGTCCAGCTTTATACAATGTGTCAATAGGATCATAAACATGTTGTCACTTGTATAATGCAAAATTAAATGCTCCACTCCTCTTCTTTTTTTCTTCTGTTACCGAGACTTTCACTGAGTGGAGACTCGTGCCTGAGGAAAATCCTAGTCCATTTTTGCCACACACACCAGCTTTAACACAACCACTCATAAACACACACACACACACGCACATCTTGGAAGCGTCTGTTGCCCGGACTTCGATGTCCTCAGGAGCACCAAGTGCTCAGAAACCACATAACACACTCACACACCCTTACAGGTGCATACACACTCTCACACACAAAGACACACAAACCATATTATTATGTATAATGTTTAGTTAGTTCCTAATAATATACATAAGTAGTTTTTAATATTACCAAGTAAATTGAAAAGCATTGTTTGTAATATTATTATTCAGAAATCTAGAAGTTGGGCGTTAACGATCCTTATGTAAAATGTTTCTGATAAATGATTTTTATTTGTTATTTGGTTGCGAGTGTACACCGTGACGTGTTGCCTAAACGACAGTTGTTTGCGATTGGCTGTAATTAGCCGTTAAAACCCGTCATATCATAAAGTCCTGACCCGCGGGTACATGTAGCTATGTATGGTACCTATGCAAACCGTACGACTTTTCTCTAACTATCATGGTTTCGGATTTAACCATCCACTACCAACTCAAAAACCATCCTTGAGATCTAGTATGAACGTAAGCTAAGTACTAGAATCATTGATTCGTCCTACTTACGACGAGGTTCCGTGAATTTCATATAAAATATTACTTACCTACCAATAGAAAACCGGCATAATAATTTTGCGATACGTACATGGAAATTATAAACTGATCAATTCGGATTGAGGTGGGCGTGAGCCAAATTCCATTACACGGTATGTTAGACGTATAAAAGCAAAGAACCGTTTTGATTTCCTTGTTAAACGGCGAACGTAATTCGGGTTCCAGGCACTATGATTGGAAAGAAGATAATACGCTTTGTTTCAAGACTATAAAGTTCAGATTACAATGCTAGTTTTATTGGATGAGTAGGAATGTTTTCACGAAGAATAAAGCCCATTAGTTCACAGTTTGCTTTGCATTGCAGCGGTTTGAGATTTTTGTGTGCAATGGAATAGCTTTTAAATATCTATGACCGGAAGAGACGAAAGGGAGGAGATATTTATTATCTTTTAATTGTTTTGTATCGTATGTGTTATTTTCCGTGACGTCACCAAACGGCTCTGTCGGAAGACCAGCGTTGGTTGTAACGTGTTTAGAACCAGCTCATTCTGACACAGAGACCGTTTTGTGTCATTAATCGACAGAAGCTTACAGCCGGTTTCTCGAAAGCTTATTATTTTGACAAATTGTTGACAATTTGTCCATCAACCATCTTGCCTCTACCTATCCACGAAGTCCTTATTGATGGGAGATCGCGCTGGATTGTAGCAAGTGAAAGAATTTAGGGGAGGGTTTGCCTCACCCCATCTCTTCCCGTGGGTGTCGTAAGAGGCGACTAAGGGATATCCACAGGGGGCGGGTAACAGCGCCCCTGCAGAACAATTCTACCACGAAACTGCGATCCTCAACCCGCATTCCCAGCGTGGGGTTTATGGGCATTACCCCCCACTAGATAAACGCCAACAAGGCGCGTATCAGGGGGAGGCCTGCGTCCAGCAGTGGACCAATACAGGCTGTTGAGGTTGAGGTTGAGGTTGCCTCAGCAATGCCGGTGGTACGATAGGCTGACAAAAGAAAAGTTATATCCAAATTCAGGCCATGTTCGATGGTGAATTGAAAATCTGACATATTTTATTCTACGTGACATATTTTTTACCTATTACACATATTTTTTATCGCGCAAAAACGATGGTCAGGTCTGGTCAGGTGAGGTCCTAGAATTGATCACTTCATGATGCAACCAATCAATTCTAAGACGATAAGATTTTTTATAAGGCGCTTATCACGGTTGTCTGAATTTTTTTTTGTGAATTCGTAGAAGAACCTTTCTAAAGAATACAAAATTGATAAATTTTGCGTGTTATAAAAAAGGAGGTGCAAAAAATAACACATTCTTAAAAAAAACGAATGCTTATTATACAGAACAAATTATCAGCAACAAAAATTTGCTTGCTGATTGAAAAATCTGAAAATGATCTCTGCAGTTTCATAGCGTGGGTGTAAATATTAATTTGGAGGATTTATTTGTTTACTGGCACCTGGGTTGGTATGAGTTATTTCATGCAAAATATGATTCTCTGCCTCCCCACGCAGGCCTCGTGTCCGATATAAACGAAATGATCATTGTGGTGGGCATTCGTAATGTGGGGATGTCCTCAGAACAAATATACATACATGGCTCGTTAGCTTTTTCCACATCATTATATGTGGCTTTCTGTAATACAGGGCGAAATTACATTGCAATTTAGCAATCAAATTATGTTGATGACTATGATAAACACACAATATAATATTGATATCGGGTTTTTCTAGAAACACATTATTTTTACTATTTTGTTTTTTTTGAATGGTTTACCTACGTAAGTGAAAGTCACCAGAGGACTCCTGTAATGTGCACGCACTGGGGTCTAATAAGGTTAATATTTTTGTTGCTCTTTACATTGGACAATTAATGATAATCTGTATAAGTACCTAAATCAAATGTATACCGCTTACTGAAATATAGATTTATTTTATTTATTTAATTAAGTATGTATCGGATTATGTTGAGCCAAACGATATAGAGATATTTACAGAATCTACAAATTATTCGTTCTCCTTTTCACGAGACACGCCATTGTAATACGCTAGGGCAAATCCAATCATAGACATAGAGTTGGTCAAAGGTAATGGAGTAGTTTTGAAGTGGATGCGGAATGGTTGCCGTACCTACATCCTATTTCAATTCCTGCACTCACAGTATGGAGTTAACAGAATAGTCTGCACGAGCTGTACGCTCGCATTCACATGAGTGGATGGATACAATGCTTCGCATTCTATCAATGAGCTGCCACACAGAAAGCTTGCAACTGAAAAATTTCAAGGATTTGTACACTGCATCGGGAACTATGTGGAATCTGGGATGGAAAGCTGTGAAAGTAAGCTCACAACAATCTAGACACCCAGCTAGATAAAGTTACTGTAGTACGTTCATAACGTTAACAAGATTTTATTCAAACCAATTAGAGATAATTTATAATGAAAATATGCATTACTATTTACCTGTGTTTGCAGACACAGTTGTAAAAATATGTCTTGTGCAAATCGTTCGTCTCCGTCATTGATTTATTAAAAAGGGAAGATAGGTTACTTTCTCCCAGTGCCTACTCCAAAATCGGCATGTGTTACATTCATTACAACTACACGCAAACACATACGCTCACAGTTATATTTCCAGTCCTGTGCAATACAAAAAAGAATAAAGACGGAAAGACGTATCCAAGACCGAAGTGAGACCGAGACAACAATATTTTACGCGAATCACGACCGCCCGTGCCGCCCGGTCAGACGGTGACTGAAGTGGGAGCACACAATTTTACACAATTAGAGGTTGTCACTTCCGAGAAACCAGTACCTCATCTTCCCTTTTTAATAAATCAATGGTCTCCGTTGTGTTTTTTCCTCTACCAACGTTTACCCGATATAAAGAAATAGCGAAAGTTCGAAGAAGTGGTTTGTCTAAGATGCATGATTCTGAAAATAGTACTTTGAAAAAATATAAAAAATAGTTCCGAGTAAAATATACAGCGTGTGTCAAGACCACTACCGAAAACAAAGGAGGCTGAAAAAAATTTAAGAGTAGGTTGATGGTTGAGTCAACATTTTTTCGCGGTTTTTTTTGGTAAATATTTTCAAAATCATAGTCTGATTAGAGATTCCGGCGGAATCTATTATATAATATTAAGAAACAATTCCGCGAAAAAACTACTTTAATTTGTATTTTTGATAATATAATATAATGTAAAAAAGACTTACGTTAACAATAGTGTCGAGGTGTTGTATATATTGGGCTTCGGTGACCACAAGTTCTCGGAGAATAGCTTGTACAGTGTCTCGTTGCAAGTTGCTGCTGTTATTAGGAAACATGTCCAATATGCTCGAGGGGTCTGTAACAAAAACAAATTGGTTAGTCTCCTTTTCGATCCATACCGAATAGGAAACGATTTTATTTAATATACAAAAAGCCACCTTCACATTCCTTGATATTTAATCAGTTAATTAATAGGGATATTAGGAAGAAAATATTTAGTAACATCATTCACGGTAGGGCTGGTCCACCAGTTCTAAAAAGCTATGGAAAGAGCTATGTTCGGATTATCTCTCGGATTAGTAACGAATACATCCGACAGAGAACCAAAGTTATCGACATAGCTTAAGGAATAAGCAAGCTGAAGTGGCAGTGGGCCGGCCATATCTAGC
Source organism: Eupithecia tripunctaria (assembly GCA_955876795.1). NCBI lineage: Eukaryota > Metazoa > Arthropoda > Insecta > Lepidoptera > Geometridae > Eupithecia > Eupithecia tripunctaria. The sequence goes on from OY041599.1 coordinate 11,075,843, forward strand.
GAAGAACCGACAACCGCTGCGGTAAATGTGTTCTTGAGGCGCGACCGCGACTCGGCAAACGTAGTGTAGTAGGTACGCCCGCCGGCCAGATGGGATGACTATATGCAAAAGACTGCAGGCAGATGCTGGATGCATCAAGCTCAAGACAGAGCGCTATTGAGCTCATTAGGGGAGGCCGATGTCCAGCAGTGGACGAGTAATAGGCTAATGATGTTGATGATGAGTAACCATTCCGCGAAAAACCTTCTCCGATAAGATCAAACAAATTATAAATTACTAGTTGCGCCCCGCGGCTTCGCACGCGTTGTTCCTATGAAAACATTAAAAGGTGATTTTCATCCCACGGGAACAGATTTATGGGATAAAAAGTAGCCTATGTTTTATTCCAGTATTAGAATTACATGTATGCAAAATTTCAGCCAGATCCGTTCAGTAGTTTTGGCGTGAAGAGGTAACAAACATCCATCCATACATCCATCCAAACTTTCGCCTTTATAATATTAGTGTGATAGTGTGATACATTTATACAAAATGAAAGAACATCTATCAAAGTGAGTCGTCAACTATTAAGTGTGGTCTCTCCGCAAAGACATCATCGGGACACCACAACACTCGACCTTGATACTGAGAGCTCCAAGCAACAACGGCAGAGTCCCACCAGAGAAGTTGTCACCTGGAGCTCAGAGTGACAATAACGTATCCCATGAAGCACCGACAACTGCTAGGGTAGATAATAGTTGGGGTAGACTGGAGTGGAGACCGCGATACGGAAAACGTAGTATGGGACACCTCCGACCCTTCAAAAATAGAGAATGGAACCGCTATACAAAACAGATCCCAAACACCTACCATTTCTCACGAGCAGGCGAGGTAAATTTGCAAATACGTCAGATGCAGACAGAGTCCGGAATACCCACAGGTGTAAATAGCACATAGAGATAAACTAAAGCGGGATTACGCTTTCATTCGCCGCAAAGACTGTGTTCCTTTAAAGAAACGTTCGTAAAACTGCGTAGAACGGTGACGTTATGTATTTTGCTGAGGGTAAGCGGGTTAGTAAAGCGCTTCCTTCCTTGTTCCATGTTCTAAGCCGCAACCAGGTGGGATGATCACCTGCGAAAGGACGCCGGATGCAGCATATAACGGCATGATGACGAATAAGTCCAGCAGTGGACTTATATAGGCTCAAGATGATGATGCACAGTTGAAATTAAAGTTTCAAGGTGGATTAATATCAAATAAGAAGGTACTCAAATCTGCAATGGCACATCTTGCAAGTAGATTTTTCGAGACTTATTTGCTTTTCCGATATGTATACAAGCAGCCCAAGTTTTAGTTTTGTTACAAACGGTTATTATATTGTTTATAATCAATGACAAGTCGCTCCTGAACTTAACATGAGTCTACTGTTTCACGCGTACAGAAGATTTCAATTCCATTTTGAAATGGAGCGAATGAAGTTATTGTATTCTCTTTGAAATGGAGTACCGTCCTGTTTATTGACGGGCAGAATGTGTCGCCATGGTAAGGACAAAAGAGGCCGATTAAACATGCGTCTAGGGCATCGACCAGGTATTTCGCGGCCTCCTCCGTAGATTAGGTATCTACGAATACGTGTCAAACATTATAAAAATGACACTCATAATTGTCTACTACTTGTTTTGGTTTTGACGCAGACATTTTGCGCAGAGCCTGACAAGTTTTCTGCTTATGGAACAAGAGATTAGTGGAGTTTAATTTATTTTATCTTGTGAGTAGGTAGGTACGTAACTGAAAATAATAAAAGTTCTTTTTTACAGGAACAATCTGTCAATCATGCCGTTACTGTTAGAGATTGTATCAAAATTAGTTAATAGCGACATGGAAGCGTACATGGAATATGTAACAAGTGTCTTGTGTCAATAAATGTCAGTCTGTTGAGAAATGTTACCGCTCTTTTATTTATAGTTACTTTGTACTTATCATATTTAAATTCATTTGGGTCCTTCTAATAACTAATAAAATAAATAAAAATATTTTATTACGGACAGCAAATATTTAGGTATGTAGATAGTTATGAGAATTCACAGAACTGTTTCTGTGTAGTCAATACATAACAAATAGTGCAACAAGAAAAGAAAAAACTCTCTAAAAAAACGACAACCAAGTCGTTTCACGTTTTATCGACAAGCAATCCCTATCGTAAACGCATATTATTGCGTCTATAGTGGTGCTGTACGAACGTCACTTCCAATCAGGTGTGCGAACGAATAGTTGCACTATATGCGTTGTGTGCATGCACACAATGCGAAGTATTGTTTTTATTTTATTAATTGTGTGTGCGTGAGCTTCGATTGCGACAGTAGGTTTTGGATTGGCATCTCTCTAGATGTCTGTGATTGCGACAGTAGGTTTTGTACTCAGCGCACAGGATTGGCATCTCTCTAGACCTCTGTGATCTACACATTTATCTAAGCGAAAAACGTTCCTTTACCTTATCAACCTGACTATCACAATGATTTTTTGTTGATTTGGTGGTTATTGTGAAACGAAACGCAACGATTTTAAACATTTTTTTGCCTTTATTAAAATCCAGACAACACTTTAGAAAAGATGAGTTCAAAGAATAACTGAGCAGAGATATGAAAATTTGAAATTGTAAAATAGACAATTACTCAATAAGTAATGCTTGGTAATCGTTCAATAATACGTAATAACGTGGTCAGAACGCATTGTTACTCGAGGGTTACATTACATGAGTGTGTGACTATTTTGACATGAGTTCCCAAGCATTGTTTTAAAATTAGTCTTTACTCAAAACCATACATAAGCATCACTCAAGCATAGGTCGATGACTGAACATGCATTCATAATACGGCCCCATACTATGTTACCGACTGAACTTTATTTATAATGCACGTTGCCGTCATTTTAAAAAGTTTACCATTACCCGAAAAAAAACGAGATGCTAGCGAATCTATTGCAAAATATGTAGCCCATTCAATTTAGGTCTAAATCGCTTTTCGTAATTACGGGGCGGTAATTCTTCTTTTATTACCGTTATCACTCATTGGTGGCAGTAAAGTTGGCGAGCCCGCACGGCATTCGAGCTTATAACACATTATACCTACTGAATCAGGGTTGGATTAGGAAATAGTTATGCGCCCCTTTGCCCTTAGTGGAAGTCTCTCTTGCTTAATGCTTCGATTACTTAAAGTTCGTAAAGTTTTTGTACGCTATAATAGTATATTAAATATCGCAGGAGCAGGAAAGTTTAAGGCACGACACAAGTGTTTTATGATTATATCTATCTATCTTTTTTTATTATAGACGTTTTTTTGTGAGTACAACCATGAATGGTATGGGTACTTAGTGGTAGAGTACGTACCTACCATAGTCTGTATACAGCACGTCTTGTAGATCGTACGTTTGATTTTCTCTAACTTTAATTCCATTTGTGCACCAAATGAGTTCCATTTTATTGAAATTATTGTGTATGTATACCTATTTGATTTGTTTCTTTTATCAGTGTGTTTTGATTTAATTTGTTTTGTATTATGAATATTTTATCCGTAACGCCAATAAGTGGCTCTGCCGGAGGACCAGCGTTGGCTAACTTGCCAGTCATTCAACTCATGCTGAGTCAGAGCCATATTTGTAGACGGACCTAAGTACACTTTTTTTCCTTGCTCTATAATTGAGTTTTAACATACCTACTTATGTTCTGTCTTTAAGATGAATATATTTTATTCATATTATTCTTATTCTATATCTTATAAATACATCAAATGAACACTAAAATACATTATTTATAACGGTTTTTTTAATGATAGAATCGAATTGGAACTAGTATTTACAATTAAAACAAGCAAACTGTTGCGAACAATCTTCAGGTAGCTGAACCGATTCAGCTCAATACCAGTCGGTAGCGTCAACTACCTAATAGATGTTTTTGTTTCGTTTCCTTTGTTTCCATCTGACCTGATGGTAAGAGACGACAAAGTAATTAAGTTACAAGGTAGACAGTCGAGATCGTTAATAACTTCAACATTTAATCAGTTCAGTTTCCAGTATCGGCAAACTATTGCAAATAATTCGAGAGAGTGAACTGAAGCGTCCCCAAGAAACCTGCTGCATTTACAGCAAGTGACAATACTGATCTATTTGGCTGAAGTAAGCGAAGCAAACGAATATCACAGTGGTAGCTTTGGTGATTTGAGTATTTAACGATAGCTAAATAGCAACTTTGGTCATAATCATTACTGTCCAACCGTTCATTCGGTTTTCGTTAAGTTTGATACCAATATCTCTCAATTTCATCTCTCATCGTCAATTTGATATAAAATGAATCTATTAAATCAAATGGGGGAGGAATTATGGACTACATTTCAAAATGGTTTATATTTTATTCTAACGTGTCAAGTTTTCATAAGAATATTGTATTACTCGTATTACAAGAGGTCTAAAATAGCAGAGATTCTATGAAGTTGTAGTTAATTTTTCATTGTTTCTTGTTTTGTTTTTGAATACGTCTATGACGCAATACAATAATTCTTTGTTTAAAAAGGGAAATTTATTAGGTACGTACTTTTACGAATTCGTATTCAGAACAAAACAAATGAAAGTAGGTAGTAATGATTACTACCTACTTTCATTTGTTCTTTCTTTTATTCCACTTTTAAAACAAAGAATTATTATATTGCGTCATGGACGTACGTTGTATAAAATTTTAAGGCCCATACACCAGCAAAAGTGGCGCCCCCAACTATTTTATCTTATTATTACGTTAAACGCAGGAATTTAAAAAAATCCTACGTTCAGTTTGTGGTATCTATTATAAGCTATTTATTAATGCCTCTGTAATTGTTTCATTTTGTAAAGCTTAGGAAGAGATACGAAGTTGCGCTTTTTGGCCACCAAACTCTATTTTTGTATCTCCTCCTAAACTATAAGAGATAAAATTATAAAAGAGGTATTAAAAAATAGCTTATAATAGATACCACAAACTGAACGTAGGATTTTTAAAAATTCCTATGATAACCGTAAAAATATGATAAAATAGATATCGCTGTCAGATTGGCTCGGGTATGCGCCTTAAGCAACTTCTACGTACAAGGCCTTCAGCCTGGTTTACGCGCAGACGCGGCGCATGCAGCGGTGCGGCCCGCACTGATTTCAAACATATGGCGTTGGTGGAGTGCGTTTAGGGAGGAGCGATTTGTGAACGCACGCGGCGTTCGACATCATGTCACAGGTGCTAAACTTTGAAACCGTCAGCGTTGCCCGCCGCGAGCACCGTGGTGTCGGAGCGGGGGCGGACACCGCGGCAGCATTCGTGAACGGCCCAAGCAAAGTGCTAACTTAAAACAACAAGGTTATAACTTTTTGTAGAAAATCGTGAGTTTTCTTAACGCACGATTTTCTACGATGAGTTACGAGTAGAAGTTAGAACATATAAAATTTATAATATTTTCTTTATTTTTAGTTTGTATTTTACTTACTAGTATAGTATGTTTAATAGGTACCCTTATGCCTTTCATACTGACTTTATTGATTTGTTTGTTTTCTTTCCTGCTGTTTGTTCAGCGTCGTCGTAGAAGAGGCCTATGTTCAGCAGTGGACGTATACGAGCTGATGGTGATGATGATGATATTCTACCTTAGTTTGACCCTGTTTTACACCTTGACGCATCTTCTACATTCATACATTCCATCACTTGACTCAAGCACAGAATAACTATACAGAGTGTAAGAAAAAGAAAGGACAAACTTTCAGGGGTGGTTAAGACTCAATCATAAAACCGAGGAAAAATATTTCCAAAAACTGTCGACTGTTAGTTTTCGTGAAAATAAATAGTTATAAAATAAAAGAAGCAATAATTTGGCATTAAGAAATCGTGCTTTTGCCATTAAAAAAGGTAGGTACCACTGTAAACGCATTTTACCGCGGTTCTATGCCAATAAGTACATGCATCACCCATTTCCTAGTCTAGTAATAATAGGGTATAAGTATGCATGTGATTTCAAAATGGCTAAAAAAATATATATGTATTCTCTATTGATAAAGAAACATATCTACATATTTGTTTTAGCATTTTGAGATGTTTTTATTGTAGAATTTAACCATTGAAAAATTTATATTTTAAATCTCAATCGCAAAATTTCAAAACACTACGCCATTGGCAAGAGCGGACGTGACATAACTGTTCACATTTCTTCTTTTTTTATGTTTGGCGCTGCATCATGATTTGACACTATTCTGCGCACTTCAAATTTCGTATTGCCGGTTATTTTCTGATTTTTCAGAAAACCTCTTTCCTGAGATAATCACTACTGAGGTCGTCACAAAAGGTTTTAATCGAGTGTGAACGTCGACGTCAAATGAACATGGCGCCAATAAGGCAGCGTTTTTATCACCCGAAAATGATTGTAGTTTTGATTTGTTTTTTTTTACCTTGTTATTGCGAAATTCAGTGAGCGTCTTATCATTTTTCGGTTAAATAATGGCCTAAAGAGTCGATTAGAACAATAAAAAAATCGATGCATATACCCTATTACGGTTTATTTCTGTTTTCGTAATTAGGTATTATTTAAATGTTTTCCAGAGTTCTGTGATCGAAACTAAACAAAGGTTCAACTTCGATCTAAATTTTGGGTATTTGCTACGACTGCGTAACTGAAGCCTTTGCATCAGAGCTCCTTAAAACCACTAGCCCGATTTCACGTTGAAGTGAACTCAATAAACACGATATAAATGATGGAACGCGCTGTAAGTAGCTATCACGCTAATTGCTATAACGTTAATAAACTCGTGCATGAAAAAGCACGGTGCGCGCCTGTAGCTTTTCGAATAAATTAATAAATTAAATTCAATATGAATGTTCATCAGAAAACTATCATAATAAGAAACTAAATTAAACCCTAACCTATAACCATAAATCGAGGTTTTTAGAGGTTTATTTTTTACTTCTTTAAAGGTACATTCAAGAGACCGATGTATGGGGCAAATACACAAACTCACTCACTGTATGTATACATACATTCACACATACACACACACCCGCGCGCTAATATATATTTAATAAGTACCTAAATACATTTATATAATAGTTATAGTTGTTACTTTGTAGTTATTACTTTTAATTTAAGATGTATAGACTTAGTTTGCTGTTCCACTTGTTTGTTTAATTTCTGTGTAATTTTTTTTAAGCCTTCGTGTTATATTATATTTTTAGTATTTATATGAAAATTGTAACGGTGTATTTTCTCTATAAATATAAATAAATAAATAAATAACGTGGCCAGCAGGGCCGTCTTTGTAGACCAAGTAGTTTAGGATCCCGTTATTCAACGACCTTCACCGAACTGGTTATCGGATAAACATTATTGTATATCAAATCAAATATATCAATAAATACATATATTGCGAATGGGTTGACTCCAAAAAATTCATTCGAGAAATCGTACTTTGTGGTATCTATTTTAAGCTATTTTTTTAATACCTCTGTAATAGTTTTAACTTGTATTGTTAAGGAAATAGAGTTTGGTAGCCAAAAAGGGAAACTTTGTCATCCAATGGAGGCCCATAATCCCCACGTTGGGCATGCGGGTTGGGGATTGCAGTTTGGTGGTATAATTGTTCTGCAAGGGGCGCTGCGGATCGCACCCCGGTGGATATCCCTTAGTCGCCTCTTACTATACCCGCGGGAAGAGTTGGGGTGGTGCAAATTCTAAGCCAGCACCGCACAGCACTAAGTACGATTAAAATAATTAGTGTTTTGTAATACCTTACATGTTAACAAAATAATTAAGTGTTTCTGAACAGCTCTCTGCTTTGACGCTGTAGTTAGTAAGATCACTTCATAGATACAGGAAAACTCAACAATGGTTAATTAAACTAACATTGTTAGTTCACAAAATAAAGCTTGTGCTTGACTTCGCATGTCTAATTAATTCACCCATTTGAAAGGTGGAGGTGAAAACTAACTAATGCAAGAGTCTTATCGAGGTAGTACCGGCAGAGAGTTGAATAGCGACCTTATGTATGCTCTCCCGTAAAATACATTATCAATTAATGAAGAATTAAAATGGCTTCTTTAAGCCTATTAGCAAACGCTACTGGGATAGCGAGCTACAATTATGACCACATATAGATAGTGGACAAACGCTCGACCACCAGTCATTTTGTACCTTTAACACAAGCTTTGCTTGGCTTGGGGCTGGATAGTGCTAGGTGAGTTGTCTAACATTATTATTTCAAAAGAAAATAACATTAATACTATAAAAACCCCTTTTACCCTTAGGGTTCCGTATACACAGGGTGAAACGGGAACGTATTACTAAGACTCCGTTGTCCGTCCGTCCGTCTGTCTGTCTGTCTGTCAGTCTGTTTCCAGGATGTAACTTAGGAATCGTGATAATTAGACAATTGAAATTTTCGCAGATTATGTATTTCTATTGCCGATAGAACAGAATATAACGGATATTTAAGAAGGCTCCCATACAGCAGACATGATTTTTTATAACTATTTTTCTCTCAAGGAACTCTTCGTGCGCCATTCTCACACGCACTTGGAAGGCTTTTCAAAAACAAGCTTTAACCTAAGTGCATTCAAAGACAAATCACGCAAACTAGAAGTAGTTGCGACGTTCGTTTAGGAGTCCTTTGTCTCCATCATCAGACCAGCTCGATGGTATCATAAGATTGCGTTATCATCACCGAACTTGCATAAGTAAGTATGTTAAATTTCAGCTCAATCGGTTGTGAATAAATTGTTTTAAATTCTATTGCAAGATTTTTCCCACCCATACAAACATACCTACGGAGCTGAGACGTGGACACTCACGATAGGGCTGGTCCACCAGTTTAAAGTCGCTCAGAGAGCTATGGAAAAAGCTATGCTCGGAGTCTCTCTGAAGGATAGGATTCGTAATGAATACTTCCGATAGAGAACCAAAGTTATCGACATAGCTCAAAGAATTAGCAAGCTGAAGTGGCAGTGGGCCGGCCATATTTCGCGAAGAACCGATAACCGCTGGGGTGAACGAGTTCTTGAGTGGAGACCGCGACTCGGAAAACGTAGTGTAAGACGCCCTCCGGCCAGGTGGGATGACGATCTGCGAAAGACTGCAGGCAGATGCTGGATGTGTCAAGCTGAAGACAGGGCGCTATGGCGCTCATTAGCGGAGGCCTATGTCCAGCCGTGGACTAGTATAGGCTGATGATGATGATGATGATGATGATGATACAAACATAAAAAAATAAATAAATAAATAATGCTGGACAATTCACACAGCATTATCTAGCCCCAAGCTAAGCAGGGCTTGTGTTATGGGTACTAGATAACTGATATGCATAATACAATCCACTACATAGATAGATATTTTTTATTATACATAGAAAACATCCCGAACGCCCTGAACACATATCTGCAGATCGTAAAAATATTTGCCCCGAGGCGGGAATCGAACCCGCAACCTCCTGCGTCGCAGGCGGACCTTCGCCCACCGCGCCACAGAGGTCGTCGAACGAAACACATAGTTAAATCAGTCCCTACTAATAGTTCGAGTAAATAAAAGTTAAATTGAGTACTTTATAATTTTATAAAGGTATTTCCTTCATATAACTCACGCGAAAACACAGGCAAAAGTTTGTTGTAAAACTAATTTTAAAAATTCAATCTATCGCAATATAATCGATAAATTATGAATTGCTCGTTTTCGTTTTAAAGTCTTACAAACTAAATCGCTTTATAATTGATTTATTCAATAATCGATCATTAAGAGGTTCTGCGTATACTATCTGTGAATGCCTGGTCCTGACCTTTATAGGCCTTATGCCTGTTATTTTTCAAGATATAGGCAGACACTGAAATTGTATGATGAAAATGCATTTTTTGTCTTATCAACCATCACGGAGTGGCCTCGGCAAGTTGATTTCTGTTCGTTGTGCTGGTACTCCCTCGCATTCCAGGACTCGGAGGTTCTAAATCAATAAATAAATTCACACTCCCATTTCGACACGACTAGGCTTATATTATTACGTTTAATATTATCAGCCTGTTACGAGTATGTTTTAAAATAATAATGTCAACCGCAACTCAGTTTTAAGAGTGTGTCATGATCAATTTATTTAAAAATTGTAGTTCAAAATCGTTATCTTAGAATCTGTGAAAGTATCATCTTCATATTTATATCGTATCCATTTTGAATGGAACATAAACGTAAACAAACAGCCCATACTTAACCTAAAATTCACTTTGTTGGCGCGTCCGTTTATACGTAATTTACATTACTTGACGATATTAGATCCTCCCTTTAATAAAAATAGCTTACAATTATATCTGAAACTCAACGCCAAGCAAGTGAGATTTTGTTATTTGTGTCGTACTTTGTTTACTAACATGCTTCATTCAAAATGGATAAACCATAGGTAATATTACTAATATCTGATATTTTATCTAAAATTACGTGTTTTGATAATATTTTCGAAGCAAAGAAGTAATGTCTTTTAATTTTTCGATTGGTTGTTTTATTAACTTGTAATTAGATAAAAACTGTTTTGTCGCGTAGAAAATTCGATGCACTTTCGAATAAACCACCGTTTGAGATTTGCTTAATAATATGTATATGAGTGCGATATACCTTTTATATCAAACGCAATCAAGTAAGTCTCATTTAGCAGATCACTATGAATCTAAAAATAATTGTAATGAATGGTAGAGTCTTTTGTTACTTTGAAAACCTATAATTTCTCACTCCTCCCCATTTTTAATAACGAAAATAATTAGAAGTGCTGCGTAGAGTAGACGGGTTATCTATATATAAAAACTTCAGCACGACTCGATGCTCTTTTGTTTGTTGACGGGTCGAACAGAATGTGACAGCGTTCTAAGCGGGAAGTTCATAATCACATTTGCATAAAGTGAAGTAACGTAAACTTTGTACTTAAGGCGCATACCCGAGCCAATATGACAGCGATACCTATTTTATCATATTTTTAAGTTTATCATAGGATTTTTTAAAAATCCTACGTTTTGTGGTATCTATTATAAGCTATTTTTAATACTTCTGTAATATTTTCTATAGTTCTATATATCTCATATAGTTTAGGAGGAGATGCGAAAATAGAGTTTGGTGGCCAAAAAGCGCAACTTTGTATCTCTGCCTAAGCTTTACAAAATGAAACTATTACAGAGGCATTAACAAATAATTTATAATAGATAGGTACCACAAACTGAACGTAGGATTCTCAAAACTTGCTGCTTTTAACGTAATAATAAGGTAAAATAATTGGGGGCGCCACTTTCACTGGTGTATGGGCCTTAACAGTATATAACGGTCAACGGCAGTTCACACTCAGCTTACTGTACCATTCCGCTTCAGTTTAAGGCCCATACACCAGCGAAAGTGGCGCCCCCAACTATTATATCTTATTATTACGTTGAACACAGGAATTTTTAAAAATCCAACGTTCAGTTTGTGGTATCTTATAAGTTATTTAGTAATGCCTCTGTAATAGTTTCATTTTGTAAAGCTTAGGAAGAGATGCGAAGTTGCGCTTTTTGGCCACCAAACTCTATTTTTGCATCTCCTCCTAAAGGGCCTCTCCCCTATATGAGATAAAATTGTAAAAGAGGTATTAAAAAATAGCTTATAATAGAAACCACAAACTGAACGTAGGATTTTTAAAAATTCCTATGATAAACGTAAAAATATGATAAAATAGGAATTGCTGTCAGATTGGCTCGGGTCGCATACCCTTAATCAATAATTCCATCCTGTCACCATCAGTTGGCACATTGACGTGTGTCTGTGGTCAGTGGAGGTGCCGGTGCCATATCTCCGTGACGTGAGGTGGGATGGCTTCTGGTTTCATCATCGAGGTATATAAACGACAACCTCAGTGGCGCAGTGGGCGAAGGATCGCCCCACGAAGGCGCGAGTTCGATGTCACTACTGAACGAATGCTTCTATGATATGCGGGTCAGATCATCAATCAGAGTTTCAGTATAAATAATTATGTATATTATATTAGGTATTATCTGTTATACTCGTATGACCAAAAGAGAAAAAACAAAGGCCTTGACTACAATAAACAAATGAAAACCAGTTATTTTTCCATTATTTATTATATATCATAAGGCCACAAGGTAATCAGAGCTTGTGTTATGGGTACCCAACGACTGCTACAAGTATTTTTATTACAGTTAGAACGAATAATACAATGGAATTCGTTACTAAGTAGGTTGATAAGCCACCTACTATAAACAAAAAGTGTACCTATTAACGAAAAGTCGGAAAGAGTGGTATATACTATTGACGAAGAGTCTGGAATTGAACAAGTGACAAAACTAGTTCTCAAATGTAATCGTAACTGCAAGAGAATCCAGATAAAGGAACACAAATTGCATAGTCCGATACACCCTTGCCGTTTTATTGGCATCACAGGGTTCATGGAACCGGACAAAAACAAGCAATTTTATTGGGCTTATTGACGTTGAAACGTTCAATGTTGACAGACGTTGTGCTTTGTTAATTATTCAGCCGTAAAGCTTTTTTTTCAGCTGACCTTTGTATCAAAGGCGGCCTTTTAAAAAATTGGAAGTGCAACTTGCCAGCTTTATTAAATCCGTCTTTGTTTTCATTTTACATAAAAACTTCGAGATTAATAAACAGGCTAAAGAATTGCTACCAGTTTTCCTTCGTAGAACGAGAACTATGCATTTAATTATTCCTCCTTTGAGTAAAAGATTGGAAGTGAATAAAATGCTGGCTGTTTTTGCAGCTGTACGAAAAATAAACTAGAGACGTTAGTTTATGTTTTTATACTCCACCTGCTTAGAAAGCTGCTTATTCCTTTTCCAAATATGAGGTAGAAAGCCCGTCTTTGCCGGTGTACCGAAACGCGGGAGGAACAACTATATGCAATTTCATTTCTCACGCGTTTAGCGGGAGAGAAAAGTGTATGAAAATCCATTAATGAAATGTTTTTTTTTAATTATTCTTATATCATCCGGTGGCTATGGTAATTTTCATCATAGGTCAGACGTCACTTTTTTTACTCAAAACCCGCCATATGATATCGGCCTCTACCGTATTCGGAACATTAACTAAAAAAAAGAACCATGTGCAAATCATACGTGCGCGTATTAATTGCTACATTTGACTGAACAATAATAATTTACTCAGGTGATTTTGAAGATTTAAAAAGATAATTTTCCTTGAATGTATGTTATAAAGCATATCTTACTGAGGAGAAAGTGAAATTCCTACCTCAATTGACACACTCGATAGGAATCGGGCAGTTTTTCAACTCGGTGTACATTGTACTATTCTAGGCGGCTAGTATTTTTCACGCACTACTGCTACCACTACTACTACCTGCTACATGACCAGCCCTCACACGAGGCCCATAGCATCAACCTCTAAACTCATTGGGGCACGGCCTTGATTTAAATTCTACAGATTGCGATTGAGCACGTTCCTCCCGCCAGAGAGCTCAATTTGTGCGAAAATACTTAAGGAGATTAAGTAAATGTAAATTATTATTTTCGAAATATTACCTCTTGACTCGTGATTTGGAAATTCAGGGAAAACTTGTAACAGGCTGTATCGTTACGATCCTGTTATTAGCGAAAATAATATTGTTTGGCAGAGTAAAATCCTATGAGTGGCAGAATACTTTAGTCGAGTGAGCTTATTGAAACAAAGAACAAAAAAAAAGAAAAATTAAAAATAAAGAATGAACAACACATGGCTTGTAGGGAGACCGAAAAAGATATATCGATAGTCGATTGATTTCAATTAAATGTTGTTTAAAGGACTGGCTTACACAAATCAAAAGGAAAACATTATTTTTATATTTTTATAAAGACCATAATGGTTAATAAAATGAAACATTGAACATATCTAATTATAACACCTGTAATCAATCATCTATCATTTGTAAGGGAATGGCAGAGGAATACAAAACTGGATTTAAGTCAAGGTTTTATTTCAGCAAGTCAATAAATTCATGAAATCATCGATAAAGAAATGTTGTCAGAAAAACATTAGGACAACCCTTCTATCGATGGGAGTGTTAGAAATTAACCAATGAGAAGGGTTGTCGGAGCGATGACGGAGCTATGTCAGAATACAAAACAACAAATTGTCCGCAAAATGTCTTCAAAATGACGTAGGATTGAAAATAGTGGGAAGAGTTCATAAAATAGGCAATGGTAAGTTGATACTTATGGCCTAGAAAATAAAGAAAAACTTGAGAGGTGTCAAGGGACACCCGGACGGAACGAAGTTCCTTTCGATTAATTAGTGAAGGAATTGTAATAAAATTTTATTTTTTTTAAGTTATAATAATAGCGAAATAGAAATGAAAATATCTGGCTTGCTTTCTATAAGAGAGAGAGAGAGACAGACAGAGAAACATGCGACGCCGCACAGCTTACAATACTGCCGTGCTAAAGATAACCGCCGTAAGCAACATTTTTTTCAATATTGAGTTACTATCATATTCGGAACCGCCGTATCGAGATCTATAAGTTTTATTTTGACAGTTTTTCAGAATAAAGGCTCTAAAGCCTATTTTCAATTTAGATAAGCGTAGTAAGTACTGTATTTTTTTTTAAATCCTTAGAATTACAGTTGTAAGCGCTCATGCCACGGTTATGTATCTAAACTTTCTAAAATATAGCCCATAGAGTGCTTACCATAAATGCAGTAACGACTTACAATAACGTTTTATTAAGCATTACGTATTTTGAGACGTGAAACACGTAGTGCTTTGGCTCGACAACTGCTCTGCCCAGAATAAGAACTGGGCACTGCTATGCTTTCTGGTCGATATTATTAACAGTGGAGATATTGCAGCTGAGAGCATAACGCTAAAATTCTTTGAACCAGGGCATACCTTTATGTCAGCAGATAGTTTCCACCACCAGGTGGAACTATCTTTGCAAAGAAAAGGAAAAGTTTACGATTTTAACGATTTTGTGGACTCGGTCCAGAAGAGCAACAAAAGGAAAAACATTGTAAAGGTGATGGAAATAGCAGATTTCATCTCTTATGAAGACATGTCGTCGCAGCACAAGCTACGCAAAAATGAACCACGAGTTTATTTAAGTAATATAATGGCTGTGAGGGTTGAGCGGGGCCTTTACAAATTAAAATATAAATTTCTTCACAGTGAGGAATTCAAACTAGAACCATTGGATTTTCTACAGATAAAAATTACTAAATTAAATAAATTTCCTCCTATACAGCGCAAACAATTTCCTAGAGGGATAACCCAGGAAAGAAAATCAGCTATTATAGAAAAGCTGGTTCCTCTGATGCCCGAAAATAGGAAAGCTTTTTGGATGAATTTGCCCACCGCATATTCTGCTGAAAACCTGTTGGATGAAAACTAATACCTATAAAAAAACCTATAAATAAATTTTCCGAGTTGTGTTTTTAGATGTTCCGATTTTTTGAAGGTTTCGTTTTTATTGTTAAAGTGGGTAGTCCTTACTTGTTTTAGAAGGTGTTTGTTTGATTTTTTATGTGTTTCAAATGTCCTCCAAAGTACGTAGTAAAGTTTAGTTTTCCAAAGTACAAGACATCGATCTGAAACATTTTTTAAGCATAAAGACGATCTTAGAATAAATAAAAAATAAGTTTTACTGCATGTGCAATGAAAAATGCTAGTTAATAGGTTTAATTAATATTTTAACAGGTGATTAGTATAAGTTAATGAGACTGTAATAACTAAACAAAGTGATCTCGAAGAGCATTATAAGTGAAAACTATTGACTGTGATTTTCTATGACTGAATAACGTAACTGTTAACTAGTAATTAGATTTTAGGTAACTTTGAATTCCAATTAAACATTTTAGACTGAACAAGATTTTGTTTAACTTATTTTCGCTATTCTAACAAACCCTGATGGAATAAATGATAATATAATTAATAAAGGCTTATAATATATTAAGATTTTCTTCGAATGACTCCTTCACTAACTTGCAACAAGCGCCGTAAATAGCGTAAGTAGTTTGAGGTAAAAATGTATTTATATTATGAATTCCTTCTTATAACCGTCGTAGGTGACGTGGTTAGCGCGGTTATGCTTAAAATAACAATATTAACTAATTTTGTTCTTTTTAGCAAAAGCGCAATAAAATGAATTCCATAGCATTAGCGCTCTATGTGTGTTGCTTACAACGCTTATTGCAAGTATTTGTTTTTAAATAACCGTAAGCTTCCTCAGCATAACATGTTTTTTGTTATTTTATTGAAGTAATCGTTGTTGCAAGAGTATTCTTATCCAGCCTTTAAAAACTACATCATTTTCTCTACAACACAAATGTATCAGAAGTATCAAAAAGTGAATTTTGTAGATTTAAACAACAAAAACAAATTGAAAACTTTAGCCGCAATTTTCTCCAAACTAGCACGCATGCACTTGTCGCTCTGATCCTTAGCACGGCAGAATAGCTTACTATAGCAAAAAGTGTCGTGACAACTTTTCGTAAGAAATTTTTCTGTCTAGCCCCCTTTCACAACACGCGATAAGGAACTACGTTCCAATAAATTAGAATGTTAAAAAAATTCGAATCGTTTGCCTATATGAAGAGGAACACAATTTTACTCGGGATGACTCGCTGATAGATTTTTGGAGAAGTAGGTCGTTATGCTGCTCAAATTGTTGTAGGGTTTTCTAAGATCCGCGTACCTTTTGGAAAAGTGGAGGTTAAAATTAAAGAACGTAGTTGCTGGGTTTGAAACTTACAAAAGATTTGTGATGTGAATTGTGCAACATTTTTTTTTGTTGGGAAATAAAATTGTAGTGAATTTAAATTAGATTCTTGGGATCCTAAAATTGTGTAGGTTGTAATATAACTCAAAAACTTAGCTCGATAAATCCCCCTGTGCTTAGAAATCCAAAATTTATTTTGGTTGTGTGTTACGGCCTGGTAAGTAGCCGTGAACATATACCCTCTTGTGGCCCTCTAGGTAGTCTAGGGTATGGGAGAATCTTTGAAGCATGCCCACTTTGATTATACTCGTCTCCGGGATCTAAGGCCTCCCGACGTTTTGTTCGTTGCCCTCGTTTGTCTATGCTCTTAAAAGGATCTGAGTTGCTATTCACAATATAGGGCTCTACCATTAACTTAGACGATCACTGGCCAAATTACTTCATAGATGCATTCATGGGGTTAAGTTTAAGGGGTGTAGGGCTATTTTGAGGGGGGGGGGGGGGGGGGGTGTTACTCTTTACTTTGGTATAAGCTGTTTACTGATTATTAAGTATCTGGAATTCAACAAAAAACAGCACAACAGATTTTTTGTTTTTATCTGCAGGGGCGTTCCTGCCCGGTCCCCAATAGACACCCCTTAGTCGCGTCTTACGACACGCAAATTCTAAGCACTTTAATACAATTTAATAGAACTCGCATAGATTTTGTTCAATCCTCTATTGGCAGTATCATCCAATAAACTGGTAAATAACAGCTGTAATAAGTTGTGCATGGCTGCGCAGGCAATGGGCACGTCAGACAAGAAACTAGGTGCGGCACAACGATAAGTACCTACGTCCTGTGAATTTATGGGAGTTCCGCAACAACACTGGTTTTTAACCATAATTATGTGTATCACCTGAATTCCAAATGAACCAAAGGGCTCTGGAATTCCAACTTGCAGCGCATGCTACTCGTAGGTTTAACTTTGCAAAACAAATAAAGATTTACAGCCCCCGGTTGCTCGATGATTTGGTCTATTATAATAGACAGGGGTGATAATTATCAAGTAATTTTGCCACCTGCCGTATTGACAAAATATTTTTATATGTATAATTCAGTAGTCAATAACGAGAGATTAGTAGCGGGACAGAGCATACGTTTTTGTAACAGTGTAGGCGCAACATTTTTGTGGGTTACATGGTTTTGTAGAGTTATTCCAGTTTTCCCCGTTAACAAATCCTCCAGAATTTATTTTTTTGGAGCCTAGTTTACCTTCTTGAGAAAAATACTTAAGGGAAAACTGTATAAAACTGTTTTTTAATTTCAATTTTCCCCTACGCTATAAAACAAATAGAAGTGTCAAAAGAGACAGAATTTGTTATAAATTATGTCATCATGACCGGCTGCTTACTTCGCCCGACCCAAAGATTTAAATCTTTAGATAGGCCCTTTCCGTAGTGTGACCGCGCCGTGTTTGTTGCCAAACGAAGTTTGTGAGCTCACATACTTGTTTTTGTCATTTGGAATCTGTGAATTGTGTGTTTTTGTAGTGTGCTTGTTCACAAAAGTTCGTGCTATGTGATACCAATAATATCAGTTAGGTTTATTGACAAAAACCCAATTATATCTACTCATAGTGTGCGTGCGTCGGCATTTAGTTAACACATTTCAAAGAAAATACCACAGTTTTTGGGGTTAAGGGCGTATCTAACGATTTTAATCTGTGGCCAGATCATATTGGCTAGTTCAGGTTGGATTAGATAACGTTGAATAACTATTATTTGTTTCGGACACACACTGGACGGCTGGAAATTCTGTGAGTGCAGAACCCCTTTACACTGAACTCTGGAAATGTCACTATCCAATCAATGCTACTGTATAAGAGAGATGCCACACTGCGACGTAGCAGCGCCTGTGTGGCATCTTACGGTTATCCGGCTAAACATAAATGCGAACTCACCAAAGGCTGAATCGAATCTGCTAATCCAAGGCGTAGCCATCAAAGGAGTGGCCATTTTCCGTTTGCTGCGTAGTTTGATTGGGTTGTTTGACAACCCTGTTCCAATCATTTAAAAGCCATTTGGATACCCTGCAGTGCTTTGGTCAGCAGACAGCACTGTTGCACTAATCAAAAGACGAGGGGTCGAATGAATGTACTTCATATTGTACATGAATAATTCCAAAATTGACAATTTAGTATCCTAACGCACGCTTTGGTCTTATGGAAACGTTTAAAGGTGATTTCTATTTCAAGGGAACTGATTTATGGGATAACAAGTAGCCTATGGTTGATTTCAGGATTAAGATTACCTGTATGCAAAATATCAGCCCGATACGTTCAGTATTTTGGCGTGAAGAGGTAGCAAAAATCCATACAAACATACAAACTTCCACATTTATAATATTAGTGTGATGTGAAAGACTGAGTGAATGAAGGTAGAGGTATATGACCTTGCAGAATTTTCGTATTTTTAACCGACTCAAAAAGTCAAAAAGGGAGGAGGTCGCGGATGTGTTTTTTATGTATTTATGTTACTTGATATCTCCGCCCATGGTTAACTGATTTTGCTTATCTTTCACGATTATATAGAGAATGATCCCGAGGTGGTTTTATCGAAATTTTATTTCCGAGGGATTATTATTATTAAAGCCGTAAAACTTTACAAGGTAATAGTTTTCCCAATAATTGGTTACTTAAGGTGTTCATGGCAACGAGCGTAAACAAGAGACTACCTAGAAAAACAATATTACAAAGTTGACGGATAGCGGATAACACGAAGGATGACCGTTTTTACAACGATTCTTCTATGAAAATGATATTTATTTTTTAAAGATTCGTAAACAAATGAGTCGTTTATTGACGCGTCCGAAGCAACGCACGATTGCACGTGCAGGTGACGTGCAGCAGTAAGGTTGTATTTCGTGTTTTAACACCATCATGGCCTAAGACGCAGGTGCCAATCTCCACCACGTAAACTGCCGCGCGCCCCTGCGGGTCGCACCGCGAGGCTGGGCAGAGATAAAGTACTTTGAATTTCATTCGTCTTTTCATTCATGTGTCATCAACTCATCAATCAGTCATCACATAAAAATAAATAAAACTCGATTTTAAACTATGATCTATTTGTCATAGAGCTGCAAATTATGTCAATAGATTTCAGTAACATAAATTAAAATTCACATGCTTGAAGTTGAGATAGATTTTGGACTATATTTATTGAAGAAAAAACAAAACAGCAAGTACTTTCTATTATGTTTAAAAATCGTCAACAAGAAAGTAATTTGAGGTTTAGTACTGCGGGTTTGTTTATCATTTGTGCAGGGTTTAAAAAAATCGAATATACCTAGATGTCGCGTCTTGAAGAACTTGAAGTCGGTTTATAGTTTTTTAAAACAAAGCCAATAATTTTTCACACATCATCGTCCTATGAGACTAGAATTTGAAACAAGTACTTTCACCCTCTTGTTTATTGACTAGCATCCATCACGTAATTACTTGATGGGAAAATCCGTATGATCTTTGCGCCGCCGTGCCGCCGCCGCACTGCGTGCTGCCATCGCAATCGCTACAGTGGCGGTACATTCCGGTACATACTTACTTTATCGCTGTAAAAGCGAAATGAAAGACTTTGTTAGTATTTTTTTTTGCATCTATAATATAAAATGAACCGCTAAATGTGTTGGTAAGCGCATAACTCAATAACACCTGGACCAATTTGGCCAATTCTTTTTTTTAAATGTTCGTTGAAGTTCAATTATGGTTTTTACGTCGAGAAAAATTCTAATAATTTCCGGGAAAACACCTATAAACGTTTCCATAGGAACAACGCGTGCGAAGCCGCGGGGCACAGCTAGTTGTTAATATTTTTGCTTACAAATGTCAACTCGACTCTTCACAAGTGAAAAATAAAACTAAAAACAGGTTCAGTTACCTAATAAATGTTCAACATTGTTTTCTGTGCTTACAAATGTTGCTTTAAGGGAATTATTTAATGAACTTACACACAAGTATACATTTTGTCTACTGTTCGCCGCTTCGAATTAAAAATTAAACTTGAGTGAGCGTTCATCCAGAACAACGCTCAGTGGAGGCCATATTTGCCCTTAAATCTGCTGCGTACATAACTGAGAGAAAGCTTTATTTAGTAGCATAAGTTTTCGTTTTGTGTCTGTTTTCTTTTTTAAGGGTAATAAAAATATTTTCTTTCCTTTCTTATTCGACAGCAATTTGCAAGAGCACTTCTTTAAAACAATTCTCGCTGATCTATTCAGTGGATCTGATTGTCTTGAATAACATAATACTAAGTTCTCGTTTGACAAAATAAATTGATAAAATTAATGGGATTGAAAAATACAAATGAATTATATATACAATTATTAGCTTACCAAATTGTTCTCCTAACCATCCTACAATACATACAGCCGGTCATAGTTTAATCCTTAATTGGATTAAACGTCAATTCAATTAAATTCATTTCAATTCAATTAAATTCCATTCTTAATTTTGTCAACGCAAGGAAAATCCCATATACAGAGTCCGGCCATGGTTATAGTGTTACAAAAGTACTGTATATGATTGAAGTTAAGCCCCTGGTTAGCAAACACCATAAAACTTAGCTAGGAACCATCGCCAATTAACCCTATACCTTTTACAGAAAAATGTGTCTCAATCGATCAAACCCTTCTGGATATAAATGGCAACATTGGTTTTCATTAAACATATGATTGCCACGCCACCTGGTAAACAAACACCATAGTTCATAGAAACTGAAAACCGTATCTGGATCGGTCGAGCCGTTATGAAGATAACTGGGGACAGGTACGAATTGCACACACAAACAAACAAATAAACTGACAAACAACACCACGCCCGAAACGCATATACCGTCAAAAAGTTATGTACGATTTTTTGGAACTGAGTGCCGAGTGCGAGTTCCACAAAGTTTTTCGAATGACTTTACTTTCACGTAAATCGAGTTAACGACAAACGAATCGAAAATCAAAGTCATGCAAGTGCGAGTCTTTTTCGAAGCTAACTAATCGAACGTTTACTCACCGCGAACACGGTTTATTATTTTTATTATGGTGGTAGTACGTCAGCACCGTGAGATGAACCGACCAAATTCAGAATGATATTTTTATAAGTATTTTGTTTAGAAGTAGCTGTATATCAAAAACGCTATGGTTAACTAAGAGTTGTTTTTGTTTGTTGTCTTGTATGTTGGAGTGAGTGGCCGTGACTGGTGAATTACCTACGAATTATAATATGATAAAATGAAAACAAGCTCGTCCCAATTTGATTTGTTGGTGACGTTCATGGAGCAGTAAGTGTTTGCTAAGTCCTATGATGTGTGTTCTATTATTATAAAAAATAAATAGGTAGCAAAATGTAAATAATAGGTAGATAGGTACATACCTACCTTATCCAACGAAACGCGTTGAGAGGCCCTTAAATTCATTAATCGTTTTAATTCTCTGCACAAAAAATTAAAAGCTGTCTTTGTAAGACGATATCTAGCTTTAAATTTATTCTCCGTAAGGTCCAACAACGGGTCGAAAGATGCACGAGCTCTTGCTTCTTTTTAAATGCGTCGAAATTGCGGTCATCTTGTGCCTTAGCAGCCACTAAAAGTTGTCCTAGGGCACTCACGTAAAATCTCATAGTGAAAATCCAAGCGAAAAAAACCGTCTTGCTATAATTTCATTGAAAACTTGATCTTTTCACCTCTATTCACTAAGAAATTTTACGTGAGTGCCCTAGGACAACTTTTCGAGCGCGTTTACTATTCGAATGCCAAATTTTGTAACTCGCACTTGGGTGACTCTTCAAACAACCAATCAAATGCGTTGAAATTCTCACAATCGAATGTGAGCGTGACCGCGTCGATGATCAACGCTCGTAAGAGAATCTCGCACTCGCAAATTATGTTTCTAGTTTCTACCACAAGAGGCGCTGTTTCAATCCCTTGCAAATTATAGTTAACTTTCTCACGATCGAGTTGGTTAAAAAACTCGCACTCGGCACTCTGGATAATAATAAGCTACCGTTGACAGATTATTTAACGTCATGCCGACGCCTATGATAAGACTAGACTTGTATATCAAAGTATTCTTACCTCCATATTCCACCCTCTCCATCATTTCATAACTATTTTACCGTCCAAACTTGTGGGCATCACGCAAATAGAATCCAATTTGGGTCAATTTGGTTCCCAACTAAATGATGCAGCGAGCGAGTGATGGCAATATTTAGTTTGGAACGCCCACTCTCATGCCGATATAGATGCAAATCTGATTTGGTCTCAAATTATGAATAATTACCGTACAAATTGCACGGGGAACGTAAGCATATACAGGAGCACTGGTGACGTGACGTAGGTTATTAAGGTAGGTTATTTTACTCTTGGAAATAAATGTAATTACAAAGAACTTAATAAACCTTTTGGTATATTTAACTAGTGGTTGTTATCATGTAAGTAGAGTTGCGAACAAAAAGGTATTATTAAATAATCATGGGTGCTTCAACTTCGAATGTCGTGTGACGAGAGAATGTTAGGTATGTATGTTTATATACATATTATACCTAATATCCCTATGTATTCCTATAGGATCTCTATAGGGATAGAAAGAAAAAGGACAGAATATAAAAAAATTACATGGACAAAAGTGTGATATGCCGGCTGATAGAAGAGAGTAAGAAACTTTGTTGTTGTGCCGATCCTGCCTAGAGCGAGATAAGTTTAAAAAACCCCGAGGCACACTAGCGCCGCCACCGATTTAATATTTTTATTAGGTTATAAAAAGGATTTTAAAAGATGTATCGGGAATTCTGTGATGCCTATCATAGGTTTTTTATACCTATGTAATAGTTTTTTTTGGATTCGTTTAGGAAGACATGCGAAAACAGAGTATGGTTGCAACCAAGTCCAACTTTTAGAAAAACTATTACATAGGTATTGAAAAAAAGGTTATGATAGGCATCACAAACCGTCCTATAATTTTTTTTAATTAGTTGGTTCAACGTAATAATACGATAAAATAGGTGGCGCTAGTTTGAGTCGGGGTAGCGCCCTAACTAGAAGTTATACAACTTTTATTTTAACTTACTCGTATACATCCATGTTAGTTTTGTTTTGGCTTCGATTTCGAAGCCAAATTTGTTTCGGTTCCGACCCATAATTAATAATTTATTTTTGGCATCGATAGCTTAACTATTCGTTCTAACTACAAATAATTAATTCCATATTAATATATTTAATACTCTAGTAATTTGAATGAAAACGTACTTTGACAGGATTATTCTTCCCATTAATATTGGCAACAATAATCCTATCAAATATAGTAGACCCCCAATATCATCTGACGTGTTATACCCTATAACCACCAATGTATTGGTACGAATCAATCGATATCTCATTTATTGAAATCAAATGCGTGGGTAGTTTGAGCGCTGCGTCGGAGTTGTCCCATAAAAGGGATGAGGGGATAAGATTTAACCAAGGGATTCGGTAGGTTACTATTCTTCTCGTGCCTCTTTCCGTGTAGTGCCAGCTCTGAATTTGCACCATCGATCTCTTCCCGCAGGTGTCGTGGAGCCGAGGGATATCCACCGGAGCGGGCAGGAGATTCCTGCAGATGCTACCCTACCGCCGAACTACGATCCCCAGCCCGCATCCCTTATGTGGTATTATGGGCACTACCCCCATGAGATAGAAGCCAATAAGACGCTTATCTGTGGGAGGCCTGTGTCCAGCATTGGACAATACAGGTTGAGGATGAGGTATTCTCACGGTTGTCTGGTAGAGTCTCTTGAGCGATAAGATAGTCACATATTTTGTAATTCTTATTTTGTTTATAAATTATTTTGAAAGGAAATAAAGAATTTGCTATCTATCTATTCGTTTCGAAAAATCTTAGAAATAGAAAATATGATCAGAAATTTGAAGTCTGCTTTGAGTTGTCATCATCATCTGCCTATGTTAGTCCACTGTTGGTCCACTCACCTAATAAGCAATTCCAGCATTATTTTTTTTCTGTAAAACATAAAATTATTGACTTACCATTACAGGGGAAAAGGTTGTTAAAGCCCTCTTCCGTGTTGACCCCCATCACGAATCGCCGTACCCCATCTGGCATGGCGTATGGAGTGTAATCATCCAATTTAGGTATTCCATGTTCGGCGTAACTTGCCAGAACTTCGTCCAGCTTGGACAATGGTCGCGGGACCTGAAAAAAAACAGAAGTTAATTCCAAATTCTTCATTGCACAGAAACATTTAATACGACATATATTGGCAAAGGCGAGATTTACTCTAAAATGAGTTCTCCTTATTTTTACCATATTGGGAGAGAGAGTCAAAGTTATAAAAGTGGTGATATAATTCAAAATAATAATAATAATAATTCTGACAAATCACACAGCATTATCTAGCCCCAAGGTAAGCAGTGCTTGTGTTATGGGTACTAGATAACTGATATGCCCTTGACTTTATTTAATAAAATACACTACAGATAGTAATTTTTTTTATACATAGAAAACACCCAGGACACTCTGATTAAATGTGTGAAGATAATACAAACATTTGTCCCGAGGCGGGAATCGAACCCGCAGCCTCCTGCGTCGCAGGTGGACCTTTGCCCGTTGCGCCACAGAGGTCCTCATTATTGCATATAAGAATTATTACAGCTACCGTGTTTTGAAACTTTACGTAATCCTACTAATTTTGAATACTAGCTGCGTCCTGCGGCTTAGCGCGCTTTGATTCTATGGACACAAGGTGATTAATATCCCACGGTAACTGATTTATGTGCCGTGTGGTGCCGGCGGCATAGAATTTGCACCACCCCTATTCTTCCCGCGGGTTTCGTAAGAGGCGCCCCCTGCAGAACAATTCTGTCACCAAACTGCGATCCCCAACCCGCATGCCCAGCGTGGGGATTATGGGCATTAACCCCCATGAGATAATAGCCACTAAAGGCGCTTATCAGGGGGAGGCCTGCGTCCAGCAGTGGACCAATATAGGCTGCTGAGGAGGTAACTGATTTATGGGATCTGATTACGATCTGCAGATATCATTCTGGATTGTACTAATATTATATAGAGAAAACATTTGATTCTTTGTTTGTATTGAATGGGCTCCGAAGTTAAAAGTTCGTTTATCAAAGTTGGCTTACTTTTCAGGATAGATATTTTATCCCGGAACGGGAACGGGAACTAGGCGGATGAAACCGAGGCGCTGCTAGTGTGTAATATAAAAAAAACAATCTATGTAGTGAATTTTATTAAGTATAGGTATCATTTATTTATTTCCAAAGGGTGGGCTTAATGCCAAGGCATTTTCTACCTGCCAACCAAAAACATGTTTTACAGGGGTTGGCGGCGCCAACAGATTACCCATAGATGAAAATAATTATATATACATACTCTAATACCTACTAAAACATAAGTTATAATATTCGTTACAAATAACAAACATTTTATACAAGCTTAGTAACTATTAGTGTAAACTCTTAAGATAAAGCCTGCGCACCATTTGCTTATATGCATCACGTGTTTTTGCATTAAGAATGTCCAGAGGCAAACGCACTGCCTCTACAGAAAAGGAATTTTGAAAGATGGAGGTGTTATGCACAGGTATAGATAGGAGAAGATTATCGGAGGAGCGGAGATTTCTACTATGTTCATCTGCCAGGAAATTGAAGCGGTCCTCTAAGTAAAAGGATACTGAAGGGTCTTTTGAGACTGAAAACAGTAGACAAAGGATCCTGAGTTTTCTTCGTCTAGTCATTCGAGCATAACACGGTATTTGGTTATGATCATACTCGATCATAGCCCGGTATTTGCTTATGATCATACTTGATCGTGTATGCAAATATCAGTTATCTAGTAGGTATAATAACATAATCTCTGCTTAGCTTGGGCTAGATAATGTTGTGTCTATGTCTATGTAATTGTAAAAAAAGAGCATCGCACAAGCTTTTTAAAATGTATTGTTTTGTTTTCAGCCAGTCTAAAGAAGAGGTGTGTGAAATCCATGTCCGCTTTCAGGTGAACTATTTGGATTAAATTTTTAGTTGGTTTGAAGGATACTTAATCCATGGAACTGTTAACTTTTTTAAAAGAAATTCAGTTAATAATATTTTACCAAATGCAGCACTTTGAATCTTAAAAACATGAGTGGGTAAAAATCGAAAAGAATCAAAGGAATTATTTATTCGACTCGAACATTATCTCGTAGCAGCTCATACTCGTACTCTTAGGCTTTGTTTACGGAGACGCGTTTTGGGCGTTTTGCACTGAAAAAACATATCGCAATGAATGTTGATGTTTATGGATAGGCGGGGGGCGTAAAGATTAGCCAGTGCACGCCGCCTGCGACGCCGCGTGCGAAGCCGCGTACAACGCGTCAAATCAAACAAACGCGTGTAAAAACGCCTCTCCGTAAACACACTCTACCAACGCCATATATTTGAATCTAGTCACTGCAAGTCGCTGTTCACCCCGCGTCTCCGTTAACAAGGCATTAGATTTGCTAAGTCAATTACTTATAATTTATCGCGTTTATTTACCAATTTTTTTCTACTCTCCTTTGCCTATCAGATAAGTGTTCATATCGCGTAACTTTGATAATATTCAAGTCAATTAGTTGTCTCTCACCTCTGACCGGTTTGTACTCTATTAATTTAAAATCAAAGATTTATACTCCAAAGTATAATGTTCACGACAGCAAGATGAAGCTATTTATACTTGACTTGCTTTCTTAAAAGGGCCCTTGAAAAAGTTATTTAATAACAAGAGCCAGCATTCGCCTTCTCCACCGTTTATAAGCTATAAGAGGGATAATAGGGAAGTAAGGGAATGCTTAACTAAATAATCAGCCCAGAATCAGACAGTGCTTTACAAACGGTGGGTTGAAACAAAATGTTAGCTTATTTGAGTATTTCAAGGGAAAACAGAACTTAGTAAATAATTGGGTTTGTTGTAGGTACTCGTATAAAAACTATAAACCGACATCAAATTCTTCAAGACGCGACATCTACTTAAAATTCGGGTCTAATTTAGTTTGATGTGAACGCTACTCAAATAAAACATGTCCCAAGTCGGGTTGCACGAACGCTGATTAAAATCTCGTTGATCATTGATTTGACAAGCGTTTGACCAAAAAAAATGCCTGATAAGCGTTCCAGAAACAAACTTTCACTTGACTTGTCAACTAATTGTTTAAAAACGATGATCTGCGTTCTAGAACCCGGCTGTTAAGTCCATACAAGTAGTAGATGGCAACTGTAACGAGTAATTTATTTTCTGATTAGCTTGTTCAAAACACGTTGTGTTAGTTATTTTTCTGTAATGTTGTGGGAAGTTTGTTAAACGTTGCGGAAAATAACAGCACAACCTGAAGCTAATTATAAAACGTTCTCTCGAGGGCTTGTGTTGTGCTAGTTTATTAGAAAACTGATCACAAGCTAATTAGAAAGCTGATCACGGTTGCGTTTATAATTAACAAACTATCTCATGTTTAAATTTTCCAAGGTTTTTGAGAATTTTGATGCAACGGTCCTTTACCATGAACAAAAACGGACCTGTGCGACTGACGGCCAATTCGCAATCCATTCAATCACTAAAATCCGCTTGAACTTTGCTTTTTCAATGGATTTCGTAGAATTCTGTAGCGAGTTTATCTCACTGGCTGATTTTAAAAATATACGAACAATAAGTAATAAAAACGGCAAAAATATAGACCATTACGGCAAAAATTGGACGATCGACGACGACGTATTAAAACAAGACTACAAAAAGCATTTTTTGTAGTCTTGCCTTGAGCCCGTTTATAATACAACTTTTATTAGCCATGGGTGGTGATTTTATGTGTTGAGATGATAAAACTATTTTAATATACGTTCCGAGTAGCTATGAACTCCTAAAATGCAACAATTTACCAAAATTAATCAAATAAACTTTTGGATCACCATTAACCATGAAAAAGTGTTTATCCAGTTATCCCCCTTGACTTATCATATTATAAAGTAAAAACTGGAAACTTTATTTAAACATTACAGAATTCCCCCCTAAAGTTTATTGGTCTTAAATTTTTCCCTTGTACCTCCTCTCAGTAACCGCTGGAGGCGCTAGAGGGAACTGAAATGAAATATTTTATTCACATAAACTTTAGACTTACGTAACTCGTAACTTACTGACTCACTATACCTATGTATATAAAATTAACCTAGAAAACTTAGACTAGTTACAATTAACTAAATGCACGGGTTTCCTTCCGTGCTTTTAGTTAATTGTACGTAAGTCTGTAAACTTTAATAGTTTTCAAAACTTATTATAAAGTCCTCAGGTTTCATGCATTTTATCACTGTACCCCCTGACATTTTCCCCACCCGAGCGTTGTGAACATTAAAATTAAAAGTCTTTGCTTTGTGTGTATACCACGAGATGCCTTACCCTGACCCTGACCCCAGCCGACACAATAAAAGGGTTCGCAAATGCGCGCGATGGATGAACTCAAAGGTTATGTTACCAACTTACGATTAACCTTGGGGTTGAT
This sequence comes from Eupithecia tripunctaria, assembly GCA_955876795.1. NCBI lineage: Eukaryota > Metazoa > Arthropoda > Insecta > Lepidoptera > Geometridae > Eupithecia > Eupithecia tripunctaria. The sequence goes on from OY041599.1 coordinate 11,105,093, forward strand.
TCGGCGAAGTGGCAACTTCACGTCTTATAAAAACTCGTGAGGCAGTGGATTGTAATTCTGACGTATTTATTTACTTACATGCTGTGCCCCGCGGCTTCGCTCGCGTGGATTTTTTTCCATAATAATTATGTAATATTATAACGTATATAATTCATCAAATTTTAATTCATTTTTCAATCATACTTTTTTATTTATTATTTTGTCAAATGGACTGAATTGTTTTGTGTGACTTCTACGAATAAATACTTCTAAATATTTACTACCTGAGATAAACCTTGAATAAAAATGGATAAATTAAAATTTATAAAAGGTTAACTATAGAAAGTCCCTCGCAGTTTCCGGCAAAGGCGCTGCAAGGCGCTTACTATAAGCAAAACTTGAATCGTTTCCGTAAACTATACAAAATTCGTCCTAATGGGGCTTTAGGACGAATTTTGTTAGTTTACTTTTTGAATCCTTAAACGAATATCTAGGTTATATAGAGTATTGCATCGAACCCTTAATCTTTGAACAACTGAGGGTGTTTGACCACTATACATCTTAAGTTTATTGGGTAACTGGGAAGGTTGGGGTTAAGAGTAGTATAAGCAGTTTTGGCAATTTTGTACTTCGAAATCGTTCTTTATCTCAGAACCTGTGAAAGCTACCACCTTCGGTTACCACTTACGGTCTTCTATCTAGAATAACGTGTTTTGAAAAACACGATTGGTGAAAGCTTTCTTGATACTGAATTTTGCACACATTATGCTATCTTTTCAGGAACAGCAAACTTTTTTGTTCGGTTTTGGTTATGTTAGGAAACCTAGAAGTACTTATTTTGTTCTGTCTTTTATTTTTCGATTGGTGGTTTCATTAACTTGTAATTAGGTAAAACATTTTTGGCGCATGGATAATTCGGCGCATGTCTCTGTTCAGTACTCACTTACGAGAAAACCATAATATCTTGTCATACCGCTCGAAATCGGTCTTGTCGCGGAGTTTTAGTCACACCTTCAGTCTTATAGCAATAAAACAAACATGACGAAGACGGTAAAATTCTGCCGACACAGACTTTTGTAGGTGTTTGATTTAATTGAAGAGGAGGCCCATTAGTTGTTTCTATTACTTGTTAGAGAGAGAAGTTCAATACAATATAAATTTCAATAGAAATTCACTGAGAACAGCGACACTGATTTTCGTCAAATATTGTATATCGACTATAATTAGGATATAATATGCATCATTTTCGTTAAAAATAGTTTGCGGAACTACCTAAACCAACGTAACTGCGTTTAGTCTTGCGTTTAGACATGGATTTAACAAGAATGTAACTCTCGTTCAAACAATATTATGGCCAAGCCGTTTTTAACGGTAAAGGTACTGTCATAATAAGCAGTATTACGGTAACGTTTTGTTAAACACGCGTTCAACAGATGTCTTACTTTTTTAGTACCTAGTACCTATTCCCATTACAACTGAGTATGTTTGACGAAAATTAGTAGGTATAGTAGTTTTCTCTTCGACTTCGACTTCTGTGGCGTAGAGTGCGATGGTCCTACTAAAACGCAGTAGTTCGTTTTCCGCTGCGAGAGATAAGTTTGTAGATATGGGAATAAAATCAAGTTCACTTACTATGAAGTAAAAAGAATTTACGATATTGTATCTACGATATGTGATAGATTGATCATCTATAAAATAATTCAGTTTGTTTTGAAAAAAACTATAGACCAACGTCAATTATATGGTTTTCTCATGGTTGCCATTGTCAGAACTGGACCAAATTGAAAGTTGAATTGAGAACCACCTCCTTTTTCGAAGTTGGTTAAAAACGACAAGTCATTTCATTCTATTGGTTTGTGATGCCACATACAGTTTAACACTCATCAGCATTCTCGTTATGGTTCATGATTTTAGTCATTGTAGAGTAAATATTAGTCATAAAGCTTTTTTCGCGATTTGTTAAAATAATTTATGATTGGGGAAACAAAAACAAAGCAAAGCGACAAATACCCAATTAATAATCATTAATGATATTAATCATCATAATAAAGCTTACTACGCTATTTAAAAACACGTCTCAAATAAAGAAAATGCATCATTAGTTAATTAGTTGCTTACTACTCTAAGTTGGGGTCTTTGCCGAAGTGGTATTTTTCAGCTCGAGTGACATGACTGATCAATTAATTAGGCATATCCTTGTGCTTTACCGATTGGATTTTATGCCAAACGATTTTGTTTATACGAGTATATTTATGGCAACCAACTACAGCAGAGGTATTTCAATTAATTTGATTCGTTTCCGAAACAAAAACGTCAGTTTCGAATTTTAATTCTATTCGCCGGAACTTTGAAACGCTATTTTGATTTGTCAAAAGTATCCGATATCAAATCCGACGGCAGACGAATTTAAATACCCCTGCAGAAAAGGGGTGCAAATAGGAAAACACAATATTTAAAACTAGCTGCGCCCCGCGGCTTCGCACGCGTTGTTCCTATGAAAACATTAAAAGGTGATTTTCATCCCACGGGAACAGATTTATGGGATAAAAAGTAGCCTATGTTTTATTCCAGTATTAGAATTACCTGTATGCAAAATTTCATCCGATCCGTTCAGTAGTTTTGGCGTGAAGAGGTAACAAACATCCATCCATACATCCATCCAAACTTTCGCCTTTATAATATTAGTGTGAAGTGTGACTACAGCGCTCTAAATTACAAGTAGTAGCCACAACATGCAAGCAGAGTCTGTATGTGTGTGTTGCCAAAGGAATTTCTGTGGAAATAATGTTTATCGAGTATTATGTTCCGTCGAAACATGCCTAGTCGAAATGGTATTTCGAAGTTAGCGACGTGTCGTAAAAACGATCTGTCGAAATTCAGTGGTACACTTTTATAAACACAAGGTCAACTCATCTTTATGAGGAAGTTCTAATCTAAATAATACCATTATGCCATCATTGTATTATTTTATAGACAGATATAGATAATTACTACAAAAACACTTTTATAAATTAAAATTACCTAGATCGTCGATGTAATTATCATGGAATTTCAATTAAAATATATACGGGCGTCTAAATTGCTTTATTTTCAGAATCAAAATCAGACTTTTAATCAAACTTTATTTTCAGAAATATAAAAAAGTATTTTCATTTTCGTAGAGCATTACTATTAATACACTACTTTTAATTTAAAAAAACCTCGATTTCATCGGTTTAATGATGCAATTTCAATTATTATTTCTAGAAGGTTATGCGTTTAAATGACTTTATTTTCAGAGTCCCATTTGTTTATTATAATAAAGTAGTATTCTCTCTGCTAATTGCTTTGGCCTGCGGCGCAATGAAAATCTTTGTTAAGCTATCCGCCAGTAGGTTTCTTTATTTAATTCCCTCCGATATTTTTATCTTTTTAAAGTTCCAGGAAACAAGGAAACCTTAAAAGATCACTTTGTTGTCCGTCCGTCTGTCTGTCCGTCTGTCAAAAAGACGGTTGTCTTTTCTCGAAGGCTTCCCATTACTTTCAAAAAAGATTCCCAAACACCACCAACAATATTTTTTAAATAAATAATATTATTACTACTCACATCCACCAAATTTTTGTACAGTTGACATAGGCAAGACTTCTAGTTACCCGACTTCAAAAAGGAGGAGGTTCTCAATTCGTCTGTATTTTTTTTTAATTTTTTTTTTATGTTTGTTACTTCAGAACTTTTGACTGGGTGGTCCCATTTTAATTTTGTTCAGTTCTGACAATGGGATCCATGAAAATTCATGAAAAAACCGTAAAAATTGAAGTCGGTTTATAAAATTAAACAAAATTAATTATTTTATTTATTAGTATCATGACGACGATGTTCAATCTCGAGTCTAAAATAATGGCTCTACCACAATATTGAGTGACATTGTAAGTAAGTATACTTATTTCAATTTGAATCACACCTTCCATAAGGATTTATTGATCTTTTATACCTAAGAATCGAAAAATAATAAAAAATTCGACGCAAATCAATAAAAAATCTGCTAGTAGTTAAGAGTGGGCCATAAGCAAATTACTTCGAAATTGTACATCAAAATCGTTATTTTATCTTAGAATCTGTGAGAATCATCATATTTCGGGAAATGCTTCTTCGATTCAATCTTTAATTACGTGTATTATAAAAAAATATTGGTGACAGATTTTTTTCTTGAAAAAAAGACAAAGCACACTTTTTTACTTGGTTTTTGTTTTGCTAAGAAACTTACGAAGTATTTTTTTAGTTACGTCTTCTAATTCCGATTGGCTGTATCATTAACTTGTTATAACATATATGTAAAAACAGGAAATACAGTGCACGTCTCTGCTCCGTATATATCTTGTCAGGAGCTCGAAATCCATCTCATAGCGGTGTTATGTTCACTCTTAAGTATCTAATAACCTATTTATAGTTTACTGGCCAAGCTTGTAAGGAAGGTTTTTATCCAATCTTTTAGATTTAAGTAGGTACCTATATTGCAATTTTATTTTAAAATTAATGTTTGATTATTTGTGTTTCAAAATAAACTGATTGAAACTCTGATAATCAGTAATGATTTACATACAGGTATATTTTATTGAAGGTTTTAAATTAATACTATGTTTTATTCGTACCTTACTAACTACTTGAACCCATAACCTATCAGGAAATTATCATGCTGACTGTACCTCAACTTATGCGTGGATGTGTGTAGGAACTAATGTATGAACGAAAATGTTTTTTTAAGATTATTATCAAAAAGCTCGTTGGATGTGGTTGGGAACGAATGTATGGAAGTTTTATTTACCGGGAACAATGGATTTGGATGTATTAGGAATAAGCCTTCACAAATACGCGTGAAGGATAGAGTTGAAATCGACACAATCGACATTCTGCATGAACGGTTTGAGGGTAGAGTTATCTCTACGGTTTGAGGGTAGAGTTATCGCAGAGGTGACGTGAATTGGCTACCAAGATCGTGGTTTTCTGAAGTCGCAGGTCTATGCCACATTCGACCGTTGCCCTGAAAGCCTGAAAGGCCGGATTCGTACCACCATACGAAGTCGCGGCGGACATTTGAACGATGTGATATTCCATCCATAATGGCATAAATGGGCCTTTTAAATAAAAAATAAATTTCGTTAATATCTCACACACATCTTGTTTTATTCAATTTTAACATCGACCCGTCCTTGTTGAAAGACCCTTTACATGTTTCCTAAGTTTGTTTATTTTGAAATTTCCAGGGGGAACACAAAGCCTATGGAGTACTTCCTGTAGACCTAGATTCATGAAATTTAGAAAGAAGCAAGATCTTGTACAAGTATAAGTAATAAAATATCCGACAACAGTTTGTAGTTTATTCTTCAAAAAAATACTGTTGATTCTCGCCATGGGCTTATGTACCTCCCGTTGACCTAGAGTTATAAAATGAGGCTAAAAGCAAGATCTTGCTTCCTATGAACTATGTTCACAATTAAAATACAAGAAACAAGAACAAATAACACATCACCTAGCCACCAGATCCAATAGAAATATTATAAAGATTTATATATATCATAATTATTATTACAAAAATCCAATATAAATATTAATAAAAATCCTTATATAGAATCCATTGTATAGATTACGAAAGGTTGGGAAATCATTTGTGGGCAATTGCGTAAGATTCTATAACAAGCTTCCACCCGAACCAACTGAGCTCCCTATTTGTGTTAATGCTTGGCTGGATGTCGTCCAGTTCCGCACGGACAATAGTATGTAAGAACATAAATTAGTTGTGTTATAAGTAAAAGTAAAAGTTCATTTATAGCTTGAAATAAACTGTTATAAGGATCTTAAATATATTAAATTCGAATCATTGTTTTCTGCCTTTAGTCTTGCAATCGTTTTATTACAAGTAAATAAGTAAATAAAAATAAAAATAATAAGCGAAATTAGAAATAAATGTCAAAAAATCAAATCGTAAATTTAAAATCATGTCAATCATTCTGTATAATAAGCTGGGTCAAGTAAAATATGCAGTAGTATATTCAAGTCTAAAGAAATGAACGATTAGATTCTGACTCTGACTCATGAAATCGTGATTTTGAACTGTTTTCGGAAACAAGGTCTTTCACTTGATTTTTTTATTGTAAATAGAAACTGTGTCTTTCAAAATATATGGTTTAAAGTTTACTAAACGCCATAACCACAAAACATTAAATTCTTTCAGTCAGTGTTCATTTATATACCTGACGACAATTAAGGAACTACATAGGAGTGCATGTGACAAAAGAAATTAAATGCGTGGACGGATTTATAGTTATTTAAAAACAGTCCCTTGACATTCTTAGCAAGTGCCCTTTCTCTGGCATTTTCCGTTACCGAAGCATTGTGCCTTTCATGGGTGAACGATAATAATAAACGAATTTGTTTGCGAAATGAGAAAATAGTTACAAGCGTATCATTCTGAGTTAGTCATAGAATTGAATGAAATTATGATATCTTAATGATGTTATAATCGAATGAAATGGTGATGTCTGAATTGTCCAGCATCGGATATTATTTATCATCTAGCCCCAAGCTGAGCCAAATGCTAATGATAATCTAATTTGAGTATTTATGCCATAATGAGTTGTAATGCTAAAATAAATATACTCAAACTCTTTAACTCTAAATTTTTAAACATGTGACCGTAAAGAGTGATGCTTAGTTAGGTCTTTGTTGCCATCAATTATTATTCGTCTAACTAGTTAGACAATTGAGACCAGTTTTTACAAAAAATTTAAACTAAATTCGTTTATTAATACTAAAGTCAGAAAATTACCTATATAATATATAATTTATGTTGTTTTAATATTTACAATATTTCGGCACAATTTGATAATCAGATCAGGAACAAGTAAAATAAACTAAAACCCTTATATGGCATTTACCGATTATACTTATTTACATTGAATTTTTCGACCCTTACTGACTTTAAGACCTTGCTAACTCGTTAGAGCCCCAAAATCGTCTGACTTCATATACCCTAGAACTACCGGGGTCCTGTGACGAATCAATCGATACCTCATTTGTTGAAATTGAACGAGTATTTTCAGCGATACGTCGGAACATAAAAATCGGCTACATTACAAACAAACAAACAAACATAGGTTGCCAATTTCATAACCCTCCTCCAAAACAGAAGTAACTGCGAGATATTTTCTTTTGGCAGATATACTGATCTAGCCCTATCGTTTCTTTTTCTAAGAAAATTACCACTAATACCGGCCGTTAGCAAATTTTGACCGCGACACACTATAAGTACTAACGTTGTCTCAACTGACCCGCTTGGTAAAACACTTCTTTGTTCCTCACACATTCTCAAAACCGAAAAATAAACAACTCCTTCTGACGATATTTCTACTTTGTATAATCACGACATTAGAACGACTGCACTGAATTTCAAGTCACTGTATATATAAAACCCGCCAGGTGCCAGTCGACTTGCAAACGAAGGGTTCCGTACCATCATCTATAAAAATGTGCAAATCCTAAAGAAGAAACAATAGTAACCCCAAACAAAGAAAAGATGCAATTGCTTTGATGAATCGAAATATAACAAAAGCCAACGTAGCCCGGTAACCCAAGTAGGTACTGACTGCGCCGGACTTTGTTTTTTCTGTGGTGATTGGTATGCAACGCAGCCGTTGGTCCCAACAAGGCGTTTGCCGTCATGTCAAAGTGTCAAAACTACCAACCGCTAAAGCCAAAGCAAAGTGATTTTATTCTATTTGTGGCTTCCAGTTTTGCCGCCAACTACAGCAGATTGAAATAGGTACCTAACTGGTGTAAGTCAAAACTGAACAACCAACCGCTAAAGCCAAAGCAAAGTGATTAGTCTTTATTTGTGGCTTCCAGTTTTGCCGTCAACTTGGGCAGATTGAAATAGGTACCTAACTGGTGTAAGTCAAAACTGAACAACCAACCGCTAAAGCCAAAGCAAAGTGGTTATTAGTCTTTATTTGTGGCTTCCAGTTTTGCTGTCAACTTGAGCAGATTGAAATAGGTACCTAATTGGAGTAAGCAATCCAGTCAAAGTGTTCCGTCTCGTTCCAGTTTTGGTCCGCCCAAAACTGGAATGAGACGGAACACTTTGACTAGATTTATCGTGTTCATTTGATTTAATATGCAATGTTTATTTTGATAGATTTGATTTCTTTGACTCTAACGATTGGTATATAAAAAATAGTTGTCGCTAAAGTCAGTTTAGGAACGATAATTTTACGTGATAACGTAATTTATTTAATCTGTGGAAAATCTTACCGCGTAGTTAATAAACTGTTAGCTATTAGACGAATTAGAACTTTAACCTTCAGTGCTTCAGTCGTCATGAGAACACTATCGACAATTGACAAGACGACTATGTGACAATTTTTTTAACATGCTACCTATGTTCATTGATTTAATGGATGTCAAAAAAATTCATGTCACCGAGTAGGTGATTTTTAAAGATAGACAAATGATTCTTTATGTTTTATTTTACCTTAACAGCTTTTTACCTTTACTTTCTTTATTAACTTAAGAAAACAGAAATTCACTTAATTAGACAAAGGTATTACAGACTTTTTAAGATTTTGGTGGGTACAATCACAGGTTAAGACCAGTAGTTTTTAAATTTCTGCGAATGTAGTTACACTTATAAAAAAGAAGAAGGAATGCAAGGGAATTGCAGTAATTTTTATTACCTTTGAGTGGCTTAGGTATTGTATTCGCCCAAATGTCCAAGCATTGTGTTTACAATGCTTCGACGCTTAAGTTTGATTATACAATGAATAGCTATCAATTGAAGACGTGAGTGAATGAAGGTGATATTTAAAAAAAAAATGTTTTTGTATTTTTTTGGCTAAATGATAGTGGTAACATATCACCTTCATTCACTCACGTCTTCGATTATTTGTCGGTTCAATTTAGTTATGCCAGGTAATAGGTCCAATTCGGCTGTAAGGTATATTAAATTATTATCTATTTGTTACCCAATAGGCGCCCGGTTTTGATGAAATCTGTTACGGTTTAAGGTAGGTGTGCACATTAACTTGAGATAAGCTGGCTAATTCCCGAGGTGAGTTTAATGGTTGATTCAGTCGGCTAAACTTACGGCGCTGTATGACGACGCTTGCCTTTTATCTAATAGCAAAATAAATGCTTCCGAACAAGCCATGTCCACGTATGTATATATGTAGTACATACAAGTTTCTACCTAGATTCCAGCTAAGCTGAAAACATTATAGCAGCAACTTCACTCGATTTTAGAACTTAAAATCTAAATATTTTGATGCCCACCATGAATGGACTTAGGATTCATTGTTAAGATGGGTCACAAGTTGATCGACTTTCTTGTTAATAGATTCATATTTAATTCAAATCATTTAATTAATTTATTCGAAACGATTAAAAGAGCGCATTACGCGGTATTTTCTGAAAAATATAGTGATAGGATTTGGCGTTCATAGGAGCGGGACAGAGCTTACGTTTTTGGAACGGCCAAAAACGTAAGCTCTGCCCCCGGTTATATTATATTATACAAGACCTGTAACTTTGTTGCCAATAAATAATCTGAATCTGAATCTGAATCTGTTTAACTTTGAATCTGTCTCGGGCACGGTCTACTTCCGGTTAAGAGGGTGCGCTTTTGCGCCCGAGGCGATTCTAGAATCATCGGTCTACTTCCGTGCCTCGGAAAGCACGTTAAGCTGTTGGTCCTGCGCCTAACTCTCCCCGGTCGTGTCGGTCTGCTGTCACATCGGATAATGAGAGTGGGGGAATAGAGAGTGCATTTGTGTTTGCACACTTGGGCACTATAATATGTCCTGCGCACCTGGCTAGTCTTCGTTGAGACTGGCCGCCATGGCCGAAATTCGGCTAGGAGGGCATTATTATTATAAAATCGATTACGGTTATATGCTATTTGAGTGTTAGTTTTAAAGTAGTAGTATTATCTAAGTAGGATTCATACTACAGGTTTGCAACACTTCTTCTTTAAACTTGAGGTGCTAACCTGCGCTCTAACCGGACATTATTAATAAAAAACAATAAAACAAATAAGATTTGGTATTGCAACCAAAAAAACACAGGACGGGAAGACTTTAAAGGAAATCTTTTACATACATACATACGTAGGACACACATTTTACATACAAAGGAACGTACAACGAACAAAGTAGGAACCTAAGGAACTACAGTACTGGCGCGCAGGAGAAATTCTCACAAGTCAACGCAAACTATTACCTGCTAAACACGATATAACTAATTTAGAAGCTACTGTACACACAGCAGAACTCAAGTTTCACGGCATGTTCGAACGAGATCCAACTATTTAGCGAGCAACGCCGACAGCAATCTAGCGGTGCGCAACAGCGCTATAACATAAAATTTAAAGTTAGAACAGTTGAGCTGATTGCAGACTGTTGTAAACAATATTGTGGTAGCTCAACTGCTTCATTGTTAATGGGCATTCTAGAAGAACATGATTTACAGATGTTTTAGATTGTAATAAGTAACTCTCTGATTTTCCGTGAGACGACTACTCACGTGACACGTTGGGAACAACCCTATGTTCCTATCTAGTGACCTCATTGTAAAACTAACATAACGTCCTGTAGAGAAGTACTATCCCACTGACTTTTTGCCCCTTTTTAGAGGAAGTAGTTCTTAATTTTTATTCTTAATAAATAAAAATAAAAATCATTTATTTCAGACCGGCATGGTCCATTTCGGTACATTTTACAATAAATGACACATACTTTATTGCACAAAATAATACAATATGGTAAAACATTTAAAAGAAAAATAATGGCAAAGGCGAGCTTCACCCTAATAAGAGTTCTCTTCCAGCAATCCTCTAGTTGGTACCCCTCTCTAAACTTAAATCCCCGAAACAAAAAACTTATAGAGTCGTAACAAAAACCTGTATACCAAGTTTTGTCCGGATCGTTTGTTAAATACATCCTGGTACAATCAATCAAAGTTTTCGCTGGCCCCTGCGAAACACCTAATCGAAACCTGAGGGCAAAGCCAACCGGCATTCGCGAAGATATGAAGCGAGTCGAAAACAATCGAAAGATTCGTCACGTGACATATACTACAAGGCATAATTATGTCAAATCCATACATTTTTGAACTTTTCTACTATCATAGCTTCAAGATGGATTGTTACATTGTTTAGGCCCTCTGGTATGATATATATATATATCATACCAGAGGGCCTATGCCTTGCTCAAGCAGTTTGTTGGTACACACATAGGAACAGGACTAGTTCCCATTACGTAGGGACGTAATGGGAACTAATCCTGTTAAGGTGTACCAACAAACTGCTTGAGGAAGGCAAAGTTTGCTCGAGCTAAGGTAGAGACGCCTTCATTGCCCGGTCAATTAATAAATTGAGTTTTAGGGGTGCCCCATGTCTGGTTGAATGACCTAATATCTAACTTCCTTTAAATAACGATCATTTAACAGCAAATGAACGATTGATCTGTTGAACAGAAGACAAAATTTTAGATAAGTGTCGACAGATTCGCATCTGTATCTATAAAACACTTCATACTGTCATTTACTCACACAGACACTGGCAGAGTCCTAAAAAGAAGACTCCTATACCACCTTATGGTGAGCTTCATTTTAGATACTCAAAAGTTAGGTATTTCGTACACTACGAGGCAGCTGTGTTGCTGACAGTAACATTACCAAAACTTTTAATTTGCATATCATTATACCAATAAAGCGCATTGTTGAACAGCATACCTGAATTCAACAAGCAGAATTTCACTAGGGCAATATACAGAATAAATAATTTAATTTGTAAATATCAGTTTACAGCTCTGCTGCTACGAGACAGGTCCTGGTTTAGTCTGACAAAGGAAATGTCAAGTGCACTTTATTAAATTGAAATCTGTTCAGGTACCTAAAGTAATGCTAGCTTGCACTTTGAATAAAACTCTAAGGCCCGTATTACGAAAGCTTGCTCAGTCATCGATCTGTGCTTGAGTCATGCATATGTCTTAGTTTGATAGACTAGTTTTTAAACAATATTTGGGAACTCATGTTAAAATCTTGAAGTTGTCAGTCAGTTGACCTCGTCGAATTCTGCTTGGTGACACTTTTATTATTAACTAGCGAACCGCCCCGGCTTCTAAAAATAATAAACCTCTTCTCTTGAATGATATAGTCCCAACCACCATTTTAACTTCCCTATCAATGGGCCACCTCATGAGAATTTTCACCCCATTGACTTGAGTAAACCACCCTGACTTTTTAATAATAGAAATATTATATAACTTGAATCACTATATTTATTAAAACGCGTGTTTAATAGATAGAGTAGTAGAAAAGTAGTTTTAAAGATCTAAGGACACATAGGCTCAGACAGACAGACGGAAGCGACTTTTTTATACTATGTAGTAATAATGATATTCTGTCGTATAGTTTGTTCAGCACCACGCTTGGTCAGAGAATTCTACAATTTGACCGTTATGTCATATAAAAATATGATGATGATTTGAAATAGTAGATCAATATTACAATCAGAAAAACACAAAAATATAAATGTATGTATGTGTAAAATCATTGTCCCCGTTATAAAGATCAAAAGGAGGCCAAATACTGCGTTTGCCGCTTAGATATTGACTTTTTTGGTAAAAGTGTCTCTTTGGCTAGGCTTAAAACTTTTACAGAGACATTAATAAATATAAATAACTTATAATAGATACCACAAACTGTACGATGGATTCTTGAAATTTCCTGTGTTAGACGTAATAATAAGATAAAAAAGGTGGCGCCGTCAAACCCAACAAATTTTTGATGAAAAAAATGCTATAAAAATCTTGTATTCTCCACTTAAAAACTTCAAACGCAGATTCAGTGCCAAAAATGCAGTCTGAAATAAAAGTCATCGACTGAAAATAAGCTACAATAAGTGGTAACTTATAATGCTTACTAAGTTTTCTAAGTATAAGTTTAAATGTACTTTAAACATAACACAACGGCGGCACAACGGCGGTCGTCTATATCCGTATCAAAAGGCATTCATATTAATTATCTTGTATTCTTGCTGACATATTGACAGGTTCAATTGATGCCTCATTCTTTGGTTCAAATATACTAAGTAGTAGTTATGCGTATGCGTGTCTGCATACACGAGTATCATAGAAAACTTGTGAATGACATTTGACAGTGAACGCTAGACTGGTCTCACATAATGCGTAATTTACCGACCAATTTCTCTTTGTTAAACCCTGATTTTGTTGGCTATAGGTGCCTTGTGCTGATTCACTTATTTAAAAGTATATAAACAAAAAAAAAGTACATAGAGACAGGCCTTAATCCAGGAGTGTGTTTCATTTCCCATATCCTTTAAAACGAAATTAATTGTGATGTAGGTATGTATGTAAGTCAGTAAGTTGTTAGCAGGGTTGGGTTATTTTGAATCTATGTATGACTAACGATTTAAGTAGGGAGTTAGTTGTGCACAAACATTCAATAATCGTTCATTATAGGGGCTTTATATTACACTTAACTTAATAACAGTGTTTCATAAAATTATCAGAACACACCTACACCACCCACTGATAATTTCGGGAAAAGCCGTTTTCAAGTTTAGTTTCAAATAATGAATCTTCAAAGAAGGATTATTGAATGAGAGGTACTTGTTAATAATAATAACCTCTGTACCAATTTTAATAAGTAGGATCTGGCGTCTCAAGAACGTGTTCGTCGAAGTTGAATAGTAGGTATGTTTAATAATATTAAACAATAATGCTGGAGCATTCATAAAGCATCATCTAGCCTCAAACGCAGAGCTTGTTTTAAGGGTACTAGATGATGTTTGTTTTGTTATTTGATTTACGAAACTATACTATTTAAAAAATAACAACAGGGCTCAAATTTTACTTGTCTATGAGGTTATTTTACTAAAAATTAACATTATCAATTTGGTTTTGGCTTTTAACAGTGCCGTATTATTAAAAGCTTAACGCACGTAAAGGCCGGGTGTCACGCGTTTTATCATAGACAACCATACGAGCCAATCAATGAGGAGATTATAATGTACTGGACAAATTTCAATTTTCCCTGCCTACATAATTATTATGAAACATATCCTCTGCCGTTGTCTGTGTAAGCGCGATAAACTCAACAACTACCTTGCAAATATATATTACCAACGGCAGGAGTAATTCACGAAATATTTGTTTAAATTGGGTGAAATATGACGATAATTGTTCGAGAGGTAAAAACAAATGACGACGGCTTAGCTGGCGTGTCCATTCGGCCACGTACGAAACCGCAAGTTTGTAACTGGTTATAGACAAAAAATCTGTTTCTTTCGTAACTAAAACCAATAGAGATTATATGAAAATAATATCTCTTTTACGGTACTTTACCTCAAAATAGATCTATCAAACTGTTCTGCTTGCCGTGCAAAGCCAATGATTAAGCCTTATTAATCAATCAGTTCTGAGCAAGGTTTCAGCGCTCTGTTTAGTTTAATAAATAATACGAGCGAGCCTTCACAGCTCGCCCGCATTGGAAAATGTTATACATTTCCCAACTGCACATAAACCTTTGGAAGAAACAATCTTATTGAGCAATGTTATAAAACTGAGCAACATGTTGCAGTTCCTAACAAAATATAAGGCGTACGCACAACGAGCTGTCGTACGTCACCGTCTGCGTCGGTAGCAGTCAAAGTGTTAAAAGGAGTAGACGGTTTGACATTAATCTCGCTGCTGGTTGGTAAGCGATACTGTGGCCGAGGAAGTAGTATCACGAAGTATATGAGGGCAATAGGAAGTGCTACAAGATAGCATTACCAGTGCTACATGATTGTAGAGCCTATGCTACGCGATCGTAGAGGTGGCGCTACGAGATCGTAGAGCCAGAGCTACGATATCGTATAATCAGTGCTACGTGATCGTAGAGGTGGTGCTACGAGATCGTAGAGCCAGAGCTACGATATCGTATAATCAGTGCTACGCGATCGTAGAGGTGGTGCTACGAGATCGTAGAGCCAGAGCTACGATATCGTATAATCAGTGCTACGTGATCGTAGAGGTGGTGCTACGAGATCGTAGAGCCAGAACTACGATATCGTATAATCAGTGCTACGTGATCGTAGAGGTGGTGCTACAAGATCGTAGAGCCAGAACTACGATATCGTATAATCAGTGCTACGAGATCGTAGAACCGGTGCTATGAGATTATACGAAAACGATAGGAAGTGCTACGAAAAAATCAAAAAGCAAGCTACGTGTTCGTATCGCTACTACACGAACACAATTGAAAGTGTTACTAGATCATAGACGTAACAAAACATTTTTTACTTAAGCGATTTGGTAACATAATCTTCTTCTATCTTCTATCTTCTATTAATATATAAAAGAAAGTCGTGTTTGTTACACCACCTATAACTCAAGAACGGCTGAACCGATTTGGCTGAAAATTGGTGGGAGGGTACCTTAGAACCCAGGAGATTGACATAGGATAATTTTTATCCCGTTCCCGGCTGAACGAATCGTGATGAAATTTGGCAGGGAGGTAAACGGTATCTCGGGGACGGACATAGGGTTCTTGAATAAAGCGTGCGAAGCCGCGGGGAAAAGCTAGTTAATATATAAACGTAACGTAGAGTAACGTAGTAACTCCAATAACATCCAGTCGCCCCGTGACCGCGATAGCTGTAACGCGGTAGAAACGTGGGGGAAATAAAATCAAAGGTACGCGATAAATACCCGATAAATAATAATTAATTACGTAGACGTTATTCCTAGAACTATATTGATATTGATACCGTCGTTTGATGAAGGCGTTTTGACAGGGCAATTGTACGGGGGAGGAAAGGATGCTCGCTCGGGAGACTACACCTTCGCGAATATGAAAATAGATGCTTTTATTGTTAATATCATTTTTCTGAAACAAAACTACAAACATAAGCGCTGAATAAAAATATAACTACTCGCGAAGGTATAGATTGCGATCTAACTTTTGTCTCTTATATATAAAAATAGATCCGGATTTCCCTTGGTTACGGCATCACGCGCGAACGCCTGAGACAAAAACATAAGCGCTGAATAAAAATATAACTACTCGCGAAGGTATAGATTGCCATCTATCTTTTGTCTCTTATATATGAAAATAGATCCGGATTTCCCTTGGTTACGGCATCACGCGTGAACGCCTGAGACAATTAAGCTTATTCTTAATAGGGTATATGCATCGATTTTTTTTATTGTTTTAATCGGTTCTTTAGGTCATTATCTAACCGAGGAATGATAAGACGCTCACTGAATTTCGCATCAACAAGGTAAAAAAAACAAATCAAAACTACAATCATTTTCGGGTGATAAAAACGCTGCCATATTGGCGCCATGTTTATGTGACGTCGACGTACACACTTGATTAAAACCTTTGGTGACGACCTCGGTAGTGATCATCTCAGGAAAGAGGTTTTCCGAAAAAACTGAAAATAATCGACAAACGAAATGTCAAGTGGGCAGAATAGTGTCAAATCAAGGTGCAGCAAGCAGAATAAAAAAAGAAGAAATGTGTACAGTGATGTCACGTCCGCTCTAGTCAATGGCGTAGCGTTTTGAAATTTTGCGATTGAGATTTAAAATATCAATTTTTCAATGGTTAAATTCTACAATAAAAACATCTCAAAATGCAAAAATAAATATGTAGATATGTTTCTATATCAATAGAGAATACGTATTATATTTTTTTAGCCATTTTGAAATCACATGCATATACCATATTGGATGTGTTTATCAGTATATTTACTCCTAAGCAAGTAAAAATACTGTGTCAACAATGATGATGACAATGATGTTAAACTAGAGAGCGTGCAATATTTAATAATTGCAATCGTTACCTATGTATCTCAGAATCAGAGAAAACTACCACCCTCATGTTCAATGAAAAGATATTTCGGTTTTTTTGGATTACGTGTATAAAACATGGTTGGTAAAAAGTTCTAGATTATATATTTTTTTTATGTACAGGGTGGGGCAAATTTTTGGCCCCTTAAGGGTAGCTACCGTTTCCTTTGTAGTTAGAAGGTTTTGTTCTTTGAAACTTTTGTGTTTTATTTAGAAGAAAAAAATATTGCCATTTTTAGTTTTTTGAAAAAAAGTACGGTTCGCCCAAAAAATGACATTTGTAAAAAAAAAACAAGTTGGTCTTAATCGACTCTATTTTCAACCAAGAACACTTTTCCCAAAGTAACATACCAAATCAAATCGTAAGTTTTGGAAATAATTAACAAAAACAATTCCCATACATTTTCTATGAAAAACCGAGCAAGTGAAATCAACAATGTCACTCATTATTTAAATTCGTATGTACTACTTTCTTAAGTTGGTAGGCTACCTTCTAACTACAAATGAAACGGTAGCTACCCTTAAGGGGCCAAAAATTTGCCACATCCTGTATACCTGTTTCGCATGCAACCCTCATGCCCTCCGTGAAGATTATAGGTATTATACCCCATGAGATTACAGCGGGTAACGTGCCTATCAGGGGGAGGCCTGCGTTCAGGAGTGAATCGATACAGGCTGTTAAGATTAAGGTTGATGTCCAGTAATGGACGTATGTGTGCTGATGAAGAGAAGAAAAGAAGATAATACTTACATGATCGGGCTGTGCCGCCGCCGGTGCGGGACGAATGAAGAAAAAACGATTCACCATCGTGATAAAATAAAAGAATTAATATAAATAAAACATTAAGAAAAGAAAAAAAACTCCCCGAATTACCTGTGAGAAGAAAAAACATGTTAGTTTTATGTTTTTCGTAAATTATGTAGGTACCTACACATGCCATTGTCACTATGATTATGAAGTACCAGTGATACCATCTGTGGTATATGATAAGTAATTGGGTCAATTCTTACACCGCGGTGTAAGAATTGACCTTCCAGCGCATGCCGTGAATATCGTTAAAGAATCAGAAAATCAACTTAAATCAGGGCCGCAACTTCCCGCATTACTATTATTAACACCTGTGATTGCCAATCTCCGTGGTGATTATGACAAAACCCTCATGCCACGGTGCCAAGGGGAACAATACAATACAATACAATACAATACAATACAATACAATACAATACAATACAAATACTCTTTATTGCACACCAAGATACAGAAATACAGAAAAGAAAAACACAAACACAAAACAGTTGCACAATGGGCGGCCTTATCGCTAAGAGCGATTTCTTCCAGGGAACAATCTGGACATGCCTCCCCAAAGGCATGTTCATATGGCTCAGTTTAGTTGTGAACGTAATACGTGCTCTTGCATTATGTAACACTAATTTCTGCCCGCGGCTTAGCACGCGTTGTTTTTATAGAAATGTTTAAATAATATTTATATCCCATGGGAACCGATTTATGGGATATAGTAGCCATGTTTTATTCCAGGGCTAAAACTACATAGGTATGCAAAAATTTCAACTCCAGTATCTAACGATCTTTGCCCAGCACTGGATGAATGATAGACAGGATTGTCATTTCAATTCAGCTGATGTTTTTACCGTTGTAATGTACTGTGAAATAAACGAAAATAAAATAACATCTCAAAAATTGTTCAACTCACATCGAAGGTGAAAAATTTTAAGGTATTATTTGATGTTCTTAGAAATTACTCATAGTGTATCGTAAATAACTACACCATCGTAACTAAAACCTTAGGCATTTAAGGGTTGGCACGCATGACACGCTCATGTGTTTGTGATAAGAAAAGTCCTAAGAAATTTTGAGTGTAAAAGCAAGTTATATCCGTCCCATAGTAACATCAACCGGCACTTAGATTTATTTGCCATCATTTAATTTTTTTGGGAATTCCCGAGCACACCGATTTATTTCACACCCGCTTCCATTTCAATTTCATCATGAATTTCTAAAGTTCCCAAAACGGTTAAATATCCTCGTGGATTGTTCGGCAAGTCCTTTTTTCATCACTAAATAAATAAATGGTTTTACTTAAGGTTAAAAGCTGAAGTGAATAAATAATGTTGGAAGTTACAGAGAACATCATTTAGCTCCAAAATTGCTAAAATTGCATTATACAACCATGTTTTGATTATGTTCCCTAGGCGAATTTTACAAGACTAAAAAGGTGTACAGGATATAGTGCACAAGTGTGTGCATACACAGATTCACACTTCTTTCCCAAAACAACATTCTAAAACCGGTAAAATTACAAAATCATACATTGAAAAGCGGCAGCGCAAGTTGCGAAGTAGGAGAGAGCCGTACGAAGAATATCCGCTTACATTCGTTATGAATGTAAGTGGGATAACAGAGTCAGAGTCAGAGCCAGAGTCAGAGTCAAATCGTTTATTTCTTTAGACTTGCAAAATAAGAACTTAAACAAAAAATTTTTTACTATTTATACAGCTTGATAAATAGTAATTACTATCAGATAGCGGAAAAAGTGAAAAAGAAACCACTTGCAAGTTTATCGCTTATCAACGAATACAATCTTTGCATATCTAAGCTTAAAAATAATGCGATAACACCCACGTTCATCCCTTTACGAGGGACATTTTTAACATTGATGCTCTTCCAACATAAACAGTTAACCCGCTTACATTCTTAATAAATTCGTCAAACTATGAAAGGTTAATAGAAAGATAAAATAACATGTTCAAATAACCTTTCTTATCCGAAACATCACATGGAACACACTGAATTACAAGCTGAATTACTTAACGAATTCTTCACGTCATTAATTTTCAAGAACATTTTCAAGACATTTAAATCCCATGACGATTCAACACTATCAACATAATTTTCGAAGTTCCACGGTCAACGATTTTCCTCCAAGGTCAACAAACTTCCGGTGTATACAACTTGTCTGTGTCTGGGTTCGCAAGTAAGCCGGCGCCCTGAACGACTGGTATCCTAACGTATAAGTATATGTATATCTATAGTAGACGGCGAGGGGTGGTTCGGCCTATGAGTATGGTAACACAGGATTGATTTTTACCAATCTGCTGATAAAGTTTTTAGCTTTATTTCCGTTGACAATATATGAATGACGTTTTCGTTGCTCAATTTCAACAGTTTTCAGGTTCATAGTTTTGTTCTATAAACGGCAATTGTGCCTTTTAAAGTTGAACTCCGATAGTTTGTTAGACATGTAGGTATTATGTCCAGTTATTTAACTGTCTTTTAAAAAGTAGAAGCTTCATGTTCGGATATATGAAGCAATATTTATTTATTTATATGCACCGATGTCTTTTGGTTTTAGGACCGATTTTAATAATTATTACGCTCATGTATAGAATATGTGTGGTGCCGGCTTAGAATTTGCACCAACCCAACACTTACCGCGGTTGTCGTAAAAGGCGACTAAGGGATATCTACGGTGTGGGCAGCAGCGCATCCTGCAGAACAATTCTACCACCAAACTGCGATCCCCAACTCGCATGCCCAGCGTGGGGATAGTGGAGATGCAGACAATTTGGCGTTTATCAGGGCCTTTTTTTATTATCCTGAGGGAAATGCGCACGCATATCGCACGGCCGCGGGGGACAGTGCTATTATGTGGGACTCCAACACCACTCAAACCCTCAGGGTGCTTCCGCCTCTGCCGCTTGAGGTGGGAACATGGGGACGCTTTCGCTTCGAGTCCAGCAGTAGACCAATAAAGGTTGTTGAGGTGAGGTGAGGTATAGATAAATATTCCTAATTTTAATTCCCATCTTGTCCAGCAGAACTAAAAACTGTAGAATTTTGGGATTCAAAGAAGTTAGCTAAACTGAAACCATAGTAGCAGATACGATAGTATGGTTTCAATTTAGCTAAAATCTAGGTAGGAACCTGAACGAATATAAATATAATAAAATTTGGGACGTCGTCGTCGTCGCCTGTTTGTAAGTTTAACTTTTTCCTACTTGTAAAGAGCAATCGTCGACATACAGCGCCTTAAACGACAGTCGTTGATTATTTCAATTATCATCTGTGAGAAGAACATAATCCAGCAGTATCTTTTAATTTATAAGTACCATCTTGATCTATCGTCAGCGTTACTGAACTATATCGTGTATTTCGTAATGAACAAGAAAGCATAATCACGCCACATCTGGTGTAAATACGTGTTTTATTTATTATTTATTCATCTAGAAAGACTATACATATAACATAAATAAAAAACACTCTTTATACCCGTAGGGGTTTGACTCCAATGTTACATTTCTCGGGTTTGAAATTAAAAAGAAGTGTACCTATGTATATTTTCGTACGTAGGTTCGAAAAAGCAAAACTCGATCTATAGGTACTCATAATTACATTTATTACACTATTCCCTAAGTACTTTCGTGTTATTCTGATTTATAAATACTAACATTGTCTAAATCATCTTAAATATTCAGAAAGATAAGAGATAAAGATTCTATAAAGTTTATGCGTAAAATCATCAAAGTTATCCGAAAATAAACTGTTTCACAATGACCGGATATGTTTCAGATAAGTTGTTACTGATAAATATCATTGTTACGTTTCACGTCTACCAAATAGCGTAAGCCTATGAAACGCAAAGTTTCTTGTCCGGAAAATTTATCATCAACAAGACAGAGACGTTCTGAAACAGCTAGTATATTGATGTAAAAGTTTTAGCAGAAGGTGGTTATTTACAAGCTATGACGACGTAGTGATGGCGTCCTCATTAGAAAATCCCATACCACAAAACGCTACTATACGACTAGTTTTATAAGACTGTTTGCATTGCTTCAAAGTAAATTCATAACGAATGCCGCCTGCGTATACTTGCATTTCAAAACGAATAATCAAGATTCCTTTTCCAAAGGCGTTGTGTATGCCTACCTGTTGTGATCCAGCCAAGTGAGAGAGTTGTTGGTATACCTAAGCCTTTACCCAGGTGTTGGCGTACAAGGTGCTTAAATATAATGAGACTGAGGTTAGAGAATGAATACACGGCTCAACACAATACTATTTCGCAAAACTAACAGAATATCTTTATACCTAGTACCGAAAAATGACTTTTCAGCCAACTTGTAAGAATAATTTCTCAATAATTTCCATGTTTTTATGAAGAAAACGTTGACGCGATTCTAGGTAAATTGCGAAAATTTTAACTTTTAAAATACTTATTGTAAACAGAATCCGTATTAATGTTCGGTTTGAAATGGTATTTCTTTTGCCAAGAAAAAGTTTGTTACTTCCTTATCGAATTCTTTTACACCCTTTCATTAACATTACAAAATATTTCACAAACTGTTGTTTGCTTGTTTTTTTAGCTAAACAATCAGTGTTTTAACATGAAATTACAAAACTTATATTTTTTGGCATTAGAATGATTTTTTAAAACAAACACGGCAGATCGATGACGATTTTTTAATATAGTTTTTATGACAACTGTCGGAAAATGTAGATTTAAGACGTGCTAAAATTATCCGAGTTGCATTAGAATATTCTTAGAATCGGAGCAAGTCTTCACTATACCCGATTAAACTTTTAATATAACGCTAAAGAATCTGGAATCGACCTATACATCAATATGAATGAGTTATTACAATAATATTTATCATAAATGCGATAATGGTAACAAATATTTATAACATCGCAACATCCAGTTAATGAAATGTTAAAATATAAATGTTTGATACCACTTTACGTCAAAACTACTAAACGGATCTAGTTGCATACAGGCCCATAATTTCAGTTTCCATGGCATAGAAAACAGTCCTATAGAAACAACGTGTAATCGGGAACTCGCGGGCAGAAAGTAGTAATACATTTAACTCGTTACTTGAAATGTATCCGTTAATAATTCAATTATATCAAAAATATTGCGAAAGTAAAACGCTATAACTTTCCGTGAATGGTTTTTTATAGTACGTAGGTAAGGGTATAATACAGTGCAAAATCTTCTTGACCCCGAATGAGGCCACAAATATATTAAGTGTTTGTATTAGTAGGTCGCTAGGTGAGTTGGGGACCATCGCGCTACCCATCGCGGCTTAACCTTGAACTCTCACCTAGATTACGTGATACCCTCCGTTAGGGATATTCTAAGCACCACGATTTTTTATATTGTAATTTTTTTCAGTTGAATTGGAACGCGGAAATGATCGGCTGGGAAATCAAATTTTCTGTTTTAACTCCATAAGTTTTGCGTGGATGTTTGTTATTTTAAGATTTTTGTATTTTAATCGGTTTGGAACCCTCCCCTCACCTCACCTAACAGCCTATATAAGTCCACTGTGGGACACAAGCCTTCCCAAATGCCCATAATCCCCACCCTGGGCATGCGGTTTGAGGATCGCAGTTCGGTTGAATTTTTCTATAGGGGGCGCCGCTGCCCTCCCCCTGATTTGAAACCATCTGTACTTAATGTTAATTAGAATTGAATCAAATGTTACAAAAAAGGATTTCTTTCAGTAAGAATTTGGTTTATTTGTTACAAGATTGTCTGAAAGAGATCGCTCGTAGAAAAGAGGCCACTCTTTGCACTCTCACAATTATAAATTAGTC
Organism: Eupithecia tripunctaria; assembly: GCA_955876795.1. NCBI lineage: Eukaryota > Metazoa > Arthropoda > Insecta > Lepidoptera > Geometridae > Eupithecia > Eupithecia tripunctaria. The sequence continues at coordinate 11,128,575 of OY041599.1, forward strand.
TTTAATTGGTTTGAAAAAAAGCAGATACAATTCTCCACTCTAGTTACAAACAACCGTGTGTCGGAACAGACCTCAAAAGAAAGAAATGGTTTAAAAGGCAATATAATAAATATTTATTGAAAAAGAGCATCCAAAGGCAGCTCTTTGTTCTGACCTTAAGGGTGCGGGTAAATTAGGCGTTCAAATGCGGTCAACTGACAGTTGACTGGCTTTAGGGACAAAAAACGACATTGCCAAATCAGCAGGGGTATCTTAGTTCGTCGGATTTGATATCGTAAACTTTAGACAAATGAAAAAAGCGTTCTAAAGTTCCGTCGTAATAGAATTCAAATTGGAATCGACCTTTTCGCGTCGGAAATGAATCCAATGAATTAAAACGTCCAGTCCTTGGAATCCAGGCGTGTTCATTTTGATCTTATTTATTTATATAAAATTATACAAGCAATCATTGATTCCCCCGAGCTGTTATCATAGATATCTTTTAATACGCGATATAGTGCGCGCAGATCCAACACAACCAACCTCTTTGCCTTATTGACATACAAAAACAATATCTCATTTTTTAACCCCCTAACCAGAATGGCACGTCAATTCAATAATTTTGCTAAGGATGAAATTTTACTAGATATTTTTGTTCCCAAATTGAGCCAATTTACCAGAATTTTAAAATCAATTAAATTAAGTTGTTCCTGACTCTAAGCTTATAATAGTGTGGTTGTGTGTAGGCATGCATAAATACATTAGTAATTATGTATGACTACAGACAATCTGATCTGATCATATTTTAGTATTTTAAATTTTTTTTACTCTCCCCTACATGTTTTGTTCGCATGAATCTCTGTATGCACATAATTTGTGAAATGATCAAGTTCTAAACCTATATTTTATAAGTCTTGTATATTATGTGATTATTTTATGTTTTGTGCGTCTAAAAATAAATAAAATACCCCTTTAGGTCGAATCCCCATTCTATGTTACATCGCATTAAAAATCATTTGTGTTTCTTCGATTCTCTTCCATAAATTCTAATGTTGTGAGTTTTAAAGCCGGTACTTATTCTAATGAAATGTTGTTTAGTGGTTAAATTATAGATTTTTATCAATATTTGATGAAAAGCAATCATTTAACCATTAAGGCTAGTTGCTGTTTTAATTGTAGTATCAATTGAACGTTATTTATTCAAACTAACGAGTGAGCGAGTGATTTTTCTACTCTCTAAGTTATTGAGTAAAACTTTTGTCCAAACGCGGGAAATCTTAATATATCAAAAGGTTTCACTAACAAAAAAATCATAAGTTTAGAAATGTTATCGATGAAATTAGTATGAGTGATACACCCCACAAATACATAAATAGACCAACCAGTAATAAATTTTGTGTGCATACGACATACATTACTAATAAATGTTCATATTTTTCATGTAACGTCGTGATTAGCAGTATCGATCACCCTATAGCCTTTCCTACCCTCTCTTTTATTCACCCAACACGCTTTGAAATTCCCTCGATCAACAGAATCTGACATTTATCCCTCTATTTCTACAGAAAACGTGCTAAATATGGCCGAGGATGTATACATAGTTTTGATTAATTTTAAATGTAAGCGGGTTAACAACGAACCTTGTTTGTGTTTGAAGAACACCAACGTTTCATCCCTTAACTAAAATAATTAATAAGTTTAGATTTTTGATTATTATCTATCGAAACCGCAGCCCTATTCTGCTTCACTATGACTATGATATCATCACAGACTGACTCATTTTGCCATTCTACTTAAGTTAGAAGAATAACATGAACGCGCGTCATAAGTGTAGAGGTTAAATCCATTTTATCAATCTGTCAGTACAAAAAGCACCGCAAGTTCTATCTATATAGTTTCTGTGTTAAAGGGAGTCCACGCTTCGAACTAATTGATGTAGGAAGATTTTACGTGACGATGATTCTGCGACGATATCATTTTTGTAGTGAATGAGTGTACTGTGTGGCGAATACTTGTACTGTGTGGTGAATACTTGTACTGTCTAAGTACTTATTTTGTAAGTCTAAAGAAATAAACGATTTGACTTTGACTTTGACTTTGCCGGCCTAGAATAGCACCACCCCATTTCTTCCCGTGGGTGTCGTAAGAGGCGACTAAGGGACATGAACCGGGGGGCGGGCAGCAGCGCCCCCTGCACAACAATTCCATCACCAAACTGCGATCCCCAACCCGCATGCCCAGCGTGGGGATTATGGGCAATAACCCCAAAATGAAAAACAAAGCCAAAAAATGGCCCCCAGTTCCCGGCCGCCTCGCTATTCCTGGCCATGGTAGCGGCCATGGTAACGGCGGGGCAGGGGGTGCTAGGAATCCCCGGGCTACGGCAGGCTACCATTCATTACCCAAAAAATTGACCCTGGCGACGTTTAACGGACGCACTCTGAGGCTTGACCACCATCTAGCGCAGTTGGAAGTGGAGTTAGAGAATATTGCATGGCATGTTCTGGGGTTATGTGAAGTCCGTAGAGAGGGGGAGGACACCGTAACCTTAGACTCGGGCCATCTTCTCTACTTTCGCGAGGGTGATAAAACATCCCAGGGTGGCGTAGGTTTCCTCGTCAACAAGGCCCTCTCTAACAACGTCCAGCAAATCTCCAGTGTATCGACCAGGGTAGCGTACCTGATCCTTCGGCTGTCCAAGCGGTACAGCTTGAAGGTAATTCAGGTCTACGCACCGACCTCGGCACACTCGGATGATGAAGTGGAGGATATGTACGAAGATATATCCAAAGCCTTACATAACACCACTAAGGCTCACTTCAACGTTGTTATGGGGGACTTTAACGGCAAGGTGGGAACCCGGACTGGCAATGAATCCCGAATAGGCTCGCATGGTTATGGAGTTAGGAATCACAGGGGGCAAATGCTTGTCAACTTCCTTGAGAAGGAGGGGCTTTTCTTAATGAACTCCTTCTTTAAGAAACCGCCCCAGAGGAAGTGAACGTGGCAAAGCCCCGACACTGTGACTAAAAATGAGATCGACTTCATCATGACGGATAGCAAGCAAATATTCAGAGATGTCTCAGTGATCAACAGGTTTAATACCGGATCTGATCACCGACTGCTCCGAGGCTCTCTGAATATCAACTTAAAGCTTGAAAGAAACCGTCTGATGAAGTCCACGCTCCGACCTAACCCAATCCAGATCATGGCGGGCACCGAGAAGTTCCAGCAGCTTCTCGGGAATAGATTCGTTGCCTTGGATCTCACTGATGACGCTGACGAGACCCTACACAATCTGGTCGAAACGCTGAGGAACGAGGGCATCCGGTTTTGCCAAAAGCAGCGTACTGGCAAGAAATCCAAACTCTCGGATGAGACTCTCGGGCTGATGGCAAAAAGACGGGAAACCACCCAAGCGACTTCGTCAGACAGGTCAGACCTGAACAAGCAAATTGCGAAGATGGTACGGCGCGACCTTCGGAGCTCCAACACACGCCTCATTGAAGAGGCAATAGAGCGAAACCGAGGGTCCAAAGTATTCACTCAGCAGCTTGGCAGGAGCCACCTGACGAAGCTTAAAACGCACGATGGGAGGACCGTTTTGTCGAAGTTGGAGATATCCGCCGAGATAGAGGATTTCTATGGCCGATTATACGCTGCACATTCCCCTCGTCCCCAGCGAGTCGACCACGATTCAAGAGCCACCCTGACACGCCACTATACCGACGAACTGCCAGACATCAGTCAAGACGAGATCGTGCTAGCTCTGAGGCAGCTTAGAAATGGAAAAGCCCCCGGTGAGGACGGCATAACATCAGAGCTTTTAAAAGCCGGAGGAGCTCCTGTTATACAGGAACTACAGAACCTCTTCAACGCCGTCCTTCACAGTGGGAGAACTCCAAAGGCGTGGAGCGGGAGTTTGGTGGTGCTCTTTTTTAAGAAGGGAGATAAAACCCTCCTTAAAAACTACAGACCCATCTCACTCCTGAGCCACGTCTATAAGCTGTTCTCACGAGTGATCACGAACCGTCTCGCCAGGAGACTCGACGAGTGACGAGTTCCAGCCACCGGAACAGGCCGGGTTTCGCGGAGGATATGGCACCATAGACCACATACACACAGTGAGGCAGATTATACAGAAGTCCGAAGAGTATAATCAGCCCGTGTCTGGCCTTTGTGGACTATGAGAAGGCCTTTGACTCTGTCGAAACCTGGGCTGTTCTGGAATCCTTACAGCGATGCCAAGTAGACTATCGTTATATCGAGGTGCTGAGATGTCTCTACGACGCCGCGACCATGAGTGTCCAAGTACAGGACCAGCAGTCCAAACCCATCCAACTGCGCAGAGGAGTGAGACAGGGGGATGTTATATCCCCGAAACTGTTCTCGAGCGCGTTGGAAGATATGTTTAAGACGCTGGACTGGAAAGGTAAGGGCATTAACATAAACGGCGATTACATCTCACACCTTCGATTCGCTGATGACATAGTCGTAATGGCGGAGTCGCTGGAGGAGCTCAACCAGATGCTGGACGGTCTAGCTTTAGCCTCACGATGCATCGGTCTCGGCATGAATTTGGATAAAACCAAAATCATGATCAATGGCCTCATTGATCCGGGACCGGTTGTCGTACATGGCCACCCTCTCGAAATTGTTTCCGAGTACACTTACCTTGGACAAATTCTGCAGTTGGGTAAAAACAATTTTAAGAAGGAGGCCAAGAGGAGGATCCAGCTAGGCTGGGCAGCGTTTGGAAAGCTACGTCGAGTCTTCTCGTCATCCATACCGCAATGCTTGAAAACGAAAGTTTTCGATCAGTGCGTCCTACCCGTCATGACCTACGGAGCTGAGACGTGGACACTCACGATAGGGCTGATCCACCAGTTTAAAGTCGCTCAGCGAGCTATGGAAAGAGCTATGCTCGGAGTCTCTCTGAAGGATAGGATTCGTAACGAATACATCCGACAGAGAACCAAAGTTATCGACATAGCTCAAAGAATTAGCAAACTGAAGTGGCAGTGGGCCGGCCATATCTCGCGAAGAACCGATAACCGCTGGGGTAAACGAGTTCTTGAGTGGAGACCGCGACTCGGCAAACGTAGTGTAGGACGCCATCCGGCCAGGTGGGATGACGATCTGCGAAAGGCTGCAGGCAGATGCTGGATGCGTCAAGCTGAAGACAGGGCGCTATGGCGCTCATTAGGGGAGGCCTATGTCCAGCAGTGGACTAATATAGGCTGATGATGATGATGATGATGATGATGATGTGGCAGCGGTGAGGTGATTATCTATCTAACTTAAAAGTACCTACAAATTAAATATCAAGAACGAATTAAACAACTTCTACTCTAAAATTAAAATCCCAGTAATTTAAACCAAAGTTGCCAAAGGAAAGGTCCTAGAACGTTGGTCAAAATAATAGCCAACAATTTGATCGCCTGTGGATTCAATAAGAAGCCTACTTACATTGTAAATGCTAAAATAATTATGTAAAAACAACTCCGAAACTTCTACAAGTGGTTTCTCGCGCATTGTGAGCGCGAGAAACCACGGGCGGAATCAAGTACATACTTTATTGACTCTTCAATACTCTTCATAAAATATATCAACTAAAAAGATAATCAGCGCGCGACCACAATACGTTTAATACACCCATACCATAGCATACCTAAGGAATGCGTAAATACAACTTAACGACCAAACGAAGCGTAACGCGCGAATAGAAACGATTGAAAATTAAGCGTGCTAACTCGCTTGAACCCATCGCATATTGAAGGATAGGGCTTCAATAACACTGCGACCCAAGTGCGGACGCGGGCGATAAGTATCAAACATCAAACTGCCGTTTGCGTTCATACTAAGGGACTGAGGGTGCCTAACGCGAGGGGCTTGAGCGAAACTTTTCAAACGTGCCTGCGCTAGGCTCGTAGTATGTTAAAAGCTTAAGGTTTACGCAACCTGTTATGTTACACCTCTAACGTTCAATAAATGTTCACGATTAATCAAACCACCTATACATGGCCACTGCCGAGTTACAATGGTGTTAAAAAGCTAAGCGGTGGTGCGGATTTGTGTCAAACCCGTTTAATATCGCTAAAACATGAAATCAAGCGACCCTTCGAGTGATCTGTCACGTTTCGTTGCTTAGCCGCCGCCGTAACCGTGCTGCCGCCGCCGTCGGCTACCTATAGCCTAAGCGGGTTATACTATCATAAGACCGAGTTAAAAAATAAACTATTATGTAAACTCATTTAACTGTGAAACTGTACTTTTGTTATTCGATAAAGTTTGGCCAAACGGAAACCATTCCGATTTTATTCCCAGGTTGATTCTCTGCAACAAAGTAGGTTACCTTCCATTCGTTAGTTCATATAAAATAGTTTTTCGAACACACTCACTTACGCAGGGGTCATAATGGTTATTTGATCGCTTTATAGTTCATAAAGCCGAAGATCTGTTGTAGCCAAAATAGCTTTAGTAAAATTGTTTGTACTATCCGTTACTAAATCATAGACGGACCATCTAGCGAATCTAAAGTACCTCTGTAAGCTCTGAAAGCATTTCAAACCCTAAGACGCTTAAGCAATCAACTAGGTATGCATTCCACGCTAAGAGAGCTAGGAGCTTAGTTTCAAAGTTTCCTGTATTAATTATCCAACTGACCAAAAATAAGTTTGATTTGATTGATTATTTAATTTATTAACTTCCTATTGAATTGTTACTTCATCTAGTATCGCAAGCAAACACATGCGTATAGTTCTATATAATGCTATTGTTAATCAAAGTTCATTGATTCTTTTCCAATAGCCCACGAGATTGTGTCCTCGCTGAGGTAGCCTCACTCGCCTAAACAAGATTAAATCGCTCATTCTCTTCTGATTGTGCATTGTGCCGTTTCAGTTGCAAACACGAGGGTGCATGATTTCACAATCTGCAGTTTCGTAAGCCAACACGGGGAATAATGTTTTATTCTAAATTTAATTCCTCCTGCTCCTATCACATAACATATTGAACAGCCAACTACAAAATACTTTAAGCAACTACTAAACAAATAATAACTACTTATACCTAAACACTAAAGTTTTCCGTTTACTTCCACCTGTTCTGTTGAGTAGTTCTATTGTCAAAACTACTGGTAATTTCACCGCATTCCGTGTCTTACGTAACGTATGTAAGACTAAAAATACAACAGTCACTAATTTTTAAAGTATGAGGAACATCAAAGCGACTGCATTAAGCTAATATTATTCACGTAGAACCAAAACTTTACGTTATATTTAATATTTTCAACACCGACCTAACAAGTAATCATACTAGAACCGGAAAACTGTTAGCAGAAAATAGTGAACTACCTCTGATTAACTACATAAAACCAACGAAAGAAATGTACCTATTTGTCGCGACTAAATCTCCACAATAGGCCTACCTCAACACAAGCCAAACATACATACCGAAATTAATGGCACAGACGCTTTCCTACAGAGGCACGATGCATACGTAAGCGAACCTACCCCAAATAAGTTTACTGACGCGATACGCTTAAACTTTCTACCGAATAAGTCTTGTTGTAATAAAACATTACTTTAGCTTTTTAGCTTTAGCGTTAATTTAATTTATTAAAAACACTACCATCGTGATATTTAGCATGATATTTAGTTTGATGATATTTTAGAACAGTTTTTAATTTAGTTAAATGTTTACAAGAACTGGAAAACCTGTAGGATAATTTTAATTCAAGAGCGAGACTAAATAAAGCTGCAAACATGAGTTCTTATCACAATAGCACATGTATTGCGAACCAATGATAGCGAAAATCGCTAACAAGCAGGAACATATTTAAATAAACGGGTATTAAATAAGGAAAAGCAAAGTTGTTGCATCTACAACCGAAGGTGTTGGTTATAATATCATACCTGAATGTAGTGCTTCTATTTTTTTTTGTTTTTGTCATTTTTTATCGATCTTACAATTTTTCAAAGACAGACAGAACTATAGGCGATTTGTCGGCAAATCGGCAATAAAATCAATAAAAATTTTATACTTTCAAGTTATCAAAATTTGACCGACAAAGTAACATAACATAAAAAGTTATGTTTCTTATTAATACATCAAAACGCACTAATAAATGCTCATAGTTAATAAGTAGAGCAATACATGTCAACGAAAAGCCGTAGTAGCCCGTATACGTAGTTTTTATTTTATCAGTCCTTAATTCAAATTAATAAAGTTTTTCAAAAGGCCTATGGACTCAATTCATATCATTTCTAACAATATTTCGTTGTGTTTTTTTTATTGAAATTGCTAAATACCTATACAAAATTACATTCTTAGGTATTTATGATATTTCTGTGGATAAGAGTTTATGTAACAAATGTTTCTAATTGGTATACTGACTATTTATATCAGAAAACTTTACAAAACAACCAAAAAAATATTTAATAACGATTTTATACTAATAAAATAAAATAAGTACATATTAACTATAAAAACTGCCAAAATTATACGAAAATATCGCAAAATAGCACGCGAATCACAAACACAGATCAGGTTCCACTAAGTACTGAACACCAGGTTACTTTAAGCCAAAATAATAATAGATCAAGCCAAATTAAAGCAAAAATAAAAAGATAGCAACCGTCAACATTGCGAAATATACTTACGAAACTCTTCAGGAAAAGTTCTCAAAACTTTGGAAAGTTCACGAAAATTTGTTTGTAATGTAATGAGTCCTCAAAAACTGAACAGAAATAAAATACAATTTAACACGCACTTATGTAAACTTGAAACGAAAAAAAGCACTGAATTTAGTTTTTTTTTAAGAATTTTTCTGGTTCTGTTAATTTTGTTCTGAAGTTTCAGCCGTTTTCAGCCGTTTCCGGGTTTGACGACTGGCGCGGAACTGCCGGAGAAGTTTTCAGCGGGTCCGTTATTCGCTCCACTTGTCGAATCGCGCTTGCGCTATAACCATCCACCTCAAGTCAATCCACAAGCGACTCTATTGCAATGAAACAAAATTTTTTATCAAAAAAAAAAGATAAAGCACCCTGTATTCACCTTCGAAAACCCGGTAATTTCATAATTTTTGTAAAATTTACCATGGTTTGCTAATGAGGTACGTTTTTCTATGTTTGCGTTTAGGGGGAGTGGCCTAAAGCAGAACTTGAAGCCAGGCTAGGCCTGTTGAAACCTCATTGGTAGTTATATATAGCTCTTCCTGCAAGAGCGGAGCAGCCCCGTAGGAATGAAGGTGGGTGCACATTCTACCAAAGTAACTGATTAAGCACCGTGGAGATCGCCAGCCGTTCATTGCGTTAAATATAATTCAATCTTAACTGATTAATATACCAACAGTGTGCGAAAAAATTTTTGTCATTTGATCGACAAGCTAAATTAGTTTATCGTGAAATAGTGAACCTAGTCCTTTGTCTCTAATGCAACGGCTGGTTTCATTCGCGCGGACATTGTTTTAACTACCAGAGTTTCTGCGATTAACTTTTACTTACTTTTCCATCTTGCAGTTGTTTTCAAACCAGTGTGGCAGCTACTGGTAAGTGTTAGACTAATTTTTTTATTTATTGAATGGTAATTTGTTATTTCCTTATATTTTTATGTTTAGAGCCTACGGAATTTTAGTCAGCTGTCTGACTTTCCCTGATTTTTTTTTAATAGGCGAAGGACCCACTCTCACGCGGAATTTTTAAGAAGAAAAAACAATCGCTTGCTTAATTTTACTAATAATATATATACATTTTAAATAGCTATCAAAAAGCTGCAATTCTAAACGTTCATTAAGCTCAACTTTCGAAAAGTATTATTCCGTCCTGTCCTGTTATAAAAATATAATGATTAAGAAACGTTTCTTAATATTTTTATGAACTACGAGTACTACTTGATGATTATGAAGTTGTAAAAATCTTATTCAAATTCAATTTCAATAATGTACGCAATATATGATGCGATGTCATTATTGTCTATTCTACCCTAGAGAACAATCCCCGTGCTAGGTTTACAGAACATGGTAGACAACGAAGATCGGAAAAAGCGTATAGAAGTTAATCACGAATTCTCTAAAATTTCAACCATACGGTCACCGTCCGACGGGGGTGCGTCTAACTGCTTTAATATACCTACCTATTCGAAAGGATTCAGTATTTGGTCTGTATCAAGATGAAAACTTTAACATCTGACTCTGGAAAGTGATATTTTTCGGGACAAAACAATATCTGAATGAAACTCTACAAACATATAAATCAACTGGCAGGGGATGCAACGAAAGCTTTCACTTTTAAATTCGACTACCGATACATTGAAGAGTGCAAATACTGCTCGCGTTATTTGATTCACCACTGCTCGGGGTCGCATAAACGAATATAACGTTTAATCGGGAACTAATCCGTCGTTGTATTGTCATTTGTGGACCGTCTTTCTACTTTATAGGTTTCAGAATAAATTCATGATGGTTTGAACTTCGACAAGAATGGAATAAAATGTATTTTTTAAAGATTAACGGATTGATCCTTCCTAGGCTGATATTACCATTGATTTATTAAAAACGAAGATGAGGCACTGGTTGCTCGAAAGTGGCAACCTCAAATTGTGTAAAATTGTGTTCTCCCACATCAGTCACCGTCTGACCGGCGGCACGGGCGGTCGTGATTCGCGTGAAATATTGTTGTCTCGGTCTCACTTCGGTCTTAGGTACGTCTTTCCGTCTATGTTCTTCTTTGTATTGCACAGGACTGGAAATATAACTGTGAGCGTATGTGTTTGCGTGTAGTTGTAACACATGCCAATTTTTGAGTAAGCGCTGGGAGAACGTAACCTATCTTCCCTTTTTAAATCAATGGATATTACGAACGGATTCGTGCTGCGACTTCTATCTTCTTGTACCGACCCATTCAGTGTTGCTTATAACATAGCACATACCTCTTCTACCACTATCACACAATACGAGCATTGATATTGATTGGCTTAAGCTCCTCATAATTAGAAACGGTTTAAATTTACACAGTTGCTTACAAGCTTCAAGCGGGTAGGACGCGGGCTGTATGCTATTTACTGGTATATATATAAAGGCACAGTTTACAACTTCAACTTCTTCAAATTCAACAGCCTATAATGATCTACTGCTGGACGCAGGCCTCCCCAATATAAGCGCTTTCATTGGTTGTTATCTCATGGGGGTAGTGACCATAATCCCCACGCTGCTCCCGGTAAATATCCCCTAGTAGCCTCTTACGACACCCGCGGGAGGTACAAATTCTGTGCCGCCGGCACCACACGGCGTTTGGTTTTTGTTTACAAACTGTTTTCAATTATTACGAATTTTAAAATGTTCGTTGTTGTTCTTGGCGGCAGTGATGCAGCCCAGATCTACTAGAACTTAAGGGTTTGAGGGCCAAGCTGTTATTATAGTGATTGATGAGTTCCACTACTCGTCGTCATCATCATCATCATCAGCCTATATTAGTCCACTGCTGGACATAGGCCTCCCCTAATGAGCGCCATAGCGCCCTGTCTTGACGCATCCAGCATCTGCCTGCAGTCTTTCGCAGATCGTCATCCCACCTGGCCGGAGGGCGTCCTACACTACGTTTGCCGAGTCGCGGTCTCCACTCAAGAACTCGTTTACCCCAGCGGTTATCGGTTCTTCGCGAGATATGGCCGGCCCACTGCCACTTCAGTTTGCTAATTCTTTGAGCTATGTCGATAACTTTGGTTCTCTGTCGGATGTATTCGTTACGAATCCTATCCTTCAGAGAGACTCCGAGCATAGCTCTTTCCATAGCTCGCTGAGCGACTTTAAACTGGTGGATCAGCCCTATCGTGAGTGTCCACGTCTCAGCTCCGTAGGTCATGACGGGTAGGACGCACTGATTGAAAACTTTCGTTTTCAAGCATTGCGGTATGGATGACGAGAAGACTCGACGTAGCTTTCCAAACGCTGCCCAGCCTAGCTGAATCCTCCTCTTGGCCTCCTTCTCAAAATTGTTTTTACCCAACTGCAGAATTTGTCCAAGGTAAGTGTACTCGGAAACAATTTCGAGAGGGTGGCCATGTACGACGACCGGTCCCGGATCAATGAGGCCATTGATCATGATTTTGGTTTTATCCAAATTCATGCCGAGACCGATGCATCGTGAGGCTAAAGCTAGGCCGTCCAGCATCCGGTTTAGCTCCTCCAACGACTCCGCCATTACGACTATGTCATCAGCGAATCGAAGGTGTGAGATGTAATCGCCGTTTATGTTGATGCCCTTACCTTTCCAGTCCAGTGTCTTAAACATATCTTCCAAGGCGCTCGTGAACAGTTTCGGGGATATAACATCCCCCTGCCTCACTCCTCTGCGCAGTTGGATGGGTTTGGACTGCTGGTCCTGTACTTGGACACTCATGGTCGCGGCGTCGTAGAGACATCTCAGCACCTCGATATAACGATAGTCTACTTGGCATCGCTGTAAGGATTCAAGAACAGCCCAGGTTTCGACAGAGTCAAAGGCCTTCTCATAGTCCACAAAGGCCAGACACAGGGGCTGATTATACTCTTCGGACTTCTGTATAATCTGCCTCACTGTGTGTATGTGGTCTATGGTGCCATATCCTCCGCGAAACCCGGCCTGTTCCGGTGGCTGGAACTCGTCACTCGTCGAGTCTCCTGGCGAGACGGTTCGTGATCACTCGTGAGAACAGCTTATAGACGTGGCTCAGGAGTGAGATGGGTCTGTAGTTTTTAAGGAGGGTTTTATCTCCCTTCTTAAAAAAGAGCACCACCAAACTCCCGCTCCACGCCTTTGGAGTTCTCCCACTGTGAAAGACGGCGTTGAAGAGTTTCTGTAGTTCCTGTATAACAGGGGCTCCTCCGGCTTTTAAAAGCTCTGATTTTATGCCGTCCTCACCGGGGGCTTTTCCATTTCTAAGCTGCCTCAGAGCTAGCACAATCTCGTCTTGACTGATGTCTGGCAGTTCGTCGGTATAGTGGCGTGTCAGGGTGGCTCTTGAATCGTGGTCGACTCGTTGGGGACGAGGGGAATGTGCAGCGTATAATCGGCCATAGAAATCCTCTATCTCGGCGGATATCTCCAGCTTCGACAAAACGGTCCTCCCATCGTGCGTTTTAAGCTTCGTCAGGTGGCTCCTGCCAAGCTGCTGAGTGAATACTTTGGACCCTCGGTTTCGCTCTATTGCCTCTTTAATGAGGCGTGTGTTGGAGCTCCGAAGGTCGCGCCGTACCATCTTCGCAATTCGCTTGTTCAGGTCTGACCTGTCTGAAGAAGTCGCTTGGGTGGTTTCCCGTCTTTTTGCCATCAGCCCAAGAGTCTCATCCGAGAGTTTGGATTTCTTGCCAGTACGCTGTTTTTGGCAGAATCTGATGCCCTCGTTCCTCAACGTTTCGACTAGATTGTGTAGGGTCTCGTCAGCGTCATCAGTGGGATCCAAGGCAATGAATCTATTCCCGAGAAGCTGCTGGAACTTCTCGGTGCCCGCCATGATCTGGATTGGGTTAGGTCGGAGCGTGGACTTCATCAGACGGTTTCTTTCAAGCTTTAAGTTGATATTCAGAGAGCCTCGGAGCAGTCGGTGATCAGATCCGGTATTAAACCTGTTGATCACTGAGACATCTCCGAATATGTGCTTGCTATCCGTCATGATGAAGTCGATCTCATTTTTAGTCACAGTGTCGGGGCTTCGCCACGTCCACTTCCTCTGGGGCGGTTTCTTAAAGAAAGAGTTCATTAAGAACAGCCCCTCCTTCTCAAGGAAGTTGACAAGCATTTGCCCCCTGTGATTCCTAACTCCATAACCATGCGAGCCTATTCGGGATTCGTTGCCAGTCCGGATTCCCACCTTGCCGTTAAAGTCCCCCATAACAACGTTGAAGTGAGCCTTGGTGGTGTTATGTAAGGCTTTGGATATGTCTTCGTACATATCCTCCACTTCATCATCCGAGTGTGCCGAGGTCGGTGCGTAAACCTGAATTACCTTCAAGCTGTACCGCTTGGACAGCCGAAGGATCAGGTACGCTACCCTGGTCGACACACTGGAGATTTCCTGAACGTTGTTAGAGAGGGCCTTGTTGACGAGGAAGCCTACGCCACCCTGGGATGTTTTATCACCCTCGCGAAAGTAGAGAAGATGGCCCGAGTCTAAGGTTACGGTGTCCTCCCCCTCTCTACGGACTTCACATAACCCCAGAACATGCCATTTAATGTTCTCTAACTCCACTTCCAACTGCGCTAGATGGTGATCAAGCCTCAGAGTGCGTCCGTTAAACGTAGCCAGGGTCAAGTTTTTAAGTAATGATCGGTAGCCTGCCGTAGCCCGGGGATTCTTAGCACCCCCTGCCCCGCCGTTACCATGGCCGCTACCATAGCGAGGCGGCCGGGAACTAGGGGCCACTTTTTGGCGTGTGCAATCATTGGGGGGGTAGTGCCCATAATCCCCACGCTGGGCATGCGGGTTGGGGATCGCAGTTCGGTGATATTATCGGTCTACGAGAGGCGCTGCTGCCCGCCCTCCGGTTTATGTCCCTTAGTCGCCTCTTACGACACCCACGGGAAGAAATGGGGTGGTGCTATTCTAGGCCGGCACCACACAGCCACTACTCGTAGGTAGATTGAATTAGGTAAAACAGCGGATTTAATTTTGTGCCTACTTCGCTTATTGGTAGAGGTATAATTGATACAGCAGTCCTTCAGAAATAATTTAATAATTATTATGATAGGAGTTTTATAAGAAGAACTCGTTCTTATGAGATCGCAAAGCTCTTTGCTACTAGGTACGTATGTCTACTTCGAAGAATCGAAGTATTGTTTGATATTTGGAACTTGTAAGATGAGTAAACAATGCCCACGGCTTTCTATATAATGGTACTTACTAAGGTAACTTATTAAGAAAGTATTGCTTGTAGAGATTGTAGTTTTACAGCGTTTTCAATTTACAAGTTCCATTAAAACATCTGGGTTTAGTACATTACGTCCGACGACAATAATGGCTGGGTTGCAGGCCGCTGTGATAATGATTGAAAGCTTAGCTTAGCGCAGGACCAGGTCATTACAGAGCGGTCAGCATTGCATCTCTTTATGGACAAGTTAAAATTAAGGCCTAGACCAAAGCCTTTACAGAGCGGACAATAAGGGCTGCAATGATGACCAACCTAGAAGACCGATACCTTACCTTACTTTGAGGCCATCATAGCGTGGACAGTAGGGCAAACAATGCGAGTAATTAAAAACACATTGAATTGGAGAATTCCACACATGAAGAGAGATCATTTTTACAATTTATATACGAAAATTCATATAAACTTAACATGCAAAAAGATTCACTGCAATGCACTTTTGTCAGTTTCCGGTGTTTTCGGTTGTTTTCTTACCAGCCAGTGAAGCTTATACTGCTCACCACTTATGAAAACCTATATGTACCTGACTACTTTCAAAACAAAATAGAATTCGAAATACATTGCTGGCCGTAAAAATATGACAGAAATGGAAATTTGCCGACCGCTCTCGAATAGGCCGGGAAGGCTGAATTTTCTCAAACAAGGTTGTTAAAATAATGTCCAGATTACGTATGATGATTGAGTGAACAGTGTGAAAGTGATTTTTTTAGAGCTATACAAAATATGTTTCATAAAGTCGTATAACAAACATTTTCAATGAATAAAAAACTTATAGCAATGCAAATAAACAAGGCAGATTTTATACACGGCAACTGTGTTGGCAATAAGTATAGTTTTCAAATTCTACGCAAGCTTTAGAGTGTATCTAAAAACTATTATTAAAGATTACGTTTTATATAAAAACCTTGTAAATTTGGATAATATACATTTTCATTGTTATTCTTAATTAATAATCGAAAAAGTGCATTTCAGGTAGATTGTTAGGATAAAGATAAAAGATAAAGATAAAAACTTGCATTGTTGTAGCGATCATAAAATTTAATTACGATTCCTGTCTGTGAAAGACGCGTGGAGACGTCCACAGCTGAACTTCTTCCTCAAAAATTGTCACAATGACCGGTTCTATTGCGTCATTCATGTTAGGGGAGTTTAAAATTTTGCGATGGCCCTTGTGTCAGTTCGAAATTGTTTGATCCCATTTTGCCCGCGCAACCCTACGTTGCCTTTAGAATTCAATCCATTCATTCGACGAGGACGCGAGTTCCATTTGGCAGTGCATCGAATAGTGAGTAGTGGAGTGCGAATTCCACTAAGTTTACAGTTCTATGCAGACAAAAGCTATTTCATGAGCGATGCTCATTTTGGGAAGATTATCTAATGAATGTAGGTATGTTTCGGCAGTCCTGGGCAAGTGATGCAAGTATTCGCCCATTCGCTCATAGCATAGCGACAAAACTTTCGGAACTGCATATGTGCTGCTCGCTCACTGATACCTAGTTTCAAGGTCTACTCGCGGAACAATAAGTGCCCAGCCTTGCTGGCCGTAGGAAAATGGATGAAATGGTGACGTATTACGGTACACGTACATTGAAACTATAAATACTGAAGGTAATATGGATGGATGGATTTGCGTAATAGTTTGATCGGACTTTAATGAGCAACTATAGCATAATACTAACAGCGGTGGTTTCTAAAGTTTAAGCTCCACAGTACGCAAAAGTTCTTAATGCATAAGAACTTTTGCGTACTTTGGTTTAAAGAAGAGAATGTCTAATGAGGTTTTAACATCTTTTTTTAACTCGCCCTGTCGTATGTACGTGTGGGACAAATCTTGCAACTGAATTTTAGACTTGTTATCCTCCACCGATTGAGCTCAAATTCGAAATAATCATGTAATTTTGGAGACAATGTAATACAATGTTATTGTACCATAATGCTCTGAGATAAAAGGTGGCCATAGTAACTAATAAACGAAATTATGTAACCCTGTGGAGTTTGGGTTCGTTTGATTTGTCTTCCAAAGCACTTTGGTCGTAGATGATGACCAAGGTCTAGATGATGGAGCCGAAGGGTGCCCATGGAACTATTGACATACAATAGGAGATATAATCTGTGCCTGGCAGTCGTCACGAAGCACATGCAGCTCAATTCCGTTCAGCACATACCTATGTACATCCGCTTCAGTCTAGCCAGTACTCATGGTGCTCCGGTGGATACACCAATTTCATGGGACTCGACGCCATGAGAAGGGCGTAATACCCATTAAAACCTCTCGGTGACGATAACCCGCTTTCGCTATTTTCGCCGAACCACGGGAAAATTTAAATCTACTACGGTCTGGCGTCCCCTCTTCCTCCCGTAAATGGCTGACGAGCCCACCATTCCACACACACACCTTAGCCGCGAAACGTCTATTCTCTCATATCAAAGCGCCATGAGAGGTCTTATCTTGCCGTAACACAGTATTGTTATCACGGAAGTTGTGATTCATGCATCTTAACTAAACAAAACAAAAAATATTTATTGACAGAAAACTTATATTTAAACGTTAATGTATGAATGTATACAGTGCAGCTCTGGATGTAGAGTAAGTTCTCGAATCCTCGCTCTTACTAAGAATAAATCTTGTATAAGGATACGAGGGATCCCAACTTCGGTTTTTAGGCGTTAAAAATAGGCCTAATATGTGATTTATTATGTTAGAGTACTATGTAAAGTTACATGTATAGTCAGCCAGAAATAGATGTTGTGTGTTATGAATATAATGTGTGATAGTGAATATGTGTGTTTGATCTGCTGAGGACATCAGTCTCATGAGAGTCTAGGCAACAGTAGATGGCGCGAATGTAGAGTGTGTGTTTGTGTTGTATATGGAGTGTAGTTGAAGGTTGACGGAGAGCTTCCGTTTCGTTATAGTTTTTAAGATGAATAATTTCCTTGATTATTTTCCAAATTTTACATTGCGAGGCGGATGATTCACTGATGAGTGAAAGTTCGTTATTTTTATTGTAAAGATATGGAGAGAGGAAGTATGAGTATTTGTGTGCAAATGCAGTTTTACATTCAGTAGTATGGTAAACTTATTCGTTCTTCTTTTGTTAATCTAGATAACTGGGGTTAAATTGTGTTGTTTTAGTAAAATATTTAGAATTAAAATTTTGCGCACGGAAAGGACCTTACAGTTGTGATATAATTGCGTTGTAGGGTGCCTGAAAGGGAGCGAGTAGGCTACTTTGAGCACTGCCCTTTGTGCTCGCTCTAATGAGAGCATGTGGGTAACAGCGGCCCCAAGCCGTAACGCAGTAGAGAAGCAGCGATTCGCAGAGAGCCGTATATGTTTTTTTGATTTGAGACTCAGAAGCTGCATGTCTAATGATTTGAAAAATCGCTATCAATTTCCTTACTACGAGTATAGTTGCAAGAAGATTGATATTAGGTGCATAAGACAAATTTGTATCAATTGTTACGCCTAAATATTTGATAGTTTTCGAGGATTCTAACACAGAACAATAACAAATATTTGGACTAGAGTTTAGGCATTGTGGCGCGTGAGCTTTTAAACAATAGCTTTGGCTCTCTGGGAGCTCTAGTTTTCGCAACGAAAACGCCAGATATTTAGTTTTGGTTTCATTCAGAGTAAGAATATTATGGTAGAGTGATCTAGAATTTTGTCCCTGGAATAGCTAAACTTGGGTTAATTATGGGGTAACACATTTTGCCTGTTTGTCTGCCTACTTAAGTACTGAGTACTAAGATTAGGTTTATAAGATTTTTTAAGCTATTGCATAGCTTCTATCGCGGGCCTTGAGCGCGGGGACCGAATCCAGAAATTCCGTAACGAAAAAACCTTGACGTTTGTCTCTTTAGTTCAGCAACTCGCCTCTAGATGGCATTGCAATAGCTTTACCGCGGCAGTCCCCGAGTGCCACACGTCTTTTTTTTTTATTATTTTTATGGACACTATATTATACTTTCGTTTGGCCGCAATCTCAGCTGATGGAAAACGAAGATCCGGCCGATTTCGGGGGCAACTTTGACTGATCTTTGACTGATCTCTGAAAATTAGGTCCTCTTATCTCCTTGACATACCAGAATTACTGAACTAAGACTGTTTTGTGACAAGTCCCATTATTTATTATTATAAAATAGATTATATGTAAGCCAGCATACAATCATCTACGGACGAGGCTATCCAGTAAGGAGTCGAAGGCCACTGCATTGAGCGGGGCGGGGCTCATGCCTAAGCCGTTATAGAGTTAGAGAGTGTCGAAAACTTTCAACCTTCTAATCAACCGAAACCTATAAGTGTGTGATCGATTTATTGTTATATTATCTTGAGCACTCTAGTCATAAACTCCGTCATTTTTACTGCTCATTCCGTAATAGTTTCATTGGGAGAGAAAGAGAGCTAGAAAACAATATTTACCCAACAGTGAAATGACCGGTGAGTCTATATACGTATGTACCAGACATTAGGAATCTATAATTTTGGGTACTGATGAGTAAAGCGGTTTCATCTATTTCTAGACACAAATTTATATTGAAAAAGACAAACCGAAGCTACTTAAACCTAACTACTACGCTTTGAGTATTTTAAAATCAAACATAAACTACCAAAATTACCTAACTACCTACTATGCCCATGCCAATTCAGCTTTTATCTACGCGGTTATAATATGGAGTTCGAACAATAATGCAAAAAAATAAGTATTCTAGTAAATATGCAAAGCACACTATCTAAAACAAGCTAAAAACCCTTAATCTAGGTACATAATGGAAAAATACTTCAAAACAAAATAAAAACTAGACAATAAATATAACAGACGAAATAAAAATTAAATATTACTCCCCTCCTTCCTCCCCATCCTTGACAACGGTTAGTAAAGCCCCAAAATAAGAATATTTAACCAACTATCTAAAAAACCTGAAATGCAAACCAAAAGATAATACTTCTTTATTATGTCTATAGCACACCTGAAAACGTCTTTATTACGGATATGCTATTGCTATTTATATATTCCACGATTTTTTTCTCCGATGACAGCTTGTAACATATAACCAAAAGTGTAGGTACGAGTACTAGCTGACAGTACCTAGTACCTACTTCACTAAAAACTTACAGGCTAAAGGTTTCTTCGTCGTTTTTAGACTTTAGTCTAGATACGACCGAAATAAAAATACCACTTTATTTCCGTGTCAGTGTATCTACCTAATCATGACGTATAGATGGAAGTATAGATTATATATGAATATTTTTGACGTTGTATTGTGATTATCAATTAAGTACACAATTATCATGTCTACATGCTGCTTCCAAGAAGAAGAGACTGTGGAACACGTTGTCTTACACTGCACGGCCACAGAAGAGGCCAGACATAAAACGGGGCTGAAGTGCCTCATTGAGGCATCTATCCCATCCACACCCGCAGAAAAGCTGAAACGAAGCTGTCAGTCACCAAAGGTCCTGCTCCGATACTTCAAGGAGCTGGGCTGGTTAGGGCCTACATAGGCATGGGGATAATGCACAATACACTCCTATGCGAGATGTCCGTGCAGATCTTAGTTCCCCCACTCAGAATTAGAATTAGAATTAGAATCATGTCTACATTTTGTGACACGTTTGTATTACCTACCCTAGACATAGAATAACTTGATAAAATGTAACTATTCCGCATCTGACATTAATTTACCAGCGTTCTATTAAATTGAAATCTCAATCTTAGTCAATTCTATCATTATGTTTTCTCGCCTTTATTAACCACTTCGCATTTAAAAAATGACATCCCTAAATTAATTAATTCCATAAATATAAAGTACCAATGTTATTCACATGTTCATGTTAACAGACGTGTAAAAACGATACACTTTAACTTGAAATTTGAAAATCGTTCATAAGTTGGCGATTTTTAGACTACTGTCAGACCTCAGAAAATTATATTGAGGTTCTAGATAGGCACCTAAAATAAAAGGCCTTGAGTCAACTGCCATGTTTTTAGCAAAATGTGGAAGGCAAAAACACTTCGTAGGTAGTTAGCCGTAATTAGCTCGCGTACTTTCATAATGAATTCGTCAAAATACGATATTTTTATAGCAAAATCTTGAGACTTACCTCACTTTCCATGAGCTTTTTTTTCCTAAAGCTCGAAGCCAGAGAGGGATCTTCTCCAGACACCGCTCGCATATAAGACAACCTCCTTCCTTTAGAGTCGATCTTAGAACCGACCCGGTTTTCCGGTATAGTGGAGAAATCCTGGTAGGACTGCCAGCCCTGTGGGATCTCTTTGCTCTTCTCATCCTGAATGAGACGGCGAAAGTAGTCTGTAAGACTTTCACTTGCTAGCCACGATACTCTGAAACGAATGATATGATTAAAGTTATTTACAACGGGATATTTCCCATGATTTGAGTTTTGAGCTTTCAAATATATTCGCATAGTTTGATGCGTTGCTTGCGTGGAAATCGTACAAATTTCAGAAATTGTTTAGGGTTAGTTTTGTAAAAATAATAAATAATTATTTCATTATTGACCGAGTTTTGAGTGAATGGAACCTAGGAATAATAAGATAACTAGCTGCGTTTCGCATTTTCGCCCGCATTGAAATATATAACACACCAGCAGGAGTATTTTAATAAATTCGATTCGTTTCCGAAGCGAAACGGAAAAATTCAATGCATGCATGAGTTACCTGAAGTATTATTACCTACATGCAAAACAAGTTGAGTCTTTTGTTGTCTGATACGATGTGTTTGCATCACAAGATAACATTGAATATGTTGTAGATTTAGGTGTAGATTATAGAAAGTTTTCTTCGATCGGGAACATGGCGTTTGAAAGATTATGCGGATAGAAATGTTCTCTAATCTACCCTAGAGATGAGTGTACCACTGCGAACATACTCATCAAATTTACTCTAGTTTTGACATTTGAGAATAGAAACAATTTTTCTAATATTCTCTACACCTCTCGAGACCTTTTTTACAAATAGGATATGTGTATTTGGAAAACTAAATAGTTTGTCTTTGTGTTATAATATCTATATATAACATAAGACAATATTATGTAAGTAGCTGAAATAAACAAGTCTGGATGTATTTACGTCTGAAATATGGACTATGAATTTTTCTTGCATATGTTGCATCGATCAAAGTTTTTGCTGATCCCTGCCAAATACCTGATCGATGATATATGTTAGCGTAGGTATGCAGTAAAAAAATCCGTCGTCCAACCGAGACGGCATCCAGCCTCCGACTGAAGTTAGTGAAAACCTTGTTAAAATAATTTTGGCCACAAAATTCAAAGGATGTCTGATTAATAAGAATGGAGGAAATTTGTATTTGCAAATTATTGTGACAACTTTTGTGGCACGGCGGGCAAATGTCCGCCTGCGACGCAGGCAGGAGGTTGCGGGTTCGATTCCCACCTCAGGACTAATTTTTGTACGATCTTATATAGATATACACAAAAAACTTCCAGGGCGTTGTGGATGTTTTCTATGTAAAATTAAAAATATCCATTTGCGACGCAGTAAGTTACGACGCTGACAGTCAGTTTGATTTCGGGGCACTTTCTTGCCTAGATGTACAACTACTATAGTCTATTACACGCTTTGCTTAATTCTATACCTAATAATAAACTCGCGGCAAAAGTTTATGAAGTTGTGAGATGTTGAGAAAGCTAAAACTACCGAAGAATTTCAAACTTGTGTTGTCTGTTACAAACTTATGACATGACAGTGTCGGATATACGATTTTCCTGAGGCTGAAACTTACTCCGAAACTTTCAGATATTGTTTTAATAATAAACTAGCTTTTAGCTAAGTATTTTGTAACGGATCTGTAGCGCATTAACATAATGTGCAACTTGCCATTGTGTTGGCTTTCTGCAGACGAGTATTGAAAGCAGCGTAGCTATCATAGGGTAAGGCGGTGCAGTGCACCAGGGCCCTGGAGCTCAGGGGGCCCTTTGTAGCTGGTTTTTTTTAAAGATTTTTATTTATTTGCTAGTCGGCAATGTAGGTAGGTACCTACCTACATTGCTGACTAGCAAATAAATAAAAAAAATATGCAAATGCCAAATAAACGATTAATGACTAAAACAAATTAATCAAAACTAGGTAATTTAGATAAATATTTATACCTTTTTAAAAGCCGAAATGTCTTTTGAAACGCTGAGCGACCTACACGTAAGTTTGCAAATGCCAAATAAACGAATAATGACTAAAACAAATTAATCACAACTAGGTAATTTAGATAAATATTTATACCTTTTTAAAAGCCGAAATGTCTTTTGAAACGCTGATCGACTTACACGTAAGATTGCAAATGCCAAATAAACGAATAATGACTAAAACAAATTAATCAAAACAAGGTAATTTAGATAAATATTTATACCTTTTTAAAAGCCGAAATGTCTTTTGAAACACTGAGCGACGTGCTCTATCATAAATAATGAGTAGGTAGTAATTTAGGTCTTTAGCGCCGCACCGGTCAAAGAAACGCCGAAGTTTTGTGATGATAAGGTACATCGTGGGTAGGTAGGTACATCGAATGGATTACTAACGAACATTACTTTCCACCGCACGCATCGTTACCAAACACTTATTTTTCAAAACAGAGACTTGTAGCTTAGATTTATATTCTTTTTCTTTTTGTTTACTTTTACTAAAAATATTCCTTGTTATCTTAACATCCTGTTTAAATTAAGTATGTT
The DNA here is from genome assembly GCA_955876795.1 of Eupithecia tripunctaria. Taxonomy (NCBI): domain Eukaryota; kingdom Metazoa; phylum Arthropoda; class Insecta; order Lepidoptera; family Geometridae; genus Eupithecia; species Eupithecia tripunctaria. The sequence goes on from OY041599.1 coordinate 11,152,166, forward strand.
TGTTAAATCAGTAGCTTACCTGCCTATATCCTTGCAATTGTTACCTTTTTTGGAACTCTATCTACTATAATTTCGGAGGAGGGCGTTGCCATTTGCGACACAGTTATAAACTATTGCAGATGGCATCGTTTCCATTTATTAACCATGTACCACTGTTTTTGTTCCACAATAAACGATTATTATTATTTATTATTATTATTAAACAAGCTTCTTTGTTGTTGTGTTTGTTGAGCTTCCTGTTATCTTTAAAACATTGACACCCAATGTAGGAAAATGTCAGTACCTACCTAAGTAATGCTAATTTCTAAATTTACAATTATTGAAAATTTAAAATTATGGAAAGAAAAAAGGAACAACTTCCTAACTCCGGTCTGCTTACTGTGATTTTTTCTTGCTAGAAAAACCCCAAAAAGAACTTTTGGCTCGACCCGGGATTTGAACCCAGGACCTCATACAAACTTTCGCATTTATAATATTAGTGTGATATAATATATACCTATAATATAAAGAGGAAAGATTTGATTGTTTGTTTGTTTTGTTTGTATTAAGTAGGCTCCGATACTGGATGGATGTATGGATAGATGGATGGATGGATGTTTGCTACCTCTTCACGCCAAAACTACTGAACGGATTGGGCTGAAACTTTGCATACAGGTAATTCTAATCCTGGAATCAAATAAAGGCTAGGTTTTTAAGGTTTTATCCCATAAATTAGTTCCCGTCGGATAAAAATCACCTTTAAACGTTTTCATAGGAACATTGCGTGCGAAGCCGCGGGGCGCAGCTAGTATAATAATAATATAAATAAATAGAAACCATTCTCTCAAAGAAGTAGGTCTGCTACTTCTATCTCACCTGTTCTAATTCTAATTCTAATTCTGTGTAGGGGAACTGAGATCTGCACAGACATCTCGCACAGGAGTGTATTGTGCATATCCACCTGCCTAAGTAGGCCCTAACCAGCCCAGCTCCTTGAAGTATCGGAGCAGGACTTTTGGTGACTGACAGCTTCGTTTCACCTGTTAGATCTCGAGGTTTTCCTTCTACGTTGTCCGATAGCCGTGTCCAATCCAGAAGACATGGAGATGGCCCGAGTGTTTAGAAGGGAATCTTGAATCGGCTCCTTGTTCAAACCTGCGTAGAAAATTCTATCAGTACTAAAATATAATAATAATAATAAAAATACTTCTTTATTGCACGAAAAATAAACCAACAATACAAAACTTATAAGCAAAACATGATTTATGACAATAAATGAAAGAGAAACATACTAAGAAAAGTTTACAAGATAATCACCAGCCAGAGACATCCCCAAATCACAATTATAAAGGGCCTGGCTGGGCTGTTGAACGCAAAAATGATAATTGAGGTAGTTAACAATAATTGCAAATAAGTGATGCATAGTTTGCTCCTGACTTCTACCCTCCGTGCTAATTAAAAAACTCTGTTACGGCAGAGTAGGATCGCCGCTCGCAGTGACCAGCATAAGTTGCAACGCGAATTGGTATCAGCGCTAAAATAAAAAGTTACTATTATTTAACATACCGAAACTTTATAAAAAATGGTTTTGCGTTGTAAACAAGATGATAAAACTTCTTGTACTTATTAGTAAGGTCTAAGCTGGTCTAAGCTGTTAGTGGTAGGTTAGGTAGGTATTATTAAGTAATTAAATAAAAATAAATAATGTTTGACAATTCACACAGAATTATCAATCCCCAAGCTAAGCAGGGCTTGTGTTATGGGTACTAGATAACTGATATACTTAATACAACATAGATATATATTTATTATTATACATAGGGTACAAATGAGCAAATATCTGCAGATCGTACGCTCATTTGTCCCGAGGCGGTAATCGAACCCGTAACCTCCTGCGGCGCAGGCGGTCCATAGCCCAGCGCGCCACAGAGGTCGTCTGAAAAATAATAATAGCACAGCAAGCGAAAGTCCGCCTGTGACGCAGATTTGCTTGGTAGTTCGATTCTCATCACGGGACAGAGGTCGTCTGAAAAATAATAATAGCACAGCAAGCGAAAGTCCGCCTGTGACGCAGATTTGCTTGGTAGTTCGATTCTCATCACGGGACTGTTTGGTACGATCTGCAGATATTTGTGCCGTGTATTCTGGATGTAACTTAATATCATAAAAATATATTATTAGTATGTAGTGTATTGTAATAAGTATAACATTTAACTAGTACACAAGCCCTGTTAAGCTTGGGGCTAGATAATGCTCTGTGAAATATCCTGCATTATAATTATCATTTTTATTTGTATAGTATGGTATAATATACATATAGTTAAATAAATAAAAGGTACCTAGTCAAAATATTTTTTTTATCAAGACTGTATTCTACGACTTTGTCGTATGCTTAGTCATACATTTCAAATATTTCAACAAGCAAGCAAACTTACAGCTTCTAGTAATATCAGTTTCTGAGCTAAGCCTCAGGCGGACGAACGGACAGACGGACATAACGTTACTCAAAGGGTTCCTTGTTTTTTCGGAACCCTAGAACCTGTTGGTACGGCAGGACGACTCATCAATCGTCACACTATAATCACTATACAGGATGTGGCAAATTTTTAGCCCCTTAAGGGTAGCTACGGTTTTTTTTGTAGTTAGAAGGTTTTGTTTTTTCATTAGTTTTTCCTGCACAATCTTTGAAAAATACTATGTTTTTTTCGGGAACAGGTGAACATTGAACATTGTTGTTCTTGCAAAATAAACTCGGTTGATAAAAATTAAAAAGTAAGTAAAAATTTAATTCCTGAGATGCCTTCAAAATTAGCCTGCCATTTTAAAAAAGTAGTTACATACGAGATTAAATTAAGAACCATTGAATGAGTGACATTGTTGTTTTCACTTACTCGTTTTTTCATAGAAAATGTATGGGAATCGTTTGAAAACCGACGTGAAAAGCTCTAGAATGTACAGCTTTTCACGTCTGTTGGCCGTCTGCTAAGTTATTACCAGAATAAAACTCGAAAAGTACGAACATTACCATTATTAAAAGTTACCTCCTACGAATCATATCCAGAATTTCTGAAGGGGACCATTTGACTGATTTTAGACTTACTACAATATTGTAATGATCTACCTTAACTGGGTAGTATTCAAATTATCTGGGTAACTAAGAAAATATTAAATTTCGTTCGTTTTTTTAGGTGAAAGGAAACTGAAATTGGAACCCTCTTAATTATACCTACAGATGAATCAACACTGAAAACTAAATGCTTATTTTACAGATTCGATGTCAATAAAAAAACAATAAAAGGACATAATTAAACGAACATTTGAACGTTCGTTCACCGTGGTACCATTAGATAGTTCCACTGATGAACGTGTAAGAAGGTCATGACGCAAAAATTAATGAGACGCGCGTCAGAGCATCAAGAATTGTTTGAAAGGAACCGCAATACCAGTGTGTTTAATATCTCTACACCAACCATGGTTACGCTTTTGGTTCTTCATAACAGGTTTGAACACCAGTCTTTTTAGAAACGTAAAGCAATTCAAATGATTGCATAATAGATAATAAGTGAAGTTTTGCGTCTCTTACTAATTGTAAAGTGAAAATTTAAGTTCAACATTACAAATTTTATGGATGTGAAACTTACTAGAACAAATTATTATTAAATAGAAAACAAAAGAAGGTAACAAATTAAGATTCGAATTGCTATGAAATCTTCGTGCAAGCGGGTTTTAGTGCTTGTTTACAAACACGCAGCGCGTGCAGCGGGGGCGGCCCGCGCTGTATTCAAACATATGTAGAGTGTGTTTACGGAGAAGTGTTTAGGCGTGTGACGCGGCATCGCACCCTGCGTGGCACGCGACATGCACGCGGTGTGCACCACCACTTTGCACGCCCCGCCTATCCATAAACATCACCGTACATTGTGATATGTTTGTGTTCACGCACGAACCGCTCTACGCCCCGCGTCTCCGTACACAAGGACTAAGTGTATCTGAACGAATTGGGTGAGTTTTCATACAGTGACTTAATACAATTAATGTGACATCAACATAAAGCCACAGCCCCATTATGGTACCCGCTGTGCAACTGATGCCGTGCTCAGCCTGCATAGCGTGAGCGGCAGTGGGCCAACAACAATATTTTCCCTAGTGGGTTCAGGCATCGAAAGCTGAGATCGAATCAATCGGGCCCGGGGGACGCTTCTATTAAAGGCAAACACAACAGCACTCGATCAAGCTATTGCCTATGCATAAAATTATTTCGGTTGCAATATCAAGGTTTTTTCGCACGCAACTTTTTTGGCAAAAAGTTTTACGCCTTTCGGCCTTTATGGACGGCTCTACAAAGAAAGTTTGAGCCTTAAGACTTTCAAAAACTGTCGAGTTCTTAACGTAGAATAGATACCGATCCTTGGCTCGTATTTTTAAGTGTTTATGGTAGTGAAGATTGTGAGTGATTACAAATTGATGCAGCTATTTAAAATTATATGTTCGTGACGACTGTGGATGAAATGTGCACAAGATTAAAAATCAAATGTAAGTACCGCGGATCTTCCACCAATATAGTTATTATCTCATGCAAAATCATAAGGTACAAATTTTACAGTCAGTCAGTTATGGATTATTAGTAATGCTTTTGTAGAATTTAGTAAAATTCAAAAATTCAAATTATTATTCTTTGATTAATTCACAGTTCCTTGTTTGGCAAATTTAGAGTGGCTTGATCGTATGAGTACCTATTTTGACTATCCGTTCTTTTGATTCATTCAATTACTGAAAGCAAAGTGTACTTTATTTAAGCAAACAGCATTTGACTACTCGGAACTAGTTTAACATTTACATCATATGAAAGCAAAGGATATATCGCATATGCTTTAAATGTTTATCCAGTTACGAGATAAACATTCTATTAGGTACATAAAACTAAATTGCATCCGGTGCTAAATTACATTGCACAAGGACTTATAAACTTTGAAATTGAAAACCTTAGCGTGGAGTTGGCAGCTAGAGTTCAAGGCAGTTGCAAGAAGGATAAGTGGATGCTCAGCAAACAACTTAATACGGTTAGGAACATCATTAACAGCCGACTGAGAAGAGAAAAAGTTGTATTTTTCTGTAGTAGTAGTTTATACTTATGAATTTTATGAAAGTTTTGTTGGGTGTAACTGTAATCAAAGGCTAGAGGGCTGTTTTGGAAATCCGGAGTAGGGGATATATATTACAGAATTAGTATTTTATTTCGTCAGAAAGATTATTCGACATCGAAAACTTTTGACAAATCAAAATAGCGTTCTCGGTTTTAAAGTTCCCTCGCATCGATCAAGTAATTATAATAATAAAAAAAAACGTTTATTTGTCTGATCAAGTAGGCAACTTTTATCGATGTTCCCTCTGAATAAAATTTAAATTCGAATCTGACGTTTTCGATTCAGAAACGAATGAATTAAAATACCCCTGCTGATTGATTAGGGATTCGTAATCTTTGCAATAAACAACTTTCGGAAGTCGTAACTAAGACTAACCTAGTCTTGATAGTCTTACTATACCGTATCCATCGAGCATGTTAGAATGTTAGTAAACAAACCGCCCATACTTAACCTATAGGAAGGTACTTTATGATTACATTAAAATGGACTTTTTGATTACATTAAAATGTTCATTTCGAAATGGTTTTTTTCCTAGCGTGATGTTAATGGATAACATCAAAAAACAATTTATCCCGTCCTCAAATCAATTTCAATATATAAAACTGCAAAATTATTTCTTTGATGAACCATCCCACGAGTTATTAGTAAGCCTGTATTATACATACACGAGCTGTTACCTGAAACCTGCACATCAGTTCGTGCGCAAATAATGCGTACAGCGAGCAGACAGTCAGTTATCGGTACCTAGGCTAAATAATGATCTCCATCGAACTACTTGACACTTTACACCTAAATATTTATACTAAATATAAACTCAGATAGTACTTATCATCGAACCTACATACATCAGTATCGAAGAGTTTTTAGTTAATTGCTCACCTTTATCCAATTTATAAAACCAATTTAAACTTAGAATGTAGTTCTGCCTACTTCTACGCGGCTGACTTTCTAATAACAATAATTAACTGTAATTTTTTTCTGCTTTACTGGTACCTCATTGTGCTCAGCTGTGTGGTTACTGGCTTAGAATTTTTATTATCCTGTAATCTGCGCAGCCTTGTGCGCAGAAAGTCCCAGATCTGCGAAATCTGCATGGGGCCTTTGCGGGGGGCTTGGGGGCTTTAATGGGTGGTTGGCGCGTTGATGATTATGATGATTACTTTATATATTAGGTAAATATATATTTTTTGAATGAACCACGATTTTACGGTTTATGGATATTTTCCTTTACTTGTGAGACCTTGTTTCTTGCCAAATTTGGTGGTTAAATGTCATCGGTATGGAACCCTGTAGGATCCATAACGATTTTTTTTATTAAGGTCCAAAACAGTTTCATCATTTATTTCTGTATATTTGGCTATAACACCTTGCTTCTGCCGAATTTCATGATCCTAGCCCAACGGAAAGCACCTACCCTACAGGTTTTGTGTACATGGAAATTTCAAATTGATCGAATCAGACATAAACGTCTGTAACTTTTGATTGCGTTAACTAAGAAGTTTTATTTATATTGACGCTCCAAGAGGTTACGGACCTAAGTATTTGATGTTTATTTAAAATCGATACCTCTACGCGTTCCCGATTAAAGGGAGTTGACAGACGCACAGGCAGACGGACAACAAAATCATTCTATAAAGGTCCCTTTATTTATTTTGAGGTACGGAACCCCAACAACAAGATGTTCAAGTTATATAAGTACATATACCGTATCCATCGAGCATGTAATTTGTTAGTAAACAAACCACGAAATAATTGTAAGCAATGAACATTCCTGCCAATGCTGTGTATTCGCTTTAGAATTCCTTTGCTGTACTGTTTGTACATATAAGTATAAATAAATAAAATAAAAAAAATTTATTTATTCAGACAATGCCCATCAGTTACACATCATACATATTAAAACATTACACATAATTTAAAATTGAACACAAAGATATATAAAAATGAAACTATACTACATACAGTCACAAGAGTTATGCAACCATTCAACAGAATCCCAACCTAAGAAGTCTATAGAGTTAGGATTCTGTTGAAAGACTGCATGCTAGGCGAGGCAAACTTACTACCAACGACCTTCAGGATGGTGTTGGTACTGCCCCACGTTCTGCGCAGCAGTGATGCGGTTTTCTTGTGGATGATGGCATGAAAGCCATCAACCTGCGCCTCAGCAAACATGAGGGATGCGCTGCAGAAGCGGGGCAGCCCCAACAACATCCTGAAGGCGTTGTTATACTGCACACGTAGAGCGCTGAGCGTCCGTTTAGTAAAGCTAGCCGAGATGCTACCCGTATAGAACGATTGGCAGTAGGCTTTGAACAGCGTGATTTTAACTTGCCTACTGCAACGGGCAAAAATACGCGCCAGCATATTACTCCGGACCGACAGCGCTCTACGTTCTCGTTCTTTATCTACCTGGTCGTCAAGGTCGTCGGTAAGGAAATGTCCCAGATACTTGAAGCTATATACTCTATTTAGCTCAAGACCGTTGAGTCTCAAGCTTGGGACTGATGGTGGAACCTTACCTGCGGCCTTGAATACCAGGTATTCACTCTTCTTGCAGTTGTACACAAGTCCATGCTTACTGGCGTACTCTTCACAGATGGACAACAGCTTTCGGAGGGCGCTGATCGTAGGACACAGCAGCGCCATGTCGTCTGCATAGCTGATATTGTTCATACAAACATTATCTACTACTTCACACCGGTACTTCACACCGGGACAGCTCCTCAGTTTGTATAAGGCGCAGGTCCGAACTTGCATGGAGTATTGCTGCCACCTTTGGGACGGCTCGGCTAAATACCAACTTGAAGCTCTCGACTCGATTGAAAGACGCGCTGTTAGACTTGTTGATGATGTCTCGCTTACAGAGTCTAGTCTACAAAGCCTCGATCACAGGCGGCGCGTTGCCAGACTGTCAGTTTTCTACAAGTACCACTTTGGTGATTGTGCGCAAGCATTGCACGACCTTATCCCGTCTTCTCCTTTCTAACATAGGACCAACAGACGCACAAATTCATACCACCCATTCCTGGTCGACATACCACAGTGTCGAACCAAAAAATTGTGCTCTACTTTCATAATATCCACAGCCAAAGAGTGGAATGATCTTCCTGCGTCAGTCTTCCCAGTAGAGTACAATCTTGGAGTCTTCAAATCTAGGGTAAATAAGTTCCTTCTGGCGTGCTCCATCTTAGGCTACATCTTTGCTTTCTTAAAGTGAGTTGGTAGCCAAACGCTGATCCATCATCAATAAAAAAAAAAAAAAAACAACTGAGCAGCCGACACGCGCACTGCTGAGTCCCACGATGAGCTCTTTTACGTACAGGTTGAAGAGCTTAGGTTAGCTCAACCCACCTTGTCTCACGCCGCACTCCAACCTGTAGGTCTCCGAAAACACGCCAGCCCATCTAACATTGTTTGTTTGATTAGCGTACCAGTAGTGGAAAAGACGCTGCACCTGTGTATGTACGCCTGTGCCTGCCAGCTTTCTCCACAACACATCGCAGGACACCAGGTCAAAAGCCTTCGACAAGTCGAGGAAGCATGCATACACAGGTGTGCGTCTCTGCGTATAGTATTGAGCAGTGTGTTTTAGACTAAGAATCGCACTTTCAGTTGAGAGGCCCTTTCTGAAGCCAAACTGTGCATCATGTAGATCTAAATATTTGTCAAGTTCCGAGTCCATCACACTGTCCAACACCTTCGCCACTACGGTAGCTAATGATATTGGTCTATAGTTACATTTATCAGATAGATCACCAGTTTTGTTCTTAACAATGGGTATGACAGTGGTTTTCATTAGGTCTTCAGGTAAATAGGAGTGAACAAAGCATACATCAAACATAAACTGAGAGAAGATGCGGGAACTGGGGTCCCGCATACTTCAGGTGTTCGATGCTGAGGCCGTCATGACCAGGAGACTTACCTCTTGTCATTTTATTTATAATTGTAGCAACCTGCTCAGCAGTAACTTGGTAGGCCTCCCTGGTCATGCCGCCCCCACCATCCCCTGCTGCTGACAATGAACCGAGCACCAAGCTTACTCTAAAATGGTCTTTAAATAAGTAAGCAATGCCCTTACTGTCACTCACACCTTCAACGCTTACAGGCAGACCAGGCTGCACATTCAATTTGTTGGTTGATTTCCAAAAGTCACTAAAATTATTTACTGATCGATGCTCTGCTATAATGTCCATTTTAATTTGTTCTTCATTGTTTTGACACCACCTTAGTTTACCCTTGAAAGTTTTTCTGCTCTCTTTCTTGTTATTTAAAAAAATACCGGTTTGTTTTGCCAAATCCAGTTTTTGAAATAAAACCTGTGTGCCTCTCGGACATGCTTATTCCAGCCTACCACACGTCGGGCCCTGCCCTGCCCAGCTTTTTTCACTTTACTATAGGAAGCTGCGTCACTTAAAATGTCAATAATGTCATGATAAAAAATGTCAATTTGTTTCTTATGTTCTACATTGCTACATAGACTAGGGTTACAGTGTATTAGCTCACAAGGACACTTTATTTTATTAAATTTTACCTTACAATAGTTTTTATAAATGTCAATTTGCTCATCGCTCCTATTTCCCCATAATACAGAATTTGTCTTTTTTTATTATTATAACAGGATGTCTTACATGGAATTAAATTAAGATTAATATGAGGATTACAATAAAATTAATAATTAATGGCAAATGATCACACCAGTATGTATGTATAACATTTGGATTTTAAAATGAAATATCAGCTCAGAAACGGGAAGCAAAACAAGATGCTACGATGCAGTGCAACGATGTTCTGCGATGCCACGAGGTTCCGATTCCGCCGTGCCTATATTTTTTATATATTTTAGTTATGAATGTAAATTGTATAGAATTGTTGGAAGAAAATACATGTTTTTTTGTGTTTATTTCCTTAGTTATGTTTAGGATTTATATGAATAACATAAGTTGGTTAAAATAATGAAGTTGGTCGAAAGAATAATCTCCCCATGTAATGGTTTTATAACATTTTTGGTTGAAGAGATGGTTCTATTTCCTGCAAAATATGTTGTGTTGCCGTGCCTATATTATTTAATACATTTTAGTTATGAATGTAAATTTTATAGAATTGTTGGAAGAAAATATATGTTTTTTTTGTTTATTTCTCTAGTTATGTAAAAAAAATACCGTACTACGAATCATATACCCTGGCAGAAGAGTCAAGAGATATTTTAATGGTATAATATTGACTGTGTAAAGCAGCTGTTGTGACACTCATTGATTGCTCCAAAAGTAGTATTCAATCGAAATTTGTTAAAACATGAGTTCATAGAAAATGTTTTATACATGGAAATCAAGCTTCTGCTCGCGGCTTCGCACGCGTTGTTTCGACTATATTGAAACGTTTGAGGTGTTTTCTATCCCACGGGAACTGATTTATGGGAAAATTCGTTCGGCCCCACAATAGTAGGGGCAAGTCGTTTCGAAGTTAAGGAGTAATAAACATACATCCATGCGGTCAAACTTTCTCATTTATAAAAATAGTGAGACAATACTAAGAACCCACCCCGGCGGGCACAAATAGCGGAAACTTCTAATACATCTGTCTATCAAAGAGAAATTATAGCATTATAGCTCTATTAGGTTACGCGGCTCACGCCTTCAGGGCACTCAATCTGTATGGTTTTTTTCGCCATCATATAACACTTTTCGTCATATTTTGGATATTTTTTTTTATATAACTAACATTGATTAGTTCAGAGAGTGAATCCACCAATAAAGTCCTCAAACATTTCTCATCTTTCCTAGGTCCTTTTCTCTATAACAGACTAAATAGAAAAGATTTAAGTAAATATAAATGTGGTCAAGCTCTGGACGGATTTTTACTTAATCTAAATTACGATAATACTGAAAGTCTATTACAAATTTTAAAATAATCTTATCTAGGTTCTAATACATTGTATCATAATATATTTATATAAATATAAACGTAGTTCAAATAGAATAAAAAAGTTTGATATCTCTATGTTACTATGTAATAGTATCTATCCTAAAAAAGGAAACAAAAGAAATAAATTCAAACTAGCATTTTTAATTGAAACAATTGAGCTAACTGCAGACTGTTGCATTCAAGAAAAATTAAATTTGATTAATAATTCTGCGCCTCTTGAATATTTTACACTCATAACGTCGTCGGTTATTATTATATGGTAAGCTGCATTATGTTATTTGATTAGATAGCGTATATGAGGTAACAAAATACAAATAACATACTTGATATATTAAAATAAAATTTATTGTTAGACTAATACTACTCTTAAGTTTTTTAATTTAAAAAGTTGTATCTAGATTATATTCTGTAGATCAATTGGTACGTGGAAAAGAACACTACGTATTAGCGTGATTTGTCTGTATTGTCATCTTATACTACATGCTAACAACTTGGTAAATCAAAGCGTTAAAGAATGAGTTACAAAATGTGCATTCTAAAATGAGCCTTAATGCAAGGGACGAGAATCGCTACCACGCCGTAACACAGTGTTTCACTAGCGCGGGTGGTAAAGACTCTAACTTGTATGCTTAAAAATATCTGTCCTACCGCAAAAATTGCGAAGAAATTGTTAAACGTACCTACATTCTGTTATTCACCTCTTTGTTAAAAATGAGGTCTTTGTTCTTTTTGATGTTTGAGTACCATTTGTATAGTTTTTAAGTATACATTATTTTTTAAGATGGCTTAATAAAGTTATTACTATTTAAAAAAAAAAGAAAATGTATCCTCCAACTGGTCAGATTCACGGTCGGGTGCGCGACCCTCGACTACTCTAGCTGCCATTGCCACATCCCTTATTTTCGTGGCAATAGTATCCTCAATCTCCTTTCTCCTTGCTGTTCTTATTTCGTTCTCACCTTCTCCCACTTCCACAATTGTTTTTTTTTTTATAATCAGTAACAACCAAATAATCACAATAAAAAAATTAAACAACTAAAGTGAATGTGCTTTTTTATAAACAATACAAATAAATGTACCTCCTGCCTGCTGTAAGTAGGATGTAGTAAATTTAGTGCCCCTTTGTGACCCAACTCGCATTGGGCCGAATAATATTTAAGATCAGATCTGACTAACTCTTCACGATGTAAATTAGAATAACTGGAAGCAAATCTCCTGGGCACGATGGGCTAAGCTCTACATTTATACCTTCAAAATGCAACACCTAATTCAAGCAATGAACATTCCTGCCAATGCTGTGTATTCACTTTAGAATTCCTACGCTAAACTGTTTGTACATATAAGTTAAGCGTTTGGATTTTAAAATGAAATATCAGCTCGATTACGAGAAACAAAACAAGATGCTTCGATGTCTTCACGATGTAAATTAGAATAACTGGAAGCAAATCTCCTGGGCACGATGGGCTAAGCTCTAAATTAATCCTTCAAAATGCAACACCTAATTCAAGCAATGAACATTCCTGACAATGCTGTGTTTTCACTTTAGAATTCCTACGCTTAACTGTTTGTACATATAAGTTAAGCGTTTGGATTTTAAAATGAAATATCAGCTCGATTACGAGAAACAAAACAAGATGCTACGATTGTCGCAAAGGCGAAGAAATACCTTGAGTACCTACCTAGGTTGTAGGTAGGTTGATAAAGATTTTAGCTGACTGGCCACAAAGCCGGTCGAAGCGAAGTGGGCGCGCGCACAGCGCCGTCCTTCGGCGACGAACGGCCGACGATTCATTCTGTTACGAGACAATGAGCGAGACACATCGGTGAGTGACTTTGAGTTACATTGTATGCAATTGAGATCTGCCACCGATATTAGAAGCAGTTTCAGATTATAATTGTTGTGTGTTATATTCACGTTCATGTCACTTATATTCACTTATATATTCGTTGGTCTGTCTGCGGACAAGTAGATCAGAGATAAAGTGTGAGGTACGGGATGGCTATAGGGGAGGTTGGAGGCCATAAGGGGAATTATCCCCATAATAGTAAGAATCAGTAACCCGAGCACAGGTGGAACAGCCATCATAGCTCGCTGAACTAGAGCACAGGTGGAACAGCCATCATAGCTCGCTGAACCAGAGCACAGGTGGAACAGCCATCATAGCTCAATGAACCACAGTCCGATGGAACAACCATCACAGTCCGATGAATTAGTCATCACATCCAGATAGAACAGCTAAGCATCATGTCAGATGAATTAGCATTAGAACCGGTGGAACAACCACCTCATTGTTGCATAACCTTGTTTCAGCACTTCTTTAATTACTTTTTTTATGTTTACCACATACATACCTACCTATAATATTCGTCATAATTCAGACTATTGAGGTATTTGGCGACAACTATGCAGTGCAACGAGGTTCTGCGATGCCATGAGGTTCAGATTCCGCCGTGCCTATATTATTTTATACATTTTAGTTATTAATGTAAATTGTATAAAATTGTTGGAAGAAAATACACTTTGAGGATTTACGAGTATATGAATAACATAAGTTGGTTGAATAATCTCCCCATATAATGGTTTTATAACATTTCTGATTGAAGAGATGGTTCTGTTTCCTGCAAGTGTTGTGTTCCCACTTTAGGATTCCCACGCCTTACCGTTGTGTTTACAAAGCGTTAAAAAAGCGTCATAAAAGAGCTACAGGAAATAAAAAGAAATGCTACGAAGTTACGATGCAGTAATACAATTTGCTATCAATTTAATATACGTCTCTGATTAGAACCGAGTGGAAATGTTTGTCAGAGTCAGAGTCAAATCGTTTATTTTTTTACAAAATAAGTACTTAGACAAGTCAATTTTTTACTATAATTATAAACAGCTTGATAAATAGTTATTACTATCAAACAAGAAATAAGGTGCAATTGACTCTAATTCACTTCAATTTTTTGTCCACTAGCGGAAGAAGTGAAAAAGAAACCACTAGCAAGTTTATCGCTTATCAACTAATACAATCTTAGGATAACTAAGTCTAACTGGTCTTACATACTATTGTCTGTGTGGAACTGGGCGACATCCGGCCAAGCATTAACATCATTGACGTAATCAGCTACGGAGTAATAGGCTTTCTTGATAAGATTTAAGGAAGTTAAGGAGTAATATATACATCCATGCGTATTAATTATCTTCTCTGCTGGCACGATAAATAAATGAAAGTCGAGCTCTGAAGGCGTGAGCCACGATATTAATATTATAGAACTATATAAAATCAATGAAATTGCTATATTTTCTCTATAATAGATGTATTAGAATTTTCCGCTATTTGTGCGAGGCCGGGGTGGGTTCTTAGTATTTTCTCACTATTATTACAAAAGGAAAAGTTTGGCTGGACGGATACCAATATGTTTACAACTCCTGAAAGGACTAGAGACAAGTTTCCCTGGGCTAGATGGACTTAGCTTTACATTTATAACTTCAAAACCTCAACCTCAACCCCAGCAGCCTCTATTGGCCTCCACTGCTGGACGCAGGTATCCCCCTGACAAGCGCCTTTATTGGCTGTTATCTCATGGGGGGTAATGCCCATAGTCCCCACGCTGGGCGTGCGAGTTGGGGATTGCAGTATGGTGACAGAATCGTGGCAGGAGGCGATGCCCGCCTCCGGTAAATACCCCTAAGTTGCCCCTTACGACACCCGCGGAAGGGTTTGGGTGGTGCAAACAAAGAGCCTTCGGACTCATTGACGAGCAGCACCTTGCAAAGACTAAGGTTCAAAGTCTCGAAAACCGCCGCAAGGTTGCTTGTCTCTCGATCTTTTATAGGATTTTGGAGAATTCTCACTTGAACTACATGACCTGACCCCCTCAAGTCATGTAGTTCAAGTGAGAATTCTCCAATTTTTATTTTATTTTATTTTATTTCGTCGGAAAGGCAGTCGGTTTCGATATCGATATCGATAAACTTTTGACAAATCAAAATAGCTTTCTAAAGTTCCGTCGGAATAGAATTCAAATTCGAATCTGACGTTATCGCTTAGGAAACGAATCGAATGAACTAAAACATCCCTGCAGATCCCATCATCCCTCTTCCACTCCAGGACAAGCAGACGCACAGCGCAATACCACCCATACTTGGTGGATGTACCCTCTACTCGCACTAAGCGGTTTATGTCCACCTTAATTATTCAAACCGCAAATGTATTCATTTGCGAACTCGTATATATAATAAATATCTAAATAACATCCCTAAAAGAAAATTACGGTACTTAATTAAAGCCTTTACATTCCGTGCTAGTTTATAACTGTGTTACGGAAAAGTTATGATTCTCATCCTATACAAATACTGGTTAAATTTCCGTGCAATCTGCAAGTGACGAAGTTAGTGACAAAGTAACGGGCGCAGTCTGGACTGTTTCGGTTGCATAATTTTTTTATCATTATGACTAGCCTCGGCTCAACATCTCAGCTCTGAAACTCGAAGAGCAACACAAATTCATCAGCGGATATGGCGATTTTCAAACCTTAACGTATTTAGGAAAGAAGTAGCTCTATTCATTCGTTAAACTTAATGTACCTCACCTCAAATAAATTTGCGTGCGACCTGCAAGCGGTTATTTAATGAAGTTAGTGACAAAGTGACAGGCAATCAGGTTTATTGTTTCGATTGAATTGAATTGAATTATTTATTTAGGTATACAAAAAAACAATATTACATTTTGCCTTAGAGCCTATGTTACTTATATCTAGACACAGAGTTCTTACCTGGCTCAATAAGAGGTAAGTACATTGATTGAAGAAGGACTTATAAACTAAACTTTACTAAGGGGTACACTTTCATTATCAAAAAAACCAGTGTGCCTATGGTTTTTTTGATAATGAAAGTGTACCCCATCAACACAACAAACAACCATTGTAGCTCAGTTGCTAAAATAAATCGCCTTCATGCATCGAAGTTCGCCGCTTTTCAGTTAGCCACAATGCGTCGTCAGCAAATAGGAGAACGTGGGTTAGACCAATAAAAATCGTTTTTTCTGGACACAGCATTACAACTATATCGTATCCATTTTGAATGGAGCATTAACGTAAACAAACCACCCATACTTAACCTAAAATTCACTTTGTTGGCGCGTCCTTTTATACGTAATTTACATTACTTGTCGATTTTAGATCCTCCCTTCAATAAAAATTGTTTACAATTATATCTGAAACTCAACGCCAAGCAAGTGAGATTTTGTTATTTGTGTCGTACTTTGTTTAGTAACATGCTTCATTCAAAATGGATAAATGTCGCCAGTGTAAACTCAATTCTTTGCACCTGAACATAGTTCTTTGATCAGGAAGAGTAAGGAAAGGGTGTTTTTGTTTGTCAAAGACAAATGATATGTACCGGAATTCGAAGACAGTCTATAGTTTAATAAAACACGTCGATATAAGAATGAAAAAAAGACGTGTGGCACTCGGCGACTGCCGCGGTAAAGCTATTGCATAGCATTTTGTATCAACTTATGCAATTATAATTTTATTTATTTATTTTATTCATGCAGTATTGCTTTTTCTTTGATATTAATTCAAGTTACACTTTTTGAGCGTGGTGACCCTATACACCTATATACTTTCTCATAAACAGCTGCTTATGTATTCGTCCGATTTCGGAGCAGCTCGTCTCGATTCGTGCGAGTTTCGTAGAGTCGTACAATACGTCTAGTCGCACGCACACAACGCCGTGTCGAAGACTGCCGAACTGAAACGACGTTAGACGATGCACGGCCTTCAAGCCACACCTCCTTGCCCGGCGGAGTGGGGAGCGTGAGGTTTTTCCGTTACGGAATTTCTGGATTCGGTCCCCGCGCTCAAGGCCCGCGATAGAAGCTATGCAATAGCTTAAAAATATTTAGTAACAATTCCGCGAAAAACCTTCTGCGATAAAATCTAACAAATTATACAAAATTATACATTTATACAAAATGAAAGAACATTTATCAAAGTAAGTCGTCAACTAGTTTCGTCTCTCCACGAGACATCATCAGGACACCACACCACTCGATCTTGACACTGAGAGCGCCAAACAACAACGGCAGAGTCCCACCAGAGATGTTGCCACTCCGAGCTCCGCGCGCAGAAGGTTTTTCGCGGAATTGTTACTAAATATTTTTCATTCTTATATTTACAATGGATTTCCGCAAAGTAACACCTGAATCTATTAATTAAAACACGTCAAATTCAATCAATCTAGTCATCTACCTTATTGTGCTACTATATTTAATGTGGCCGTGGCTTAGGTACTAGTAAAAGATTAAATTAGTTTTTGTACTTACTGTGCGTGCTGGTAGATGGGGCTAGCTGGTCTTCCGGTGACGGGCTGCCGGCCAATGTGTACATCTCTCCCTGCTCCAGCGTGATAGACAGCGTAGAATCCGTCCGGGGTGTAACTAAGCTTGATACACTGCTTTGGTGATCCTACAAATTTAGGGTTCATTATGAGTTTCATACACAGCAGCTATAATGTAAAGATGTACATTATAACACGATATATCTCATTACTTCTTTCCATAGAAACTGTCAGGAGACTACATATAACAGCTCTAATGTATATTTTTTACATATATGTTAAATAAATGAATGAAATGTACATCAATAAAAGCCTCTTTGAAAATCTGTCGAAATTAACCAGACTATGAATCTTTTTCATATTCTATCAGATGGCAGTTATTGCCATCTGATAGAATATAAAAAAGATTCATAATTCAGCTTTGAAATAATTCACCAAATTAAGGAAATTATCCTGTTGACATCCCAGATGGTGTGATTTCCCCCCTGGATACAGATATTGGATGTGAGTAGTTCTTTGCTTGGGTGGGGGCAAAATCGGTCAACGTTTGGACAGTTATGGTCAAAATGACTATAATCACCATACCGCCAAATCACCGTACCGCCAAATCACCGAAGCTGAAAGTATGAGGTTGTCGCAGACCTTTAAAGACCGATCTTTGTGTGCAAAATTTCCGTTTACAACAGTAAAGAGTAGTTAACAGTATCAGTCTATGTTTCCAGTCTATTTCTTTAAACCCAAATCGCCTAGATGGTTGCCGTACTCTTTTACTATCAGTAGGTATGCTGTCGTTGTTACTTGTGCTATGCGTCATGTTGCTTTGTCCGATGACACATAGGGACAAATGGGGAGAGTACAAAATGTTTCAGCCCTGTCAACGATTCCGTAGTTTTTGCGTGGACTTCGGTTAAACATCTCCGTACCGTCACAGCGACACGAACTTTCATCTTTCTAAATCATACTTCACACTAATACTATAAATGCTAAAGTTTGAAAGTTTGTATGGATAAGTTTGTTACCTCTTCACGCCAAAACTACCCAACGGATCTGGCCGAAATTTTGCACAAGCTACTTTTTATCCCATAAATCAGTTCCCGTGGGATAAAAATCACCTTTAAACGTTTTCCTATAAACAACGCGTGCGAAGCCGCGGGGTTCAGCTAGTAATAAATAATTTAATGTTATAGGTTAGGTAGTAATATAGTTATAATGAATGTTCGACTACTTCGAATTCCGTACATTTACCATTCCATTGATTAATTAAAAAGTGAAGATAGGTTACGTTCTCCCAGCGCTTACTCAAATATTGGCATGTGTTACAACTACACGCAAACACATACGCTCACAGTTATATTCCCAGTCCTGTGCAATACAATGAAGAACGAAGACGGAAAGACGTATCTAAGACCGAATTGAGACCGAGACAACAATATTTCACGCGAATCACGACCGCAGGTGCCGCCGGTCCGACGGTGACTGAGGTGGGAGCACACAATTTTACAAAATATGAGGTTGCCGTTTTCGAGAAACTAGTACCTCATCTTATCTTCTTAATTAATCAATGCCTTATTCATAATATTTTACTACCCTTTATGACCTACGCTGAGCTGAGATGTTCACGGTAGGGCTGGTGAATCAGATCAATGTCGTTCAGCGAGCTATGGAGAGTGCTATGCTTGGAGTTTCTCTGAAGGATAGAATTCGTATTAAATATATACGACAGAAAAACAAAGATATCGATATAGCTCTAAGAATTAGCCAGATTATGTGGCAGAGAGCCGGCCATATCTCGCGCAGAACCGACAACCGCTGGGGTAGGTACAATTGGTCTCGAATAGAGACCGCGACTCAGCAAACGTAGTATATGATGCACTCCGGCCAGGTTCGATAACGATCTGTGAAATACTGCAGATGCTGGACGCGGCAAGATGAAGACTGGTTGCTATGGCACTCATTAGGGGAGGCCTATGTCCAGCTGTGGACTAACATAGGCTGATGATGATGATGATTAAAAGCAACAATAGAAATACACACTCAAAATTTATATTTCATTCATTAATTACAACCCGCTGACAGACAGAAGGCTTAGTAATGAGTGAAATTATCATGAGAGACGATGTATAAGACACTTTCAACGCACATATAAATTTCTCTCAGAAAATACTAATTAATGGTGGAAAAAGAAAATAGATAGTAAAATAAGCATATTTTTACATTTAAGATGCCTTTTAATTTATCCGTCCTGAATATCAAGATAAGTTAGGTAGTAGTAACTATTTCAATCTGGCTTCATAAGGTTAACGAATGCAGTGCAATATGGGGGTAGAGCGAGAGACAAGTCGTCCTCTTTGCCTTACCTTAATTGCACGGCCAGTCTCAGCGTTAGTTTGAGGGATTGTCGCTGGACTGTTCTTTTCTCATGAGAAGAATGGTAGGTCAAATTATTTTATTACGGGCAGTTGCTTGCACTCATGTTAACTAAACGTGCCCGATTCGGGGAGTCACTGTCATGTCAAATAAGTGTGGAATAGTAAATAGACGTGCAGTAGAGTGATAATTCTTAATTGTAAAATTATATTAATTAAAACGAATGTGACGACCAAAATTCCTGTACCTCCGGTCCGAGGGCGTACATACCTTGTAATTTAGACGGCCGACTATCAGCAACTAGCGTTATTTGAAAGCCACATTATTATGTACTTTTAAGCTATTGCATAGCTTCTATCGCGGGCCTTGAGCGCGGGGACCGAATCCAGAAATTCCGTAACGAAAAAACCTTGACGTTTGTCTCTTTAGTTCAGCAACTCGCCTCTAGATGGCATTGCAATAGCTTTACCGCGGCAGTCCCCGAGTGCCACACGTCTTTTTTATTTATTGTACTGTTTTATTTAACGTAGAAATTAGTTTGGCAGGCCAAGTCTAGTGCTTATGCAGGTAGCGTTATGACTACGACAGTGTCATAGTAAGAAGTACTTAAATATGTCTCTTACTTCATAACGCCAAATTAACTCCATGGATCGGGCTAAAGATTTGTATAGATGTAAGTCTAGACTTAGAATAATACATAGGTTATACTTTGTATCCCAAAAACTGTCTTTAAAAGATAGAAACAACGCGTGCGAAGCCGCAACCAGATATTAGCATCCATAACATTTGACTAAAATTATAATCTAAAATAACTTACTCGGTATGTATTCAACGGTACGTTTTTAAACTCTTCAAAACATGTTGAATCTTCATTCAGAGACTGCAAGGAAACCGACATACTAGAGCTGGCCGAGTCCCTCCGCGCAGTTACTGGGGACCTGGTAGATTTACTGCTCATAGACTGCCGCTTGAATATCTCTGTGGTGTTCCTCACAAAACTGTCCATCTTTTTTCTAAAAAATGATGATTTACGTTCCAAAGGCGATCTACCTATGGAGTTAAGGTCTACTTCGGATTGAGATAAACCTTCACGCCTCAGCAACATTGTTTGGTCGAGTGACAGCTTCCTATCACGAGATTTAGCTCCAGTCCTCTCAGCTGGTGGAAGGGGATATTCTAGAGTATTCTGTGTGACATCATCTTTACTACAATCATCTATGCCTTCAGACAGACTTTTAGATTTTAGAAATAAACTTGAAGCATAATCGGTTTTGTTTTCACTAAGTGTAGTTTGAAATTCTTCTTCCTCGATGGATTCTTTGTAATCTATTTCAGACTCTTTTTCTCTGTTAAGGACAGTATTGGTGGCACTGGGCGGTTCTTCCACCTGTTGACCTCCACTTACGACCACATCAACATAAATGTCTTCGTTATCATGAAAATCTTTATTTTGCATTACTTTACTTCCGCGAGGCGCCTTGATCCGCATACTACTGTTCATTTTTACCGTTTTTAGTATTTCTCTGATTTTCAAATTTTCTTTAAATGCCTTGACGTCCGATATGAACGAGGAAGATTTTTCCTTCTCAAAATATTTATTAGGCTTTTCTTTCTTAGACTTTTGTTTCGTCTTTTCCATCGTTTCATGCTATGATATCACTTTACAATATATTATATCCACGAACACATCATTTTCACTTTAAAACGTTTTTATGATAGTTGCGCACATCTACACACCTGTACAAACTGTTCCGTCGTAGTGAAGGAAGTTTGACGATAACAATTTATCGCCGAAGTTGGTACCTACTGTATCGAATCATGCCGCAAAGACGCGCACTGTAATAGTTATATTTACTATACTTCCATCTTGAAAGTGCTGCAATATAGTTTTTTAGGAATTAACAAGTAGTGTTTAGCAAACCACGTCGCGCGGATATCACTTCAAAGCAAACATGTTGCAGGCCTTGCCTTCTTACCAATCTCGTGTCCCTCGCACTATCTCAATGATAGATAACCTTCGATAACAATTATCTCATATCCTACCTACCAAATGAATTTTTTTATAGCACACTATGAATATCTAAGCCCTTTCCAGCCAGATGTTGAAATGAAGAGCTGTATTTCAAAGATCTATTGAAAACATTTTTTAAACGCTTTAACAGTAGGTACTTATCAACTTCACATATACAAGGAACACAGAAGTGTGTTCTCAGAATCAATATTTATTAAGTACGTGATGATGTTTGATAACGAGATAATGCGATGGAATGTAATAATGTATGTATTAATGAAATATATATATTGTATGAACCTGTTTAATGGTAAACATGGTCATTGTTTTCCACTGAAATTATACAATTAAACAAAAATATTCTTATGATACAAGTTAGAGACGATCTACTTACTTAACATATAGATATCTAAAATCAGTATTTTATTACGCACGCCGCTGCGCAGTAAATTATAAGGTTTTCTATAGTATAAATGAAAAATAAATACTGTCTTGTGCCTTAGTACTTCAATTCAACAATTTAATTGTTGAATTGAAGCACTAAGGCACCCGATAAACTATTTTTTATATGCCTGTGGACCCAAAAATGAGAAAAAAGTGGATAATGGCACTGATTTCTTAACTATTATTAATTGTAATTAAAAAAAAAATTATGAACAAACTAAAGCAGACAGTATAAAATTGATCAATAATATCTGGTTTAGTATAAAAATATTATAATACACTCGAGAGCAATGAATCCGGGTCACTTAAAGAATGTTAAAAATCTCGGAAACTAAAAATGATAGGTTAATGCAATAAATTGTATTTAATAGACAATGTAATACTCCTTAAATGAAAGTAAAAAAAATATGAGTCACCATACATTTTAGTAACACAAAATTACATAAAGAAAAAAACTGCTGATCTCTCCTTAAAACAAAAATAGGAAACATGAAATTTTTGAACTTTATTACGATTTTCTTGAATTTTAATACTTCGTATTGCCTCCTCGTGCTTCCATTACTGCGTTTACGCGGTTTGGCATGCTGTACACCAAGTTCCTTATACGATTTTGGGGAATATTCTCCCATTCCTCTGTGAGAGCAATTTTGAGCTCACGAAGCGTGATTGGGGGAGGTTTCGTTGTTTTACGCATCTGCCTAGCTCGTCCCAAGCATGCTCGATCGGGTTGATATCCGGGCTGCGCGCTGGCCACTCCATACGAGTAATGTTCATCTCTTGAAGGTAGTCATTCACAATCCTACCTGTATGAGGTCGGGCATTGTCATGCATAAATATAGCATCCTCACCTAAATTGACCATAAATGGACCAACGTGATCATTGAGGATTTCTTCCACATATCTTACGCTAGTTAAAGAGCCGTTTTCTATGATCACCAGCTCTGTGCGACTTTCAGAAGAAATTCCGGCCCACACAAGTACAAACCCACCACCGTAGGCTACTTTTTCTTCGATGCATGCTTGCTTGAATCTTTCCCCTGGTCTTCGATACACTCTGTGTCTTCCATCGTGCTTGTAGAGCATAATTTTTTTACAATTTATTGCATTAACCTATCATTTTTAGTTTCCGAGATTTTTAACATTCTTTAAGTGACCCGGATTCATTGCTCTCGAGTGTATTAGGTACGTAGGTTTTATTTTATAGTAGGTATTTGCCTAATTAGAAAACTGATAACTACGTAAATACCTACTAGGACTTACCTCTATCTGTATATTATTATGGATAAATAGTAACATCTATACTAATAATAATATTATAAAGCGGAAAGATTGTTTGTTTGTTTGTATTGAATAGGCTCCGAAACTACTGGACCGATTTGAAAAATTCTATCACCGTTAGTTAGCTACATTATCCCTGATGAGCATCAAGCAACAACAACAACAAGCAGGGGCGAACAGCTAGTTTTTTATGAGTTTATACTAATAAAATACATAAAATAAAAAATTCGACAACCTCGTATGTTGATTGCGAGTACCATGTTTTTATCGCCGCCCATAATAGGTACGTACATACCTACTAAAGAAAACACATACACTCTTTCAGTTACGTTTAAGTTTGAATAAATACCTACCTAGGTACCCGAGAGTAGGTAAATGCAAATAGAACATACCTTGTCATCTTTATTCCACGAATTTCAGCAGCATGATCTGGGCAGAATAATCCTGATTCCTAATGAAATATTGTGCCACCATCATCCACACTTGGCAAATTTTCCGACTGACCTTTAAAAAAGGAATTCTACACACTATAGTTTCTATACAATAAATTAATTATTAAACTGTACGCAGCTATCACTTTCAATAAATAAATATAATGTGTAACTAATGTCTAAATGAGTTTGGAATACCTCATGAGTAGATCAAAATTACGCCGGCGAAGCGGCGGGTAAAAGCTAGTTTATAATATAAGAGTGATTATTTAAATCTATTCATATCTAGAACTGATTCATGGGATAAAAAGTAGCCTGTTTTACTCCAGGTCTGGACCTATATTCGAGAAAAATTTCGGCCTGAACCGTTTAGTAGATTTGTCGTGAGGAAGGTACAAAAATCACACTACTGATCTATGGCAAGTTTAAAGGGTATGTTCATTCTTATGGGAACTGTTTTATGGGATGAAAAGTAGCCTTTGTTTTATTTCAGACTTATAACTAAGTCTATACAAAATTTTATTTCGATCCGTTCAGTAGTTTTGTCGTAAAGAAGTAACAAAGATCTCTCTATTGTTTTATGGGAACGTCCTAAGGTATTTACATATACAAATACAAATAATAAGTTTAAGCAAGACCTTTGTGATGTAAATAGCCCTAAGATTTAGCACCTTTGTAAAAAAAACGACACCATGCCTTAGCACTTTTCTATATTTTTAATTTTTAAATGTTTGTATCTCTAAAAGACACTATTGTTCTATGACTAAAATAGTGTTATTTATGCTCCACTTTAAAGTAATATTTTTAAATAGACAGTTTTATGTGAATATCTTTGTCCAAAATCACTTGACACCTTTGTAATTTCCACCCCTCAATTATTAAAACAACCAAGTATTTTTGCCATCCAACATAGGTTAGGTTGTAACCATAGTGTAACAAACAGTTTTATTAAGTACAAAATAGATGTATTAATAATAATCATAGGAGCCGGCGCGCAGGCGCAGCACTACGTGATGTTTCGTAAATCTGCTTCTTTTTCCCCTTCCTAGACCGCGCCGCACGCTGCGGGTGCGCAGCGGTATTGTAACTAGTACAAAATTTAGGGGTTTATTTTTTCTATTTCTGACTTTCTAGTTCATAAACCTTAATTGTTCCTACAAAACTTTTAGATCAATATAAGAAACAGGATCAATTGGCAACAATTTCTCGAAATCTGTTATTTATAACGGATGGGTAGTTTCCTAAGAGCATAAAGCTGATTAAATTAAATACCAGGTATGTAAAATATTTATTCATAAAAAAAAAATTGGTAATTATATTTCCCGTGATTTTGACGGCTCAGAGTCTGTTCAAAACGAGAAGAATCGTGGGAATCAAAGGTCCTTGTGTGCCAATTGACAACTTTTGTTGGGTTGACAACACTGCTATGTCATTGCAGTACCTACGACAAAGTGTTAGTTCACCGTAACGCCACGACTCTTTTCTTTTTGAACATACTCCATCCATGTTATGTAAGTAAGCGGCCATTAATTCCCGTGAATAGCACCACGTACGCCGATCGCTAGTTATAAATAATGTAACAAACGCAAATTTCTTCTACAAATATGAATGTATAGATTTGCAACCAACAAAACAAGAAGCAACAACTAAGGACCAAGAATATTCTAGAGTGAAAATAATGGCGTTTCTGTTTTTATTATTGCTACTGTGTTAAATGATTAGTGTGATAATCTAAACAGTTACACATTATCTTCCATTACCAACAAACGGAAGAGCAACATCATCAAAGAACGAAGAAACTTGTAGTAAACAAAACATATTTGTAGTAAGTATGAATTAAATTATTTTGATTGTTATAATTTTAACGGTAAATTAAAAAAACATATTATTAGTAAGTATGAATTAAATTATTTTGATTGTTATAATTTTAACGGTAAATTATATTGCATACAAATTGTTAGCATAGTGTGTCAATGTATCAGTTAGGATTACGATGTACTAGTTAAGATTACATTGAAAATTAGTCGAAGAAAACTGTTTAAGATAGTAGCAATACGCACAGACACAGTGCTGTTTGCCATATTACTACCATATTACTTACTGGTCAATAGGCGGGATCTGATTATACCTGCTCGAAACAAAAATAAGTATACAAGGCAACATGTGCAGACTTAAAGTTATTCTACTACCATCTATTGTTTACAAAAGCCACATTCGCAAATTCGTATTTCATAACAAGCTTGGCTTAATTCGCGAATTGGATAATTTTTGTTAGTATAATTGGCTTAATATAAATAAATAAATAAATAAATATAAATAATGCTATACTATTCACACAGCATTATCTAGCCCCAAACTAAGCAGAGCTTGTGTTATGGGTACTAGATAACTTATAAACATAACACAACACTACATAGATAGATATTTTTTTTATTATATAATAGAAAACATCCAGAACGCCCTGAACAAATACCTGCAGAACGTACAAATATTTGTCCCGAGGCGGGAATCGAACCCGCAACCTCCTGCGTCGCAGGCGGACCTTCGCCCACCGCGCCACAGAGGTCGTCATATATAATATAACAATATGTCGTTATGTGTACAATTACAATGACTTCACAATTGTGATTTAATAATTAAACCACAATTGTGACAAACTGACGTTCTTACGGACTGATGGACTGACGGACTGATGTACTGGCAGACGGACTGACTGACGGACTGATAGAATGATAGACAGTCTTACGGACTGGTGATAGGTTACGTTCTCCTAGCGCTTACACAAAAATTAGCATGTGTTACAACTACACGCAAACACATACGCTCACAGTTATACTATTTCCAGTCCTGTGGAATACAAAGAAGAACAAAGACAGAAAGACGTATCTAAGACCGAAGTGAGACCGAGACAACAATATTTCACGCGAATCACGACCGCCCGACCGCCGGTCTGACGGTGACTGAGGTGGGAGCACACAATTTAACACAATATGAGGTTGCTACTCACTATTTTCGAGAAACTAGTACCTCATCTTCCCTTTTTAATTAATCAATGGTTTTTTGATATCAATCGCCTCTGGAACCATCCTTTTGTAATAGTGGCGTTCACGGCATAGAACTTTAGGGTCATGCATGTAGATCAATCCAGTGGTTGCTTCCTGAGTCTAGCAGGTATTCCGCTATCGCCGACTTGTTCATTTGCCTATTCTTGACTGCTGTTGTGTGCTCTTTCATCCGTTTGGAAATGGTTCTTCCAGTTTCCCTTATGTATGAGCGGCCACCGCTGCAGTCAACCTTGTAGACGCCTGGCATTTGAAGAGGTATGACATCTTTTGGTGTTCGTAGTTGTTGCTGAGCAACTTTTGTGTGGGGGGGTGAGAACCGACTTTATTGAGAACCTTTTCAGAATAATTTAAATTTTTTCCGTCACCCCTTTCACATACGGCAAAAAGATGGGTTGTCTGCTGACCTCGGGCGTTCTTCGGCTTCTCCGCTTTGTGTGTCTTGTGCTTATATATCCGTTTTGTTAGAGAACCTTCTGAACATAGTTAAGCTCGTCCTTTAGATGTTCAGGGTCACACGAAGCATGAGCTCTGTTTGTGAGTTAGGACACAACGGACTGTAAGTGGTGCGAGTGATGATGTGATGCGGCGTAGGTACCTGTCTGTGTGAGTGGCTATGCGATAGACGCTGTGCGCTAAGGAACCATCTGGTCTCACCGTCACTTTGACATCGAGAAAGGCTAAGGTCTTCTTCACCTCCAACTCACGTGTGAAACCAATGTTCGGGTATATGGAGTTCAGTGTCAAAACCAATTGCAATTTGTTTCACAATTGTGATATAAATTCGTATGTTGCAAATCGTAACAAATTTTCTTGTCTGTGGTTTGTTCGCTATAAGTATACCTACGGTGGAAATTATGGACGCAGTGATGAAGCTACATAAAATTGGTCTTAGGAAACCACTATATTAAAAATAAAATATATCATCCCCTTTTACAGATTTTCAAAAAATACACAGTAACCGAGAAAATGGGCGTTTATCACAAAATCTTTTGAAGCCAATCGATCCGGTTTCTTGTGATGATCAAATAATTCTATTGGGGCCAATTAAGGTTTGAGTACTAACAAAAGTCAGAAAGCGCAAAAATAGTTTTTTCAAACATTTCAAAGAAAATCATTGCATCTTTAAAAATCTATTCAAAGAAGAGTACGAAAAAACCCAAAGAAAAACTGATTACGTTGGTATGAAGTTATTAATAATAATGTGTGTATATAATGTACTCTTATTCGTACACATTTGAACTCAAATTTTCAAGCTTTCGTAGGTACCTACTGATCTAGCGGCCGCCGTTTCTTTATAAAATACTGTCGTGTCTCTTTTTGTATAGATATCTACTTGGATTTTATAAATATTCCCACAAAAAGATATCCAGCGGAATTTTCTCTCAATATCTAGAAGTATTTATTCGTAAAAGTCACACCAAACCACACACAGTCAGTTTCACATAGGTATTGATGAAAATATGGGTAAGTTTTTTTAAACATTTTGTTGGAATGGTAAATTATTTATACAACCAAGTATTTTTGCCATCCAACCTAGGTTGGTTTGTAACCATAGTGTTGCAAACAGTTTTAAGTACAAAATAGATTTATTGTAACTTGTACAAAATATGACATCATCAAAGAACGCAGGAACTAATAACATGTTTGTAGTGAATAAGAAATAAATTAATTTGACTGTTATGTTTTAAACTGTAAGTTATACTGCATACAAATTGTAAGCATAGTGCGTGTCAGCTAGGATTTTGTTGAAAATAGGTCAATCTTGTGGGAATGCGTTTTGTTAAGCGAATCACTTACAATGAGTGCACAATACAATGTCTGTTGCTAAGTTACTAAACATTTGAGTTTTTTACTCAATATACTCTTAAAGTATTTTTTTAAATCGTATTTACTGTTAAGGGCTTTGACTCTACAAATATAATAATCTAAACATATTAAATAACAAAGAAAAAGTAAACTAATAAGGTAAGTTACAGGTATAATAAAAAGGAAGGCACTGATGCTTGAGAAATATTCGTAGAAGTCACATAAAACCACACACAGTCAGTTTCACATAAGTATTGATGAAAAAGAGGGTAAGTTTTTTTAAATTCTGTGTGAATATTAAATTATTTATACAACCACGTATTTTTGCCATCCAACATAGGTTGGGTTGTAACCATAGTGTTACAAACAGTTTTATTAAGTAAAAAATAGATTTATTGTAACTCAAACAAATTGCATGAGATTAATTTTTTCTATTCCTGACTTTTTAGTTCATAAAACTAATCTTGTTCCAAAGAACTTTTAGATCACTTTATGAAACAGGATCAATTGGCATCGATTTCTTGAAGTCTGTAACTTTTTATGAACATCTGTAAATGGATAGGATGGGTAGTTTCCTAAGATCATAGAGCTGATTAGATTAGATACCAAGTATGCAAAATATTTATCTAGATATATATAAAAGAAAGTCGTGTTTGTTACAACACTTATAACTCAAGAACGGCTGAAGCGACTTGGCTGAAAATTGGTCGGGAGGTAGCTTAAAACCAAGAGACTGACAAAGGATACTTTTTATCCCGTTCCCGTGGGATGTGAGATAAATTCCACGGGGGCGAAGCCGCGGGGTGCAGCTAGTTCATAATAAAAACAATATATTTCCCCTACTTTTGACGGCAGTTCAAAAAGAGAAGAGTCATGAGAATAAAAGGTCCTTGTGTGCCAATTGACAACTTTTGTTGGGTTGACAACACTGCTCTGCTCTCTACAAACACGTATAGATCTGCAAACACAACATTAAAATACAAACAAAACAAGAAGCAACAACTAAGGACCAAGAAGATTCTAGAGTGAAAATAATGGTGTAGCTGTCTTTACTTTTGGAACTGTGGTAAATGATTAGTTTCAGGGGTCTAAACAGCTAACCATTATCTTCCATTACATACCAAACGGAAGAGAAGAATCAAAAAACATCATCAATGAACGCAGGAATTAATAACATACTTGTAGTGTGTAAGTAATCAATTATTTAGATTGTTATATATAAAATCACACAAAACCACGTCCACGTCAGTCAGTTTCACATAAGTATTGATGAAAATGAGGGTAAGTTTTTCAAAATTTTGTTGTAATATTAAGTATTTTTGTCATCCAACATAGGTTCGGTTGTAACCATAGTGTTACAAACAGTTTTGTTAAATAAAAAATAGATTTATTGTAACTGGTACATAATGTGAGGGATTTATTTTTTCTATTTCTGACTTTTTAGTTCATAAACCTAATTTGGTTCCAAAGAACTTTTAGATAAGAAACAGGATCGATTGGCATCAGTTTCTTCAAATCAGTAACTTTTTATGAAAATCTGTGAATGGATAAGTTTCCTAAGATCATAATGCTGATAAGATTAGATACCAGGTACGTGAAATACTTATTCATAAAAAAAACAATATAATTCCCATAACTTTGACGACCGATCACTTGTTATAAATAATATAAAAAACGCGAATTTGTTATATAAACATGTATAGATCTGCAAACAGTTAATTAAACTGCAAACGAAACAAGAAGCAACAACTAAGGACCAAGAAGATTCTAGAGTGAAAATAATGGTGTAGCTGTCTTTACTTTTGGAACTGTGGTAAATGATTAGTTCCTAAAGTCTATACAGCTAACCATTATCTTCCATTACATACCAAACGGAAGAGAAGAATCAAGAAACATCATCAATGAACGCAGGAACTAATAACATACTTGTAGTTTTTTTATTATTATAAAAACTATCGTAGTTTGACGAATTCATTACGGTTGTAAGCGGGTTAACTACGAACCTTATTTGTGTTGGAAGAACACCAACGTTTCATCCCTTAACGAGGGACATCTTCAGGGCGAATGCGATTCTAGACGCGCGCGTTCCGCATCCCTTCGAGCACTGCGCGCGAGCGCGCGATGAGCGCGTGACGTGCCCGCCGGGGATGGGGGTGGTGGGGGGTGCGCCGCTTGTAGATGCTGCAGGGCGTGTGAGTCATCTACTGTGTCGGGTGTTGGTGTCCTCTGGGTACATGCGGAACTAACAGTATCTACACCCGGCTCTAAACTCATACGGCTGTTCGACTTCCCATGGAGACACGGCTTCCAGACGGGTGGTAGGTTCCAACCCCTATCTCTGTTGAAGTTAGGCCATCTATCTATCTCTATCGCCTCGCGTATCTTGCGGGGAACGAAGAATTTTTCCCTAGACAAGACACGGGCTTTGTCGAAACGTACGTAATGAGATGGCCCTTCCTCAATACAGTGTTCTACCACCGCCGAGCTATTGGTGTCCACATTTTTCACAGCGCGTATATGTTCCGAGAGCCTGGTGGATATGTTCCTCTTCGTCTCCCCTATATAACATTTACCACACTCACATGGGATCAAGTATACTCCGGGGACGTCCAGTGGTATTCTATCCTTCGGAGAGCGTAGTAAGTGCCGCAGTTGTGTTTGAGCGCGGAAGATAGTCTTAATGCTATATTTTCGTTGTAGCAGCTGACCGATCTTATCCGTGAGCCCTTTTACATAGGGTAGGTATGTGACCGCTCTCTCCACGGAATAGGGCCGCTTTCTTTGGGACATGTTGGCAATACGGCAGCTCTGTCTCCAGCCATAACCATTTCGCTCCAGTACCTCTTTGACGTGTTGTAGCTCACTATCTATGTATTGTGCGTCACATATTCTTAAAGCTCTATTTATAAGAGTGCGCGGTACTGAAGCTAGGTGCGACGGATGATGGTGCGAGCCAGCCTTTAGATACCTATCTGTATGTGTTGGTTTGCGATAGACCGTGTGTGTTAATCGTCCTGAGTGTGCTCGCTTAACCAAAACATCAAGAAAAGGCAGAGCACCGTCTTTCTCGTACTCCACTGTGAAAGCTATTTTGGGATGAATGCCATTGAGGTGTTCCAAAAGGGTGTTAATTTGGTCATAGTGTATAATGGCAAACACATCATCCACATATCGCCACCAATGTCTCGGCCTCACTGGTGCAATTTCCAAAGCCGTGCTCTCGAACCACTCCATGTAGATATTAGCCACGACTGGCGCTATTGGAGACCCCATGGCTACCCCGTCCTTTTGTAGGTAATAGTTACCACGCCATATGAAGTACCCGCTTGTTAACGTGTGCTCTATCACCTTCATGTACTCAATAGGTATTCCTGCGATATTCAATATATTCTGAATGATTTGTAAAGTCTCTGCTATTGGTACGTTCGTAAACAAGGAGGACACGTCAAAACTCACCAGTCGTTCATCCTCTTGCAGCACGATATCTTCCAGGAGCTGTGTGAAGTGTGTCGAGTCTTGACTCGACACACTTCACACAGCTCCTGGAACACAGCTCCTCGAGTCTGGACATACTTGTAGTGTTTAAGAAATCAATTATTTAGATTGTTTTATATAAAATCACACAAAACCACGTCCACATCAGTCAGTTTCACATAAGTATTGATGAAAATGAGGGTAAATTTTTCAAAATTTTGTTGTAATATTAAGTATTTTTGTCATCCAACATAGGTTCGGTTGTAACCATAGTGTTACAAACAGTTTTGTTAAATAAAAAATAGATTTATTGTAACTGGTACATTATGTGAGGGATTTATTTTTTCTATTTCTGACTTTTTAGTTCATAAATCTAATTTGGTTCCAAAGAACTTTTAGATCAATATATGAAACAGGATCAATTGGCATCAATTTCTCGAAATCTGTAAGTTTTTATGAACATTTGTGAATGGATAGGATGGGTAGTTTCCTAAGACCATAGAGCTGATTAGATTAGACGCCAGGTATGCAAAATACTTATTCATAAAAATAACAGTATGTTTCCCCTTCTTTTGACGGCAGTTCATAAAGAGATGAGTCTTGAGAATAACAGGTCCTTGTGTGCCAATTGACAACTTTCTTTGGGTTGACAACACTGCTCTGCCATTGCAGTACGACTAAAAGTATTAGTTCACCGTAACGCCACGACTCTTCTCATTTTGAACACACTGTATCCATGTTAAGTAAGCGGCCGCTAATTCCCGTGAATAGCACTACGTAAGCCGATTACTTGTTATTTAAATAATGTAACAAACGCATTGATTTATTAAAAACGAAGATGAGGCACTGATTGCTCGAAAGTGGCAACCTCAAATTGTGTAAAATTGTGTTCACCCACATCAGTCACCGTCTGACCGGCGGCACGGGCGGTCGTGATTCGCGTGAAATATTGTTGTCTCGGTCTCACTTCGGAATTAGATACGTCTTTCCGTCTTTGTTCTTCTTTGTGTTGCACAGGACTGGAAATATAACTGTGAGCGTATGTGTTTGCGTGTAGTTGTAACACATGCCAACTTTTAAGTAAGCGCTGGGAGAACGTAACCTATCTTCCCTTTTTGAATCAATTAACAAACGCGAATTTCTTCTATAAACACGTATAGATCTGCAATGCAAACACTACATTAAACTGCAAACAAAACAAGAAGCAACAACTAAGGACCAAGAAGATTCTAGAGTGAAAATAATAGTGTAGCTGTCTTTACTTTTGGAACTGTGGTAAATGATTAGTTCCTAAAGTCTATACAGCTAACCATTATCTTCCATTACATACCAAACGGAAGAGAAGAATCAAGAAACATCATCAATGAACGCAGGAACTAATAACATACTTGTAGTGTTTAAGAAATCAATTATTTAGATTGTTATATATAAAATCACACAAAACCACGTCCACGTCAGTCAGTTTCACATAAGTATTGATGAAAATGAGGGTAGGTTTTTTAATTTTTGTTGGAATATTAAGTATTTTTGCCATCCAACATAGGTTGGGTTGTAACCATAGTGTTACAAACAGTTTTATTAAATAAAAAATAGATTTATTGTAACTCGTACAAAATGTGAGGGATTTATTTTTTCTATTTCTGACTTTTTAGTTCATAAACCTAATTTGGTTCCAAAGAACTTTTAGATCAATATAAGAAACAGGATCGATTGGCAACTTTTGTTGGGTTGACAACACTGCTCTGTCATTGCAGTACGACTTAAAGTATTAGTTCACCGTAACGCCACGACTCTTCTCTTATTGAACAGAGTCTATCCATGTTAAGTAAGGCCACTAATTCCCGTGAATAGCACTACGTACGCCGATCACTTGTTATAAATAATATAACAAGCGCGAATTTGTTGTATAAACATGTATAGATCTGCAAACACTACATTAAACTGAAAACAAAACAAGAAGCAAGAACGAAGGACCAAGAAGATTCTAGAGTGAAAATAATGGTGTAGCTGTCTATACATTTGGAACTGTGGTAAAAGTTTAGTTCCAAAAGTCTATACAGCTAACCATTATCTTCCATTACATACCAAACGGAAGAGAAGAACCAAGAAACATCATCAAAGAACGCAGGAACTAATAACATACTTGTAGTGAATAAAAAATAAAATATTTTGATTGTGATGTTTTTAATTGTTTTATAGCAAACATGTTGTTAGCATAGTGAGTATCATTATGGATTAATTACATTAAAAATTGGTCAATCTTTTGGGAATGTGTTTTGTCAAGCTTACAACGAGTGCACAATACATTGCCTGTTGTTTAATTTATAGGAATTCTGTTTTTATACTCACTATACTCTTTTAGATTATTTTAAATCCTGTCTACTGTTAAGGGCTTTGACTCTACAAATAAAATATATAAAAAAAACCTTTTTATTTCGTAACCATAAGAGAACAGTTTCAATCGTGCTTTTAAAAGTAATGGCTTGTCATAGTTTGAAATAAAATGTTATTTTATGTCAAATATCATAGATTCCATGTCAATATATAATTTTAATTAATGTCGCTTGTTTTTGTTTGATATAAATATATTTTTTTGGATTGAGTTTTATATATATACTAGTATATGTTTTTCTGTCTCCTTGCTTTGTGATAGCTGGAGGGTTTAGGTCTAGCTCTCCCGCGGGGACCAGCCGTATTGGGATGCTTCTTTCTTTCTGTTTTTTTATGTCAATATTTGGAGAAAGTGCCGCATATTGCTATAGTTTTGTATTATTTTCTCTCGTTTGTGTCGTCAGGTATTCTGTTATATTTCTGTTGTCATTGTACTTTTTGTTATTCTTGGTTGCCATAGAACTGTCCTTCTTGCTATTTCTTGGTCCATTTTCGCTATAAAGAGTCCTCTTCTTGTGGTTTATTTCTACGTTCGGTGTTTTTACTGGAGAATTCGGTCCACGAACAATAAGTTTGTTGTACTTGATAAACACTTTAGTTCCTTTTTCGGTTTCCGATTTCAGGTGTACTTGGAGTTGTTTTCTTTCTTTTAGAATTTTTGGCGGGAAATCTTCTTTCAGGTACAAGCCGGTTTGAACAAGTTTGTATTATATTTTCAGCATTGCATTTTTTTTTGCCGTGTGTGGTAAGGCCCACTTTTATCGGTCTAGGGTTTTCTCCCTTTTTTCCGATGCGTCAAACATGCTTGAATTTCACTTGAATTGGTTTTTATGTATTTGCCAGTCATTGATTATAATGTTGAGTATTTATTTTTCTAGCTCCGTATAGGTACTTTCTTGATCCGGTGCACCGAAAAATACCACGTTCCTAATTCTTACTTCCTTTTCTAGATGATCTAGGCGTTCTTCTTGCTTTTGCTGGTTTATCTTTAATTCGTCAAGTTGGGGCTTATTTTTATATTCAAGTCGTAAATTTTTGAGGAAAGTTTGGCGTCAGTATCTTTAATTTGTTGTCCAATAGCAATGATAGCCTTCATCGGCTCTTCCATTATGCTTAATTCCTATAATAATAGTATTACCAAAGAAATGTTATGCAAAAAGTCAATTTGGTTAGGGGGTTCCAACCGGTCGTCGTTTTGAGACGCTGTTGTATCTCGGTGCGTCCGCCAACTGAGCCAGGCGAGCTGGTGAACGTGACAGGTCGAAATAGAAGACTGCTTTCAATTATCTAACGGTCTGTTCAAAAGATTATACGATCACCGTCAATTAGGCAAAAACGACGGGATAGTATAACAAAACACTGATTTTAATAAAATTCTTGTTTTCACTGTCCGTGTTATTTTGTATTTCTTCACTTGCTTAGGTTATAAGTTTGTAGTGTATATCGTCTCATTCACTTGGCTGGCACTTTTTTTATTATCACAGATCGTTGTTATTGTTTTTGTAATCACTGTTTTCTAACTTTAATTTATAATGTTTTAACGAGATATCAATGTCACTTATTCCTGGACTTTTCACTGGTTTTATAACTGTTTGGACACGAATTTCAATTTTAAATTTATTTTATTTGTGGAGTTGATATCAATTGTCCGAGTGCAGCGCCCTCTCCCCTCCTCCTACAAATATAATAACCTAATCATATTAATATAATATAATATACCTAGTAAAAATTTGTGACTTGCTTAAGTGCTTCTTTTGCAAGTCTAATGAAATAAACGATTTGACTCTGATTGACTCTGAAATGTTTATACGTACTGTGTACGCTGTTGTACCTACTCGTAAAAAGATTATATCTTGATTTGTCATTGTTATTCTGTTTTCTCTGTTGGTTACATGTTTCTCTTTTCTTTTTTGTTGTTTCCGTCAATGGATGTGAATGATGAGTTTTTATTTTTATTTTATAATTCTAAGTTAAATTCTGTATGGTGTGTTACCTATTCAATCTTTTGTTTAATGTATTGTTTTTCATATGTATCAACCTTAAGTAAGTACATATGGTATAATGTGTTAGAGGTAAAGGCTAATTTCATCACATAGGCACCTTCAAGTAAAACTATTGTGTATCTAAAAGTGGATTCCTGTCAATAGCCCACCAACTTCTATTGTATCAACCATATATTAAGTAAAATGTGCTGATGGTTTCCCTAAAAAAAAAATTACATACAACAAAAGTAAACTAATCAGGCAAGTTGTATAAAGTATAAAGGGAGGCACTGATGGTTGAAAAGTATGAACCGTAAATTAGCCGCTAATGATTGTGGTTATGCTAAAATGCTGATTTTCTTGGTACATGTGTATTCAAAAACTATTTTTGTAAATGTAGATGCGTATTCAAAATAGCCCAAAGCGTTTCTTATGAGTACCTACTTAATAAGCACAAAAATCATTGGAATATTTAAAAGTTGATACCATCGATCAAAAATTTCGCGCCCCGTTCGTTCTAGGTATCTACGGGGGGGGGGGGGGGGCCGAAGTTACCTAGAACCTTACGAAAATGACACTCAAAATTGTCTACGATTTGTTCTGACGCAGACAGTTTGCGCAGAGCCTGACAAGGTTTCTGCTTATGGAACAAGATATTAGTGGAGTTGAATTTATTTTATTTTGTAAGTAGGTAGGTAAGTGAAAACAAAAAACTGCGTTTTTACAGGAACAATCTGTAAACCATACCGTTACCTTGTACCTATCATATTTTATTTCATTTGGTTCCTTCTAATTACTAACAAAATAAATAAAAATCTTTAATCACGGACAGCAAATAGTTTGGTATATAGATGGTTAGGAGAAGTCTGAGAACTGTTTCTGTGTAGTCAATACATAACAAATAATAGTGCAACAAGAAAATAAAATTATTAAATGTAAAAAAATGCCTCTCTATTCATGTATTTAGAACAACGTTATTATCGTAACAATAGATAATTTTCAACGCCATAAATGCATTAAAACTTTACTGAAAATAGGAAACCCGTCTATTTCGTATCTTGAACTTGTAATTTTTGTAACTTTGCCAGGCATGCTTTCTGTCCAAGCGCTCAAATGACACTAATTCAAATGCTTTCCATACATGCCAAAAAGGAAAGCTTTTGATGCAGACGGTTTCATAGCGCGCATTGTGCATCTAAGAGGGCCGGTGAACTTTTTGATCGATGGTTGATACATAATTAAGTTGTTTAATTGCACTACTATAATGTCCATATTCATACAAGTCGGATGTGTTAACAATCTGCAGGTAGCTTAACCGATCCATATCAGTACCAGTCGGAAGCGTAAACAATTTACAGGTAGCAATTAGGTAGAACAGTGTAAGGGTTAAAGCAATATTTATCAAATTCTCGTGTAATCATCACGATTAATATCTAGTACTTGTTGTCAACACCTAGGTAATATTAGAATTTTATAGTTGATATAAAAAAGCTGACTTTGCTCTTCTCGTGCTTGCAACACATTTTACGGCGTAATACTACGGACTAATAGGAGACGAGACTTGTCATAATTTTTATATTTGAAAATGTTTAATGCATACAACGAGGCGTACGCGTAGGTAACAGTTTCTATGGGATCGATATAAATGCGGAGGAATTCGCAGAGATGTGAAACTCGCAGATTCTGACATCACCGCCCTAATCAGATGAGTCATTAAGCTCTCATACTACAATAACTGCTCACATACATGCATCTCTACATTATGTCCAGCGCACATGACTAGTCTCCAATAAGACTGAAATTCGGCTAGTAAGACATCATCATCATAATAAAGCTTTTAAATCCATCATGAATATTAACACTTAGTCATTTACAAACGCATATTATGCACCATGATATGTGTTTTGAGCTTGTTAGCATTTTTGTAGTTAAAGTCTGTCCAAAAAGAGAAGCTTCGTGCATTATAACAAAACCTTCCTCTATTATTATATACTATGCTAATCATGAATATCTAGCAAGACGTTGAGGATCCTGTATCATGCATTAGACCTGGCGATTTGCTTTCGCGCAGATTTTGCCACGTTAGATCTACTGAATTACATAAAATACTGACAAAAAAATTTAAAAACTCCTGACCTAAGACTGAACCTGAAATTAATTTGTTGTAGATTCTAAACACAATATTAGTAAATCCGATTTATATTTCACAGTCCCTGTCCATTTCAGATCACAAATTAATATTGTTATCATCTTTAATATGTGTACCTACCTATAACAATATCTTGAATCCAAGTGAATTTCAATTAATGCCTTTTTATCCAGGGCTGTTGACATAGAACACCGGAAAATACCAAGTATAAGTGAGCGACCAGAAAGAAAATGTTAAATAGCAATCCTGTATCAGAAGGTTTCTCTCTGCGTCTACTTCTTCGAATCCCGCTACTTCTGCACATCAAACTCGCTCACTTGAGCGTCAACCAGCTGCTTACTCCTCAACTTTATGACACCATGGCTCGGTACATTTGCGTCTTCCATCTCAAACTCAATCAGTCCTGAAACAAATAACAAGTTCAAAACATGTATTTCATCGTCATTTTGCAATCCGACTTTACCTATTGCGGGGTATATTCCTCGAAACTCTTGTGCCACTTTTATGGCGTTGAGTGACCGCGTACAGTAAGGATGTTGCGAACAAACAAACTCAGTTTTTTTCTCTATTTTTATATGCTGCAAACTCGGTGTGTACATGAATTTAAGTATAATAAACGAAACGAGGTTTGGCGCCCGAGAATAGCGAGGTCGCTAATAGTTCGAGGAACTAAATAAGTTACTTTCACCCGAAGTAAACACTGTGCTGTGCTGTGCACTGATCCATATCAATACGGAAGCGTAACAATCTAAAGGTAGCTTAACTGATCCATATCAATACCAGTTGGAAGCGTAAACAATCCACGGGTAGCTTAACACATTCGACTCCTTCACACTTTTCTCTCTGCTCTATCGCCAAACCACCATACATCGTACCACAGAGCCCTCCACGGGGGTCACCGGCGTTACACATGCGCCATAGGTGAACCCACGCAGCGGGTTCTCGGCATTAGGTATGTGGTTGTGACATTAAATTGCATTTTTCTCAACAATAAGACAATTTCAGGAGTTCATGTATAGTTTTTTGTGATTTATGACTTAAATATTACTACTCGTTGTGCATTTTAGTCTGGAAAACTGTGTAGTTTAGGAAAATGGGAAAGTCTATGACATTGGTGTGCAACATTTTTAAGTTTTTTAAAATTATGAGAACTTTTGGAAGGAGATTTTAAATGTTTATGAAAAGTGTTCTGATAAATTTATTTTATTTTAAATACACTAGCAAAAGATCTAGTTATTTATGTAAACTACCTTTAACTATATGAGTCATATTAAAAAAAAAAATATGACTCACGTCACAACGTGACGTGAGAACCCACAGGTTCTTGATACAATCAGGGTTGTAAAAAAACTGTTTTTATTAATATTTTTTAAATCAAACTGTTCAAAATGTTTAACACTACTGTTTTTTTGTTTTTGTTTTTTACTTTTTACCTTTAGGGATCAATTTCAAATCAATTATAGCGAATAATAAAATAATCCATTTCTAAACTATTTCCTAATTCACATTAGTAAATATTAACATAACGATAAATATTTACTTTTTGTTGCGTATCTCAGTAACTATCTTATAGTATTAAAAAATATTGTTATTATTAATCAAAACAGTTTACATACACCTTGTACTTATGTAGTGTAGTGTAGGTAGGTAGAGAACTAGAGAAAAAGCAGGGAATACCCACCAATCCAGTGAATTACTTTTTCCGAAAGCCGACATAAGGATCTTATTAGAGAAGAGCCCTACTTATTTATTCGTTTGGATTTATTTCCATTCATTTTCAATTAAGGGTATAGTTTTAAACCCTGTTTTTTCTTCATGTTTTAAACATTGTCCCCTTTAAAACTTTTTTAAACTGTGTTATAAAAAACATACGTTTATAATAAAGTTTTATTACTTATATAACTTCTAAACACTTTCAAACGTGTTTTAAAAGAACTTGTTTTATTCATGCCAACCCCGGGTACAATAGAATAAACTAACATACAATAAAATGAACCCTCATCCAAATGTTTGCTACTCCTGAAAGATGACCCACGACGTGGGTCCTTGGCATGGCAGAAGAAGTAAAAATTCAATTCAAATTTAAACATTGTAAAACTAAAAACCAACACCTATACAAGGAAAAGGCTCGTTGAAATAGTACTCTCATTTATTTTTATATTAAACTATGGCGTATTGGGAAAGAAAAACCTGGTTAAAAATGAGCCCGCGTCGTGGGCTCCCGGCTCCTCGAATGTGACAGAGTTGAGCCCTCGTCGTGGGTCACTGGCATCGAATGTGTTAACTGATCCATATAAGTTTAAATTTAGCCGTCAATTAAAATTTTCAGATACATTTTCCTTTCATTTACAAACCTTATCGGGCAACAAATAAATATAAAGAGTAGCGCTAATAGTTCGAGGGACTAAATGTTTCTTTCACCCGAGGTAATCGCTGTGGTTTTCATTACGAAAACAAGGAAAGTAAAAATAAAAATATGAATGAGCTAAAGAAAAAATACATAAATCAACAACTTACATAAGATATTTAAAATTAGATCAATTATTAGTTATGGTGATAGGTTTTTTCCAACTACCTCTTGAGAAGTGAAAACTTGTTTTTTTTTTTGTTAAATCCATCATTTTGCCTTTTGATAAACGATGTTAGTCTCTCGAAATCCTATATGTACATTGTGTTTAGTACCAGTAGTAATGTTCTATTTAACATAGAATTTACGCTCCTTAATATTGAAGGTTTGTAAGTCTTTGAGAATTCGTTAAAATATAATAACAAAACGTTTTCTTATAACGATTTCACTATTTACTCAGAACGTCATTTACCTTAATACATTCTTGATACCTTCATTTTGATTTAGGTGGTAAATGGTTTTGCACTACTGCTTTAGCCTCTTCTTTTATAAATTCAGGCGTTAAGAGGACGGGGAAGGGTGAATTGCCCATACAAACGCAATACCAAAATGATTTCTAATTCAACCATATTTGCAGTATACCATTGTATTATTTGTATTTGAATCGTATTTATCTAGGTCCCGCCGTTGTTTTTTTTTTCAAAATACTTACCTAAAACGAAATATAGACAATCGCATTTTGCACATTTTTGTGCCAAAATAGACCAGTTTTCTTCCTATTTGATTCGTATTAAAAACAATAATATCTTACGCGTTCTTAACGGTCGAACATAGCTTATATTGTCTAGTTACAGAATAACAATACTATGTGAAGAATACAAAAAGTTTTCATTCATCATTTTTGGTATTACGGAACACAACCAAATTCATACCATTTTTGAACGGCTACTATTGCTATCGCGCACGCACCGGGCGGGATTACTTCGGTTGTGTGATCGCTCGGACAGGTACGCACGCCACGCACACACGCTAATGCAACGTGTATTTACACGGTGCGCCCGCCGCAGCCGCGCCGCTCAGCCCCGTGTGACGACCGACGTGACGACAACGAACGACGATCTCCGAGGTCGTTGTCGCAGGGACACCTTATTAGGTACTTACTATGGATGGACGTTAGAATAGAAGGAAGAGTACTTCTTATTTACTATTTTCTAAACTAAATCAAGTGTTGGGTAGGTACATGGTTTCAAAACGAGTTTGTATGAGGGCCTCATTCTATTTTGTGAGGTGGGACAATGTCATGCTTCAATCAAATGTCATGTCATCAATTTCTAACAGTAAGGCGTTTTGTTGGATGAGTAGGTGCATTGTTTTCACTATTCACGAAGACCTCGGCGGCCAAGCGAGGTTCCGCCGGAACGCAACGGGGTCGCAGGTTCGATTTGCGGCTCGGGACAAATTTCTCTATAGATCGGGTGATTTGTGTATTTTATATGTATAATAAAAAAGATATATAGAGTAGGGTACAGTAGTAGGTATATAATTAGTTGGATTGGGAGAGGAAGGTTAGTTAGGTGGTATAGTATCTACCTACTCAGGTAATTGAGATGTTTTTATGTAGTGTTGGCGTACCTACCTACGTTTAGTTTTTAATAATAATAATACATGTGTTGTGGTTATGACTAAATGCAATGTTTCACATTTACCTACCTAGCTACTAGTTTAGTATTTACTTACCTATGTCGATGTCTATTAGAATTACTATAAGATGATAGGTAGGTAGATAAATTATATTTGTAGATAAGGTGCGTATTATAGTAAATTTTATAAACCTGTGTGTAAGTACCTATACCGTGTCCATTTTGAATGAAGCATAAACGTAAACAAACCGTCCATAGTTAACCTAAAATTCACTTTGTTGGCGCGTCCTTTTATACGTAATCTCCATTACTTGTAGCTTTTAGATCATCCCTTCAATAATTTTTTTTACAATTATATCTGAAACTCGACGCCAAGCAAGTGAGATTATGATATTTGTGTCGTAGTTTGTTTACTAACATG
The DNA here is from genome assembly GCA_955876795.1 of Eupithecia tripunctaria. Classification (NCBI taxonomy): domain Eukaryota; kingdom Metazoa; phylum Arthropoda; class Insecta; order Lepidoptera; family Geometridae; genus Eupithecia; species Eupithecia tripunctaria. The sequence continues at coordinate 11,195,348 of OY041599.1, forward strand.
CTTCATTCAAAATGGATAAACCATAGGTAAGGTAGTTGTAAAGGATCTACAATGACATTGTAGTCCGATCACTCATTCATTACATTACCTACTCAAACAAATAAATATTTTTACAAAACACCTAAAAAATACGTTAGTGGCTGTTTTACTGCTTCAATCAAACTTGCACAAATTGTAGGTATGCATGCAGGTACAAGTACAAACATATTTACAACGAAAGTTTGTTGTGTTGTCATTCCAACAAAGCAGAACTTTTGTTGTAAGTTTCTATCTAGGTAAAATTTCTGCCTCTTTTTGACGTAAAGAAGTAACAAACATCTATCTATCTATCCAAACTTTGAATTATATTTTAATTTTTTGAAGTATAGGTAGGTAACTGCATACTACTACATAGGCATTTCCTGGTAGATTTCTTGAGATATAAGTACCTACGTACCTACCTATTAGGCCTTGTAGAAAAACTTGGAAAAAAAACGGATAAGCAAACTAGTAGGTAGATACTTCGGGCACGAATGTAGGAATTGTATGTTTTATAAAATCCAGGAGTTTGTTAAAAAAATCTAAGTAAATGTAGGTGTAGGTTATAATAAACATTTTCTGTGACGTCATCCTAGGTACGTACACATAAGGTGAACTTATGGTGCAAATCTTATTTTCGTCACTAATTGCAACCGCTCCGTGGCGAAGGCGGACCTTGCCTGCTTCAGACGCGAGAAGAACCGAGTTCAAATCTCCACGTCGCGTCGCGGCGTTATAATTGTTTTTGTAACTTATTTGTCTTCGAGTCAACTCGAAAAATAATAACAACTAACAGTCTAAAGGTTTCTTCGTTGTTTCATTAATTTTAGTCATACCGAAGCGACTGAAATAAAAAATGTGTCAGTGTATTTTTTGATATGATTTGACCTTTTCTAAGTGTAGGTACATTTACATTTAGTATTGTATTTATGATAATAAAGCATTTTTGATTTTTGAATTTTGATGTTTTTATGTATGAGATGGGGGACCTACCTTACCTAGGTTTAGGTAATTATACCTCTGTTGTAACTAAATGCAATGTTTCACATTTACCTACCTAGCTACTAGTTTAGTATTTACTTACTTACCTATGTAGGTATCTATTAGAATTACTATAGGATGATAGGTAGGTTAATAAATTATATTTGTAGATAAAGTGCGTAGTAATAATAAATTGTAAAAACCATGCACCTACTCAGGTACCTGTGTGTAAGTAGGTAAGGTTGAGTTGTAAATGATCTACCTACTATGATATTGTAATGTAATCAGATCACTCATTCAATTACACAACAAATAAATATTCTCACAAAACTCCTAAAAAATAAGTACAGGGCATTTTATGCCTGCTTCAATCACACTTGCACAAATTATAGGTAGGTAGTTAGGTAAGTAGGTACAAACAAATTGATGGATATTTATAACGAAAGTTTGTTGTGTTGTAATTCCAGCAAAGCAGAACTTTTGTTGTAAGTTTCTATCTAGGCAAAATTTCTGCCTCTTTTTGACGTAAAGAAGTAATAAACATCTATCTATCTATCTGTCGAAACTTTTCCCCGTGTAGCGGACTGGGCATTGAATGCGTATATTACTATACCTACATACTAACACCTTCATGGCCCATGACGCAGATGTCCCACCCACCACGTCTCGACCAAGAGATATCCACTGGTGGGCGGCCTGCAGAACAATTCTACCACCGAACTGCTATCAACCCAACCTGCATTCCCAGCGTGGGGATTATGGGCACTACCCCTGAGATAAAAACCAATAAGGCGCTAACCAATAAATACACATCCCTAAAGAAATAGGTAGCTACCGCCTTTAATTTAAATTGTTATCAGTGGCAGATGTATAGATAGATACCTAGCAACCTACATTTACTCACACACACACCCACGCATAAGACGGCACGGCACTATGGTTGTGTGTTCCCTTCACGTATTGTAGTACCGCGTCCCGTGCCCCGCGCGCGCCTGCATCAGCTAACCTGAGATAGCGATATTCGGAGCGGAGTTTTGTACGCGACTCGAATAGAATCTTTGCCCGGTGTTCTCCGGCCCCTTAAATGTATGTCTTTATCACTGTCTGAACTCATTGTAATAAACAAAACAACGAAAAATCAAAACCGTAACTCGAAAAATCAAATGAAGATAGGATTGCCGTTTTCCCGCTGTCTTTTTATCAGGCATAAACAATCTTCTTTATAGATGGCATAATATCCATAGTAGCTCTCACTATTCCACCATGGTACAATAAACATGGAAGAATACCGAGATCTATTCTACCATTAGTTTTTATAATTTCAAATATAGTAAATATTTTGCCGAAATCTATGTTATTTTAAGGAGATAGTTGATAGTAAATTATAATTATGGCATTTTACCTTTAATCTATTTCAATTTTACATCATGCTGTAATTGAATGGATGTATGAATTGCGTCTAACCAGACGCAAAAGCCATCTCGCAAGAAGTTGAATTTGAGTGGCTGTATAGAAAGGTAGAATGCATGGTTCAATAGAAAAGTGAGGCGACAGCTGTCATTTGTTTTGTACTTGTCATTACTTTTCGTCCCTAGGGACGAAAATTAGAGCTTTCATCCCGCTGCACAGGCAACTTCTGGCCTACTTTCAGAGTATGAGTAATGAAAAATGTTTAAATGGCTGCGACAGGAGTCTAATTTCTGTGTACGAGGCTCCGCCTGAGCAGAATCATCTACATTTAACTACCTATATTACCCGCTATGACATCAATTATCCACCGGGGGGCGGCAGCAGCGCCCCTTGCAGAACCATTCTACTACCGAACTGCGATCCGCATCCCGCATGCCCAGCGTGGAGATTATGGGCTTTACCCCCCATGAGATAAACGCCAATGGTGCCAACGTTGAGGTTGAGGTTGAAATTGAGGTTTGGGGCTTGAATGAGCGGACGACCGCAGGCTGGAGAATTCACTACTAATGAGTTAACTATGTGTATGTGTGGCTAGGTGGAAACAACAGTTTATCCATTAATTATGGACGTCCAATATTTAACTTATTTATCTAGGTAATTTATTGATTATTATAATTTTTTATTAAGTTATAAAAACATTTTTCTAAGAGCCACCTGCGGAGTTTTGACAAGACATACCTATAATCTCATAAGTGTATCCAAGTCCTACGAAAATTATAGTCTTATAAAAGTATTGTGTAAGATTTCCAGAATGTATAATAATAGTTGTTTGAGAACATTAAAAATATACAGCAATTTATTTTTTAATGGCTTTGTGTACGATTCTCAGATTTTATAACATATTTTGCTGAGATCATTATAAGCACGAGGCGATGTTTAGTATAAATACGCTTTAAAGATTTTTGTGAGACTAAATAATTTTCTAAAGCGCTCGGCTACTATCATGAAGGCTGTTTACCAGTTTTGACGATAGCATTGACGACAAGCGTGGTGATGATTTATGATATACAAATAATGGTGATGACAGTGAATATGATTCAGATATCGAAAAAATAGATTATGAAAAAAATGTTTTTAGTCAAAAAACAGTCCACATCAACGAACGCGACCATTCTGTAAATAATTTATTAGTCAGAGAAACAATTAAAAGCTTTCAAAACCTTTAGTGTATTTTTTATGGATATGTCGCAGACGGAACGTAGAGTTAGCCCGTTTGTAAAAAGGCTCAAAGCAACTTTCCTCGGCTGATAATTGATGTTATAGCGGGTAATACAGGTAGATAATTGTAGAGTCAGAGTCAGAGTCAAATCTTTTATTTCTTTAGACTTACAAAATAAACAATAATTTTTTTTTTCACAAGTCAATTTTTTAATATATAAACAGCTTGATTAATAGTTGTTACTATCAAACAAGAAATAAGGTCCAATTGACTCTAATTCACTTCAATTTTTTGTCCACTAGCGGAAGAAGTGAAAAAGAAACCACTAGCAAGTTTATCGCTTATCAACTAATACAGATAGAGTAGATCCTGCGCAGGCGGAGCCGCATTTGTCTTCATTTGACGATCAGCCTAGGTACGGTGAACTGCCTAGCCATTCTCTAAACGGGCTAATCCAGACGATCGGCCATAATGTAGAACGTTGATTTCACCGATGATCGTTCATGATCGGCCTTCGTCATTTAGCTGAATGGCGTCGTTTTGTAAGCGGCCTAGTCGTTTTACAAGCGGGATAATTCTACGTTCCGGCTGCGACAGATACATGACCCACGTCTGAAAATCTACCTCTTTCTTTACTAACACATACAAGGAAAAAAAATGGCCTTTGCAGGGAATCAGACATCAATCGAGGAACTCTTATTTGATTCAACATGACCGAGAAATCTAGCGTATTTTTACCTTTAACAGTCTTATAAATGTCATGATGCAGAGCAATTTTTGAAACAAGGTAAATAAATGATCATCAAAAAACAATATTATAAAATGCTTCATCATATTTTTACAATAACTGACTTAATATTAAATTTATGTAAGCGCGATGAATAAATAGCCCAAAAACTGTCCACTTTCATAGTAAAAATGGCTTTACCAGTGTTCAATTGTATTCTCAGTTAATTCTCGCGAAGTCTTTTTCATTTAATTCAATACCAAAGAGAAACAATAAAAAAAATGATTTACCTATGTAATAAACACTGCACTCAAATCAATAATAAAAATGAATTGGCCTGCCTGTGAAATGTGTTAAAAAACCTAAAAACTAAGTACGATAATAGCATTTTAATAACATAATTACACTTGAAACGAACTAGAAGTAGATAACAACAGGAGTACTGGTACCAATAGTAATATTCTACAAGGCAATTAAAGCAGCTTTTATGCTTTCGAATTTTGGTGCAAGACAGTAATTAGACTTATTAACATTCTGTTAGCTCATTGCGGGAGCATAACAAGAACTTGTACTCTTATAAATGCGCCCAAATCCAGCGTAGGAACGAGTAAAAATTCACCAAAATAACTAATGCTAAATAGTACACTAGTAGAATTTTGTTGGAGTGTTGAAATGTAGTCTTGAAGACCTATTTTGGTACTTGGCTCCATACTCAACTAACTAGGTCTATTGATTCTACGGAAGCAATGTTAATGTTGACTGAAAAACAGCCATTATTTATCACCTTTAAAACTTATTTAGTCGATTTGATGCTTTGAGCTAGTAAAAAATTTCAGGTATCCAAATACATAGAAATAAAACCCTTGTCCAGTGCAAAATTCAATTTTAAAGTGTGGCAACTAACCACACTTTACGCCTGCATTTTTCACGATAGTGCACCAAAAATTGATGAAAAGTGCTCCCAGATATGATGCAATCATTGGTGAAGGCACTTTCGCTGTACGTTTTCAGGCTACACTTCAAAGGATTTTAATGGATATTTCCGATACTAAATAGAGCCCTCTGTATGAAGTTCAGACCATGCCTCGATTTTATTACTTATGTAGGCATATCATATTGAATGTTGAGGGTGGAAATATATTGATGGCTTTTTAGATGGCTCTATAACGGCAGAGTAGAATCGTGCCCATCATAAATTGGGACGTGAATTGTCGAGTTCATGCAATAGTGGTATAGTATATGTACATTCGTTCAGCGAGCTATGGAAACAGCTATGCTCGGAGTCTCTCTGGAAGATAGAATTCGAAATGAATACATCCGACAGAGAACCAAAGTTATCGATATAGCTCAAAGAATTAGCAAGCTGAAGTGTTTTTCTTATTCCTTCGTAGAAGTGGATAGTTTATTTAAAAACAAAATAAAAAATTTGAAAACCTTCGTCGACGGAGATAATAGTAAGTCATCGGAAAAGGAAGAAATATTTTTTGCAAAACCCTCGACCAATCGAAAAAGTCAATTAAATTATAATTAGAGGCAAGTGCTGTTCCTATGGAAGCTGGTACCTGTAGCCACAATCAATTCTGACGAAATTGACAACTCTAAAATATTAATTTGAACGCGACCGTTAAGTTTTGTCTATGCTTGACAGTTTTGGACGATACGGTATGACAATTATAGGTATTTAATTTGATTCAATTTAAGTGACTTAAGAAGGCTACGAAGCTCTCCCGAATCTCAGCGACCGGCCCGTGCAGATTTGTTGTTGTTTCACGTAGAATCGCATCGTGTGGGCCATTCGGCGGCGTTCGCCTTATTTCGGAATTCTGCTCCCTTTGTCGCATCGCCCCCCGCGTGTGAGCGAGCGGTTGCAGATACTAGAAGGAATTTCATCATTTTTGATATATTTTCGTACTTTCCGGTTCATTTTGAATAAACGACCGGTTTGAGAAACAGTTTTGTTTATATCTAATGGTGAATACATTTAGGATGTTTGCAACGCGACAGATTTTCGAATAAAAGTGTCTATCATGCATAAAAAATAGCTTGAAATTCACTCGATTTGGTTGTCAAAATATGGCAAATTAGTTTCGCTCTCATTTAAAGATCATAATGTTTTTTAAAAAATCGTAAAACACTAGAAACATAGCTATATTTCATACGATCATGTATAGAAAATTTCAATACGATCGGGGACGTAGTTTCCAAATGCGGAAAGTATGTTTGTTGGTCCCCCAGGCTAAGGTATCCGCACCGTTCTTAATTAACTTATATTAATGCAATTTTTTGTAAAATAATATGAAAATAGCTTAACTATTAGCACGCAAGCCTTTACTTGAACAATACAAACAGATAGGTAGGTAAAAGAAACAAATAATAATAGCTAATAAAACGCAAGCCTCTTGTAAGATTATGATTGTGCACGATTTCAATATCAACAATTATTCGATTTTTAAGATTATTTTTTCTCTGGTTCATCACCCTAGAGAAAAACACCCGTTCCGTTCGGCTCTACGCAAAACTAAATTGTCTCTGATTTTATAAATTAAACTTTTAAATTTTTGTGTAGAGGCTAATTACAATTAAGTTTTTGATAGTTTGAATGGAATGCTATACCTTAATTGAGCTTTTGAAATAGAAATATACTTATATATTTTATTCCTAGTTAATTGAAATGAAACGCACTCCATCAGTCACAGAACGCTTCCTACGTCAAAAAGAGTAGGTACAGTCAGCGTCAAATTGATATGAGCGTCTATAGAGTGGTCAAAATTATATAAAAAAAATAAAAGCAATTTGGTACACGCAGTTCGAATCATCATATTGTTTAAGCACCCAAATTTGGTATACGCAGTTCAAAGTCAAAGTCAAAGTCAAATCGTTTATTTCTTTAGACTTACAAAATAAGTACTTAGACAAGTCAAATTTTTACTATATAAACAGCTTGATAAATAGTTATTACTATCAAACAAGAAATAAGGTGCAATTGACTCTGATTCACTTCAATTTTTAATAAATAGCGGAAGAAGTGAAAAAGTTCGAATTATATAATATTGATTTAAGCACCCAAGGTGTTCAAAATATCTTACCACTCATTGTTTCATATTTATATGATAGTAAACAAAGCTCTCAAATAACATTGCAAGTATTCACTCGAAAAAGTTTGAATACCTACTACCTTTTAAGAGCTTTTTTGCTAAGATATTTTGATTTGACTGCTCATATAAATATGAAAAAATGTGTAGTAAGATATTATGAGCCCCTTGAGTGCTTACAACATTATGATGATTCGAATTGCGTTTATCAAATTTATGTTTTTCTGATCATATTGACTACTCTATACCGTGTCCATTTTGAATGAAGCATAAACGTAAACAAACCGCCCATACTTAACCTAAAATTCACGTTGTTGGCGAGTCCTTTTATACGCAGAATTTTAGATCCTCCCTTCAATAAAAATTGCTTACAATTATATCTGAAACTCGACGCCAAGCAAGTGAGATTTTGTTATTTGTGTCGTATTTTGTTCACTAACATGCTTCATTCAAAATGGATAAACCATAGAAACCCACATCAATTTGACGCTGACTGTACACCTTCCAACCTATAGCTACTAGATCCCCATATGTACCCCCTTTGTGGCGCGGTGTCCTGCTACGCAGGAGGCTGCGGGTTCGATTCCCTCCTCGGGACAAATACTAATAAGACAATTCAAATACTCATTATTGCGAAATTATTGTATTAGAGAAAGATAGGAAAGAAAAACACACCCAACACCTTATCGCTAGAAGCGATTTCTTCCGGATACTTTGCATGGACGCGTAAGTATTATACAGGTATAGAGTGGCGTATTACAGGCAACATTTACGAAACATAAATAATGAATAAATATGTATAAATAAAATACATGATGATACAAAAAAATTATGAACACTAAAAATTTATACACATCACAGTCCTTTATAACAAAAAAAAAAATAATAATAATAATAACACATTTATTGTTCTCATCACACAATGTGCTTAAATTACTACAACTATAGTATAGCTATATCTAAGAGCAACATTGTGTGTCTAGTGCCTGCGTTAGGTTTGTGAAAAACCTGTGTTACAGGTCACCAGGCTCCCACTCCGCGGCAAAAGTGCAGCATATACATACAATAGTTCAGAATGACGTTGCTCGCTGCGTGCGATGTCAAACAAAAGCGTGTAAAAACGCCTCTCCGTAAACACACTCTGCTAACGCCATATGTTTGAATTTAGTGTGGTCCACGCCGCTGCACGCGTTGCTGAACGCTCCGCATCTTCGTAAACAAGTCCTTAAACTTATATACACCATTTTAAAAATATATTAGGAATTGTGATCTTACCTCCCTCGGCCGCCACCTCCTCTTTATAGTTCTCCCTCATGGAGCGAGCCAGGATATTGTGGTAGAACAGGTTTGCCTTCGCTCTCACCGCTGGAGTGACTTCCATCTTGGCTATAGCTGGCATGAGGAACATCAGCTTCTGCTTTGCTGTCATTATCAACTTGTCAACTGTCAATAAAAAATATGATTACATTAAATAGGCACTTGCTTGCATAAAATACATAGAGTGCTTACCCGTTCAACCCACAACTTTTCTACCTTATATTATTATCACTTGTTCCGCAAATATATGCTCCGTTCGACCCACTACAAAAACTATTTATTAAAATTATATTAACTGAAAGTATTATGAATAATGGCGATCGATATCTGTCGAGCATGTCATCTTCATCAATATTATTATTTCGGAGGGTGTCCACAGGAAGTTGACATGATATACTTTTATCATACCTTCGGGTTGTTCGCACCTTGCTTACTCCCAATACTTACACAGACATAACCAAGTAGCCAAAATTATACAACAGCTACTTAGAATAAAGAAAAATGACATAGCATCGTACATTGCGTAAATTATAGAAGTTGAAGAAATTAATTTCAAACATTTTACGCATTCAATGACAAATTGACGTATATTTTTCTATTCTTTCCTAGACAACAATCCCCGTGCTAGTTGGCTGGACCTATAGTTCCGTACTACGTACTACATAAGTATTCATTTATTTATTTATACACCGGCCCGACCTACCATTACAGACAGGACTATTTCTGGCGAACAAACCTGGTATTGTATTGTTAAATCAGTTATAACGCAGGGCGGTGGAAAGGACTATCATCGTCCCGATATCAATAACGGTCGATAGTCGTTTCGATAGAGAGAGCCTCGATCATCAACAGCGAACATCTCAAGAGACTCGCTTGGAAGTTAGACCAAGGGCCAGCGGCAAAAGCGGTACTCGTGGACTCGGCACGCTTCGTCAGGAAATTCCCCTCTCTGCATAATTAATTAGTCACCGGTCGCTGATCGTCGGTTTTGATATAGTTTTTACTGTAGATTAGTTGTTTTATATTTATTCTAGAGTATTTCTAGAGTCTAAAATGTATTTTTATCGAGATTTATGAATAAATGATTGTATAATAATAATAATGATTTTTATAACTAGCAGCGCCTCGTGGATTCACCCGCGTAGTTCCCGTTCCCGTGGGAATTCCAAGATAAAATATAGCATAAGTCCCTCTCTGAAAAGTAAGCTTCTTAATGAAGAAATATTTTTTTAAATCAGTCCAGTAGTTTCGAAGTCTTTTCAATACAAACAAACAATCAAATCTATCTCTTTATAATATAAGTATAGATCAAAGTTGCTGATTTTTTTGTTGCAGATGTGAAGAGTGATTTAAGTAAGTAAATGACGATCACTGGGCCGCAACAGTGTGTGAGTACCTATTAGATATGTAATTTACAGACAGCGTCAGAATTAAGCAATTTACTTCAAAATTGTACTTCAAAAAAGTTATTTATCTCAGAATCTGTGAAAGATACCAACTTAGAGAAATCTTACTTCAATCTTTTATCGTGAATTAGGTAGAGTTTGTTCAAAAAGAGAAGAGTCGTGGCGTTTTGATAAACTAACCCCCGGTTTCTCGAACGCTTGTCACATTGAATGGATAGTCAACGGCTTGTTATATACGCACTGCGGAATCTCACAGCGTGATTTTTCATCTCGCGGAATATAACCTGCGTGCTTAACGTAACTTACACGTACGACGAATAAAATGCCTTGCTATTTTAGCTACCTACAACTTTATACATTCATATTTATCCGCTAGTGAACTTCCATTAAGTTACAGAATTCTGCAAAAAAAACCACGCGAGTCATAAAAGCAGTGCGTGTACAGCCTGACAAATTGTCAACAATTTGTCAAAATAATAAGCGTTCGAGAAACCGGGGGTGACACTTTAAGTCGTACTGCAATGACAGAGCAGTGTTGTCAACGAAACAAAAGTTGTCAAATTTGGACACGAGCGCCCTCACTTCCCACGATTTTTATCTTTTTGAACAGACTATAGGTGTTTTAGAAAAACGATTGGCAAAAGTTTTCTGGATTGTATTTTTTTTGAAAAATTGATGTTTGGCACATATTTTGCTATTTATCTCATGAACAGCAAACTTTATTTCATCGGTTTTTATTTTTATAAGAAACCAAAATGTTTCATCAAGTTATGTCTTATAATTTTACGATTGGTTGTCTCATTACCTTGTGATTAGGTAAAAACAGTTTTGTTGCATAGAACATTTTGTGCATGTCTCTGCTCTGTACTTCTCACTCGCGAGAAAACCATATCTTGTCATCCCGCACGAAATCAATCTCGTAGCAGCGTTATAGCACACTCTTAAGTGATCCTCTCCTGCGTAACACGATGCAGATTAGAGTATGATTTTTAATTAAGTATTTATTTATTTGTAATGTTTTTCCTACAAGGTTAACTTATCTTGATTTAAACCTGCATGTGTCATACAGGGAAGTTTCTTAATTCCGACGCTGTCTGCACCTAATTGAGTATTGCAGTTACCCATAACATTAACTACAACACAAAAAAAAATTGTTAACTTAGTTTTTGGTGTGAATTGTCCAGCATTATTTAATGACTTACAGTCGTCTTCTAGCTCAGGTATAGCTTGCAGCTGGTCATCCAGCTTGTACTGAATCGCTGGTGGAACATTCTCGAACGGTCGCGGTGCATTCGGTGCTCCTGAAACCAATGTTCTCATTACTTCATCCTTAGGGAATCTTATCCCGCATTCAAATCTCAATCCCGCGGGCCTGCGGGGTCGAGGTCATCAATCTCGCAGATCCACGGGATTGACTGGACTACGAAAAAGCTCACTTTTATTTTTTTCTTTCCTACAATAAAATACGTGGTCAGTTGGGGCATCCCTAGGCGTAGCGTATTTTGACATTGGGGCTTTCCTTGAACGCCCTTGAAAAATCCTTTGTGAAAATCAAAATAATAAAATTAGGTACATACCTATTGTTTGTCTAGTCTAGCTGCTGTGCTTCTACTGTTTATATATATAAAATAATTTTAAAAGAAACTCATTTCTCAATAATACAGGCTGTCGTTTTATTTTCTAAAATAATTCGTATTATTTTCAGTCGAAGTAAAAGGTTTTCTTAAAAAATGAGGGCTTGACTTCTTTCACGACTTTTCTCTAACTCCATTTGTTCGCTTATGGCCATCTTAGCAAAGAGAGAGAGTAATGAATTCGAAAAAATGTTTCAAACTGAAATAAAAAAACAGTGAAGGTAAAACAAAAATATTTTATTTGCTTTAAACTAATTAGTATTTTCTAAAAGAATACAAAAAATTATACTTAGTGGCTTTTCCTAATTTTTCTCAGAATGTTTATTGGAGTTACTTCATTTCGTAACAGTATCTTCATTTTTTTTTATGAATTAGACTTTTGTTTGACCGCAATTTCACCTGATGGAAAGCGAAGATGCGGCCGACGCGACGCGACGGTGTATCACGAAGGTCTTCTAGACCTTCGATACCTATACATTCACCCTTGTCTACTTTTTGTATGCCCTATCAAAATCAACATCAGACTTCCTTCTTTTTCTCAATAACTGATTGACATTTTTCGCATACAATTTTCGACTTTGGTATTTTGCTTCCTTCATCAGATTTTGAATAAACAAAAATAATGTTGGTTTGGGCGGCATCCTAACGTTGAAACGATGGTGCCACCCTTCCAGAGTTTTTCTGATGTCTGCAAGCTTCTGGTAGGTATACAGGGTGGGGCAAATATTTGGCCCCTTAAGGGTAGCTACCGTTTCTTTTGTAGTTAGAAGGTTTTGTTCTAAGGAACCTTCCGTTTTATTTTGAAGAAAAAAATATTGCCATATTTTGTTTTATGCCTTAAAAATTAGCCTACAAACAAGAAAAAGTTGTTACATACGAGTTTAAATTAAAAACCATTCAATGAGTGACATTGTTGTTTTCATTAACTCGTTTTTTCATAGAAAATGTATGGGAATTGTTTTTTTTAATTCAAAAAACTAAAACTAAAAAATGGCAATATTTTTTTCTTCAAAATAAAACGGAAGGTTCCTTAGAACAAAACCTACAAAAGAAACGGTAGCTACCCTTAAGGGGCCAAAAATTTTCCCCACCCTGTATATGCTGCTGGTAGGAGCGGTAATTTAAATATCAAATTTGTAATGATTCTGCCATTCCTAGTATCCGCAAAGCCAATATCTCGCGATTTTTTCCATTAGCCTTCGAGTAATGGTAGTAACAACCACTTGCTTTTACAATTTCAAACACATTTTTAACGGGTTTCGTTTTAGTTTGTAAACAGTATTGTGTCGTAATTATTGTGTTCTAAAGTGACGTAAATACATGTAATTATGCGTAAATACCTATGCTACCTACTAAAAGAGTTAGTTTTAATGAATATCAATTTGTAAAGTGAAATATGATGTTGAAATCACGACCTTGGAAAGAAATTAAATAATTTCTGTATCATGTAAGTTTTTTTAAATAAAATTATAATTATTTAAAAAAACTTACACTGCTATTATATAACTGCTATTATAATTTTCTCATTAGTACCTACCTAGGTACCTACTTGCATCTTATTATTATTACGCATTTACTAAATCGTCTAGTAATCTCCCGCCATAGCTGTAGCTACCTGTAGAGGTAGTATAGGTAGGTATAGGTTGCCCGGATAGGGTTGTCACTTTATTTAGACACTAGGAAATTAATTTTTTTTGTATGGGAAACTGACAATAGGAATTTTTAATTTTCTCCCCCCCCACAACTGATCACCATGATGATGGTCTGAAACCTCCCCCTTCGGGGTAGTACACATATTATGTTACACGGTGTATATAAATCAATGTGCAAGATGAACCACGATTAAAAGAAAATGTTGCAATCTTTATTTTTGACCGAACGCCAAGAGGACCGATTGCGAGGATGACTAGTTGCTAAGTTGACCGATCAACAATTTACCTGTTTGCGAAGTTTACCGATTACGAAGTCATGAAATATAGTGGATAGTTTACTAAGTTGGCCATAAGCGAACAATTGGAGTAAACAAGGTATGTAATCATAATAATAGTATGTAATAAAATGTTGAGCAGCAATAACAAAATCGATAGCAACTTCTCTTCATAACTAGATAAATTGTCATAAAAAATTCAATCGGTAAAGCATTAGGATATGAAAATTTGATTTTCAGTCGAACTCAAATAAATGGAATATGTATACTTACTATAACCATCCACGGCATAATAATTTATTCATTTACCTATTCATAACTTCATTGCACTAAAAAACAAAGGGTGGGCTAAATGTCGAGGCTTTTTCTGCCTGCCGCCAGAAGCATGTCTTTACATATTAAAATACAAAACCTGTTAACAAATGCACCCTTCAGGTAATTTAGTTTGACTTATTTCGTGCGCAATCGAGCTTTGAAGTGACCACTTTATGAGTTGAAATAGAATATAATTTAGTTTAACAAGGTGGGTGGAAATCTGACGTGGTTATTGTTGAGGATCTTTTAATAGATTATTCATTGAGTTCGTGCATAATGTGCGTTTGCGATAGCGGTTTTATATCTACAGCTTTGAATAGCACTTTTGTCCACCGCACGTGGAATTTCCTTCGCAAACTGTCGAAAATTTATTCATTCGTGTATTCCCGTGGCCGTCAAAATCATGTTATTACCTTTATTGAGTTAAACGGTCAATTTTGCAGGCAACGAATCAAATTGATACTCGATCTAGTAAATCTGTTTGATTTTATATTGACCGGTGTAAAATGTTACGGGGAAAAAACACACTAAACCAAATACCGTCATAAAGCTACGAACACTTACATACAATGTTTACTGTGTTAAGCAAACGAAATCTATTTGTAAACATCAAAAGAGTAAAATACTTTTCATAGATACATTTTGTAAAAGCATGGAATAAAAACTATGTGCTTTCATTTCGCAAATAACAACATTTTATTTTTGGACTTGCTTGCCTATGTGTTTAGTTTAGTTCTCTCACGAAAATGAAAATATATTTGCTTTGAATTCTGCTGATCGATTTTCAGTCCTGCGTACTTTATAGAATAGGGTTGAGAATGACGTCAATTCTCATGCTGTTCTGCTCAGTTTATTTTTCATTAAAATAACTACGTTAAAGCAACGTTGACGTCATAAGTTTGTCAATACTGGAAGCCTATAATAGTTTTTTGCATCCATAGTCGTGAAGTACTAGAAACCATACCACCAAGTACCAAGTAAATCCCTCGAGCAAAGCTGTTAAAAGATAACGGTAAGGTACAAGGAACTCACCCACGCACGAAAATAGCTCATTGATTTGTTGAAGTGATGTTTTTATTTCGATTATTAACTTTCCCTTTTCATCCAGCGATTGAGACAAGGTTCTCTCTTCCCGTTTCTCTGCCTCCAATTGCACTTTGCAGTTCTTCTTTTCATGCAAATATCTGTGAAACAACAAAAAAAACCTTCAACAGCTGTGGCCAAGTGGTGGCCGAGATCGAGCCCCTAAAGTAAGTTGTGGGCGTCCAAAAGCTCGTTTGGTTGATGATTTAGGGCACCTATACACATACGGATGTTGCCGACGACGGCAAGAATTGCAGCCGTCGGCGCAGAAACCGTCAAACTCACTGTGCACGCAGATGCGTAAGGCCGGAGGAGCTAGTAAAAATTCAAGTAGGCTTGTAGGTACATAACAGTGCGGGTAGCGCCGTGAAGTTGGCCTTGATGGCCACCAAACTCTATTTTCCTATAGGTACTTCTCTAAACTATAGAAAACAAACCTCTGGCAGAGGCTTTAAAAAATGATTTTATTAAAAAAAAAAAAAACTGCCCAACGTTATTGCTGAAATTTCCTTTTACGACACTCGCTCGAAAACGGTAAATTTGCTGCACAAAAAGATAAAAAAAAAAAATGCTGGACAGTTCACATAGCATTATCTAGCCCCAAGATAAGCAGAGCTTGTGTTATGGGTACTAGATAATTGATATACATAATACAATATACTACATAGATAGATATTTTTTTATTATACATAGAAAACATCCAGAACGCCCTGAGCAAATATCTGCAGATCGTACAAATATTTGTCCCGAATCCCGGGAATCGAACCCGCAACCTCCTGCATCGCAGGCGGACCTTCGCCCACCGTGCCACAGTGGTCGTCAATAGTATTCAACTTCTTGAAAAAAGTAATTTGAATTCGGAACAATGCAAACGTTATACAAATAAGGCAGCGCAGCGCTGGTGTACCTAAACCGTTTCACTGCCCACCCTCTGAGGTGCGAAAGGACGACGCACCGTAACAACGCAATGGATCTGGCAATTCTGGTGACAAACCTCCAGGTTTCACATTAGATAACTTTCGCTATTTATATTGTAAGTAGCTTTTATCAGCCCAGGATACCATTTACCTCCTTGACAACTTTGACTATGTCGCGAGATGTTTTTATTGTAGAAAATCACCAAGAACCATTGAAAAATTTATATTTTAAATGTCAATCGCAAAATTTCAAAACGCTACGCCATTGGCTAGAGCGGACGTGACATCACTGTTCACATTTCTTCTTTTTTATTCTGCTTGCTGCACCTTGATTTGACACTGTTCTGCCCACTTCACATTTCCTATTGTCGGTTATTTTCAGATTTTTCGGAAAACCTCTTTCCTGAGATGATCACTACTGAGGTCGTCACAAAAGGTTTCAATCAAGTGTGAACGTTGACGTCAAATAAACATGGCGCCAATATGGCAGCGTTTTCATCACCCGAAAATGATTGTAGTTTTGATTTGTTTGTTTTACCTTGTTATTGCGAAATTCAGTAAGCGTCTTATCATTTTTCGGGTAAATAATGACTTAAAGAAACGATTAAAACAATTAAAAAAATCGATGCATATACCCTATTGTAATTATAATTTCATTGTCTTTTTCAATTCCATTTAGTCGGGGGTATTGCAAAAAATATTTCTTCCTTTTTCGTTTACCTACTATTATATACGTCAGGTTTTACAAAATTTTAATTCTGTTTTTTTTATTTTAAACTTTTAAGAGATACTTTACTTACAGCCGATTTTTCGAACGCAGATCATCCTTTTCATTAATTAATCAATGTCAAGTCTCTAATCAAGTGTAATTTAATTTTAAGCAAATCAGATCAGTCAGACACGTCGTGGTTTTTGACAGTTTCAGTTGCGTTTGAATACTCTGAAGATTAACTTTCTGAATTTGAAATGGTGAGTTTGACAACAGTATCGAGACGTCTCATTTTCTTAAGATTTTAGTACAGCGTCCCATCTCACCCCGTATCTTGCGGACAGGGAACTACGAAAATCCCATACAAATATGAGACGTCACGATCACGTCTCGTTACTATCGTCAAATAGATTCATACAACAACATACAACTTAGCTTAGAACCATCGCCAATTTCACGGAAAACTGTGTCTCAATCGGTCTGGAGATAAATGGAACATTTCACAAAATACACATATAATAGCGCCTCCTGGTGAGTGAAGACCATAACGACGCTAAGAACCATCGCCACCAAATTTCAAACCCGAAACTGAAAGCCGCACCTTAATCGGTCAAGCCGTTTTGGAGATAATTGGCAACATTGATGTGCAAATTGCTTATACATACATCATACATACAAATAACATGACACCCTACACGGATGTACCGTCTCCATTTCGTCGCGGGTAAAAATGAGTTCATCTGATTTAGATATTGGATTAACGTCTGATTTTACTTATCAGTTCTGTAGCTACCTAATTCATGTTTTTTGCTTCCGACCGGTATTGATATATGGATCAGTTGAGCTACCTGTAGGTAGATTATTTACGCTTCCGACTGCTGCATTGATATGGATCAGTTTTTTTCATTACCTACCATAATACAATTATTTATTTAATTATACTTGCCGTATAATTAAATAATCGTTATGAAAAGCACAGTGTTTAAAAAACTGTTTGTGTTTTAATTGTGTGTAAATAACTAAATAAGTTTACACTGTTCTTTTCATAACGAATACAAGGAAAGTTACTTTCAATTCAACTCTTGAGTAACAGTGTACAGTACATTCTATTGAAAAGACGACGAGACCAAAGACCTCGCAATTTCTAAATTAATTCTCGCAGAGTCCATCGCATAAAAGGCTTGCCTTTTCAGTTCATTTTGGTTCTGTGCATCCCCTTAATTAAAACTCTGACGTGTTTCGTTCACCCAAAGTAACAAGGACCACCCACTCGGCTTTTAGACGCAACTATTGCTGAGATGTAGATAGACGGAGATCACTGGACCAAGAATCAAGAGAGCATCGTTATAAAGAGATTTGAAAAAAAGGGAGCTCAGCCGACCGTACTCTACGTTGAGATCACGCCTCGACCTTGGCTAGACTAACTTTTGACCGTTGCGCCTGAGATCCAAGGTCAAATGTCATTTATTTGCGAGCATGAGTCATCAAAATGTGAATTCAATAACGAAATAACAAATATAGTACTGCAGTCTTTGCCTGCTAAGCCCTTAGATTATTTTTGTCTCTCTACCTTATTCATTTATTATTATTAATACACAAAAAAAATGCAGGGATACTCGTTCAAACGGATATAAAGACAAAGCTTTCTCAAATGTATGGCATATGTAACCTCGAAACATCTAGATACTACGAGTAGACCCTACAAATATAACATAACTAGTCAAACATATTTAATACATGCATATAACAAAATGAAATAGTGGCCATAACTTGACGCATGGTATTAAGTTAGATAAGAACTGTTTAAAATCCTAAAGATCAACAATATGAGCTCAAAGATTGATTTAATGACCTATGAAGTCATATACATTTAAATAAATGAGAGCTCTTGTTATATGGCCAATTCTGTTTTTTTTCCCAATTATCTGAATGGTGTACATTCAGATAATTGGCAAAAATAGAGTATCCTGTTTTCATAATACTCCACTCGCAAATTTTTTTCTAACCCAAGGGGGGTTAGAAAAAAATTTGCGATCGAAAGTAAAAAGTTCATAAATTGCGAATCGTCTCTTCTATCCATGTATTATCTAATGTTGTTATTTTCGAGATTTAAATCTCAATACATTTTCTTTCGCCAAGCTTAAGCGAGTCGCGTCGAATGCATTAGTTTTTTTACTAAAAGTACTACTTACTGCTGGCTGCAAAGAGCTGCGAAATTTTTCAAATAAAAATAAAATAGAACACCATTTTCCAACACATTTCAAAGATGCGGCGGCGTAGTACTATATTTATATATTTCTTCTGAGGATGCTGTATGAAACGGGAAATTAACAACGAATCGAAAATAAAATAAAATTATGGTCGGGTTCACGACGTTTGTCTAGACGACAGTTTTTCATTTAAAAAATTGATGTTTTCGAATATTACTCGTATGCTATATTTGTGAGCTTCACACGACCTTTCTTCTTGCCAAAGTTCATGAATGTAGGTTTTGTGTGCATGTGATTAAAAATTCTGATTTCAGTATCTGGACATAAACGTCTGTAATTTTATATTGCGTTAAATAAAAAAATATATTATATCACGGCTTCAAGAAGTTACGGACTGCAGTAATTGATGTTAATTTCAACTCGATACCACCCGCGTTCTCGAAAAAAGGTTTAACAGACGGGCAGATTTTTTTTTCCTTTCGATGTAATTCTAAAAAGAGAAAACAATATCGGTGGGAATTCAAAATAGAAACTTGCCGGCAGACTACTTAGCGAAGATTCTAGCTACGCTGCAGGCCAAAGCAATTAGCAGAGAGAAATTTATATTTTATTTGAACAATCGGATTCTGAAAATAAAGTAGTTAAAGCGCATGCATTTCTTTTAATTGCAATTGCATCATTACACTGACGAGATTTAGTTTTTCTTTTTAATTTATAGGATTTGTTTTTAATTATCTATCTAGGTATATCTGTAAAATAAAACAATGAAGCAAAAAATTAACATAAGACATTTTATATATTTAAATGTGGAATGTGGCTGTGACAATGTAGCTTCCACATAGAATTAAGTTAACGTGCTATTTACCTACGCATGTTGAGGCTAGGTACTTGTAATTTAGAGAACACTACAAGTTTTTTTTTCTAATTTGCATTCTTTAACTGTAGAAGGTTGCTCTAATGAATATAATTAATTTTGTTTTAAAAAACTATAAACCTACTTAAATTTTTATAGTTTTTTCATGGATTTTTATGGATCCCATTGTAGGAACTGAACCAAATTAAAATGAAAAGCACCAGCTTTCATATAAAAAAGAGTCATGAAAATCGGACCATCCAGACAAAAATTCTGAGGTACAAATAAAAAAAAACAGTCGAATTGAGAACCTCCTTTTTTTGAGGTCCGTTAAAATAAAAATAAACAAAAGCGTTTGGCATAAAAAACAACAATCGGGAAAGCACTAGCATATGCATCATTCCTGTCACCCGAGTTGTTAAAAAGAATATAAAGCGTGGGCGCGTGGGGCGCACAGAGACTGAAGAGCGAGACCACTTCGGCCCTTGCCTGAAGTAGTAAGCAATGAATCAATTAACTTGAAATGCTTCTACATAGCGTTTTTTCAGAATTTTCTCTTCTTACAAGACTTAAATCACGACCCAAAAAGAGGAATTATCATGTGTATAATTGTTTGTCGGCTTGTGGCGTCACAGCCCAATCGAATGAAATGACTTGGTTTTTTATATACATAATGGTAGTTGGTCAAAGTATTTTACAAAATTTATAGAGATTTTGAATACAGTATCGTAAATTCATTTAACTATAGTTAGTGGACTTGATTCCCAAATATTTGCCAAACATATCTATAAACGACGACATTGTAGCGGTCGCAGGGAGTCGATGGATGGAGGCGGCTCAGGACCGCTATTCGTGGCGTCGTCGTTTGGGGGAGGCCTATGTTCAGCAGTGGACGTATACAGGCTGATGATGATGATGATATCTATGAACTTATCTCGCAGCGGAAATCGATCGCACCTTGCGAGGGGTCTTATTTACTAAACAAAAGCACACATTACTAATTGCTGTCTTGTCTGTTCCTAGCATCCCATAACAAGTCAACAATTAGTGCACATACAGAATACTGGTTATTATTCTGTATGTGAACTACGGGTTAGGGTTAGGGTTGCCACCTCTAAAATTTGGCGACCAGGACAAGGCGCGTGAAAACCGTGGACTTGGAACCCAGAAACCGGACAGGTCAAAGGCGTTTTTTAAATATTGTAGCGATTTTTTCACAGTTTTCTATGAAGTATGTTAAAAATTTGTTTCGTAAGGCGTGTGATCTGACGATTTAAGTTGCGTTTGAGTATTCGAGGGTAAAACTTATATTTTCGGCGGGCACTGTGCGTGTATTGCGCTGCCGATGCGCCCGCGGTGCGGGGTGTCGCGTCGACTCGCCCGGCGGCGGCTTCACAAAACTTGACATTTTTATCCGGACGGATGGCAACCCTGATAACGGCAATTTATGCGAAATAGCAGTATTGCATAGCTTGGTATCAATAATGCTATTACATGCAAATACAGTTTGAAATAGACTGCAATCAAGAGTAACATGTTTTCATCGTCTAACTCAAATTACCCTCAAACATACCTACCGACAGATCCCTTTTAGAAAACAAAATATATGACGGAGCTTTAAATAATATTATTATTTTTTTTGTTTCGATTTTGTACCTCTAAAGAAAAAAGGGAATGTAGGGAACTCTTACAAAATTACTTTTTTTCCATCTGTCCGACGTTGATTATACTTTTAACAGACTTTAAACAAGGACGACATTCTCAATTCGTCATGACTTTTTTCATGGATTCTTTTTTTATACGGTTTGATAAAAAAAGATCAAATAAAAAAAAAAACGACTAGAAGTTGGCAGTATTTTTGGATACAAAAGAAGGCGAGCGGAGCAAGCTTCGAAGTTTTTAGACCTATTAGCGGCGAATGTAAAAAAATAAAGAAAAATCGATATAGTGACGCCGGCAAGCCAGCTGAATAATTTGAAACGTTAACAGTGGTGAGAAAATATTGTGAAAATAAAAAAAACCTAGGTAAATATTTTTTCATGTCCAATGACAGTTCTAAAAGTGATACAGACATCTCTTTTTGTAGCAATTTAATTCTTGTTTCTGTTTTGAGCCCCAGGGCTCCGAAAGCACACTTTGAGAATGGCTGGTCTTACCGAACTAGACTGTTCCTAGTTTAAACACCCTCCAACAAACAGTATTCAATCACGGTCGAGGAATTTAGTTTGGGGGAGAGAAGCGCGATGTTAAACTAATATGCTGAATGTGTACCTACTGCAATACTGTTTGCTACAAAGTTTAATTTATGGAGGTGCTCTATTTTCTATGGAAATGTGACAGCGCTCCAAGCGGCAATTTTACATAATTTTCATATTTCCATAGAAAATAAAGTAACGCAAACTTTTTAGTAAACAGCCTACGTCAATTATAAAGTATACATAAGTTAAAATCTTATCTATACTCCTATTCCAGTTAGAAACATCGCTATCCAATGAATATCTAAAAACAGTAGGTACATACATTCACGTAGATCGCGCTGCAAACTTCTTACATTAAAAAGGTGGTAGGTACTCGTCTAGCTGTGTGGGGCTGGCTTAGAAATTACACCACCCCTTCTCTTTCCGTGGGGTCGTAAGAGGCGACTAAGGAATATCCACCTGGGGGCGGGCAGCAGCGCCTCTTCAGAAAAATTCCACCACCAAACTGCGGTCCCCAACCCGCATGCCCAGCGTAAGGATTATGGGCACTACCCTCTATTAGTTAATAGATAAATATCTTTATAAAATACCTGTCCTGTAACGATTGTAAATCAAAACTTTGTAAATCAAGACTGGGGACTTATTTCATAGGATATACTGAATCACCTAATCTCTCATACACATTTTAACTACCTAGTAACTTTTGAGTGTTTTAATATTGACCACCTTCTTCCAATTTTAGGCTAGGTGTTATTTCTGTATAAATAAGTTTTTTATATAATTAGATTATGTATTTTCTAAATTAAACTTAGGCACTATAAGAGCTCAAATATTTTGTTCCAAGATTGTTCACCTTGTATACTCAACTGTTTTCCTTGATATTGATTCCTCTCTTTAATGGAGACCGCAAATGGATGCTCCCGCAGGCAGACTTAGTTCGGCAGCCTATGCGGTTCGAACAATTAGATAGATTACCGAGGAA
Organism: Eupithecia tripunctaria; assembly: GCA_955876795.1. Lineage (NCBI taxonomy): Eukaryota > Metazoa > Arthropoda > Insecta > Lepidoptera > Geometridae > Eupithecia > Eupithecia tripunctaria. Next base: position 11,218,346 of record OY041599.1, read on the forward strand.
GATACAGCTAGGTTAGTTTACTTCAGATACTTCAATAGTATTATGTCTTATGGTATTTTCTTTTGGGGACATTCAGCTGACATCCTATATTTGTTCTTCAAAAAAGGGCGGTACGCGCTATTTATAAATTAAATCCACGTGACTCGTTGAGGGAATTATTTAAAGAAATTTTGACAGTAATATCGCAATACGTCTATAAAAGTCTAATGTATGAACACAAAACAGAGATAAATGATTTTTGAAAAGGTGTGATGTTTACAATAAAAATACAGGAAAGAAGAATAAACTTCACATCCCATCATATAGATTACGAAAGATTATACGAAAAATCATTTGTGGGCAAATGCGTACGATTATATATCAAGGTTCCAAGTGAAGCAACTGAGCTCCATTCGTAAATTCGTAAATTTAAACTGTACATAAAACGAAATCTTATCAAGAAAGCCTATTTATTACTCCATAGATGATTACATTAATGATGTTAATGCTTGGCCGGATGTCTCCCAGCTCCACACCAACAATAGTATGTAAGAACATAATATATAAATATATAAATTAGTTGTGTTAGACTTAGATAGGCAAAGATTGTATTAGTTGATAGGGGTTTCTTTTTCACTTTTAACGCTTATTGACAATAAATTTAAGTGAATTAGAGTCAATTGCACCTTATTTCTAATATGATAATAATTTATATTTATAAAGTATAAAAATTACTTGTCTAAGTGCTTATTTTGTAAGTCTAACGAAATAAACAATTTGACTCTGACTCTGACTCTGAATGCTGTGTGAATTGTTCAACATTATTTATTTATTTGTCAACTTTGACCACCTGAACTTTAGCCGTTCTTTCGGTACGTATTATTTGTATGAAACTTTATAACAAGCACTAACCACTGGAAACGAACCAGAGTTTCATAACAACACAAACAGAGAGACACCGACCACTCGTTTCTAAAATTGGGCTTAGAATTTGCACCAACCTTTTTTTTATCGAAAAATAGACCTTCGTTTGACCGCAATCTCACATGATGGAAAGCGAAGATGCGGCCGACGATGTATCACGAAGGTCTAGAAGATGGCTACTCCGGACCACATTCCGAAACACAAACTGAGTTGCTTCACGGACTGGCCCAGTCCGGAGGGTGGTGACAAGCCACGGCCGAAGCCTACCACCAGAGGGTACCGCTCTTAGCATCACCCAGAGGACACGTGTAGGGTATCAAAGGGTCAACACCTACAGACGTAAGCGATACTGTCCCCCTAACCCTTAACTCTTCCCGCGGTGTCATAGGTAAGAGGCGACTATAGGACTACCACCGAACAGCGTCATTTTTTTTATTAATTGAAAGACAGACAACACATCCATTAATATAGAGATACAATAAGATATTTCCTTAGACCAGTGAAGTCTCCACTACAAACTTGACTTAAATTATATAGTTATTTTATATTATATAGCACGATACATCTGATTACATCTTTCCATAGAAATCGCCAGGGCACCACACTCAAGGGCTATAAATAAAATTTTTACATGTATCAAATATGAAGGAATGTTAATGTACAATAATGTACATTGATACTTTAACGCAACTTACATTTAAAGACGTCTAAAGTCACGATTTTTTGACAGTTTTCAATGAAAATCCGTTTGATTATTCCGAGATAAAGCTGCGGCTCGGGCTCCACGAGTAGGTGTGAAGGGTAGTGGAACATTAAGTTAATTACATCGAGCCGGGTCTATCCGGCAATAGGAAGCTTGGATACAAACACACAAGCTGTGAAGTACCAAACTTGGAAGCTCAAAACTTCCAATTCAACAAATCGAAGCTCCAAATTTATATTTGCTTGAAAATGGAATTTTATAGCAACAGCATCTTGGGTATGCATTTGCCAGGTATTGATATAAATCAGTTGAGTTACATATTTGGATAGCTCTCTAGATAGCTTGGAACATCCAGCAATTATTGCAATTATTTCTGACTATTATTTGTTCGTATCGCAAGAAATCGGTATAGCGTGTACTTTTGGCTGCTCTATTTCATAGAAATTTTATTTGAAAAAATACATACTTGGTTTTGTTCTGACTCATAACTTTTGCTATTAAATAAAATTATTTGAAAATAGTAGATTTATTTCGCTGTAAGGAATCATATGGCCGCGTTCGATTTTGGTATTAATGTCTACAAAACTAAACTAATTTAACATCATTAATAAACGGAAATAAGCAAACAAAATTATGTGATAATAAAATAATAGTAACTATGATGATAAGTAGGTAGACGCATCTCTCATAATAGTCAAATAGTCATATAATACAAGAAGTACATTTATATTTATTTGAGGAATTAATAGACGTTTAATAAACATTTTCCTCTAATAGTAGTATAATATCAATGCGTCCAAATTACTGTCGGAGTATTTCGTCAAAGGGATTATGTTGTAAGCAATTTGCAACTCCGTTTTGGTAGAAACAGGGAAAATAGAGTTTTGATGTGTTGAGCTTTTGCAAGTTTCATTATGCTGCAAACCGCACATTGCTCTAACGTACCGCTTATTCATAAAACCTTGTTCATGGAATATATTTTCACGCTCCATGCTCGTAAACGCAATTTATAAGTGTACGTCATGTCACTGAACGAAAGCAAGTGGTTATAGTCATATAAGCTGAAAAAAGTAAAGGTTGTATGTACCTTTATACTAATTGAATGGAATATTTCATGAAATTTTTTTAAGTACATACATCCTTTACTTTTTTCAGCAGGACTATTTATTTTATTTTTATTTATTTATTATTTATTTTATACCTATTATAACTTAATTATTACTAACTTAATTAACTGTAGGTATTATTAACTATAACCGCACTAATCAGTGCAATACTTATTATTCAACATTTTCATCAATATATTATGTGTTTTGCATTCTGTTGTGCACGGCTGTGATGTGATCGTCAAATAATTATTTATGAGTATATCGAATGTAGTTTAGGTTTCTCCAGAAACTTATGACGTTGAAGAGATCAGATTGTGCTTGTTAATTCATTTACGTTTCATTTAGCGTCTGTCGACGCGCCAGTACATAAGCCGATGGACATAGAACAATCACTTAACCATTCCGCAGACTCTGACTCTGACTCTGACTCTGACTCTGACTCTGACTCTGACTCTGACTCTGACTCTGACTCTGACTCTGACTCTGACTCTGACTCTGACTCTGACTCTGACTCTGACTCTGACTCTGACTCTGAGGAGGTAGAGTCCTATCGCCTGTGCGGCATCTACAAAGTGGTGGCCATCTTGAAAAAACAAGATGGACGCCACGTGGAGCCTAGCAAAGGCTGCCTCACTGACGTCAAAAAATAAAAAAAACATGATTTCTCAATTTTTTTGTATGCGAAGCCCTAGGTTTTATTAATATCCTTTGATAAATCATCCTACTAAATTGCTTTGATTGCATGAAAAAATAATAAAAGATAAGCTTCAGTTGATAAATCAAACTTTTTGCCATGAAACCAACCGACCGACGACGGCTGCATAGCTAAGTTCAAATGCATAATTTTCCACAATAAACCACGATGAATAGTATCAAGTGTGAAAATTTATAAAAAACATACCTTTGGTTATCTATTTCTGTTAGTTTTATCCACAAAAACACAAAACACGACAAAAAACCAACTCAAAAAGACCGTTAAAATTTGAATGAAAAACTAAGTTTTTGATGATGAACAGGGAGTAGACAGTCCAACCACAAGACAAAGTGACCATTTTTATGACGAATTCTATACCTTAACTAATCATATCAAAAATCTCATAAAAGAAAATATTTTAATAGAGTATAAGAACGGCGGATATGTGCGCAGCCTTCTGTAGGCTGTACACAGCGCATTCATGGCTCCGCCATATTTATGTTAATTTAATTTAATGCCTATCCTGCCTACCTGACGAAAGGACGCCTTTTTTAACCTTTTTTTTAACAAACAATGGTAAAGGTTCTCAATTTAACTGTTTTTTTATATCTGTTCCCTCGGAACTTTAGACTTAGTGATTTTGATGATTCTATTATTATTTGAAAGCTGGCACTTCCCGTGTTGTCCCATTTCAGTTTGGTCCAGTTCTGACAATGGCAGCCATGAGAAGACCATTTAATTGAAGTCGATTAATAGTTTTTTTTAAACAAACTCTACTATTTACCAGGGAGATCCGTACAGTGAGATCTCTTTCATAATTCGAATTACAAAGTTTACTTGCTCGTCGCCGTATTTACTCTCAGACTGTGTAAAAAGTATTGTCCTTGTGTATTCATCTTCAGCCTGCTTAAATTTCTTATGCACTCTAAGGTTCTATTGATGCTATGTTGCGCTCAAGATTCAATGACGCCTATGATATAAAACACTGCTTTACGCGCTTGGTGCATCCTCAACCTGAACCTCAACAGCCTGTATTTGTCCACTGCTAAACGCAGGCCTCCGCCAGATAAGCGCCTTGTTTGTTGGCGTTTATCTAATGGGGGTAATGCCCATAATCCCCAAGCTGGGCAAGCGGTTTTGGGATCGCAGTTCGGTTGTAGAATTGTTCTGCGGCGTTGCTGCCCGCCCCCGGTGGATATCCCTTAGTCGCCTCTTACGACACCCACGGGAAGAGATAAGGTGGTGCAAATTCTTGGCCAGCATCACACAGCAAATGAGCTTACTGCTCGTAAAATGTCTGTACTATATTTAGGGTGCAAGCTACTTTCATTTGCCAAACCTTGCTTTCCGACTTAACATTTAATTCCACGAACAGAATAACATAATCCCAGTTATAATATAGACGCAAAAGTTTGTGCCTTTGGCCGACGACGGCAACGCGAATACTACATTATAGAGAATAAAACCGGCCAAGCGCGAGTCGGACTCGAGCACGAAGGGTTCCGTACTGCCTATCTATAAAAATCAAAAAATATAAATCTTTCCTCATGAAAAAACAAAAAGTCAACGTGACGCGGTCACCCATCCGTACTGACCACGCCTGACGTTGCTGTACCTCGGTGATCGGTTCTCAAGGTGATAAGGTCGTTGCCCCGCCTAATTATTAAAATTATTTTAACTTTTATTATTTGTTGTTATATTAATGGCAACAGAAACACATCATCTGTGAATATTTCAACTGTTCTAGCTATCACGGTTCATAAGATACAGCCTGGTGACAAACGGACAGGCGTACAGACGGACAGACTCCGCTGTTCGTCTGTCCGTCAGTCTGCCCGTCTGTCCGCCTGTCCTTTTAGCACCGGGAACCCTACAAATCAGGAAAAGATCAAAATGGATATGTCGGCCCGCCATCGCAATGCTGGCAAAGGAGGATGGGCATTTTGGGCCTTTTGGGTACTTTGTCCAATCAAGATGAGTCATAGGTCGTTGGATAGCTCTTATCAATAGGACAAAAAAATTATACAACGATAAAACTGTTGCAGTTGTCCATTTTGAAATATACTCGAAAAAAGATGTTGAATTTTTATCACAAATAGAATAACAAAATCCTATTATCAGGTTGATCGTTTTATTCACTGCATACTTTATTATACATAAGAAATGATATACAAAAAATATCTTGAATCTTAATTAAGCAAAAAAGTACAACGGGCGGCCTTAATGCTATGAGCAATTTCCTCTAGGCAATCAATTTCAGAATTTTTGCGAAAATCACTGAGTGTAGATGACAATCTCTCCTACTTATAAACCTCTCCTAATTTTAATTAAAAGCTACAAGTTTTTAAGCTATTGCATAGCTTCTATCGCGGGCCTTGAGCGCGGGGACCGAATCCAGAAATTCCGTAACGAAAAAACCTCACGCTCCCCACTCCGACCGGAACAGCGGTGATACTTTTTAGTTTTGCCATCTATCGATGAATAGTAGAACTTTTAATGACTTTTTGAAATATGACGTTTGTCTCTTTAGTTCAGCAACTCGCCTCTAGATGGCATTGCAATAGCTTTACCGCGGCAGTCCCCGAGTGCCACACGTCTTTTTTTTTCCGAATCGACCTTCGTTAGAGCTCAATGTCAAACTTGGAAAGTGACGATGTGGCCGATGTACTCATCACGAAGGTTTGTATCTATTCGCTCTTGTCTTGAAAAGACCCATGATGTAATTCTGTTGACATAATCGCAATGTGAAAAACCAGTAAATTACTCTAAGTAGTGAATCATTAACTGGTATTCGTTTGTTGACACGGCGCAGCATTAACTTACTAGAGAAGAGATTACCTGTCAGGCTGTCACCAATACTATACGACAGATATGGTCCGCTTACGTCTTTCGTGCTTTTTTTTTAATTTTTAACCGACTTAAAAAAAAGGAGGAGGTCCTCAATGCACCTATATTTTTTTATTTATTTATTTATTTATTGCATACATGTCCATTAAAAGTTGTTAACAATTTACCTTACCAATTTTTGTTCCTAAAGCGGAAGAAGTTTATAATGTATAGCGACCTGAACGTAAAAACATTTTCTCGTTTGACCAAAATAACTATATCGATGTATGTACCGGGTGATATAAAAGTAACATATTATACCTAATGGATAATGGAGTTTCATACAGCTATCCGTCCTTTCCTTTGTATCAACAACGGTAACAACGGTAATGGCGTACTTTCGATGTACTTATTCCTTTTTAACCGACTTCAAAAAAAGGAGGTCGAGGAGGTTCTTAATACGACTGTATTTTTTTTATGTTTGTTACCTCAAAACTTTTAACTGGGTGGTCCGATTTTCATGACATGACATGGGATCTATATAATTGAAGTCGGTTTATAGTTTTTTTTAAACCAAATCAATTGTTCACTACTCATACTCTAAAAGTAAGTGTGACTGAAGTTTCCTGAGGAGCGGGTTGAACATAATACTTTTTAGCCCTTTATCTAATTCTAAAAGTATTAGATATAAAAACTATTGGCACGCTGCCCTCGGGACTAAATAAGTTACTTTCACTCCTAGTGTAACAATGTACTATTCCCGTTTGTATGTAAAAAGTTGCAAATGTTTTTTATTTCGCACCTAAGCCCTTGTTATTTTATTTTGTTTTATTACCGATTATATTGCAATGTATCGTCACCGGAATGTGCCGAAGAGGGCTAGATCAAGGCAGATACCAAACGTCTTTTTGAGTTAAGACTACGACTTGGCAAACGTATGTAGGACGCCATCTGGCTAGGTGGGATGAAGACCTGCGAAAGAAAAATTCTGGAAATGATGCTGGATGCGTCAAGCTGAAGACAGGGCGCTATTGCGCTCATTAGGGGAGGCCTATGTCCAGCTGTGGACTAATATAGGCTGATGGTGATGATGATGTTATATTGTAAATACAATACAATGCTAAAAAGTAAAAAAAACGGATTTATTGAGGTAGGTATGCACCGTTTTAGCAGTACTTAAATAGAAAGGGTCAAAAAACTCATCAAAATAAACAACTTTCAAAGTGGAATTACTCAAAACGGACAACGAACCGGGATTAACCCTTTGGTTATAGATAGATAGATAGATAGATAGATTATAACTTTATTGCACCATCAATACATAACAAAAACAAACAAGGAAATTACTGCTAACTAATCTAGAGAGGCACAATCGGCGGCCTTATCGCTAATAGCGATCTCTTCCAGGCAACCTTTGGATGGATAGGATCGGTACGTTTAGAAGCTGACGGTGGCGTAATTGATGACACATTAATATATAAATAAACACAGAAAATTAATAATTAACATAATATCAAGAAGACTTATCAAGAGTTATTCATATTCTACAGGAATAGAGCTTTCCAACGACATACCAATCAGTTCGATTGGTGCCTGGCCCAGGCGCCATACATTTGTGCCCATCCTCCTTTGTTATATTGTATGTTACTTTGGGAAAAGTGTTCCTGGTTGGAAATAGAGTCGATTAAGACCAACTTGTTTTTTTTGACAAATGTCATTTTTTGGGCAAACCGTAAGTACATTTTTTCAAAAAACTAAAAATGGCAATATTATTTTCTTCAAAATAAAACAGAAGGTGCCTAAGAACAAAACCTTCTAACTACAAAAGAAACGGTAGCTACCCTTAAGGGGCCAAAAATTTGCCCCACCCTGTATACAATAATAAGTTATCACACCATCGAACTGATAACTAAGATGTGGAAATGTTAAGCAGTTGTGACATTATTTCCTACAATTTTCGTGAATAAATGAAAATAATTATGTTATTACAAACCTTACTCTCCTTATTTTAATCAAGCCCTACACAAAGCTTGGTCTACAATAACTGCACTGCTGGCCACGCTATAATGCCCTCAATTAAGCTATAAGGTAAACCAAGAATGCCCCACTTTTTGAAGGAACCTCACGGTTTTTAACTTTTAATTTACCATGAATAACTTCTATGCATATAGCTAGCTAGTTAATCTTGCATTATGAGTTGTTTTTGTAGACCTAACAATTACTGATTTCGCAAAAATTTCGTTCGCGCAAAACCTATTTTTTGGGGATAGTTGCCTACCTGTATGATGGATACATGCCCCACCATATAAATGCTAAGAAGGATACATAGATGCCAATGGTGTATCATATACAGATACAGATACACTGGCCTGCAAATCTAAGTATCAAACTTCTAAAATTCCATTTTTTATAAACTATAGAAGATAAAGATATAAACGTTTTTAGCAAAATTTATCAGTTTTCTTAGAAAATATAATAAACTAATAAGTAAAATTTTAGACTTGAAAAAAAGATAGACGAGACGAACTTTCTGGATTTTCATTGGTCCCCATAAAATTTTTGTCATATCATCGCAAGCTGGTTCTTTTCTGGAGTCCATGAAATTACTCGAGCAAGTACTCCTGCCTGTCTTTTTTATTATCGTGGCATGGTTTACCTACAAACATTAGGTTTTGTATAAATATGTACTTAAAAGATGAAATGTATGTGCCCACTAACTAACACAAGAAAGTTTCCAATGTAAAATATAACTAAACTATGATTTTCTACAATCACTGAGCATATCTAGGGATAGACGCCCTTAGGGGCAACCTGATAAAATTGAGGCAACTATTACTTATGATAGGATTAGGTGCCTTTCTAAATTTAGAAATAAACTAAATACAAAAGGGAGGAAGTGACATCTAGGTGCGTGTACTCAATGTACCATAGTATTTACGTAAAAAATTGAATTGAATTTATGACTACATAAAAAGTTATGCACCACTGAATAATCACGTTTGAAACTTTGACGTGTAATCCTGATAATCGTACACACCAGAAAAACACATCCCCTTTGGTGAACCTCCCGCGGAGGTCGAGGGTTGTAGCGCGAACGCTCGTCATTTATCCTATTAATTCGTAGTAGCGATTTCGGGAAGTTGTGTTTTTTGCAAACGAGGCATCTTTCCCAATGAGCCGGGGCCTCCGCTCCGACGCCTCGAGTACTAGCTCTACTTAACCAATTCCTTCACCAGGTCAGGGACGCTGACGTATTCGATGACAACATAAATAAGCTGTATAGACTGACCTTCTCATTTCTAAATGTAATTTAATGCTGTTCATTTTTATTATTTAGGGAGATAGTTTTATGTAAGTAGGTACTTATTTGATTTTGGTATAGCACTTATTTGACATCATGAAATTATTAATTTTGTATAAAAAATCTAATAATAATAATATTTGACATTATGATTTATAATTATTTTTATTCATTGTTTTTGTATTGTGCTTATTCTTAAAGATTTGACTTACTTTGTCTTATTTTATTATCATGTACCTGACTCTTGGACGTTTTGGTTTCAGCTGTAAGTCCATTTGTGAATTAAAGAAATGAATTATGAAATGAATTATGAAATTATGAGCCACCTATCCTGGGTACACCCTATTCTCTCACCGTCTTTCCATCAAGCTTTTCATGAGGCATCAATATTTAAAGCACCAAGACAAGCTAAGCAATCAAAGTATCATTATAGCGGCCAACAACCCACCCATCACAGACCTCGTCGGTAATGTAGTACCATTATTTCATCGTGACTTCTGTAAATTTTATGCGAAAACAATTAAAGCGAACCACCGTGCCTTTCTCACGATACATTATTCTATGGCTCAATTTACACCGCGATAGTGCAACTAGTGTCAATTTATTTTATACCTTATCATCATACATTTAAGCGTCATGAGTATCGACTTAAAAGCTAGAAATGGCGTGCCGCCGCCACCCCCTGCCACACCGTTGTGTATTCAGCCTAAAGCCAGCATTAGTGCAAGAAATTACCAACTAATTTCCTATCGGTAGTCCGAGAATATGTAACACTTTGATTGGGTGACTCAATTACGCACTCTGAACTACTTACAATGGTAGGGTAAATTCTAGAATAGTATCGATTCTGTTGTTTTGTAATATGCTAAACTCTAGCCAATATGACAGTGCCACCTATTTATTATAATATTACGTTTAACAAAGGAAATTTTAAAATCCATTGTACAGTTTGTGATATCCCTAACTTCTCACCTCAACAGCCTATAATGGTCCACTACTGGACGCAGGCCTCCCCTTGATAAACGCATTTATTGGCTGTTATCTCATGAGGGGTAGCCCAATACCCATAATCCCATTGCTGGGCATGCGGTTTGGGGATCACAGGGTGGAGACAGAATTGTTTGGCAGGAGGCGCTACTGTAAATATCCCTTAGTCGCCTCTTACGATACCCGCAGGAAGAGTTGGGGTGGTGAAAATTCTATACCGCCGACACCACACTGCGTGGTCTATTAAAAGCTATTTTTAAATACTTCTGTAATAGTTTTATCTTGTATAGTTTAGGCAGAGAAGCGAAAATAGAGTTTGGTGACCAAAAAGGGCAACTTCGTGTCTCTGTCTAAGCTTTACTAAATAAAACTATTACAGAGGCATTAATAAATACCTTATACTCGTAATAGATACCACAAACTGTACGATAGATTTAACAAGATAACATAGGTTACGGCGCCACTTTCACTAGTGTATGCGCCTGAACGTTAGATTTATCCTTTGACATTCCTAAATCCTATTATTCGCTAATTCTTTAACTACTAGACTACTAGAATCGACACCATTATGGCCCCACGAGAGACAAGTCCTCATTACTCACTGCCAAAAAACCGAACACCTAAAATTAGCAATCAAGTTCTGATAGGGCTACTACTAGGCATGTACCCTGGCATTCAAGCTACCTATAAAACAATACTTGAGTGCGATTATCAACTATTAGATGTGGAGCGTATGAGCAGCTACACTCAGCCGACTACCCCTACTTTACCCTGTTTGCAAGTATTCAGTTAGATTCACATTTTGCTATCATAATTTTAGTTTTATCGAGTATTTCTCGCACAAATCTTGTATAAACCACGTTAGAGTAACTCTATAAATACTCGATTCGAAATTGACGTCTAAGGCCGCGTTCCCAACTTAGTCGTGAAGACAGACCCATAATTAATACTCCATGATTTATCATCGTCCAAGACTTGGGTTTGTTGTGACGAAAGATTGTAGTCACGATCCAATGTGAACAACTATGTATAGCCGTTCCAAGATAAAATATCGCGACGAGAAACAGTCGACGTAATAATGGGAATATCTATAGAGCGAAACAGAGCTAAAGACGATAGTCATCCAATGTTTGTATGATCTGCATACGTTTGTTCAGGGTGTTCTGGATGTTTACTATGCATAATTAAAAATATCTACATATCTATGAGTATATTTATAATAAATACGAGTATAATATAACAGTTATCTAGTCATCCCATCCACCATAACACATGTCATGCTCTTCTAAGGCTCTGCTTAGGGCTAGATAATGCTGTGTAGGTATGTCCAACATAATTGATTTATTATTATTCATTTAAGATAACTTACGGTTACGATACAGCGGGATCGCGCCCTAAGTCGGAGCCTAGCTTGGTAACTAGATTACCTTCAAAGCCATCGGTAATTCGTTTGATGACTTTCTGACTTGCCCTCACCAGAGCGGAAGTATGTAAACTGCAATCTATTAGGTCCTTACATATGAAATTGGCGTTTTTCGTACTGGCCACTTTAATCACAAATTTCTCCTCTTTGGTAAGGAATTCCAAATTCAAATTTGTACAGCTATAGACTCCTGTATTTGTGCTTCGATGATCGTCATTCATTTGTTTTTTTTCTTCTGTTTTTTTTCTGTTTGCGTCACTCATTTTACAAAATGGAAAACTTAAAATATCGCATTATTTACGAGTACGAGTTCCGCCGTGGCACTAGTGCTGCGGAAACAACTCGAAGGGTGAATGATGTGTATGGCGGTCGTGTTGCAAAAGAAAACACAGTTCGTTTTTGGTTCCAACGTTTTCGTTCTGGAAATTTCGACCTGCAGAACAAGCCCCGTGGACGGCCTGAGACTCAAGTTGATAATGAAGAGCTGAAGGCTATTGTGGAAGCGGATCCATCGCAAACCACGTCCGAGTTAGCTGCAGGCTGCGATGTTAGTGATAAAACTGTTTTAATTCACTTGAAGCAAATTGGGAAGATTAAAAAGCTTGAAAGGTGGGTACCTCACGAATTGACTGAAGCAAACCGGCAAACGCGCGTCGACTGCTGCGTTCAGGGGGTATCAACTCGCTATGATTGGCTGGCGGCACAACAGGATCACAAGTAATGCTGCCATTCACAGTAAACAATATTTATAATTCATTTTATGAAATGGCAACACAACTCGTACAACAACTTTTTATATGTCTACACGTAGGTACACCCATATGGTATATGACATCCTTCTATTGATAATGTCTTGGTCTACCTGCAAAAATTAAAAGTGACCGCTCTACCGTTGATTTGCATTGTAATTTCGATTGCAATACAATTTGTGTTTATTGTGAGATTTGAAATGAAAGACACACCAAGAAGCTGTGCAAAATGCGGAAAATCGACGGCGAAACATCCAAATCTCTCTATGAGTTGTTTTCCAAAACCTGGAAGCTGGAACGTTCGCCGGTATGTTTTGGTTTCTTTTTCTCAAAGTGCTGCAAATGCTTTCACTCCATTTTCATTAGAATTATCTTATTTGCTTATGATATTTGGCATCCTCAAGGAACTACTGACTGATGTTATTTATTTCAGTGTCGAAGAATGGGCTAAATTTATTCAGCCTAGTGGAAACTGGAGGAGCAATGATCTTCACCAAAAACTATGCAGAAGTCACAAAATGCTATGTGTCAGATCATTTTAAAAAGAGTTCCTTCAAAAAAACTGCATAGATATGGCTCATGATGATGTTGATCACAATCTAGCGACAATAGCATCCACAGCTGTAAGTATTATTTATTTATTTAATATAATAAATAGCTGGGCAGCCTATGAATGAGAGTTTTAAGTTTAGTCATCGCATCACTTTTTTAAACTTCAGGAAGGAGGTTCTATATTCTCCTGTACCTATGTATTTTTTGAATGTACATATGTATATCGAATTCAAAGAGAATACAATAACTTCCTAAGGATCTAATTCTCCATCAATTATGAACCGATTTTGATATTTTTTTCGCTATTGTGTAGAAAATAATCCTGAATTGGTCAATAGAATCAAATTGCTTGGTAGGTACTAAATTATATGCATATTAAATTTCAGGCAGCATCAAGTTCCATCGAACATGAGGTCCTCTAGGCTCGCAACGAGAATTCTGCTGAGGTGCTTCAACCTTTGATTTCTGTAAGTTCCTACCAATACTTAAATCACACTAATATTATAAATGCGAAAGTTTTTATGGATGTATGTATGGATGGATGGATGGATGTTTGTTACCTCTTCACGCCAAAACTACTAAACGGATCGGGCTGAAATTTTGCATACAGCTAATTCTAATCCTGGAATCAAACATATCAACATACTTTTTATCCCATATATCAGTTCCATGGGGATAGAAATCACCTTTAAAAGTTTCCATATGATCGACGCGTGTGAAGCAGCGGGGCGCAGCTAGTCAATTATATAACTTTCTAACCTTACTTATAAGTAAATAATAAAGGTTCACATTAAGTTACCAGCTACACAAGAAATAAACATTCACTAATAAATAAATATTGCTGGAAAACTCACGCAGCTTTATCTCGCCCAAGGTAAGCATAGCTTGTGATAAGGGTACTAGATAACTAATATACGCACTTAATACAATACACTACATAGATAGATAAATTTTATAAAACTAGAAAACAATCCTGAATTGGCCCACAAAAATTCAAGAGAATCAAATTGCTTGGTAGATACTAAATTATATTCATTTATAATTTCAGGCAGCATCAAGTTCCATCGAACACAAGGTCCTCAAGGCGCACAACGAGAATTCTGCTAAGGTGCCTCAATTAATGTGATATAGGCTGATGATGTTACAACAAGTTACCACACTTAAAAACACTAAGTTACCAAAGAGGCTGCCAACAGTAGTATATTTAAGTGCCACCTAAAACGCTGCTATATCAAACTTCTTATAGCTATAATAGTTCATAGGTTATTAATATAAGGAATAAGTACCTATCATTGTAACTAACATACAATAAAGGAATCTACTAACAAACTATGGATCAAGCTATCTAAAAATAATAGATTATAATTTAGTAAATAGGCTCAAAATAGCATATACATATTGAATTATAAATTGTATTAAATGAATGTTTAATAATTAGTATCATCACTTGTGTAAATCATAGAGATATATTTTTATGGTATTTTAGTATGTATTTACTTCAAATATATAACTACACATTATTTGATATTAATATTGTAATATTTAGCTAACTTTGTATGTAACACTTTTATTATTATTTATTACTCATAAGTGCGAAAGTTTGGATGGATGGATGTTTGTTACCTCTTCACGCCAAAATTACTCAATGAATTGGGCTGAAATTTTGCATACAGGTAATTCTACTCCTGAAAACATAAGGTACTTTTATCTGTTCCCATGAGATAGATATCACCTTAAAACGATTCCATAGAAACGTGTGCGAAGCTGCGGGCAGAAACTAGTTTTATAGCAATTTACATTGTTAGAAATTTGACTTGTTTTTATGAGCGTATTTTGTAAGCCTAGAGTAATAAGTTTTTACCAATTAAAATGTGTTGAATTGATTTTGATTAATTGTTTCCTTATTATAATTTAGGTGGCGTGGGCTACAAACTTTCGTGTTTCTGGTCCATTCTAGGGTCAGAAATACGTAAGAACGTTTGTAGTTCATTCCATAATAGTCCTGTAGGTACCTAGGTATAGAAATTATTCAAATATCCCGCCATTTGCTCCACCTGCCAAAAGTTTACAAGAGGGTTACACTGGCGACGCTAGTGTAGTAATTCAACTTCTTTTGCGAACCACTTTTGCGGTATGACGTTGGACTTCTTCGCCTAGTATTTATGTTCCTTGGCTGCGTTACATTACTAAACCGGCACAATAATGAAGGTATTTTAAACCGAATCATTACCTGTGATGAAAAATGGGTTCTTTACGATAATCGGAAGCGCTCAGCGCAATGGTTGGATCCTGGCCAGCCAGCCAAATCCTGCCCCAAGCGAAAATTAACCCCAAAAAAGTTACTTGTAAGCGTTTGGTGGACTAGTGCCGGTATTGTTCATTACAGTTTTCTCAAATCTGGCCAGACTATTACGGCTGATGTCTATTGTCAGCAATTGCAAACCATGATGGAAAAGCTAGCGGCTAAACAACCTAGGCTGGTCAATCGCTCCACGCCACTGCTGCTTCACGACAACGCTAGACCACACACTGCGCAACAGACGGCTACTAAATTAGAAGAGCTTCAATTGGATAGTCTAAGACATCCTCCGTACTCCCCGGACCTTGCTCCAACAGATTACCATTTTTTTCGAAATTTGGATAACTTCTTGCAAGGGAAAAAATTCAACTCCGATGGGGCAGTCCAAATCGCCTTCAAAGATTTTATTGATTCCCGTCCGACTGGTTTTTTTAGTAAAGGGATCAATGAACTACCTATAAGATGGCAAAAGTGCATAGAAAATAATGGTTCATACTTTGATTAATTAAATATATTATATTAAAAAATATTCGACTTTTTGTTCCTCCCATACAAAACGCCAATTTCATATGTAAGGACCTAATATTTAAATCTTTAAAAGGGGAATGTTTATGTTTCCACAATAAACTTTCAAGTGAGTTGCAAAAATTATCAGTAACGCATGAATTTTACCAATCAGTTGTCGAGTTCCCCTGCGATTGGGCTTTCCGGGTCCTTTATTCGTAAATAATTAGTTTACCGGTCAAAATCTTATCAATAGTTTATATTAGAACTAATTTATATTAGAAATCATTTATTCAACACTAAGCAGTTCTGTCAACAGAACAGGTAAACGATATACATTAGAACTGTATTTTAATGCAATTTTGTGAAGATGAAGAAGAAGACAAAGGGATACTCACCATGATTAGAGTTTTCAGATTTCCAATATTTCGGCACAGTTTCATGCGCCTACTGTGCCATGATCACGGAAAAACTGATTGTCTTGCGAGTTTTTATTGGCAGATATATCGATCTACCCTCATTTTTTGTCTTTTGCTACGAACGTTACCACTACCGTCTTAAGTGTTCATAACCATGATAGATTCAAAAGTTTCACTTTTGTGAAGTTTCTCAAAGTTTTATCATCATCCAACCTTATATTAGTCTACTGCTGAACATAAGCCCTGTCTTCAGCTTGACACATACAGCATCTGCCTGCAGTCTTGCGCAGATCCTCATCCCATCTGGCAGGAGGGCATACTACACTACGTTTGCCGAGTAGCGGTCTCCACTCATGTTTTCTTACATGAAAATTATTGCAGCATGAATGTTTAATGACATGTCATTAAACATTGCATGGTGCAAGTGACAATCTAAGCATTGTTTTCGTGTTGCCCTTGGTAAAGTTTGGTTCCATTTTAATTAATTTCTACTCCTTCCGGTCGAGCTTCTAGTAATTGTTCAAGAGGAGGCCGTAATGAAATACCTTTGCGCGTTCACAATATAATGGCCGGTCGGTTATGACGCTGAACGAGCTCAACTGGAAGTGGCATGCAAATAATACGGAATATTTTGTTTGTTTTGCTACTTAGTTAATTTGTCATAATGCAATGTTTTAGGTTAAATGTAGATTAGAGATAAAATTTAGCTAACTGCAGACTATCGCAAACATATAAAAACTATCGTAGTTTGACGAATTCATTACGGATGTAAGCGGGTTAACTACGAACCTTATTTGTGTTGGAAGGAAATGTTGGTGTTCTTCCACCACAAACAAGGTTCGTAGTTAACCCGCTCACAGCCATAATGAATTCAACACGTAGTTCAACTGATCCATTTTAAGGACATCATTATTATCCATGTTAAATGTTAAAATAATCGTATATTTTACTTGTTCTAATATTTTTTTTGTGATAGTTGTTTATACCTTTTTTATATTTGTTATTCCTCTTCGTTTGTTATAGAATCTGCAAGTCTAGTTTCTACTTCGAAGAGTTGTCAGAATCTTAGGGACGCCTTTTAGATAGGTACCATCGCCAAACGTAACGCCTAATATCGAGCAAGCCGGGGTTGGCAACTATGCACTTCACAAGAATATCACCCTAGTGGTGGTAAGGCGCAATTTTTGCTGACTATACATACTATATGGCAAGATCCTTGTCACCGTCATCGTCGCGTTGACGATTCAGTCTCACTTTTAAGTTTCTCAGATGCGTCTGTTGTTTTGGCGTTTGGTCTAAGAAAATCTTCATCGTACCCGATTTCAGGGTATTTCTATACGCAACATATAGCTAATGATTGCTCGTAAGATAACTTTAATTCTCAAGTCGCAAAATATTTACAGGCAATCAATAGTCACAATTTTTGACTCTGACTTCCTCTCTCACACATTTCATCTTGTCTATCACCGATCGGTTCTGGAACTCCTGCTATTATGATGTGTTTGCTTCTAGCTTCTTGTTTTTTTTTTATGTAAGTTGCCACTTATTGTAGCTTAGTTTCAGTCCATTTATTTCAGTTTTTGCCACTGAATCTGCGTTTGAAGTTTTTAAGTGGAGAATACAAGATTTTTATGGCTTTTTTTTTCAACAGAAATTTGTTGGTAACGTGTGAAAAATGTCGGCAATCTGCTACATATATATATATACGTAGCAGATTGCCAGATACTTTTCCAAGAAGTACTTTTCCTTTTTAGCCCTATTATATTGTCATCATCATGGCCGTGTGAATTGATTGTCGATTTCACTGATTTTTTTTCTTGACTTCAGCAAATCCGTTTTTAGTATTTAGTAAATTAATTATCTTGCCACTTTGATATTCTAAGAGAAACTCAAAGGTAGACAAATCAGGTTGGAAACCGTTTCGCGTGGTGGTTAAGTTTGGGTCACTTCCATTCGGTGAGCTCAGTAAACTTATGATCTTTGTACATGGCGAACTTCTCGTCCTGAGCTGAATGGATCTAGTTTTGTAGAGCGTTAACTAACACGCTGTGGTTTAACTGATTTTAGACTTAAGCTTTAAATTAAATGTAAAATTTTGCAACACTTCTGCTTCGTTTATTTATTTAAATAGGACACCTAACATGAGTTCACACAACGTAATTAGTAGCGAGTAATATGGTTCTTAAATCTATGTGACTCGTGTTGTCGTTCGGTGCACGACAGCATTATCAATCTACTAGCGGGTTCGAAATCGTGGTATCTAGTAGGCATTTAGACAATAACTAGCCTAGTACCGTATGGCTATTCATTTAGAGACCAATTTAGTGAAACAATATCAGCCGTCCATGCTTAAACTTTAATATTTTATGGCAGTTGCACAATAGGAGTTTTACTTTGAATTCATTCTAACGGCGAACAAAAGAGTAAGTACTAAAAAGAAAATTTTAGTAATCGCCTTTGTGTGGAAAATACTCATTAATAATCCCCGAAGGCCAAATAATTCTATATTATCTATGTCGGCTTGGGTCGATTCAAAATTTTGCACATGAAGTTGATTTTTCGAGAAGTGGTTTTAGCGATTTTCATACAAGCAGCCAAAGTATTTGCTTTGTTAAAAGGGGGTATATATTGTTTATAATCAATGGCAAGTTGCTCCTGAACTTAACATGAGTCTGTCGTTTCAGAAGATTTCAATTCGAATCAGCAATGAAGATCCGTCCTGTTTACTGATGGACTAGAATTTGTCTCCATGGTAACGACAGAAGAGGCCGAGTATACAAGCGTCGGTTTTCATAATGCGGTTTTGCTTCTACTTTTTCTGCAAAATTACGGCTTAAGTCAATTCAGTTGCACGCGAGTACATAAAGCGATTAACCAGTAGGTATGTACACTTAGTTTCGTCCAAATCGGTTGTTAAATACGACTTGTAGAGGAGGACCATTAATTCACGAGAGCAAAGCAAAGCTAATTTCGCCAGATCTAAAGCAGAGACGCTTCGGTTGATCGGTCAATAAATTCAAGAATCGAAGCCAATACCTCGAGTTTCGTGCTAGAGCATTTAGTTAGAGGCTATTATCCCGAGGCTAGTATTAATTAACTTCTTCCAACTTTTCTTGCTTGAAAAGTTATTTTCTTGAAACACTTAATTTATATTCCAACCTGGGCTGGAAGCTCTAGCGCGTCTCAACAACTACACAAAATTTTCTAGAGGTAACTTTTTCTGGGGTAATCTCCTACAACAAAGCTTTGTAACCAATAACGTAAATGATTTTTTTCTATGATAAATGTTGCTCAAGCATAGTTCAATGACTGAGCAACCTTTCATAATACGGGCCTTAGAGTCACAGAGGGCTTTGTGACGGAAAGCCTATGAAGATAGATTACACGCATTACGCCTCACTACTCTAAAGGTAGACGTCTCAGGTGAATTCATCGAAACCTCAATCTCAATACGATATACTCACTCCCCAAACAACCTGCCACATATAAAACATCTACAATTCTACATACATGAAGTGTGTTCAACCGTCCTTGGCCCGTGACTCTACACAAAACCCATTGCAGCGCACCATTTTATTAGCAATAGAGCGGGATTCACAACTGGAACCAATTACCAATGATACCAGGTAACTACTATTGTCACAGATTTTATATAAGAAGCCATTTTATAAACCACATCAACAAACGCAATCAACGCCTAAATAAAATTTACAACTGGTTAGGAGACGACAGAAACAAACTAATAAAGTGTCGCACTGAATTCAACATGCACTATGTGATATAGGTACCTATGTATGTACTTATGTAGACACCTCAGCCACAGACGGCTTGTCTATATTTATTTCGTTATCGGTACTTTGTCAACCGAAAATTAAAATGGTAATAATGACATAAAATATGTTTTGTTTAAGTTGTTGTTTTTTTTTCGGGTTCATTTTCTGTACCAGTGTACCAGTCATTTTACCTGACATAATAATTTGTCGTAATGGACGTTCTACTTAAAAGGCGTTTTTAATTGTAGATGTCATTTGACATATTGGGTCAAATGACATTATGTTTTGATAGTTATGAAAACATAATGTTTCATTAAAAGTATCAAAACAGGTTTAAACAGTTGAACTGATTGCAGGCTTTTGTAAACAATGTTGAGTTAGCTCAACTGCCTTATTGTTAATGGCCATTCTTGAAAAACATCAGCAGATGTTGTAGATTGGAAAAAAAGCTCTCCAACTTTTCGTGAAACAATGAGAATTAAGAACGTCTCACGTGAGACGTTGGGAATAACTCAGTTTTACTAGTAGGTTATTTTACTTCATGAGGTTCAATCCTGCAAAGGCGATATACTAGATTGTCCATTTGATACGGACCGCTATTATCAATAAATAAATAAGTCCGTAGAGGCATAAAATCCATATTTTGAGCATGTAAGAGCTTTTTACGCTCTTACGCAATCAGATGCTAAAGTATCTAAGTATCCTTTAATACTACACACAAACTGAGCAGAAATTATAATATTACTCATAATTTAATTGTACGTCTTGCATACAGGTACATCTTTATACAGGGTGGGGCAAATTTTATATAGTTTTTAGATACAAGATTTAAATAGTGAAATAAAGACAAAATGCGTTTTGTCGCTACGTCCCTATGGAAGTGCCAATCTTATAACCCGCTCTGTTGTTAGTCGGGTAAAAAAAACCATGATGGTTTCTAAAGTTTAAAACAAACCGCTGATTTCCTGAAATATCGCTATGGAAAAATATAAAAAGACGTGTGGCACTCGGGGACTGCCGCGGTAAAGCTATTGCATAGCATTTATCAAATTATATATCATGTATCAACTTATGCAATTATAAGTTTATTTATTTATTTTATACATGCAGTATTGCTTTTTCTTTGATATTAATTCAAGTTACACTTTTTGAGCGTGGTGACCGATAAGAATTTTACAAGTACAGCTATTCACTGTTGTACATAAATACCTATACACCTATATACTTTCTCATAAACAGCTGCTTATGTAATCGTCCGATTTCGGAGCAGCTCGTCTCGATTCGTGCGAGTTTCGTAGAGTCGTACAATACGTCTAATCGCACGCACACAACGCCGTGTCGAAGACTGCCGAACTGAAACGACGTTAGACGATGCACGGCCTTCAAGCCACACCTCCTTGCCCGGCGGAGTGGGGAGCGTGAGGTTTTTTCGTTACGGAATTTCTGGATTTGGTCCCCGCTCTCAAGGCCCGCGATAGAAGCTATGCAATAGCTTAAAAATCACCTGGTAGAAACTAGAAAGGCGTCGCGAATGTAGAGACTATTCTATTCGTAGGAGTCATAAAGTTCAAGGATCAAATAAAGTAAGATGTCGTGTCTGCGCGTTCTAATCCGCATCTTGTAGCTGTTAGACACGTTTTTGTCACTAACATTTTCAAAGGGAACTTGTACTCGTAGAAATAATTTAGCACTAGTTCACGACGAGCTATCGAGAACCATGATAGATTCCAAGGTTTTATCTTACAAATATCTCTGTAAACACTAATTAATATGCATGAGCAAGACAAGGGCGGGTAGCGCGATGCTTTGGTGTCCGCTCCAAGGTGGCTAGGCACTTAAGCAAAACGCTTATTGCAAATAGTAATCCCGTAAATTTCAATCGGGTCGAGAGATTCAATCACGGTAAAATAATGTCGCAACCAAGGAATGTAGGTTTAGTCAATGCTTGCGTAGAACTTTCAGAAGATAGGCCGTATAAATCCTAGACTCTGGTTGGTAAAAGGGTAGGCCCACTAACGACCTTGTTTAATAAAAAGACAGGTTAACAGACGTAATATTTTGGCAGCAATTTCGAAATTCAGTCTGAAATCAGATTTTGACTCAAATTTTACATAAGTTTAAATAACTTTTAAGGCAGTGAATATCGCATCGACATAGGGGTTAAATCGATAGGTATAGGTACTGAGGTCCCCCACCCCCAAACCACCGATGATCCACCCCTTATGTTACACCCTGTATAAAGATGCGGCAACAAACAGAGTGAATTTGAGTTTATAGGCGGTATGTTTACAAACATTCAATCGAGTTTGGTTAATGCAATATTATGAAGAACTTTTTTCCCCAAACTAAAAAGTTTAAGAACCGGTCGCCATATCCGCGGATGACGTAGAATTTGTGATCATGCTCGGAAGGATATGACGTTTCGCTATCAACTTTAGACGCGCTAGCAGATCTGCGGACCACTTTTGGAGCGCTCAAATCGATATGGCTTATAAACGGACCGCAGCATCGGATTGAAGTTGTACTTCCGATACAGACCGGTCCGACCTTGTCTTCAGTGACCATGGTGGAAATCACGTGAAAACGATGTTGAGCTCAAATTGAACAGGATGTTTATGTACATACTGAACAGGATGGTTGAGTAATAAGGTTGAATTTGTTTTAGCAAATTATTGTCATTGTTCGCAAAATACCTTGTTAATAATAATGTGATTTTGGAAAATAAATATCATCGTAAGAATGAATCCTACAAAAACTACGATTGTTTACTGGAATCTTCAAGTAGTTGTCATAATATGATTAAGTCATATTTTCTCTTATGGATACAATTCCGTGCTTTTTAATTGTTATTCTCCAGTGGTTTATTATATAACTTTGTAAAAAGAAGGATTAAGTTGTATGCTTAGATTGAATTTTTTGAAATAATGTAATATTTTTCATAATTTAGTTATATAAGAGAAATCTCTTTAAGGTTAAGTACATTATTTCACACATGGCAAGAATCGCGCCGCGACCCCGAAATGTATGAAAATAAAACTGGTGGTAGTTTTTCTGTGGTGGTTGGCGCAGCTGAGCAACGATGCGACAATTTTTGGCAGCTGCCGGTGCGGATTCGCTGCGATTTTTCATTTATAGCTAGCTAGTGGTAGGAATTGGGAGGCCTTTACCTTGCAGAAGAAAGAGGCTCGTGAAAAATAAACAAACTTTCTGAATACTCGGTACTCACACACAAGTGCTCTCCTGGCCAACGTTCTTCAAAGAGTCCAGCATCTGTAAGGCGTGTTTCTTGTCTTCGAGAAGAGCGTCTCTTTTAGCGCTGTTCAGGGTCAGTTGAGTCATAAGACGTTCAGTGTGGTAGCGCTGCTCTTTCAGTCTGGAAATTTATTGTTATCATTTAGCCACTACTAGCCAAAGGCCACCCCTATTCCCGCCAGACATCATGATCCTAAGCCACCGTTTCTTATTAATTGATGATGGTCAAGCGTTTGGCCTTTAGATTTTTGGAGTTTAATGTTAGATGGTGCTGTGGTTTATGAGAAGGCACGGTACCCCTCGAACCTCTTCGGCTTCGACTCCAAGGGGAGCGAATGTGTAGGCTCTTTCAAGACCTGCGTATTAGCGCCTCACATAGATTTAAATCGTTAGATACGCCCTGACCACCAAAAACTGTAGCAATGTTTTGAAATGTGTCGCATCTTGTACAAAACCTGTGCAATCTACACAAACAAAACAAGCGTACTGAGAAAATAGTGTCATCTCTTTTTCTCACACATTAGTTGCAGACACTACTTTCTCTTTCGTGCACTCGCCATTTAAATTTGTTATTATAGTCATTTTTCACAATGCGGACGATAAAATAAAAGTTATTTCATTAACTTGTAATACCTAAGAGTGAAATGTTACACCTCTGGCTTTGTTTGTGTTTCTAGAATTGTTGTTGCGCTTTAGAAAGGCACACGTCATTTTGTGAAGCTATAAACTGCTCGCAAACGTCCTTCACAACACGTCCGACTAACAATGTGCTTAGATAAATACTGAGCCCAAGTTTATGCATGCGTAAGGTTCGACTTGGACACAACATGGCGCGGTCTCACTGCGGTAAGGGCATATCTAACGATTTAAATCTATGGCGCCTCAGCCAAAAACGGCGGTCGATGCATATAGTGTCCTACACAATGGCCATCGCTTTAAGTACGAGTTATAAACGTCATACGTAAAATAGAAGAGTGAAATGGTAAACGGTAAATTTCTGTAGTTTTGTCCTTTCTTTTAGCAAGGCGTCACTGCAGACTTTAGCTACAAGGGGTTAGGTGGTGCCCTGGATATGGGTCCTGAACCACCATACTTATTTTTTGTGCGCAAAGATTCGTACCGCACAGTTACACAAATTAAGTGCCTAAACGATTAATAAAATAGAATTAACATAATTATTTTGTTAATTTTATTTTATTAAGGAAATGGCAAGTAAGTATCATCAACAATAATACCTAGGAAGTGTCTGTTCAAAGTTGGAGACGAACGTCGCGTTCTGCAGACGCTTGCAGATGCCCATGACCTCCTCTAGCTCCCAGTGAACGGAATGGAGACTCATGTTCTCTTCATCCTCGTATAGGTCATCCAGGTTCGCAGCTTCCTGCGGTCATCGATATATTTGAAAAACTTGAACTCTATTTTATTTAGTTTTATGGTATACAGTCAGATATATAAAGATCTAAGGCTGCCCATCGATTGACACGTGGCGAGACTGCGGAGCGGAAACTAGGGTATATGCATGGATTTTTTTTATTTTTTTTAATCGATTATTTACGTTATACATAAACAAAAAAAAATTAACAACCAAAAAAAAATATTGAGGTAAAAAACTCAAAGTAAAACTACACTCAGTTTCGGGTGATAAAAACGCTGCCATGTTAGACATTGCATTTTATGACGTCACGGATCATCTAGTCCCTTATGTAAACTCAAAGTCAAAACTTCATGCCCATACAAAAATGTTCAAGTATGACGTCACGCTTCACATGCCAATAGCGTTGCGTTTAGACATTTTGCTGTTGAGACTTAAAATATCTACTTTTCAATGATTAAATTTCACAATATAAACATCATTAAATACAAAAATAAATATACAGATATATTTCTATATCAATATAGAATACGTAAAAAAAATATTAGCTTTTTTGTAGTCATGTGCATATACCCTATTACGCGGGACTTCGCGAGATATGGCCGGCCCACTGCCACTTCAGCTTGCTAATTCTTTGAACTATGTCGATAACTTTGGTTCTCTGTCAGATGTATAAGTTGCGAATCCTAACTTTGGGACAGACTCCGAGGACATAATAATACATATACTATACACTGAATGTAAAGCAATTATTTGAAAAATTCAAAAGCCTAGACAAAAATATATAGAGTGGACAGCAAGGGCTGCAATAATGACCAAGCTGGAACCTAGTAGGCTTAGCTTAAAGCCATCAGAGCGTGGCCAGCAGGGCAGTCATTGTCAACCAAGGCTTGTATATGCTTTCCTCGAACAATACGAGTTATAACCGTGTCCATTTTGAATGAAGCATAAACGTAAACAAACCGCCCATACTTAACCTAAAATTCACTTTGTGGGCGCATCCTTTTATACGTAATTTACATTACTTGTCGATTTTAGATCCTCCCTTCAATAAAAATTGCTTACAATTATATCTGAAACTCTACGCCAAGCAAGTGAGATTTTGTTATTTGTGTCGTATTTTGTTTACTAACATGCTTCATTCAAAATGGATAAACCATAGGTATATAAAACACATGGAAGATTCGTCACTTGAAGAGATAATTTGTACAATGAGAACCAGTAAAGTTATAGCAAATTCAATAGAGTATTTATGGTATTTTTTAAGACATAAGAAGGATATATCTGTTTTGAATTATCCAAATCGGACCATTACTGACATTAATATTAAGCTATAAAAATTAGCACTTCCTGCCGGTAAAATCAATGTACAAAAATGTTTTTTGGCACCCCGCGTACAAAATGTTTTTTTTTGTACGCACCCCGCGTACAAAAAAAAACATTTTGTACGCGGGGTGCCAGCCAGTGACGTCAGAGTAATGGTTACCGCCAATTATTCCTAGGCTGTATTTGGTTAACAGTGTTGTATTTGGTTAATTGTGATTTTTAATTGTGAATTAGAAACAAATTTAGTGTCCGATTTGTGTTTAATTCACTTTAACTGTGTATAAATATTGTTTAGTTCCAAAATGTACAAATACTTCTGTTAAAATGCTAAAAAAACTATTTTTTTATATACCGAAGGACCGCAAACTTGGTAAAAAATGGCTATTGGTCATAACTTCGTTAATTTTTGTCATAGAACAAAAAAAACTGTATGTAAAGATTTATATGGTCTATAAATCTGCATTCTCAATATCATACAAACGTTGCGAGCATGCATGCAACTCAATGAACATGCAAAAATGTTTACCGTTACCACGGATAATACTAGCCACAACGCTCGTTTGTCATTTTCCCGCGTTTTCATTTTTTTCTAACATGCCAGCTTTGCTCAGGTCTTTACGGCCTCCCCCGCAATACCTAGAACCTTATAAAAATAACACTCAGAATAAATAAAACTCAGAGCCTGAGAAACATCCGAAATACATTACGAAATACACGCGACAAAAAGTGATGTGATGCCGAGAAAACCCAAGTCAGCCATTTTTATTCCCATTTGCATTTGGAACCACAAAATATTTATGTAAAAGTTTGTTAAGGAGAGTTCCACTAACAGGTCCCGTTCGATTTTTTTGAATGTGGTAATGTCTTATTCATTACTCATACTCTGAAAGTAGGTCAGAAGTTGCCTGCGCAGCGGGATGAAAGTTATAATTTTCGTCCCTGGGGACGAAAAGTAATGACAAGTACAAAACAAATGACAGCTGTCACCTAACTTTTCTCTTGAACCATGCATTCTACCTTTCTATGTATATAGCCACTCAACTTCAACTTCTTGTGAGATGGCTTTTTTGTCTGGTTTGACGCAATTCATACAGCCGATTAGCCGATTTATTCAGAATTACAGCGTGATGTAAAATTGAAATAAATTAAAGGTAAAATGCTATTTTATAATTTGCTTTCAACTATTTCTTTAAAATAACATAGATTTCAGCAAAATATGAGCGTAGTGAGGGCACTAATAGTTCGAGGAACTAAATGTTACTTTACTTAAGTTACTTTCATCCATTGGTTAACAATGTACTATTACGTTATATAATTTTTTAATGGATTAAATGCTTGTCCGACTTTAGTTACATTTTCTTTACTGCACATGTTATTCAGGTGACAGGCTTGAGTCGTTAAATAACTACATTTGCAATTTTTCGCCCTAGTTTCTACGAGTTTTATTTGAAATAAAGCGTCATGTTATAAATTTACCACTTGAACGCCCCTTAACGAAACTTACCTTCGCGCATCGTCAACTAAATTAGCTACTGCATTTATTATCAACGTGCGCGAGTTAATCTCTTAGTCGAAAAGCGAATTTCACCGGAGTTTTATTTATATCTATTTACAATAAGTTCCTCGGTCGGACGGTCCTTTTATGTGCTCCTTAATATCAGCAGCTATCCTTTTAACTTGAAATTTAAAATAACTATAAAACTGTCCTTTTTGAAGTCAGTTTATAAGAGACAAGGTCAAAAAGGGTTTAAAGGTATTGGTTTGTACCTACACCAAAACCTTTTTGTTATGTACTATTTAGTTAAAAAAAAATCTTTTTGAAATACATTTAAATGATTCGTATAATTTCCTAATCTCTGAAATTTGAATAAAAAGAAAGAGATTTTTCTCAGACGTTCATCAGACAGTGAAGTCTCTGATTGGTACATACATAAAGCGTTTGTATAGTTGACAAAAGTTCGAAACCTGAGTCACACTCGCACTTGACTCTTCTGGTTTTTTTTTTTATATTTGGCTCGCCTGTCTTTTGGTTTTCATACAATAATTATAAGTATCGTTTCAAATATAAATACTACAAGTTCAAATGATAAATTTTATTCGATTGTGTTTTTCTGTGTCTACTAATTCTTATATATATAGATAATTGTGATGTTGACCGTCAATTTGCATCGAAATGGATGTGATGTCATGACATCCCAAATCTAGGCCTCCAGCTTTTAAATATGTACGTCCTAGCTGCGCCCCGCGGCTTCGCACGCCTATACCACGAGAACTGATTTATGGGATAAAAAGTAGCTTATGTGTCACTCCAAGCCTATATAGAACTACCTACATATATGCAAAATTTCAACCCAATCCGTTAAGTCATTTTTGCGTGAAAGAGCAACAAACATTTACATACATGTTTACAAGCTTTCGGGTTTATAATAGGATGGCATAGGCAAACCTTACTTCCTTCCTAATAAGTTCCGGAAATGACTCTGTCAGGAAGCCAATCTCACGGCGGGCTAGCTTCAATGTGCGCGCTCTCTCCTTCATATTCTCTTTTATTTCATTCTCTAGCTTGGAGAATTCGTACTTCCGGTCGTCAAGGTACTCCATTGCCAGCTGACCCATTTCCGTAGCGCCCATGAGGCACTTCCCTTGAGCGCGACAGTCCAGTTTTAGAGCTTCAAGGACCACAGTGAAGTACGAAGAATCCTACGGGAGAATAACACATCTTCATTGACAAAGAAAAATACAATTAATTATAGATATCACTAAGAACTAGTTTCCAATTGAAACAATTGAACTAGCGCAGGCTTTAGCAAACAATCTACTGGAAGGTACTTAACTGATGCTACAAAGATCTTTCTCGATTAAATTGAAGTCGATGGAAGAGCCGTCTTAAGAGTTATACTTGAACTCTACTCGCTTAACAGGTTATTAAATACAGATTACCATCCCCTACCATCTAATTTCGTTCGATCGTCGATGCAGATAAATTATAAATTATAATGTACATCAGCTTTTGATTAATAAAGAAAATATGTATAATACAATACAACATCTAAGTAAATATTGGGAGATGAGGTGCTAGCACCTTGAAAATAGAAAGCTCAAATTAGGTGCAATTAAGTCTACCTCCTCAACCTCAACCTCAACCGCCGTATTAGTCCAGTGCTGGACGCAGGCCACCCCTGATAAGCGCCTTATTGACGTTTATCGCATGATAATACCCATAATCCCCACGCTGGGCATGCGGGTTCGATATACCTTAGTCGCCTCTTACGGGACCCACGGGTAGAGTTGGGGTGGTGCAATTTCTAAGCCAGCACCATACAGATATCCACCACCTAAATCCACCTACCTCAGAATTAGCCGGAACGTGCTTTAGTGTGATTGATTGGCTAAAAGACGACGAGACGACGCAACTATCTCGAGTTTGTTCAAATTATTGCACAACATTGGAAATGCAATTACTGTGAGAAAGTGTTGCTCGGGACTAACAGGGTGACACCTAGACATTTTTCAGTTATAAAAAAAAATCATATGTCCCACCATTGCAAATAGGGTGATTGAAAGAACTTAATTTTTCCATGTGTCCCCTGTGTCCATGTGTCTACAAGGACAGAGCAAGGTGACAAATGGGAATAATTCATTGTAACTAGGTCAGTTGTTGACAAAGCGCTGGGAACGTACCATATCTAAAATCCAAGTAAATGCTTCGCTACTACTTTTATTTTTGGACCTCGGGTTATTCCCTCGTGTTATACGCTGGCAGGACAGCTACTTACTAAAGCTATTGGTATGTGTGATCTCGGAGTCTACCATGACTCAAAACTACTCTTTGACGTTTACTTGGATAACATAATTACCTAGTAAGGCTTCGAGATCACTGGGATTTGTCATGAGAATCTCTAAGAGCTTTACCAACGTCAAAACTTTTTAACTGTATGTTTGTATTGTATGTTTGTAAGGAGTCATCTTGAATACGCGTCTCAGATATGGAACCCGCGTTAACAGAAGTGCATTGACCGTATTGAAAGTATTCAGAGACCTGAGTTTTAGAGTACAGATTCCAAACAAATATTTTACCTACGATGAACTCTGCAAGAAGTTCCACTGCTTGCCACTTAAAAATAGACGGGACATAGCAGAATATGTTTATATTCTTAAGATTATTAACAATGATGTTGACTGTCCTGAACTTCTTGGCAAATTAAACTTCGATGTACCCCGTAAGCAGCTTAGACACAACCCCCTACTACATGTCCAACATGTTGGAACGAATTAAAGACAAAATTCATATTACGGTGCGAGCGAGTAGAACTTTCAATGAATTCAGCAGGATATTGAACATTGACCCTTTAAATACTAGCATTCACAGGGCAAGGCGATGTATGACTTCCGACTTTTTATGCACAATATGATGTAATTATTTTTTCTTAGTCATTAACTATTGTTTCTTTTTATAATGTTAATAAAAATAATTTAATATAATTATCGACGACATTAATTGTAGTGTATAATATACACTTAGATAGTTTATTACGATTCTATTAGCGAATGCCTTTTATTAGCTTTCTGTGACTATTTTAGTTTCTATTGTAATTAGTTAACCTGGGGCCTAATTCCACTATTTTTTAAACAAAATGCTATAATGGCACCTTAATGACGCCATACGATTAAGTCGTAAATTTATTTGAAATTTTATTACCTTATGATTACAATCTCTATGACTTATAATATCGTGTGAATAATGTGGTGGGGCATATAATCATAATCGTTATAGTCATAGATACCTATGGCATAAACAAAAAAAGATCGTGTTAGTAGAATACCAAAAGGAGACAATGGCGATGATTGTTACGCGATAATGAAGCGTTAATATTGTCATAGTGAGGCGATTGTGTTAGTGGAATCAGGCCCCTGAT
This sequence comes from Eupithecia tripunctaria, assembly GCA_955876795.1. Taxonomy (NCBI): domain Eukaryota; kingdom Metazoa; phylum Arthropoda; class Insecta; order Lepidoptera; family Geometridae; genus Eupithecia; species Eupithecia tripunctaria. The sequence continues at coordinate 11,249,454 of OY041599.1, forward strand.
GGCAATCCGATTTTTTTTTTTAAATAAATAAATATTATACAGATCTATGCAACACGAGAACCTTTTTCAATATATCCAGAATCTTCTTATACATGACTTTGATAGCCAGCGCGGCGTTTTTCTTTATGTTCGCTCGCTGGACGTAGTTGGCGACGGTTTGCTCCTTCACTTCGGCTGGCAGCTTAGCCGAAACCTCGAATAACAGACGGTCTCGAAGTTCGGCGGACTCAAGCTGCAAATTTATAATGATTTTTAATGATGATGTATTAAAATATCAGTTATAAAGTGGGTACCCATAACAAAAGCTAATACTTCGGGCTACATGATGTTGAGTGGATTGTCCAGCTTAATGAATAAATTAATTTTAAAGTAAATAAACCAATGGAAATCAACAATACTGGAATTTTCACGGCGGATTATCTGGCTCCAAAGTAGGTAAAACTTGCGTTGTGGGAATTGCACCCGATGCCATAAATAGCTGTTAATAATTTTACCGTAAAATAGTCGAGCCAGTTTATAAACTCTGATTAAAATATCATCTAAACTACGGCATAGCTGGTATACAGGGTGTCCCACGGACATGTAGTAAAAACACTAAATATTGTAAATAAAACATTTTATATGTCTGATTGAGTCAAAATTTTCTATCAATACTAATATTATAAAGAGGAAGGATTTGATTGTTCGTTAGTTTGTTTGTTTGTATTGTTCCAAAACTACTCAAACGATTTAAAAAATTCTTTCATCATTAAAAAGCTTACATTTCAGACGGGAGTTACGCAGACTATATTTTTCCTGGAATTCTCACGTAAACGAGAATTACGCGGGTAAAACCGCGAGGCGCTGCTAGTCTACAATATTTATGGTAGATACTTTCCTTGCATGTGGCATGACCGTTATAGCTTTACACTGGGTACTGAGGGGGACTTTATTTGATTCTGTACGATAGATTTTTAAAATTTTCTGGGCTATCCGTAATAATAAGATAAAATAGGTGGCGGCGCCATAACAGCATGCCATTTTCAACCTGATTTTTTATCTACACAATTCATAGAAGTTGAGAATAATAGCTACCTGTAGATTGCGGAACTTTTCCATCTTCTTGTTCTTGATATATCGAATTCTGTCCAGCTGCTTCCTCTTATTGAAGTTTTCTTGGTGGATACTTAACAACACTCGCTGGAAAAAAATAAGTGAATTAGTACTTTCACAACTTTATAATTATAGAATGACACAGGAAATATAATTTTTACTACTCATACTTGGAAAGTAGGTTGGAATTTGCCTGGGAAGCATGATGAAAGTACCTAATACTTTTCGTCCCTAGGAACGAAAAGTAATGACAAGTAGTGACAGCGGAAGTAATTTTACCATAGAATTTAAATAAATATCTCACCTAAGTCGATGATTTATGTAAATTAAACTTTTTATCCTTAGCTAATTCATACTTCTATTTTTACTTTACTTTTCTTCGTAATGAAAAGCACAGTGTTTACCTCGGGTGAAGGTAACATTTAGTCCCTCGAACTATTAGCGCCCTTGCTACGCTCGGGCTCCAAATCCCGTCTCGGGACTAAATAAGTTACTTTCATCCCTTGAACCTTGTACTATTATTTGCACCGAAATCACTTAGATTCGTACACTCGGGTTTGTCGGCAATAGGAAGAATAGTGTGAGGATTTTCAGTAAGTCTCACAAGTTTGTTAAACAAAACTTTATCGTTTAGAATTCACATTACATTTGCAAGGTTTCTGTGCACGACGAAGACGAGAACTTAGCCTAGAGATCTGAAGATTAGATTAAGATAAAGTTTAATAGAGAAATAAAGTCCCAAGTATTAAAGTTTTGCTCGCCGCTGGGTATAGCGGGGTGGGGATAGATTTTTAATAAAGATGTGAGCTTTCGGGCAAAGTCAGTCAGTTTTTTCCAGTCACAGTTAATAAACAACTACCACCAAAGATGCCCGAGCTCTTTAACCTACAGATCAAGGCGGAAACAGCCAAAGCTTCCCGTGAGCTTGCAGAAGCGCAACTAAATCAAAAATACTAAATCAACTAAAGTCTGGTAGACATCGCTCTTGAGCGATAAGACCGCCAATTGTCACATATTATGTTTATTTTGTTTGTTAATTATGTTGGCTACAGCAGCGGCGGGAGGAACCGCTGCCACCCAAGGCCACAGCGAAGGCTCCAGAAGCGCTGAGAGATGACCAAGGAGTACGGGAGGACCAGGCAGGAACTAGTTAGTAAGATTGTTTTAAAATTGATTTATTAATTCAGACACAAAGATCCATAGAAAAGAGCATGTAGTAAATGTCACAGATTAAAATAATGTTAAAATAAGGTACACAGTCATAACAAAAACTTAACTAATATAATAAATTTGCTTGGCACATGGGTTGATCAGGCTGGACATCCAGTGCCTTTGCAGTTTACCGCAATGTCTATCAGCCAGAACCCGTAACAGACTGTTAATGCTGCCCAGCATCCTGCGTTTTATTGATGTTATTTTATTTGTAATCACAGCATAAAATTCCTTTACATTTAAGACCGGCCAACCCGTCTTACTTTTCATACAAACGTTCTTATGTGATTATGGCGTCTAACTATTATGGTATCTTTTGTACTATATCCAGGTTTCTATCATAACAAAAAAAGTTTGGAGACTCAAATTCAGTATAAGCTATTTTTCAAAAAAAATACTGACTTTGCCCGAAAGCTCACCTCATCGCTCACGCTCATCTTTATACAAAATCTATCCCCACCCCGAACTTTATTTCTCTATTAAATAAATAATAGATTCAGGCGTTACTTTGCGGAAATCCATTGTAAATATAAGAATGAAAAATATTTAGTAACAATTCCGCGAAAAACCTTCTGTGATAAAATCTAACAAATCATACAAAATTATACATTTATGCAAAATGAAAGAACATTTATCAAAGCAAGACGACTTGCTTTGATAAATGCATCCACCTGTGTGTCCTAATAACCATACTATCTGCTAATTAACTGTTTTGTGAGAGAACTGGTGCCTGTGATAGGTTTTAGAAAAAACCTGTGGTACAGGTCACCAGGCCCTTCACTCCGCGGGGAATAGGAGTTAGTTAATTAACTATTATGGCCTGTCACATTTTATAATTGAATATCTATTGAAACTATATAGTTTACCACTACATATACTTACAATATTACTTATCTATTAATAAATATCTTACACGTGCGTAGCCGTGGGCAGAAAAACGAACCATAATGCGACGAAATCACCATCGTAGGCGTAGATGCTCTACGAACCGTAGACCCGCTACGATGCGTAGGCTCTCTACGATTCTCAGATTTTTCTAATAATACTTACTGACTAATGTTTTTTATTTGAACAAAACTACCCCTGCGTCATTATCAATATTCTTATATATTCAGCTAGTAGATATTATTATATGTAACTTTAGCACTTTCTTAGAAACTAGTTAATTTGTTCATGTACGAACCCGTCTTGTGTCTATACATAGCTATTTTGAAATCCGGCCTTAGTATTAATTTCGCATGAAGCAAGTTATTCTGTTATTATTAATTGTATTTTTTTGTATTACTTGTTTTAATTTCTTGTTGTACTTACTTGTATTGTTTCTTGTTGAAATTGTATCTATTTAACATCGCATGAAGTAACTCAAGGTTAAAATAACGTTAACCAAAACTAATTTAAAATTAATTGCGGTTACGAGAACGATGTTCCACTTCTTCATTTATTTTGAGTTTTTTTAATAACGGTTCTTTAGGCAAATCAACGATACTTTTTACAGTATTATACAATAATTATATCTACACGATTCTTGTAAATCATTTCTAAAAACTACCGCAACCAAATTCCATCATCGGTTGCTACATTTCTTTGAAAGTATTGTTTTTTAATGAGTATTGTGAAATACCTAATGTGTAACTTGGAGAGTTTCTCGTAATTTCAAAATGTTTCAGAGTTTTAAAAGGCAACGAAAAACAAGTTCTACCTTCTGTTGCAAAACAAGGTTACACTTTATTTCCAATACTCATTTAAAAAACAATACTTTCAAAGAAATGTAGCAACCGATGTTGAAATTTGTTTTCGGTTGCCCTTTTAAACTTATCTGGCAGGACTTAAACTGATGCCATCCTTATTGACACACCTTGGACAGCGACATTTTTAGAACTGTTTTATGAAATTTTGTATAACACAACCCTGCTTAGCTTGGGCCTATATTATGCTGTGTGAATGTCCAGTATTATTTATTAAATAATAAAAATATATATATAATTTTTTTCATAAGTAACGTATCATTCGGTCTCGCATTTCAAAGTCTGTCATTTTCCTAGGGATTTTTTATTGATTAATTAAAAAAGGGAAGATAGGTTACGATCTCCCAGCGCTCACTCAAAAATTGGCATGTGTTACAACTACACGCAAACACATACGCTCACAGTTATATTTCCAGTCCTGTGCAATACAAAGAAGAACAAAGACGGAAAGACGTATCTAAGACCGAAGTGAGACCGAGACAACAATATTTCACGCGAATCACGAACGCCCGTGCCGCCACCGGTCCAACGACGGTGAATGAGGTGGGAGCACACAATTTTACACAATATGAGGTTGCCATTTTCGAGAATCTAGTACCTCATCTACCCTTTTTAATTAATCAATGACATTTTTACATCTATTTACGTTAGTAACAAACAAGCGAGCGAGAGCGTAGTTTTACGTCCACGCGATAGAGGCAAGCTGAAGACAGGGTTCCATAGAGCTTATTCCCTTAGGCCTATTGTCCAGCAGTGGACTATCAAAGGCTATCAAAGACTATCAAAGATGATGACGATAAAGGCGCTGCACAAAAGTGTATAGGAAAAGGAGACAGATACGTCGAATGGACTCAGCGCTAAGATATAGATTGGATAAATTTTGAAGCGACTTGATTACGCTTCCGACTGGTAATGATAGGGATCAGTTGAGCTACCTGTAGATTTATGGCGATAGTCTGCAGTGGGCTTGCTGTTTCATTTGTCAACCTTCAGTTAACTAGTACTGTAAATCAGTTTTGATTTATTTTATTTGTATAAAAAAGTAACAATTATAATTTTCTTATACACGAAAGAATAATGTTTTTCTCGCGTCTTTTTAGGTATAGTACGTGTTTGTCTGCAGACAAATACGTACTATACCATACCTTAAAAGACGACATAATAAATAATAACTACATAACAATAATCACACTAATATTATAAAGGCGAAAGTTTGTCTGGATGTATGGATGGATAGATGGATGGATGGATGGATGTTTGTTACTTCTTCACGCCAAAGCTTCTGGACGGATCTGGCTGAAATTTTGCATACAGATAATTCTAATCCTGTAATCAAACATAGGCTACTTTTTATCCCATAAATCAGTTCCCGTGGGATGAAAATCACCTTTTAACGTTTCCATAGGAACGCGTGCGAAGTCGCGGGGCGCAGCTAGTCATACTTATATCTGTAACAATTTTACACTCAGATATTCGATATTTGAGCCCCTCATATAATGTATAAAAAACTTGTGTTAGAGGGTCTCGCTCTTCCATATCAAACGTTGCAGATGACATCATTATTGTAACCGACAAACAAAGCAAAAGATAATTTTAATTGTACATGTCTATTCTAATTGTTAAAATCTAACATCTAATCTAAGTATGTCTAGTTTTTCTATTATTGTCGAACGCAACAAATAACGAGTATTTGAAGATTTGATAAAAGAGTTTCGAAACACTCCTCGGCATTCCGGAAATGGCCTGTTAAATTTTAAAAGGCTGTGCTAACAATGCGATTGCACCGAACGAGCAGACTCAAATCTCTTTAGAGCGGAGCTATAAAGTCAGCACTGGTAAGGAAATGACCTCACGATCGTACGATTGGTTTGACGGGAGATTTTCAATCAAAGTTGCAGATCTCATTTGCTTGGCATCAGGCCTGGTCCACACGTCTTATACATAAGTGCATTCGGTTCGCTTATCAAGTCAGGTATATTTAGATAAACATATTTAGTAGCTGTATACGGTGTGTTTTTAGCAGTACAAGCGACAATCCAAAACAACGAAAACCAATTACATTTTGATAAATTTTAGAAAATCTTAAAACTCTTCCGATCCGAATCTGAACCGATTTTGGGAATTTAATAAATAAATATTTTGACATTATGGCCGATTCGCATAGCACTGTGTAGCAAAACAGTAACTTAAAATGGGGCAAATGTCGAATAAAATTATTTTTGACCTCTCTCGCTCGAAAACAGTGACTTTGCTGCTCAAAACCAGTGAGCAAAATCAAATTTTGCTTACAAGTGGAATAAAGGATATTCAACAAGTTGAAAAAAAATATTTGAATTTAGAATGGTGTTACGGCATTTCAATGGCTATTAATACTCTAAAAAGAAAAAACTCATCGCCTTGTTCAAAAACTCTTTTGGCACGAAGACGATGCTTTACTTTATTGCTACCAATGTTTTATTATTTTTAACTATTTATTATTTTAAATCCCGAGCTAGCGAAGCAGTCTACTTTAGAGCCACTCGCTACGCCCGTTACTCTACTCTAGACTGCTTCGCTAGCTCAGGATTTAAAATCGGCACGACAACAATAAACCGTTTTGCTCACTTGTTGAACAAATAACTAATAAAAAGCATAACAATATTTTCACGGCAGAAAAGGAATATAATCTGGGAAAAACGTAAAATCTTACATATACAAATGACGTCGCTCAATGGGCGGCCTGAATAAAAGTAATTTTAGAAACGTAAACGACAAAATAAAATTGCTTTTATTGAAGTACCTAAATGATTTTATTTACAAGATAAGCATTTTAGCACATAATTGCTAACCATTTTCTAAAAACCTATGCTAACTATGAGAAACTGTAATTTTATGGACTGAATTTCACGCCGATGCCTGTGGGATAAAAAATTTGCATGCCTACGACGTAGCCTAAGATATGGGCTCGGATTTATTTATCATAATCATCATAAATCTAGCTGATATAGATTTATGATGATTATGATTAATAAATCCAGCGGCGTCCCATAATGAGCGTCATAGCGCCTTGTCCGTCGGTTTTCCGCATCCAGCATCTGCCTGCAGTCTTTCGCACGCCGTCATTCCACCTGGCCGCAGTGCGTCGAACAGTACGCTTTCCGATTTTATAAGTTATGGGAAAAAAGTGATTTCAAATTGGTAAAAGTTTAACTTTCACAGTTGCAATCAACTTGTCAGCATCATATCCCGGTAGGCGTTTGGGAAATGTAAAAGAAGGTAGGTACCTACAAAGTTTAACATTTTATTAGATGTTTTTTTTTATTGTTGCTTGGAACCTACGTAACGTAATAAAACTTTTTAAACTTTCTTTTTTAAACTGTTGACGTAATAAATGACAATTATTGTCATTTATTACGTCAACAGATCGCGATCGCATACCTCCTTTTTGTTTTTATGTCCCCTACGTTTCTACCTAGTCTGACACGGATGTAGTGTGTCGTAATGAGAACTCTGTCTGTGTGTATTCGGAGTTAGAGTTCGCGCCACTACTCAAGTCCTTTAGACGCGGCGCTGCTATCGCATAACTATAGTAAATAAAACAAATATTTCATATTTATTTACAATGACTTATGCTCTTCTGGTCTGTGAGGTCTTATCCCGGACATTTCGCAGTCAAAATCGGTCGCAGCTTTCTGTTATTTCCCTAACGTGATCGGGAATTATGTAGTTGCACCCCTTTTGCCGTAAGACTTTTGTGGTGGCGCGGACTCTACAGCCGAGAATTGATGGCAGTTTCCACGACTACCCGCAATTCGTCTTCAGAATCAGAAATTCCAGTCGCCCCGTGACCGCGATCTCTGTGACACTGTAGAAACGTAGGGGAAATAAAAACAAAAAGAAACGCGGTAAATAATCGATACATAATCATTAACTACCTAACGTTCAAGAACAAACTTAAATCTAGTAGACACCCAAACCTAAAAGTTCTCACGATTATTCATATCCAATTATCGACAATGCCAATTGCATTCCATACCCATCACTACCTCGTTCGTGTATTTGTAATATTATATAATTATGTAATAGGTATCTCTTTGCTGCCAGAGTTACCTTTTGATTTCAGAAACTTAGGAGTCAAATCAATACAATGAACGCACATAGGTACATGATAATACTAGTTTATATTTATGCTACTAGTTGATGCTCGCGGCTTCGCACTCGTTGTTTCTATGGAAACGTATAAAGGTTATTTTTATCCCATGGGAACTGATTTTGGCATAAAAAGTTGCCAATGTTTGATTCCAGGATTAGGTAATTCCTAATCCTGTGTAGTATTTAAATTCGAATAAAAAAAAACAAAAAATTTAATTCGCCGTGTGGTGCCGGCGGCATAGAATTTGCACCACCCCAATTCTTCCCGTGGGTGTCGTAAGAGGCGACTAAGGGATATCTTCTGGGGGGCGGGCAGCAGCGCCCCCCGCAGAACAAATCTTTCACGAAACTGCGATCCCCAACCCGCATGCCCAGCGTGGGGATTATGGGCATTACCCCTCCATGAGTTAAACGCCAATAAGGCGTTTATCAGGGGGAGGCCTGCGTCCAGCAGTGGACCGATACAGGCAGTGGATGTGGATGTGATTTAAATTCATTCGATTCGATTGTCTATTCGATTGATTCGAATGTCATGTTTTCAAATATTTTAATAAAGCGTAAGTTTAGTTCTTCGTCAAAAGATTCCGATATCGAATCTGATTTTCGACTCATTAAAACCCCTGCAGATTGGAATCGAAAGAACGGAAACAAATCGAATGAATTAAAATACCCCTGCTGGAGTCAAACTAGAATAAAAAAAAAACCTCTAAGCTAAATTTCTGCCCGATCCGTTCGGTAGTTTTTGCATGAATGAGTACATTGAGTACCTACTGTTACATAAAAACTTTTGCGTTTAAATTATAAGCAGGTTTATACATCGATGTAAAGAAAGGGAGATGAGGTTCTGGCTTCTTAAAAGTGGCACCCTCAAATTGTGTCCAACTCTTTCCTTCCACCTCAGTCAGTGTCGCCGCCGCCGGCGGCGGTCGTTATTTGCGTGCTGATTGTTGTCTCGGTCACACTTCGGTCTAGGTACGTCTTTCCATCTATTTTGCTCATAAGTAGTTTTATTGCAAAAGAATGAAAAAGGCGTATCTTTGCGTTTATTTGTAACAAAACACAGGCCATTTATTGAGTAAGCAATGGGAGAAAGTAACGTATCTACAGAATTTTACATCTATGAGGATATAGAACATTTTTAAGTTGGCGCAATAACCTTTGTCTTATATTGGAGGCCTGGATTGGTGACTTTAGCGTGGATAATTGTACGAAAAAACAAAAGTTTATCGCGCCAGCGTTTGCTAATTTTACCATACTATATTTTATATCCCTTCAAAATTAGCCCACCAACTTAAAAAAGTAGTTACGAGTTTGAATTAAGAACCATTGAATGAGTGACATTGTTGTTTCCACTTACTCGTTTTTTTTCACCGAATTCGAACCGATTCTCGTTCTGTCAGTCGAATGATTGTAACGTTTAGAGAAGAAAAGTATGCCTTATGGTTGTAGGGGTACGGGTGAAAATGCTATCAATATTGATCATGGCATGCAATTTACGATAATATTCAATAACTCAAAATAACATGGTAATCATCATACATAATAACCGTTATTCAATGATATTAGCGTAAGCAGCCATGTTAGAGTGTGTTTTACTTCACTCAACAAATAGAAAAAACAAACGAATTAATATAGTAAGTAGTAGATTTGTACTTAAAATTAAACTTAAGAGTTTAATTTTAGTTTTTATTCAGTAATATTTGTTTTCTTTTATAATGTTTGTGGATTGTATCCCAAAAATAAGCTTCTTTCTTAAACCAGTACCTATATCGTTAAATATCTTTTGTGTATTTATCACGTTCTAAATATATAAATAACTAGCTGCGCCCCGCGGCTTCGTACGCGTTGTTCCTATGGAAACTTTTTAAGGTGATTTCTATCCCACGGGAACTGATTTATGGGATAAATGTAGCCTATGTTTGATTCCAAGATTAGAGTTACCTGTATGCAAAATTCATCCCGATCCGTTCAGTAGTTTTAGCGTGAAGAGGAGATCCATCCATCCATACATCCATACAAACTTTCGCATTTTTAATATTAGTGTCATGATTAAATGATTTTTATCCCGTTCCCGGCTAAAAAAATCTTGATGAAATTTGGCATGGAGGTAAATTGTATCAAAGGAACAATAGAGCGTTCGAAGCCGCAGGGAAAAGCTAGTACACTATAAAGTAAATAAAGAATCACATATTTTTTATTTTTACAAAACTACTTATAGATAAGGGTGTGCAATATATTATTATTTCAGATTGTTTATGTATTTAACAATTCTACCACTGAACTGCGATCCCTAACCCGCAAGCCCAGCGTGGGGATTATGGGCAATACCCCCATTAGATAAACGCCCACAAGGCGTTTATCAGGGGGAGGCCTGCGTCCAGCAGTGGACCAATACAGGCTGTTAAGGTTGAGGTTCAGGAAGTCGCTTAACGCAGTTAAAAGAGCAGCAATTAATCAAGATAAACCAAATAAACCAGGTAGAGATAGTGCCGGTTTTGTTATTGAGGCGTGTCGGTGGCGAGGTTGAACACAGTTACAGCCGACGAATAATTGAATGTTGACCGATTTATCAATTTGCCAACGGCACGTTATAGAAAAGTTAAAAACAGCTTACACAGCTTAGTTCCAGTCCAATGAGGTATATGCATGTGATTTCAAAATGGCTAAAAAATATATACGTATTCTCCATTGAAATAGAAACATATCTACATATTTATTTTAGTGAAATACTAAAATAAATATGTAGATATGTTTCTATATATGAGATGTTTTTATTGTAGAATTTAACCATTGAAAAATTGATATTTTAAATCTCAATCGCAAAATTTCAAAACGGTACGCCATTAGCCACAGCGGAAGTGACATCACTGTTCACATTTCTTCTTTTTTTATTCTGCTTGCTACACTATGATTTTGACACTAGTCTGCCCACTTCACATTTCGTATTGTCGGTTATTTTCAGACTTTTCGGAAAACCTCGTTCCTGAGATGATCACTACTGAGGTCGTCACAAAACGTTTTAATCGAGTGTGAACGTCGACGTCAAATAAATATGGCGCCAATATGGCAGCGTTTTTATCACCCGAAAATGATTGTTGTTTTGATTTGTTTTTTTTACCTTATTATTGCGAAATTCAGTAAGCGTCTTATCATTTCTCGGTTAAATAATGACCTAAAGAATCGATAAAAACAATAAAAAAAATCGATGCATATACCCTATTAGGCTAACCTAGGCATAAATAATGTTGGACAATTCACACAGCATTATCTAGCCCCAAGTTAAGCAAAGCTTGTGTTATAAAAGGTGGAACTTAGCTGTGTTTGCAAATTATATAAGCATACCTAGGGTGAATGGGACTGCAACTTGGCTGTGTTTGACGTGACGACCTCCGTGGCGCGGTGGGCAAAGGTCCGCCCGTGAAGCAGGAGGTTGCCGGTTCGATTACCGCCTCGGAACAAATGTGTGTACGATCTGCAAACATTTGTTCAGGGCGTTCTGGATGTTTTCTGTGTATGATAAAAAATATCTATCTATGTAGTGAATTGTATTAAGTATAGGAGAGCTTGGGGCTAGATAAAGCCGTTTTTTTTAACGATGATACACAAAATAAATTAATTAATTATAGAAGTAGGTATACACATTTAGTAATCGTAAAGTTAATTATAAAAGTGAAGTTAAAGGATACTATATAGTTTGTGGTGTGCGTGTGCGTGTGCGTTTACGGGTGTGTGTGTGTGTTTGAGAGTGGGGACTAGGCCTCCTGAGGACACCGGTCTCTTAAGTCTTTGTTTTTAGTAAGTAATTGTCCAACATTATTTATTTATTTTATTAGTATATCACATCTTTAAGCTTATAATCAAGATTTAACTTCCATACAACTTCTACTACTCTAGGTTAAGTGTAATCTTTAAAACTGTTAATTTCAAATAAGCCATAAACACATCACGGTCATGAAAAAATTTTGAACTGTGAAACTGTGTTGCATCCCACATACGAGCTTAGAAAGTAATTGAATGTCACTGCTGACTGACCCGATGAAGCCTGGGGCGGGAAATATCGAATTTGCGACCAGCGCAGCTGCCCCGATATTTGCCGCTATTTCTGACGAGCTTCGTCAGAAATAGAGGCACATATCGGGCCGTAATTACTTTGCCACCTGTTATTACTCTAACGAGAAAATTTAATGGATTCGTTAACGCCCTTTGATTAAACTGTCGCGGTTAAATATTGTTGGTTGTTTTACTTTTTATCAAGCGTCGATGTAAACAGAGCTTATATTATGGGTATATATAGTGGACTAATTATAGGTACGTACGAAGTGAAACTCTGTAATATATTTACAATTACAAGAAGGTCTTTAAACTCAAGGTTGTCGTTCACACGTCCTACCCTAGTTGCATATGAAACTTAGCATTCAAATATCGGCTGAAATCGTTAAATTTAAGTAGGTACCTACATTTCACAGTGATTGAACAACTTGAACTTAAACTAACGAGCTGTGTGATGCTGGCTTGGAATTTGCACCACCCCGGGCACCGACGGGGTGTCGTAAGAGGTGACTAAGGGATATCCAACAAGGGGCGGGCAGCAGCGCCCCTTGCAGATCAATTATAGCACCAAACTGCGATCTCAAACCTGTATGCCCAGCGTGGGGATTATAGGCATTATCCTCCATGAGATAAATGCTAATAAAGAGCCGATAAATATCGATTTTCATGTTTTTCTCCCTACACATTATAGATCGTTTTTTTTTCTGCCTCATAATCACCAGACTTGTATACATAATATACATATGATATATTTGGGCTCCTAATAAGGTTCTGTGTTGGTTTCTAACAAGAAAAAGCATGTTTACAAAAAAAAATCATATGTCTATGGAAAGGGATTTTTGGACCGCTGTGCGCCACTGCACGCGCCGCTAACAGTCAACAAGGCTTTAGACTACAGCTAGTGATAGAAGTGTTTCATAAAACCTTTATCTCTAACTTATTTATTTCTCTTCGTATAATACCGAACCCAAACCAACGAGACCAACGAGTTCCCGCGACCACACGTTCTAATTCTAATTCTTAGTGGGGAAACTAAGATCTGCACGGACGTCTCGCATAGGAGTGTATTGTGCATATCCACCTGCCTAAGCAGGCCCTAACCAGACCTTAGGTGGCTGACAGCTTTGTTTCAGCTTTTTGAGCACACGTAGCGTACCGAGCAACTTATCGAAGAAGCCCTCGTTATACTATATCGATTTACAGACGGTGAGAATACGTTTGTTTGATACGAATCAATCACTCGATACTTTGACAGGTCTTGCCATATTAATCGAGTGATATGTAGCGTGAATTACCATCCAGAGCCGACGACGTATTGGCATGTCACGTGACGTAAGGTTGCATTACCTGTGTGACAGGCCATTAAAGCTGGTTTACACAGGGTTAGTGCACAAGTCAGTAGAGGTGCCAATGCCGGCGGCGCGGCGTGGACACTGGTTTCAACTGTTTACATGTAGTCATAGTCGTGGTAAGCTTTGTATGTAATTGTTTTAGAGTAAAGTCAATGGGAAAAAAATGAGTTCGCGAAAAAAGCATAAACAACGATTGAATTACGAATACTATATACGATTTCTGTGTGAATATAAAAGTCAGCGCTGATTTCAAATGAATTTACACTATGTTTTTTCCGGGTCAGCGCTAACTAACAGAATTCGAAATAATTCTGAGTCAGTCACTGACCTTGTGTAGACGAGTCTTTATCTATGACACGGAAGATGTAAAAAACATATAATAAACTAGCTGCGTTGTTCCTATTTTCTTTGCTATAAACCTCACGGAGCCCGAGACCTTTCCAACGAATGCAAAACCGTGGAAATCGGTTCGTGCGTTCTGGAGTTATAGCGTCAGGAAGGAAAACCCAACTTATTTTTATATTATCCTCTCCGCTGGCACGGCGCCACGGATGGGCTTTTCGAAATTAACGCCTGACTGGCACGGCGCCACGGATGGGCTTTTCGTTTTTATTTTTTTGTTTCTTCACAAAATCGGTCAAAGGTACGCATAATCTGTACACGCACCGGATGTTGTGTATGTTTATTTGAAAGAGCATTTCAGTGTTGTCAGTCTACAATAATAATCCATAGAGGCATAGAGGAAATTTTTTATTTAGTGATCGAATCAAAATTAAAAACCGGCAAAAAATCGCACTTCGCGGCAACTTTCGACTTTGGTACCCTCTAAAACGAAAAAATGAGCGGTAACGTATTCTTTTTTATTTTTATTATAATATTAGATTAAATAAACTAAAAAATAAAACACATACAGTGCATAAAATTCGTTTAATTTTTTTTACACGAATATATACATACATATACGTAAGCATACATATACGTTCTCGTACTTTCCATAAATCCTCATTCGATATTTTTAAACAACTTCAGAGTATTTACTACCTATTTTATAGGAAATTTTACAGAGAATCCAAATATATATAGTAATTGAAATTATGATTTAATTAGAGATTGATTTAATATAAATATAAATAAATAAAAAATGATGGACCATTCACACTGCATTATCTAGCCCCAAGCTTGTGTTATGGGTAGATCCCGATGACTGATATAGGTACATAATAGGTACAATACGTTCCATATTTTTACTATAGTTACATAGAAAATACTCAGAACACCCGGAACAAGATTTACCCGAATAGATCGTACAAATATTTGTCCCGATGCGAGAATCGTACCCGCAACCTTCTACGTTGCACATCGGTCGTCAGTCATGTCATTTGTTTTGAAATTTTACTAATCGTAGAATATGTTATACTAGCTCTACCCCGCGGCTTCGCCTATCCCATGGGAACTGATTTATGGGATAAAAAATACTATGTGTAACTATGTGTTATTCTAGGCCTAGAACTACCTGTATGCAAAATTTAAGCCCGATCCGTTCAGTAGTTTTCAAAATTTGATGTGTACCAAATGGATTTTTTGTCTGAATAAATGAATTTTTAACCGACTTCAAAAAAAGGAGGAGGTTCTCAATTCGTCTGTATTTTTTTTCTTCCCGTGTGGTCCCATTTTAATTTTGTTCAGTTCTGACAGTGGGATCCATGAAAATTCACGAAAAAACTGTAAAAATTGAAGTCGGTTTATAGTTTCTTAAACACAAAATTAATTATTAATTACAAGCTATAAGTTGCAAACACGGCGCGGTCTCAATACGAAAAGGGCATAATGACTTAAATATTTAAAAGTAAAGATGAGAGTGGTCGACAGTGTATCACGAAGTTCTAGAAACTATTCATACGTGAAAAGACACACAGGTTATATATAACTCTACGCTAGAAATGGTGGTAAAGAAACCTTATGATTATTCTATTATATTCATTCTATTTCTTTATAAACGGTCAATTTGAATGCACCCGCGGGACCCTATTATTAAGACTCGCTGTCCGTCCGTCTGTCTGTCCATCTGTCACTATATCGTATCCATTTCGAATGGAGCATAAACGCAAACAAACCGCCCATACTCAACCTAAAATTCACTTTTTTATTCTTTTCCTTTTTTAACGTAATTAACATTACTTATCGATTTTAGATCCTCCCTTCAATAAAAAATGCTTACAATATCTGAAACTCGACGCCAAGCAAGTGAGATTTGTTATTTGTGTCGTACTTTGTTTACTAACATGCTTCATTAAAAATGGATAAACCATAGGTTTTATCCATTGATTTATTAAAAAGTGAAGATAGGTTACGTTCTCCCAGCGCTTACTCAAAAATTGGCATGTGTTACAACTACACGCAAACACATACGCTCACAGTTATTACAAAGAAGAACAAAGACGGAAAGATGTATCTAAGACCGAAGTGAGACCGAGATAACAATATTTCACGTGAATCACGACCGCCCGTGCCGCCGGTCCGACGGTGACTGAGGTGGGAGCACACAATTTTTCACAATATGAGGTTGCCACTTTCGAGAAACCAGTACCTCATCTTCCCTTTTTAATAAATCAATGGTTTTATCACACGAAATAAATATTAAAGCGGGCTCCCATTTAACAGACATGATATTTTTGCCATTTTTATAGGTAATTGTACTATACCCGCGTGCACGAGTATGACTCACACTTGACCGGTTTTATTTCAGTATTTAAATGTACTTATTAATTGTTGCAGGGCTAAGACATGAGTGTCATTTATAAGAACGAAAACGATCAGTTTGCTGTCAATAATGTGCTCGAGGAATGGAATAAGGACGTCCACCAATACCAAATTAATCTCAGGTGAGTGACAATTTCTCATTTATTTATTTATTTACTTTTAGGGAAACCATCAGCACATTTTACATAATATATGGATGATAGAATAGAAGTTGGTGGGTTATTGACAGGAATCCACTGATAGATACACATTAATTTTTCTTGAAGGTGCTTATGTGATGAAACAAGCCTTTACCTCTAACACATTATATCATATGTACCTACTTATGGTTGATATTGATACATCGCAATCGTTACAACATTAGACTAAAAAACAATACATTAAACAAATGATTGAATAGGTAACACTCACATTCACAATAAGATGGCTCTTTAGTAAACTGAGGCCGCTCGGACTCATCCCAACGGGATCATTCGAATACAGAATTCAAATTTATAAAATAAAAATAAAAACAAAAACTCATCATTCACATCCATTGACGGAAACGACAAAAAGAAAAGAGAAACATGTAGCCAACAGAGAAAACACAATAACAATGAAAAATCAACTTTTTACGTGTACAACAGTGTTCACAGTACGTACAAATATTTGAGAGTCAGAGTCAAATCGATTATTTCTTCATTCCTACATTATAGTCATAGTCATTAACATACTTATTTATCAGAAACATATATATGTGCATACAAAATAAGATAATTAAAATAATGTCCATCATGTTCTACCATTATAAAGTAGGCATGCAAAATTTTTAATTAAGAACAAGTACATTAGGATCCGTAACGAATACATCCGACAGAGAACCAAACTTATCGACATAGCTCAAAGAATTAGCAAGCTGAAGTGGCAGTGGGCCGGCCATATCTCGCGAAGAACCGAAAACCGCTGGGGTTCTTGAGTGGAGACCGCGACTCGGCAAACGTAGTGTAAGGCGCCCTCCGGCCAGGAGGAATTACGATCTGCGAAAGACTGCAGGCAGATGCTGGATGCGTCAAGCTGAAGACAGGGCGCTATGGCGCTCATTATGGGAGGCCTATGTCCAGCAGTGGACCAATATAGGCTGATGATGATGATGATGATGTATGATACAACCCGCACGCCATACACGCATTACAACCCGCACGCCTTCGCCTTTGGCCCAGTTACGGTTTCTGTGTCTGGTGGCTTTTATGGTTGGAAGTGCTTGCTGAATATTTTGTATTAGTTATATAGATATACGAGAAGTAGGTAATCGGGCGTCTAAAATACTTCATATTTCGAATACGAATATTCAATTATTTAAATTAATCTGATTTGTCTTCGTGCAGCATTATGCTAATTCTTACTATTTGATCTCCTTAAGCACAGATTATAAAAAAAAACAAAAGCATTGCATAATAAAAAAATAACGTAGTTTGACGAATTAATTACGGATGTAAGCGGGTTAACAACGAAGCTTAAATGATGAAACGTTGGTGTTCTTTCAACACAAATAAGGTTCGTAGTCAACCTGCTTACATCCGCAATGAATTACATATGAAATTAGAAGAAAACCATGAAACCTGCCAAAAATTGGGTTAGCTAATGGATATCATATCATCAGTAGTTAGACTGCCACCTGAACCACCTGAAGGTAGTCTTTAAAATCTTTCTACAGACCGCCAAAACCAATGATTGATTAATCATGGTCTCTGATAAGTCTTACTGGTAAGGGACCGAGGCTATTCGGAGTTTTGAGAAAAACCTGATCCTCTGGTTAAAACGACATGTGACCCGAGAGCTGTTTTCTATCTGGTGCAGCGCATCAGCATTGCCAATTGCCATACGGGGTAATGCATCAGCGTCTTAGGGACGCTTCTACTAGAATACCCTAACATGGATCACTGCCAGTGAAGTGTTTTGTCTCGTCCCAGATTTGGCAGAATTAATTTAATATATGATATTGTTATTGAAAAGATTTGATTAACATGATTGACTTTCCTGAAATCATTTAAGATACGGGGTACAAAATTCCCTGTCTTTTCTTAGGCACTACCGCTTGGCACTACTAGTAGAGTCAAGGGAAATTTTACTTTCCCATGACACCACCTTTCTTATTGGCTGATTAAACGCATATTATAAAATCTCCCGTGGATTATCTCATTACCAACGACACTACTAATACTAAGTATATCAAGATAAACAAAATATTTTTAGTTTTATCTAATAAAAAACATATGGGAATGTTTTTCAACGATAGGAGACAGATTGAATACGGCCACACTAAGGCCCGTATTATGAAAGCTTGCTCAGTCTTCAATCTCTGCTTGAGTAACGCTTTTCTATAGCATAAATGTTGCTCAAGCATAACTCGATGACTGAGCAAGCTCTCATAATACGGGCTTTGAACCGTTCATCATTTAGCGCGCTGACTGTGCTGTTGAGCTTGAGGCCGACAGATACATAAATTCGCGACTAAACGTCTGGCTACATAACGTCTCGCTACGTAACGGGAATAATTATTTCCTCTCAGTAAAACTTCCTAATCTCAATATTTCTGGTAGGTACTGGCATGGCGCTCATTCTTATCCCCATGGATTTGGGACACCTTGTATATTGGGGGTCGTGAAGTGACCCATCACGGAAGCGTCTTATTAAAGTTTAACAACTGAAAAGTTGGTTATTATTAATCGAATATCGAAGATCCTTGATTATGTAGGTTATGTTAGGTATGACGCAACTACCGTTATTGTGCTTAAGAGTGTGCATTAACGCCTCTCACCACAAGATGGATTTTCAGCGGGATGACAAGATATGGTTTTCTCGCAAGTGAGAAGTACCTTAAGAGTTACCTTATTACATGTAGCAACCAATCGTAAAAATAAAAGAAAACTAAAGTAATACTTCTAGGTTACTTACCAAAATAAAAACAGAACAAAATGAATGAAATGTGTGCGAAAACATGTAATTCAAGATAAGAGATCGAAATTATATTTCCCTACTTATGAAGGTGGCAGCTTTCACAGATTGTGAGTTAAATAAAGATTTTGAAGTACAACGTTAAGTTTGTTGTATCTATTATAAGCTATCTTTTAATAGGTACCTCTGTAATAATTTTAACTCATATAGTATAATGCGAAAATAGAGTTTGGTGGCCAAAAAGCACAACTTCGTATCTCTGCCTAAGCTTTACAAAATGAAACTATTACAGAGGCATGAATAAAAAACTTTTAATAGATACCACAAACTGAACGATGGATTTTTAAAACTTGCTGCGTTTAACGTAATAATAAGATAAAATAGTAGGGGCACTTTCACTGGTGGTATGGGCCTTAAGTTTAACGGGATAAATACTTATTCATCGGAAATAAAATTTCTATGGGACCATCTCGGAATCATTCTCTATACAATAGTGAAAATCAGCAAAATCGGTTGACCATAGGCGGAGATATTATTAAAATTCATACATACATAAAAAACATCAAGACAAGTTAAAAACTTCCAGTTTTTTAACCTCCTTCAAAGGAGGAGACAAACAGGAGACAAACATTAAATAAAAATACAGTCGAATTAAGAATATCCTCCTTGATATTCGGAGGATATCAATATTCGACTGTATTTTTATTTAATGTTTGTTACCTCAGAACTTTGACTGGGTGATTCGATTTTGATGATCCTTTATTTTTCAAAGCTGGTGCTTCCCGTGTGGTCCCATTTCAATTTGGTCCAGTTCATACAATGGCATCCATAAGAAAACCATATAATTGATTGAAGTCGGTTTATAAGAAGCCCTACGTTTGAGCAGAGCGACACACTCACGCATCATAAATACATTAGGTATATGTCAAATCATATAAACATAAATTATGGTACTGGTAGCGCGGAAAATAATGAATTACGTAGTAATAAATAATTATTCTGTGGTAAACCGCAGTCAAAACCTTTGAAGCCTAAAATTGTGTACACAAATATGAGTTTGATGCGAATATTTCAACGAGGGAAGCATATTTGTGTAATATTATAGTTAAAGAGTTGATTGCACTAATTGCTTTTCCGGGAATTCTGGTAAAATAATTATGTGTTAATAAACAGCGAGAATGCGTATGTTGCCGGTATTTATTATCGAATATTATTTTAGTTTTTAATATAGTCGCCTTTAGGTACATATAATCGACTTCGAAAATAGGAAAATGTTTTATGTTCGGCTTTATGTACGTACGTTATGGTTTATTTTATGTATGTACGTTGATTTATCCATGTGCTCCAAGCTGTGTGGTGCTGGCTTAGAATTTGCACCGACCCAACTCTTCCGTGGATATCGTAAGACTACGAGATATCCACCGGGGGCCGGGCAGCAGCGCCCCCTGCAGAACAATCATCACTAAATCACAATCCGCATGCCCAGCGTGGGGAATATTCCAGCTTTAACAGCCCGTGTTGACTCTTCTGTGTTCCAAGGAGGTTTCATAAACTCACTTTGAGCCTTATCATGCTAGCGATTTGCGAGCGACATCAAAGCGTGAGTAGCACGCGCCGCGACGACGCCGCGGGCACGCAGCGAGCTCACGCGATTAGATAAGGCGCATACCCGAGCCAATATGACAGCGATACCTATTTTATCATATTTTTACGTTTATCATAGGAATTTTTAAAAATCCTACGTTCAGTTTGTAGTATCTATTATAAGCTATTTTTTAATACCTCTTTCATAATTTTATCTCATATAGTTTAGGAGGAGATACAATAATAGAGTTTGGTGGCCAAAAAGCGCAACTTCGTATCTCTTCCTAAGCTTTACAAAATGAAACTATTACAGAGGCATTAATAAATAACTTATAATAGATACCCCAAACTGAACGTAGGATTTTTAAAACTTGCTGCTTTTAACGTAATAATAAGATAAAATAGTTGGGGGCGCCACTTTCGCTGGTGTATGGGCCTTAATAATGCTGGACTATCCACTAACCATAATCTAGCCCGCAGCTAAGCAGAACTTGGGTTATTGATTTTTATAGGCTCTTTTTATTGATATATAAAATATTTATTAATTTATACACTTATTCACTTCTATTTTACTGTTGTATTCTTGTTTTGTATCGCTCTAATTTTGTATAATATTTCGTATTAATAATTAGGATTAAGTGGAGTTTCGTTCCAATCATGAAGTCGAAAAAGTTTTTAGTATAATAATCAAGTAGATTTATCTTTGTCTTTAAATTTATAGTATAATATCAAGTAGGTATATCTCTGTCTTTCATTACTGCAATTCAATTATACTAATACAAAACTATTATGAACCTATAAGAAGCCAGAGGATTGAGCCCTCGTGTCTAAATACAAGTAACAAACTTAGTTAGAGCGAGGTGACATTATCTCACCCTAAATGGTTTATCACAAGTAGGTATCTATGTAATAAAAGACTAAAATAACCTAACATTATATAAAATGAAATAGACCATAGCCCAAGTAGGTAGGTATCTATGTAATAAAAGACTAAAATAACCTAACATTATATAAAATGAAATAGCCCATAGCCCATCTCTGCGAATAAATATTTTATTATTTTTATTATTATTATTATTGAACGCCCTTCGTATATCGGTGAGTAAGCGACTAACTATCGGCTATTTTCTCACTCAAGAAACGTACAAAAGATTATTAAGTAAGTACCTACCTAATATATTCCGTGTAAACAAAACAGATGCATTTAGTAGTTGATCGCTTACTCACACCGCTGGCGAGGACTCGCTCCACTAGTTTGTTGCTATAAAACTCGCTTAGCGATACTCACTCAGCGATGCTCGCTTAGCAGTCAGAACTCACGCCGGGAGGGAGACCAATTAGCGGTCATTTCTACTACAGTGCGAATCTGAAAGTCGCCACGAACGAGTTGCACTAGTAATCGTCCAACGTACTGCGCACTGCACAATCGAATATTTTTCAAAAACAGCAATGTATTGTGAAAATGTTCCTCAATGGACGAAACGACACTAGTAATTCTATGTATAATAAATAAATATCTATCTATGTAGTATATTGTATTATGTCTATCAGTTATCTACCCATAACACAAGCTCTGCTTAGCTTGGGGCTAGAAATGCTGTGTGAATTGTCCAACATTATTATTTAATTTTTCGTAGTATCGTTAAGACCCTTAATGGTGGCAGAAATTATAGTGGAGACGAAACTACTCAGAAATTTATTGAATCACAACAGAACAAGAGAATTGTATTCCCATTTGTTTTGTGGATAGAACTTATAGGAAAAAAATCCCAGTAGTTCTGTCAACAGAACTACTCAACAGAACAGGTGTGAATAGTATTCCCATTTGTTTTGTGGACAGAAAAAACAAATGGGGAACAAAATCACAGTAGTTCTGTCAACAGAACTACACAACAGAACAGGTGAGAATAGTATTCCCATTTGTTTTGAACAGAACTTATGGTAAAAAAATCTCAGTAGTTCCGTCAACAGAACACGTGGGAGTAAACGGCATAGCCGAGTGACAAAACTATCGGAACTACAATCGATTTCTGCTGCACGCCAACTCGTTTTCTTGTTTGATAGTAATAACTATTTATCAAGCTGTTTATATAGTAAAAATTTACTTGTCTAAGTGCTTATTTTGTAAGTCTAAGGAAATAAACGATTTGACTCTGACTCTGTTTTTAGTTTCTAGCTCAACTTCCTTCTCGTTCACCGTCAGCGGTAATACCTATCGTATCCATTTTGAATAGAGCACAAACGTAAACAAACAGCCCATACTTAACCTAAAATTCACTTTGTTGGCGCGTTCTTTTATACGTAATTTACATTACTTGTCGATTTTAGATCCTCCCTTCAATAAAAATTACTTACAATTATATCTGAAACTCGACGCCAAGCAAGTGAGATTTTGTTATTTGTGTCGTACTTTGTTTACCAACATGCTTCATTCAAAATGGATAAACCATAGTCCAGTCACTTTAGCGATCCACCTCGGAATTGAGAGATATCCTTACTAATATTATAATCGCAACAGTTTGTAAACATGCCTGTACGTATGTTTGTTGCTCATTCACGAAAAAACTGTGTGACGACAAAAAACATTGGTAAAATCAGAAGGTGCCAACTCGCGGACATCCGCGAGCTTCACGTCCGCGAGTTGACGCTCAAGTTGACTCCATTTACTATTTATTTTTAGGTAAAGAAATGTTTTGATAACGAGAAAAATTACTATGTTCTGTATTTCGGGAACTTTTCCTCCAGTTAACGTTCGTTTATTCCACTCTGTTTAAGTGCATTAAATATTTAGTCAAACTGAAAACTTGGAAGTGTTTAATATTTTGGCTGTTGCCTTCACAGAATCGTAACTTTAGCTGAATGCCTGCATCCGTAACTTTAGCTAGATGCCTTATTAGACAATCTGACGAACATTACGAAGATTAATACTTCGCCTGTGCGACGTTGCATATGCAACCGAGACAAGCATAGTTTTGCTACCTATGCTATGAAGTCAAGTTACCTAAATCAAGTTTATGAATGTTTCCCAATATTACAGTGTGCTTGGCAATGCGCATGTCTTAAAATAACAGAATGTCGGTGTACGTGCAATAGTTTGGTGGCTTTTATAATATAAGGCCTCTCGGCTACTTGGATTTATTTGATACTTCTGCACGCCAAAACTCCTGAACGGATCGGAATGAGACTTTGCGTGAACGTATGTAGAAAAGGCTAGACCTGTAGTAACACATATAGGTTACTTTTATATCTCAAAATCACACATATGATAGATTTTGAAATAGCCTGGTTCATCCCACCGCTGAGCAAAGGACCCCCCCCCCCCCCCCCCCCCTCCCCCAGATCTATCCAATCGGTACGGTCACGCGTGATATCTTACCAATCTCTGAGGAAGAGAAGACGTTAAGGTCATCTCGCCAGCGCATTTGCGGCCGACCTAGCCGGTGATTTCCTTCTGGGACTTAGGGTGTTGTGGCAATACACCTCTAGGGATGGAATTACTTATAACCTTAAATGGTATCTATAAAACAATAATGAGATTGACTTGGACAAGGTATCTAACTTGTATAGGTTACTTCTGTCCCGGAAAAAACGCCTGTGAAACTATAAACGTAGAGGAACTACACTGGCTTGCAAATGAATCGACTCAAGCCGGCATTTGCACATATAGTAGATTTTTCGGGAATTGGCTTTTCCGATTTGCATGCAAGCAGCCCAAGTTACAAAAGGATATACACCTACAGGGTGACACATTTAGATCGCTCAATGAGAAAGTCTAAAACTATAAGACTTACGTACGGATATCTTTTCTTGGAAACCATGTCATGAAAAACAGCATTCATACATTTAGTAATTATAATCAATGAGAAGTCACTCCTAAACCTGTTTACTGACGAGAGCAGAATATTTCTCCATGGTAAATCTTATAAATCTTTATTGTACACAAATCAAACAATACACAAAAGTTGACAACATAAACGACATGTACAAACAAAACAGAAAAATGTGATATTATTAATTGTATTAATTAACCCATTGATTTAAAAAGGGTAGATAGGTTACGTTCTCCCAGCGCTTACTCAAAAATTGGCATGTGTTACAACTACACGCAAACACATACGCTCACAGTTATATTTCCAGTTCTGTGAAATACAAAGAAGAACAAAGACGGAAAGACGTATCTAGGACCGAAGTGAGACTGAGACAACAATATTTCATGCGAATCACGACCGCCCGTGCCGCCGATCAGACGGTGACTGATGTGGGAGAACACAATTTTACACAATTTGAGGTTGCCACTTTCGAGCAACCAGTGCCTCATCTTCGTTTTTAATAAATCAATGAATTAACCTAAATTTCATAAATTCTACCATAAATACATACGAATGCCAATGCCCAATGCGGTTTACTTTTGTGCAAATTAACGGCTTGAGTCGATTCAGTAGCACGCGAGTGTAATTGATCGATAGTAATCAGTAGTTACTCACATCAGCCGTGCTGTTCATATACGTGAGCTGCAACCGTCTGTGCTCTTGGAAGGCATTCCTGAGGAACTGCTTGTCTCCGTAGACGGCAACACCGAGCTCCCCTCGCCGCGTGGAGATGTCTTTTCGAAGAGTGCGGATGTCGCGCGAGTACCGCTTCTTCTGCTTTGCCAGATCGCCTTCATGGATCTTTCGGTCTCTTTCTGTTACAAATTTCAAAGAAGTTAAACTTCTTGGAAGTTATAATACTTTAGTTTGGAACTCACTGGAACTGAACCGCTATACTATTGATAGATAGACTAACACTGACGTAGCGGACAAAGGTCCGCCTGCGACGCAGGAGGTTGCGGGTTTGATTCCAGCTTCTGAATAAATGATACGATGATATTTATGCAGAGTGTTCTGGGTGTATTCTATGTATGATAAAATATATCTATCTATGTACGTAGGTATTGTATTATGTAGATGAGTTATCTGGTAGATAACTTACCCATAAATAACACAAGATCTGCTTAGTTTGTAAGTACATGGCTACTTATGTTACCAAACAGTATATCTTTTTAAATAAGGCATACACTGCAAAGGTTCTCAATATCGTGGTCACTGACAGTGTTAACAATATGAATATATATAATATATAGATATCAACGGTAACCCTCAGGTCTACCAACACTATCTTTGATTAAAAAAACCAAAACTTGACACAAAAACCGTAATGGCCACCTATTCATATTACATTATCTACATAGGTAGTTTATATAGGGTATTTCAGTCATATAGAGTATATAGAGTGAAATAATCATGAAATTCGGTCCATAATTTTGACAATTCAAGGTCAATCATGTATGACAATTATTTTATCATGTAATATTATCAAACTACGAGCTAAGATAATTCTATAACAGACTTTTTTAGGGTTCTATAGGCTCCCAGGGGGTAAAATGGGACTCTGTTACTGAAATTATCCGTCTGTCCGCCTGTCACACAATGTAGGTAACCCTGCATTGGGAAGACGCTGCCTTCTCTAACTAGAGAACCTACTAACTTTTTTTTAAACCATTAAGTAGGTACCTACCTACTACGGGTTTGTTTATCTTATGTCCTGGAATTTAACAAATCGATTATTATGTTTGCTCACAAAATATTAACCTGTGGTAACAGGTGAACAACCTTCTTCAGCACCTAAGTACCTACCTAGCTAGGTAATATAAATTGATTTGACCTTAGTAGGTATAAGGTGGAGTAGGTGTAAGGACTCTTGTGGCTTGAGGTTAGGTGTTCATCTAATCTAAAGAAAGAAAGAATCGATTAACTCAATTGAATATTCCCTATGATAGGTACCTACTGTACCTAGGCCGTTGCCCGCCTCCCCATCGCTGGCTGCCGACCGCCGCGAGCGACCAACATCTTACCCATTGATTATTTAATAACGGAAGATGTGGAACTAG
Source organism: Eupithecia tripunctaria (assembly GCA_955876795.1). Taxonomy (NCBI): domain Eukaryota; kingdom Metazoa; phylum Arthropoda; class Insecta; order Lepidoptera; family Geometridae; genus Eupithecia; species Eupithecia tripunctaria. Next base: position 11,276,243 of record OY041599.1, read on the forward strand.
TTTCTCGAAAATGGCAACCTCATATTGTGTAAAATTGTGTGCTCCCACCTCAGTCACCGTCGGACCGGGGTGGCGGCACGGGCGGTCGTGATTCGCGTGAAATATTGTTGTCTCGGTCTCACTTCGGTCTTAGATACGATATGTGTTTGCGTGTAGTTGTATTGTAACACATGCCAATTTTTGAGTAAGCGCTGCTGGGAGAACGTAACCTATCTTCCCTTTTTAATTAATCAATGATCTTACCATGCCTTCCTTCCCTTTGGTAGGCATCACTTTGAATTGGACTCGTTTGCAATCGCCTATACTATACGGGTTTTACAGTTCACTTCACTTCAGCAACTTCAGGGAAGATTGTTTTTTTTAGTTTACCTATTTTACCACACACACAAATAACGCGCCAAACTGTTGCACAAACACCAACATTAAAACAACAAGCTAACTAATGTCAATGAAAACCAAATTCTGTACCTACCTAAGTATTTTTAATAGATGGCGTTGATTCATCACTTCAAAATTGATCTATTCCACGATTAAACCAAGTAAAAGAGAAGGAGTCGTTAGTAAATAGCAAAGAATATTTTATGTTTATTCAATAAGCTATTTGAAGCTCAATATTTGTTAATTTATGTAATAATAAGTATAGTTTCATTAGTATAACACTTCACTTTTATGGAACACTAAATGTTACATCATGTAATTTTTTAGTTTATTCAATAAGATTTTTGAAGCTCAATAATTGTAAATTTATTTAATAATAAGTATAGTTTCATTAGTATAAGACTTCACTTTCATGGAACACTAAATGTTACTTAGATGAACCAACAGTTAGTTCTAGGTGGCAAAGCACAACATTTTTTTAAAGAGCTACTCTGTTTATCACATCCATATTCCTCATCAGACTTTCACCAATTATATTATGAGTGTAACTTACCTCTATTAGTGTTTACCTACTAGGTACTATGAAATAATCTTCGAACCAAAACTCGTGTAAAATTTAAATTAGGTACATGAGCGTATCTATCTAAACTTTTCTATCCGATTCCATCCAATATCTCTCAATAATCTTGTTTATTGCATCACGCGTACCTACTCAAAGTGGAGAGGCCTTTCGATAACTTCGTAGAATTATATTTTCCGAGCGGCAAGGTAATTTATTGCATCTTGAATTCTTCCATTTGATGGAAATGCTTCGGAAATCGAAGGCAGTGCAATTTTATTTTGTAGGCAGCACTCAAGTTACGAGCTTGCTATTTATTTGTTTGGGATCGAAAGATAGAATATACTTTATTTTATTGCACGCAAAACTTGTACCTACATGGGCCAGCTTAATGCTAGATAACATTATCTACCTACTGACCTTCGGGTAGTGTGGACCTACGAAAAATTCAGTAACTAGTGCTTGATTACAAAATTTACGTCTGTCTACAATAATATAATAATAATAATCCATAAATATCCATATTTCTACACAGTAGGAAGCACCCAAATATTTGTTCCGCGTGTTCTGGATATTTTCTATGCATAATAGAAAATATGTATGCAGTGTATTGTATTAAACATAATCTGTTCTCTCTGATAATTTAGTACACATTCAAGCTCTTCTTAGCTTAAGGCCGGAGTTGTCCAGTATTCCTCAACAGCCTATAACGCTCCACTGCTGAACTAACAGCCTTCCCCCGATATGCGCCTTATTGGCTTTTATCTCAATTGGGGAAATACCTATAATCCCCACGCAGGGCATGCGTGTTAGGGATCGCAGTCTAGTTCTGCAGAGAGGGTTGCTGCCTGTACCCCGTTTTCATATTTTTTTTTTATTATTTAAATAGTAACCTAATAAACGATAGTCATCGTTGTCTATTCAGAAGTCGCCTAAACTAAACTTATTTGACAGCACTAAAAATGTCGTTTGTCTCTGTCATAATATTGACGACCTCTGCGACGCAGGAGGTTGCGGGTTCGATTCCCGCCTCGGGACAAATGTGTGTACGATCTGCAGACATTTGTTCAGGGCGTTCTGGATGTTTTCTATGTATAACAAAAAATATCTATCCATGTAGTGTATTGTATGTATTATGTATATCAGTTATCTAGTACCCATAACACAAGATCTGCTTAGCTTGGGGCTAGATAATGCTGTGTGAATGGTCCAGCAGTATTTATTTATTTATAATGATATATGGCATTATTTTTAGTCCTGTCAGTTTATTTTAGTCTAGTTTTGGCAACAACTGAATAGACACCATCATCTTTTTTTCTATGATTCCAATCGCCTCCGACATCCATCCTTACATGGCGTCCTTGGGAGATGGGTGCCACTTTGGAGCGCGTGATCCGGATACCTCGTGTTTCGTGGCCTTTATACTAAAAATAACTCTGCCTCTACCATTTAACCCACCTTGACATCCACGCTTACATGGCTACTAATAAGTTCCCACTTATGTAAACGATTATTCCGTTTATCGTTTCTTAATAAAGAGTACCTGGGTGTTTGGTAAATTGTGCTTATTAGAAATTATAGTAGTACTATTCGCCAATAGATGGCAGGAAGAGTCATATTTTTCAGTTAAATTCTTAAGTAGATTGGGATAAAGTTGAATATTGAAAACACGAATAAAATAGAACTACTATTCGCCAATAGACGTCAGGACGCGTCAGAAATAATAATTAAACTAATAAAACGACATTTTCTGAAATTGATACTTTAAACTAAATTTCATGAAAATCGTTAAAGCCGTTTCCGAGATCCGGATTATATACAAGAATTGCTTGTTTAATGGTATAAGATAAGTAAGCCCCTAACAAAAATGTCGTGAGCGTTTAATGTAGTTTCAAGTCTAGACGCAAGTATTCCCTTGTCCAGAGCTGTCAAGTCCATTTCAGTACGAAAAAATAACAGGAACTTAGCCACAGATAAGTAACATCACCGTCTCAATTTAAGTAGTAAGATTATTAAGGAAACCTATACTTTCTGAAGCGTTCATAATACTACTCATAAATTGGAAAAAAAGAAAATATTGAGATAGAAACCTTGAAAATGAAATGGAAATTCTAAACGACAAAGTTTTGTTTCAAAAACTTATAAGGCTTACTGAAAAACATGGAACAAGTTTTTTGAAATTTCCTCACATTATTGCTTGACGATTGTAGGATCGGGAAGGGCCGCCCTAAATGTAATTACTGTTTAATTATTGTTCAGTAGCTGCGCCCCACGGCTTTGCCTGCGTGGTAATCATCATCAATTTTATTGCACATCCCTAGGGGTTATAGTTTAAGAATATATAATATATGTGATTCATTATTTCCTTTCTAGTTTATTAGTACCAAGTTTTAGGTGCATTGAACCAAGGAATAATAATGATCTAGACAAGCTTTATCAACCTTTTAACCTCCTCAGAGGTTAATTTATCAAAATTATGAAAATCAATAAAAGCCTATGGGTTATTTTATATACACTAACTACATACCAAATTTCATCCAAATCGGTTTAGTAGTTACGAAGATACGTGGTAGCAAAGATGATTACAAACTTTCACATCACACTAATATTAGGTCCTTACATATGAAATTGGCGTTTTTCGTACTGGCCACTTTAATCACAAATTTCTCCTCTTTGGTAAGGAATTCCAAATTCAAATTTGTACAGCTATAGACTCCTGTATTTGTGCTTCGATGATCGTCATTCATTTGTTTTTTTTCTTCTGTTTTTTTTCTGTTTGCGTCACTCATTTTACAAAATGGAAAACTTAAAATATCGCATTATTTACGAGTACGAGTTCCGCCGTGGCACTAGTGCTGCGGAAACAACTCGAAGGGTGAAGGATGTGTATGGCGGTCGTGTTGCAAAAGAAAACACAGTTCGTTTTTGGTTCCAACGTTTTCGTTCTGGAAATTTCGACCTGCAGAACAAGCCCCGTGGACGGCCTGAGACTCAAGTTGATAATGAAGAGTTGAAGGCTATTGTGGAAGCGGATCCATCGCAAACCACGTCCGAGTTAGCTGCAGGCTGCGATGTTAGTGATAAAACTGTTTTAATTCACTTGAAGCAAATTGGGAAGATTAAAAAGCTTGAAAGGTGGGTAGGTACCTCACGAATTGACTGAAGCAAACCGGCAAACGCGCGTCGACTGCTGCGTTACATTACTAAACCGGCACAATAATGAAGGTATTTTAAACCGAATCATTACCTGTGATGAAAAATGGGTTCTTTACGATAATCGGAAGCGCTCAGCGCAATGGTTGGATCCTGGCCAGCCAGCCAAATCCTGCCCCAAGCGAAAATTAACCCCAAAAAAGTTACTTGTAAGCGTTTGGTGGACTAGTGCCGGTATTGTTCATTACAGTTTTCTCAAATCTGGCCAGACTATTACGGCTGATGTCTATTGTCAGCAATTGCAAACCATGATGGAAAACCTAGCGGCTAAACAACCTAGGCTGGTCAATCGCTCCACGCCACTGCTGCTTCACGACAACGCTAGACCACACACTGCGCAACAGACGGCTACTAAATTAGAAGAGCTTCAATTGGAAAGTCTAAGACATCCTCCGTACTCCCCGGACCTTGCTCCAACAGATTACCATTTTTTTCGAAATTTGGATAACTTCTTGCAAGGGAAAAAATTCAACTCCGATGGGGCAGTCCAAATCGCCTTCAAAGATTTTATTGATTCCCGTCCGACTGGTTTTTTTAGTAAAGGGATCAATGAACTACCTATAAGATGGCAAAAGTGCATAGAAAATAATGGTTCATACTTTGATTAATTAAATATATTATATTAAAAAATATTCGACTTTTTGTTCCTCCCATACAAAACGCCAATTTCATATGTAAGGACCTAATATTATAAATGCGAAAGTTTGTATGGATGTATAGATGGATGGTTGTTAGAGGTTACATCTTCACGCCAAAACAACTGGACGGATCTGGCATACATGTAATTCTTATCCTGGAATCAAACATAGACTACTTTTTATCCCATAAATCCCTTCCCGTGGGATGAAAATCAATTTTTAACGTTTCCATAGGAATAACGCGTGCGAAGCCGCGGGGCGCAGCTATAATAGGGTATATGCATCGATTTTTTTTATTGTTTTAATCGATTCTTTAGGTCATTATTTAACCGAGGAATGATAAGACGCTCACTGAATTTCGCATTAACAAGGTAAAAAAAACAAATCAAAACTACAATCATTTTCGGGTGATAAAAACGCTACCATATTGGCGCCATGTTTATGTGACGTCGACGTACACACTTGATTAAAACCTTTGGTGACGACCTCGGTAGTGATCATCTCAGGAAAGAGGTTTTCCGAAAAACTGAAAATAATCGACAATACGAAATGTCAAGTGGGCAGAATAGTGTCAAATCAAGGTGCAGCAAGCAGAATAAAAAAAGAAGAAATGTGTACAGTGATGTCACGTCCGCTCTAGTCAATGGAGTAGCGTTTCGAAATTTTGCGATTGAGATTTAAAATATCAATATTTCAATGGTTAAATTCTACAATAAAAACATCTCAAAACGGAAAAATAAATATGTAGATATGTTTCTATCTCAATAGAGAATACGTATATATTTTTATAGCCATTTTGAAATCACATGCATATACCCTATTGCACACTAAAGGTAGTTTTGTAAAAAAAATACTTGATGAATTATTTACCTCAAAGTTTATTTATAAGAGATTTTGAGAGATACGAGTTAGGAATAAGAATTTTATAAATTTACGACCGTGTTTAACACCCTCAGAGGTAATTTTCTCAAAATAAGATAGCCTGTGTTTTTCTAGAACCTTAATTAAGAGTATGCCATAAGCCATAATTTACTTTAAAAATGTGTTTTAAAATCGCAGAATCTGTGAAAGCTGCCTACGTTCATATTTAGGAAAATGTCACTTCATCTTATATTATGTTATACGTGTTTTAAAAACACGATTAGTAAAAGTTTTCTCGGTAGTTTTTTATTTAAATAGATGTTTTGCACATAGTTTGCTATTTATCTCAGGAACAGCACACTTCTTTTCTTCAGTTTTTGTTTTGGTAAGAAACCTAGAAATATTTCTTTAGTCATGTCTTAGGACTAAAGAAATACTTCTATTAAGTGGTAAGTGTGATAGGTTTTTTAATTGTTCGATTGGTTGTTTCTATAACTTGTAATTATGTAAAAACTGTTTTAGCGCTTAAAAAATTCGGTGCACGTCTCTATACTTCTCGCGAGAAAACCATCTTGTCATCCCACTCGAAATTCATCTCGTAGCGGCGTTATTGCACAGTCTTAACTATCTACACACCAAATTTCATCGAAATAAGTTGCGTAGTAACAAACATGCACACAGACTGCCACATTTATTACATGAGTAAGATCGAATTGATATTTAAAGAAAGAATTATTGAGACCATTGAAACTATCAAACATTTTACATCTGCAGCAATTAAAACTGCTGGAAAAGTAAGCTAAAGAATATTTGTGTTTTCAGCAGCTTTGTAGGTACATCAATTAAGGCATTGAAGTACGGAAGTCGACGGAAGCAAAATATAACGAATAGCTGGATAGGTAAAAATAAATATCGGCAGATAGTATTTATTCTGAGTGTTTTGGATGCCTTCTATAAAGAATATCTTAATGGTTTTAATGGTGACAATTCAGATATCGCCAAAATTCAACTAAACTAATTTGACAGCTCTAAAATAAAGCCGTCCCTGTCATAACAATTAAAATATTAAAGATGGCATCTCTTTTAGTCCTATCAAATTTGATAAGACTAATTTTGGGATTAGCATTATAATAGGTCTGATTTCGATCTTCGGATCAAACCTTACCGTACAACGTTGCCCATAGTTTTGTAGTTTTCTGATATCTTTTTAATTAACATTTTATCTATCTTTATTACCGAACAACGTTGCTTTTATTTTAATTTTACTCTAATATTACGGACATTGGCGAAATTATGTCAACCCAGACGTACATAGACGCCATTAAAAGAAGAAAGGAAGGAAGACAAAAATTTTTTTACACTAGACTATATATAGCTTAGTCTAGTTTTGGTGACATCTGAGATCTAGACACCATCTATTATTATTCGTATGTATATTATTTTAAATGTGTATACATATATCTGGTAGGTACGGTAGGTATAACGTTACACAAGCTCTGATTATCTTGGGGGTATATAGGTGACTCTGTGTTAATTTTATTTTATTTTAGTTTTTTTATCAAGCATAGTTTATTTATTTAAAGCGTAGGGACTAAAATACTACAACTGATTCAGAGCGGGAATAGAACCTGCACTTCCTGTGTGTTAGGCGGCCATTGCCCATACTCCCCACGCTGAGCATGCGGGTTAGAGATAGTGGTTCGCAGTTTGGTGGTAGAGTTGTTTTGCAGTAGGCATTACTGCTTACCCTCGGTGGATACCCCTTAAGCGCCTCTTACGACATCCGCGGGAACCATTTTTGTGGTGCAAATTCTAAGCCGGCACCACACAACACGCGCAGCGGAACGCAGCCCGTGGATAAATAAGACCTTTCCTATTAGACCATTGAATATCCAATATATCTGATGCTTTCTTACCGTATAGCTTGATGAGGCCACGATACTGGTTAATTTTATCCTTTATGACCCAATTCTCGTCTTTCATCCCATGTATGCGGACTTTAGCTGCGGACAACATCTTTGCACGATTTAACTGCGAAAATTTTTAGAAACTAATCAATAACAACAATCACTCTCGTAACGAAATGCAAAGAGAATACAAACGAAATGTTTTGATGTTTATATTTTGGCAGATTTTGACAGATATTTTATTCTGATATTTCTGTAGCAGGCTACGGTTGTTAGGTTTTACGTGAACGTAGAAAAAGTTTATCCGTAAAAAGTTGCAAATGGAATTGAAGTATTGCAGCCGAAAGAGCCCTTGGCATCGAGTTTCTAAAGTAATTTTTAATTTGATCTAGCTTTTGCTCAGTTTTTTAAAATAAGATAGTTTAGTGTATGTCTGAAAGTCAGAAAGGATTAACTATTGAGACCAATCATAGTTTTTTAAGACTTACCATAGTTACGAAGTACGTACTCAATTTCACAAGAATTGAATTCTATCGACATATTTTACGCACATAGTAGCGCGCATAATTGTTCATCCCTATATAAAATCTATGGTTTATCCCTATCCATTACTGGTGTCAATTAGATTTCCTGTCACCACTGGGCATTGAGAGGGACAGGCCATAGAGTCTCTATAGCTAGTACCATCGAGTTTTTAAAACTCTATGGCTAGTACCTACTATTATCAACTCTATGGCCCTTGGTATCCCGAAAATTCGTGTACAGCTTGGCAAAAAAGAGTAGAAAATAATAGGGGCGCCACTGTAGGTTCATATTATGGCAACCCTTATAGTGCACCAAGCTAGTCTTGATACTTAGCTGTGTATTTCTGTTACATAGTATAATAAAATCGGTAAAAATTTTATTAAGCAAGGATCTCGTATTCTCGTTGTATATTATGTAGTAAAAAAAAAGACGTGTGGCACTCGGGGACTGCCGCGGTAAAGCTATTGTAATGCCATCTAGAGGCGAGTTGCTGAACTAAAGAGACAAACGTCAAGGTTTTTTCGTTACGGAATTTCTGGATTCGGTCCCCGCGCTCAAGGCCCGCGATAGAAGCTATGCAATAGCTTAATAAATAGTAAGTAGGTACCTACAATAATGTTTCCTATGTCTATCAATCACCCTGTGATAACAATTTATTCTAGGTATTATAAAAAGACGTATAGTAATATTATTTTAGTAAAATAACTCTTCCTTTTAGTATTCTACCCCCTCCATATCCATGCTAGAGCTGGCTCAAAATCTTGAGATTCAGACGCGGATTCAGAAGGTACTATCGTCCTCAATGTTATTTATCTCTATATTTCCTCATACATTGTTAGTTCCCTCTCTACGGTATTCTTTTTCTATTTTTTTTACGTGCTGGCACGAATTCTTTCAATCTTCCTCGGTTATGTCTTGAAATGCACGCTCAGCTGCTTCCTATAAAAACAAACATTTTATTAAATCTCTATCCTTAATAGAAGTCAAACAACGTATCGCACACGCCATACAAAAACAATCTTAAATCTTTTTGTACGCTCGAGATAATAATGCAAGATAAAAATGGTGAGAGGATTTTGTCCTGTATCTCGGCAGAAACGATTGTTACGAGATAAAATAAACTAAAACCTGAGTACGGCCTTCACTGATTGTGCTTATTATTTGAACAATGAAATTTTCGACCCTTACTTATACCCCGCTATCCCGTTAGACCTTCAATGCCGTCTAACGTCATTATATATGATATAACCTCAGAAGAATACCAACCTCAGAAGATTGATTCGTCTCAATAACCATCGCGCATCGGAATATTGAGAAGAATCAATCGATACCTCAACTGTTGAAATCATAGAGTTTATATAGGATATAGTACTAGCCATAGAGAGACTCTATGTTCCTCCCAATGCTCAGCCTAGACAGGAGATCCAAATTGACTGAAATGGATAGGGATGGGCATTAGGGTATATGCATTGTTTTTTTTTTATTGTTTTAATCGATTCTTTAGGTCATTATTTAAACGAGAAATGATAAGACGCTCACTGAATTTCGCATTAACAAGGTAAAAAAAACAAACCAAAACTACAATCATTTTCGGGTGATAAAAACACTGCCATATTGGCGCCATGTTTATTTGACGTCGTCGTTCACACTCGATTAAAACCTTTTGTGACGACCTCGGTAGTGATCATGTCAGGAAAGAGGTTTTTCGAAAAAGCTGAAAATAACCGACAATACGAAATGTCAAGTGGGCAGAATAGTGTCAAATCATGGTGCAGTAAGCAGAATAAAAAAAGAAAAAATGTGAACAGCACTCACGTCCGCTCTAGTCAATGGCGTAGCGTTTTGAAATTTTGCAATTGAGATTTAAAATATCAGTTTTTCAATGGTTAAATTCTACAATAAAAACCTCCCAAAATGCAAAAATAAATATGCAGATATGTTTCTATATCAATAGAGAATACGTATATATTTTTTTAGTCATTTCGAAGTCACATGCATAGACCCTATTATGCGCGCTAATAAGCGTAAAAGTAAAATATGTCGATAAAAATTGAATTCTTGTGAAATCGAGCACGTACATGGTAACTATGGTAAGTCTTTAAAAACTATGATTGGTCTCAATAGTTTATCCTTTCAGACTTACAGGCATAGACTAACTATCTAATTATAAAAAAAAACTTAGTTAGCAAAGCTAGATCAAAGGAAAATCTAAATTAAAATCAAGATAAGGGTAACATATCTTTATTTCTATGAATAGCTACAATAGATGAACACATAAAAAAATAAAATTCTATAAACATGGAATTAATGTTTTATTTCTTACTTCTGTGGCTTCAAGATGTAGACTAATGTTGGACGAATAAACTTGTAGCCCTTTAGTTTTTGTTATTTTATAAAATATTAACCTTACTTAGGAAACATGTCAAAAAATATCGACAACATCCCATAACTAGTCAAATTGGCAGGTTGCGGTAAAGTGGGAGGGGTTCATGTGTTCCCGCGTCCTACCCCTGTTTCAACCCCGTGAAACGATTTTTTATTGAATTATTTAAGGGTAAAAATTTGCTTACTTACCAGTAAACAAATTTTTACCCTTAAATAATTACACATACTACCGTATGTGATGCGATAATTTAATGTAGTCCACGTCCCGCTATCATTTTCACATAGATTTATGGCGCATTAAACCATTTTTGAAACCCAAAAAATAAGTCTGTAATAATGACTGTTCACACAGCTGGTTCTCACATGAATACTCGTAATTGACAAATCGATGATGTTCAAACTTTGTTCACACCTGTGTCCGTGCGATCAAAGGGTGAATTAGTGCTCTAGTACTATAAAAACTCGATGGTTGAAATCTAACGATTAGTTTCAGCGCTACGTAGAACCATGGACGAGGGAAATCACCCTTTCCTTCCCTTACCTCGACGTCCCTGGTGGGCACATACAAATCGGCTACATCCATACATACAAGCATAGGATGCAACCTCATAACCCTCCTCAGTTGATATTCAGGTAAAAATAAAGAAGTATTTGTAAAAAGGTGCGCCCCGCGGCTTCGCCTGCTTGGATATTTGTTTCTAATGTACCGCGCTACTTTCTTATTTTATTAACCGACTTTAAAAAAAGGATTCTCAATTCAACTGTATTTTTTATATATTATTTACCTCAGAACTTTTGACTGGGTGGTCCGATTTTCGTGATTCTTTTTTATAGTTTTTTTAAAACAAATCCAATTTAGTACAACATAAAAAAAATAAAATTCCTAAATTAAATCTTATTATATTAAAATAATAAGGCATAAATATTCAAATTATTAAAGATAATAAAAATCGTTTTGTGTTACTTTATGAATTATTTTTTTAGTATAATGTGAAATGTAAATTGACATAACCAAGTGTGCCTTGTGCTCCTACGGCGAATAAATATATGAGTATGAGTATGAGTATGAGTAATTAATTAGTTAGGTAATACCATTTATTATTCAAAAAAATCCAGGTTATTATACAGTGAAAATCTACCAAGTAGGGTAGATTTTCACCCGTGAGCGTATGTTGTAAGTACTCTCTGCGTGATACCGTCGCTGCTCGGGACACCTGCCATCGCGTGCAGAACTAGCTTTTGCATCACAAAGCCGCTGGACGTCGGCCGCTCACGCCCACACCGCTCTCGTACAAGAGCGAATTACGGACTTGGGTAATAGGATTCATTTTTAGAAAGATTTAAAATTTAAAAAGAAACATAGATAGTATTATTTAATAAAAACATTACTAAAGCCAGGGAGGTTAGATCCAAGATAGTCATTGGATAAACTTGATGATAAAATCGCAAACTAATAAAAATCCAGTGAAAATAATCTAAATTAATCAAAATAAGTAGGTACTAAAACATTATATACTATCAGGATCTCCGTTAACGGCACAAATGCCTCGATGCATGCGATCTCCACACTGCGTGCCTTGCGGACAGTTAGAACAAGTGTTTCCAGGTTCGTAGATGGGGAACCCTTCGATATTACCAGCCGGACCGTAGTTACAGAACGTATACACGACTATATTTGGAGCCTGCCTAGAGTTGCTAAAATTATCCAACCTTCCCCGGTACAAAGGCGATTCCATTTTCCTAGTGCTCGGTCTGCTGTATTCAAAGTCTGCGATATTGGTGCTCGTGGCAACCGTCATGTACCGCGTTCGACGTAATATATTCTCACTGCTCGGTCTATCTTCGGTTTCGGGAGTAGGTTCGGTAGACTGGCGATGACTTTTAGAGAAGAGTACACAAGAGCGCCTTCTGGCAGTGCAGAGGGACTGAGAGCAGCCGACCCGCCAGGTGGAGGCCCAGGCCGCGGCAGAGTACCAGTGTGCATTGCAGCCTCCCGGAGCACTGCAGTTGCTTCTCGTGAATGAGAGCACATGCTCCAACGGCAGCACTCTCGACCCAGAGAACCAAGCCCCGACAGAATCCGCCAACAACTGCGCCTCGGTCACCTTCGGGAGAACAGGCCGCACGTCCATATTCTGCACCACGTTAAAACGAATCGTGTTTCTGCATTCGTCGTGTCGGTTTCTGCATTGTCGGGCCCACACGTCTGCCATCTGCTCTAGCTCGTAGTCCCAGTACATTTTGCGCATGTTGGTAGCTGGCGGCTGCCCGGCCTCTAGGCCCATTGCTATGTTGTCTCTGTGTTTGTTGTGGAGCAGCAGTATTTGGTACCTCATCCAGGTAGTCATTCCGGAGGCGTAGAGCTGTGGACTCTTCTTGTGACGGGCGACGCACATTGTGTGCTGATTGGGAAGGGAACAGTCGGGGTGCAAGCAGTAGTCGTGCATCTCGTCATTTGAGCATAAAGCAAAACCCACTAAATTCATTATAAAGAGTAAATAAATGGAGTACATTCTGAGATAACTTAGTTATCGTAAACGTTATTCTGCAAAAATAATAACTACAATAACTCAAAGAGAATACAAAAACTACGTAAGACAATAACTATTCTGTTCAGCATGAAAAATGCTAGAAAAAAAAACTTGAGCTGGCGAGACTCAAAGAGAATACCAAAGAGAATACAATAACTTCGTGCGAGACTGGCAACGTCAAAGAGAACAAAGGATATGTAGACGAGGCCTGTATTTTAGGTAGCCTACAGGGGTTGTATGATAGACAATTCTAAGGCTGATTAACCTCTTTGCAGTAAGCCTTTGCAATATTTGGGTGTTTATGGTTCTGTTCGTCCAAATCAACGGTTCGGAAGAGGTTCTGAATGTAACAGACAATCTTTATGAAATCTTTATAAAATATTGACAACTGTCGAGTGGTCTTGTCGGATTGGGAGCTATGATGGCGGTTAGCAAACAACTAGGACCATCTTAGACCGATCAATGAAAAGAATGCTCGTTATTATCAGTTGTTATTGAAATTTATAGCATTCAGGGCTCCGCCGTGTGCGTGAGTCTTCATCAGAAGTGGGATAAACCCATGTTTTACGCTCACAGATGTTTTACCAAGAATGGAGAAGTTCGATGGATTCACATCAAAATGGTAACACTCAACAGGTCGACATTTTATGCTGTGACAAATCTGAGCTGGCGACCAAACCTGAATTCTTACGAGAATTTAACTAAGAAGCTTTATGGATGTACAGTAATACAATTGGTTTGTAATGATGTGATGGCTGATAAGGGTATGGCTGTTTTACACTAAAATTACCGGTTTTTATAATACACCTGGATTGATTTGTACGTAGGTACCTAGACTAGGTAGCATGGTTATTACTATGTAAGCAGTTCAATTTTCATGAGTTTTATTGTGATATGAACCAACGTTTGCTTGATGTTAATTAATCTTGAGAAAGAAATGACTCAAATATCTCGTACAGTTCGTACCTTGCTAGCCAAAGCTGAACAAGTGGCTTTTCCCAAGGATAAAGCATAGCAGGTAAAGATAATGATGTCCTATAGTGTTATTGATATAGCCTGTGTCGTGTCAATTGCACAACATTGCTGTCGGATGCATTTTTCTGTTGTGATTTATTGGTTTCAGGCTTCAGTAGAAGTGGAGGATGCCAGACAGTACATGCTTGCAGGTCACATGGATCATAGAGGCAAATAAAGATTTTATGATTGACATTGGTTGGAGCCAAAACTACGGGTGATATACCAGCCAGAGGATTAACTTTGCCTGGAACGACTGGGAATTAAGGGTCCTAATCACAACGCTAAGCGCACACCTACCTACTTCTGAATGGTTTCAGTTCCAAAGTTAGTGGTTGTTCATTTGAAAAAGAAAGTGAAACAATAAAATTTGTTTGTGTTGATTATTTTGTTATACCTACTGCCCTACTGCTTAATATTGTCTCGCATTATGTTGTTCTGTTGTGTGTTATTTTGTAACACTCTTGTATTTACTTGTTTGGTTTGATCTTTGTTTCTGCTATGCTGTTTTTGCTGGAAGTTGTGGTCTTTTTGTGGTATCTTGGATATGATGGTGATTAGCAGAACTGGTGTGAACATCTTGGGTTCTTACACTCAGAATATATCCTTCAGATGTGATTGGTAGCCGTCTGCTTAGACGCGTGTGAGCATATTGAGTACGGTGTCTCAATATTAGTTCTACAAGCAAACGGTGTTGCTTGGCAGAACAGTTGTGAGCATCTTGGGTTGCTACACCCAAGATTATCCTTCAGACATGCACGGTGGCTGTCTGCTTGGATGTGTGTGTGCGTATTGAGTACGGTGTCTCAATATTAGTTCTACAAGCATACGGTGTTGCTTGGCAGAACAGTTGTGAGCATCTTGGGTTGCTACACCCAAGATTATCCTTCAGACATGCACGGTGGCTGTCTGCTTGGATGTGTGTGTGCGTATTGAGTACGGTGTCTCAATATTGGTTCTACAAGCATACGGTGTTGCTTGGCAGAACAGTTGTGAGCATCTTGGGTTGCTACACCCAAGATTATCCTTCAGACATGCACGGTGGCTGTCTGCTTGGATGTGTGTGTGCGTATTGAGTACGGTGTCTCAATATTAGTTCTACAAGCATACGGTGTTGCTTGGCAGAACAGTTGTGAGCATCTTGGGTTGCTTCACCCAAGATTATCCTTCAGACGTAAACGGTGTCCGTCTGCTTGGATGTGTGTGTGCGTATTGAGGACGGTGTCTCAATATTAGTTCTACAAGCATACGGCGTTGCTTGGGAGAGCTGTTGTGGGCGTCTTGGGTCCCTACACCCAAGACTCCAGACATACACGGTGGATGTCTGGCTAGATGTTGTTTTGTGGCATATTGTAAGTTTGTTGTCGTCTGACCTAGTTGTGTCATGTTTAGTAAATTTTTTGTTGGCTTGTGGTCAAGCAGTTCCTTGTTTTGGGTCCCCTGATATATCTGGTGGTGCCACCGCGGATCTCATTTGTGGTCGGTAACTACCATTGGTTGATCTGTTGGTATGTTCGTGCCTAGAGTACGTTGTTCTCGAGAAATGACACAATTGGCCGGAGTTCTTATGTTTGTTGTATATTGATGATTTGTCTGTTTGCAGCTGGCTGAAGCTAGGTGTAGGGAATTGGTGGAGTAACCGGGCTGCGGTGACTAGAGCGACGCGACGGTGCAGACAAGCGTTTGCTGGTCTGTGCATTGATCATACCTAGAAGAATGATGTCAGGTTGGACGAGCGATTTTATGACTTTATCGGAGCCTGCCGTTCTTTATTAATTATTTGTGCGCCCCGTGGTAAGTACAGGGAGTGCAGATGCCCCAGGGTGAGTCTGTTTTTATTATCTTCAATTGTATTGCAATGTTCAACAAAAACAAACTATACGCTAAGTTTGTTAACGAGGCCATTTCTACTCGCGGCGGTTGGCCGAGGCGATAGCTGTTTCGTTCTCCGGAGTGCAGGCACGGATCTGGCAGTGTTGTGCTTACTTCTACTGCCACTGCTGTCCCCAAACGAAAATGCTTTTTTGTGGAGCATCAGCTATACACCCTCGCAAGGACATTCCAGCTCGAGATGCTACATGCATAAAGTGTAATAGAGGTAGAAAGGGCCACTATGGAAAAGTCTGTCGTAGCAGGACACCGACAGCTGCTTCAACAACGGCAACAGATGACTGCGGCCACTGCAGGATAATATCTGCGGCGGCACCGACTTCACTGCGCAAGGCAATGGTGACAGTTATTATTAAGGGAGTTCGAGCAGAAGCCTTGATTGACATCGGGAGCTCCCTGAGCTTCGTCAATGAGGACTTTGCCAATCTCTGTCAACTGAAGAAGAGGCGTTGCGACCAAACTATTTCTATGGCTTCCTTATCTCACAAGTCATAGGTTAACGGCTCGACTCTCCAGAATGTTAGGATCGGAGACAATGTCTTTAACAACGTCAATCTCCTGATTGTGAATAACTTATGTGCCGACGTTATAATTGGCCATGACGTCTTAGAATCACACTCGACTCTAGAATTCAAATTTGGTGGACCGAAAGATAAGTTAAAGGTTTGCAGCGTAGCTGCAGCCTCTGTCCCTGCTGTACCCCTATTTTCTAATGTCACGGCAGACTGCAAACCTATCGCTGCGAAATGAAAGAAAAAAATAAAAATTAAAAAGGAAGTAATCATAGAAGAAAGTCTGTCACCTTGGCGAGCGTATCTGAAGGCTAAGAGGCGGATGGTAATAGATTACTCGCAAACCATCAACAAATATACACAACTGGATGCCTTTGCCTACTCGTTACCCAACATTGAAGAGATGATAACAAAGGTAGCTAAATACGCGATTATTAGCGCTATAGATTTACAGAGCGCATACCAACACGTGCCCATCTTGCCTGACGAAAAAAAAACCTTCACAGCTTTCGAGACATGTGGTAACCTGTATCATTTTCGTAGAATTCCGTTTGGTGTTACCAACGGTGTGTCTAGTTTCCAAAGAACTGTCGACTGGCTCATCAGAACCGAAAACCTAAACGGTACTTTTGCCTACATTAATGATATTACTGTATGTGGAAAGACACAGGAAGAGCACGATAAAAATCTTAGACTATTTGTCAAAGCTGTGGAGAAGTACAACCTTACCCTAAACAAAGAAAAGAGCAAGTTCACACATTTGACTATAAACATTCTTGGCTATACATTTGAAAAACATGTTATTAAGCCAGTTAGTGAGCGACTGAAACCGCTTCTAAATATGCCCCCACCCAATGATGTAGCTTCTCTTCGAAGGTCTCGGTATGTTCGCACACTATTTGAAGTGGATTCCTAGTTTTTCATAGAGAATCTATCCTATGGTGCATACCAAAAGTTTCCCCTTAAGCTCAGACGCAGTAAAATGTTTCGAGGACCTGAAATCTGTTATAGCAAAGTCACGCCATAGACGACAAGTTACCTTTTAGTGTCGAGACTGACGCTTCCGAGCATTCCATCGCCGCTACATTATCACAGAATTCGAGGCCCATCGCCTTTTACTCAAGGACCCTCAATCAGAGCGAGCGAAATCACTCAGCGGTAGAGAAAGAAGCCTATGCCATCGTTGAAGCTCTGAAGAAATGGCGCCATTTTCTTATCGGTAGACCGTTCAAACTCATCACGGACCAACGATCGGTTTCCTTCATGTTTGTTGCAAAACATACAAGTAAAATTAAAAATGAGAAGATCCAGAGATGGCGGCTGGAACTGGCACCATACAGATATGATATTAGTTTCTGCATTCACGTGGCATTGCGACTAGCAGAACTACGGCCTACAATCCTCAAGGCAACGGCCAAGTCGAGAAATTGAATTCCACGCTATGGAAAACAGTACAGCTCTCTCTGCGTTCGCTCAACATGCCTATAGAAAATTGGGAGCACGTACTTAATGTGGCTCTCCACTAGATTAGATCGCTCATATGCACAGCTACTAACTGCACGACGCATGAGCGCCTGTTCACACATCCGCAAAGATCAATGAATGGTCACAGTATTCCAACATGGCTAACCAATTCGGGGCAAGTCCTCATGCGCCGTTTTGACCGTTCTAATAAGTATCAGCCTGTGGTGGAAGAAGTGGAGCTGCTTCAAGCGAATCCAGATTACTCATATGTGAGACTCAGAGATGGAAGAGAAACCACCGTCTCGAATCGACACCTTGCGCCTGTCGAAGGGCAAGGGGAAATTATTTTGGATCAACCGGATGTAATCTAAGTATCGTAAGGTCGGCCAACTGTGTCGGTTCTGATACGTCTGCTGGCGTGGTGGCCAAAAGCTGTATTAGTTACCCTATGGCGTCCGTGGACTGACGCATTGTCAGGCATTGGCCGTGTAGACGAGGCCTGTATTTTAGGTAGCCTACAGGGGTTGTATGATAGACAATTCTAAGGCTGATTAACCTCTTTGCAGTAAGCCTTTGCAATATTTGGGTGTTTATGGTTCTGTTCGTCCAAATCAACGGTTCGGAAGAGGTTCTGAATGTAACAGACAATCTTTATGAAATCTTTATAAAATATTGACAACTGTCGAGTGGTCTTGTCGGATTGGGAGCTATGATTCTTACGAAGTTATTGTATTCTCTTTGGCTATGATGGCGGTTAGCAAACAACTAGGACCATCTTAGACCGATCAATGAAAAGAATGCTCGTTATTATCAGTTGTTATTGAAATTTATATAGCATTCAGGGCTCCGCCGTGTGCGTGAGTCTTCAGATACAATAACTTCGAAAGAGAATACCAAAGAGAAGAGAATACAATAACTTTACAAATTATATAGAGTTTAAAGGCGCATGCTCCGAGCCTGTCATTTGCGGGCGTGATCTCTGACTTTTTGTTCTCGAATTCGACATATCGAATTCGATATTTTACGATAATATAAAACGACTGCGATTTAATTACGGTTAATGTTTATTATCACTAAGTCCACCTGGTTTATCATTAATTACGTAGATATAACACAATCACAAGTAGGTAAAGTCCAGTATTTGTTCAAATCAAAGTATCGTCCACAGTTGGTGTCACAATCACTTCATCACACAAATAAGCGTTAGTAATTATAATTAATTAATACAGAACACCAACACGAAGATATAACATTGAAATCATAATAATAAATCGAGAAAACACGTTCCGTCGCGTTTGGCTGGTGCCACCGGCGTTCATCCTCCTCCTCTATCTATGGCCGCCGTCGCTACCATGCCCCCGACGTTACGTGAGAGTGAATGCTCCCACAGTTCACCCTATCTCTGCATAGATGGCGCACTCAGCTTGTTGATGCGCCGTCAAGTTTATATAGTGCTCGATGTTTATACCTATGATCTATAAATATAAATAAATATAGCTAGTATTTTCCATTCCAATCAACGTAGTCAAAGTTAATTAAGCTTTAAATAAGCAAGTGAATTTTTATTTTTGTTATTGGAATCTGTTGACATAATTTGCAGCTTTATGACAAATTTATTTATTTTTTTATTTATTTATGGACACCCAATAGAAAAAACACATCACTACAGAGTAAAAATATAAAGTGGTCTAGTGTTTTTCTAATATACAAATTGCTCATACGTAAGATAATGCAAAAAGAAAATACTCTCTGACTTAGTCTAAAGTGATCTGCGGAGAATACAGTGGATATAAAATGTAATAGAATATTGATTGATGTAGATTAGATACCCATCGATAATAAAATATTCGTTCGATCGATTTCCGTTCTTAGTTTTACCGTTCAGTAGAGTCTGTTCAAAAAGAGCGTGGCGTTACGGTGAACCAACACTTTTAGTCGTACTGCAATGACAGAGCAGTTTTGTCAATGCAACAAAGTTGATAATTAACACACAAAAATACGTTTTTTAAATTGAATGTTACTTAATTTTTCCGACCTATGACGTGTTTTTATAACAGCTTATCAAAGTTATATGTATTATAAGTATGTGTTGAGTAGATTTAACCCCCTTGTATGTTCTACGATATTCACTGGTTCAAAAGTTATTTTGACTTGTGTAAAATTATGGTCAAAATCAGATTTCAGACTGAATTTCGCAATTGCAGCCAAAATATTACGTCTGCGACCCTGTCTTTTTATTTTAAACAAGGTCGATAGTGTACCGTTGGTACCTCTACCAATCAGAGTCTAAGATTTTAGATAAACACACTAAAGAAAAGTAAAGCCATTTTTTTTCAAAACTGAATATTTACATTAACTTTCAGTGGTTCTAAAATAAAAAAATCACATAATATTTTTTTCTGCAAACTATTTTAAAAACTACCGTTTTTCATGTAGAATAAACCCTGAAATTTTCATTTGGCTATGATGAGGGCATCATGTTGAAAAATGTACTTAAATAGTCAAGGTACTAAAATGGATATTTTTTATTTTATATCATAGTCGATAAAAAATTAAAAAATAACTTTTGAACCACTGAATATCGCAGAACATACATGGGGGTTAAATCGATAGGGACTGAAGTCACCCACCCCCCAGCCACCGATGATCCACCCCTTATGTTACATCCTGTACCTATAAGTATAGAGTTTAATACAAAGAACTGACTTTAATGTACCTACCTCAAAGAAAATACAATAACCAAAGAGTAAAGAAAAAGAGAATAGAATACAATAAATAACTTCGTTTGCTTTGTTGTTCCTATAGGAAGTTATTGTATTCTCTTTGGTTCCTATTCTGTTTGGCTTGTTCTTTGTATCCTAATTTATGTTTACAATTTTATTTTAGAACTAACACTTATCATTACTACTGAATCACTTCGCTCTAAGTTCCTTAACAAAGAGAGGACTACCAGAACACCATAGTGGTACCCGTCAGTCGCCATGTCGTTTAGCTTCTTGCAGATGTGCTTACGAGGGATGAACATTCCGCTGACTCTAATCACACTTTGGTATAACTGGGAGAGCTACGATTTGACCACAACCGTTGCTTTTCTGATGTCCGGATCCTATGGCTCCTGTATTATAATGTCTCTCGGCCTTCTTCTAGATGAAGGTCTGAAGCTAGAAGCAGATGATTTTGTTACGCGGACCTTTCTAACAGTTCAAATAATATTAAATTTTGCATGTGCTGTGCTGGCTTTCACCCCGGCAGACTCTGAGAATACTAACCCGCAAAATAAATTGAATAGAGGTTTAATTTCTATACTTAATTTCTTTATACACGCTATGGATTTACTTATTGAACGGATGAAATAGTACATTGCTACCCAAGGGATGAAAGTAACTTACTTAAGCCCGAGACGGGGTTTGGCGTCCGAGCGTAGCGGGGCGCTAATAGTTCGAGGGACTAAATGTTACTTTCACCCGAGGTAAACACTGTGCTATTCATTACGAATACAAGGAAAGTAAAAATAAAAAAATGAATGAGCTAATCATTGATTTATTAAAAACGAAGATGAGGCACTGGTTGCTCGAAAGTGGCAACCTCAAATTGTGTAAAATTGTGTTCTCCCACATCAGTCACCGTCTGACCGGCGGCACGGGCGGTCGTCATTCGCGTGAAATATTGTTGTCTCACTTCGGTCCTAGATACGTCTTTCCGTCTTTGTTCTTCTTTGTATTGCACAGGACTGGAAATATAACTGTGAGAATATGTGTTTGCGTGTAGTTGTAACACATGCCAATTTTTGAGTAAGCGCTGGGAGAACGTAACCTATCTTCCCTTTTTTATTCAATGGAGCTAATGAAAAAAATTGTAATTAATTTTATTTTACACAAATCAACAAGTTAGGTGAGATATTTATTTAAAGTCTATGATAAAATTAGGGCAATTATTAGTTAAAAATAGTGAAAGGTTTTTTTCCAGGTCTCAGTTTGAGTCAACCTTGTAATTTTTTTGGTTAAATCCATCATTTTGCCTTTTGAGAAACGATGTTAGTCTCTCGAATACTTTAAATATAACCTTGTGTTTAGAACCTAGGTACTTATTGTTGTCTTTAACATAGAAACAAGCTCCATAATGTTGAAGGTTTGTAAGTCTTTGAGAATTCGATAAAATATATTAACAAAACGTTTTCTTATAATGATTTCACTATTTTCTCAGCGCGCCATTTCATAAAATCGTTATACAATTTTCGGTACTTTCATTTTGATTTAGGTGGTAAAAGTTTTTCTATAACTGCTTTAGCCTCTTCTTTTGTAAACTCAGGCGTTAAATCTATGTCTATATCAATGTCTGAACTCATTATTATAAACACACAAAACTCTAAAGCTCGAAAAACCAAATGTAGATGGGATTGACGTGATTCCGCTTTTTTTTCTTGGGCTTAAAAAATCCTCTTTATAGATGGTAGAATATAGCCATGGTAGGTCTTGCTATTCTACCATGGCACGATAGACATGGTAGATTACTAAGAACTCTTCTACCATTAATTTTTATGATTTCAAAATGGTAAATATTTTGCCCATATCTATATTTCAAAGAAATAGTTGGAAGTAAATTATAATATTATATACTTCTAAGTTATTTCAATTTTACATCACCCTGTAATTCAGTGACTGTATGAATTGCGTCAAACCAGACGCAGAAGCTATCTCACTAGAAGTTGAAGTTGGCTGTATAGAAAGTTCAATTGCATGGTTCCATAGAAATTTGAGGTGACGGCTGTCACTACTTGTCATTATTTTTCATCCCTAGGGACGAAAAGTATTACTTTCGTACCCAGGCAACTTCCTGACCTTCTTTCCGAGTATGAGTAAGTAATGAAAATATAATTTGATGTAGAATCTTTTCATCTCCAATACTCTCTAACCAGCAAAAATATGCGGAAGTAAGGTACCTACCTATAGTTCTTTAGGCGATGAGCCCACCATGCGGCTATTGCACTTGGGTCGTCGTGGTAATAGCTTATTATTACGATTTCTGTTTGCCGAACACAACAATTACCTACCTATCCGTATTTTTTTCTATGAGACCCCAAATAAATTTTAGCCATTAATTTGCCGCCCCCGGAAATCTGCCACCCTAGGCTGCAGCCTTTTTTCCGACGAGAAAATGCTTTGTGCACATTGACTGATGAGGGCTAGACACCCGTCTATATAATATGTGGGGCTCTCCACTGGGCTACTAACAGTGTTAGTAGCTAGTGACATCCAACTTAAAACCCACCGAAACTCCTCGCTCAGCTTAGTGCCAGAGCGTCGACAAACCACTCGTCACCAGGCAATTCGTTCGACGGCACACAAGATAAAATAAAACATACTGTGACGGACGGAGCCGGGAGCGGAAGATAAAGTTCAAGTTGCCCTCTTTGTAGCCCTTTCGAGAGGGAATAATTTGTATCCCCTTAGTTTAGAATAGCCTTTCTTTCACACGTAATTATTTGAACAAGAGAAATTGTCAATGTAAATTCATGTTTTGTATAAAAGCTTGCTCGCCCTACCCGCTACTCTAGCGGGACAAAAATTGTAGATATAAGTGTCGCCGTTTTGCTTGAAAAAGTGTATCCAGCCAGTCTTAGAAGTAAATAAATCAGCAAGACGGCGCCAAAAGCCAAGAAGAATAAACAGTAATACAGTCCACAGTTGTTTTAATCAAGCCAAGGAACGTGGAGGAGAACCCTGCTAGGAAGGAAATCACAGTAGGAGCTAGGACCCCCACATTGTTGGTCCTCCGACGCCGGATTAGAGAAGCCATCGTCGATAAGAAGAGCGGTACCCGCGGCAGCTCCTGAGATCTGACTCTGCGACCACTTGAGCAGTCTCAGCGTAGCGAAGCCTTGCGGTTTCCCACTGCGGCACGTCAGACCACTAGGCGTAGCCGTTGAGTGCGGGAGTACCTGAAGAGCGGTACCTGGGTTTGACTATCGTGACCGGCCCCGATCGCAAGGGCGGTCACGTGACCCGGTTTCCCCCTTGGTTCGCACCAGTACTCTGTGTAGCCGAGGTAACGGGAGTACCTGAAGAAAGAAACCGCCAGCCGGCGCAACGTGTATCACTTCGTCGGGGCACGGGGTGCCTGAAAAACCCCGAACGGGGCAGCGTGCATCGTTGTCAAGACCAGCGCCAGGGGCACGGGGTGCCTGAAAAACCCCGAACGGGGCAGCGTGCATATCCCCTTAGTTTAGAATAGCCTTTCTTTCACACGTAATTATTTGAACAAGAGAAATTGTCAATGTAAATTCATGTTTTGTATAAAAGCTTGCTCGCCCTACCCACTACTCTAGCGGGACAAAAATTGTAGATATAAGTGGCGCCGTTTTGCTTGAAAAAGTGTATCCAGCCAGTCTTAGAAGTAAATAAATCAGCAAGACGGCGCCAAAAGCCAAGAAGAATAAACAGTAATACAGTCCACAGTTGTTTTAATCAAGCCAAGGAACGTGGAGGAGAACCCTGCTAGGGAGGAAATCACAGTAGGAGCTAGGACCCCCACACATACGCAAGTGTAATACTCCTCGTAGACATAATTAGGGGTAATTTTTTTATTCTGCAATACTTATAAAACACCTCACCTCACCTCAACAGCCTATATCGGTCCACTGCTGGACGCAGGTCTCCCCTGATAAGCGCCTTATTGGCGTTTATCTAATGGGGGTAATGCCCATAATCCGTGGATATCTTAGTCGCCTCTTACGACACCCGCGGCAAGAGTTGGTGGTGCAAATTCTAAGCCACGCACAGCAATTTAGCAGCTCGACCCTGTTATGACAAAAAGCTGCAACCCGGGTTAGGTACAGCGTTTAGTGACCCAAGGGGGCATTTTAACAAACTAATTGGAAACTTATGTAGAACTTAAGGTCTGTATAAACTCTTATATAGGTTTGCCGAGCATCTTGCCGCATTGTATTGGCATTTCAAAACCATTATGATGCTTTACATTGGACAACGGTAGCATAAAGGCATATCAGAAAAGATTTAATAAAGCCTTTAAGTTTAATACAGCAAACCACAAAGCAGCTGTACAACTTTCAGATATTTTTGGTGCCCTGGGGTCTATGCTCATTGCTGCTTAATAGCATAAACTTTTACCAATATAATG